>CM057351.1:425630080-428030080 GCA_030015575.1 Agapanthus africanus
ATAAATAAATACAGTTATAATATATTGGTTTAGTTAAATTATTTCATATGTCTATTTGATAGTCATAACTTTATTGCACCACCTTGTGTTTATTGCACCCCAAGGGTGCTCGAACCTGTTAATATGATAATACAACTGCACCACATTAATGCACCATTGTGATTAAATGAACTGTTGTTGTTGTTTACTTTATCTCCTGCTGTTATTCCTTATTCGATTATATACCTGTTGTGAGCACACCCTCGATTGCGTCACATATTGACCTGACCTTGCTACACATGACATATATACATATACCGATGCACCGGACATGGTACCCTTTACTATCGACTCAACCTGTTGTACCATGACCTGACCTGTTACCTGATCTCAAGCCTAATGCCAACAAACCTGACTTGGGGTCCTCATGGACCGTTCCTGTTGTCTATCCAGACAAACCTGTTTACCTGATCCTGTGTTGGCATTAGTTTCTTGATTACGGGATACCTGACTTGACTTACACACATAACTTGGGGGTATGGGGAAATCAAAGGTGAAACCGACTTGTAACTCAACAGTTCGATACCTGTTCTGATCAGTCTTACGGGCTTGGCCAGCCCCGGAGTGATGATGCTGACATCACTCGCCCATCCTGCTACTTATTACTGCCTAGCGGCACGTCTCGGATTCAGCCCCGAGAATCTTGACCGTGGTCCCGGGCACGCACGGGATACTATTGAGTTACATCGACGAGTCACCAATTGATTTCAAAGACTTTAGAATAGAAAACCTGATAGAACAATTTAGTTACCCACTGCACACTACCCTGCACTACTTGTTTCATATTATTGCTATATTCATGTTTCTTTCTGCATTGCTCATTACCATGTTCATATTATATCATTGGTTGACATGACGCGCTGACGTCTGGGTTTTGCATGGCCCAGATTCTTTACCACTGTCGCCGACCGAGCAGGAGTACTTCAGCCAGCAGGCTGATTTGTGAGTTCTGTAGTGGTTAGTTCATTTATTGCATTTTATTTCCAGGTGTGAGCCCGCATTATGGGACACATTTTTCTATTATTGTATTGGATCATTTGCTTCCGCACTTATTTATTTTGACTCTTGTTATTCTGGATTTGGACATGTGTTAGATAGTTTATTTATCTTGTTCTTGATATCTCTACAGCCGTAATGTGACTGTGGATGGATACTTCCTACCCACAGGTAGCATGGTTGGCTATGTCACGTGCCCAATCTTGCGTACTCTGGGAAGCGGGGCGTGACACTATGTATTCAATCTATTCAATCTATATTGACTGACCCGAACCATGGATATATTCCATTTACATGATCATCCATTATATTCATTCTATTACTGACATCATAGTTTCGGCAAGTCATCCATCTATATACAATATACAATTCAAACAATATATCAATACAATCAAGACATCGCGGGGTTTATAAGGGGTAGACTGGTATGGAAGGTGTTAAAAGTGGCACGAGACTGTAACCATAATACACCTAACCTAAATTCAATTGCCGTTGTACCGTGGCTGAACGGTTCCTTGTGCTCCTTATACCTCAGTCTCCGGGGAAAGTGAGTCTCCTCTCGTATACACTGGCTTCTTCTGTACCAAGTTATAAACAACAGCGTTAACACTAAATACAACATTATAACAATATACTCTCTATTCTGTCTATTCCATTCTTGTCTTTTTATGGGACTTACCGAGCGATTTGTTCGCTGACGACACTCTCTTTCTTTTCTTTGGAGTGTCGTCAGGTGATTCGGACTCACTGGATATCGAGCCCACCAGTGAGGATTTGGACCGGCTAGCTTTCGACCCAGAGCTTTAGATTCCTTGTACACATTTACATTCTGTATTTTCCATTTCTGTTATGCCACTGTTTAGGTAACGGCGAGGATAGTGGGGATTTCTTAAGTTGGTTGGGTGCTTGGGTTCTTGGTTGCAGGGGTTTGTGGTGTCGTGGTCTGCAGGGAGATGAAGAGAAGGAGGGGTGACGACGACGAAGTTGGAGGTCTCCGGTGATGAGAGGTGCCGGTGTCGGGGTTCTTGGGCTCATGGGTATGGGTTCTCGGGTGAAGTTGTTAGGGTCGTGGTGGTGGCGTTGTGGTGTCGGGGGTTTGCAGGAAGGTGAGGAGAAGGAGGAAGTGGGGGTGAGGTCGTGGTGAGGTCAACGAAGCGGTGAGGTGATCGGCGGTAGAGTCGAGGGAGTTTCTGGCGTTGGGTTCTTGGGTTGTCGAGGGTTGCTGGGTTCTTGGGAGTTTAGGAAGGGAGAGGAGAAGGAGGAGGGGAGACGAGGGTGGTGATGACGAGGTTGGGAAGGTCGACGGCGAGGTCTGGGGCGTGGGCTCGGGTTCAGGTGTGGGTTTCTCGCGGCGGGATGAAGAGAAGGAAAGAGAGAGAGAGGGGTGTGTAAATATATATTAGGTTTAATTAATTATATATTTATATATACTAGAGGAGAGAGAGACAGAGAAAGTAGAGAGAGAGAGCCGATGAGGATAGGAAATATATTAATATATATAGTGCCTGTTAAGGATATAGAAATATATTATAATATATTTTATAGGCTTTATAGCTAATATCAAATATACTCCGGAAAAAACCTGGGTTCTGTCTAAAAATCTAGTTTTAAAATATGAATAATACACGTGTCAGTTAAAATTATACTGCGGCATCCGGTTAAATAAAATGCATACCCCCAAGAACGGATACACGTAAAAACACGTAGCATCCAAATGAGTCTGTTTCATTAAAATGGACATGAACACGATATCAAGAAGCACTCATAGGGTATGGGGTATGATACAGACCATGCTAGATATTTCTTATATTTGGTTATAATTTGTATTATCTGAAAGAAATGCAGATGCAACATATCATATAAGTGTAATATCAAATCTAAATGTGCACGGATTCTTCGTACTAGTAAAGATATGTCGTAATCTAGAACCAAGACAGGTTTCAAGCATGCGGGTTGGGTCGAATACTAACCACAAATAACAAAGTACTATCCGCACCCAAAACAAGTAATAATCAAGAAATAGTCACAAGATTAGAAAATACTCAAATCAAATATGGTATAAATGAACTAGGGTGTTACAGAATATGATATGTAAACTGCGAAAAATCTTGTATGGCCTCAAGCAAGCTCTAAGGCAGTAGTATCTCAAGTTCGATCAGTTTATATTGGAGACGGGATTTATGCGCGGTGAATCAGATCACCACGTGTGCGTTCAAACTTTCAAGGACGGAGACTACATTATTTTGTCACTATACGTTGATGACATGTGTTTACCGCTGAATAATGGACTGAAACGTGGAGACGTCTAGCCTGAATTTGAGGGCAGATACTATTTGGACATATCCATCCACCTCTTCGAAAATACCAAGTTGATTTATGACACCGTATATCGGAGGTTTGGATAGATGAGACCGATATACCAGACTTCATCAGATTCTCCCTCATTTTTGAGGGGTTTTTGATTGTGGGGATGCTCTTCCCTGCAGGCGCAAGTCCCTTCAGTTAATTACGTTATCGCGTTGCGATAATAACTTTCTCCTGCTCAGGTAGGTTACTTCGTGTCGTGTCATGTTTTATTTATTTTGGTTGCTCGTGGATTGTATACGGAGACTAGTTTATGTTGTCATCCGTAGGGCGCGGATTAGTCCAAATCCGTATATATTAGATTTGGGGTTTGAATTTAGGTTGTATGTTCCGTCAGTTCAAATAATATTTCATTTTATTTAAGGACCGTTAATCTGGTTTTAGATTAATGACGACTTAAATATATGAGCATTTGGGCTTAATTTATTTTAACTAAGGATACGTTAGTCTTTGTATGAGATTAGGATCAACTTAGAAATGTATCTGAGGATCATTAAATTTTCATAAGATCCATCATATAGGCTCGGTTGTAAAGAAGTTTCAGAGACTCAGCCAATTTGGGCTCAGTCCTGAGCTTTTCCCTCATTCAGCAGTGCTAAGCACTTAGTCTTTTGACTATATATATAGTGCTAAGCACTTTTGTTTAACGCTCACGTGTTGCCATGTAACGTGTTGCCATGTAAGGCGCTGAGATTCTTGACGCTCACATGTGTTTCACATGAGACGCTGAGTTTCTTGACGCTCACATGTGTTTCACGTGAGACGCTGCTATAGTGCTAAACACTAATCTGTTTTGCTTTCTGACGCTCACATGCTATTACGTGAGGCACTAAGTTTTCTTTTTGGACGCTCACGTGTGAAAAACGTGAGGCACTGATCCCTTTAAAGATTTACTCTCTGTTTATTTTTTTAAAAAATAAGTTAAACTTCTGTTAATGGCGTTTTGGTCATTAATGATCACCAAGATCATTGTTTTGAGGATCTGGAGATCAGATTTCCTTTGTGAACTAAGTTCTTCTGGGTTTTTTGTAAGGACAGTGTTCTTCATATAGGGTTAAACCCCATTTTCAGAGAAATTAAATTTCTGGAATATAACTTCCATCTCTTTTTTTATTTCTTTTCTCATACCTAGTTTTTCTGTCACGCCCCGCTTCCCAGTATACGGCGAAGGGGACGCGACTGGTCCGCTACGTATATACTCAGAAGTACATAACCTAAGCGTATCTAAGCAATATAAAATAAATGCACAAGAGACAAGATATAATAAAAACAGCAATTTTTATTTATTAACATTCTTTTGTACAATGCATGAAAAGGAAATACAACTGAAACAAAAGCGATGCCTACACAATGGCATAACAGGAAATGAAAAGTACTGAATAGAAAATGTACAATGTCTAGAGCTCGGGGTCTTCACAGAACTGGTCCAAGTCTTCAGTAGTGGGCTTGTTCTCTGACGGGTCCAAACCACCTGACGACATTCAAAGAAGAAAGAAATAGAATGTCGTCAACTAACAGATCGCTCGGTAAGTCCCAAAGATAAGAGGAAAGTAGAAAAGAAGAAAGAGAGAGAGAGTAGCTTTTAATGTTGTATTATATTGTTGTAATGTTGTATTAACGCTGTTGTTTGTAGCTTGGTACAGAAAAATGCCAGTGTATACGAGAGGGGTCTCAGTATGCTAGAGACCAGGGCAAATGGAAGTATAAGGCTCCGTTATACAACCCGGAACAACGGCAATTGGATTCATGTTAGGTGTCTTAATCTTACCGTCTCGTGCCACCTTTAACACCTTCCGTACCAATCTACCCCTTAAACCCCGTAGTGTTTTATTTGTATTGTTTTGTACTGTAAATTGTATTGAATGTATAATTGAAAGACTGACCGAAACCATGATATCAGTAAACGGATGTAACCGTAGAATCATGTAAATGGAATAACTGGAGAATCATGTAAATAGAATGTATATCCATGGTTCGGTTCAGTCAAGTTGTATAGATTGATAATTGGATTCATGAATTCATGTTGAATTGTAATAATGAAGATTGTAGATTGCACTTGAATCATATTCAAGTCAAATATAATCAGACTCAAACCCGAGTCGGACAATTAGAAATGTAAGTCGAAATCTTGATTATTTCTTAAACCTATAATTGCTAGGGTCCTTAGGGTAATTTATAAACTTGAGGGGGTTTTATATAACGTATGCTTTTATATACTTTTCAAAATACCCCCCAATCATTTATTATTATTCTTTAGAGTTATAATGAGTATGGATTTTATATTGTGATATTTCTAGTGAAAATATCCTAGTTTTATAAATAAAGGTGTTTATCTGTAATATTGATTTATTTGAAATTTATGGTATTTTAGTGTAAACTTTATTCTTGTGATTTTTAGAAAAGGGTGGAATATTTATATCATAACAAAATAGATATTTTAATGATAAATATACATATATTTATACAAAAATAATTTTAATATATTTATTATATTCTAAAAATCTCATTTTCTTAAGATGTCGTACTTTAAATCTTTCGAGACCGAATGCTCCTTGCGGAGGTCTGAATCTCGCACTACTAAGCCCGAGAATGTGCGATAAACCGCACCATCCCGAACGGGTTCCCCAAAATGGGTTGTAGCGGCGCTTTGCAAAGATTGTAAAATACTAAATTCTTTAGAAAACGGTTTTATAAAGTAAATGGTATTTATTTGTAAAAATGTCAATTTTCCGTATTCTATGTTTTAGGGTCTCCTAAGTCAACTAGACTATTTCTAAATGGTCTAAACGACAAGTTGTGAGATGTCTCAAATCGCCTCTTCACCGCCAATTGTGGCCAGGTAAGTATAAGTGAGGAAAGGAGGGATCCGCTCACGAATCACCGTGAGACGGGCCTTTTAAAGTTACCTTTCTCACTTGCCTAGCCTAGACACCACAAAATCAGGTTTAGATAAACGACCGATATCCACGACTTATCGTATTTTCCTAATAAGAGATAGATATTCAAAAAGTGTAACAATACTAAATCTTTTAGTAATGGTTTTATTAAGTCGAGGGCATTTAAGTGAAAATATTGTTTTCTCGTATTCTAAGTTTTCGATGGTTTCGGGTTAGGTTGTATATGAGTGTGTGAGGAGGTAGATCGTTATCTCGTGCTCTACTTTAAATGTATAGCAAGCTTGATGGGGTTAAATGAAGGATTGAAATAATGTGGTATTTAAGTGAAAAAATACGATAAATTGAAATAGCTATCATTTCATGTGATGAAACTTGTTCAAATTGTTTGATTAGTGTTTAATAGTCAACATGAGGAAGTTTAAGTATGATTGTATTAGTGAGAAGTGAATTTTATAGAAAACCGAATCGGAAATCGGATTTGTTTCTGATTCCGTCGGGTTTTGTAATTTCGTATTTTGAGAATGGAAAAGAGAGATAGAAAGGGACTTACGGGTTTTAGATTACTTAAGAGAGTGAGAGGGAACTAGAGGGATCATCGGTGTGTTGCGTCGTCACCGATAGTTCCTAAGATGATCGCCGAAAGTTCCGCCGGAATTTCGTCGGAGCTTCGCCTTGAGCTTGTTTTCAAAGTACACGATTTTTGGAAAAATTTTGAGAGAGTGGGCTCAGGATTTTGGGATGAGAGGGTAGTGTGTAGAGTTGGTATTTATAGGGTTAGGCTAGGGTTGGGGTAGATGAAAAGTTTAAAATAAAAATGTGATAAAATATAATAAAAATGTATTAAAAGTGGAGTAATTGGGGTTTTTTAAGAGCTCTGGAAGTGATCTGAGGCTGAAATTTTGCAGGTGCATAGAAAATATGAAAAGACACAACTTTCATGTTGGGGCCGTCGCCGGAATCGGTCGACTCGGCCGTGACTCGATCTGAGGACGGAGTCAGACCGAGTCAACGCCGATTTGGCCGATTCCCGGCCGAGTTAGGCGGCCGGGATCCCCCCCGACGGTTCATCTAACTCCTGGAAATGTTACATCTTTGGGTGTAGTGGGGGTTTTTGTGAGATATGCACGTGTAAACTCTTGGTATTCTAAAGGTTTTTAAAAAAATCAGTATTAAAAATAATGTGGGGTATGGGATTTGAACTCTGGTGGCTTGGTTCAGCTGTGCAAAGTATTACCAATGAGCTACAAGCTCCTTCTTGTAATTATGGAGCTAATTAATTACTTAAAGTAATAACAATAAATGTAAATACCCCAAATATACATTAATTTTAAAGCAAATTTTTATACACTAAAAATAGAGTTGTTACATTCTTTTAACTTGTAATTAAAAAGCAAAATAATTACTTATAACTTGTGCTCAGGCTAAAATACCCCTTTATGGATTTTTTGAAATTTTTTTGTAAAAACTTGTATTGGAAATTTAGGGTTGTTACATTCTACCCTCCTTATAAAAATTTCATTCTCGAAATTTGTAAAAGGAAAGTGTAACAGTTTTAAGGAAAGTCCGGTGACTGAAGTATAGATAGTGTATAAAAATAATAAAGTGATACAAGGGTGAAAAAGGCTTACCGGTGTTACCTTGATCTACAGTCTTGGCTTCTACGGCTTCTAATGTGAATGTCTGTCGCCGTGGTACATTCCTTCTAGCTAGAGGCACATTCTGTCTTTGGGGCCTGTTTCTCTGCCCTCTAGGCATGTCCCCCATTGCTTGTTGGAATTAGCGAGTAGGCTGTGCAGGTGGTGGAGCAGGTGGTGCAGGACGAGTTGCAGGAGCCTGGATAGCTAGCCGTTGGGGGTAGTTGGTAGGTGTGTGAGCTGAGTTGTATCTATATGGACAGATCTCAATTCTGTGATTGGATGCGCCACAAATTAGACACAGGCCTTTTGCGCGTCTACAGTCCTTCCACAAGTGTCCCTTTCTATGGCAGTAGTGGAAAATTTCTTCAGTTCTCCTGGGTTCAAACGATGGCCTGGAAGGGGCTCCTCTTGCCATTTGATTGGCAGGGCGTTTCAAACCAGCAGATTGAGATCTACCCCTCGCCTTTATTACTGCCTCATAACTGCGGGCAGCTTCCAAAGCATCCTCATGAGTCAGAAATTTCCCTGTGACTAGTGCAGCCTGAATTTCTGTGTCCAAACCTTGTTGAAAGCGACGGGCTCTGATCTCGTCCGTCGGTATCAAGTGTGCCGCGAATCTGTTTAAGGATTGTGTTAGCTGTGTAGTATGTGGTATTTAAAAATTGAACTATCGTGACATATCTTACCGGCTTAGCATGGTGAATTCAGCGTCGTACTCATCTACTGACTTATCCCACATCGAACCTTGTTGTAGATGAATGAACTGCTGCTCCATGGCAAACCTGGCAGTCACAGGGAAGTACTTCGCGTCAAACTTCTCGTGAAAAGTCTTCCATTCAATAGGCTGTACAAGACGGCTTTCTTCCGCCTTCCACCAGTTGCGCGCATTGTCCGTGAGCTGCGGTTTCGCCACACGGACCCAAGCTATGTCTGGCACTTGTGCTGCCGCCAGATCATCTTCTATGCTTTGTGCCCATTCCTCAGCTTCAAGTGGGATTCCTTTTCCGGAGAACTGCTTGGGATGTAAAGCCCTGAATTGCTTTACCCCAGGTGCGTCGGTCTCGGGACGGTTCAGGAGTTATTGATGTCTCTCAAGAAGGCTGCGGATCGCCTCAAGTAGCACTGTTTGCTCGGTGGGCTGCGTAGGAACAGCAGGAACGATTGGTAGTGGAGGTGGAGGTGTGTTGTTGACATTGGTGCTGGTGTTGTTCGGGAAATCCATAACCTTGAAAAAGATTTGGGTTAGGACAGATTCAAGTACATGAAATGATAAGATTTAAAGAATATGAAATTGTAAGATTCAAGGAACATGAATTGTAAAGAATGTTTTAGTTGCCGGTTCTTGTGTTATATTGCTTAGGTTGTTCATGCAGAACAGAACTGCATGATAAGGTTTCATACAGCTCTGACCTGCATGGGCCACCAACAAAACCTGTCACGCCCCGCTTCCCAGTATACGGCGAAGGGGACGCGACTGGTCCGCTACGTATATACTCAGAAGTATATAAGCTAAGCGTATCTAAGCAATATAAAATAAATGCACAAGAGACAAGATATAATAAAAACAGCAATTTTTATTTATTAACATTCTTTTGTACAATGCATGAAAAGGAAATACAACTGAAACAAAAGCGATGCCTACACAATGGCATAACAGGAAATGAAAAGTACTGAATAGAAAATGTACAATGTCTAGAGCTCGGGGTCTTCACAGAACTGGTCCAAGTCTTCAGTAGTGGGCTTGTTCTCTGACGGGTCCAAACCACCTGACGACATTCAGAGAAGAAAGAAATAGAATGTCATCAGCGAACAGGTCGCTCGATAAGTCCCAAAGATAAGAGAAAAGTAGAAAAGAAGAAAGAGAGAGAGAGTAGCTTTTAAAGTTGTATTATATTGTCGTAATGTTGTATTAACGTTGTTGTTTGTACCTTGGTACAGAAGAATGCCAGTGTATACGAGAGGGGTCTCAGTATGCTAGAGACCAAGGCAAATGGAAGTACAAGGCTCCGTTATACAACCCGGAAAAACGGCAATTGGATTCATGTTAGGTGTCTTAATCTTACCGTCCCGTGCCACCTTTAACACCTTCCGTACCAATCTACCCCTTAAACCCCGTAGTGTTTTATTTGTATTGTTTTGTACTGTAAATTGTATTGAATGTATAATTGAAAGACTGACCGAAACCATGATATCAGTAAACGGATGTAACCATAGAATCATGTAGATGGAATAACTGGAGAACCATGTAAATAGAATGTATATCCATGGTTTAGTTCAATCAAATTGTATAAATTGATAATTGGATTCATGGATTCATGTTGAATTGTAATATTGAAGATTATAGATTGTACTTGAATCATATTCAGGTCAAATATAATCAGACTCAAACCCGAGTCAGACAATTAGAAATGTAAGTCGAAATCTTGATTATTTCTTAAACCTATAATTGCTAGGGTCCTTAGGGTAATTTATAAACTTGAGGAGGTTTTATGTAACGTATGATTTTATATACTTTTCAAAATACTCCCCAATCATTTATTATTCATCTTTAGAGTTGTAATGAGTGTGGATTTTATATTGTGATACTTCTAGTGAAAATATCCTAGTTTTATAAATAAAGGTGTTTATCTGTAATATTGATTTATTTGAAATTTATGGTATTTTAGTGTAAACTTTATTCTTGTGATTTTTAGAAAAAGATGGAATATTTATATCATAACAAAATAGATATTTTAATGATAAATATACATATATTTATACAAAAATAATTTTAATATATTTATTATATTCTAAAAATCTCATTTTCTTAAGATGTCGTACTTTAAATCTTTCGAGACCGAATGCTCCTTGCGGAGGTCTGAATCTCGCACTACTAAGCCCGAGAATATGCGATAAACTGCACCATCCCGAACGGGTTCCCCAAAATGGGTTGTAGCGGCGCTTTGCAAAGATTGTAAAATACTAAATCCTTTAGAAAACTGTTTTATAAAGTAAATGGTATTTATTTGTAAAAATGTCAATTTTCCGTATTCTATGTTCTAGGGTCTCCTAGGTCAACTAGACTATTTCTAAATGGTCTAAACGACAAGTTGTGAGATACCTCAAATCGCCTCTTCACCGCCAATTGTGGCCAGGTAAGTATAAGTGAGGAAAGAAGGGATCCGCTCACGAATCACCGTGAGACGGGCCTTTTAAAGTTACCTTTCTCACTTGCCTAGCCTAGACATCACAAAATCAGGTTTATATAAATGACCGATATCCATAACTTATCGTATTTTCCTAATAAGAGATAGATATTCAAAAAGTGTAACAATACTAAATCTTTTAGTAATGATTTTATTAAGTCGAGGGTATTTAAGTGAAGATACTGTTTTCTCGTATTCTAAGTTTTCGATGGTTTCGGGTTAGGTTGTATATGAGTGTGTGAGGAGGTAGGTCGTTACCTCATGTTCTACTTTAAATGTATAGCAAGCTTGATGGGGTTAAATGAAGGATTGAAACAATATGGTATTTAAGTGAAAAAAATACGATAAATTGAAATAGCTATCATTTCATATGATGAAACTTGTTCAAATTGTTTGATTAGTGTTTAATAGTCAATATGAGGAAGTTTAAGTATGATTTTATTAGTGAGAAGTGGAATTTTATAGAAAATCGAATCGGAAATCGGATTTGTTCCCGATTCCGTCGGGTTTTGTAATTTCGTATTTTGAAAATGGAAAAGAGAGATAGAAAGAGACTTACGGGTTTTAGATTACTCAAGAGAGTGAGAGGGAATTAGAGGGATCGTCGGTGTGTTGCGTCGTCGCCGATAGTTCCTAAGATGATCGCTGGAAGTTCCGCCGGAATTTCGTCGGAGCTTCGCCTTGAGCTTATTTTCAAAGTACAAGATTTTTGGAAAAAGTTTGAGAGTGTGGGCTCAGGATTTTGGGGTGAGAGGGTAGTGTGTAGGTGTCACGCCCCGCTTCCCAACATACGGAATACGAGGGGTTGACAAGGCCAGCCATGCTCCTACGGTCAAGGAAATGTCCTGCCGTAGTCACACTTCGGCTTCTAGTTTTTCATGGTAAACAGTAAATGATGCGCAGGTAATGAGAAATGCAGTAACTGAATGAAAAAATGTAAAGAACTGACCTGAGGGGAAACAAACGAATATAACTCTGGATAGCAAGTCGAGGTGTCTGTGATATACGTCTAGTCCTGGTCCAAGCTAAATCTTCTCCTCACACTGAGCATGCATACTCAGGTCGTTAGAGCGACACAATAGCAATATAATATATATAAAATCGTGTGATAATTCTAACAGTGATAATAGATATATATATAACAGTAGATCAATGGCAGTATGGGTATGAACATGCAGTAATCAATGCAGCGGAACAGTAAAAGCAGTAGAATGATATGCCACGTATATCAACACAATAAGTAAGATATATCAATGTCAGTATCCCTATCAGTCTCTAAGTCTCACTGTACAGCTCACTAAACCTATCGTCAGTCCAAGTGTGAGAGTCAACCACTCGCGAGTGTCCTCCACCCAAGGGTAGAACCCAAGGGCAAGGGACCACGGGCCCAACATGTATATCATGGTAATAATCATGTATCCTGTAAATCTCCATATATCTCCCTAAATATATAAGCCGGCATGGGACTCCCGAGATTCTGTTGAACTCACACTCAAACTACCCCACACCCCGTGGTCTACATCAAACGCTAACCATAATCCTAAATACCAATCGGTCTGTGACAAGTCTGCGCGAGAACTGGAGGCAGGGCCTCCATCAAGCACGTCCCGACTAATACCTAAGATAAATGGCAGTGTCTGGTGCCTTATCTATGACACCCGTGCACGAGCTTCCATAAGTGTCTCATACCACTTATAGTCACACGTACACGCGTTCCACAGATGTCGACAATGCAATATAATAATAGGGTTCACTGATTGTGCACAAGTACGTATCACTTTCACTTATTCACTGATACACGAACACTAACGTACTTGCCACAATCATCAGTAATACCTAACACTGGGTAATGCACGTTATCACTAAGTTATCAATGCAATGATATGTGTATGATATGATGCGGGAACAGTATATAAAGCATGTTTAGGATGTCCTGAATCAATAATCTACCACTTGCATAATTTATCATAAATCATACGGTTACAATTTAGTGAAACGATGAACAGGTAATATTTAGTATGTTCAGTTATCTATCCATCTAATTTAGTTTCATGCCAATCGGGTTCCAAGATCATTAATTATAGCCATTACATTTTAAGCGTTCACGGCTGGAAATCCGGTTTCAGAATCGGAAGTCCGTTTCGCAGTACATTTTAATCCCAGTTGGGATCAGATTTTAGCGACGCTATAGTTGAATGAAATATAGGGTTTTCAGTAAGGTTTTCAACTCAATAGACGGTTTCTCAATCGCGTCTGTATGTTAGGAGATATACACTGTTCAATACTAGTATATCAATTCTGATTCTGTTAGGACTGTTATGCGTCCCGATCTTTTAAATTACAGGTTAAATAGCAAATGTTGACGAAACAGGGTGAAACCACTTGTATTATCTATATAACAGATTCATCTTATATAAACAGCGGAGTTCCGCAACCTACGAGTTAAGGAAACAGTGTGGTACCCATTACGGGACAGCACCCAGTAAATAGAGTCGCTCTGGACTGCAGTCCAGAGTCGCACTCCGATCCAAATATTGTTACATTTTAAGTACAGAAATATTTAGAAACTTGCATAGGGTCATATTTCGTCGAGTCGGCTTCGATTTGAGCCCTCTAAAGCATCATTCCAGTATGTATACAATTTTTGACGATTTTAACGGTTTTCAGGTATAAGAAAATTCCAGTTTTACGAGTAAACTTGGGGGTAGTCGTTTTAGTCACTAATGGTCATATTATCCAACAAAATTCACATACTAGATTCACAACCATACGGGCCAAACTATACCATTTAGTTCCGTCAACTTGGGTGAGTATTTTCATTGGGAACACACGTCAAACAGGTATGGCACTTAATTGATCTAAACTTGTAACTTTATGATCTATGTAATTAAAGATTGTAACTTGAGTATATAGCATGTAAGCAAGTAAAATACTTGCCTGGAAACGTCGGGAATGCACGGCAGCGACGCGGTCTATCGCAGTGGCACGACGCGATCACGACGCGAATACGATAAAGATTTTCCTCGGCTCGAGCTTCGCTTGACGGCTCGGTACAGTGGTTGTTTGCGTGGGTTTTGGGTTTTGTTATTTTTTTTTTTTGAAGAGAGAAAGAGATAACAGAGAAGGATAGAGTGAGATAGAGCAGAGGGAGACAGAGAGAGTAAGAGAGAGAGTCAGAGAGATTGAGTGAGAAGGAGAGAGGCAGAGGTAGAGAGTTAGAGGGAGAAAGAATTAGAGAGAGAGAGTGAGTGAGAAAGAGAGAGACACAGAGAGGGAGAGACAAAGAGAGAGAGAGAACCAGAGAGAGCTTGAGAAAGAGAGAGAGAGAGAGGGTGAGAACAGAGGAAGGGAGAGAGAGAGAGAGAGATCGAGAGATTGAGAGGGCAAAGAGATAGAGATTGAGAGAGAAGGTCGGGTGAGGGAGTAGGAGGGAGGAGGAGTGATGATAGTTGGAGAGATGGGGAGGTGATTGCAAGGGTAACGGTGCACGGGCATGGCCGACAAGAGTGTGGGCGTGGGCGGAGGAGGCGGCGTGGGTTACGGCGAAGGAATGGGTCGCGAGCGGGAAAGGATATAGCCGTTGGAGAAGAAGGAGGGGCGAAGCGGGTCGGGTCGGGGAAGCGGGCGCGGGTTAGAGGCGTGGGAGCTGGCTGCTGGGGAAATGAGTGGGCCGGGCCAGAAAATAAAAAGGGAATTGTGAAGGGAAAGAGAGTGAGGGCCGGGCCGGGCCGGGAAATAAGGAGAAAATATAAAGGAAATTGAGGAAAGAAAAGGGATGGGCTGAGGGGATGAATGGGCTGGGCTGGGGTCAAAATTTAATTAATTAACAATGAAATAAAGAGTGGGCTGAGATTTTATAAAAAGGAAAATGATATATTTGGTTCGGGTTTAATAGAATTTTGAAATAAATAAATAAATAAATAATTATAAATAAAAATAAAATCTTATAAGTTAATGAGAGACACGAATATTGGTAGAAAAAGGGGTTGGGTGTTATATCATACCACCCTTATAAAAATTTCATCCTCGAAATTTAAAATAAACGATAAGATATACAAACATAGGCGAAAGTTATCATATTGCAAACTAACACATAAAGATTTACTAGAAATCCATGAACGAAGAAATTTGAAGGTATAAATATGTAAGAACAACATACAAAAAGATAAGTCCAAATAGGTATAAGGCAGGAATAATTATGAGGGCAACTACATGTATACGAGAATAGCAATAACAATAGTAACGAACAATGATATTCGGGGCGTACCCGATAAAATCGAAACTTAAATATGTGCACGTATAAGTATATCAAAGGTAACACAACAGAAATAATAAGTGTAAAGCACAACCATAGATAATAGTAATCATAAGCACAAAACCCGAAAATAAAGTAACGATAATAACGTAGCGAAAGATTTGTCGGTAGGTTAAAACGTTTTAGGGTAATTATCGATCGAATAGTTTTTTAAAATAACCTAGAAAACTCACATAAGGAAATGAGAATATGGAACAAAATAGGAGCGGTGTATGGTTGCGCTACTGAAAAATATAAGGATAATAGTAGTGTGTTTTAAAATACATAAAACTAAGTAGTCAATAACACGCACTCTTCGACAAATACAAGATAGTGAAAACCAAATTTCGAATAATAAAATCCCAAAATATATATAGGGTAAAAGGAAACACAAAAAAAATATATAGGACTAGCTAGAGCAGGGATTACAAGGATGTGTGGCTCAATCAGAAGGTCGGAGTGTGGCGGCTTTAGGCTGAAGATCAAGAAGATTGGGATCGGGTCAGTACAGGAAGTAAGGGTGAGCAACAAAGGACTACAAGTGAAAGTATGGGGAGGACAACGGTCGGTACATCATATGAATCAAAAATTTGAAGAGTTAGCGAACTCGGAAATTTCACAAGAAATGTTCTCCTCCCAGAAGGATCTCAAACGGGGCACAGATGAAGGATGAAGGTGGGCCTCTAAAAGATCGGGTGCGGTACTGGTTAATCTTAGTGAGGGTTAAGAAAATGTAAAGAGTAGGGGTGGACAGATCTCAGTAGGAAAAATAATGGTATAGAAGAAATAATCGATCAGCAAGTGAACTAAGAAGATCAAAAGATTTGCGGACTCAACAATTTATTTCGTTCTAGAAAATTTTAAACAAAGCATTCTCAAAAAGAAATGTGGCCCTAATCTATACACAGATTTATTTGGTCAGATAAAACAACATCAAAAAGGAATCCCATCAGTCGCGGTTGTGAAGGTTCAGCAGGTTGCGGTAGGCTCGCGCACTGAGGTAGGGACGTCCATTTCTATATCGCCTCGCAGGGATCGCCATTGGGAGTTCTTCCACAGCAGGGTCTTGATCTTCTGGTCCTTCTTCCTCGGATGGAGCTTCTTCATCGAGGTCCGATTCCATGTGATTCTCTTCTCCTGGATTTTCTTCCATGAGGTTTTCCTCCACTGGATTTTCTTCTATCGGTTCTTCCTCGGGGTCTTCGTCTATCGGGTTCCCTTCAGGGTCTCCTTCCTCTTCATCGGAATCGCCTATCATGTCAAACTCTGGGGCGGCTGCTCCTTCGTCCTCTGAATCGCTGTTTCCGAAATTGACTGGGGACCGTTGATCTCATCGTCAGAACTCATCAGCGTGTGGTCTAAGGAAACGCATGACTGTGCATCCTCATCCAAATGCGACGCTACTCCAGGGTGGGCCATGGCCTGAAAAGTAAGAGTCATGATTAGACAAGGGAATACATCAAGAAAATAGCTTAAGGGTACAGAGTATAGGAAAATATACGGTAGGCAGGAACTGAAAAATCAGGATTAGAAATGCTGTGATAATGAATAGTATGAAAAAGGAGAATGCAAGAGAATGATACATACATTACGATTCAAAGTTTTTTATTTCATTCAACTAAAAGTTCGACGGATACAAGATTTCAAACGGAAAGAAATGTTTATAAGAGGATGACAACATTATTACTGAAATTAGAAAACATGAAAATTCTTCTTTGATTGTCAGACCGCTGCATTCTCGTCACGCGAGTTGAATCCTGCGTTGGGTCCGCTTTATACTCGAGGTTCAAACTACGTAATAATCATCACTTGGTAGAAGTGTGGAGAGTGGACGAGTCTCCTCCTTGCAGCTCCTTCCTTTTTGGGCAACCGTTGATGAGATGTTCGTTGGATCCGCAAATTAGACATTTCCCTTAGGCGCGACGACAATCCCTCTGAAGATGTCCTGGCCTCTTACAGTGCCCACAACATATGGTCTTCTACTGCTTCTATCGCGGGGAAACAAATTAGCGCTTCATCTTCTTCTCTTTTCCTCGTCTAACGGGGATCCCTTTACAATTTGAGACTCCCGCTGGTGCCTGATTCACCTGCCTTCTCAGTCCTTCAGCTAGCAAGTCGTTCGTCCGCTCATGGGCTTCCTTTAAACCTTGCAGTACACTCAGGATCTCAATGGTCTGATTCTGTGAAGTGGAGATAGAGGAAGAGTCGTTGGAAGACATGATCCTGAAACAACAATTTTGAAGATGATATGAAGCACAAGCTATAAGAATCGACTATAATATGGATTGGACAAAGATTCAAGAATATCATATGTGATTAAATGGGAAAAATCAACTGTATAAATCTAAGTCACTTAAACAGAGTATGGTAGTGTAACCGTGATGTAATCCACAATTATAACCACGAAACTTTGCCAAGTCACCTGAAACCCTAGCGAATGGATAACAGAACACTTAATGTGAATATGGATCAAGGATATCAAGTTTACAATCTAGACTGAGGGATGTCTTAGATTGTCAAGCTCTACTCGGAAAACTGCAATCCCAATCGAAGCAAAACCTGGCTCTGATACCAACTAAACCATGTCACGCCCCGCTTCCCAAAATACGGAATACGAGGGGTTGACAAGGCCAGCCATACTCCTACGGTCAAGGAAATGTCCTGCCGTAGTCACACTTCGGCTTCTAGTTTTTCATGGTAAACAGTAAATGATGCGCAGGTAATGAGAAATGCAGTAACTGAATGAAACAATGTAAAGAACTGACCTGAGGGGAAACAAACGAATATAACTCTGGATAGCAAGTCGAGGTGTCTGTGATATACGTCTAGTCCTGGTCCAGGCTAAATCTTCTCCTCACACTGAGCATGCATACTCAGGTCGTCAGAGCGACACAATAGCAATATAATATATATAAAATCGTGTGATAATTCTAACAGTGATAATAGATATATATATAACAGTAGATCAATGGCAGTATGGGTATGAACATGCAGTAATCAATGCAGCGGAACAGTAAAAGCAGTAGAATGATATGCCACGTATATCAACACAATAAGTAAGGTATATCAATGTCAGTATCCCTATCAGTCTCTAAGTCTCACTGTACAGCTCACTAAACCTATCGTCAGTCCAAGTGTGAGAGTCAACCACTCTCGAGTGTCCTCCACCCAAGGGTAGAACCCAAGGGCAAGGGACCACGGGCCCAACATGTATATCACGGTAATAATCATGTACCCTGTAAATCTCCATATATCTCCCTAAATATATAAGCCGGCATGGGACTCCCGAGATTCTGTTGAACTCACACTCAAACTACCCCACACCCCGTGGTCTACATCAAACGCTAACCATAATCCTAAATACCAATCGGTCTGTGACAAGTCTGCGCGAGAACTGGAGGCAGGGCCTCCATCAAGCACATCCCGACTAATACCTAAGATAAATGGCAGTGTCTGGTGCCTTATCTATGACACCCGTGCACGAGCTTCCATAAGTGTCTCATACCACTTATAGTCACACGTACACGCGTTCCACAGATGTCGACAATGCAATATAATAATAGGGTTCACTGATTGTGCACAAGTACGTATCACTTTCACTTATTCACTGATACACGAACACTAACGTACTTGCCACAATCATCAGTAATACCTAACACTGGGTAATGCACGTTATCACTAAGTTATCAATGCAATGATATGTGTATGATATGATGCGGGAACAGTATATAAAGCATGTTTAGGATGTCCTGAATCAATAATCTACCACTTGCATAATTTATCATAAATCATACAGTTACAATTTAGTGAAATGATGAACAGGTAATATTTAGTATGTTCAGTTATCTATCCATCGAATTTAGTTTCACGCCAATCGGGTTCCAGGATCATTAATTATAGCCATTACATTTTAAGCGTTCACGGCTGGAAATCCGGTTTCAGAATCGGAAGTCCGTTTCGGAACGCATTTTAATCCCAGTTGGGATCAGATTTTAGCGATGCTACAATTGAATGAAATCTAGGGTTTTTAGTAAGGTTTTCAAAGCAATATACGGTTTCTCAATCGCGTCTGTATGTTAGGAGATATACACTGTTCAATACTAGTATGTCAATTCTGATTCTGTTGGGACTGTTATGCGTCCCGATCTTTTAAATTACAGGTTAAATAGCAAATGTTGACGAAACAGGGTGAAACCACTTGTATTATCTAGATAACATATTCATATTATATAAACAGTGGAGTTCCGCAACCTACGAGTTAAGGAAACAGTGTGGTACCCATTACGGGACAGCACCCAGTAAATAGAGTCGCTCTGGACTGCAGTCCAGAGTCGCACTCCGATCCAAATATTGTTATAGTTTAAGTACAGAAATATTTAGAAACTTGCATAGGGTCATAGTTCGTCGAGTCGTCTTCGATTTGAGCCCTTGAACGCATCATTCCAGTATGTATACAATTTTTGGCGATTTTAACGGTTTTCAGGTATAAGAAAATTCCAGTTTTACGAGTAAACTTGGGGGTAGTCGTTTTAGTCACTAACGGTCATATTATCCAACAAAATTCACATACTAGATTCACAGCCATACGGGCCAAACTATACCATTTAGTTCCGTCAACTTGGGTGAGTATTTTCATCGGGAACACACGTCAAACAGGTATGGCACTTAATTGATCTAAACTTGTAACTTTATGATCTATGTAATTAAAGATTGTAACTTGAGTATATTGCATGTAAGCAAGTAAAATACTTTCCTGGAAACGTCGGGAATGCACGGCAGCGACGCGGTCTATCGCAGTGGCAGGACGCGATCACGAAGCGAATACGATAAAGATTTGCCTCGGCTCGAGCTTCGCTTGACGGCTCGGTACAGTGGTTGTTTGCGTGGGTTTTGGGTTTTGTTATTTTTTTTTTGAAGAGAAAGAGATAACAGAGAGGGATAGAGTGAGATAGAGCAGAGGGAGACAGAGAGAGTAAGAGAGAGAGTCAGAGAGATTGAGTGAGAAGGAGAGAGGCAGAGGTAGAGAGTTAGAGGGAGAAAGAATTAGAGAGAGAGAGAGTGAGTGAGAAAGAGAGAGAGACAGAGAGGGAGAGACAAAGAGAGAGAGAGAACCAGAGAGAGCTTGAGAAAGAGAGAGAGAGAGGGTGAGAACAGAAGAAGGGAGAGAGAGAGAGAGATCGAGAGATTGAGAGGGCAAAGAGATAGAGATTGAGAGAGGAGGTCGGGTGAGGGAGTAGGAGGGAGGAGAAGTGATGAGAGTTGGAGAGATGGGGAGGTAATTGCGAGGGTAACGGTGCACGGGCGTGGCTGACAAGAGCGTGGGCGTGGACGGAGGAGGCGGCGTGGGTTACGGCGAAGGAATGGGTCACGAGCGGGAAAGGATATAGCCGTTGGAGAAGAAGGAGAGGCGAAGCGGGTCGGGTCGGGGAAGCGAGCGCGGGTTAGAGGCGTGGGAGCGGGCTGCTGGGGAAATGAGTGGGCCGGACCATAAAATAAAAAGGGAATTGTGAAGGGAAAGAGAGTGAAGGCCGGGCCGGGCCGGGAAATAAGGAGAAAATATAAAGGAAATTGAGGAAAGAAAAGGGATGGGCTGAGGGGATGAACGGGCTGGGCTGGGGTCAAAATTTAATTAATTAACAATGAAATAAAGAGTGGGCTGAGATTTTATAAAAAGAAAAATGATATATTTGGTTTGGGTTTAATAGAATTTTGAAATAAATAAATAATTATAAATAAAAATAAAATCTTATAAGTTAATGAGAGACAAGAATATTGGTATAAAAAGGGGTTGGGTGTTACAGTATGTTTGGTATTTATAGGGTTAGGCTAGATGAAAAGTTTAAAATAAAAATGTGATAAAATATAATAAAAATGTATTAAAAGTGGAGTAATTAGGGTTTTTAAAGAGCTCTGGAAGTGGTCTGAGACTGAAATTTTGCAGGTGTATAGGTAATATGAAAAGACACAACTTTCATGTTGGGGCCGTCGCCGGAATCGGCCGAGTCAAGGCCGATTTGGCCGATTCCCGGCCGAGTCAGGAGGCCGGGATCCCTCCCGACGGTTCATCTAACTCCTGGAAATGTTACATCTTTGGGTGTAGTGGGATTTTTGTGAGATATGCACGTGTAAACTCTTGGTATTCTAAAGGTTTTAAAAAAAATCAATATTAAAAATAATGTAAGGTATGAGATTTGAACTCTGATGGCTTAGTTCAGCAATGCAAGGTATTACCAATGAGCTACAAGCTCCTTCTTGTAATTATGGAGCTAATTTATTACTTAAAGTAATAACAGTAAATGTAAATCCCCTAAGTATACATTAATTTTAAAGCAAATTTTTATACACGAAAAATGGAGTTGTTACATTCTTTTAACTTGTAATTAAAATGCAAAATAATTACTTATAACTTGTGCTCAGGCTAAAATACCCCTTTATGGATTTTTTGAAATTTTTTTGTAAAAACTTGTATTGGAAATTTGGGGTTGTTACATTTTCCCCTAGATCTTGAGTCTGAAGAAAAAAATCTTCCCGAAGAGAGTTAAATTCTCAACTTATGAAATATTTGCCTTGCGGATTTCAGATCCAAAGAAAAAACTAAGTTTTTTTTAGGGCTAAACCCTTATATTTTATATGTTAGGCAAAAGAGATATATATTTTTTTTATCTCTGCTTTTTTCTTTACCTAAGGTTTTGAAGAGAAAGACGATCTTTCTTTTTTATTGAGAATTAAATTCTCTATTTTTTTTATGGAAGCTTATGGGGGGTCTCCTTCTATATGGAACTTGAAGTCTCGGGTCCTTTATATAAGTAATGCAAACTATTGATCGGTTTAGAGAAAATCACTCATTTGAGAAATATCAATTGATTTAATTAGCCTAGAAGATTATTTGGGGAATTTTATCCACTGTTGGATTTTTGATTCGGTGATTTTCTATTTAACAGAATATATTTTATTATTTTTTATAAGATTAGAAAAATATTTTCCCATATAGAATTTAATTCTATCTTTTAATTCAAACGGTGAATTTTTAATCACTATTGGATTTTTAATCCTAGAGTTCTTTGTTTAACCGAGTGTATATTTCTTGTTTAGAAAAATTAGGGAAATGTTTTCCCATATAGAATTTAATTCTATTTTTGATGATTTTTAATCACCATTAGATTTTTTATCCAACGGATCTGTTTAATAGGGAATATTTATGAAAATATTTTCCATATAGAATTTAATTCTATCCAAACAGACCCGCTTTAATATGGGCGCTGACGCTACGTGCTATGCACGTGAGCGTAGCCAAAGAATTTAATTTTTACTGCAATAGGCACCCACGTGCTTTGCATGCCGGAGCTCACGTATTTTTCACGTGAAATGCTGGTCCTAAAACTCAATCAAGCGTCCACGTGCTTTACACACCAGCGCTCACGTGCTTTTCATATGAGGCGTTGCTATAGGATTTAATCTTATTAAAGACGGCGCTCACGTATGTTTCACGTGAGGCGCTGCCTTATTATTTTTAACCAATAATAATTTTTATACGAGAGAATAACATGTAGGTAGCGAGTCTGATTTTCAAGAAAGTTCAAAATTTGAAGAAGATGGTGGCTAAGAAATTCTCTATGGAGGAGTTAGGAGCGGCCAAGCTAATTTTGGGCATAAAGATCGTTAGAGATAGGAAGTAGCGGAAGCTGTGGTTATTGCAAAGGAACTACATCGAGAAAGTTTTGAAGCGTTTCAATATGGACAAGTCAAAACCGGTGAGTACGCTCTTAGCGAAGCATTTCAAAATCAGTAAAGAGTTGTGCCTGACAACTCAAGAGCAGAAAGATGAGATGGCAAGCGTGTCTTATGCATCTGTGGTGGGGAGTTTGATATATGCGATGGTGAGTACAAGACCAAATATTACACATGCAATAGGAGTTGTTTGCATGTATATGCAACATCCGAGGAGAGGGCATTAGAGTGAGGTAAAGTGGATGTTGATGTATATAAGAGGTATATCAAGTCACTGCTTATGTTTCGGAGGTGACTCTCTAAAGGTGCAAGGTTATTTTGATGTAGACTAATCGGGAGATCGAGACAGTGGGAAGAACACGACGAGGTACGTATTCACGATTAGGGGAACAATGGTTAGTTGGGTTTTTCAATTGCAAAAGGTGGTGGTATTGTCGACTACGGAGGCTAAATACGTGGCAATCACGGAATCCAGTAAGGAGATGATATGATTGCAATGGCTACTTGAAGCATTGGAGAAAAAATAAGACTTCAATACCTTGTGGAGCGACTGCCAAAGTATGGTAAATTTGGCGAAGAATGCGGCATATCACTCTCGGATGAAATGCGTCAAGATGCAGTACCACTTCATCCGCATAGCGGTAGAAGAGGGCGAGTTGACGCTACAGAAGATCACGGGAGAAAAGAATCCGGTGGATATGTTCACTAAATGGAAATAAGCTGGATCTCTGTTGCAGATTGGTGAATCTCTCCATGAAAATATGATAAGGAGAGAGTAGAACGGAGTCATGTGAACTCTACTAGCGTTGGGAATTAAGACTGAAGTATCTCCAAATGGAAGATTGCTGAAATTATGGAGAAATTTCAGGCAGATGTCTGGACGCGCACACAAACCATATTATATTTTATCAAAACCATAATTTCTTAATTAAGGAGTGTCTTATGACAGTTTCATAATTATGGCAGTTTCTTAATTAAGAGATGTCTTATGGCAGTTTCTTAATTAAGACAGTTTCTTAATTAAGAAGTGTTTTATGGTAGTTTCCTAATTAGGGAATTGGTTTGTGTATGAATAGAGACTTCTTATATGTTTTATACATAGCGAAATAGAAGAGAGATCATTGCATGAGAAGGTGACGGTTAGGGCTTGGAGAGATTTGAGAGAAATCTTCTAGGGTTGCTCGATGTAATTGATTCAAGGATTGTTAGTATACGTTTGCAGATTCCGCTCTGTTGGAAACTAGGCATACGGTATGAGAACCCCGTTAACAAATTCTTATCTCTCTCTTTTCTGTGTTTTGATTCTTATTTATTCTCGTATTTATTTATTTCTGATCTTTCATTGTTATTGCGTGATTTGGTGTTGTCGCGGGTATTATTCCATGTATCGGCTTCTCTATCCCAAATATATATATATATATATATATATATATATATATATATATGAGATTAATGGAGGAAAGAGGCCATAGGAGGGGATTTCATCCTATGGCGTGGAAAAAATACAACCTCCGCCATTTTCTCCGACGATCGGCACCCATCATCATCATCGTTATCATCTAAGATGTGCGTACACCAAATTTCATGTGATTCCACAACTTTTTCACCGTTGATTTAGTGGGTTCAAAATTAACGGTTTACCGACAATATAACTTTTTACATTGCTAAATCAACGGTGAAAAAATTGTAGAATCACATGAAATTTGGTGTACCCACATCTTAGATGATAATGATGAAAATGATGGGGACCGATCGTCGAAAAAATTGGTGGAGATTGTATTTTTTCCACGCCATAGGAGGAAATTTCCTCCTATGGCCTCTTTTCTCCATTATTCTCTCTCTATATATATATGAATGAGAATAATAGAGGAAAGAGGTCATAGGAGGGAACTTCCTCCTATGGCGTTGAAACAATACATCCTCTATCGTGTTAAAACACGACGATCGGAACCCATCATCCTCATCGTTATCATCTAAGATGTGGGTACACCAAATTTCATATGATTCTACAATCTTTTCACCGTTGATTTAGCAATGTAAAATGTTCTACTGTCGGTAAACCGTTAATTTTGAACCCACTAATTCAACGGTGAAAAAGTTGTAGAATCACATGAAATTTGGTGTACCCACATTTTAGATGATGACGATGAAGATGATGGGTTCCGATCGTCGGAAAACACAATGGAGGGTGTATTTTTTCGACGCCATAGAAGGAAATTCCCTGCTATGGCCTCTTTCCTCTTTTATTCTCTCTCTCTCTCTCTCTCTCTCTCTCTCTCTATATATATATATATATACATATATACATATATACTTTTTATACATTTTATGTTACCTGCCTACCTGGGGTTTTATGTTACCTGCCTACCAGGGGTGTCTGTTGCATTCTTATTCTCAAATTAATTAAGAAGTTCATTGGTTTCAAGAAGAAAAAGGGGCCAATATTATCACTCATGTGCTTTGATTGAGTAGTTGAAAGCCTTTTATCATTGAGAGAGGTGTCAATAGCTTTGTTCACCTACTTAAATGTATCAAGAGAGATGGAAGAGGTAATTCTCCATTTTAGAGCATTAAATATAATTAAAATCGATCAAAATATGCAAACACCAGGCTTAGTTAGACATATAGGCCCATGCATGCACCTTCTAGGTCTCTAATGGTGTGCAGTTAAACATACGTTTGTTACACCATGATACTTGGGCAAATATATTTTATGTTACCTCCATAAGTTGAAGGGTCTTTGGACCGCGCTATATATTTTTAATTAACTTAAATTAATCTGCATTTAATACATGCCTGGTGAGAATCAAAGTTGAATTGATGTAATATCATATAATATGCTACAATAAAATCTTTATTTATGATGTGTGTTGAGAAAATATATTTTATATTCTATCAGTCCCGCGATGAAGATTAAGAATTGTTATCGAGCAATCAAAACAATTTTTGCAACTAGAACGCAAATACATAGGTTAAGCACAAATGGAAAGCTAATTAATTAATACATATGAGATTTGAGAAGCCCCAAAATGACCAAAATACATAGATAGCTCACTAATACATGATCCTAGCATTGACCTATTACCCCCAATACAAAGTTGCCCTAGTTTGCAAGTATCATAAGCAAATCATATTTCGTTTTAATATTTAGTTTTATCCTAGCCCTAGTTTGGAAGTATCATATGCAAATCATATTTCACTTTAATAATTAATTTTATCCTACAATCCAAATTATCAAATCTTATAATTGGTTTCATTGTTTATTTCATTTAATGTCCGCAAAAAGTTGTTGATCTTGTACATTTCATCAAATGCATGCGACAATATCTCAGCAAGAAAAATGTCAAACTCCTTTTATTTATACCCATTAAGAAGTTGATTCGAGTATTCAACTACCAACTCTTGAACAATTTTTACACATTGATTAGCTTAAAAATTGTCAAATGTTGTATAATTTAGATCATTATTACCTTGGAATTCAATAATCATGGGATCTTCATCCAAATCACCACAAAAAATGAAAAGAAAAACCCTAAGGTCCTTTTCATAGAAATTGCGACCAAGAACAAGCACGCAAGCGAACGACTAGGGCTCAATTCCTCCAAATTATAAACTCCATTACATTATCAGCTTGATGGCTTTAGGGGCATATATACAAGAAACATAAATAACATGAGTCATGAACTCTTAAGTTATCAAATATATATATAGTTTTCATGACATTGATTGTTCAATAAAGATATTGGTGGAAAAGTTCTAAGCACAACATCACACTTTCAACCCTTGTTTAATTAATTATTCTAATCCAGTATCAATGTCATGGTGGTTTTACTATTCTATTAAACTAAGGAAGAAATTGCAAGAGGTTGGCTTCTTACAACATTTGTTATATGCAAAGTGTTGTTCTCTAATAGGATTAGGTATTCCAAGTAGTTTTCCTTTGAGAATATGATGTTGATTTCTTTAGATAATGAATCAAAGGGCAGCTAATTTTTCCCTCCACCCACTCCTCTCAACAACATGAAACCAAACTTGAAAATGATAGTATTTTCGTCGAAGAACCAAAGTTTTTGATGTACATATATTGAGAAGCTAGCATTGAAGATTTCTTTGACACTTGATGAATGCAATGCATTTTAGTAACATTTTGGGATTAGATCATAAAGAAAATGAAAGCTTGGAATAAAGTTTTGTGGTCAACCCTTCATGCAGTGGTTACTAATTCTAGTTAGATATATTAATTGTGTGTGTGTGTGTGTGTGTGTGTGTGTGTACATGCATTAGTTTGTAGCTAAGCAAATTAAAATACTCAACTTAGCTCTAGGTTCTATATAGTTGATAATTGCATCATCTCTTTCTTGCATATGTGTGAAGTCTTGAAGAAACCCATTTTTGTTGTGCAGTGATTATATGGATAATGATTTTGTCATGGAGTGATTTAAGCTGAGGCTTGTGGGATTTGAGGGCTTCCCTATAATGGAAACCCTAGCTAACTTCCACTGGTGACATGGTGTAACTTAACCAAATAAATCATCATCCAATTCCAACCCAATTGTTTTTGTTTTTTGGATGAAATTTAAATAGTTCTCTCACTCTTGTTTTTAATTAAATCAGGAAAGTGTTGCTTGTGTTACAACTACAACCCTCTCATTATTAATTATGCTTGCGTGAATTATAGCATGTATACCAAACAATTCTAGCTACTACCTTCTTCACCCTTTCATGACAACAATAACAACAAACCATGTACTGCAAAATTTTAGGGTTGGTTACACATGAGCTTTTTGTTCTTTCATCTAGCACTGTTAAATGTTGTCAATTTTGACTGTCTTCATTCATATATGTTTTTATCCACCTCTAGTAATTAACTCTTGGCTAACTTTTGTCCAAACAACAAGAAATACTCTTAATTTTATAAAACCTGCCCATTTTCCCCTCTCAACTTTAATTTATTACCCAAATATACTTAATTTACATATTTTAATTAAATGTTTATAGAAAATATTTTTTTTAACTAAATATTTATAAAAAAAAAGGCATTTGGGGAATAAATTGAAGTTAAGGAGGACAAAGTGCTGCAGTTTTTAGAAACTTACGTGTATTTCCAGGAATTGGTGCAAACATATTTCTTACTACAATTTACCCTCAGCTCTATTTTATCTCTCTCATTCAACTCGGTTACATCAGCCTCCATTACACCTGTCAAACTCATGTCGATCGGCCCTTTCTACAAACGTAGACATTTATAATGTTCATAAAATGCAATCATTCATCTATCGAAATATTCTCAGTTCAGCTACGCACATTTTTTTGACATATTACTCTTTAGTAACCAAAATTCATTCCTATAAAACAATGTGTCCTTGTATCCTTCTATAAAAAACCATAGGTTATTAATACTCAAAAATCACTTCTCCAGTTTGACCATCTCTATCATTCCACAACATCCTGCTTAATCCCATCATCATGATAAATACTTGACCCTCCTAACCATTAGAGGACAATGCTATATATGATTGCATGCCATTACTAAATCTTAAACTCGCCTCGCAGATAGAAAAAGCACAAACCTACGAGCATCATGATTTATTCTCGATCTTACTCAGAATTGGATGTAATAGTATGGAACATAATGAACAAAATAATAGCACAGATCCCGAATCCATTTTCGTTCTGCTAATTAACATTATACCCATTAGATGCCATCTTCTTCTTTTCTCTTTTATAATATCCCTAGCTTTTGCTCTCCCTGCTCCAAAGAACGTTCTCGTTTGGCATCAACTCAATTAAGTCTTTGTTTAATTTTTGTTGTAAATTTGGTGGGGATATATGGGATATATAGAGACTATAGGATCTTATTGTATCTAGCTAATGGCCTGCATCCATGCATGGGGCCATATATATATATATATATATATATATATATATATATATATATATATATATATATATATATATATATGGTCCCCTGTTTTGATGGTTATGTTAGGGTTTTGGGGGGTGACATAAGAAAATATAAATGTTCACCTGATATGCTTTGGTCATGGTTAGTTTAATTTTGAGGGCAACATGGAACTGATATTCTCATTTTTTTGGTCACATCCAAAATCTCATCCACTCTGTTTTAATGAAAGTGCCTCTGCTTTTGATCCAACTCCTCTTCCATTTCATATATACCTTCATTTAGTTAGTTTCCAAATCCGATCGAGAAAACTATGGACCGATACCAATCTCTGTGAATATGTTCTATTAAGATAATAATGCCGCATGCCACCAACACTGCTAGAAAAAAAAGAGGAGACCAAGCCTATTCAGTTTATCAAAAAGAAAAAGGAAAAAAGACAAATTAATTAAAGAAACTCAGGTCACATATAATTGAGCTCAAATTAGCCTAGCTAGTAAGCAATCGAAAGAATTAGGACAACTTTTAATGGGCCTTCAGAGCTAAATAGCTTACAATCCAAAGTATGGACCGTATTAAGTGGGCCCATTAAGAACCATATCCAGTTTCCTACATTTTCTTCCCTTCACTAGAAATCCAGTTCAAAATCCAATATTTCATTTCATTAATAAATAAATTCACTTAATAACCCAAATGAAAAGGGGGGAAAAGATTAAAAATTTAAGAGCCCAATACATTAATTCATCTCATAACCTAAAAAAAAAACATCATAACATTCTATGTGAACAGAAAAAAAAATTACAATATTTTCTTTGAGCTTACCTAATGAAGATCATAAAGAAAATAAGAGGGAAATTGAAAAAAGGAAAAGAAAAATTCAAAGGAAATGATGTGAAGGGGCTTGGTGGTGATGAATGGGGTTGGGTCCAGTTGGAACTTGCCTCTCTGATGCATTCAATGTTGATTCACTCGTCATTGCTTTCTCCTCTCCTTTCACCTATGATTCATACACAAACCATCAAAAAATCAATCTTTTCCTTTCATAAAAATACCCATTTAAATAAATTGAGGGGAGGGGCGGGGGATAGGAAAATGCAATTTTTTTTAGGGGGTATACCTCTTTGTTTGGATTGCTTAACATGTTGTTACCATCTGCTGTTTCCATCTTCACAACATGCGTACCTGTAATAATGAAATGAAATATCACAACAATATATTTAGTTAGGGCAGAGAAAAAACAATGGAGAGAGAGAGAGAGAGTCATATATACGAGAAGCATGAGAGAGAAGGAGGAAAGCCATTAGAATGAAGAGGGTGGTGGTAAATGCCAAAAAAGAGCAGCAGCTTCTTCTTGTTCTAAATGCCATGAAGAAGCACAAATCATGCACTGCTGCTTCTCCTTGGGCTTTCTTGCAAAATGCTGCTGCATGAATGAGAGAAAATATAAAACAAGATATTTTTGGATAAAAGAGTAATTTATTTTTCTCCCTTGTTTTTAGAAAAATAAACATACCTCTTTTAGTTTTGAGGCTTTAATTTGGCTGCTAATGCCCGTTGCAGGCCTCACGTGCCATGCGAGCTGGCGGGAGATGCCGCATAGCTGTACCGACACGTGTCATCTCGATTAGGCGTTGGTGCTTTTGCGAAACAGCCCCCAGCTCATGTAGACGTTCACAAATAGCACCCCCGGTCTTTGGACCCTAGCGAGAATTGACGACGCTACCCTTGCTGCGTTGTGGCTTAATTAGATCGTCGGCATTTGACCAAAAAGGGTGAGGGCAGTTTTGTCATTATGTCGGCATCTCAGGTGCTGGCTGGGATTTCTGTGATGCATGGCAGAGGCAACGTGTTTCTGCGAAATATGTTTTCAGAACGGCTCGCATGCGGAGGACGCGTGGCTTAATCTGCGCCGTCCATGGAGGCTCTTCGATAGTTACACGTTTGATTCTCGAATGTTCTTAGCAATCATTTTAATATCTTTAAAAACTGTTATTTTCTTTTCCCCCTTTATTTATTTTTTTTTTGGGTTGGACACTTTTGACCGCAACATTTTCCTCTTAGATGATAAACATGGAGTTGGTGGATGCCGATCGTCGAAAGAACCGGTGAAAGTCGTATACTTTAAACGCCAGCACCTTCCCTCCGTTGTCCTACCCAAATAAACATTTAGAGTACAGTTTTATTTTGGGATAATTATAGGGCATCTCATTTGACGATGGAAAATGATGAGAACTTTGAAGGGAGAGGTCTTAGCTGGCTCCAACTGAAGAGAGACTGCAATGCAAGCACATTAACCTTCACCCCTTCTCCGTTCATAAAAATTACACCTCAACGTAAAAGGACAAAACAGGTCACTGCAGCACTGAATACAGCCCGAGGGCGTAAGTGCAAAATAGCCGGTAGCCCCATCCTGATCTGTTAGAAGGCAATGCAGGGTCTGTGTTTCCTCTTATTTAAAGAACTATTTACTAATTGATTCCTTATCACACATAAAATGCTGACTTTAGCATCAAGAAATTGAACAAAATCTCTTCTCAAGAACATCATTCACCATCAACATCAAGCAAACAGGTTAATCACATATATGTGACAAAGCATTCCAACAAGACATCAACAGATTTGCAACTGGGAAATCTGTTGTTAATGACTGAGAAAAAATTTCCAAAGAAAAAATATATATAGCTCAATTCACATAAAGGAAAGGATGTTGAACTCAAATACAACTTATAGAATGACTCTCATGAATATTATGATATATAAAGAACACAGCAAACATGAAATCTAACAGAATTCATGCAACTTCTCCAAGTCAATCAAATTTCTTTCCTTCTTTCCTTTTTTTTTATTGGAGATAACAAGTCAAAGAAAATTAATTATAGGGAAAGCGGAAATTTGCAATATCATGGTAAATTCTGTGGCAGCCCCCTTCATCTAGTCTTCTTCTTGTAGTCTAATAAGAGTTTCTATCAGGCGAACTGGCCTTGCAGGATTATAAGAAACCCTTCTCTTCTCCATAGTTTTTCAGCTAGACTAACTTTGCACTCACTAAGAGAGCATTGCATCATAAAACTTTGTCGAATATTTATCAAACCTTGTGCTCCAAAGCCGATAACATATGGGAAAAACTAATAGAGGCGACTCTCCTATCCTCCTTTTGTGTAAGAGAGCCATTAAAACCTCTTCTCAAAATCTAAGCCAAAGTCGGAGTAATTTATACATTATATGAACATCAAAAAGCACCTTAGTATTTGCTACATTAAATCATACAAAAGACATGACATAATGACTGTATGATTGAGAGTAGCTCTAGCTATGTTTTAACATTTTTTTTAGGATAAAGGTGGATAATTAACCACCCCTTCTGCAGAATATATCCTACACGGATTCAGTTACATGGACGAACAAAAGGAACTACTATAGAGATCTTCCAATGGAATCCCACCTTCAATGAATAAATAAAAGTTTGCACTATAATGCATCTAGCATTGCTGTTCGCATCAGCATATGTTTTAGAACATACACCGTATGAATAAATCATTCGGCTCAGAAATTGTTCAGAGCCGCAACTAAAGAATTTAAAACGGCATGAAAGGATGGTAAGTTCAACTTACCACCATATCATGAATTTAAAGAGAATAATTTCCTACCGATCTGAAACTGGAGCAGGCTACTCAGAAGGATAATAAGTGCATGACCCTGTAGCTGCAGGAAATGCGGGGTGGGGATGGCGTGGAGGTGGGTGGGTGGGGATGGGCGAGGGGGTTGGCTGATAAATAATTCCCCTGAAGAAAGAAAAACATCAGAAGGTGAGTGATCCCTAAATAGCTGCATTTAAGGGTATTTTAACCCAAAAGAAGTTCGAGGGAGTTTACTATAATCAATAACCTTAAGGTACGTTGGTGGAACAAACAGATAGTAAAGGGTATTTTATTGTAATTTAACAACATGATAAATATATACCTTACTCTGTTACTTATGATCCAAACAAGGACAAATCTTCACCAGTCCCCGAGATGTCATCCGACAGATGGAGGCTGTTGAAATCAATATCAACGGACGGGTCATCAAGAGGGTACTCAAATTGGTTACCGACAAATTTATTCGATTCGCTTTGGAAGTGCAAGTCTCCATTCATAAACAATTCATGCCCATGTGAATAGTCACCAACAGTGATTCCAGTATTACCGAATGTTCTCATCATAGGCACAGGGAACTGCTCTTTATTGTGTGAGAGAACAAATTCCAACCTGGCGAGAAAATCCCAAAAGGATCCGCAGATTACCACTCGTCATTTATGACCCCCCAGATAAAGTGATGGTTGGCCATCAAATTGCATTTTTCACTCGGCATAATTAGCATTAGGAACACTTGACAGGTTGTTAAAGCTAGGCTCTGGTACAGCATAATGTTTATCAGGAGTAATTAAAGCACTCTCCGTGTGAAAACCCGAAACCGGTGAGTTGAAGAAATTCGTGTCAGGGATATAACTTCTTGGCTCCTCCTGTAAATGAATACTCTGCGGACCTGATTCCCGATCAATTATTTTAGGACCGATCCTAGCTTTCTTTTTCCTCGGCTTGTCGCTTGCTTCGGATAGGGAATTTTCTGCATGTGGATGTGAAGCTTTCGATGAAATGGAATATCGTGCATCATCAACACTATACTCGCCGTTACTGCTATTACTATCCTCCCTTCTCTCCCCATGACTATCACATGTATCATCTATTACATCGCCATTGTCACCGCTGGGTTGCTCAGATATCGTTTCATCTTCCTCTCTGTTTAAAACGCCCAACCAAGTAGAACTCACTTTAGCGGTCATCTTATCCTGCAAGAACTTTGATTTTCGCACACGCATTCTAATTTTCTCAATATTCGGAGACATATGTTTAATAATGCCAATCAACGCTCCAACCTTCCAAACTTTCTTTAGATCATGAGGCTTCTTATAAGGAGGCATCTGGTTCTCCGGCAACCCTAAATTTATCCACCAATCTTCGTTTCCTGATGGCCACCAAGGAGGCGGGACCCCCTTTTCCAATGGGTACTTGCGTTGAGGAGGATCACAATGTTTGCATCAACGATGATAATAGAGATCCTAATGTTGCATCGTGAAGATCCATAAGACCACCGCAATGTTTGTTATTTTCCGCATACTCAGCAGCAAACTTATCGGCCTCGTGTTTTGCTATAGCAGCCGGTCCATTCTTATCAAACTTCACCTTATCTTTCCACCAAGCCCTTGTGTTATCCGAAGCACTGCTCACTGGTTTTCCCTTTTCCGGAATTATCCTGTTGACAAAACCCCGGGCATTACACACCTGCATCAACTTCAGCATGTACTTTAGAATCCCATCTTGAGCTCTTGACATTTTCTTCCTCATGGCTTGGTCTGAGGTTGATTTGGTCTTGAGCCTTTCAGATTCGTGTTGGGCCTCGAGCTTTTGCCGCTCTCGGGGTCTCTTGAGCTTGACTTTGTCCTTCAAAGTCCGTCTCGCCAAATCTACTGCTTCTATTTCTTCTTCGCTGACGTCATTCACCGTGAGGTTTTCCCACCTCGCATAATCAACCTTGAAATCCGAACTATTGCCACCAAGCCCATTTCCGCTCATTATCAGATGATCCGCAATACTTACTCTTATAGGAGTCCCGAAATCCTGCTAAAAGGCACAAAAAACAATATGATTTCAACAGAACAGCTATAAATAAGAAAATTTTACGCTTAGGCGACCTAATTTATTGCAAGTTCTGTAATTCCCTCACCGGAAATCAAATAAAACTAACCTTAAATTGGTAGAATCATTCAATAAAACACCGTGTAGATCACATATTAAAACTTTTTCTTATAAAAAAAAGTCGTTTTCTTCATCAAATCAGCATAAAAAGGCAAAAATAAAATATAAGAAATTAAAGACAAGAATCAAATCATTACCTATAGCAACTCTAACGGGCAGCCGAAACGAATCCAAGATCCAATGAGCTATTGAGATCTTCAAACCCTAATGGAAACAAAGATGTATTTTTTCCCCTCCTTTTTGATCCAAATTGAGAAATCGAGAGTCTTAAAAGGATGTGGTGCAAAAAAATAAAACAGAGATGAATGTCCCTGCGCCTTTTATCCTAATACCGATAGGCACATATTGCGAGATATCTCGTTACTTGGTGATGACTTGTATTACAACTGTCGGGCCCAGCTTTTAAGATTCATCATATAAATGCATGCACCAAAATTTCTCCTTCAACGAAAATAAAATCATAAAACTGATATTTACTACAAAACCTCAATAATATTAATGTGGCACCATCACAAATAAAACATTAGAATCTCTAATATTAACAGCTTAATCAAAGATGTGACACAACTTCATGAGATTTTTGAATGGCATTCCTCCTTCAAGTGAATGACCATAAGATTACACAATCATGAATCTAGTAGCATTACTGTTCACATCAGAATAAAGTTAGAAAACTAATCTGTAAAGCATGTGACTTGGAAATCATTCAGAGCTTCGACTAAAACATTTAAAACGATATGAAAGGGTGATAAGTCTGCCATATTATCATTTGATGATCTAAACAAGAGTAACTACCGATCTGAAACTGGTGCAAGATATAGTAGTTCACAGGAAAGAGAGTAGACGCATGACCTTGTAGCTGTAGAAGACAATAAGAGAAGGGAAAAGAAAAAAGAAAAGAATAAATAATCGCCCAGGATGAAGAACAGCAGCAATACAATAAAATAGGTCGATTGCACGAAACACCCATGTAGTTTACCCTGTATAGCACTTAAAACCCCATCAGCTGATTCATCAGCACAAACACCCACTATGCTCTTTGATCAAAAACCTAAAAAATATTTGAACTTTAATCTACAAAATACGAGTTTTAGGGTTAAATTAAAATGTTTAAAGTGAAATTTACGTGTATTTGAAGGTTTTGGTTGATGAACAGAGCTGATGTTTGTGTTAATAAATCACTTGCGGGGTATAAGTAGTATGAGAGTGTTTTGTGCAATTAACCCAATAAAATGACAAATACGTACCTTGCTTACGATCCTAATAAATACTCTGTCAAATCTTCTTCATTCCATGAAAAGGAGTCATCAAACGAAGGTAATGGACTGTTGATGCCGATATCAAAGTTCAGGTCATCAAGAGAATTCTCAAACTGAATACCAGAAAATTTATTCGAATCACTTTGGAATCCTTCGTCTAATGGGTGCATGTTTCCATTCATAACCAGTTCAAGCCCATGCATATGGCTGCCAACAGCAATTCCAGTATTATTAGGGAACTGCTCTTTATTGTGAGGGAGACTATATTCAACTGATGTCGAGAAAACCCCAAAAGGATTATCGGATTGCAGCTTGCCGTTTATGACGCCGGGATAAAGTGAAGTTTGGGCAGTCACAGTAGGAACACTTAACAGGTTGTTAAAACCAGGCTCAGGTACAATAAACTGATTCAAATGAGTACTTAACGAAGCATTTGTACAATTCTCCATTGGATAACCAGAATGCGGTAAGTTCGAGCAATTTATATCAGGAATGTAACTTCTTGGCTCCTCTTGTAAGTGACTATTTCGAGATTCTGTTTCCCGATCAATAATTTTGGGACCGGTTCGGGGCCTTTTTCCATCCTGCTTTTCAGTCACTCGGTTCTGGCCTTGACTGAGTTGATTGCGCTCCTCTTGTAAGTGACTATTTCGAGATTCTATTTCACGATCAATAATTTCAGGACCATCTCGGGGTCTTTTTCCATCCTTCTTTTTGGTCACTCGGTTCTGGCCTTGAGTGAATTGATTGCGAGATTCAGGTACAGAATTTTCTCCTGCTGTTGAAACAGGTTTTGACGAGATAGAATATTGGGCATCATCAACACTGTAATCGTTGTTACTGCTATTAGTCTCCTCTCTTTTATCTCCATGACTATCGCGTGTATTATCTATTACATCGGACATGCCATTGTCGCTACTAGGTTGCTGAGAACCTATTTCCTCTGTGTTTAAAACGCCCAACCAAATAGCACTCTCTTTAGCTGTCATCTTGTCCTGCAAGCACTTCGATTTCCTTACATGTGTTCTAATCTTCTCGATATTAGGAGACATATGCTTAATAACGCTAGTCAATACCCCAACCTTCCAAACTTTCTTTAGATCATGAGGTTTCTTGTAAGGAGGCGCCTGATTCTTCGGCAACCCCAAATTCATCCACCAATCCTCATTTCCGTCAGGCCACCAAGGAGGCGTGACCTCCTTATCCAATGGGTACTTGCGTTGTGGAGGATCACAGTGTTGCATCAATGATGATAACAAAGATCCTAATGTTGCATCCTGAAGATCCATAAGACCGCTGCCATTTTTATTATTTTTTGCATTTTCAGCAGCGAAATTATCTGCCTCGTATTTTGCTATAGCATCCAGCCCATTCTTATCAAACTTCACCTTATCCTTCCACCAAGCCCTTATGTTATCTGAAGCACCGCTCACCGGTTTTCCCTTCTCAGGGATTATTCCATAGACAAATCCACGAGCATTGCACACCTGCATTAGCTTAAGCATGTATTTTAGAATTCCGTCTTGAGCTCTAGACATTTTTTTCCGCATAGCTTGGTCTGAGGCCTGTTTGGGCTTGGGCTTTTCGGATTCTTGCTGAGCTGCGAGCTTTTGCCGCTCTCTAAGTCTCTTGAGCTTAACTTTGTCCTTCCACATTCGTCTTGCCAAATCCTCAGCTTCTATTTCTTCGTCACTGACATCATTTTCTATGAGGTTTTCACACCTCACGTCATCGACATCAAAATCTAAACTATTGCCACCAAGCCCATTTTCACTCATTATTAGATGCTCCATGCTACAGATTTTGACAGCTAAACAGTTATTTTCCACGGCCTCGTCAAAATCCCTTGTCTCTGACGATCATTCTAAGAGTCGCCAAGTCCTGCTAAAAGTCAGAGAAAACAATTAAAATCCTATAGAAGAACTCTATTAAAAAGAAATGCAGTAGCTATGGTGAAGGCTTATAAGTTACAGCTTGGTTTTTGGCTCCAACCAGACTAACACTAGACCACTTCCGAAGATAAGAAAGTTGATTTCATGTGTAATATGATTCTGTCTTTTAATTAGCTTTAATTAATAAGGAAGTTGATTTCAAATCGTTGAGTCCCTAATGAATAAACTCCCTATGAATTAGCAAGTATATCTCTAAAATCCATACAGTTCAAAATTTGAACTTAGAAGCCGCACAATGATTCTTAAAAGAAGTCACTTATATCTGTTACCGCTAATATTGAATGACACAATGATCAAGCCCACCATAACTTATCAATTCAAAAGAGAGAAAATAAAACATTCAACTACCTCATTCATGCAATAACAAACACAAAATTAACATCACCGCAGCCATGATCCATTATATGATTCGAAACTTGCTGCATGACACATGATTCACTATCATGAAATCCTAATAGATTACACCTTAGCAAGTTGCATATTAAATAAAATCCTTATGGCAATTAGCAAAATGGAAGATATTTACATCCAAGTTCTATCATTCAACATTTTTCCTAATTAACATGCTTCTAGCCAAAACATAATATTACAACCCAACACCCATTATCATCAACTTAATTAATCAAATTCGCAAGTTCATGCTAAAAAATGATATTTGGGGCTTGATGATAAAAAAAAAGGCCTGAAATTTTGAAACAGACCTAACTTTTTCCATCCCATCACAAACTGTAATCATATTAATCCTACCCTAAATTGATGGAATCATTCAATTAAACATAGTTCATCACAAACTGAACAAAAAAATACCTTGCACCAAAAAGAATCTTAATTATGCTCGTTTCTTAATCAAATCAGCATCAAAAAATAAATTTTGAAAAAAATTAAGAGACGAGGATCGAACTATTACCTATAGAAAATGGAAGCCGAAACGAATCGAAACTACGATAAGCTGAGAGATTGAAACCCTTATGGAATCAAAGTTGGAATTTTTATCCCCTTTTTGGAGCGAAATGGAGAAAGTTTTAGAGGTCAAGCACGAAATAAAGAAACGAAGACAGATTGGAATTTGCTATGGATCCCAACAAGAGCGTCAGAAAAAGACTAAAATGTCCCTGACTTTTGGTTCTAATTCTGAGGCGACTCGAGCAAGTTCAATGGACATCTATGGTCATTGCATGACTCTTCTGACTTTGGTTTTTTTTTCCAATTCCACTTTGTACAATGAATCTTGTTTTTTTCTCAGGAGAAAAATATAAAAATGGAAAGTTTGTTAAATTTTTGAAATTAATAAGGAAAATATTTAGTGATGATTAACGAGCTACAACTGTTTGTTAATTGTAATATTAATATATACATAATAATGTAGGAGGTATACAGCTTGATTGCCGATATTGCTATCAATAATTCAATGTTCGTGATTTTTTTCTAGTCTTGCAACTAGGCTCATATCCGCTTCCGACTACAATCCTAAAAGGAATCGACTACAAATAGTAATCAAAAAAGTCGGATAATGATGGAGGTCCTTTTCGGGCCTCCGTCAGATGTTGTCTTCCGCTGATATCCCGATGGACTGAGCTGGTTACCTTCTGTTGCATGTGGGTCTCAATGGGTTTTTAGTGGGAGAGGTGATATGAGGAGTTTGGTGCCGAATACCTGCAAAGAAGTCCCGGGGTGGTTTGGTACCACCAAGGACCCTCCGACGATCAAGTTAGTGGTGAGATCCGAGCAGAGTAACGGCTAAGTGGGTGAAAAAGGCTTACTTGACCCCTCTGTGATGGGGTTTATATAGCGGTGGTGGCACGCAGCGGCAGGCGCGAGAATCTCGCCGGCAGTTACGCTCCTGACGTCACGCCCGCGTAGAGAGCGGATCGCCCATTAATGGGGATCGTGATGGCGTGGAACGTGGGATGTTGCTGGCGTAGAATCTGCGCGTGGCGAGATTTGCGGAGCGGTGGTTACGCTGTGAGTGGTGAAGTTGGTCGAAGAGCCGAGGAAGACGGCCTCGTCCGGGAGCTCGTGGACGAGCGAGGAGGCCGAGAAGTCTTGGTCCCGTGGCAGCTCGGGGCGAGCTGAGGGGCCGAGGAGGCTAATTTGCTGGGGGCCCGAGAAGGGCTAGCTTGTGCTTGCAGGTCGGGCATAGGGTGGCCTGGTCGGCCCCTGTGAGCCCTTTCTTCTGAGTCCTGGGATACGTCATCTGTCACGCGTCCTGATCTAGGAGATCATCAGTATTGAGCATCATCATTAGCCCCCCACTCTTGTCCCGACCAGCTAGCGGGTCGGGTCAGGAGTGGATCACCGGGCCTCCCGAGGCGAGCTCCTTTCCAGGGTCCCGTCAGGATGAGTCCTCGGGCCGTCGGTTGTCTTTCCTACCAGCGAATCAAGGCGAGATCTCCGCATTTAAAGAAGGTGTGCCGGTTCGTGCACTCTGCAACTGAAGCGACGGTCCACGTGTCGAGTGTCGATTGGCTGATGCGACGTACGCAGGCCTGCAGCGTCTGATGGGACGCGGCCCAGCACAGAACCGACACGTGGAGCGATCGGGACCGCTGAGCGTGAAGAGCCGTTTTGGCGGGAGACGACGGGCGCCCTCGGATGAGGCCGTTTGCAGCAATAAACAGGGGTGGGGCCCGCTCTGGGGCCCTTACTCCTCCATATTTCCCTCTCTCAAGTCTTGGCTGCTCGGCGCTCGCCTCCCTTCTCTCGTTTTCAGCCTTTGAAGACTTTCTTTTCCAAGGTTAGATGTCTTCCTCTGTAGAATCAGTAGACATTGTAGGAGTAGGCGCTAGGGTTCGTTTAGCTGTGTCTGAGTCTCCTCGGGGAACAGGGGTTGGATCCTCTCCCCGGGATCGTGAGGCGGAGGCCGCCTCCATGGAGGAGGCGGCAGATGTGGCCCCAGCACCTCGTACTGGGTGAGGCATGAGGACGAGCTCGCCAACGCTCGGACTCGCTTTCACATCCCCTCGCGCTACACGCTTCGACTGGCCAAGGAGGGAGAGAGGGCAGATCAGGTACGGGGCAGAGAGATTGCCCTCTATTTGGAAGCTTTTTGGGGTGGATTGCGCCTGCCCTTCTCTCCTGAGGTCGTCGCCGCGCTGAATTTCTTCGGTTTGGCCCCCGGCCAGTTGGTGCCGAACTCATGGAGGATCCTCCTTGGGTTTTTGATCCGCCTGAAGTTGCAGGCGGTCCCTGTTGGATATAGTGCCCTCAAAGTCAATTATTGGATCGCAGGTACGTGATTGAAATGATTGAGGGAGGAACTATACCGGTAAAACAGTCTTACTCGAGAAGATAGTATGATATCTGGTTTGCCTTTATCAGTCGTGTACAATTTTAGGTGACATGATCACTATTACACGTTGATAGAACCCTTAGGATCCTGCTTGACTGCCAACAGTATGATGGCGATCATATACGTTAGAGTTGGGTAATCCATAAGCACATCCTTAAAAGTGGTCCCTAGTCGTGAGAGTTTCGAGACAGGGCATCGATACTCCGGAGTAGACTAGTGTATACAGTTGAGACCCCGACGAAGGGCGGTGGCCGGTCTCACAAGCCATTGGTGTCAGTTGGATCACCTAAGATGTATACAGGTGCTCATTGGGTTATGAGTACACCGGACAGGACTCGCCGGGAACCTGCTAGTTGGTATTATACCTAGCGTCAGATAGCAGTTCCCTGGTGACATGTATACAGGTTAGTTCATCGACCTGAGGTCATCATTTGTCTCGTGTGAGTTCCCACTGTGCTTTGATTATTATCCTACCACGGCTCAAAGGAGTCGTGCAAACAGGTTTTAATTGGGTACAGTCCCGAGCCACATGGAGGCAAGTGAGCGGATCGGCAGGGGATTCGTCTCTCCCGGTATTGGGGGTGAGATCGCGCTGTGTCTAGGAGAGCCATTACACATAGCCCTTGGCCGAGGCAGGAGATTTACTGGTAGGTACTCCAGTAGTATCTCAGGGTGTTCAGGGCTACCCTCCGACACGACTTATACCGCTTTTGGGGGTCTGATGTTACCAGCCCTCTAGGCCCGATATGCGATGCTCATAGACGAACGGACCAGACTGTGTATATTGTCACCGATAGGCTCAGTAGGGTTCCAGGATGAGTTCGCTCATCGGCTTCCCTTTTGGTCAGTACATGGGCAGCCGTTACGCACAGCTAGTGCCGCTGACGTGCTTGTGGTTAAACCCACTGCCAGGGTACTGACGAGTCTTTAGAGTCCCCCACAGATAGTTTCCCAAGTTCGGGCGAAACGTTGTAGATGCCGTATAGTTTAATGGCAGGGTTCGAAAATGCACGTGCACTTGTGCACGTATCATATTTCGGACCGATAATACTGGTGGGCTTTGGTTTAAGCCGGATCCATGTATTATATTGAGTCGGAATATTTTAGTCTCTCGTATTCGTATTCGGTCGGAATACGGATACAGGTATGTATATACAGGTGAGGGGTATTTTCGTAATCCGTTACGAGAATACTTTAGAAGATGCATTTCTTTTGGTTAATCATTTTGGTTTAAATGATTAAATGGATTTTGGAAAGGGTGACTCATTTTGGTGACACATTTCTTCTAGCATGTTCATTAGTGACTCATGCTAATGAGTCACTAAGTGAGTCATGATAGAATTAATTGTAGTTTGTTTTGTGAATATATATTTTAGGGTTTTGTGGAGATATTTTTGGGAGATATTTTTTGAGATATTTTCTTTACACAAACCATATATATCTAATCACAAAAGAAATGAACACAAGTTTATCATTCTTGAGTTTTTGCTCTCTTGAGATAGTTTTTCTTGAGTTCACCATTTCCAATCCTAAGTATCTTCTTCAACCTCCACCCTAACCCTCTCATGTGATGAGAACCCTAGGGTGTTTGAGACAAAGTATTCTACTCATTCTCTACTTCATCTTGGCCATCTCATTTAGCAGACTTAATGACCGAGTTGCCTCGGTATAGAGGCGGGAGCCCGTTTAAAGATCCGTTGACGTGGTGTCACCTCGATGAGGAGACAAGAGATCGGAATTGCCGATAGGAGTGTGGAATGATGGCTAAAGACCGAAGGACTCGGATTGATCGGTATAGCCTTACTACCTCTTTACAGTTTGTTAGTTTAGCGTTAATGGCAAGATCCGGGTTATAGTATGCGATAGCGCCAGTTATAAAAGTTTTTGTTCCGTGTTTGGCGTCAGAATGACGGCCGGGGCGCTACCGTAGACTTACAGTCCCCTTCAGCCTTTCCCTTCTCGATTCTTCCCTTGTCTTCAAAAGTCACCCTGGTGGTCGAGCGGGCGACCCGGGATGGGTTTATTTCACCTTCAGGAAGCGGCCGGGGGGCGCCGCCGGGACCGGGGTCGTTACCTTGCCCTCCTCCATTCATGATTGGAAAAAGAAATTTTTCTTCGTTTCCCCTCCCGAGGGCGAGGATTGGCCCGTGCCTACCAAGTGGTCGAGAGAGAAGTGTCTGCCGGAGAACCAGTCCGATGACCCCGCCGCGGTGAGAGTGGCGTCGTGGGAGCCCATCCCTCTATTTCGCCCAATCAGAGCAAAGCTCTGTTGAAATTCAAAATTCAAAAATTCTGAAGTAACGCTTCAAATCTCGGACGCAACGCGCCACATGTCAGGCGCTGATACGTCAGCACAGCTCCCAAGAAGGCGCACCCAATCAGAGCAAAGCTCTATTATAGGAAGCAACGCTTCAGTTGCGCAGGCGCTGCGCTGCGCGACACGTGTCAGCGCAGATGCGCTAGCGCAAGTTGCGCTACGCTGTGCGCTGCGCGACACGTGTCACGCGCTGGGGTATCTGCGCCAAACAGAATTAAAATTTTAAGAAATCTTTTCTGTTCTTATTAAAACAAGAAGATTTTCTTCTGCAAAGCAGAAGCCCTTAGATCAAAGATCCAACGATGGGGAAAATTCCCCAAATCACTCAGAGAAAGATCTCTTTAACAAATTTAACTAATTTATGGGCACTATAAAAAGGACCATAGGCCTCAATTAAAAGGCATCAATATCTTTCTTAAAAAAAGAAGAAGGAGAGAAAAGAACTCTGAGAAACTCCTCAAGAATAAAAAAGGTAAAAACCTTTAGAAAAAAGAGAAAGTTCTCTTAGGAACAGATCATAGATCTAAAAACAAGATCAATGATCTTTAATAAAAATAGTGCTTTGCACTTTTCATGAACCTTTGGTTCTCTGAGATAAGAAAAATAAGAAAAAACTTATTTTTCTTTGATCTAAATTAGATCAAGAAATCAAATAGTGCTTTGCACTTCTGTTCTTGAATCTAAAAGATTTTTAGTGCTTTGCACTTGCAAACTGCGCTGTTGCGCTCTTGGGAGCGCGCCACGTGTCAGCAGCGCAACAGCGCAGCGCACTGCACTGTTGCGCTTGCGCTCACCAGAGTGCGCCACGTGTCAGCAGCGCAGTGCGCTGCACTGTTGCGCTTGCGCTCACCAGAGCATGACACGTGTTTTCACCACAAGCGCTTGCGCTCAGTGAGTGGCGCAAAGCGCCTAACAAATGCAATGCAGGGCCAACCCCAATTAAAAGACTAAACATGCCTAATTAAATTGATGCTCTGCATCATTTATAAATAGGTAAAGCCCAAACAAAAATAATAAAATGCTATGCAGAGCCCAAAATAAATTGATGCTCTGCATCTTTTATGGGCAGAGCCCAAACAAGAAAATAGAAGTAATGCAATGCATTATTTAAGTGTGGGCAAAGCCCTAGCACAGGTCTAATGGACTAAAAATAAATAAAATGTTGAACATTTTCAACTGGACTTAGCCCAATTCTGGCCGTAAGTCCTTAAATTAAATTGAACTGAGCACAAATGCTCTCTCAAATCAATTTATATCCGGTTCGAGGGTATATCTCCGAACTCCTTTAACATCCATCGTTGTAATTCCTCAACGACATCAAAGAGGTGACGGGTCCCAACGACCACACATCAATACGGACTGCGGGGTCCTTAAACTTGTGGACCGAAACGTCCCTAAACTAATGTTGGACCGAAACGTCCCTAAACTGATGTTGAACCGAAACGTCCCTAAACTGATGTTGGACCGAAACGTCCCTAAACTGATGGTGGACCACTACGTCCCTAAACTGGAATATGGACCACTACGTCTCTAAACTGGAACAATAGAGCTCCCAAATGCTCTTTTGCCGGATCTAAACGGTCCCGTTTAAGTTGATCTTAGCCCCAAATACGGCTAACGTATCCTTAAACATTTAAATGGACTATAAAATTCCAAATCGACTTTGGTTCAAGGGTACATCTCTGAACTCCTCTGACATCTGCCGTTGTAATCCTTCAACGACGTTAGAGAGGTGACGAGTCCCGATGGCCGGATATTAAATGGATTATCACGTTAAGTTGATCTTAGTCTCAAACAGGACTATTGTATCCTTAACGAACGTTTAAGTTGATCTTAGCCGCAACGCGGCTAATGCATCCTTAAACTAAAAACACCAAACCCAAATCTAAGTAAATACGGATTTGGACTAGTCCACGTCCTACGGGCGACGGCATTATTCAGTCTCCGTATACAATCCACGGGCAACCACAAACAAAACAAACACACACGACACGAAGTGAAATTCTGGAGAAGGAGAAAGTGGCTACCGCGATGCGGTAGCGTAATTAACTGCAGGGGCTTGCGCCTGCAGGGAAGAGCGTCTCCACAATCAAAAACCCCTCTAGCGAGGGGGAATCTGACGAAGTCTGCTACATCGGCCGCATCCGTCTAAACCTCCGCTACACGGTGCCATAAATCAACTTGGCATCTTCGGAGAGGTAGACGGATAAAACCATATAGCATCTGCCCCGAATCTCAGCGTCAGGACATCGCGGTCCTGTGCGCCGTCCATTCGGAGGGGAACAGATTCTGGCACGCCCGGTGGGACCTTTTCCTCTTTCCACTCCACGCTTCGTGTGTCGTCTTCGCGAACCAGTCGCGGTTTGTTAATGGTTGCCTTCGGATTTCAAGTTACTAAGATTTGGTCTTTTGCCTGGCGCAGAACTCAAGATTCAATGGCCTCTAATTGCACCAACTGCTCGAAGTGCCACTGCAACGGACGCTCCACCTCACTGAGAGGTGTAGCATATGGGCCCCAAGCGGCTTCCTTCCTCACTCTGCCAGTAGACCAGGTGACCCAAGCCACCACTGGCCTGTTCTTCGGGACCATGATCCCACCTACAAGCTTCTCTGAGCCAATACCTGCACCGGAAGTGAACAAGAAGTCGGTCTTCGACCGGCTTACTGCTACGACGGCCCCTGTCAACGGGTCTCCCACTACCAAACCGACAGCCTCTGTTTTCACCAGGATAAATCAGAACTCTAAATTGGCTGTCTCAAGGAAAGCAATAACTGCTGCTCCAGAAGTCGTCAAGACGGCTTCCCCTGTCAAAGAGTCAGTCTTTTCAAGACTGACGATTCCTGCTCCTGCCCCTGCTCAAGGATCCGTCTTCGGCAGGTTGAATACCACCCCTCAGAAGACAACCTCAGTCTTTAAGAGGTTAACACCGGCGGCGCCTCATTCAGACAGGGGGCAAAAAGAAACTATCTCAATCTCTGAGCCAATCCCAACGGCTCGCCGTGCTCGACGTCGCCATTGGCAACGAGTGAGGAAGGCAGGGGGCAACTCTCCCTCAGGGCTGACTTCACCGGCTCTAGTAGTGGAAGTTAACGCTGCTGTCCCAACCGGGAACAGCTTTGAACTGCTGAGGAGGGTACGGAAGAACTCTCCAACCGCTACACTGAAGAGATCTCCTCCACCTGCGGAGAGAGTTCCAGAAACGAAGCAAGAACAGCCCCCTCAACGGCTATCCTCAAGAATTTATAAAGTTTGGCGGAGGGTTCAAGACTCCGTAATTGACCCAGGTCACTCTCGTCACCAGAAAAGGGCGAAAGTGCAAAAAGGAAAAGACCATCCTATTGAATAGCGGGGGACAACAGCTGCAAGGCTGCCCCCTTCAACGGTTCCTTCAACCTCAACGGCCCACAAAAGAAGGAGGCAAGAGAAAACTCCCGCGTCAGCGGCAAAAGTTAAAAATGGTGAACCTAAACGCCCCAAGTCAGGGGGCATAACAGTTCATACGGTTTATATGGCATCGGGAAAAGAAGATAGCCGCATATCAACAGGTCATAGACCGCACACGAGGTCAGTGACCAAGACTCAGGAGCAGCAGCAGAAGCTCCAAGAGATGATGAACGCTATGGCCGCACTTACAGGGCCAAAAGAAACCCCTGAAATATCCTCGGACGAGCGTCAAGAACAAGAAACGGACGCAGAATTCCTTCGTCGCGTACTGGAGAAGAAGGATAAAGAAGCTGCGGAGCAGGCAGCCAACATAAAGAAAATGGCCCTCCTGTTCCAGGATATGGTGGGTATGATGATTCAACAAGACCCACCTGCTGAAGATCCCCCGATCATCCTTGAAGACGATAGGGGAGAGACGTCGAATCCTCCACCAGCTCTGTCCACTGCTAAAGAGGATACAATCTCCAAAGCTGATTTGGATGAGTACATAGCCCAGCAAATACGGGTTCATCATGCGACTGAAGCGGCCGGTCAGGTCGTAAAAACAGGGCGGCCATATCCAAGTTGGTACGATCAAATCAAGTACCCACCCGGTTACACAATTCCCAAGTTTCATGTCTACAAAGGGACGGGCAATCCTCATCAGCATGTTGCCCAGTTCAGGGCACTCTGCGGCAACACCGGCGGTGATGACAAGCTATTGCTTCGCCAGTTTGTTGGAAGCTTATCAGATACGACGTTAGAATGGTACTCTGAGCTCCCGAACGACTCTATTAAAACCTTCGCGGAGATGGAGCTGTTGTTTACTCAGCGTTTTGCAAGCGCCAGTGAACGTACCCCGATGACAGCACTGATTAACGCCAGGGTAAAGCCAGGCGAGACGTGGGTTCAGTACACTATACGATGGCGGAACTTATGGTCAAAGTGTGAGCAGCGCATTGAAGAAGCTCCCGCGGTGGGTATGTGTAAATCCCCGTTTCCTTTCTAAATGAAATTTCCTATTTTCCTGAATTCTAGTGATTACCTCATTCTTGGCTTCGTATATTTTTAGTTGGTTGTTAAAACCCTATTTTTCCAGCTCTTTTGGAATTATAGTCGAAACCCTGAAAACCAAAACCCAAGATTTAAAACTAAAGCAAATAAAACTAATTTAATTTAACCCAAATTTTTAACCACTAAATTCCCCCCCCCCCAAACCCTTGTATCAATATCCATCAGCACATTTGGTTTTAATAATTCCTTTTATATGTATAACCCTCAGCCCAATCAAACTTTACCTCAGCCACTTTCTTTCAAAAAAAAAATTCCTCACCATGTTCGGCCCGTCCCCCCTTAAAATCCCTCAACCCATTTTTCTTTTTCAAGCCCAATAGATTTTCTCAGCCCACTCCCATTAACCCAAGCACAACTCCCCTATACTGTTCATCTTCCATTCAAAAAAAACTCAACGGCTACCTCCATTAAACGCGCGCGCGACACGCCTCCTCCGCCGTCGCCCACGCCTTCGCCCTACCGTTGCCCCACGTTTTCAACCTCGTCTCCCTTATCACTTTCCCACCTCGCTCACCTCCTCATTTTTCCAGTCTCCTCCTCCCTCCTCTCTCTCGCTACACCCACCGAGCCCAACCTCGAGCAGCCATTACAATCTCCAACTCCGACGACGACGACGACGACAATCCCTCGGCAACCTTCGATCACTCCTCTTCCACCAGCCTCATCCCTCCACGACTCCACCCTTCTTCAACCGAGCCCCTCTCAAATATCCCCTGCACACAACCCACTTCGACCAAGCTCGGCCACATTATCCCCTCGACGCCGACGAGCCACCCCACTTCACCTGAACCACATCTGTAGCCCTCAACACCCTCAGCATCACCCTCACCTCCCCATACCCGACCCCCACTGCTCCCCATCTCTACAAATCTCAAAAACACATTTTTAAATTTCTTCCCCTCACTGTGAAACTGCACCGTACACATAGCCGGAGCGCCGCCAACCGACGCCGACCCCAGCACACCCCGGGAGACCCACAGGGCACCCTTCTAGACTTCCAGCAGGCACAAAGACGACTCCGGGAACTCCGACGTAAAACCCGTGCTCGATCGAGGCTCGCGCGAACTCGTTCCGCGGCGTACGACGCGCGTTCGTGACGACACTGCTGCCATACGATCCCGAGGCATTCTCCAGGCAAGTGTTTACTTGCTTCATGCTATTATAGTCGTGTTACACACCTAGATCACATAGTTTACGAACTTAATGATTATATATATATATATTGACCAAGGTGTTCGATGCTAGTCTCTCATGGATATGGCTGTTTAATTTGACGGCAACCGATACGTTCTGTTGGCCCTTTGAATGATATATAACGTGTGTGAAATTTGCTGGAAAACGCGATTGTTTGTAACAAAAATCGATACCCCCGAACATGTCGTTAAAACTAGAATTCTCTCGTAACTGAAAACGAATAAAATCACCATAAATCATACACATATTGGAAAGATGCGTTCGAGGGCTTAAATCGAAGCCGACTCGACGAACTTTAATACTATGTAGAATTTTAATGTTTTCTGTTCTGAAATCCTGAAGATAACTGGGTCGGAACACGACTCTGGACTGCAGTCCAGAGCGTTTCTGATTGGTGTGTTCTGTCTAAAATCCTGCGTCCCCGTATTTCTTGAAATCGCATGGTACGGAACTTTACAGTAGTTATAAGATATACCTGTTAGTGAAAGAAAACAAGTGGTCTCTTTCCGATTCATCGCAGTTTGTTATTTTAAACTTATTTTAAAAAGGCAGAACGTAAAGCTGTTCAGAACACTTTCTGAAACGACATTTGAGATTGAACTGTGTATAACTTTCAACGTACAGATGCGACTGAGGCTCCGTCTGTTGCGTTGAATACTTTATCGAAAACCCTAAATTTCATCTAACTGTGACATCGCTAAGTTCTGAGCCCAACTGGGCGCAATTCGTGTCGCGAAACAGACGTTCAGTTCTGAAATTGAAATTTCAGCCGCGAACACTTAAACTGAAACAGTTATATCTTGAAAACCGAAACTCCGATCGAACTGAAACAAAATTTGATGAATTCCTGACTGATTGTTCTATATATCTTACCTACATCATATTTGCTGAATTCGTAACATATTAATTTGTGTAATTCATTTTGGTTCGTGACATGCATATTAATTCATAACATACCGAGCTTATATGGTAGTTTACAATACATATATCATATCCTTGTCATATACACAGTGTTAGTGCGTGTGGACATTGCATTATCGTGCGTGATAGATGTTAGTTTAGGAGTGACCAGTATACCAATGGAAAGTGAACATTCGTGACAGTGATTGATACAGTGGATAGTGATGAAACCGTGTCGTTGGTATACTTGTACACAACTAGACCAATATCATAAATAGTGTAACCTGGGGAAAAAGGGGAAATCAAAGTGGAAAGAGTATCGTATTTAGCGGGACCGTGATTAGAGGATGATCATTCGAACTGTGATACTTATACGTGTAGGACAGGATCTAGCGATCCGGCTGACAGGGTTATGTCCCGGGCATGTGGGCCGTTGTCTCGGGTATGTACGAGACTCCTGTTAAACATGATCCTCCTTCCACTATGTGATTTCAAACATGACCTAGAGACCGATAGGGACACATAACATATTCTGCATCATATTGTGACATAGTGATTACTTGCATTATTCTCATACCAGTATTACCTCATTTACCTGTTGCATCTGATTATAATAATATTATTATTTGTGTCGCTCTGACGACCTGAGTATGCATGCTCAGGTTCCGCGCGAGGACCAGCACCGGAGACGGATCTATCCTTTGAGTTCACGGAGATATAGTTTGGTGTACCTTCTTCATTCACTGCTTTCCATAAAACAAATTGTGAGATTGAACTTGGTTAGTTATCGTTCTTATTATCTGTAATCTGTGAACAATGGAATTTTAATGTAATAAATTAGTGATGTGATTCCTTTAATACTGTGCTTTATTACTGAATACCATGTAGTGCTAGAAGCCGAAGTGTGACTACGGCGGGACGATCCCTTGACCGTAGGAGCATGGCTGGTCTAATCATACCTCGTATTCCGTATTTTGGGATGCGGGGCGTGACATGGTTTAGTTGGTATCAGAGCCTGTGTTTAGTATCAAGGGATAACATTAACTATGCTGTATTACGTTATTCTTGTTTCACTACTCTTGATTTCTATCCTTGAATCTGAACCTATTCTTTTGAATCTTCCAGTGATATGACGTCCCCGAACGACCCCTCCTCGGACTCCAGCTCTCAGGACCGCACTGAAAGAATACTCAGTGCACTGACCACTCTCGCGGAAGCTCAGGAGAGAAAGACAGATTTGCTTACTGAGGGACTCAGGGCGATTACCGCTGCAGGGGGATCCTCCGCACTTATTACCACCCCCGAGGGCGTTACTCCACCAGCTTATCAGGCTAGGGCTGGTACCGTATCAGACTTCCGACGGTTACACCCAGCTGCATTCACAGGGCTAGCTGAACCCCTTGAGGCTGAGCAATGGCTGGTAAACATGGAGAATTTATTGACAGCCGCCAGGGTCCCAGAGGAAGACCGGGTGAGTGTGATAAAGATACAATTAGAAGACGAGGCCCGTACATGGTGGTCGGTAGAAGAAAGCAGACTTGAAGAGCCGATCGAATGGAGCAAGTTTAAGGAGTGTTTCTTAGATCACTATTTTCCTCCCACAGCCAAGGCAGAAATGGAGAAAAAGTTTATTCTTTTAAAGCAGAATGGGCGCCTAGTGGACGTTTATGCGGCGGAGTTCAACCGTCTGAGCCGCTTTGCTCCATACATGGTCAAATCAGAAGTTACCAGGGCTAGGCGTTTCCTTCAGGGGTTAGATTTTGAGTTGCAGCAGCTGATTGCATCGTTGGATCTACAGACTTTCGCACAGGTACTCAACGCGGCGAGAGTTCAGGTGCAATTGATTAACAAGTTCAGAAGACCCCCAGTCGTTCCAGCACGTAACCACGCGCCTTCTCGAGGAGCTATACCGGTTCACAGAGCAGGGACGACGCAAATGAAGCGCCCGTTTGTACCACAGCATCGCCCCCAGAGACAGGGCGTAACTTGCGGCTATTGCGGTAGAGGAGGACATACTCAGAAGGACTGTCGCCGTGCCAAGGGACAGTGCCTGATTTGCGGTTCCAGTCAACACAGGATTAACAGTTGTCCTGAGCGAGCAGAAATACAGGGAGGTTCTGGACCGTCACAGCAGAGGCCGCAGGAGCAGAGACAACCATTTACAGGTCGCGGTCAGGGACGGGCTTTCACCTTGACCGCAGAGCAGGCAGAAGCGTCAGGAGATGTGGTTACAGGTACTCTACTTGTACATTCCTTGCCAGCTAGAGTACTTTTTGATTCAGGAGCATCGCATTGTTTCTTGTCTGAGCATTTCACAAATACACACTCAATACCATATGAACCACTAACCAAGGGATGGAAAATTCATACGGGTAATGGCGTTATTATATCTAGTCGAGAATGTAGATTATGCCCGGTTGTAGTGTGTGGCAGGGAATTCTATGCGAATTTCCTCCTAATTGGGACAGGCAGTTACGATGCAATCCTTGGGATGGATTGGATGAGCACTTTCCATGCAGTTATCGATTGTCGTGCAAAGAAGGTGATCTTCCGCATTCCCAATCACCCGGAGTTTGTTTTCGAGGGCGGAAGCGAATGTTTGGAACCAGCTAAGTACAGAGCAAAGCCTAAGGAACTGACAGCCATGGAGATTGATAAGAGCCCAGCCCCAGAAATTGTTCGGGACTTCCTAGACGTATTTCCTGAAGATCTACCAGGTCTACCACCTCCTCGAATTTTGGAGTTCTCGATCGATTTGATTCCAGGTACCGCCCCAGTATCCAGGGCCCCCTACAGGATGGCACCAGTGGAGTTGGCGGAATTGAAGAAACAGATTGAAGAATTATTGGAGAAGGGATTTATTCGGCCAAGCGCTTCACCGTGGGGTGCACCAGTTCTATTGGTAAAGAAGAAGGATGGATCGTTGCGAATGTGCATAGATTACCGGGAGCTGAACAAGGTTACAATAAAGAACAAGTACCCAATCCCGCGTATCGATGACCTATTTGATCAGCTAAGTGGAGCCAAGGTTTTCTCGAAGTTGGATCTCCGTTCTGGATATCATCAAATCAGAGTAGCAGCCGAGGATGTATGCAAGACGGCTTTCAGGACCCGATACGGACATTACGAATTCCTTGTGATGCCGTTCGGTGTTACCAATGCCCCAGCAATATTCATGGATTTAATGAACAGGGTGTTCGCAAAATACTTAGACACGTTTGTCGTTGTGTTTATCGACGACATACTTGTCTACTCGAAGACTCAGGAGGAGCACGCTGAACACTTGCGCACAGTCCTACAAATTCTTCGGGAAGAGAAGCTGTATGCGAAGCTAAGCAAGTGTGAGTTCTGGCTTGACAAGGTGCAGTTTTTGGGACATATTGTTTCGGGTGAAGGCATCTCGGTGGACCCGGCGAAGATAGAATCTGTCAGAGATTGGCCGACGCCGAAGTCAGTAGCAGAGATCAGGAGTTTTCTGGGATTGGCAGGTTATTATCGGAGATTCGTCCAAGACTTCTCAAGGATCGCGGAACCATTGACAAGGCTGACACGGAAGGACGTGCCGTTTACATGGACAGAGGAATGCACTCAGGCATTCGACACACTAAAGCAGAAGTTAACCACGGCACCTATTCTTACTGTGCCGGATAATTCAGGTGGTTTGGTGATACACAGTGATGCCTCAGGAAAGGGTTTAGGCTGTGGTTTGATGCAGCACGGCCGAGTGGTTGCTTACGCCTCTCGACAACTGAGAAACCACGAGAAGAACTACCCTACGCACGACTTGGAGTTAGCTGCGGTAGTTTTTGCATTGAAGATTTGGAGGCACTATCTTTTGGGTGAGAAAGTGGAGGTATACACGGATCATAAGAGCTTGAAATATGTATTCACTCAGAAGGAACTGAACATGAGGCAGCGCCGATGGCTAGAGCTAATGGCAGATTATGATCTGGACCTTCAGTATCATCCGGGGAAAGTAAATGTTGTACCAGATGCGCTCAGTCGCAAACCAGCGGTCATGATGTTGACCGATCAGAGGAGCATTATTGAGGATTTCCAGAGACTTGAACTTGAGGTCGTTACGCCGAACGCACTAAGTCAATTTTGGCAACTACAGGTGCAATCTTCCCTAGTGGATCGTATCAAGATTGCCCAAGCGGGTGATCCTCGATTGCAAAAGTTCAGAGAGCAAGTGGAAGCTGGACTGAGAACGGATTTGATTATACATGAAGATGGCTCTTTGAGATTCGGTAGCAGACTCTGTGTACCTAAAGGAGATGTACGAGAAGAAGTGTTGGCTGAAGCACACAGTTCAGCTTATTCTGTGCATCCAGGAGGTACAAAAATGTATCAGGACCTAAAGCAGCACTTTTGGTGGAACGGAATGAAGCGGGAAATTGCGAGGTTCGTATCCAGATGCTTGGTATGTCAGCAGGTGAAGGCGGAACATCAGAGAACAGCAGGATTATTACAACCATTGCCGATACCTGAATGGAAGTGGGAGCACATTACTATGGATTTTGTGACGGCCTTACCACGGAGCCCTAGAGGCAATAATGCTATTTGGGTTATCGTTGATCGCCTCACAAAAGCTGCACACTTTCTACCTTTCCGAGTGGGACAGTCGACAGAATCACTGGCAGAAAGATATATGCAGGAGATTGTGCGACTTCACGGTGTTCCAGTCAGCATTGTGTCAGACCGGGACACGAGATTCTTGTCGCACTTTTGGAAGAGCTTACAGGAGAGTTTGGGAACCCGCCTTAAATTCAGCACAGCTTATCACCCACAGACGGATGGACAATCCGAGCGTACAATTCAGACGCTCGAGGACATGTTGAGAGCCTGTATGTTGGACTTTCAGGGCTCCTGGGAGGACCATCTGCACCTAGTCGAGTTCTCTTATAACAACAGTTATCAGGCTAGTATTCAGATGGCTCCTTTTGAAGCATTATATGGGCGTAAGTGTCGATCCCCAGTATGTTGGGACGATGTGGGAGAACGAAGATTACTGGGCCCCGAACTCATCGTTCAGACAGTTGACAAGGTCCAAATGATCAGGCAGCGTATTAAGACGGCTCAGGATCGACAAAAGAGTTGGGCAGATACCAGCAGAAGGGCACTTGAGTTCGAAGGCGGAGATCATGTGTTCTTGAAGATTTCCCCTACTCGTGGAGTTATCAGATTCGGAAGTCGGGGAAAACTTAGTCCCCGTTTTATCGGACCTTTTGAGGTGCTAGAGCGAGTAGGAGAGGTGGCCTATCGACTGGCCTTGCCTCCATCGCTAGCTGGTGTGCACAATACCTTCCACGTATCACAGTTGCGGCGTTATGTCCGGGATGAGAGTCATGTCCTGGACCATTCAGAGCTAGTTTTGGGTACTGACTTATCGTACGAAGAGCAGCCTACCACCATTCTCGACCGTAGAGAGAAAGTGCTGAAGAATAAAGTCATTCCGTTAGTCCGAGTGTCTTGGAGCGGTCGTTCCCCAGGAGAATCCACCAGGGAGCGGGAGGAAGACATCCGTGATCGATATCCACATCTCTTTGTTTAGTACTTTTGTTTCTTTGTATCCTTGTTAAAATTTCGAGGACGAAATTTTCGTTAAGGGGGGTATGATGTAAATCCCCGTTTCCTTTCTAAATGAAATTTCCTATTTTCCTGAATTCTAGTGATTACCTCATTCTTGGCTTCGTATATTTTTAGTTGGTTGTTAAAACCCTATTTTTCCAGCTCTTTTGGAATTATAGTCGAAACCCTGAAAACCAAAACCCAAGATTTAAAACTAAAGCAAATAAAACTAATTTAATTTAACCCAAATTTTTAACCACTAAATTTCCCCCCCCCCAAACCCTTGTATCAATATCCATCAGCACATTTGGTTTTAATAATTCCTTTTATATGTATAACCCTCAGCCCAATCAAACTTTACCTCAGCCACTTTCTTTCAAAAAAAAAATTCCTCACCATGTTCGGCCCGTCCCCCCTTAAAATCCCTCAACCCATTTTTCTTTTTCAAGCCCAATAGATTTTCTCAGCCCACTCCCATTAACCCAAGCACAACTCCCCTATACTGTTCATCTTCCATTCAAAAAAAACTCAACGGCTACCTCCATTAAACGCGCGCGCGACACGCCTCCTCCGCCGTCGCCCACGCCTTCGCCCTACCGTTGCCCCATGTTTTCAACCTCGTCTCCCTTATCACTTTCCCACCTCGCTCACCTCCTCATTTTTCCAGTCTCCTCCTCCCTCCTCTCTCTCGCTACACCCACCGAGCCCAACCTCGAGCAGCCATTACAATCTCCAACTCCGACGACGACGACGACGACAATCCCTCGGCAACCTTCGATCACTCCTCTTCCACCAGCCTCATCCCTCCACGACTCCACCCTTCTTCAACCGAGCCCCTCTCAAATATCCCCTGCACACAACCCACTTCGACCAAGCTCGGCCACATTATCCCCTCGACGCCGACGAGCCACCCCACTTCACCTGAACCACATCTGTAGCCCTCAACACCCTCAGCATCACCCTCACCTCCCCATACCCGACCCCCACTGCTCCCCATCTCTACAAATCTCAAAAACACATTTTTAAATTTCTTCCCCTCACTGTGAAACTGCACCGTACACATAGCCGGAGCGCCGCCAACCGACGCCGACCCCAGCACACCCCGGGAGACCCACAGGGCACCCTTCTAGACTTCCAGCAGGCACAAAGACGACTCCGGGAACTCCGACGTAAAACCCGTGCTCGATCGAGGCTCGCGCGAACTCGTTCCGCGGCGTACGACGCGCGTTCGTGACGACACTGCTGCCATACGATCCCGAGGCATTCTCCAGGCAAGTGTTTACTTGCTTCATGCTATTATAGTCGTGTTACACACCTAGATCACATAGTTTACGAACTTAATGATTATATATATATATATTGACCAAGGTGTTCGATGCTAGTCTCTCATGGATATGGCTGTTTAATTTGACGGCAACCGATACGTTCTGTTGGCCCTTTGAATGATATATAACGTGTGTGAAATTTGCTGGAAAACGCGATTGTTTGTAACAAAAATCGATACCCCCGAACATGTCGTTAAAACTAGAATTCTCTCGTAACTGAAAACGAATAAAATCACCATAAATCATACACATATTGGAAAGATGCGTTCGAGGGCTTAAATCGAAGCCGACTCGACGAACTTTAATACTATGTAGAATTTTAATGTTTTCTGTTCTGAAATCCTGAAGATAACTGGGTCGGAACACGACTCTGGACTGCAGTCCAGAGCGTTTCTGATTGGTGTGTTCTGTCTAAAATCCTGCGTCCCCGTATTTCTTGAAATCGCATGGTACGGAACTTTACAGTAGTTATAAGATATACCTGTTAGTGAAAGAAAACAAGTGGTCTCTTTCCGATTCATCGCAGTTTGTTATTTTAAACTTATTTTAAAAAGGCAGAACGTAAAGCTGTTCAGAACACTTTCTGAAACGACATTTGAGATTGAACTGTGTATAACTTTCAACGTACAGATGCGACTGAGGCTCCGTCTGTTGCGTTGAATACTTTATCGAAAACCCTAAATTTCATCTAACTGTGACATCGCTAAGTTCTGAGCCCAACTGGGCGCAATTCGTGTCGCGAAACAGACGTTCAGTTCTGAAATTGAAATTTCAGCCGCGAACACTTAAACTGAAACAGTTATATCTTGAAAACCGAAACTCCGATCGAACTGAAACAAAATTTGATGAATTCCTGACTGATTGTTCTATATATCTTACCTACATCATATTTGCTGAATTCGTAACATATTAATTTGTGTAATTCATTTTGGTTCGTGACATGCATATTAATTCATAACATACCGAGCTTATATGGTAGTTTACAATACATATATCATATCCTTGTCATATACACAGTGTTAGTGCGTGTGGACATTGCATTATCGTGCGTGATAGATGTTAGTTTAGGAGTGACCAGTATACCAATGGAAAGTGAACATTCGTGACAGTGATTGATACAGTGGATAGTGATGAAACCGTGTCGTTGGTATACTTGTACACAACTAGACCAATATCATAAATAGTGTAACCTGGGGAAAAAGGGGAAATCAAAGTGGAAAGAGTATCGTATTTAGCGGGACCGTGATTAGAGGATGATCATTCGAACTGTGATACTTATACGTGTAGGACAGGATCTAGCGATCCGGCTGACAGGGTTATGTCCCGGGCATGTGGGCCGTTGTCTCGGGTATGTACGAGACTCCTGTTAAACATGATCCTCCTTCCACTATGTGATTTCAAACATGACCTAGAGACCGATAGGGACACATAACATATTCTGCATCATATTGTGACATAGTGATTACTTGCATTATTCTCATACCAGTATTACCTCATTTACCTGTTGCATCTGATTATAATAATATTATTATTTGTGTCGCTCTGACGACCTGAGTATGCATGCTCAGGTTCCGCGCGAGGACCAGCACCGGAGACGGATCTATCCTTTGAGTTCACGGAGATATAGTTTGGTGTACCTTCTTCATTCACTGCTTTCCATAAAACAAATTGTGAGATTGAACTTGGTTAGTTATCGTTCTTATTATCTGTAATCTGTGAACAATGGAATTTTAATGTAATAAATTAGTGATGTGATTCCTTTAATACTGTGCTTTATTACTGAATACCATGTAGTGCTAGAAGCCGAAGTGTGACTACGGCGGGACGATCCCTTGACCGTAGGAGCATGGCTGGTCTAATCATACCTCGTATTCCGTATTTTGGGATGCGGGGCGTGACAGTATGTTTGTGGGAACCCTCGATCCACAAGCAACCATCTCGCAGTTTATGATGTTTTTCAAGCCGACTACCTTCCAGGCCTTGATTGACAAACTAGCGCAAATGGATCAAATGGGCCATAAACCCCCTCTTCTAAGGCCAGACACCCGAAATGACAAAGGGAAGGGAAAAGCGATCGTCGTCGCTAATGCTCAACAACAACTGAGCGACTCGAAGCCGGTTGCTCGTCAAAATAATACGCGACCGTACGTGCCCCTTGAGGATAGGATGGGACGTCCTTATTCCTTTCCCCGCGATAAAACGAGGAGGTTATTCGAGCTGGCGTTGCGTAACAGACTCATAAATTTGCCGGATCCAAAACGTCCGTTGCAACCAAGTGACGTCAACGAGCCCAACTACTGTCCTTGTCATCGAGTACTAGGCCATCCGATCGAAGATTGCTAAGTTTTCAAAAATTGGCTTGAAAACCAGTACCGACAGGGCAAGTTCGCGTTATCTGACAAATGGAAGGTGAATCCCCCGCAGCCCCACACCTCTAAGGGGACGAATACACCGGGGGCAACATGCTCCGTCATTGAAGAAGCTCCTTGGGAGGTTGTATTATCAGCCAAGACAAAGAGGATGCTAAACGATCTTCAGACATGTCCAGCGATCAAGTGGAAGAATCCGTTGGAACCGCAGGTCATTGAAGGGATGTTGAAGCCACGTCCAACTCCAAAGACCGATGGTGGCGGTTCAAGCACTTGCAGCCAGCTGTCAAAATCTTCGAAAAAGAAGAAGAAGAAATCTAAGAAGCCCGTGAAGCCTGGCGGCAAACGCACGGACTTACAAAAGCAAATTGACGCGTTGGAAGAATACAACCAAAAGGCGCGGACTCCCATTACATTCCAAGAGTTCCTCAATCATGTCTTTCAAGAAGAAGATGAAGGGGAAAGTTCATCGGATGAATCCGAGGAATATGTGGCGAGCTGTCATATGATTTCCCATTCGATCACGAACGATGAGGAGACTCCTTGCACTGAAAAGCTGGGGGCAGATCCTGAACCAAAAGTTCTGGGGCCACCAGATGAAGTAATCGACGCATTCCTTAATGAAGCTCGGTTGAAAAGTAAAGCTGATCGGGAGCGCGAGGCGGCTATATTTGAAAGGGCCAAGCGCCAGCGACTTGATGAAGGAGCTGAGACGATCCCGTTGGAGCTAAACACCTCCGCTACCGACAAAAGACAATTCAAGATGAGGAAAAAGTTTGCTAAGGCCATATCAATGGGTATGAAGCTACCATCCTCTGAAGGAAACATCACTAGTGAAATGGAAACGCACCCCTCCTATTGCTTGTATCATCGGAAGATTTCGCACCCCACTGAAGAGTGCAAAGCTTTCGATAGATGGTGGCAAGGGTATGTTGCTCATCGACAACATTTTAAGCAAAAGAAACGCAAAATTCATCGGGAGCAAAGAAATACGACCGAAGGGATTAAAAGAACTGCTGGCGATTGTTGCATGATTAACACCGGTAAACCACAAGTGCCTACATTTGGGAGTGATTCTGATGAAGAGCTAGAACTTGCCCCCCTCTTTAAAGAGTCCGATTCGAGAAAAGAAGAAGAACCGAAGGTTTGCGAAAATATCCGGCTACGTAATCGCACGCTACCCGAAAAGAACCTCGGACCCTCGAACAGGAAAGATAAAGGGAAAGAAAAGGCCTCTGAAGATATGTCTTAGATGACCAAGTGGTGGAAGAGCTAGCTGCCAAAGACCCACCAAAGAAGAATAAGGTGGATTACAACGTCTTAGCACATCTGAGGAAGCTGCCCTCACAGCTCAGCATTCTTGACGCCCTTTTGCTATCAAAAGAGGCGAGAGATTCATTGATTAAGGCGCTCCAAGACCCGGAACAATTCCAAGCATGCTTGGCCGAGGAAAAGATGAAGGATGAATTGGAGGAAGTGCACACGGCCGATGTCACTTTTGGCGATGAAGACCTTCTACTTGGGACGTGCGAACACAATCGCCCTCTCTATGTCTCGGGATACTGCCATGATATAAAGATAGGCAAAATCCTGATCGATAACGGGTCGTCTGTTAACCTACTCAACGTGCGGGTGTTGAAGGAAATCTGCATGAGCGTCCAGCACCTTGCTCGGGACAAGATCACTATCTCCGGGTTCGACTCCCAATCGTCAAAAACTCTTGGATCTGTGATACTGACACTACGCTTCGGGCTGCTCGTCACAGACATTAAATTCCACGTCATAGATGCCAAGACATGCTACAACGCTCTGCTCGGCCGACCATGGTTACATGAGTACAACATCATCCCTTCTACACAGCATCAGTGTATGAAATATTTTAGGGATGGTCTCGAGTATACCGTAACGGGAGAACTGAATCCGTTTTCCGTAAATGAAGTTTGCAAATATGAAGATGCCAAATACTTCTTGCCGAATTTTGAAGACACGGAGAAGTGTCACAAGCCGGAGAATAAAACTAACGCTACCATCCCTGTCTTCGGCAGTGATACTGAGGAAGAAGAGGAGATGGTTTATTCGGATCCGCCCCAACACAACAAGCCGGGACCATCGGCTCCTACATTGATCTTTGGCAGCGACTCGGAAGATGAAGTCCATGCCGTATTCTCTGCTCGACCTTTAATACAAATGTCCGCTGACGAAGAGCAAAGCCTGCAAGTCGCCATGGTGCCGCCTGAGCATCATAAAGAACTGGATGTACTTAATATCTACAGTGTAGAAGAGCTGCGGACATTCTATATCCCTCCCAAACGAGAAAGCGAAAAAGCAATTCTATTTTACCGCTCTGAAGAAACCAAGGTGAAAAAAGAAATCTGGCATGGCGCGGATCCTGCGCTCGACAGGCTTCAGCCTATCCGTCTTCCCAGATATTATACAGAGGGTTTGAAGAAGCTGCTGAAACGCCAGGGGATATCCTTCAAACAGACCGTTAGAGAGGCCAAATTCTATGACGGGTCTGGAACGTTCCCGGGACTCAACGCAAACTGCCTAGTGGGAGAATGGAAACAAAAGGGCTTGGATACATCCGGTCAAAGAAACGAGAGTTACTACCCGGCTGCTACGTCGTGTATGACCTTGATGAAGAAGCGGATGTTCAATGGGAGGACGCTAATCCTAAACCAGTGAAAATTCCAGATGCAAAGGAGCCCAGTCCGTCGTTCGGGGAACAAATGGACAGACTTATAAAGAAAGCTGGCCAAAAAGTCCGAGATGATCACAACCGCGAGACGGCCATTTATGAGAAAGCCAAGACGCAACGCCTTCTCCAACAAGCCGTAAAGGATGAAAATGCCGCTCCCTGTCAACCTGTTATAAAGAAGGCTCGGTGCAAAAGCAGAAATAAGTCGAAAAGCCAAAAAAAACGCTCAACAACAACAAAGCATGGCTAAGAAGACACGCAAACGGGAGTCGAGCGTTATTGATCTATCCCTCATGAAGAAAATGAGTCGAGCATACTCTTTTCCTCGGGATAAGACGAAGAAGATACTTGATCTTGCTCTAAAGCATCAATTGCTTACATTGCCGGAATCCAAGCACCCCGAGCAAGCAAGCGAGGTCTCTGGCCCAAACTATTGCTCTTACCATCGAGTAATAGGGCACCCGCTCGAAGACTGCTTCACCTTTAAGAATTGGGTCGAAGATCAGTACCAGCTCGGCAAGTTCGCTCTGTCTGACAACTGGAAGGTAACGCCGCCACAGAAGCACGAACCCAAGGCCATGAAAGAAGAACGGGTTCCACATTGGGATTGGAAGCGAATTCGCACCTGTCACATGATTACAATATTAAAAGAAGAGCCGGAGGACATAGATGAGCTCCCTTGGTGCTTCGAAAACAGCAATGACGAAATGATCTCAGAATTTCCGCCAGCTCCGAAAGAATTGGAGGATGGAATACATACCACCGCAGATAACCTCAAGAAAATCGAGTTGGGGACAACTGATGACCCACGGCCGACGTTTGTCAGTGAGTTGCTATCTGAAGAGAGGGTGACTGCTTTAAAAGACGTCCTTATACAGCACAAAGATTGCTTCGCATGGAACTATTCCGAAATACCGGGACTAGATCAGAAATTGTTGTGCATAGGTTGGCAATATCCCCGGACGTCAAGCCAGTCAAACAGGCGCCGAGGAGAATGCGGCTCGAGCTTGAGATGAGCATCAACGCCGAGGTCAAAAAGCTAATCGACTCTGGCTTTATACAGGAGGTTCAATATCCGGAATGGATCGCCAACATCGTCCCGGTGATGAAGAAAAACGGGACAGTGCGTATATGCGTAGAATTCCGCGATCTTAATAAAGCTTGCCCGAAGGATGATTTTCCAGTGCCAGTCACCGAACTGATGATAGACAATACGTCCACTCATGAGGTTTTCTCCTTCATGGACGGCTCATCAGGGTATAATCAAATAAAGATACATCCCGAAGACCAGAAGCACACCGCCTTCAGGACTCCTTTGGGTATATTCTGCTACAAGGTGATGCCCTTCGGTTTAAAGAACGGCGGTGCCACCTATCAGAGGGCCATGACGAAGATCTTCGATGACCTTATACACGAAATCGTTGAATGCTATATTGACGACCTCGTTATTAAAAGCAAATCATATGAGGAACATCTCGAGCATCTGAAGACCGTATTTCAACGCCTTCGACAATACAACTTGAAGATGAACCCGCTTAAGTGTGCATTCGGAGTTTCCTCAGGCAAATTCCTGGGATTCATTGTTCGACATCGAGGTATTGAAATAGATCCGTCCAAGATCAAGGTGATCATGGAAATGCCTCCGCCGAGGACTCTTAAACAGTTGCGGTCTCTCCAAGGGAAACACGCATACATACGGCGATTTATAGCCAATCTTTCAGGCAAGTGCCGTCCTTACAGCCACCTGATGAAGAAGGGAACCCTGTTCGTCTGGGATCAAAAGTGCCAAAGTGCACTAGACGAGATCAAACAGTACCTGCAAAACCCTCCAGTGTTGGCTGCTCCGGTTAAGGGAAAGCCTCTCATTCTTTATACAGCCGCCCTCGAAGGTTCTTTAGGCGCATTATGGGCACAAGAGAACAATCAAGGGAAAGAAAGAGCACTCTACTACTTAAGTCGAGTTCTACTGGGGGCAGAAAGCAACTACTCCCCCATCGAAAAACACTGCCTGGCGTTGATCTTCGCGATAACAAAGCTCAGGCACTACGCGTTGGCGCATAAGGTCCGTCTCATTTCAAAGGTGGACCCCCTTAAATACTTGATGTCAAAGGCCATATTGACGGGACGACTCGCTAAATGGGCCCTACTCTTGATGGAGTTCTCGATCACGTACCAACCTCTCAAGGCAGTGAAAGGCCAGGCCATCGCCGACTTCCTCGCTGAGCATCCCATACCCGCCGATTCTCCTCTAAACTGCGATCTTCCAGACGAACATGCGTTTTATACGGTCAACGGTGATGGTACTCGATGGGAGCTTTATTTCGATGGCGCATCTTCCATGAAGAAGCGCAAACAAAGCACCCCTATAATTAAAACGGGCGTAGGGCTCATCTTTGTAACTCCACAAGGAGGGATAATGCGCTTTGCTTTCTCCCTAACAGAGCCGAGGATAAACAATGAAGCCGAATACGAAGCTCTGATAGCAGGCCTCGAGATCGCCATTGACATGGGAATTGAAAACCTCCTCATATACGGGGATTCTCAACTGGTCGTTAGTCAAGTAAACGGCGACTACCAAACATGCAAACCAGAACCGGTGAAGTACGGCGAAAAAGTGCAACAATTATTGACTCAAATTCCCTCCTATACTTTGGAAAACATACCGGGCGCGGAAAACAGCAAAGCAGACGCATTGGCCAAACTTGCTAAAGAACTGGTTGACGAGAACCTCGATGACGTTAGAATCGTGGTGCAAAGCCGTCGGGTGCTTGCCCCAGCAGAAATATCTCCGGAATCATCCGAAGAAAAAGGAGCGAGCGAGCAGATGACCCTGCAAGTAAAAGACTGGGAAAATACCGAGGATTGGAGAGAAGTCTTCGTAGATTACTTCAAGTCCCGCCGATTGCCTGAAGAAGCCTCCACAAGACATCAGCTCATGAAACGAGCTCTATCTTTCGCCTTCGTCAATGATACTCTATACAAGAGGTCATTTGATTCTCTGTGGCTGAGATGCCTAGGACCTGATGAAGCGAGAAGGGTCGTCCAGGAAGTTCATGACGGACTCTGCGGTTCTCACCAAGCAGGCCCAAAGATGAAGTTGAAGATCAAACACATAGGCTACTACTGGCCCACGATGATTCAGGACTGCCTCGAATATGCGAAGCAATGCCACTCATGCCAAATCCATGGGGACTTCATCCATCAGCATCCAAATCCATTACATCCAACGGTGGCTAGCTGGCCATTCGAAATGTGGGGGACTGATATAGTCGGCCCCATCGAACCAGCATCGTCTAGAGGACATCGTTTCATCCTGGCGACGACTGACTACTTCTCCAAATGGGCAGAAGCAGTACCGTTAAGAGAAGTGAAGACGGAAAATATCCTCCACTTCTTCAAGACGCACATCATATACCGGTTTGGAACGCCAAGACGGATCATCTCCGATAACGGGCCGGCCTACAGAAGCCACAAGATCAGTCGCTTCGCGCAACAACACAATATAGATTGGAGATATTCCTCGGTTTATAATCCGCGAGCTAACGGTCTAGCTGAGGCCTTCAACAAGACCTTGACGAAGATCATGAAGAAAACAGTGTCGCGAAATAAGAAAGACTGGCACGAAAGACTGCAAGAGGCTCTCTGGGCATATCGAACTACGTTTAAAACGGCCACGAACGCAACACCATATGCGTTAGTATTCGGGACAGAAGCAGTACTCCCCCTCGAGATAGAGTTACCCTCTCTACGAGTGGCAGTCCATTACGAGCTGACGGACGAAGAAAATGCTCACCTTCGGCTTGAAGAGCTTGACGCCCTTGAAGAAACGCGACTCATGGCGCAACAAAATCTGGAGGCCTATAAAGCAAAGATGACGCGCTCATATGAAAGACTGACCCGACCGAGGACATTCCGCCAAGGCGAGCTTGTGCTAGTGGTCAAAAGGCCTATGATCCCCAATCGCGCCAAGCGGGGAAAATTCGAGCCAAACTATGAAGGCCCGTACGTCATAGATAAGGTCTACCAGGGCGGGGCCTATCTACTCATAGATATGCACGGTGAAAGGCCTTTCAGGCCAATAAACGGTCGCTTTCTAAAGAGATACTACGCTTAATGAGCCACAGCCTAGGTCAATGATAGATGACGACGACTATGTCCGCTCTCTGTCTTCCCAAGCCCAAAACTCTATAAGTAGTAGCTGGCCAACGGACCGAAACGTCCTTAAACTAATAGCGGACCGAAATGTCCTTAAACTAATAGCAGACCGAAACGTCTTTAAACTACTACCGCAGCATCTTTAGGCTGACGAGATATAAAAAAAACATATAAAAATAAAATTAAAAAAACGGTATGTCCATAAGCAAAAAGGGCACGGATGAAACCCGAAAGGGCTCCGTGAGTAAAAACAGCAGGGCTACCGGCGAGTGTTCGTGAAAACCCGAGGGGGCGCGACCTCGTAAAAAAAAAAGAGAGAAAAAGAAAATAAAAAGAATAAAAAAATGGTATATCCATAAGCAAAATGGGCACGGATGAAAACCCGAAAGGGCTCCGTGAGTAAAAACAGCAGGACTACCGGCGAGTGTTTGTGAAAACCTGAAAGGGCGCAACCTCGTTAAAAGACACTTATAGGGTCCTCTCGACCTTGTAAGGAGAAACCACCCGCGTGAGATCCTTACGACTCACAAGGGAGCAACACACTTAGGGATCCCTACGATTCCTAAGGAGAAAATACACTTGCGAGATCCTCACGACTCGTAAAGAGAACTCTCTTATGGGACCCTCATGGCTCATAAGAGTTGGAACTCTTAAGTTACAGAAACCTAAATCTGTGCTTAAGCAACCCCCACAACTTTCGATATTGCCCTACAAGTGGCTCAATACTGACCCATGTATACAATCCACGGGCGCGAATAAACATTTCCCTAACCAAGTCTCATCCGTGACTGGGGATATGTTCGCATGGTAAACAACCCTTGTAAATCCTCTCGATTTATGAGGAGAAAACCCTCCTGTAGGATCCTTACGACTTACAGAGGAAACGAACACTTAGGAATCCTCACGAGTCCTAAGGAGAAAATACACCTACAAGATCCTCACGACTTGTAGGGAGAAATAACTTCGTGAAACCCTTACGGCTCATGAAGCCAAAAGCCTTAGCGGACAGGACCCTAACCCTGGTCGCTAAGCCACCTTTGTTCGACATCGACAGAGGCAAATGATGATTCGCTCCTGGCAATATCCCAGTTGTAGCGGTGCTGATGCCGAAATCGGTGTCTAATTCCAGGTTTATGGCGGAAAGCCAGTAGGCCGCACATGCATACAAAATAGCCGAAATGATTGGGCAACTTGCAATAAAAAGCAGCAAGTAAAAATGTATACGTGCAAAATAGCCGAAATGATTGGGCAACTCGCAATAAAAAGCAGCGAGTAAAAATAAAAAAAATAAAATAGCCGAAATGATTGGGCAACTCGCAATAAAAAGCAGCGAGTAAAAATAGAATAAATAGCCGAAATGATTGGGCACCGCGAAAAATAGCCGAAATGATTGGGCAATCGCGACCTTCGCGATATAAAAGCTGAAATGATAGAGCATCGCGGAGATAAAACAAAAAATGATGATAAAACTTTGGCCCTACAGTTAAGATCACATCGATCCCTGTATACGATCCAAGGGCGTAAACAAAGAGGGAACCATACTTTCCCAACAGGCTCCGCCAGAAGACGAAGCCAAATCTAGACGGTTCGGTCCAACTCCGAAGAAACCAGTGTCTTCAGCAAATTCCTCGACTCACGGATACAAACACTCCTTGACGAGAGCCTCCTGATTCGCGTCGACTCGCAGAGCCACCAGTGCTTCCGTGGGAAATCCTCGACTCGTTTCAAACCCCAAGGAAACAAATAATCCTTGGCGCTTGGGAAACAAATAATCCCTAGCAAATTCCTCGACTCACGGATACAAACACTCCTTGACGAGAGCCTCTTGATCCGCGTCGACTCGCAGAGCCACCAGTGCCTCCGTGGGAAATCCTCGACTCGTTTCAAACCCCAAGGAAACAAATAATCCTTGGCGCTTGGGAAACAAATAATCCCTGGCAAACTCCTCGACTCACGGATACAAACACTCCTTGACGAGAGCTTCCTGATCCGCGTCGACTCGCAGAGCCACCAGTGCCTCCGTGGGAAATCCTCGACTCGTTTCAAACACCAAGGAAACAAATAATCCTTGGCGCTTGGGAAACAAATAATCTCTAGCAAATTCCTCGACTCACGGATACAAACACTCCTTGACGAGAGCCTCATGATCCGCGTCGACTCGCAGAGCCACCAGTGCTTCCGTGGGAAATTCTCGACTCGTTTCAAACCCCAAGGAAACAAATAATCCTTGGCGGTTGGGAAACAAATAATTCCTAGCAAACTCCTTGACTCACGGATACAAACACTCCTTGACGAGAGCCTCCTGATCCGCGTCGACTCGCAGAGCCACCAGTGCCTCCGTGGGAAATTCTCGACTCGTTTCAAACCCCAAGGAAACAAATAATCTTTGGCGCTTGGGAAACAAATAATCCCTAGCAAATTCCTCGACTCACGGATACAAACACTCCTTGACGAGAGCCTCCTGATCCGCGTCGACTCGCAGAGCAATCAGTGCCTCCGTGGGAAATTCTCGACTCGTTTCAAACCCCAAGGAAACAAATAATCCTTGGCGCTTGGGAAACAAATAATCCCTAGCAAATTTCTCGACTCACGGATACAAACACTCCTTGATGAGAGCCTCCTGATTCGCGTCGGCTCGCAGAGAAACTGTGTCTCCGCGGGAAATTCCCGATCCGTCTCAACATGCAAATGAAGCCTCGGGCAGCAGGGACTAAAAAACTTGCTTCCTGAACAATGGGACCCTGCAAGTCAATCCAAAATGGTCTCTTGCATACTATTCACGGGTCTCACTCTCCAAAGTCGAATTTCGACGAGGAGGGAAACAACCGCTTGTAGGTCCTCTCGACTCGTAAGAGGGAAAAATTCTCTTATAGGATCCTTACGACTTATAAGAGAAAACCACACTTGGAAATCCTCACGATTCCTAAGGAGAAAACCCACCTACGAGATCCTCTCGATCCGTAGGGAGAAAAGTCTCTATGAGACCCTCACGGCTCATAGAGTTGAAAAGTCTTAGGCAGCGGATCCGAACCTGCGGCCTAAGCCATCGCTATTTCTTAAGAAAGTCAGGATACTTGTTCTAATCATCCGTCAACCATGTTTGCTAAAGTGATATGCTGATAGTAAAAGAAAGAAAAGACGGAGAAAATGACACATTACAAAAAAAAGGTGTATCTTTTATTCATAAACCTGATTGGGTACAGGATACATTATGTCAAAGAATAAAAAAATATATATATACATTCTTTTATCTACAAGTACAAACGATACAAAGATGGATAGCTACTGAGGAGGAAGTGTCTTTAGTTAGTTCACAAGCTGCTGTCGCACTTCCTTCAGCGCTTCCTCTCGAACGACAGCCGCGGCCACCTCCGCCTCCACCTGGGCCCGCTGCTGCAAGAAGGATGAAAGTTGCTCCTCCGCCGCCTTCTGGGCTGCTTCCTGGCTGGGTGCAGCTCGCTCGACAACGTCAAGTTTTTGCCTCAATGATAACCCTTCGGAAAGACATTGCAGAAGGCCCTCAAAGATAACCTTCAGCTGTGCGGCGTTGGCCTCCACCCGAGCATGCAGTTGAGCAGACTTGCTCGACGTCTCACCACGCTCCTTACGCCTTGAAATGACTTCTTGTTCGAGATGGCGGAAGTAAGGAGCGCTCTGCTCAATCCACGCTGTTCTTTGATTACTGGCAGCCAAGGTCTCGGGAGCGGGACGCAGCGACTCCAACTGATATAGGCGACCCTCAATTTCCTTACAATGGTTAACCCAGGATGCAACGATGCCCTCATCATGAAAGTTCACGAGTATCGCTAGCATCGGGTTAACCACCATAGCGAAGTCTGCGGCAGATGTAGGAGTTTCAACGTCGAGTTCCTCGACGTAGTCACTCAACATGCGCAGACTATTCGCAGCGCCTTTTGAAGACAGACTCCTCAGATAAGGACCCGCCGGCATTGTAATGCGAGGCTCGAAGGGCGCCGAAGCCAGAACGACAGCTGAAAAGAAACAGGATGCGATCAGATAACAGTACAGAAAATAAAGAGAGGAAAGTCACCAATGTGATGGTCACTGTACCAGTTGAGACAGGTGGCAAAGTCGGAAGGGCTGGTGGCGCAGCTGATCTTTTATCCCCTCCTTCAATCTGTAGCACTGCAGTTGAGATGAGAAAAAGAGGTTAGAGGTAATTCCATCAATAAAAAAAGAGGAAGGATGTCAACGGAAATCATACTCACCAACGCCACCAGAGGAAGAAGCAAGCTCGGATGGGAAAGAAAAGTGTGGGAGCAACATCTGATATACATGATCGAAAAGCACTCCTGGAAACACAATAGTGTGACTTTAGTACACAAATTATACGTCTGAAAGATAAGATTAATAAATCGTAAACACATACCTTCCAACATCTTCGAGGGTATAAGAGAGGGTTGAGAGGTGACCACTGCCAAGGTAGTCGTTGAAGGCGCTCCTTCGAGCAGTGGGGCATCGGCACTGACTGCACCTGCATTACGAAAAGGTGAACTTGTCAGAAAAGATTGTAAAGTAAAGAAAAGCAGCAACTTAGGGTTTACCTGAGGAGCTCCCAGCTGAAACGGAGGCGACTCCCTCCTCTATCGACATGAGACCACCGCCCGTGGCCTCGTCACCCGACTCGATGGGGACCGTCGTCGTGCTCGCAAGACCTGGGGACGACGGAGGGCCATAGACGGGGAGGGCTATAACTGGAGTATTGCCAGATTCCAGAGAAGGAGCGGTTGGCTCGTCCTCGGGAATCATGGCCACCTCACCCACTACTCTCTCAGGTTCAGTAGTCGCAGTTGTATCGCCCACCATCACAACGAGATCGCCGGCCTCGAGCGCCTCATCCGCCACCACCCTGGGCTCAGTTATAATGATCATATCATCTGCCACCACTTCAGGCTGGGCATCAATGACCCTCTCAGCTGTAGACCCCTCAACCTCTATCTCGGGCCCCGAAGCCTCGGCGACGTTGCCCACCGTCAGCTCAGGCTCGGTAGGAGCCGCCTCCTCTGCCTCCTTGGGTTCAACGGTCTCCGCCTCCCCCTCGATCGGACTTGGCCCTGCAAGATAAGAGATATAAGGACCAATGGCATTAAAATCCTTATAACAAAAACTCTGAGAGAAACATTACCTGAAGTGGATTTATCGTTTGCGCTCCGAACTGCGCGCGCCACCTCTCTGCGGGCAGTGGATAGGGCGACAGGGGCCTCTTCAGATGGAGTATCAGCACGAGGGGCAGTGCTGGGACCCGCTCCCGCAGCTAAGGCAGCCCTGCGTGCCTTTGCTTCACGCCTCAGCCGCTTCCTTTCATCCCGGGCTGTCGCAATAGACCTTTGCGACGCCTCCTTCAAGGCGTCGTCATCCTCGTTCAGGGATGCCTCCAGAGCCTCTAAGGCATCTCTCATCGGCTCTTCAAGACGAACCTCCTGCGGTAGCCCAAAGGAAGCAGGAACATCGGCAGCCGGTAGAACATCTGCGTCGCTTGGAGGGAACGGCATTGAGGTTCCTGTGATTAAAAGGGAAAGGTTAGATCGACCATAACGCAAGGAAAATGAAAACTTGATGAGTCGAAACTTACTAAGGCCCATAGATGCTCTAAGACGTTCCTCCTCCTGGAAAGTCTTCAGAGAAGCGGCAATGGCTTCTTCGTCAGTGATGCCTATCGAAAGGAAAGAAAGAAAAGCGTTAGTCAAAGGCAATGAAGAGGATATGTTGCAATAAAGAAAAGGCGACTAGTAGTTACCTGATTGCGCTAACTTAGCTAGCCACGCGTCACACCTCGCCAACCATGCTGAAGCTTCGAGAGCAGCCTCCAAGTCTGTATCGTCAGGCGGCGGCATCACTAATCCTTCGTTAGTCCCGTATTCGATCAGACCCTCGGCATAGGGAGCATGGGGTTCCTTACCGAACACGACGTCCGCAGCAAAGAGCGACTTCTTTTTCTTTTGCCCTCCGACCCTAGGCTCACGGGGGATCGACTTCCGTTTAGCAGCCACTTTGGGACGACGGGTCCCGATGTCCGCACCCACGCCAGACTCTGGCGAGGGTACAACCACTGTCTCCACTGGAGCACAGGGTGCGGGAGGCGCATTTGTGATATCAGGGAGCAGCAGCTCACGTGGAGGACTTTGCGCACGCGATGGTCTGCCCCCGGCATCTTTTAAAGGAGGAACCACCGGGGTCCTTGGCATTAAGGGAGCATTACGGTCGGTGCCGGGAGGTGCTTCTTTGCGGTCGATCAACACTCGCCTCTCCTCCTTTATAACGGCTCCCGTCGCATGATTGTACCACTCTTTATATACATTAAGGAGTCGTGGAGCGCAGGCCGGCGTGCTGATAAAAAAACGAGAACCCGTGTTCAGGCGCATAAAGTGATGTAATGCGTTCTCCATCCCTTCTTCATTGGCAGCAGGTTCCAGTAAGAAAGCTTCCAAGGGTACCCCTTGATCATAGCCCAGTTGTTGGGCGAAACGATGCGGGTTATATCTCATGAAGATTGCCGCACCGCCCTGCCTGAAAACTAAGAAGCCCGGTCTAATAGAATACAAGTGGAGGGTCTCCCGGGCCGTCAACACTGAAGCTCCATCCTTAAAGGAATCCTGTAATGGTCGCACCGCAGAGGTGGACGCTTTTCCAATGGTTAATACCTTGTCAATGAAGGACATCCCGACTCCAATGGTGTGAGGGCGAAGCAGTAAACCCCTGGCGTTCCGTGGTGAGGGGGTCACGATTGATGAGCCAATCAACTGTATAATGTGAGGAAAACCGCACTTGTTAAAGAATGAAGGCCTTTTATGCATGCCAAAGACACCCGCCGTGTGTAGTTCGAGCCACGATTCAAAGTAGTGCATCGGGAAGACCACGTGCAGTACCCCGGGCTCATTGGCATCCGCTGCTCGGCTAAGGCCATGATATAGGTGCGCCAAGCCAGCAATTCCCACAGCCACCTTTACCCCGATGACTATTCGGTGGGCTGGGTAGAAGACGGAAGGCCGCATGCGATGAGAATGCATTGGGATCGCGAACCAACTCAGCCACAGTCCGAGAAATCCTAAGAAGAAGGCCTCCTCATCCATTCCAGGAGCCGCAATTTCTGCAAAAGACATGGTCGGGAAGTTAGGAAGAAAGAAATCCTTTTGGCCTACTTCATTCGCCGGCAGGTTGTCCAAACCTAAACCGAAAGGGTCCTCAAGGGTGGCAAACTTGACAGATCCCGATGAAATGACACTTGGACGAAGGAAACGAGCAATGAAGTCCTCAAAGTTAACCCCCCGACTCCCATGTTCGATAAAAAGGGACTCGTAGATGTTCAACACCTTGATCAGGCTCGAGAATTGGTGTTGAACGGCGTTTTCCGGCGTGATTCCCCTTATCATCGGCTTGGCACCGAAGACGTACTCATCTGTCGGGAGCAGCTCTTCATAGTGTTCCCCCATGACTGGTAGGCCGGATACCTCCGCGAATTCCTCCAAAGAGATGGACACTTCCTGATCCATGGCAAGGAAAGTGTGGGTGGGAATGTTCCACTGCTCCAGGAAAGCCTTAAACCACCAAGTGGGGAGCGTGGGATACTGGAAGAGAGAGACGTAAACCGCAGGGTACAATCCTAATCTTATCAACTGCGACTTCTTCGTCGACAGGATGTATCGGGCCCACGGCAGGTAGCCAATCGGATGGCGGGGGATCAGACCTATGTTATATGATTGCCCCCAGGGTCTCGCCTCGCCCTGACAGATACGACGTCCTAGGATATCCAAGACCATAGGACGTTGGACCGGAACCGCATCCATAGCGGGATGAAGAAAGCTGTTTGCGATCCAATCCACCATCTCCACGGCATACTGCACCGAGGGTGGGGTAGCATAGTGAATCGCCGTGATGGGTTCCGACGGCACCGCGCATGTGAAGCTCCGGCAGCCTATGATGATCTGATTATACCACGATCCCCAAAGGTGGAGACTCTTGTATTCCGGGTCGTACTCCTTAATCATGGTCAGGACCTCACGGTCCGAGGGTGCCTCGGGAAATCCCTCCTCCGAGCGGACGAAAGGGAATGAAATGTCTGAAGACATGATCGCTGCAAAGGAGCAATTTAGCCATTAGTGTTGTAATTCCAACGTTTGGCGTATAAAAAAAGGGAAAATGCATTTATTAAATTAAATTAAAATTAATTAATTACACCACACGACAGTGCAGTGAGCAGGAGACTAAAGAGGGACCCACAAAATCTAGATGACAGTACGTCAGTTAATAAGACAATCTCATCATTGGATGAGATTGTCAGTTGGTCCCCAGGAAAACATTCCTATTTATAAAAAAAGGGGGGGAAGAATCCCTAGAGACAAGGAGAAAATCTCCTCTTTCAGAGCAAAGCTCTGTCACAGAATGACACTTGTCAAATTCTGGTCTCAAAGGAATAAAATTCCTTAAATGAGCATAGCTCTGTGATAATAATGGAGAAGATCCATCAGAAAATTTTAACACTTAAAAAAAAATTTAAATTTTTTTTGGGGACCTTGAAAAATCCATGAAAACTTATGATAAGTTCTTCATTTTGTAGATCTAAAAGATCCACACTTGATCCAAGAGCAAAGCTCTGTTCATGGATTAGAACCCATGAACAAGATCCCTGCAGATCTATAAGTGTTTGAGAGCAAAGCTCTGTTTATGAAACCCCAATGGGGATTTCTTTAGATCAAAAGATCTGTGAGAGCAAAGCTCTTTGGTTAAGTTTAATTAATTTGATTTAAATTAATTTTACCTAAAAGTTTTCTAACTTTAGAAACGAGCAAAGCTATGAAGTCCTTAAGCAAGAGCAAGCTCTGAAAATAAAAGTTCTTGAAGATGGTAATCATCTACTGAGGGCCAGAGGTCCTATTTATAAGGCGCTTGCGCCCCTTGAGCTCATCCGTTGATCCAACGATCAGGAGTTTGCCACCGCTGCACTCACGTGTGCGCCACGTGAGCGCAACGGTGGGGGGGCATTTGTTTCGCCCAATCAGAGCAAAGCTCTGTTGAAATTCAAAATTCAAAAATTCTGAAGCAACGCTTCAAGTCTCGGGCGCAACGCGCCACATGTCAGGCGCTGATACGTCAGCGCAGCGCCCAAGAAGGCGCACCCAATCAGAGCAAAGCTCTATTAAAGGAAGCAACGCTTCAGCTGCGCAGGCGCTGCGCTGCGCGACACGTGTCAGCGCAGATGCGCTAGCGCAGTTGCGCTGCGCGACACGTGTCAGCGCAGTTGCGCTGCGCTCTGCGCTGCGCGACACGTGTCACACGCTGGGGCATCTGCGCCAAACAGAATTAAAATTTTAAGAAATCTTTTCTGTTTTTGTTAAAACAAGAAGATTTTCTTCTGCAAAGCAGAAGCCCTTGGATCAAAGATCCAACGATGGGGAAAATTTCCCAAATCACTCAGAGAAAGATCTCTTTAATAAATTTAACTAATTTATATAAAAAGGACCCTAGGCCTCAATTAAAAGGCATCAACATCTTTCTAAAAAAAAAGAAGGAGAGAAAAGAACTCTGAGAAACTCCTCAAGAATAAAAAAGGTAAAAACCTTTAGAAAAAAGAGAAAGTTCTCTTAGGAACAGATCATAGATCTAAAAACAAGATCAATGATCTTTAATAAAAATAAAATAAAAATAGTGCTTTGCACTTTTCATGAACCTTTGAGATAAGAAAAACAAGAAAAAACTTATTTTTCTTTGATCTAAATTAGATCAAGAAATCAAATAGTGTTTTGCACTTCTGTTCTTGAATCTAAAAGATTCTTAGTGCTTTGCACTTGCAAACTGCGCTGTTGCGCTCTTGGGAGCGCGCCACGTGTCAGCGGCGCAACAGCGCAGCGCACTGCACTGTTGCGCTTGCGCTCACCAGAGCGCGCCACGTGTCAGCAGCGCAACAGCGCAGCGCACTGCACTGTTGCGCTTGCGCTCACCAGAGCATGACACGTGTCTTCACCACAAGCGCTTGCGCTCAGTGAGTGGCGCAAAGCGCCTAACAAATGCAATGCAGGGCCAAGCCCAATTAAAAGACCAAACAGGCCTAATTAAATTGATGCTCTGCATCATTTATAAATGGGCAAAGCCCAAACAAAAATAATAAAATGCTATGCAGATGCCTTGCAGAGCCCAAAATAAATTGATGCTCTGCATCTTTTATGGGCAGAGCCCAAACAAGAAAATAGAAGTAATGCAATGCATTATTTAAGTGTGGGCAAAGCCCTAGCACAGGTCTAATGGACTAAAAATAAATAAAATGTTGAACATTTTCAACTGGACTTAGCCCAATTCTGGCCGTAAGTCCTTAAATTAAATTGAACTGAGCACAAATGCTCTCTCAAATCAATTTATATCCGGTTCGAGGGTACATCTCCGAACTCCTTTGACATCCATCGTTGTAATTCCTCAACGACATCAAAGAGGTGATGGGTCCCAACGACCACACATCAATACGGACTGCGGGGTCCTTAAACTCGTGGACCGAAACGTCCCTAAACTAATGTTGGACCAAAACGTCCCTAAACTAATGTTGGACCGAAACGTCCCTAAACTGATAGTGGACCACTACGTCCCTAAACTGGAACATGGACCACTACGTCTCTAAACTGGAACAATAGAGCTCCCAAATGCTCTTTTGCCGGATCTAAACGGTCCCATTTAAGTTGATCTTAGCCCCAAATACGGCTAACGTATCCTTAAACATTTAAATGGACTATAAAACTCCAAATCGACTTTGGTTCAAGGGTACATCTCTGAACTCCTCTGACATCTGTCGTTGTAATCCTTCAACGACGTTAGAGAGGTGACGAGTCCCGATGGCCGGATATTAAATGGATTATCACGTTAAGTTGATCTTAGTCTCAAACAGGACTATTGTATCCTTAACGAACGTTTAAGTTGATCTTAGCCGCAACGCGACTAATGCATCCTTAAACTAAAAACACCAAACCCAAATCTAAGTAAATACGGATTTGGACTAGTCCACGTCCTACGGGCGACGGCATTATTCAGTCTCCGTATACAATCCACGGGCAACCACAAACAAAACAAACACACACGACACGAAGTGAAATTCTGGAGAAGGAGAAAGTGGCTACCGCGATGCGGTAGCGTAATTAACTGCAGGGGCTTGCGCCTGCAGGGAAGAGCGTCCCCACAATCAAAAACCCCTCTAGCGAGTGGGAATTTGACGAAGTCTGCTACATCGGCCGCATCCGTCTAAACCTCCGATACACGGCGCCATAAATCAACTTGGCATCTTCGGAGAGGTAGACGGATAAAACCATATAGCATCTGCCCCGAATCTCAGCGTCAGGACATCGCGGTCCTGTGCGCCGTCCATTCGGAGGGGAACACCCTCGACCCGACGTGCTGCTGTCCGAGAGCGTCTTGAGCTGGGCCGGGCTTAGCCCTGTCGAGTTCGTCGGTAAGTTAGGCTTGCTTTTTTGGGGTTTCTGTTTTACTCGTGTCGCTGATTTGTTGGGTATTTGTTTTGTGCAGGATCCATGGACTTCGCCTCGCTCCGAGCTTCCATGCGCCAGTCGAGGCAGCCTACGAGGGCTGGGGGCGCCAGTTCTTCCCGTGCGAAGCCCGCCCCGGCCCCCACCGCTCCAGTGGCGGTGCCTCGGGAGCGCTCGGTGGCGGACCCGCCCCGGGTCCCAGCAGAGCATCGGGCCGGAAGCGGGCCATGATTCTGGAGGACTCGGCCTCGGAAGAGGAGATCGTCTCTCCCTCGGAGCCGCTCGAGAGGAGCTCCAAGAGGCCCTCCCGGGGCCGGTCCTCGCCGACCATGGTGGAGGAAGGGGGCTTCCGGTTTGCGGTGCCATCGGGATTGTCCGTGGCGGACAGCCTCCTGCACGAGATAGAGACCTCGGCATGGGGCAGAGTCCCCGGGGGACCCTCAAGGCTCAGCTGGCGTCCATCGCCCAGGAGTCCGTGCAGGTAAGTTTTTGTTTGTTCATGGTGAGATTCAGTGCTCCCCTCATCTTTCTGATCTTTCTCGCGTTCTCCAGGTTCTCCAGCACGTAGCCCTCGCCCTGCGCATGGAGGCCGAGATGGTAGCCCCGGCGCTGGAGGCCGCAGGTCAGTTCGTCTCGCTGCAAGAGAGCTCCAAGCGGGAGCTGGAGGCGATGTCGGCGAGGGTCGCCTCCTTGGAAGGCGAGGTGGAGGCCGGGAAACGGGAGATGGCCCGGCACCGCGAGGCTACGGTGGTCGCCGAGGGCAAGCTCGAGGACGTCCAGGTGCTTGCCGGCAACCTGAAGAGGACGGTGAAGGCCCTCCGGAAGGAGCTGGGGGCGGCGGCCGAGGCGGCCGAGTCGAGGGCGGTGGACGGCTATAAGAAGTCGAAAGACTTCTATGACGACTTGGCCATGGCCACGACCCGCATTTGGCACGACGCCCTCGATGCTGTGAAGTCCCGGATGCCGGAGTTTGCCGACGCAGATCTCCGGACCGAGTTCCCCCTCGTCGGCGCCGACGAGCAGGGTAAAGAGGTTCCCGGCGAGGGGGTTGCCGAGGACCCAACGAGCCACGTAGTGGAGGTCGAGGACCCTGAGGTCGTACCTGGCCCCGAGGCGTAGATCCCCCGCCCTCCCCCTTTTATTTTGTTTTCTTGAATTTTGTAAAGCTGGGGAGCCCAGAAAATACCCTTTGTAAAACTTCATCTTTGGCAGTAATAAAGTTTTTCTTCGGCTCCATAGAATTGCACTCTGCTATCTGTTTGCAAGATATTTTTGTTTGTGCCATTGTGCTTTCATGTCAGGTTGGCCGTCTGCCTGGCGATTGCCCGTCGAGTTGACTTCAATCACTGGGCGACGTGCGTGCCAAGCGCTGTCGAGGAGGTATCCCCATGGGCCCCGGAGTCGAGGGGGGATCGTTTAGGCTTGGACAGACCTGACGCCCCTTACTGGGGTCTCGGATCCTTCGCGGGCCACAGGGCATCTCCGATTTTGAATGTTGACCACCATCCGGGGGTGACTGGGCAGGGCAGCTGCGCAGTCGCCTCTTGCAAGGGCTTACTGGTCCCTGGCACTGCGGTAGGGGAGCTACCCGCCAGGGAACGCCGAGCAAGAGTAAGGGGCTGTAAGAAGCCCACTAAGGATGACCGGGCAGCGAAGCCGCATGGTTGCCTCTTGGCGAGGGCTTTGATCTCTGGCGTCGTGGGTAGGCAACTACCAGCCTGGGATGAACGGACGGGGTAGCCGCTCCGGTGCCTCTTGTGAAGGCTTTCGATCCCTGGCGTCGAGGGTAGGGAGCTACTGGCCGGAGTTGACCGAGCAGGGTAGCTGCTCGGTTGCCTCTTGCGAGGGCTTTTGATCCTTCAGGATGAGGACCGAGCAGGGTTACTACCCAGTGCCTCTTGCGAGGGCTTTTGATCCTTCAGGACGAGGACCGAGCCTGTCGGTTATGGTAGGAAGCTACCAGCCGGGGATAGCCGAGTAAGGACTCGACTGCCTCTGGGAGGACTTTGGTCCTTAGCGTGGGAGGGGATGTAAAAGCCTACCAAGGACCCTTGGCCGGGCAGGGTTACTGCCCGGTGCTTCTTGGCCAGGGCTTTTGTCCTGAACGATAGCCGAGCGAGGGATCCTCGGGCTCGACTGCCTCTGGGAGGGCTTTTCGATCCTCGGCGTTGTGGCGGGGAAGCTGCCCGCTGGGGATAGCCGAGCGAGGGATCCTCGGGCTCGACTGCCTCTGGGAGGGCTTTTTGATCCCTGGCGTTGCGGTAGGGAAGCTACCCTCCAGGGGTGACCGAGCAGGGTAGCTGTTGGGCTGAATCTTAGCGTGGTGTAGAAGGACCGTCCAGCTGTAGGTGCGGGGAATGGGGACGGTCGGGGCAACGGCGCGCGCAGCCAGCGTATTGAATGCGGGGGGGAGGCGAAGCGCTAGGGGCGCGTCGCTTCGATTCCGCCGGAGAAGGCTGGATGGCTGCCAAGTGGCAGTGATTCCCTGGGTGAAAGCGGGCGACTGTTGAGCTGTGCGGTGGGCTATATAAGGCCGAAGGAGTACTGATCCTTCCATCCTTCATAAACAAGTCATCGAGAATGCAGGACTTCCCGTTTACCATCCCCGACATCGTCCACTTCGAAGACGTGTACCTGTACGACCCGTACTGCACCGAGGACACGGTGCAGCTGGTCTACGGGAGCATTGAGGACCATTTCGGCCGGTTGCTCCCCCGACGCTCCTCCCTGCTGCAGCTGCTGATGTACTCTATCTGGAGGGCGTCGCCGGGGCTTTACAACCCCCTGTCTGAGCTGCTCTATGACGAGGCCGTGGGCAAGCTGCGGTCTTTGAGGAGGTTCGGCCTAATCTCCGCGAACCGGCTGGCCCGCTCAGTGGCGCTCATCCGCGAATGCTACGAGCTGAGGCTCGGGGTCGACGCGCGCGGGGGGAATCGGGGACAGAGGTTGGTCCTTGCGCGGCCCCGATTGACGGAGATCTTTACCGAGTACCACGAGCAGTGCTCGCTGCACCCCGTTCCCCCACTGTTGTAATTTTCTTTTCTCCCCTTTTTTTTGCATGTATGGCTGAGGAGCCCATAATACCCTTTGAATAAACAAAGCTTTTCTTTCCTTTTCGCAATGCTCCATTGATCTTTATTAAATTAACAATAGATCCTAGGAATAATTTACTTCGCTTTAAAAGAAAGGTACATGCTAGTAGATGACTTCATTGGCTTGGGCCGAGCTCCTTGAAGGGCTGTTGGCCCCCGTGTTTGGCATAGGGCACGGGGCTCCCTGAGCTCCGGGCTGGCCGTCCGCTAAAACGAGCATGATCTGACCGATGGTCAGGTCGGCGGGAGGGCGCTGCTGCTCCTGCTCGCGGTCGGCCTGCCGTTTGTCTCTCAGGTAGGCGGCGAGGTGCCCAGATCGGATGAGCTCTTCGATGTAGTCCCTTAATTGTTTGCAGTCCTCCGTAACGTGGCCCGGTACCCGGTGGAAAGCGCAGTAGGGGCCCCGGGTTCGCTTTCCGGCCTGACGCGGAATCGGAGGGAACTTGAAGAACCCCTCGTTCTGGGCCTCCTCCAGCAACACTGCGAGGGAGACGTTGAGGGGGTATACTCCTGGAACTTCGGGTGGTAGGGCTACGGACGCTCCGGCCTCTCCTCCCGAGCCCTCTTCTTCTGGTCGGTATGTTCTGCCCAGGGGAAGTTAGCGTTCACCTCGGATTCCAGCTGAATCTCACGCTCGGTCCACGCCTTGACCTCGGCCATGGTCTTAGGTTGCGCTAACGCGAAGGAGCGTAACCATTCCTTGTGCCTCAGACCGGATCTAAGCGCCGTGATGACGGTTTCGTCCCGATGCTCGGGCACCTCGAGAAGGGCGTTGTAGAAACGGGTAATGTAGGCCTTGAACGTTTCCTTGTCCCCACTCTTAACCGTGAAGAAGAAGTCGACCGTGCGCTTCTATCGACGGTTCCCCACGAAATGGTCGAGGAATTGGGTAGCTAGCTCGTCAAAGGTCAAAATTGAGCGAGGCTCGAGCCCCCGGAACCAGTCCCGACCTGCGCGGATAAAGGTGGCCGGAAAGGCTCTGCACTTGGCGGCGTCGGAGTGATCCTGGAAGCTCATCCCCGCAGTGAATGCGTCTAGATGGTCCTTCGGGTCGGTTTTCCCGTCGAACAGAGAGACCTTTGGGGGCTTGTTGCGCGAGGAGATGTGGACAGAGAGCAGTTCCTCGGTGAACGGCTTTGTGAGCGAGTCAAAGGTATACTTAGCCCCGTCACTCGAGAGGTGAGCCTCCCGGCGCATGCCCTCAATTTTCTTCTCGAGGGCGTCGAGCCGACCGTGGTATCCCGAGGAGTCGGCGCCTTGGAATCCCTGGCCCCTGCTGTGGGTGACCTGCGTCTGGGAGCGGCCTCGGTTCCTCTCGATGCGGTGCCTCAGGTCCCGAGGCGAGGTGGCTCTGGAACCGCCGAGGTGAACCCCTTCTGTGCAGCCCCGCCGAGTGTGGTGGTGTCGACCATGCCTGTGGAGAGGCGAGGTGACTGACATCTCCTCATGGGGATAAGGGTCGCACGGAGGATCGGGGAGGGGTGCCCTAGCGGCGGATCTTGGTGTGGAGCCGTGGGGCGCCCAGCGGGCTTCAGGGGGCACCGGCTCGAGAGATCGGTGGCCAGGGATCGTTGCCTACTGGTGGTCAGCCGCCCTGACGGGGGCAGAGCCTTCTGGAGGCGGCGGAGCGGCGATCTTGGGCCCGGGTCCGACCGTTTGGAAGCGGAAGAGGGCCTCCACGAGGGATTGCAGCCGATCTATGCAGCCTGCGAGGGCATTGATGACGGTCATCGAAGGAGGCTCATCCCCGCCTTCGGTGAGTGTGAGGCGGCGGCTGGTACCCGGGATCCTCAGGGTGTCTATTCGCCATTGGGGGGAGATCGGAAGGCCAACTTTGTGTTTTGGGGAGTTTTCTTTCCCACAGACGGCGCCAACTGATGGAGGTCCTTTTCAGGTCTCCGTCAGATGTTGTCTTCCGCTGATCTCCCGATGGACTGAGGTGGTTACCTTCTGTTGTGTGTGGGTCTCAATGGGTTTTTAGTGGGAGAGGTGATATGAGGAGTTTGGTGCCGAGTACCTGCAAAGAAGTCCCGGGGTGGTTTGGTACCACCAAGGACCCTCCGACGATCAAGTTAGTGGTGAGGTCCGAGCAGAGTAACGGCTAAGTGGGTGAAAAAGGCCTACTTGACCCCTCTGTGATGGGGTTTATATAGCGGTGGTGGCACGCAGCGGCAGGCGCGAGAATCTCGCCGGCAGTTACGCTCCCGACGTCACGCCCGCGTAGAGAGCGGATCGTCCATTAATGGGGATCGTGATGGCGTGGAACGTGAGATGTTGCCGGCGTAGAATCTGCACGTGGCGAGATTTGCGGAGCGGCGGTTACGCCTGTGAGTGGTGGAGTCGGTCGGAGGGCCGAGGAAGACGGCCTCGGCCGGGAGCTCGGAAACGAGCGAGGAGGCCGAGGAGTCTTGGTCCCGTGGCAGCTCGGGACGAGCTGAGGGGCCGAGAAGGCTAATTTGCTGGGGGCCCCGAGAAGGGCTAGCTTGTGCTTGCAGGTCGGGCATAGGGTGGCCTGGTCGGCCCCTGTGGGCCCTTTCTTCTGAGTCCTGGGACACGTCATCTGCCACGCGTTCTGATCTAGGAGATCGCCAGTATTGAGCATCATCAGATAAGGATACGAGTATGAAATGGAAGTTGACATGTAAATGTTCCAAACGTTATCATATATGTATACAATGACTATTGTCGGATACGGATTCGGATAGTCATCGGAAATGATACCATATGTATCTCTACCTAATAAAAATTAGATACGGATAAAGAGTACACTCAGATCATGCATAGCCGTTTACATCCCTAAATACAACCAACCAATCGGGATAAATCAAAACTCCATTACAACTTAGAAACTCAAAACTCAACAGCAATTTAGTTGAGATTCCAATAATCAAATATATGAGAATCTACTGTCAAAATCCAGTATAGTCTCAATAAAATCCACAGAAAACAGATGCTTGGAGGTAAGAGGAGTAAATTCAAAGACAGCCAAAAACATATAAGCACCCAAAAAATTGACAACATATATCAAATTTGTAATTTGCAGCTTCCTATCTAAATTTGCACGCTAAACACACTTTATGAGAGACAGTCTGCTGCTTAGAAAAGCTCCATAGCTTCAGAATTGTTTACAGCAGGTGGTGTAACTAAGTAACATGTACAAAACTTGTTGGTGTTACAATAAAACCACAAAAAGTATTTGAATGATCAAAATTCATTGTTCAAGTTTTGCATCAAATGAACGGTAAAATATTAAAGACCACCACAATTTCCACCATATTCATGAATTCCCTTCTCTCTCTCTGAACCCTGTTTTATAAAACCCATACATGAGATTTTCAAACCATAGTAAATAACACCACAGGCAACATCAGTAAAGAGGGGGAGGAAAATCATTGTAGGCAAGACTCTATCAGCTTTCATCCATGGCGTTGCTACTGCTGGGTTCCAATGTTTCTGCAAATGAGTCTTCTAACGCCTCTAGGAACGAGACAACAGTGAATTTATCTGTAGAACAGAAAAAAGAAGAAAAATCATTTTATTGTTGAATACTCAGAATGCTCTGAAATTTAGCATCCACCACAATCTACTCCTGATAAAATGACCAGTCAATGATTTTAAAATGAGGATTATATTGTTTGAGATTTCAGTTCCATTATAACTAGCAGATCCTATGTATATTCAGATTTGGTTCCTTATTCGTACATATTAGGTTGGGAATTTAGTTGTTGATCTAATTGTTTTTAGGATATTAGTTATGATAAATTTAGTCGATAATTTGATTAAACTTGGATATTATTTTATACTTTATTAGTTCCAATAAAAGGAACTCTCATGTAGCAAGAATGTCAGTTTGTGTTCTCGATTCTATTCTTCTCTTACTACCTCTGTTTCACAATAATGCTATTTTCTTTCTATTGCACACTAGTTAAGAAAAGTATAGCGTTTCTAAAATCTATAATGTCATAAATGTGATATATCTAATTTAACATTATATCAGTCTTCATTAAGTCATATTTTAGGGTTAGATATGGAACTCTATATTTGAAATGCATAGTCAATAGAGTAAACATGCTTCTTGATATTCTAAAGGGACAAATAATTTGAGGCGGAAAAATGCAAGAAAATACTAGTATTGCGAAATACAGGGAGTATAATCATTATTATTATTCTTTTTTAATTCTCCGTCCAGAATTTTCCCTTTCTTTGCTTCTTGTTCTACACATGAGTGTTAAATGCCATTCTTTTATGTCCAAGCACAACCAAAACACGACTTTATACTTTGCAGCATGTAACACAAACTGCACAGGGATTAAAAGTGTGAATATAAACTAAACATTTGCAATATCGATAAGGACTGTACAAAATCGAGTGTACTGTAGCACTACAGGGAAATTAGCCTTTATTCGTCGGGGTTTTATTCCGTCGGCTATTATCCGACAGAATAAACCCCTAAAAATGACACCCCCCAGAAATAAACCCTCCAAATCAGCCAAATAATTTTGTTGGGTTATTCCGTCGGCGGGTAGCCGACGGAATAACCCTATACAAAAATAAAGCCAGGGGGCCTCGGGTTTGACCCTAGCCCCCAAATACTCCTCCCTTCTGCGCCAACCTCCTCCTCCTTCCCTCGACCGCCCTCGCCAAAGACCTCCTCCTCGTCCCATCGGCTCCAACCTCCTTCCCTCGACACCCCCCCCCCCCCCCGCCTCCCTCGACCTCCTCCTCCTTCGCTTGACAACACTCGCCTCCGTTGACCACCACCACCTCCTCCTCCACCCCTCCGCTCCGAGCTCCTCTCCTTCCCTCCACCCCATCGCTGAAGGCGACCTCCTCCCCTCGTCTCTAACCTTCTCCCCTCGACCTTCATCGACCCCTTCCTCCTTGCCTTGGCCCTTGAAGCCGACCTCCTCTGAGCCAACAGCTACCCTCGTCTGAGCCGACGATTTCTCAAGCTCGACGTCGTAGCCTTCATCCTCCAAGCTCGACTACAAGTCTCTACTCGGAGATTCAAAAGGTTAGGCTTCACTATTCCTTCTCTAGATTCAAGGTTTTCAATCTCATGATGTCATGTGGATGTTGAATTTATTGTGATCGATCTTGTGATAGTAATTTTTGGCGAACGATTATTGTGAAACCCTAAAATAAAAACTTGTGGTGATCGATCTTATGATAGTAATTTGTGGTGATCGATCGTGTGGATGTTTCAATATTGAATTTGTGGTGATCAATTACTGTGAAAAGTAAAACAAAAAAACTTGAGAACTTGAGATGTTGAAAACCCTAGAGTAAAAACTTGAAAATTTGAAAACTTCATATCCTAAAATTATAACTTAAAAATTTGAGGACTTGTCAATTTGAAAACGAAAACTCGAAAACCCTAAAGTAAAAACTCAAAAAGTCGAAAACCTCTAAAATAAAAACATGAAAACTTGAAAACCCTAAAGTAAATACTTGAAAATCCTAAGGCCAAAACTTTGACACTTGAAAACTTAAAAACCTCAAAATCGGGTTATCATAAAACAAGAAATGATGATTCGAGAAAACCTTAATTAATAACTATGAAACTCTTAACTAAAAACTTAGAAACTTTAAAAGCGAAACGAAACCCTTATCCAAGTGAATGATATAACTCGACGATAATATAGAAATCGAGGATAACACATAATAAATCACTGTGTCTTAGTACCTGTCTATCAGTTATATGCGTAACAGCTTTCATCGTGACATAAAACTGCTTAATGGTTGTCAAAATTAAGCGTTAATAGTTTATCTTTGACAACCGTCATGTAGTTTATGTAATGAGAAAACTAGTTGTACTATAACCGATAAATTTGTCCAGTGTGGACAAATTCAGAATTTATAAAGCAAACACCTCATGCATTTGTGTTTTCATTCGTTTCGAGATTAGTTTCGTCGGCACCTTTTTGGTCCGTATACAAACATAGAGAGGATGGTCATTTCAATGTTGATATTTAGCATTGAAATGATTATTATCTCATCTACTGCAGTGTACTCGAAGAACAGCAAGATGCTACCGAAATTTTCTCGAAATGAATGAAAGCACAAATCCATGGATGTTTGAGTTATAAATTCTTAATAAGATAGAAGCCTTACCTCTACAGCCGATGTGATATATTCATAGAGGATCGTCTTTGTCAGTAAAACTGAAACATTAAACCTAATCTACAAGCCATAAACTAAAATATCGAAATGATATGCTAATTATTTAAAGCATGATGTCAGATATCATAGAGTAATGGATAGGTGGATGAAACTGTCGAAATTTAGTGATGATTATAAGGCCGGTGTCGAAGAGTTTATGGAATTTGGATTGAGAGACCAATCTCCTGAAGAATTAATTTCGTATCCGTGTAAAAAGTGTGTGAACGGCGTCGATCTTCGTCGAGATATAGTGTATGACCATCTACTGAATAACAAGATTTCGTCTGGATATACAAAATGGAAATACCATGGAGAAGCTGCACCGAGAATCGAACTTTCTATGAGTCGTTGATTAAAAAAAGTGATCCTCCGCGTACGTGTTTTAGGGACACGGGTTTGAATAATATGTTTGACGAGCTCCAAGCTGGCATGCATCCTGATCCTAATATTGTTCATAAACCTAATGTCGGAGAGGAAGAAATCCATAGTCTTCCTAATGTAGAATCGGCGAAATATATGAAGTATATAGATGATGCGAATGTACCTCTTTTCGAAGGCGCAAACATCTCTAAGTTGGGTAGGATTGTCAAAATGTTTCATATTAAATGCCAGAATAATTGGACTAATAAGTTTTTTGATCAGTTTCTTGAGATGCAAAGGAAGACTTACCCTAAAGTGATAATGCCGAAATTTTCTACAGAAACGAAAATCTTGAAGGAGATAAGTTTTAGTTATGAGAAAATCAACTCGTGTCTGAACGATTGCATGTTATACGGGACAGAAGGATAAGAAGTTAGAGAAATGTAAAATTTATAACTTATCTAGATGTATCGTCCCTCAAAGGGATAACGATGAAGATGAATCTACACTCGATATTCCTAAATGAATTCCGGCAAAAGTTTTGTGATATTTTTCAATCAGGCAAAAACTTCGGGGATTATTTATGTCATCAAAAACTGCAGAAAGCATGACATGGCATGAAAATGGTCGCACTAAGGACGGAGTCTTATGGAATTCAGCCGATGGTGAAGAGTGGAAACGATTTGATGCTCTGTACGAGGGTTTTGCTGCGGATGCCCGTAATGTGAGGCTTGGCTTATTTGCAAACGGCATGGAACCGTTCAGCCACGATGCAAATCACAGTATATGGCCAGTCACTCGTGTTGTTTATAATCTTCCTTCATGAATGAGTATGAAACATTCTTACACACAAATGCTCTTGTTTCATATCAAATCACTGGCCGTTGATTGAGGAGCTGAAGAAGTTGTGGGAGCCAGCTATACAGGTTTACGATGCCCACAAGGAGATATTTACACTTCGTGCGGCGCTCTTGTGGACAATCAACGATTTTCCAATATACGTTATATTGTCTAGATGGAGCACTAAATGTTACAAAGCTTTCTAGGTATGTCTTGAGGAAACCATATATGATCCTAAAGTAGACGCGTGGAAGATCAAGTGTTACTCAGGTCACCGCCGGGTTAGATAGAAACCATCCATATCGTCGTAATTGCAGCAAGTTCAATAGTAAACAAGAGCATATGCATGCTCCACTTGAGCCGACGGGTTTGAAGTTGTGGGAGGCCACATAAGATTTCAATACTGTTGTTTTCGGGAGGACGACATAGAATACAATTCCACGCATTGCTGGCAGTCACCAGAGGAAGAATCCCATTTTCAATGAGCTACTATATTGCCACGATCTCAATCTGTGTAATAATTTAGACTTCATGCACATCGAGAAGGACGTATGCGAGCTACTCCACATTTTATTGAATGTGAAATCCAAATCTAAACATACACTTACAGTGTGACAGTGGTTTAGTGGTTCTTGCAAGAAAGGTTGTGTCCTGAATTGCATCCACGAGAAACGGAAATGGTAGATGGTCAATTCTTGCAGCGAAGTACACGATATCTGTTAACGAGAAGGGTGTTTTACTCGGAGTTTTTGAGCAAGCAAGGATTCCTGACGGTTACTCATCAAATCTCTCTAAGTGTGGACATGAAACAGAAAAAACTTTCTTATCTTAAAAGTCACGACTGCCACGTGATTATACAACAATTACTGCACGTTACAATTAGGGCGTTAAAAGGTAAGGATGTTGTCTCGGTCTGACCAGGTCGACGTATTTCAAAGGTATGTATATAGTCTGGTTCATAGTATATAATATGATTTCAAGCTAATATTTTTCTCAACATATAAATATGAAATTAACTAACTGCATTGTTTTATACTTAGATTATAGAAAGCTCGGTACAGACCATTGAGGGGTCAATCGCTATCGAGGTATATCGATAATGCTCGAAATCGAGAATTTGCGACATGGTTTAACCATTTTGTAGGTTTAACACTAAAATATATTTACCTATATAATTTGTGTCTCATCCCTTAAACTAAATGTGATTTTGAAATCTTATCTTGCCTTATTAGGTCCATACAGCCATAGATACCAACATAACAGTTGATATAAACATACTTACCTATGAACCAGATCCAGTAGTTGAGCGTCTTATTGGTCATGTCGTTAATGGTGATGGATTTCACACACAAGCTAAAGATGCACATAAAAAGTTCCAAAACTACGGCTTTTTTTTACATCAACCACAAGAGCTTACGCGTTGTCTAAAAATCTCAATCCAACCATGAAACAACTTGACTACTACGGTGTGCTGTAATATATAGTACATGTACGTTATCCTATTCAAGTGCAAGTGGTATGATCTTAAGCCAGAACGACGAGGATACAAAGTAGAAAATGGATCACTCCTACTAAATTCATCAAAACTCACGTTCACGAATGAGCTTTACATATTAGAGAGTCAAGCACATCAATATTTTTATGTCTCACACTAGTGATAGTCTGGCATGTCGCTATTAGCACAATTCCGCGAGACTATTATAAACCTAGAAAATCAGATGAAAATCTTGAAATTAGCTGCCAAAGCACGCCAGTTACATCATTACAGGCTATGGATATCGACGACGTTAGCCTTTTAAGGACCAATATCGCTCCGGAGATTATTGTAGAGGACGGAATATCAAGATCCGCTACCCATGAACGAAAATGAGCTACGCGTGAACCAAACCAATTCATCGATGACTCCGAACAAAATTCAACAAATGAAAGTAGTGCTACAGAGGATAATGATTACTAAATTTTATTTGTTTGTACTATTCATAATCTTGTAAACAATTAAACACTTCAGTTTATCGCAATTTTCTTTTTCGTCTCCTTTATATACATGCAGTTTTTAGATATGCAGAATTTAAGTTATGTACTGAATATATTGACTGTGATAAATTTAATTTCATGTACAGCTAATTAATTTTGATTAACTGTTTCTTAAAATTGGTATTGTATATGTATGTAGTATTAAATATTTTTTGGATGAGCTCACGTCGTGGTCGTGGACGTGAACGGTCTGAGGAGGACGTGGCATCCAGTTCGTCGAGTCGGGGTCCTAGGAAAAGGGGCCCCACACAAGCAAAAGATATATGGGTAGCGGGCCAGACGACCCAAAGATCGAGATGCATTTGTTAGCGACTAAGAATTTCGTTGAGCCCGGGGCAAAATAGCTAAGAAAATTCTATGCCTCAATCCGCAACAACGAAAAACGAATGCCACATTGCGTGAAAGTCGGTTCCAGTTATGTCTCGGTAAATTGGACATCAAAAGCTTTGGAGGCCAAGAAGCAAACGGTCTTAAATGAGATTTTGGTAAGGTTATTTAATTAAACATTCATTTATTACTTTTGCATATATGCGTATGATGCTCATACATTTTCGGTGTTTCTTTGTAAACTCGCTTTACCGTAGTTTGATGGATTGACAGCACTCATGTACCTTTGCACGTCCGAGAGAGATTGTTTATATACATGTCGGGGAGTTGGCGTGATCACGAACACTCGGTCTACAAGAAAGAAGGATGCGCCCACCGATGCGGCGAAATGGGCGACGAAGACTGTGACTTGGACAGACGAGTACTAGGCCGTCATGATAGAACAGTTCTGTTCGGATGAATTTAGGTTGCGTATATTGCTTAAACATTAAAAGTGTTAGACATTAATCTATCAATTAGTATGAGATGTTATATCATATCTAAATGGCATCTATCAATTAGTATGAGATGTTATATCATATCTAAATGGCAGGAGAGAAGCGAGCGGGGAGCAGTGGCGCAGAGCCATAACACTGATCATTAGTTGGACGGAGGCATGAACTCCTCCCGGTATGGAGTTGTTCATGTAAGATCAATCAAATATTCTGAATTTGTCAATTTTGTAAACTTGATCTAAATCGAATTTTCGTCTAAATAACAAGCGAGACAAATAGAAGAAATGCCCAGCCGTGTAGATATTTATGGTATTGGGTTTGCGCGTCAGTCTTGTTTCCCCAGCTCACAAGAGGCGAGCATTACGTAAGTATGCTCCTATACAGGATTCTTTTAGTTATTTAAATTACTTAAATTTCATTTTCAATAATTGACTTAACTTGGTTCATACTATAATTTCGTGCAGCAAGAGATGAGCAGAGAAATTGATGAGCTGGTGACGGTATTTGTCGAGAAGCATGGCCGAGATCTCACTCCCATTGAGCTTTTATGGAATTAACGAGGATATCATTCAGTCACACAATCGGCACTAGAGAGTTCATTTGGGTGGCCAGGACATTTCGCCTACAGTATCTCGCCTATCAGGGTCCGGAATTGCATTCTCCTCAGATACGTGCAGTGATGTTCATTCAGAAGCCCGTGTCCCTGCACCTCCATCTGCATCTCCGTCCACTCCGGTATTCTATGAAGAAGGCTCGTCTCCTCATACTCCCATGAGTTCTCGAGCACGTGTCTTCTCGTCTTCTCCTGCCTCGTCGACGTCGGGTTCACGAAGAAGGAAGTCGGAAGATGAAGTCGCTAGGTCACTTGAAACGAGGATACAGATCATCGAGAGCTTGATGTCTCAAAAGAAGAAAGTGCCGGATGTAAATTTGATAATCCTTGGTTTCAATACAATTTTCATATAATTATCGAGAATATTGCGTACTAATACTTGTCTATTAATAACAATATAGTATCATCTCGATTTCGATGACTTTCCGGACGGCGGCGGCGACGATTGAGCTCGAGATGAAGTGGAAAAGCACAAAACACGTGCGCATCAACGAATCACTCCAATTCATATGTTTTTACGTTTAAAGTTGTAAAATACGATTATATGAATGATATGTTAATTATATCTTGTATCGGATTCTATAATTTCGTGAAGTTGTTTAAGTAATGAACTTTATTTCAATATCGTATCGTATCGTGTCGGATTTGTGTTTATTATCTATTTTCTTTGTTTTGAATTGTTTGTGAAATGGATTGACTTTGTATGCCGCACGACCACAAGTATTATGATGTATATTGATTGTTTGTTGGTTATAATATCGGTAATTGAATTGAGTTTGTATCGAATGCTCGAAGCCCACTCAAACCTACTCAAACTTGCTATGTTTTTCCCCTGTATGCAGCTTATTCCGTCAGGTGTATTCCGACGGAATAAGATGGGTAAATTTTGCCCAGTTTTTTCGACTGTATTCCGTCGTTTTTCTGCCGACGAAATAAAAAAAGTACCCGACGAAATAGATTTATTTCGTCGTCTTTTATTCCATCGGATTTCAGCCAACGGAATAAACTTATTTCGCCAGGTGCTTATTTATTTCGTCAAGTGATGCCCGACGGAGTAAAGGGTTGATTCTTGTAGTGTAGGTTGTGACTTGCACATATACACTGAAAACATAGATAAGTTTCATGAACCGAATTCGGATTCAGTAGAACTAAGAAACAAGAGCACTTACATTTGCTTGGGTCTACTCCAAACTGACGCAAATCTATCTGTCCAGTTCGAAGTACCTATACAAAATGATCAACAGATTACAAACTAGCAAAATTATCATCATAAATTGATGTATGAATAATAGCGAACTTCCCTACATGAGTAAATGTCTCTACTTGTTGGCGGACTGGTCCACTCTGTAACAATTGCTTGATAGTTTCACGAGTCCATGGACCCTAAACATTATATAAAAGCTCATTAGAGCCTGCATAAGTATCAATTATTATAATATTTTAAACAACAAAATTAGCGCTTACCTCAGGCAAGTATGATGCCAACCTTTGCTCAAATGGTATTGCATCAATCAGTGGAGAAACCAAATCAGGCTTCAAAATATCTCCTAATCCCAGTCCTATTTGGGGGAAAAGGGTAAAAATATAAATATATATATAAAGTACACATTGTATGGTACGTTGATATAAAAGTATTAACAGAATTAGATGGAAATTCACCTGCATCTGGGTCTTCAACAACATCTGATGACGCCGGAAAAGGCAAAAATACGCCAAAATATCAGAGTATCATATGGCGCAAGGTTTCTCAATTAACGGGAAAGAAATTATATGATACCTGAGGGCTGGATGCTTCTTAATATTCTCTGCAAATCTGCTAATTGCACAGGTCCAGCAGAAGATGTTACTTCAGCCAATTCCCCAACCATATTTTGATCAACTAAATTTCCAGCTCTGCATAAAAGAAAAGAATCAGATGTCAAATTTTCGATCAACAACAAAGGATCACTAAAGAGATTGGAAGATGAATAGAACATCAGACTGCCCTGCATAAACACCAAATCTCTTAAAGTAATAGATATAACTTGGCCAACTTCGATTAGCTCTATTGGAAGCTGGAGAAGCGAGTGCATACTTTCATTTCCCACCACAACCCGAAATATGAAAATCTTATTGGTTTGCATAAGGATCGGGTACATATGACATGTAAAGGATTTAACTTTTTAGCTAAATTGCGGGAAATACTTCTAACTTTTGCTTCAATGGCAGGAAATACCCCTAACTTTCTAAAACCCGCAACCCCCAATTTTGTTTATTCCCAAAATGCCCTTCATTGATGTTAAAAAATCTCTTTCTCTCTCTTTCTTATTTCATTTCAATATTCTAATTAAATATTTAACCAAAGGGCATTTTGGTTATAAATTAATTTGGGGGGGGGGGGGGGGTAAACTGCAGGTTTTAGAAAGTTGCATTCCTACTATTGGGGCAGAAGTTAGAGGTGTTTCTTGCATTTTAGCCAAAAAAACTTACAAAGAAACAAGACCGCGTATGGACACCTCAAGTATAGATACTACAGTATCTCAAACAGCATTTAGGCATATATCCCATTGACTAAAATTTGTCACATATAAACACAAGTTTCTGCTTTTCATAAGCCAAGGTATGCGTCACTTCACAAACTCACATCATAATTATGTCAAATGTCTGGTGACATCTTAGCTTCAATGCAATGAAATATTGTCATACCAGTGGAAACTATTCCACCATAATTTGTTCACCAAGATTTGTTTTCCTAGTTTTGGATAATTTGGATGTTTACTCCTTGGTTGCACAAGCTTAGAAGTTAAATCATGTATGTCAAGTGTTGGAACTTGGAGTTTGCTAAAGTTATCCAATACCAAAGGGGCCTAGGGTTTTGGCTGGGATTTGAATTATGTAAATGCAGCTTGTTTATTGATACTACTGATAAATTGTTGGACGAAACTCATGCACGTAGTCCACAGCGCTTGAAACCAAGTACTCCGCAATTATTTGGGATGTGTATGCTAGATCATGAGCTCGACTTTGTTGTGAAGTGCGAGAAAAAAACTTATTTTGAGGGAACTAGACCTGTCGGTCAAGATTATTCCTTATATCAGAATAGTACTACCATACAGGTAACCTTTTTACGGTGTTTGAAATCAAGCGCTTTGCTAAAGCATAGCAGATGTAACCAATTTGTAGCACAGGCTTCAACTGTTGTTGTCATGAAGCCCTAACATATACTACAAAATAGAATTAAATTTGAGTTTTTAGCTATGTTGGATTTAGTATGGTTTCAATTTGGATTTGACGCTACAAATCAAAGATGGTGGGGTCTCCACTAGATAAATAGTAAACTGACTCTTATAACCCCCAATAGCCTTTCCTCCTTTCAGACAACTACATAATACATACACCTTCCATTAATGAATCATTTCCGTAACAGATGTTACAGAAAATACTGAAAGAACATGCATGCATGTACATATTCATGTTTAGAGATGAAAAACATTTCAAGAAAATGCAGTGCACATTAAAAAAACGATTAATGTCTGCATAGTTCCTAATAATCTCAGTACCCTATAAGTTTTGCGATGAACTAGTTTTTTCACCGTCATGGAAAAACCGCCAAAGTTGATTGTTTAGAGGTCCGAAGATAAAGCTCAATAAAACTAGGAAGCAAACTGATTCCTCAAATTTTAAGCGCTAGAGGCGCCGCAGATGTACCTAGATGATAGCCCGTCTTCAGCAGTATCTTCTGACACTTCAGACATGTGCATGGGGACCGATGTTTCTGCCTCATCTTCGCCAATCACATCTGAAGGAATGGAACCACGGTCAATGGGAGAGACGTCGACTTAAAATGATGGTTTTGTGATTCATCAAAAAAAATGATAGTTTAGCGGTTTCATTAATTTGAATGTACCTGTAGGGCGATTAATAAAGCAATTGACTGAATTGCACAATTGTGAATCTCCATCAGCTTGTGGCTCCTGCTCACTCAAAAATTCAATATCAAATACCTAAAAGTTAAAGCAACCACACTTCCCTAGGGTTTACACATAATTCAAAAATTGATAGTGTGGGGTAACCTGCATCCAGAAAAAGAATTTTCGATCATCTAAATGGAACTTCAATATGTACACTCTCTGAGCAGTCTGAGTCACCTGAATAAAAGAAAAAACAGCTAAAATATGATGAATGTTTAGTGTGAAAAAACCCCAGAGAAACATACATGTAAGTAGAACAAATACAAACCTTCTCAAAAACAGCTTCATCTGGGAAGATTATCTGGTCCTGTATAACTAATGTCAAGGGAAAGCATAGTTATTATAACAGGACAAAGAACCTGGTAAGGTTATGAGAAGAAATTCAACTAGTTTTGCAAGGCTCAATGAACCAATCAGAGTACATGAGTAAAATTCTTCTGGAAATAAACTAATATAACTCCAACATTTTTATTATCTTCAACATGGACATAATACTGAAGAAATCAGCAATTAAATAAAATAGATGATAAATGAAGAGAAATTGCTCCTGCACGCCACACTTATTAGCTGTAGCACTGCATCGAGCAGTATGCACAAAGAATCATCTTTAATAAATAAAAAGCATATAACACAAAAAAGATACAAGTACAACAGTGTTCAACGTCCGATCAAGCCACTGGAAATGCATCAATCCTTCCTCACACTGAAAATGCAGAAGCAGAAAAGGTCAACTTCAACACAAAATGACAGATAATGATAAATGTAGCATGTAGATACGATTTTTCCCCTTAATGCCTGAACCATAAAGCTCCTCCAAAGCTAAACCTTACCCTTCCAATGCGAACAAGGCCTTTGCGTGCATCTGGGATTACAGTCTTCTGTTCGGCCGACATCCTACCGGCCCGGAACTCCAACATAATTTCCTTGATAATGACATAAACACAGTAAGAACAAACTGCAAACCTTAAAATGTTGTTTTGCAGAACATGGAAAGCATATTAGAAAATACATATATAAAAGTGAGTAAATTGTACATGCATAATACATGTGAGTAAATATGTGGGTATGCATTAGGCGTGGCTAATGAAGCAAGCTGAAGCAATTCACTTCAAAATTCGTTTGCATCGCCTCGCCAGCGGCTAGGCGAGGCGAGGGCAACAGTAACGAAGCCAGAACCCGCTCGCTTCGCTGGTCCGCAAGGCGAGGCGAGGCAAATTCGCCGAGCCAGGCAAATTTTTCGCCTGGCTCGGCTGCTATTTTTTTAATTTAAAAATTAAAATTAGGCTTAAAATTTGAAATTTAAACAAGTTTTTATATTAAAAAAATCTTAATCAAATTACAATTTCATAATACAATTTGTTGTTTTATTACATTAAAGACCAAACCCACTCAGGCTTCCTACATATCCCTCCAAAATATTGATCTCAACGGGAAGGAATCAGGTCTATATAGTTCTTTTTCTATTATTACAAATCTTACTACTCGTTGGCGCCGGTTGTGGTTCTTCTTTCTTCGGTGTTGGTCTCGTCCGATCTTGTAAGCTCCTCAGGTACATAATCCGAGTCCAAAATGATTGCATTTTGTTTCCTTACGGCTACTGCTCCCCAATCTTGCGAGCAAATCATACACTCCATTGTGTTGTGCGCCAAGCTGCATCTCTTCTCGCTTAATATCCTGCCACCTGTACTAAAAGCACTTTCTGATGCTACTGTGGACACTGGAACAGTTAGTAAATCACGGACCATAGTAGAAAACACCGGATACAAATGTCTGTGGCTTTTCCACCAAGCTAAAATATCAAAATCATCTATAATTAAATCTACATCTGATTCAGTTTCGCCTAGATCCGACCGTCAGTAGCCGTTGGATGGGAATTCCAAGGCGTGGCGAGGCGAACCCGAGACGAGGCGAAGCGATTCATCGAGCAGGTGGCCGAGTTTGAGGCGAATCCGTGGCGAATCGGTCAATGAGGCGAGGCGAATCGGTGCCGATTCGTGACAAATCGTGATGATTCTCGAGACGAAGCGAGACGAGTTGGCGAGTTAGGCGAACTACGATGAAGCACGGCCGGAAAAGTTGGGAACCTGCTCGCTTCGCCAATTCGTTGTCGGCGAGACGAATCGATTCGTCAAATTCGCCCACGTCATCACAAAGCGAATTTTATTCGCTTCGTGACGAGGCGAAGCGAATCGATTCGCCTCGTGACGAGGCGAAGCGAATCGATTCGCCATCGATTCACTTCATTAGCCGGGCCTATGCATGTATGTGAGTCATTTTGGTAACGAAAAGAATTACACAGGATTTAAAATATTCCCATGTCAACACAAACACACTTAAATGACTTTAAAAAATCTGCAAAAGAGCACAGGAACTTCAACATAGTTTCCTGGATGATGACAGAAACACAGGTAGAACAAACTGCAAACCTTAAAAACGAGGTTTTGCAGAACATGGAAAGCATTTTAGAATATACATCTAAAAGACTAACGATGAACAAACTGTACATGCATGATACATGTGAATAAATGTGTGTGTATGCATGTAGCTGAGTTATTTTGCAAGCAAGAAGAATTGCAGAGGTTTCAAAATGTCAACTATGTCCACACAATAGATATATAAAGGTGACAGTTCAAATATGGAGTACTTGTGTAATCTATGTCAAATGCACAACACTAACTCAAAATTGTAAATTGGGATCAAGCAGGATTGCATTTCCAGAAACATTGAGAATAGTTCGTCCTAGGAGGGGGTGGGAAGAAAGTAGTGGGGACAAACAGAACTTGAGTTGACACACATATTCAAAAGGTTACCCAATTTGATAGTCAGCTACATCTACATAGACCAATATTATTTTTTAAAAAGACTGACACAGACATGGTGTATTGTGTACATATTTATCTCTATACTGCTTGCTTGTAGTTCTATGAATTTATACTGTCCAGTTCCTGTTAATATCTCAGAGCTGCTATCTCCTGATAGCTTGGTCACAAAAATTACATTAAGATATCCTTAATTTGGGCCTTATCTATTGCATAAGTGATGTAGTAGGGTAGGGTTGGTTGTTCTATCATGAGTCCTAGTGGTTGATATCTGGTTTCATTTTTTAGCAGTCCATCATCCTTAAATCTCATGATTAGTTTTCATTTCTATTTATAATCAACACAAAATTCAGCTGACATTCATTGTTGCTTTGTGGTACTTAGATGTAGAGTAACCATCTGATTTAAGGGAATAATACTTAATGATTTCATGATGATCAATACATTGTACTTTGATCCGAAGCCTGACAGAAATGTTATATGTAGTTTTTTCCCAGATTTCCTATCTTCTTCATGCAGCTCCCTCCTTTCCCATCATGCTATTTCTCTGCTTGCTAAATGTGCCTCTGCTTGGTGTTGAAGGTTCATTTAAGCAGCTGGAAAAAAGTTTTGACAAAGACTTTCTTTTAAATAAAAGAACAATGACTCTTTTTTTATGACAAAGACTTTCTTTTGAATAAAAGAACGACTTATCTTTTTTATACATCCAGGTTGGGAGTTAAAGTACATTGACGATGCCGGTGGAACCCAGAGTCAAGTTAAAATTTGTAGCTGAATGTGCTACTTATCATTTCTCTATAGTTGTTGTGTATCTTAAGTGGTTTGTGTAGTATCCTTCATCATCTTACCCTTCCACATGTTTGGGTCCTGGGTTGGATGTAACATATGGTGTTGTACATATCTTTTAGACATTTTTTTTACTATTAATGAAATTTGTGAGACGAACTTTTACACCCTAGCTCTTTTCGTCAAAAAAACCTTCTTAAATACTTCAAGCATTTGAGTATAACTCTATGAACTCAAATCACTTCTGACCCTACACTCAGCTAATATATGACGTGTTTAGGAAATATGCATGTGTGTGTTTTGGGTGGGAGAGGGGGGAGGGGGAGAGCATATAATTGTCACATCTAAGATATTAGGAATTTAGGATTGTCTATGATCTGTTCTCATTTCGATTATCTGAAGCACATTCATCCTAAATTGTACACTAAATGACATAAGATTCATGGTACAAAAACAGGAAGCACCACATGGTAGCTCAAAAAATTTACAGTTCAGATAAACAGCAGTAGAAAATAGGCCAGTCCAAACGAACAAGAATAAAGCATAAATAGTGAGCCGAGGAGATTCTTTTTGGGTCCCCCCTTCCCACAAAGCTCGTAAACTTAACTCGCGTCCTTCCGTAGTTCCCTTCCATAATTATTTTACCAGTAGAACCTAACCTATGGCTAACACTCCCGATTTATAAAATGCTTTGGTCTTCAAGGAAAAACATATACAAAGAACAATAAACAGAGCATGATACCATATGCCTTTAAAAAAGTACATAGCTAGTTGAGTTTCTATAATTTTTCATCACTTTGTCCCTTAGAGCTAAAATGTAGTTTGGATGGAAGATTAACTATTTACAACCAATGAATGTATTAATCTTGAATGGGTGGTATATTAGTACAAGTTGATTTGCCTTGTACTAGGAGAATAGTATTAATCATTAGTCTAAATAGGCTTGTAAGCATAAAATTTCATATGAAATTATATTCCCCTAGAAAATACAACTTGTAAAGCTTGCTGTTGAGTTCCTTCACATCAGCTTCCTTCATTATACAATGATCCCCTTTGGTACTATAGATCCTAATAACACCATACCGATCAATTTGCTATTTATTAAAACATAAAACCCTAAAATTCAAATTGGTTAGAATAGAAACGCCTTTTATTTTCTTTTGAGAAATTTCAAATGTTCTTTGAATGAAGATGGATTCACCAATAATATCAAAAATTGGAACCAAATTCAAAAATTACCTGCAATGGAGTAGATTCCACGCCTGAAGAACCCATCTCTGCACGCCTAAATTCAAACAACTCAAAAACACAAACTTTTTAGCAAAAAAAGAAGCGAACATAGAGCGATTAGTTTAAGAGAGTATAGCAAACCTAGGGTTTCTCCTTTCTACGAACAAGAAATTGACAATTGGAGCAAAGACTGAGATCGAGGAATCAAAGGGGAAACTGAATCGATTTCGATGACTAGGGTTTTGGAGAACGAATTGGGGGCGGACGTTAGCTGTTATTTAAGCTCTATTTTGGACAGATTTGCGTGGAAAATTGATCTCACACCCCTGGGTTTGTCTGCAGATAACAAGCCGACCCATATAATAATTTTAGCTGTGCAAACTTTACAGAAAACTCCATGCAACATCTTATATTATGGTTTGTATAAACCTAAATTCTTAAATCGTAACTAACAACTAAATAAAGGGATTTAACTTGAAGGAGTTATCCTCTGATGTCCCACATTAACAAACATTCATGTAATTGAATCTTTGGATTCAATTTTCTTTCTAGCCAAGTCAACGAATGCTTCAATAAAATGCGATTCAATATAAGCAAAATTCGCTTGTTTTGAAGCAGTTTTATTAAACTTTTTAAATCCGCATGAGAATTTATTATGCCATCCTCTTCTTCTCCTCCTTTTTTCATCTTTTTTAATGAAAATAATGGGTGCATATGTAATGTTAGCCTATATTTGATTTTTGTCTAAATCCGAGCGATCATAGAGACATCATAATCTTTGAAGTATGTATTCTACTAAATATAGGTTCGAAATACTCTATAGTTTAGAGTTGTCAAAGGGTAAGAATCATGATTTTAAAATGTCAGAAGAACACATACAACCAACACAATTTAACGTTTTTGGGGTAAATTCATGAGCGGCTTGTATGCTTATGCATGCATTAGGCTTACAAGCTTGTTCAAGAAAAAAAACACTTTTATTTGAATCAAATATATATATATATATATATATATATATATATATATATAAGAAGAAGAAGACAAATTTGAGATCAAATTAGCCAAGTTATGTAATTGAAAGAATGGAGTTGCTCAAACGGCTGCTTTACAATTTGCAGTACAATCATTCTCCTAAATAAAATCTCATGATTAGCAACTGCATGACCCTGTTCAGGTACAAGCCCATTCACATAACAAAGCCCCTCACATTTCAAGCCAAAACCTGTCTCTCTAAATGAATTTTCAAATTAACAACACATGCCGGTGGCGTGTAAGCAAACCATCAAAACTATACATGATTACATACATACTATCTTTCATGTCTACCAGGGGATGGCCGTGTATGTGTTTTCGGGCCATCAGAATCCATTGGAGATGTCTGCCATTGATTATCAAATTCTTTCGGAGGAGGATCGCTTCTGCTTCTCCCTTTCCGTGCTTTGATTCTTCCCTGGCCATGAACCAGAGTCTCTATATCCCCGCTCTCTGCTTTACTAATCTGTTTTTGTTCACAACTATCGAGTTCTGAACCATTTTCATGGAGGGTGCCGTCGGCTTTGCTGCTCTGATACAGCACTTCTTCTTGGTTGTACAATTCTAAGGACTCGACAACCTCACTCATGTTAGGTCGGAACTTCGGGTTTTCGCTGAGGCATCGGTGAGCCAAGTTGGCCACTCTGGTTGCTGTTTTGCTTGAATACTGGCCTTGCATTTTCGGATCTATGATTCTTAAGAGCTTCGTGGTACGAATCAAGAGAGGTCGGGCCCAATCAACGAGGTTTTGTTCTTGGTCTGGCCTGTTCTTGTCTAGTGCTCTTTTACCAACCAGAATCTCGAGAAACACAACTCCAAAGCCGTAAACATCGCTCTTGGCAGTCAGATGGCCTGGTAAATTAAAATCATATTGCAATGCTAGGTTTAGACACTGACAATGTTAAGCTGTACTTTGTAACATATATTAGTCCATACTCTCCATGAAATATCTTTTGTGGCTAGAGTCCTACCTACTCTATTATACATATTCCTCTAAGAAAATGACACAACTTTCTGATTCTCAGTTGGTCAAGCTTGATAAATAAAAATAAGCAATGACTTCAACATACACCATTACCAAGTCATAGATAAAGATTAGGAAATATAAATCTATTATTTACTGTGAAGAACAATTTAATCATACATCACAAACAGATTTTGCTTGGACATAAATTTGCATAAAATGAAATTTAACATTATGATGCCATAACAAGAATGAATAATTGACAATCCTTGATAGTCATCTGTTTCATATCATTATTAGGCTAAAATGCATGAAACCCTCCTCATTTTTGCCTGAAAAGCAGAAAACTCCCATAAACTAAAAAACCATGCACTTTACCCCCCCCCCCCCCCCAAAAGACCCTGACGGTGTTAACTTTTCCATCCATAAGACATTTTAGTGCCAAAAATGCCCCTTTAATAAATTTAATTGACTAACATAAAATTCTCTTTTTACTTCCTCCATTTTTCCCCAAACCCATACTCTTTTGGATCCATGCTCAATCTTTTGAGGATAAGAAAAAAGGTTGATGGTGTTTTGAAATTTAGAGATTTTGGGGAAGAAACGAGGGAGAAAGTTTGGAGAGAAAAATATTTAGAAATGAAAATCGGAAAAAAATTTGGAGAAGAAAGGATTCAGGGCATTACGGGAAATACACACCAAAAAATTAATGGTGTTAAATTTTTGGGGGTAAAGTGCATTTTTTTAAGTTTACGGGGGTTTACAGCTTTTCAGGCAAAAAGTAAGGAGCCGGGGGGGGGGGGGGGGGGGTTCCAGCATTTTCGCCTTAGGTGGATTTGAGGAGAAATTACTATAATGATAATAATCATACTGCCCTTGAAAAAAAAGAAGCTATTTCTAGCTAATCCTAGAAATTATGCTTAAGAAAATATTTAGGTCAAGCATCAACTCACCAGTCATTATATACTCAGGAGCAGCATAACCATAGGTACCCATAACCCTTGTAGAAACATGTGTTTGTTCACCCATAGGTCCCTCCTTTGCAAGGCCAAAGTCTGAAAGCTTTGCATTGAACTCCTGCAAAATATTAAAGAGCAGGGACTAATTGCTTTGTACAAAAGGTAAAAAGAGAAAGCTTACAACCTCATTGTGCTTCTTTCAAAATATGCTCAGTATGGATATAAACAATGAACTAACCGCGCCTAGTAAGATATTTGAAGCCTTGAAGTCACGGTAGATGATAGGTCTTTCTGCTCCATGAAGACAGGCAAGCCCTTTTGCTGCATCCAAAGCAATCTTCATCCTTATGGGCCAAGTCAGTGCATTACGTCCTGTATTTAATTAAATAAGTGGTGTAAGAAACTAGTTTAGCTTATCAGAGACTTCTAATTATTCAAGTAAGAAACCAGTTTAGCTTAACAAGACCTAAATGCATGGTTATCATGGAAACATAAATATGCAAATGGAAATAGATCAAGATATTAACAAAATGATGAAATATAAAATTTGGTTTGCATACGTTGAAATAGATGCGATTCTAAGCTCCCACATGCCATGTACTCGTAAACCAACAGCCTATGCTGATCCTCACAGCAATAACCAATAAGTTTGACGAGATTGGGATGGCTAAACTGCCCAAGATAATTGAGTTCTGTCTGCCAAGAAAATACAAGGAAAAAAGAGAGAGAAAATAAGTCGGCCTTCGGTTTTCATCACAAGCATTCCCAAATAATTCTGCTAAGGCAAACATTTGAGTGGCAAGGTATTTTTCAATACCAAATTTCTCGCATGTGTCATGCATGTGAAACAAGTGCATTAGCAAATAATATGTGTAGTCCGATTTCCTAGAAGCGTGCATATAATAAACATCATCAAGAGAGTACTCATATAAATTTCAATTTCCTATAAACTTGCATATACTGAACATGATAAGAGAGTATATTTATAACAAAAATACATTTCTTTTTATAGTAAATAATTCTTAGTGGTCACATTTATAACAAAAATACATTTCTTTTAAGATTCCATTTTCATGTAAGTTCCCAGTTGAGGATCATATCTACTATTTTCATAAGTGGGAAATTTTTTGTGTTGATAAATGGCCATGCACACCTCTAGCCGAATAAACTAATTGATAATTTCAGCTATTCACTTCCTAAGATTCTACAAAAACAGTTTTTGTTTCCCGAACCATTAATCAAAGAAGACGAAAGGAAAAAGTTTTTTTCCTTTTTTTGGGGGGGAGGGGGGTTTGGGGTCCATGCTACTATGATGAAAATAGTATGGGTGCTATGTAGATCCCAACCACATTTGTTGTGTGGTTGGGGTCTAATCCTATCACCATTAATTTTTTGGGACCCACATGATAAAAGAATCCTTAAAAAGGTGAATATATCGCAACCACACACAAAACAAATGTGTGGTTGGGATCTACATAACACCCATGCTATTGTCATCATAATAGCATGGACCCCAAATCCGGTTTTGGGGGTGGGGGGGTTAGGGTTTTGAAAGAAACTTACCATCCATTCCCTATCTCCTTGGTAGCCATCAGGATTGAGCTCTTTAACAGCAACTTTGGTGGTTTGAAAACCGGGTCTAACATTCTCATCAATAACACCTTTATAGACAAGACCAAATCCACCCTCGCCAAGTATTAAATCTGGCCGGAAATACTCAGTGGCCACAGTCAACTCTTTATACGTAAAAATGCTGACATTTCTTAAACTAGTAATCTGTTGTAGGTTCTTTATATCTTTGGGGGCCTCTACTACATCTACATTATTGCTAATTAACGGCATGCTTTCTACGGCATTTGTTGCTGGTACGCTTACAATATTGTTGATCCCTGGAAGACTCTTAATATCACTGCTGATTTGTGCATTTTCCCTCTGTGCGACTTTTTGCGTATTTTCCTTAGAAAATACAGCTTTTCCAGATGCAACTGAGAGAAAAATGAACGCAAAAGTACATCAGAAGAGAAATAAGGAAGTGGATATGCTTCTATTATCATTGGGAACCATACAGGGTGCTAGTCAATATATATATATATATATATATATATATATATATATATATATATATAATGCAAATAATAATATACCATTTAAAAACATATGTTTGTCATGCGAAAGGATTGAACCTGCTTCTATCTAAATTCAACATTTTTCGAAATTTCTAAGATATACCCCCTAATTTTGCGTACTGCTATCTACACTTTTTTAGATCTGAGTATTGTTCTACGTCTTTTCAGTTAAAACCGTTTGAAGTTAATCCTGACATAAGCTCTGATTTATTCTTCAGTAATAGGTCCTATTGCTTCGCACATTTACATTGTTAACACATGATATTTTCTGTTGAAATTTTGAAATTTTAAAATTTCAATCATAGTCGATGGAACAATATTGCAATAAAATGAATGAATAATACCAATCGTCAACTAAGAAGTAGTCAAGTGAATATAATGTAACAAAAATTGAGAATAAAGACACATGTTCTTGAGTGAAGGGGTTGGATTTCTCTTTTGTATTGACTATCCAAAAGCAATGTTTACGGAATCACCGTCAAATTTTATCTACGATTCGGAACCCTGCTTCTGTAAGGTTTTGATGATAAACTCCAAAAATTGAAACTATAACTCGTTTAGCCACCAAAATAGAGTTTTTGAAACCGAGGTTTCAAAAAGTTCGAAGGGCAGTGGAGTTTCGCAAAGTTTCGTGCCGTCTCTCAAATTCGCTCTATCTTTTTGAGACAGATTCTTTATTCTCTCTATCTCACGCTTGAAAATAAGTTAACTCAAACGAATTCATAAACCATGTTATCAAATGATCTTAAACTTTGTAAAACACCAATTAATCCACAGGTTGCGATTTCATTTTAAAAAACCATTTTCTTTCTTTTGAAAAAAATACTCTTTTTCCCCAGATCTTAGGGTTTCTGCGATAAATGAAATTCTAATGGACAATGGCATAAAATAAAGATTGAATCGGAGCTTACATCCATGACGTTTGAAGAAGCAGCAGCAGGAGCAGGGATCGCAACCAGAGAGACAATTCCCCATGAAACCCTAATCGTCCATTCCTCGCTCTCTCTCTCTCACTCAATCTCTCTTCGTCTCCGACCACCACCGAAACCCTAACGAGGCTGCGGATCGCCGGATAAATTGGGCGGGGTTCCTGGTTTCGCGAGAGAATGGCCGCTGGATTCGGCAAATCGGTAACTCGCGCGTCGTCTTGGGATGGGATATAAATATAGGGTTGTGGTTACGAGAGTACCCTTGAGAATCAAGTGGAGGAGCGTTTTGGAAGTGGGTTAAGTTGGTAAATGAGCTATGTCGCAGGAAGTAGTTGTTATTTTTACAGTTACACTAAAATACCCTCCATCCTTTTTTTTCAGCTAAAATACCTTAATAATTTAATTTATAAAGAAAAATACCTTAAACCAATTATGTTACGATAAAATACCCGTAAGGAGTTAACAAAGCTGCTTGCCTTTTTGCCCCTTACCGTGTTATGTATAATATTAATGATGTTGGAAAACTAAAGCAGAGACGAGATGGCGGTAACGGGCTTTGGCTACAACTGAGATATCGAGAAGTTTGGGAAGAATGGACGACATACAATTGACATGGTAATGGTTAAGGAGAAGTGAACAAGACGAAAGAGAGAAGGCTAAAGCAATGGAGATGTGGAGAAGGAAAAGAAGGGGTATACGAGGCGAGATAAGAAGATGGCAAAAAGTAAGATAAAGAGGAGGAAGACGGGATATAAAGGGAGAGAGAATTGCCAAATAATCACTCTGATTGATGCATTATCGTCCTTAAAGAATTCACATCACTAAAAAGGAAAATTAAGAAAATTATACTTGGTGGGACGAGATGCATACGAAAGTCTAAGGTAATTTCCAGTAATTATAGGGACAAACAAGGATAGTTGAGGGTATGTTAGTGTAATTTACCCTTTTTACAATAAATGGATGAAAAGGCAACATATGCTAATTTTTTTTTAAGAAAATGGTAAATCTAAAATTGAGGACCATGTACTTAAATAATATAGAATCGGTACTTGCAAAATTATTTCTATTAAACTTTTGAATTTAGATTTCTAATTAAATTTTGCTTCTTCAAGATTACCCATTCAAGGATGAGACATTGGTTACTTTTGCCGTGAACTAATATCCATGAAATGGAGAAAAGCTTTCGCAAGTAAACAATTGAATTCAAAGCGAATAACTAACAAATCTCTTTGAGCCTTCATTCAGAAGGCAAAAAAGATGAGAAAATTAGAATAATAATATATACAATAACAAAGAAATGGCGCGATACAAAAAGGCGAATACATGGTGGGAATTTTAAACAGCTCATCGGCACAAAGAGAGCAATAGTAATAGCAAAATTTAAGGAAGAAGACTCCGAGGGCCGCGAGGGAAAGCGACGTCCTACGAATGTTGTTAAGTGCACAGAAAAGCATAACAACACGCTCTAAGCCTGCACCAAACCCACTGTGAGAGAGGAGCACCATAGCTGTCGACAAATAAAACAGACTGTGAACAAATGATATATATATATATATATATATATATATATATGAAGCCGAATTCCAAACATTGTAAAATAATTAATGGTTCACAACCATTTCTTGATCAATAATGCTTAGATTTGCATGGTAAATTCAAAAGGTTATTTACTTAATCTTTACAACCAATTATTTCAACTAAAGGCTTTTTGATGAGGCTCATGAACGATAACATCACAGATTGCGACACGTGAGAGATGACGTGTCGTCAGCATATACCCTCGGGATCCTGTGACGAGATGGTACCCGACCTTTTGGAAAAGCCTCCCCGTAGTACCCCGCATGTGCGCTCAGACAGCCGAGACTCCTCGGCCTCCTCGCTCGACTCTGAGCTATCTACCGAGCCGACACTCCTCGACCTCCTTGTTCGACTCCGAGCTATCTACCGAGCCAAGACTCCTCGGCCTCCCTGTCCAACCAGGAGCACGGAGCCCAAGCGTCTCCGTAACGACTCCACGTATCTCATCAGAACGAGATTTCCGCCACTCTACGTTCCGCATCCCACGCTAGCACGTTTCTCCGTTAAACAAGCGTATCTCGATACCAATGGGCATGTCCCGCCATCAACGCGAAAGTGCCGTAAGGGGGTAAAAGACGGCGGGAATCTCATGCCGGGTCGCCCCCACGCGACCGCTATATAAACCCCCTCTTCCAGACGATTTAAGTAAGTGAAAATCGATTCCAATACGCCGCTATCCTGCCTTTATACCTCAGTACTAACTTGATCGTCGAAGGGTCCTACGCAGCTCGGCATCAACCACAACCCATTGAGATCCACACATCCAATTTACACTATTAATCTCAACCGTTCAAGAACGCTTGCAAGTAGATCGATAGACGACAACATCTGAGGGAGATTTTCACCTCCATCAGTTGGCGCCGTCTGTAGGAACGAAGGACTTTTGCACTACAAAAGGTTGATCCCCCGCCTTCGATTCAATAGCAAACGACGACCGCGACGATCCCAGCACGAGCCATCCCGCTCGCCATAACGGGGGTGGGAGCGGTCCTACTCCCCCTCCTAACGTCATCAACATCTTATCTGCTAGGATCGACAGGCTCACGGCGATGGTGGACGCGCTCGCCCGCGTTCAAGCAGTCGGCCACGCCCACCAAACCGCGGTCCCCCTTCCCCGAGATGGGGACGTACGCATGCTGGCGGGAATACGCACTCAGGTCCTTAACCTCAATCGCACTCACCCTGTTGTTAACGAACGCCGGCGCGCCGATTCCGGCAATTACAACCTACATGCGAGGAATGATTCAACGACTCGATAGGCGTCGGACAGTTCAACGCCCCGATCTCAGGGGAGACCAGGCCGTCGTTCCGATGCCCGTCGCATGCTTTCACCCCCTGAGGAGGTGTCGGTCAATTCGCCTGCTTCCAGGCATGACCGACGCCCCCACTCCTGTCGAGGTCATGCAAATGGCGAACGTCGGGACTACTCAAGAAGGGCCTCGCCTGAGAATTTAAGAAATGTGATAGAACGGAACCGAAGCCGTGCCCGAGCTCGCTCCTCATAATATTTTCTCCTTCTTCCTCCAAAATAACCGATCAACCCATGCCTCCATACCCGAGCTCACTCCTCCCTTGTCACCCGAGCATTTCGCCTCCGAGCTCCTCGCCCAAACGCCCTCGTCGACTTCGACCCATCGCCGACACATCATTATCATCGTCCCTACCTTCTCCATCTCCTCTCGAACCCAACTCCAGCCTTCTTCATCCCCTTCACCACCCTTGACGAGGACCCATCGTCTGCACTCACCCAGCAGCCCTCACCGTCATAGCCATCACCCTTCATGTTTGTCGCCGATCTCTTTAGCCTGCCAGACCCAAACACCAATCCGACCCCGATCTCCACCTTCAAAACCATATCTCCCGCAGCTCCTCGACTCCCTTACCAGCGCCTCATATCCATCACCGCCCTCGTCATCTTCCCTCTCCCCTGCTCACCCGAGACCCCTCACCATCACTGCAATCATCATCATCGATCAACCTCACCGGCCTCACCGGCAACTTCACCCTCTTCTCCAGAGACCGAGAAACCCAATTCCACATCGTTGTCAGCATCTTCATCTCATCGCAGCAAACCCGGATCGCCGGAACCGAGCCCAAGTAGATCTCTAACCGTATTCCCTAACATCACTTGGAGTTTGCATTCCATCGTCTTGTTTTTCCCATCTCCGAGGCAAGTATTCTTGATTTACTTTTGGTCGATGCATATCGGCAACCCTCGTGTGTGTGTGTGTGTGTGTGTTTTCTATACTGTTAAAATAGAAGGAAAAGTATTAGTATTCAATTATTTCGTATTGTCAGGATGATATAGATTTTTATGCAATAAAGTGATAAAAAGAAAATTAGCAAGTATGGATCAAAATTGAAATTTATTTTAAATACAAATAAAAGTTTGGAATTGCTAACCTATCTCATATAAGCATCTTACTGGCCAGCCTGTAATTATTTTATATACATATCAAGGCTAACGGTAAAAACAACATTTGTGATTTATGCTAGCTTGTGCATCGCTTTCATGCGGTTATTATTGCCCTATTAAGATTACATTTGACATATCATGATTATTCATTACTTAAGTCCATTTTATTTAAGAACGAGATTTCTAATTAGGATGCTGAACTACATGCCATGACACACTACTATTTACCAGTTTTATTTCTGTACAATTATCATATCACAAATTCCCGTCTTTTCAATATTCTTAATTAGTGATTTAGTTATTACCATAGTAGATACGAACACCCGTGATATTGGGGTAGTTTGAGTGTGCGTTTGTACAACAAGATCTCAGGAGTCCCATGCCGGCAGCTCATACCAGGCTATATCGGTCGCATGTTATTACAGCTCATACCGGGCTATATCGGTCGTATGTTCATCCCACAGTTGGGCCCGTGTTTCCTAGTCCCTGGGGCCCTATCCTTGGATTAGGAATACTCCTGCAGAGATTGACGCACACACTCGAACTCACGATAGGTCAGATTACCTTTTAGTGATCAGTTAGGTTATGACTTGACCTGTTTACATATCTGTTTTATAGTTTTAATGTGTGTGTGTGTTTCTACTTGCGCACACGGGCTTTCGTTACTCTCCGTATTCCGCATTTAGGAAAGCGGGGCATGACAGGTTGTCCCATGTAGTCAAGCTTTGGCTACACCACCTTCACTTGATCTAGCTGTCACCTAAGGTGTATGAATCTCTATGAAACCCTCAGATTGCAACAACTCTCTAAATACCCGCAGATATGACAGTTGTATTCAAAGTTCAAACACATGGTCAATATTGCAAAAATACATGATGCATTTTTCTCGCGTCGTGAATCTAATATTTCATAAGATTACAAGGTTGTAGTGTAAAAAGAAGAAGAAGAAAAAGAAGAAGAAGAAAATGATTTTTAGCATGCTTTCTTTTAAGCTCTTCCAGAAATAAAATGAAATATTTACATTATGGCTAATCCGATGTTGTTTCCACATGTTTCCTAAAACTTTTCCTAGCAAGTAGATACTAGAAAACTTTCAAAAGAGAAGGCGTGCTGAGAAAACCGCTTAACAAATAAGCTTTTGTGACAATCTTTTGTTAAAATCCTTCATCAATTTTCTTTTTCTATTAGAGTTATTAAGAAAACATAAGTGGATTGTTAATATCTAAACAACATGTAAGTCTACGGTAGAGCAAGCTAGAAAACTCTAAATCCTTCATCAATTTTCTGCAGTGTTTTTAGAAAAGCCTGCCTGATTTTCTGCAATACTCAAAATAATTTTTCGACGACAAAAAAATTCGACAGAAACTCAGAATTGGAAATGCAGTTTTTGAAAATTTCGTTCGATCGAAATTCTAAACACGTTAGAGCAAGCTAGTAAAGGTTAATGGCGTGGCTCTGATACCATGTAAGTCTACGGTAGCGCCCCGGCCGTCTGTCCGAGGCCAAAATGCGGAAACGAAAACTTTTTCAAAACTTGAAACCGGCGCTATCGTATACTTTAAAAACCGGATCGAACCATTAACCTACAACTAGCTAACAAGAGAAGGGTTGGAAACCTATACCGATCGATCCGCGTCCTTCGGTCTTTGGCCACCATCTCAAGCTCCTCGCGGTATCTCCGGTCTTGATCTCCTCGTCGGAAAGGGCACTACATCTTTGAGTCTTTTTAAGGGCTCCCGCTTCGAACGAAGCAACTCGGGCACGAAGTTCGCTAGCCGACGTGTCCAAGACGAAGTAGAGAATGTTTGTGACAACTTTTTCTCTTGCATCCATTATATGGATGGAGGTTGAAGGTGATTCCATCCATGGAAATGGTGAGCTAGAGGAAGAAGAAGAAGAAACTCTTTTTCTTTTGTTGTGTTGATAATGAGAGTGAGAGTGTTGTGAAAAATACAAGACCAAAAAACATCTCATGGCAGCCCCTCTCTCTCTCCTTATCATATCAAGACTCAAATCCATCATAAAATGTGACATATGCACAATAAAAGAGACCATGAGTCACTAGGTTTGCATGTGTCACAATTAATGCATAAAATGATGATTTCTAGCTCATAATTTCCATATGCAAACATTAATCCAAATGTTTGCAACAATAAAAAGATACGGCAACATCTAAAGTAAACTCATGACTGATCACAAGGATACCCCTGACCTGTATATACATACCTGCATCCGCATTCCGACTGAATGCGAATGCGATGTGACTAAAGTAATCCAACAAATTTAATACTAGGATCCGGCTTAAACCAAAGCCCACTAGTATGATCCGTCCGATCATGATCCGTGCACTACCGCATGTATATGATCGAACCCTGCCATATATCATACGGCCTCTACAACGTTTCACCCGAAACTTGAAAACTGTCTGTGGGGGACTCTAAAGATTCGTCAATAGTTTGGCTGTGGATTTAACCACTAGCACGTCAGAGGTACTAGCTGTACGTAACGGGCTACCAGGTATTGACCAAAAGGGAGGTCGATGAGCGAACTCATCCTGACACCCTATTGAGCCTGTCAGTGACAATATCCGTACAGTCCGGTCCGTTTTTCTATGAGCATCGCATGGTTGGCCTCAGACCCCCAAAAGCGGTACAAATCGTGTCAGAGTGTAGCCCAGAACACCCTGAGATACTACTGGAATACCTACCAGTAAATCTCCTGCCTTGGCCAAGGACTTCGTGTAATGGCTTTCCTAGACACAGCACGATCTCACCCCCAATACCGGGAGAGACGAAACCCCTGCCGATCCGCTCACTACCTCCATGTGGCTCGAGACTGTACCCAACTAAAACCTGTTTGCAAGACTCCTTTGAGCCGTGGTAGGGTAGTAATCAAAGCACAGTGGGAACTCACACGAGACAAATGACGATCTCAGGTTGATGAACTAACCTGTACACATGTCACCAGGGAACTGCTATCTGACGTCAGGTATAATACCAACTAGCATGTTCCCGGCGAGTCCTGTCCGGTGTACTCATAACCCAATGAGCACATGTATATGTTTCCTGATTTAAAATCAGGAAAGCTTCTGGGAAAAGCTTCAAAAAGGGGGTCACGTGTTGGCACGTGACACCTAAAAGGCATCATCAAGTCAAGTTCAGTTTCCTGACTACGCTGAAGAAAATGGGCTTCAGAAAGAGTCACGTGCTCCCACGTGACCAGGGTCACGTGGCGACACGTGACATTTAAATGCAAGCGTCAAAGGCACACAAGTTCTCTGATCAAGTCAAGAAAAGGCTTCAGAAGAGGTCACGTGTTCCCACGTGACCAGGGTCACGTGTTGGCACGTGACGTTCAAGACAGCAGACTCGTTCTCCAGACGAACCAAGGAAAGAGAGTTCAAACAAGGGTCACGTGCTCACACGTGACCAGGAGTCACGTGGTGGCACGTGACGCTTAAGCAACGATCAGAAGACAGAGCGCAAAAGAAAGGAAAAGGCTCATTCCAAAGGGGGTCACGTGCCCACACGTGACCATGGGTCACGTGGTCACACGTGACCGGCTTTCAAAACCCATTGTGTTAACAGAATTAAATTCTGAAGGAAATTCAAATCTTTCCAAAGGAAAGCAACTATCTGGAACCAATCAAATTAAAGATTCAGAGGTGATGAAATATCGTCTATCTATGGGAAAATCTCGGGTTTGGAAAGATTTCCCCTTTAAATCTAACCAAAATATCAAAGGAGAATCTCTGGATTTAAAATCCATTGGTGAATAAAATTCACCTAATAATCCAACGGCCCAAAATGAATGATGAATGCAAATCAAATCTCAATGAAGATTCGTCAAAAACTGATTGATTCGGCTGCTTCTCCTATAAATAGGAGCCAAGAGACACAGAGAAATATATACATACGCAGAAAAGAAAAAGAAAAGGAGGAGAGCTTTGATACTTTGAAAAGACTCGGATCTTCTGCAAAAAACCCTAGGTAAGAAAGGGAAGGCCTTTTGAAAGAAAGAGAATTTAATTCTCAACAGAGTTTAACTCTGATAATGTAAAAACAGAAGAACATATTTCTTCTCTCTTTGATGGAGGACCTGCAAAGTGCACATCTCCCCTTAAGGTTGAGAATTTAATTCTCAATGGGTTGAGATCCTGCCATGCAGATCCAAAACACGGAGAAGGAACACAAGCACGAGAATTTAATTCTCACAGAACTATAGGAATTTAATTCCTTTAAAATAAAAGTAAGGGCTTGACCCTATATCATGGGAATTTAATTCCTTCAGAACAAAAAAGAAACAGGGTTTAACCCTAATTAAGAACCTAGTTCTGTTGAAACAGCGGGAATTTAATTCCCTTAATCATAATTTAACAGAGGATGAAAGTTTAAACTCCTTAAAAACTTTTATTAGGGTTTAACCCTATTCAGCCCTTCACGTATATGAGGAATTTAATTCCTACAGAAAATTCAGAGTTAAACTCTATTCCAGAAAACAAAGTCTTCGAAAGGAAGTAGGAATTTAATTCCTCTGAAATTTACAGTTCGAGGAATTTAATTCCTGAAAGAGGATTAACAAAGCCTCTAAACAAAATACATGGAGGCAGGGTCACGTGTCATCACGTGACCCCCCAAGAGATCTACAGAAAGCCCTTTTGAGGCAGCACCCCACGTGACCCACGTGACCCTCGGCAGAAGCTCTAATACATAGGCATTTGAAGGCCCATCACGTGATGGCACGTGATGCTCTGAAAGACACGATAATCTCAGAATAAATGAAGGGAGGGCGCCCTCACGTGCTGCCACGTGACCCCTCTTGCCTTAGTGTTTAACACTAAATTAAAACTCTCGAACCCAGTGTTAAAACACTGTTGGGCCTTAGTGTTCAACACTAAATAAAAAGCTTTATCTGCAGTGTTCAACACTGATTACCTTAGTGTTTAAACATTAACCTGAGATCTTCATCTGCAGTGTTCAACACTGATCTGTTTTAGTGTTTAACACTAATTTGAAAAGCCTTGTTGCTGGTGTTTAACACCAATTATCTCTTAGTGTTAAACACTAACTTGTCAACCCCATTCCCAGTGTCCAACACTGACTGCTCTGTAGTGTTTAACACTATGCTTTGGCCCAATTGGCCTAAACGGATAGAGGCAAAGCCTCTCCTGATTGGACTTAGCCCAAGATGGCCATAAGTCCTCAATTGGTGATTAACTGGTCCAATGGACTCATAACATAATTAATTCGTCTTGACCCCAAATTGGGCCAAGGACTATTTAATCCACTCCGGTTCTAGGGTACATCTCGTCACTCCTTTGATACTTGGCATTGTAATCCCTCAATGTCTTCAAAGAGGTAACGGGTCCCGACGACCACACATTGATATGGACTGTGGGGTCCTTAAACTCATGTCTAATGCAAATTCCTGGTTACGTGGAACGCGGATAATGTCACTCTTTGACCCCGTGGAAAACGTCCAGAGCGGAGCCTGGTCCTCGCCAAGCACGGCAGTGAACCCGTGTGAAGCATCCAGAGCACATACCGGACTGTGGAGTCCTTAAACCCATGGACTACGACGTCCTTAACCTTGACCGAGATGTCTTAAAACTAACAATGGACTGTGGGGTCCTCAAACCCATGGACTACGACGTCCTTAACCTTGACCGAGATGTCTTAAAACTAACCATGGACCGCAATGTCCTTAAACTACCCATGGACCGTAATGTCCTTAAACTAGAACAATAGAGCCCCACATGCTCTTTTGTCGGATCTAAACGGTCCCGTTTAAGTTGATCTTAGCCTCGAAGATGGCTAACGTATCCTTAAACCTTCAAACAGAGTGGACTATAAATCCCCCCAATTAACCCCGGCTTGAGGGTACATCTCTGAACTCCTCTGACATCCGTCGTTGTAATCCTTCAACATCGTCAGAGAGGTGATGGGTCCCGACGGCCATACATTCATGGACCACTATGCCCCTAAACTGGAACATTAGAGTCCAAACGCTCTTCTGTCGGATCTAAACGATCCCGTTAAGTTGATCTTAGTCACAAAGTTAGACTAACGTATCCTTAACAAACGTTTGAGTTGATCTTAGCCTCAAGTACGGCTGACGTATCCTCAAACCAAACCCCCCCCAAACCCAAATCTAAGATAATACGGATTTGGACTAGTCCACGCCCTACGGGCGACGACATAACTCAGTCTCCGTAAACAATCCACGGGCAACAAAATACAAAACAGACACCCACGACATGAAGTGACCATCTGGAGAAGGAGAAAGTTGTTACCGCAATGCGGTAGCGTAATTAACTGCAGGGGCTTGCGCCTGCAGGGAAGAGCGTCCCCACAATCAAAAACCCCTCAAACGAGGGGGAATCTGACGAAGTCTGCTACATCGGACGCATCCGTCTAAACCTTCGATACGTGGTGCCATAAATCAACTTGGCATCTTCGAAGAGGTGGACGGATAGCACCAATTAGCATCTGCCCCGAATCTCAGGCAAGACGCGGTGTCGCGCCGTCATTCGGAGGGGAACAGATTCTGGCACGCCCGGTGGGACCTTTTCCTCTTTCCACTCCACACTTCGTGTGTCGTGACTCGCGAACCAATCGCGGTTCGCTAATGGTTGCCCTTGGGTTTCAAGATACTAAGAATTGGCGTCTCGCTTATTGCAGAAAGCAAAGGATCGATGGCTTCTACTTACGTGAAATTCTCCAACTGCTCAGACTGCAATTGCAACCAACGCTCTGCCTCGTCAGGAGGTATAGCCTACGGACCCCAAGCTGCTTCGCTATTCACAATGCCCGTGGAACAGGTCACTCGCGCCACCACAGGATTGTTCTTTGGGACCATGCTCCCACCGACAAACTTCACCGCTCCAGCGCTGACAACGGAAGCTCTCAAGAAGTCGGTCTTTGATCGTCTTACCCCTGCCGCGGCTCCTCTCAACGAGTCGCCCAACGTCAACGCCTCGGTCTTCTCTAGATTGGGCCAGAAATCCTTCGAACCCATCATGGGACCTACAATCTCAGAGAAGGCTGCTTCTAAGAAGGTGCCCGCTCCTGCCCCCGAAGTCGTCAAGGCAGCTTCTCCGGCCAAAAGGTCGGTCTTTACAAGATTAACGGCTTCAGCTCCCGCTCCTACTGCCCAAAGGACATCGGTCTTTGACAGGCTAATACCAACTGCGACCCCCCACCCAGACAGGGGGCAAGACGAAACCATTCTTACCGCTGACCCTACACCGTCCGCTCGACACGCTCGACGTCGCCATTGGCGCCGAGTAAGGAAGGCTGGGGGCAACTCCCCCTCCGGGTTGACTCCATCGGCCCCGGTGGCAGAAGTTAATGCTGCTGTTCCAACTGGGAACAGCTTCGAAATGCTAAATAAAGTGCGAAAAAATTCTCCTACTGCAGTACTGAAGAGGTCTCCTCCCCCGTTAAAAAAGGTTGTGGAAATGGAATCAGAACGGCCCCAATCTCCTCAACGGCTGTCTTCCAAAATCTATAAGGTTTGGCGGCAGGCACGGGACTCGATCATCGATCCGAACTTCTCCCGCCAACACAAGAAGCTGAAAATCCAACCGGAAGCTGGTCACCAGGCCAAACCCCAAAAGGCTGTTGATCAACTGACTCATAAAAGAAGGAGGCCGGAGAAGACCCCACAGCATGCAGCGACGGCTAAAAGCACTGAGCCCAGACGCCCTAAGTCTGGGGGCATGGTGGTGCACACTGTTTACATAGCCTCTGGAAAAGAGGAAAGCCGCACTTCTACGGGCCACCGACCGCTAACCCGATCCGTGACGAAAGCCCAGGAACAGCAACAAAAGCTGCAAGAAATGATGAATGCTATGGCCGCGCTCACCGGGCCAAAAGAAAACCCAGAAACGTCCTCAGACGCACGCCGGGAGGAAGAAACCGATGCTGAATTCCTTCGCCGGACACTGGAGAAAAGGGACAAAGAGGCTGCTGAACAAGCGGCCAACATACAACGGATGGGCCTTCTCTTCCAAGATGTGATAGGAATGATGATCCAGCAGGACTTACCCGCCGAGGATCCCCCGATCGTTCTTGAAGACGACCGAGGAGAAACGTCAAATCTACCACCAGCCCTCTCAACGGCCAAGGAGGAGACAATCTCTAAGGCTGACTTGGCTGACTACATAGCCCAGCAAATCCGGGTTCACCACGCGACTGAGGCAGCTGGTCAAGTCGTGAAAACGGGGCGGCCGTATCCGAGCTGGTACGACCAAATCAAATACCCGCAAGGCTATACGATACCAAAATTCCACGTGTATAAGGGGACCGGCAATCCCCATCAACATGTCGTCCAGTTTCGGGCCCTCTGCGGTAACACCGGCGGTGATGATAAATTGTTGCTCCGCCAGTTCGTGGGCAGCTTATCAGAAACAGCGTTCGAATGGTATTCGGAACTCCCGAACGATTCTATCAAAACGTTCGCTGAAATGGAGTTGTTGTTCACTCAGCGATTTGCAAGTGCCAGCGAACGCACTCCAATAACTGCACTTATTAACGCCAGGGTAAAACCGGGCGAAACCTGGGTCCAGTACGCTATACGCTGGCGGAACTTGTGGTCGAGATGTGAGCAACGCATTGAGGAAGCACCTGCGGTGGGCATGTTCGTGGGAACTCTAGACCCTCACGCAACTATCTCCCAGTTTATGATGTTCTTTAAGCCAACCACATTCCAGGCTCTGATCGACAAGTTGGCTCAGATGGACCAGATGGGTCATAGACCACCTACACCGAAGTCGGAACCTCGGAATGACAAGGGTAAAGGGAGGGCAACCTTTGTTGCGAATGCCCAACAGCAACCTAACGCCCCGAAACCGGCAGATCAACTGGAGGAAAGGCGTCGGTATTATAATGAGAAGATGAAGCGTCCCTACTCGTTCCCACGGGACAAGACGAAACGGCTATTCGAGCTGGCAATACGCAACAGACTTATAAACCTGCCAAATCCAAGGCGACCGCCGCAACCCACCGAGGTGAATAACCCTAACTATTGCCCGTACCATCAGACGGTAGGCCATCCGATTGAAGATTGCTTCGTCTTCAAAGGATGGATTGAAGACCAGTACCTCCAGGGGAAGTTTGTACTGTCCGAAAAGTGGAAGGTGAACCCACCACAGCCGCATGCTCCTAGGAAAGCGGATACACCGGGGGCAACATGTTCTTTTATTGAAGAAGCTCCATGGGAGGTCGTGCTATCAACTAAAACCAAAAGAATGCTGAGAGACCTTCATGCGTGCCCTGCGATCGAATGGAAGGACCCTCTTGAACCTCAAATTATCAAAGGAATGTTGAAGCCCCGCCCAATTACGAAGATTCGCGATAAGGGCCCAAATACTCACGCCCAACCGTCGAAATCCTCGAAGAAAAAGAAGAGGAAATCCAAGAAGCCCGTGAAGCTTGAAAACGAGCACACGAACTTGCAGAAGCAAATCGACGCGCTGGAAGAATACAATCAAAAGGCGCGAACTCCTGTCACACTGCAAGAGTTCCTCAACCACATCTTTCAAGAGGAAGATGATGGAGAGAGCTCGTCGGATGAATCCGAAGGATATGTGGCGAGTTGTAACGTAATCTCCCACTCGTTTACCGATGATGGGAGAACTCCCGGCACTAAGAAGCTGGAGGCAGAGCCTGTACCAGAGCATGCATGGCCAACAGACGAAATGATCGACACTTTTCTAGACGAGATTCGTCTAAAATGTAAAGCAGACCAGGAGCGTGAAATGACCACGTCGGAAAGAGCCAAATGCGGGCGACCGAACGGAAGAGTTGAACTACCTCCGCCAGAGCGAGAGGTATCCGAAGTAGACAAGAAGATATTCAAGACGAGAAAAAGGTTTGCCAAAGCCATGTCAATGGGGATGAAGCTACCGCCCTCGGAAGGAAACACACACGATGGGGTGGAGAGGCACCCTGACTATTGCGCATATCACCGGAAAGTCTCACACCCCACGGAGGAGTGCGACGCCTTTAAGATATGGTGGCAAGGATATGTCGCTCGTCGGCAACATGTTAAGCGCATGAAACGCAAAATCCGTCGGGAGCGAAGAAGTACTGTCGATGGGCATAACAGAACGACTGGCAACTGTTGCATGGTTAACGCCAGGGGGTCACAAGTTCTCACCCTTGGGAGCGACTCTGATGAAGAAATGGCTCTGGGCCCTCTCTTTAAAGAATCTGTTTTGGGGAAAGAGGAGGAACCGGAGATCTGCGAGAACATTCAGCTGCGCAATCGCACACTCCCAGAGAAGAATCTTGGACCCGCAAATAGAAGAGATAAGGGAAAAGAAAAGGTCACTGAAGATATCACTTTAGATGACCAAGTCACGAAAGAGCTAGCTACCAAAGACCCTCCTAGGAAGAGTAAAGTGGACTATAACATCCTTGCGCACCTAAGGAAGCTGCCTTCTCAGCTTAGCATTCTCGATGCCCTCCTATTATCAAAAGAAGCGCGAGACTCACTAATAAAGGCGTTACAAGAACCTGAGCAATTCCAAGCCTTCCTCGCCACTGAAAAGATGAAGGATGAACTGGAGGAAGTGCATACAGCCGACATCACTTTCGGTGATGAAGACCTCCTTCTCGGGACATGCGACCATAACCGTCCCCTATATGTCTCCGGATACTGCCATGATATCAAGATAGGCAAGATCCTGGTGGATAATGGATCCTCCGTCAACCTCCTTAATGTTCGGGTGTTGAAGGAAATCTGCATGAGTGTACAACACCTCGCTCGTGACAAAATTACTATCTCCGGTTTCGATTCACAATCGTCACGGACTCTCGGATCTGTGATACTAACATTACGCTTTGGACTTCTCGTCACAGACATCAAATTCCATGTCATTGACGCCAAGACTTGCTACAACGCCTTGCTCGGCCGTCCTTGGCTGCACGAGTACAATATCATCCCTTCTACACAACATCAGTGTATGAAGTACTTTAAGGATGGTTTCGAGTATACCGTAACAGGTGAGTTAAACCCATTTTCCGTGAACGAAGTCCACAAATACGAAGATGCGAAGTACTTTTTGCCAGATTTCGAGGATACGGAAAGGTGTCGCAATCCGAAGAACAAAACCGCCGCCACCATCCCGATTTTCGGGAGCGATACCGAAGAAGAGGAAGAGATAGTTTATGCAGGGCCATCTCGACGCAACAACCTGGGGACGCCCGCCCCCGTGTTGGTCTTCGGAAGTGATTCAGAAGATGAAGTTAATGCTGTGTTCTCCAATCGGTTGTCAATACAAGCACCCCCTGGCGATGACCATAGTTTGCAAATCACCATGGTACCGCGAGAACACTACAAGGATCTCGACACGCTTCAGGCTCACAATGTGCAGGACCTGCAAACATTCTACGTCCCTCCCAGGCGAAGGGGTGAGAAGGTGATCCTATTCTACCGATCCTCAGAGTCGAAAATAGAGAAAGAGATCTGGCATGGCGCGGATGCTACACTTGACAGGCTCCAACCCATCCGTCTGCCCAGATACTATACAAATGGATTAAAGAAGCTATTGAAGCGCCAAGGAGTACCCTTAGAACAGACCGTTCGGCAGGCGCGGTTCTACAACAGGATTTGGGATGTTCCCGGGACTCAACGCAAATTGCCCAACGGGAAGATGGAAACACTCGGGCTTGGATACGCAAGAGCCGGAAAACGGGAACGGGCTCACGGCAGCTATGCTATATATACCTTTGATGAAGAGGAGGACGCCCTGTCAGGAGATGCCAACCCTTCATTAAAACTAGACCCCGCGATTGAAGCACAGAGTCCGTCGTTTGAAGAACGAACGAACAAGCCTATCAGGAAAATGGGTCGGAGAGCTCAGGAAGGCCACAATCGCGAGATGGCCATCTACAAGAAGGCCAGGACGCAACGTCTATCTCAATGTATCGAAAAAGACAAAGACGCTTATCTTCGTCAATCCGTTGTATGAAAGGCCCGACGCAGAGACGAAAATAAATCAAAAAGCGGCTCAGGTTTGCCCCTCGTGAAGAAGATGAGTCGAGCGTACTCCTTCCCCCGAGACAAAACGGGGAGATTACTCAACCTCGCTATAAAACATCAAATGATCACGCTTCCAGAGTCTAGACATCCTGAGCAAGCTAGCAAGGTCTCTCATTCGAGTTATTGCTCTTATCACCGAACCATGGGACATCCTACCGAAGACTGCTTCACCTTCAAGAACTGGGTCGAGGACCAGTACCGACGGGGTAGATTCGCTTTATCCGACGGCTGGAAGGTAACGCCGCCGCGAAAGCATGAGCCCAAGGCCGCAAGAGCAGAACCGGGTCCACCTCAGTCCAGGGAGCGGGTTCGCACTTGTTATACGATTACGATATTAGGAGAAGAGCCCGAGAACGTAGATGACCTTTACCGGTGCTTCGAGAACAGCGATGATGAGGTGATCTCGGAATTTCCGCCCGCTCCGAAAGAACTGGAAGATGGTATACATACTACTGCAGATAACCTCAAGAAGATTGAGTTGGGATCGGCAGACGACCCGCGACCGACATTTGTCAGCGAGCTGTTATCCGAAGAGAGGGTGGTTGCGTTAAAGAACGTGCTTCTACGGCATAAAGACTGCTTCGCGTGGAACTACTCCGAGATGCCGGGATTAGATCCGGAGATTGCTGTGCATAGATTAGCAATATCCCCAGATATCAAGCCAGTCAAGCAGGCGCCAAGAAGGATGCGACTCGAGCTTGAGATGAGCATCAACGCCGAAGTCAAGAAGCTGATCGATTCTGGATTTATCCAAGAAGTCCAATATCCCGACTGGATCGCCAATATCGTCCCGGTAATGAAGAAGAACGGGACGGTACGCATATGCGTGGATTTCAGGGATCTCAATAAAGCCTGTCCCAAGGATGATTTCCCAGTACCAGTAACCGAACTAATGATAGATAACACGTCCACTCACGAGGTTTTCTCCTTTATGGATGGTTCGTCAGGATACAATCAGATAAAAATGCATCCCGAAGACCAGAAGCACACCGCTTTCCGGACCCCTTTGGGTATATTTTGCTACAGGGTTATGCCCTTTGGTCTTAAGAACGCTGGCGCTACCTATCAAAGGGCCATGACAAAGATCTTTGATGACCTCATACACGACGTCGTCGAGTGCTATATCGACGACCTCGTAGTAAAGAGCATGTCATACGAAGATCATTTAAAGCATCTGGAGACTGTATTTCGACGCCTTCGGCAATATAATTTGAAAATGAATCCCCTCAAATGCGCGTTTGGAGTCTCCTCGGGCAAATTTCTGGGATTCATCGTTCGACACCGAGGTATTGAAATAGATCCGTCAAAGATTAAGGCGATCATGGAAATGCCTCCGCCGAGAACCCTCAAACAGTTGCGGTCTCTCCAAGGGAAGCTCGCATACATCCGGCGGTTTATCGCCAATCTTTCAGGCAAATGCCGTCCTTACAGCCACCTGATGAAGAAGGGAACTCCATTCGTTTGGGATCACAAATGCCAAGGTGCACTAGATGAGATCAAGCAGTACCTACAGAACCCTCCGGTGTTGGCCGCGCCGGTCAAGGGAAAACCCCTCATTCTTTATACGACCGCCCTCGAAGGTTCCTTGGGCGCACTATGGGCACAAGAGAACGATCAGGGGAAAGAAAGAGCACTTTACTACTTAAGTCGAGTGCTGCTGGGGGCAGAAAGCAACTATTCCCCCATTGAAAAGCACTGCCTGGCGTTGGTCTTCGCAATAACAAAGCTTAGACATTACGCATTAGCACATGAAGTCCGTCTTATTTCGAAGGTGGACCCTCTCAAATATCTGATGTCGAAAGCCATATTGACGGGACGACTCGCTAAGTGGGCCCTGCTCTTGATGGAGTTCTCGATAACATATCAACCTCTCAAGGCAGTGAAAGGCCAGGCCATTGTCGACTTCCTCGCCGAGCACCCGATACCGGCCGATTCTCCTCTGAACTGTGATTTGCCGGACAAGCATACATTTGATGCGATTAGCGGCGGAAGCGCCCGATGGGAACTCTATTTCGATGGAGCATCCTCCATAAAGAAACAGAAACAAGGTGTCCCAATGATCAAATCAGGGATAGGCCTCATCTTTGCAACTCCACAAGGAGGGATAATGCGCTTCGCCTTCTCCTTAACAGAGCCGAGGACAAACAATGAAGCCGAATACGAAGCCCTGATAGCAGGCCTCGAGATCGCCATCGACATGGGAATTGAAGACCTCCTCATATACGGGGATTCTCAGCTGGTCGTCAGTCAAGTAAATGGTGACTACCAAACGTGCAAGCCGGAGTTGGTGAAGTACGGCGAAAGGGTGCAACAACTATTGACCCAAATTCCCTCCTATACTTTGGAGAACATACCGCGCGCGGAAAACAGCAAAGCAGACGCGTTGGCTAAACTTGCTAAAGAACTGGCTGACGAGAACCTCGACGACGTCAGAATCGTGGTACAAAGCCGCCGAGTGCTCGCCCCGGCAGAAATATCTCCGGAATCATGCGAAGAAAAGGGAACGACTGAGCAGACGACCCTACAAATAAAAGACCATGAGAAGGCCGAAGACTGGAGGGAAGTCTTCATAGACTACTTCAAATCCCACCGAATGCCCGAAGAAGCGTCCTCAAGACATCAGCTCATGAAACGAGCTTTATCTTTCGCTTTCGTCAACGATACCCTGTACAAGAGATCGTTTGATTCTCTATGGCTGAGATGCCTAGGACCTGGCGAAGCAGAAAGAGTCATTCAAGAAGTTCACGACGGACTTTGCGGTTCTCACCAAGCAGGCCCAAAGATGAAGTTAAAAATTAAACGGATGGGTTATTACTGGCCCACGATGATCCAGGACTGCCTCGAGTATGCGAGGCAATGCCACTCATGCCAGATCCATGGAGACTTCATCCACCAACATCCGAATCCACTGCACCCGACGCTGGCTAGTTGGCCATTCGAAATGTGGGGGACTGACATAGTCGGCCCCATTGAGCCAGCATCATCCCGGGGATACCGTTTTATTCTGGCGACAACTGATTACTTCTCCAAATGGGCAGAAGCAGTACCACTGAGGGAAGTGAAGACGGAGAATATCCTCCATTTCTTCAAGACGCACGTCATCTATCGGTTCGGAACTCCACGGCGGATTATCTCCGATAACGGGCCGGCCTACCGAAGCCATAAGATTAGCCGCTTCGCACAGCAGTACAATATAGACTGGAGATATTCTTCAGTTTACAATCCACGAGCTAACGGTCTGGCCGAGGCTTTCAATAAGACCTTGACGAAGATCATAAAAAAGACCGTTTCCCGGAATAAGAGAGACTGGCACGAAAGGCTGCAAGAAGCCCTTTGGGCTTATCGAACTACATTCAAGACGGCCACGAACACAACGCCGTACGCGTTGGTATTTGGGACGGAAGCAGTGCTCCCCCTCGAGATAGAGTTACCCTCCCTGCGAGTAGCAGTCCACCACGAGCTGACGAACGAAGAAAATGCTCACCTTCGGCTTGAGGAGCTTGATGCCCTCGATGAAACCCGGCTCATAGCGCAACAACATCTAGAAGCCTACAAAGCAAAGATGACGCGCTCGTACGAAAAATTGACCAGGCCGAGGACATTCCGCCAAGGCGAACTTGTACTAATGGTCAAAAGACCTATGATCCCCAATCGTGCCAAGCGAGGAAAATTTGAGCCAAACTACGAAGGCCCGTACGTCATAGACAAGGTCTACCAGGGTGGAGCCTACCTACTCATGGACATGCACGGTGAAAGGCCTTTCAGGCCAATAAACGGCCGCTTCTTGAAGAAATACTACGCTTAATAAGCCGCAGCCGGGGTCAATGATTGATAACGACGACTATGTTCGCTCACTATCTTCCTAGGCTCAGACTTTACAAGCAGCAGCCGGCCTTCCCATATCGACGGACCGAAACGTCCTTAAACTAACGGCGGACCGAAACGTCCTTAAACTAACAACGGACCGAAACGTCCTTAAAACTACTACCGCAGCATCTTTAGGCTGACCAGATAAAAAAAAAGAGGAGAAAAAAAAAAGTGAAAAAGAAAAAAAAAAAAACGGTATGTCCATAAGCAAAATGGGCACGGATGAAAACCCGAAAGGGCTCCGTGAGTAAAAACAGCAGGACTACCGGCGAGTGTTTGTGAAAACCCGAAAGGGCGCAACCTCGTTAAAAGACACTTGTAGGGTCCTCTCGACCTTGTAAGGAGAAACCACCTGCGTGAGATCCTTACGACTCACAAAGGAGCAACACACTTAGGGATCCTCACGATTCCTAAGGAGAAAATACACTTGCGAGATCCTTACGACTCGTAAGGAGAATTCTCTTGTGGGACCCTCACGGCTCATGAGATTTGAAAGTCTTAAGTTACAGAAGCCTGAACCTGTTCTTAAGCAAATCCTCCACAACCTCCGATATTGCCCTACAAGAGACTCAATACTGACCCTTGTATACAATCCACGGGCGCGAATAAACATTTCCCCAGTAAAGTCCAACCCTTGTAGGTCCTCTCGACCCATAAGGAGAAAACCCTCTTGTAGGATCCTTACGACTTACAGAGGAACATACACTTAGGAATCCTCACGATCCCTAAGGAGAAAATACACCTGCAAGATCCTCACGACTTGTAGGGAGAAATACCTTTGTGAGACCCTTACGGCTCATGAAGTCAAAAGCCTTAGTCGACAGGACCTTAACCCTGTTTGCTAAGCCACCTTTGTTCAACATCGACAGAGGCAAATGATGATTCACTCTATACTTTCACTGGTTTGATTTCTGGGTTTTCGGTTCACTTAGTCGCGTTACGCCTGTAGACGTTACGTGGTTAAGTGCCGGTCACGGGCCAAACTTCGGGTCGTAACAAAGTTAGTATCAGAGCGTAGGTTTTACCTTCGGAGTGTAGGATGACCCTGGTATGATGGAGTAGGTAGCTGCAGCAGGGTAGCGTAGCGTGCGTATGTTCCGCGGCATACTCACGACACGGTACTCCGCCTACGCGACCTTAGGACTTATTGATTTGATCCCTCCTTATATTCTTGCGATTCGATTTCCGTGTTCTTATCGAATCCAAATTTTCTTTCAGCCATTATGCCGTCTAAGACTACGAGAGCACAGAGAGCGGCCGCGAGGGCCGAGATTCGAGTTGACTCGTCCGAGACGAGGACTGATCCGGGCAGTACGCCGGTTGTACCCGAGCAGGCTGTTCCTGCCGTGACAGAGCAGATCGCCACGCTAGGGGCTGGTATGCAGGAGATGCGCCAGACGGTGGGATCTAGCATGCAGGAGATGCGCCAGATGATAGGATCGCTAGTTGAGACGCTTCGAGCGCAGCGACCAGAGGTAGCTCCACCAGTTCCAGAGACCGCTATGGTACCTACCGCACAGCCAGTTGCCCCTGCAGCCACGGAGGTGATTACAGTATCGCTATCAGAGTTCATGAGGCTGAAGCCTCCGGTTTTCACAGGCACCGATACAGCCGAGGACCCACAGTCTTTCATAGACAGGATGGCCAGGATATGCCGTTCCCTCAGATGCGCAGATGCGAGATGGGTCGAGTTCGCGAGCTTTCGCCTGGAAGGTCTTGCGCAGAAGTGGTGTGACTCAGTTGAGAAGGGCAGAGCAGCAGGTCTTCCTCCTATGACCTGGACGGAGTTCGTGACCATATTTCTTGCCCGTTTCCTTCCCCAGAGTGTTAGGGATGCCCGAGCACGCAGGTTTGAGTCCTTGCGCCAGACGCCAGGGATGACCGTGGCAGAGTATGACGTGCTTGTAGGGTGTTTTTCGTCACCCCATTGAGATGGGAATACGCGCGCGCTTGTCAGGCGTACTACAGATTCCCCCGGCCTAGGGTAGGCCGGGGTTTAATGATTGTGGGGATCCGAATCTCCGGCAGCCGCGGACTAAGCTGCCGTTAATTACCCATCGCCTTTGGGGCGAGGGAACCTCCGATTAACGGGTTAAACTGGTCATGCGAACTCAATGTGCAGTATACGTGTGTTCAGTTCTGAAAGGGGGGTTTGGATATATCGGGAGCCACGCAGAGTTTTTACGGGGGTCCCGCTACCCGGATAGCGGGCTGGGGGTCAAGAGGGCTAGCAGCCCCCTTGCGGGGTGCGGGGCAGCGCCCCGTTAGAAAAATTTTTTTCTAACAGGGACAGTGTCGTGGAGTACGTGTATGTATAAATTTGTATACATATGTATATGTGTATATATGTACACAAAAGAGGGGGAAAAGACATCCAAGGGATGCGCAGGTGCGCAAGCGCGCGCGCCACGTGTCGGCACGCGGGCGACTTGCGCAGTTGCGCAAGCGCGCGCGCCACGTGTCGGCACGCGGGCGCCTTGCGCAACTGCGCAGGTGCGCAAGCGCGCGCGCCACGTGTCGGCACGCGGGCGACTTGCGCACTTGCGCAGGTGCGCAAGCGCGCGCGCCACGTGTCGGCACGCGGGCGACTTGCGCACACAACAGGCTTTTAGCCTAAAAAGATTTCTCTGAAGAGAAATCAAAGAGGAGTTAGACTCCTGAGTGTTTTTTTTTTGTTGGGTTAATGGAAGGGTTCTTCTTCTTCCTCCTGTTGCTTGCTGGATCTTGAAGATCAAGAGATGTAAAATCTCAAAATCTCTCCTTTTTAAGATCTGATGGCAGATCCAAGTTCCCCTTTGTGGGTTTTGTGGTGGAAAACTATTTAGTTTTGAAAAAGGAAGAGTAAAACTCTTGATTTAATTCAAGAGAAAGAAGAAGGTTTTGGAACCTTGAAGAAGGAAGAAAGAGCTCAGCTCTAATTTTTGTGGAGAGAATGAAAAAGTTGTTGAGATATTTCATTATCTTTGCCTTTATAGGCCATACACTTTACACATAGCCCCTTGGGCTTCATAAAATGGCATTTTGCCTATCCCATGGCTCATGTGCCATTTCTTTTTGCACATAAGCCATGGGCTTTACAAAAAATTGGCTTTATGCCTATTTTTCTTACATTTATCCATAAAATAAAAGAAAAACAATAAAATTGTTTATTACAAAAGTTTTATCTTGGCGTGGGGGAAGGCCGACCGCTTCATTTTCGGGCTCGACCTGGGCATGGGCCCACTGGGTCTGGGCTCGGGCCCACTTGGTTTGGGGTTGACTTGGATTTTTGACTTAGTCAACCGGGGTGTAAATTTTTACCCCAACAAATTGCCCCCTATCAATAAATGCACACCACATATGTGGGTCGTGTGCATGAAATTGATGGATTTTCTTTTACTTGGAGGCGACCTGATTTGGTTCCCGCTTTTTAGGAAGCTGGCACTGCCCTTTTTACGACATGGACGGTCGTTGCTTGACATGTCTCCGAGACGGCGTGTCCGTGATAGACGTTTCCCTGCCCTGGAGTGATCTGGTTCCCGCTTTGTAGGAATCCTGCACTGCCCTTTTTACGACTTGGACGGTCGATGCTGCCCTTTTTGCGACTTGGACGGTCGGTTCTGCCCTTTTTGCGACGTGGACGGTCGATGCTGTCCTTTTTGCGACTTGGACGGTCGGTTCTGCCATTTTAGCGACATGGACGGTCGATGCTTGACATGTCTCCGAGACGGCGTGTCCGTGATAGACGTTTCCCTGCCCTGGAGTGATCTGGTCCCCGCTTTGTAGGAATCCTGCACTGCCCTTTTTACGACTTGGACGGTCGATGCTGCCCTTTTTGCGACTTGGACGGTCGGTTCTGCCCTTTTTGCGACGTGGACGGTCGATGCTGCCCTTTTAGCGACTTGGACGGTCGGTTCTGCCCTTTTTGCGACGTGGACGGTCGATGCTGCCCTTTTTGCGACTTGGACGGTCGGTTCTGCCCTTTTTGCGACGTGGACGGTCGATGCTGCCCCTTTTGCGACTTGGACGGTCGATTCTGCCCTTTTTGCGACTTGGACGGTCGGTTCTGCCATTTTAGCGACATGGACGGTCGATGCTTGACATGTCTCCGAGACGGCGTGTCCGTGATAGACGTTTCCCTGCCCTGGAGTGATCTGGTCCCCGCTTTGTAGGAATCCTGCACTGCCCTTTTTACGACTTGGACGGTCGATGCTTCCCTTTTTGCGACTTGGACGGTCGGTTCTGCCCTTTTTGCGACGTGGACGGTCGATGCTGCCCTTTTAGCGACTTGGACGGTCGGTTCTGCCCTTTTTGCGACGTGGACGGTCGATGCTGCCCTTTTTGCGACTTGGACGGTCGGTTCTGCCCTTTTTGCGACGTGGACGGTCGATGCTGCCCTTTTTGCGACTTGGACGGTCGATGCTGCCCTTTTAGCGACTTGGACGGTCGGTGCTTGATTTGACTTGCTCTGCTTCTTGCAGTGTCAGGGGTAGACTTGACTTGCTCCGCTTCTTGCGGTGTCGAGATTGGATTCTGACTTGCTCCGCTTTTTGCGGTGTCGGAGTGAAAGTTGACTTGTTGATTTTGATTTAGGTTGACATCAACATCGCTATACTGGAATATGGTACCAGGAGCGAATCATCATCTGTCATTTAGAGGATTTTGGGATTTTGGTTTTTGTTTGGCATCTGCATTGCTGCACTGGTATAATGCCAGGAGCAACTCATCATTTGCCCCGAGAGGATTTGGGATTTTTTTTTTTTGGGGACTTTGAATGTGGTCTCACCGGTAGGACTTGGGAGAGGTTGGGATTGTTTTACGCCCGTGGATTGTATACGGTTTTGCAGGATGTATGATCCAGACCGTAGGGCCGGAAAAATTTCAGGGCTTTGTTGGCGTCTGCATCGCTGGACTGGAATGTGGTACCAGGAGCGACTCATCATTCGCCGTTAGGGTATAGGATTTGGAATTTGGTTGGCGTCTGCATCGCTACACTGGAATAATGCCAGGAGCGACTCATCATTCGCCACTTTGGGAGGACTTGGGATTTGGGTTTTTGGTCGGCATCAGCACCGCTAACACTGAAGCGAAATGCCAGGAGCGACTCATCATTTGCCGTTGCCCGTTGGGGAACGATGGCTTAGGAGATAGGTTTGGGTCCCTATCACCTAAGGCTTTTCAATTTTATGGGCCGTGAGGGTCCCATAAAGCATTTTCTCCCTACGAGTCGTAAGGATCCCGCAGGTGTATTTTCTCCTTAGGAATCGTGGGGATTCCTAAGTGTGTTGCTCCATTGTGAGTCGTAAGGATCTCACGCAGGGATTTTCTCCTCACAAGGTCGAGAGGACGTTGCGAGTGTATTTCATCTCTTTTCACGAGTTTGCGCCCTTTCGGGTTTTCACAGACTCGCCGGTAGTCCTGCTGTTTTTACTCACGGAGCCCTTTCGGGTTTTCATCCGTGCCCGTTTTGCTTGTGGACATACCGTTTATTTCTTCTTCTTTTTTTTTTTCCTTCTTTCTTTTTCTTCTTTTTTTTTTTGCCGCTGGTGGGACTTTAAAAGTAGTCTCACCGGCAGGATTTGGGAGAAATAGGGGTTATTTACGCCCGTGGATTGTATACGGTTTTGCAGGATGTCTGATCCAGACCGTAGGGCTGATGTGCTCAATTTGCCTGCGACTTGGAGCATTCACGTGTAGTATTTCTTAAGGTATCGGCCATTGATGGGTGGCATGGGCCTTTCTCCCTCGGCACTTATCAGTTGGTAGGATCCTCCGTCGAACACCTTCTCAATGACGTATGGTCCTTCCCAGTTTGGCTCGAATTTTCCCTTGGCATGTCGATTAGGGATGATCGGTCTTTTGAGGACCAACACTAATTCACCTTTCTTGAAAGTGCGGAGACGGGTTATCTTGTCATAGGCCCGTGACATTTGGGCTCGGTATAGCTCCAGATTTTGCTGCACCGCGAGCCTCTTTTCTTCGAGGGCATCGAGTTCTTCAAGTCGAAGGAGCACGTTTTCTTCCTCCGTCAACTCATGTTGGACGGCCATTCTTAAGCTTGGAACTTCTACTTCGAGGGGGAGGACCGCCTCCACTCCGAAGAGCAATGAGTATGGAGTGGACTGAGTTGGAGTACGGTGCGTGGTACGATATGCCCACAACGCCTCGTGAAGCTTGAGATTCCAGTCTCTCTTGTTGGCTGAAGCATTTTTCCTCAGGAGCTTGCATAGAGTCTTATTGAAGGCTTCGGCTAGCCCGTTGGCTCTTGGATTATAGATAGAGGAATATCTCCAGTCTATCTTGTGCTGAGTAGCGAACCTTGAGACATCGAAGCTCTTGAAAGAAGGCCCATTGTCAGAAATGATTCTTCTTGGTGTACCGAAGCGGTATAGAATGTTATGCTGGAAGAATGTTAGAATATCTTTTGTCTTGACTTCTTTCAACGGGACAGCTTCAGCCCATCTGGAGAAGTAGTCTGTCGCGGCCAGTATGAACCGGTGGCCTTTGGATGATGGAGGATCAATTGGGCCAACAATGTCGGTGCCCCAGACTTCGAAGGGCCACGACGCCACCGTAGGATGCAATGGATTGGGATGTTTGTGAATAAAATCACCGTGAATTTGGCAGATATAACATTTCTTTGCATGCTCTCCGCAATCCCGTATCATGGTGGGCCAGTAATACCCAAGCCGTTTAATTTGCAGTCGCATCTTGGGGCCAGATTGGTGAGCACCGCAAACGCCTGAGTGAACTTCTTTCATAACTTTTTGGGCTTCGGCCGATGACAGGCACCTGAGCCAGAGTTGGTCATATGACCTGCGGTATAACGTGTCATTTACAAACACGTATCGGAGAGCTCTTTTCTTCAGCTGGATCCTCGCAGATTTTTCTTCGGGAAGCTTGTCATATCGGAGGTACTCTATGAAGGGTTCTCTCCAATCGGGCTCGTCTTGAACGATCGAAGCTTCTTCGGCGGGATTGCTCTTCTGTTCCGCGCTTTCCTCTTCTCGTAGAAAGACAGGGGGTAGGATTTGCCGGCTCCTGACTGTGATCAGAATTTCGTCCATGTCAGGATCAGCCAGCTCCTTGGCCAAGCGAGCGAGTACATCAGCCTTTCCGTTCAACGCTCTAGGGACTCTCGTTAGTTCAATATGAGTGAACCGTTTCATGAGTTCCACCACTCGACCTCTATACCGAGCTAACTCGGGTTTGTATATCTTATAGTCACCGCTTACTTGGTTGACGACAAGCTGGGAATCACCGTAAACCCGTAGCCGAAGGATTTCCATTTCTATGGCGAGCTCCAAACCAGCCATCAGAGCTTCATACTCGGCCTCATTGTTTGTGCGAGGCTCGGTGAGAGCGAAAGAGCGCCGTAGGGTTCCCATCGACGGTGTGATGAACACCAATCCTATCCCTGCTTTTATCTCCGGGACGCTTGATTTACTGGAGGTCCTTATTGATGAGGCTCCATCGAAGTAGAGCTCCCAACATGGCTCATCTTCCTCGAGGTGCACTTGTTCGTCGAGTAACTCACAATCTAGCGGCGACCCTTCTGGTATAGGATGAGCGGCGAGAAAGTCTGCAAGAGCTTGCCCTTTTACTGCTTTCTGAGGAGTATACACTATGTCAAACTCAAGTAGCATGACAGCCCATCTTGCCATTCTGCCGGCTAGGCTTGCTTTGGTCATCAAATGTTTGAGCGGGTCGACCTTGGAGATCAGCATAACCCGATGAGCGAGCAAATAGTGCCTCAGCTTCTTCACAGCAAATATTAGAGCCAGGCATTGCTTTTCGATTGGGGAGTAGTTGTGTTCCGCCCCGACTAGAGTTCGACTGAGGTAGTAGAGGGCATTTTCTTTTCCTTCCTCGTTATTCTGGGCAAGGAGCGCACCGAGTGACTCGTCCAGCGCGGCAGTGTAGAGAATCAGCGGTTTATTTGGAATGGGAGCGGCCAGCATTGGAGGGTGCAACATGTATTGTTTGATGCTTTCGAACGCTGCTTGACATTCGGCATCCCAGATAAAAGGAGCTCCTTTCTTCATGAGCTTTGAGAAGGGCCTACATCTCCCCGATAAATTTGAGATAAACCTCCGTATATAAGCAAGCTTGCCTTGAAAAGATCTTAGCTGCGTCAGACTCTTCGGAGTGGGCATCTCTATGATGGCCTTTATCTTTGATGGGTCAATTTCGATCCCTCGATGTCGGACTATGAAGCCCAGGAATTTTCCCGATGACACGCCAAAAGCGCACTTCAGAGGATTCATCTTCAAATCGTAGTCCCTCAGTCTGGTGAGAACGGTCCTGAGATCTTGGATATGATCGGCCTTAGCTTTAGTCTTGACGACCAGATCATCAACATAACATTCGACAACTTTATGGATTAGGTCATCAAAGATATTAGTCATCGCCCTTTGATATGTAGCACCTGCGTTCTTCAGTCCGAATGGCATTACCTTGTAGCAATATATTCCGATCGGGGTTCGAAATGCTGTGTGCCTCTCATCCTCAGGCGACATCTTGATCTGATTATATCCAGACGAGCCGTCCATAAAGGTGAACAGTTCATAATTTGAGGTGTCATCGACCATCATTTCCATGACCGGTAGCGGGAAGTCGTCTTTAGGACATGCCTTGTTGAGGTCCCTGAAATCGACACAAACTCGGATCTGCCCATTTTTCTTCTTCACTGGGACTATGCATGCGATCCAGTCTGCATATTTCTCTTCCCTGATGAAGCCGGCATCGATGAGCTTCTTGGTTTCCTCGATGACCTTTTCTTCCAACTCCCTTCTCATTCTTCGAGGAGCTTGTTTGACTGGCTTAGCATCAGGAGATATAGCCAACGTATGTACGGCTACTTCAGGGGAAAGGCCAGGCATTTCTTTCTACGTCCATGCGAAGCAGTCGACGAACTCACGCAGCAGGGCAATTATCTGCTCTTTCATTTCCTCCGACAAGAGTGAGCTAATGTAGGTCGGCCTTGGATTATCGGGCGTTCCTAAGTCAATCTCGGTTAGCTCGTCAAAGGTTGCTTGTCCGCCATCTTCGAGCTCTTGAGGAGCTTCTTCTGGCTCGGCTATCTCGTCGTCATCATTTGATCTTTCGCTGGCCTCACCAACATGGATCATGTAGCACGCTTTGGAATCAGGTTGAATGTAGCCTATGCCCCGTCTATCTGGAATTCGTCCATCGATGAGTGCTCGGACCTGGGGCGGATGCCATAGCCCTTCGTAAAACTTTGCTTCGGACTCCGTTTGGTATAACCGGCACCCGCACTTCTTAAAGTATTCCCGCATCTCGGGCGCATAGTATCTGGGATTGAGGACGGCTCTTATGCCTCTCTCATATGGAAGGCACGCGACAGACAAATCGTCCGGGTGCGCAACGGGGTTTGACCCATAAAACAGGATGCCCTTCTGTCCACTACTCCTCCCGGGAACGTAGAAAGTCTTCAGCTGGTCCACGGTGGAGACTGATAACGCATCGAGCTCTTTGCACATCTGCTCTGGTACCCTTGTGATGGCCAGAGACCCTTCTGCGACTTCGAAGGTCTCTCGTAGTTTCGCTTGCTGCATGGGGGGCCAATCTGCACAGCTGTTGCACGGCAGGTCCTCTTCTTCTGACTCTTCAGTGTCACTGCCAAGATGAGGGCGGACTTTGCTGCTAGATGGGCCTTCAGCATCAGATTCGTCCGTATCGCTACCGAAACGAGGGCGAGTTTTACGGAAGGATGGGCTTCCAGCATCGGACTCATCAGTGTCGCTGCCGAAATGCGGGCGCACTTGGGTATTTTTGCTTTTGAAAGTGATAGCCGGCGCAGATTTGCTTTTGAGTCTTGGGGCTGGTCTATCCTCAGTCAGTTGTGGCTTAGCATTTTGGTGGTTCATAAAGTACCGAGAATCTTCATATCGGACTTCATGCACACCGAACGGTTGGATGTCTCCGTCAATGCGTCTTTCTTCGCCATTTTTAGTATACTTCATGCATTGATGGAGAGTTGACGGAATGATGCCGTAATCGTGGAGACACGGCCGCCCTAAGAGAATCTTATAAGACGTGTCTGCGTCGATCACGTATATCTTAGCTTCAGTTTGCAGATCCCCGAATTTGATTGGCAAAGCTATAGACCCCAGAACTTGCTGGCAATTTTGGTTGAAGCCTTGAATGACGATCCTTTCCTTTGACAGGTGTCGGACGTCCATTGACAAACTCTTCAGAGTTCGCAAGTTCATGATGTTCACTGAGGACCCCGGATCAATCAATATGCGATTAATTCGATCTCCGTCGCTGTACCCGGTCACGTAAAGCGGCCGATTGTGCTCAGCCGTTCCTAGTAGCAAGTCTTCATCCTTAAATGTGACTGCGGCGGCATGCAGAGCGTGCTGGGCTTCTTTCATATTAATTTCCGCAAAGTGAGCCTGATACCGCTCGGGGTTTTGCAGAGCGTGAATGAGAACATCTCTAAGCTCTTTAGATAGGACCAAGGCGTCGTAGATGCTCAGGAGAGACGGAAGCTTCCGGAGATGCGCCAAGACATTATAGTCCACCGAGGAAGGACTTATGTTTTCATCAGTCGGTTCTCTGCCATCTTCTTCATTAGCGACATGTTTTTCTTTCCCTTTTGGGGCGTTGCCCTGATTTGGCGGTAGAGCCCTGCCGCTCCTGAGCTGGATTTGATTGGCCTTTGTGGTGAGCTCCTCGTCCTCTTCGGGAAAACAAAGATCCTCTTCCGAGTCGCTGCCAAGATGGATGGCGTAGCAGGTCACTACTGGAATTTCTTCATTGGAGTCTTCTTCTAACTCCTCCAGAATTTCAGCCGCTTGTACAGGGAAGAACTCCTTCAATTGAATCAATGTTCTTTCCTTTTGCTCATATTCTTCGAGGGAATCGATATACTTTTGAATGGTCGATCTCCCTGCAGACTCTTTTTCGTGCCGAGCTGCACTTTTCTTCTTCTTGAGCTTCTTGGATTTTGAGCCTGATGGAGCCGCATTGGCAGCTGGACTGGTAGGCTTCTTCTGTTCTTCCCATTCCATCCTGGGCTCTTTCTGAAGTAGCTTTAGCATCTTCTTCGTCTTATTAGATATGTGCGTACTCCACGGAGGCCGCGATGAGTCGGTTTCGTTTGTCGGGGCAGCGGGTTCAGCAATCTGCTCCCAGAAGGCTTCAACTTCTGTCTGTATAAAGTTGGCGGTCGCAACTTGATTGTTCACCAACACGCTTTTGGACAGCTCGATCTCTCCAGCCTTGTACTGCTTCTCGACCCAGTCTTTGAAGATATAGCAATCCTCGATCGCATGGCTCACTACTCGGTGGTACGGGCAATACAGAGGATTGTCGGTCATTTTTGCTTCTTGGGGTCTTTTCGACTCCGGCAATTGTAAGCCGTTGTTCAAGGCATCTTTAAATATCTTGCGGACCTTGTCCCTTCTGAAAGAGTAAACCTTGTTCTTTTTCTCCTCTAGGGAAGGCCCATCTCCTCCCAGCAATGGCTTTCGAGACCGGTTGGTTTTGGATTCGCCCGCCCTTCGCTTTTCTTCATTGTCGGAGGCATTGAAGACATTGGTACTGCTGGAACTCCCGCTTCTACGGTTGTCGTCCCGCTTGCTTTTCCAGGTTTTGTCTCTCTGAGAGTCTGGCGGGGACTCTTGCTTCGAGCGTTCCAGCATTTGGACTTTCTTGGTTAGCTCCTGAAATGTCTTGAGGCCCGCTGTACACAAGAATGGGACCATCCAATTGCTGAGGTTCCCAATGAGAAGGCTGACGGACTGGTCCTGCTCCAGCGGCGGTTCGCATTTGACTGTGAGATTACGCCATCGGGCGATAAAGTCGGTGTTGCTTTCATTCTTCCCCGGCTTAGTCCTCACAAGGTCGGCAATGGAGATTTTATCACTGACACTCATGAACCTTTGCCGAAACAGGGACTCCATTTGGGCAAAGGTAATGACGGACCCGTCCGGTATACTCGCATACCAGTCGAAGGCGACGCCGGTCAGGCTGTTGACAAATTGACGAAGAAGGAGCACGTCATTGCCCCCTGTATTTCCGCACGATGCTTTGAAGTGGGCAACGTGCTGATTTGCATTCCCCGTTCCATCAAATCTTCCGAACTTAGGAATGACGTAGCCGCTTGGGAACTCGATCAGATCGTATTGCGCGGGATATGGCCGCCCACTACTGCCGATTTCTTTCTGAGCTTCAGCTTCGGCCACCAATGTTTTAACCTTGCTGGTGACCAAATCCATTATCCGATCCTGTGTTAGCGGGATGGTGCTATCTGGGGCCAAGGCGTCCCCAGAAGCGGAATGTAGCCGGCTTTCATTTGGCTCGACCAGTCTTGGTCCCAAAGGAACAGGCATTGGCTGCCTCGGATTGTCATCACCCGGCTGATTAGTAGCGGCTTGTGCTTGATTAGGAGGCGCTCGAGCAATTTGAGCCGTAAGCTGCATCACCACGTTCGTTAAGTCGTCAATCTTCGAATAGAGCTTGGCCATCTCTTTATCTTTGCTCCTGAGCTGTTTTCGAAGTTCTTGAAGCAGCTCTTGCTCCGCAGTCCTAGGGCGGAAAGTCGGCTCTTCCTCGCTGTCCGAGCTTGACTCTGCATGGACCGAGGGGTCTTTCTGCCTATCATCCTCATCGAGAGGGTTTTCTTCATCCAGCAGGGGCGGCTGTTCTTGGGCAGCGGCAACCACATTCGGGCTAGATTGAGCTTGGGATGTGGTGGCCCCATCCTTGCTTTTGCTGCGAAGGTTGTCGCTGGGGCGTCCTCCCGCCATATAGACCGTATGGATGATATATCCGGCCGTCTTTCTATCATTGGCAGTTGATTTCGTGGATCGCTGTCTTGACCCCCTTGTTTCGGTAGCTGGTAGTCGATTGAAGGCGTCTGGCTTAACCAGTTTCTTGAATGGTGCTGGCGCTTCTTTTCTGGGTTTTCCCCGCTGCTTTCGTGCGGCACAGAGTGCTTCATAGACTCTTGATGAGACAGTGTCATACTTTTTCTGTTGGGGCCGGGACACGTCTCTTTGCGGCACTGTTCGGACTGCTGTCTTCTTGATTCTGGCGGTCATGGCATTGTTCTGAACCCACTTTAGAGGCTCGAAGGAATTGCTGATTCTTACGTCCGACTCAGCCGTCGTCGCGGGGCAACTCTGCACTTGGAACTTCACACGATTCCATTTGGCCGAAGCCTTGGCCCTTTTGTTGGCTCGATACCTGAGCCGCTTCTGCCTTAACTTTTCTGTTCTAAGCACCTTGCAGACTTCGGCTTTTTGGGAAGACGCCGCATACCGGTTGATGGAGGGCCTTGGAGATACGCCCGATTGTGCATTTGTTGGAGTCATCGCCTGAGCTCGTCCGCAACTTTTAATGTTGCCCTTCACATCGGAAGTCTTGCCCCCAGCTAGAGCGCCAGGGACTCGTTCAGACACCATCTTAAGTTTCGGTTGTGGTGCCTTGGCGATCACGACATTCGGCCTCTTACCCCTTGAGACCGGCTTGGCCACCTGTTCCGCTGGGATCTCTGCCAGATGAGCGCTTCCGGCAGGGTAGATGATGACAGAGCCAAACTGGCGGGGCGGTTCCTCCCATTGTCGACTGAGGCTTGCGGGGAGAACCACACGAGCGTTGATCTTGACCACGTACGGAATCGGGGTCGCTTTGGAAGTTGAATTCGTCTGGGAAGACATTGTCGTTGAAGGTTGATTGCTGCACGGAAAAAAAAAACATCGTTTCAGTATAGGCAATCGATATGTATATTGATTGAGTTCGTATGAACGTTTAACCCGAAATATGGAAGGAGAGATAAGTCCCACCGGGCGTGCCAGAATCTGTAGGGTGTTTTTCGTCACCCCATTGAGATGGGAATACGCGCGCGCTTGTCAGGCGTACTACAGATTCCCCCGGCCTAGGGTAGGCCGGGGTTTAATGATTGTGGGGATCCGAATCTCCGGCAGCCGCGGACTAAGCTGCCGTTAATTACCCATCGCCTTTGGGGCGAGGGAACCTCCGATTAACGGGTTAAACTGGTCATGCGAACTCAATGTGCAGTATACGTGTGTTCAGTTCTGAAAGGGGGGTTTGGATATATCGGGAGCCACGCAGAGTTTTTACGGGGGTCCCGCTACCCGGATAGCGGGCTGGGGGTCAAGAGGGCTAGCAGCCCCCTTGCGGGGTGCGGGGCAGCGCCCCGTTAGAAAATTTTTTTTCTAACAGGGACAGTGTCGTGGAGTACGTGTATGTATAAATTTGTATACATATGTATATGTGTATATATGTACACAAAAGAGGGGGAAAAGACATCCAAGGGATGCGCAGGTGCGCAAGCGCGCGCGCCACGTGTCGGCACGCGGGCGACTTGCGCAGTTGCGCAAGCGCGCGCGCCACGTGTCGGCACGCGGGCGCCTTGCGCAACTGCGCAGGTGCGCAAGCGCGCGCGCCACGTGTCGGCACGCGGGCGACTTGCGCACTTGCGCAGGTGCGCAAGCGCGCGCGCCACGTGTCGGCACGCGGGCGACTTGCGCACACAACAGGCTTTTAGCCTAAAAAGATTTCTCTGAAGAGAAATCAAAGAGGAGTTAGACTCCTGAGTGTTTTTTTTTTGTTGGGTTAATGGAAGGGTTCTTCTTCTTCCTCCTGTTGCTTGCTGGATCTTGAAGATCAAGAGATGTAAAATCTCAAAATCTCTCCTTTTTAAGATCTGATGGCAGATCCAAGTTCCCCTTTGTGGGTTTTGTGGTGGAAAACTATTTAGTTTTGAAAAAGGAAGAGTAAAACTCTTGATTTAATTCAAGAGAAAGAAGAAGGTTTTGGAACCTTGAAGAAGGAAGAAAGAGCTCAGCTCTAATTTTTGTGGAGAGAATGAAAAAGTTGTTGAGATATTTCATTATCTTTGCCTTTATAGGCCATACACTTTACACATAGCCCCTTGGGCTTCATAAAATGGCATTTTGCCTATCCCATGGCTCATGTGCCATTTCTTTTTGCACATAAGCCATGGGCTTTACAAAAAATTGGCTTTATGCCTATTTTTCTTACATTTATCCATAAAATAAAAGAAAAACAATAAAATTGTTTATTACAAAAGTTTTATCTTGGCGTGGGGGAAGGCCGACCGCTTCATTTTCGGGCTCGACCTGGGCATGGGCCCACTGGGTCTGGGCTCGGGCCCACTTGGTTTGGGGTTGACTTGGATTTTTGACTTAGTCAACCGGGGTGTAAATTTTTACCCCAACAAATTGCCCCCCATCAATAAATGCACACCACATATGTGGGTCGTGTGCATGAAATTGATGGATTTTCTTTTACTTGGAGGCGACCTGATTTGGTTCCCGCTTTTTAGGAAGCTGGCACTGCCCTTTTTACGACATGGACGGTCGTTGCTTGACATGTCTCCGAGACGGCGTGTCCGTGATAGACGTTTCCCTGCCCTGGAGTGATCTGGTTCCCGCTTTGTAGGAATCCTGCACTGCCCTTTTTACGACTTGGACGGTCGATGCTGCCCTTTTTGCGACTTGGACGGTCGGTTCTGCCCTTTTTGCGACGTGGACGGTCGATGCTGTCCTTTTTGCGACTTGGACGGTCGGTTCTGCCATTTTAGCGACATGGACGGTCGATGCTTGACATGTCTCCGAGACGGCGTGTCCGTGATAGACGTTTCCCTGCCCTGGAGTGATCTGGTCCCCGCTTTGTAGGAATCCTGCACTGCCCTTTTTACGACTTGGACGGTCGATGCTGCCCTTTTTGCGACTTGGACGGTCGGTTCTGCCCTTTTTGCGACGTGGACGGTCGATGCTGCCCTTTTAGCGACTTGGACGGTCGGTTCTGCCCTTTTTGCGACGTGGACGGTCGATGCTGCCCTTTTTGCGACTTGGACGGTCGGTTCTGCCCTTTTTGCGACGTGGACGGTCGATGCTGCCCCTTTTGCGACTTGGACGGTCGATTCTGCCCTTTTTGCGACTTGGACGGTCGGTTCTGCCATTTTAGCGACATGGACGGTCGATGCTTGACATGTCTCCGAGACGGCGTGTCCGTGATAGACGTTTCCCTGCCCTGGAGTGATCTGGTCCCCGCTTTGTAGGAATCCTGCACTGCCCTTTTTACGACTTGGACGGTCGATGCTTCCCTTTTTGCGACTTGGACGGTCGGTTCTGCCCTTTTTGCGACGTGGACGGTCGATGCTGCCCTTTTAGCGACTTGGACGGTCGGTTCTGCCCTTTTTACGACGTGGACGGTCGATGCTGCCCTTTTTGCGACTTGGACGGTCGGTTCTGCCCTTTTTGCGACGTGGACGGTCGATGCTGCCCTTTTTGCGACTTGGACGGTCGATGCTGCCCTTTTAGCGACTTGGACGGTCGGTGCTTGATTTGACTTGCTCTGCTTCTTGCAGTGTCAGGGGTAGACTTGACTTGCTCCGCTTCTTGCGGTGTCGAGATTGGATTCTGACTTGCTCCGCTTTTTGCGGTGTCGGAGTGAAAGTTGACTTGTTGATTTTGATTTAGGTTGACATCAACATCGCTATACTGGAATATGGTACCAGGAGCGAATCATCATCTGTCATTTAGAGGATTTTGGGATTTTGGTTTTTGTTTGGCATCTGCATTGCTGCACTGGTATAATGCCAGGAGCAACTCATCATTTGCCCCGAGAGGATTTGGGATTTTTTTTTTTTGGGACTTTGAATGTGGTCTCACCGGTAGGACTTGGGAGAGGTTGGGATTGTTTTACGCCCGTGGATTGTATACGGTTTTGCAGGATGTATGATCCAGACCGTAGGACCGGAAAAATTTCAGGGCTTTGTTGGCGTCTGCATCGCTGGAATGGAATGTGGTACCAGGAGCGACTCATCATTCGCCGTTAGGGTATAGGATTTGGAATTTGGTTGGCGTCTGCATCGCTACACTGGAATAATGCCAGGAGCGACTCATCATTCGCCACTTTGGGAGGACTTGGGATTTGGGTTTTTGGTCGGCATCAGCACCGCTAACACTGAAGCGAAATGCCAGGAGCGACTCATCATTTGCCGTTGCCCGTTGGGGAACGATGGCTTAGGAGATAGGTTTGGGTCCCTATCACCTAAGGCTTTTCAATTTTATGGGCCGTGAGGGTCCCATAAAGCATTTTCTCCCTACGAGTCGTAAGGATCCCGCAGGTGTATTTTCTCCTTAGGAATCGTGGGGATTCCTAAGTGTGTTGCTCCATTGTGAGTCGTAAGGATCTCACGCAGGGATTTTCTCCTCACAAGGTCGAGAGGACGTTGCGAGTGTATTTCATCTCTTTTCACGAGTTTGCGCCCTTTCGGGTTTTCACAGACTCGCCGGTAGTCCTGCTGTTTTTACTCACGGAGCCCTTTCGGGTTTTCATCCGTGCCCGTTTTGCTTGTGGACATACCGTTTATTTCTTCTTCTTTTTTTTTTCCTTCTTTCTTTTTCTTCTTTTTTTTTTTGCCGCTGGTGGGACTTTAAAAGTAGTCTCACCGGCAGGATTTGGGAGAAATAGGGGTTATTTACGCCCGTGGATTGTATACGGTTTTGCAGGATGTCTGATCCAGACCGTAGGGCTGATGTGCTCAATTTGCCTGCGACTTGGAGCATTCACGTGTAGTATTTCTTAAGGTATCGACCATTGATGGGTGGCATGGGCCTTTCTCCCTCGGCACTTATCAGTTGGTAGGATCCTCCGTCGAACACCTTCTCAATGACGTATGGTCCTTCCCAGTTTGGCTCGAATTTTCCCTTGGCATGTCGATTAGGGATGATCGGTCTTTTGAGGACCAACACTAATTCACCTTTCTTGAAAGTGCGGAGACGGGTTATCTTGTCATAGGCCCGTGACATTTGGGCTCGGTATAGCTCCAGATTTTGCTGCACCGCGAGCCTCTTTTCTTCGAGGGCATCGAGTTCTTCAAGTCGAAGGAGCACGTTTTCTTCCTCCGTCAACTCATGTTGGACGGCCATTCTTAAGCTTGGAACTTCTACTTCGAGGGGGAGGACCGCCTCCACTCCGAAGAGCAATGAGTATGGAGTGGACTGAGTTGGAGTACGGTGCGTGGTACGATATGCCCACAACGCCTCGTGAAGCTTGAGATTCCAGTCTCTCTTGTTGGCTGAAGCATTTTTCCTCAGGAGCTTGCATAGAGTCTTATTGAAGGCTTCGGCCAGACGCCAGGGATGACCGTGGCAGAGTATGACGTGCTTGTAGGGTGTTTTTCGTCACCCCATTGAGATGGGAATACGCGCGCGCTTGTCAGGCGTACTACAGATTCCCCCGGCCTAGGGTAGGCCGGGGTTTAATGATTGTGGGGATCCGAATCTCCGGCAGCCGCGGACTAAGCTGCCGTTAATTACCCATCGCCTTTGGGGCGAGGGAACCTCCGATTAACGGGTTAAACTGGTCATGCGAACTCAATGTGCAGTATACGTGTGTTCAGTTCTGAAAGGGGGGTTTGGATATATCGGGAGCCACGCAGAGTTTTTACGGGGGTCCCGCTACCCGGATAGCGGGCTGGGGGTCAAGGGGGCTAGCAGCCCCCTTGCGGGGTGCGGGACAGCGCCCCGTTAGAAATTTTTTTTTCTAACAGGGACAGTGTCGTGGAGTACGTGTATGTATAAATTTGTATACATATGTATATGTGTATATATGTACACAAAAGAGGGGGAAAAGACATCCAAGGGATGCGCAGGTGCGCAAGCGCGCGCGCCACGTGTCGGCACGCGGGCGACTTGCGCAGTTGCGCAAGCGCGCGCGCCACGTGTCGGCACGCGGGCGCCTTGCGCAACTGCGCAGGTGCGCAAGCGCGCACGCCACGTGTCGGCACGCGGGCGACTTGCGCACTTGCGCAGTTGCGCAAGCGCGCGCGCCACGTGTCGGCACGCGGGCGACTTGCGCACACAACAGGCTTTTAGCCTAAAAAGATTTCTCTGAAGAGAAATCAAAGAGGAGTTAGACTCCTGAGTGTTTTTTTTTTTGTTGGGTTAATGGAAGGGTTCTTCTTCTTCCTCCTGTTGCTTGCTGGATCTTGAAGATCAAGATATGTAAAATCTCAAAATCTCTCCTTTTTAAGATCTGATGGCAGATCCAAGTTCCCCTTTGTGGGTTTTGTGGTGGAAAACTATTTAGTTTTGAAAAAGGAAGAGTAAAACTCTTGATTTAATTCAAGAGAAAGAAGAAGGTTTTGGAACCTTGAAGAAGGAAGAAAGAGCTCAGCTCTAATTTTTGTGGAGAGAATGAAAAAGTTGTTGAGATATTTCATTATCTTTGCCTTTATAGGCCATACACTTTACACATAGCCCCTTGGGCTTCATAAAATGGCATTTTGCCTATCCCATGGCTCATGTGCCATTTCTTTTTGCACATAAGCCATGGGCTTTACAAAAAATTGGCTTTATGCCTATTTTTCTTACATTTATCCATAAAATAAAAGAAAAACAATAAAATTGTTTATTACAAAAGTTTTATCTTGGCGTGGGGGAAGGCCGACCGCTTCATTTTCGGGCTCGACCTGGGCATGGGCCCACTGGGTCTGGGCTCGGGCCCACTTGGTTTGGGGTTGACTTGGATTTTTGACTTAGTCAACCGGGGTGTAAATTTTTACCCCAACAGTGCTGTTTACAGAGCTGGCAGTCTATGCCCCATATTTAGTGGCTACCGAGGAGTTGCGAGTCAGGAGATTTGTTCGAGGCCTGCTTACACCATTGTTCCTCGCGATCAGCGCACAGCACTACGAGACCTATGCAGCAGCTGTAGACGCAGCCCTAGTGGTCGAGGAGCACCTTGCTGAGACTTCGGTAGTTCCAGAGCCGAAGAGAGTTCGTGCGGATACATCAGCACAGAGACAGCCTTTTCGGCGCCGTGATAGACATATTGCAGGCAGCAGAGATTCAGGGCGGGGCCGGTTATTCAGCTCCTATTCCCAGGACGGTCAGCGGTCGTCGTCGGGATGTTTTCGCTGTGGGAGTTCTTACCATCGTATACGGGAGTGTCCTGAGTTACCCCGGAGGGGGGCGACAGCACCGCATGTCACATTACCGCCTTCACCACCCCAGAGGGCATTGCCCATCGTACCTACCGTTGCTCCGCGCCAGACTCATGCACAGCGAGGTCGTGGGCATGGAGGAGTTGCTCAGAGGGGGCGACATGACCGAGGCAGAGGGCAGCCAGTCACAGGTGGCGGACAGGCGAGGGTTTTTGCTTTGACGCATCAGGACGCGCAGGCGTCCAATGCAGTGGTTTCAGGTATCCTCCCTGTATGTTCGGTTGATGCACATGTTTTGTTCGATCCCGGATCCACACACTCGTACGTATCCACGCACTTTGTGCCGAGTCTGGGTAGAGAGTCCGGCATGCTTGATCAGCCGCTTGTGGTGACTACTCCTGTGGGAGAGTCGTTTGTTGCTAGGCACGTGTTCCGATCCTGTACCGTCTGTATTAGCGAAAGAGAGTTGCCAGTCGACTTGATCCTTCTGGAGATGTTGGACTTCGACGTTCTTTTGGGCATGGATTGGTTAGCCACGTGCTATGCTTCTGTTGACTGCCGTGAGAAGACAGTTAGATTCTGCTTTCCCGGCGAGTCGGTTTTTGTTGTGTTGGGGGACCTTAGTGCCGCCCCTCACAGTGTGATTTCTTCTTTTCGCGCTGGACAGCTTTTGAGGAAGGGATGTCAGGGATTTCTCGCCTATGTTTGCGATGCTCGCGCTATACAAGTTCCATTGGATCAGGTTCCGGTTGTTAGCGAGTTTCCTGATGTGTTCCCTGCCGAGCTTCCTGGGTTGCCGCCCGAGCGCGACATCTCTTTCTGCATTGATTTGGTTCCTGGTTCGGGGCCTATTTCCATACCGCCTTATCGGATGGCCCCGGCGGAACTTCGGGAGTTGAAGGGTCAGTTGCAAGATTTGCTGGACAAAGGACTTATTCGACCCAGTGTTTCTCCTTGGGGTGCTCCAGTTCTGTTCGTCAAGAAGAAGGACGGCAGTTTGCGTCTTTGTATCGACTACCGCCAGCTGAACAGGGTGACAGTGCGGAACCGGTATCCTTTACCGCGTATCGACGATTTGTTCGATCAGCTTCAGGGGGCAGGGTACTTTTCGAGGATCGATTTACGATCGGGCTATCATCAGCTGCGGGTTCGACAGGAGGACATTCCCTGGACAGCTTTCCGTACGCGCTACGACCATTACGAGTTTTTGGTGATGTCGTTCGGACTCACCAATGCGCCAGCAGCCTTCATGGACTTGATGAACCGTATTTTCCGGCCTTATTTGGACCTGTTCATTATAGTCTTCATTGACGATATCTTGGTGTATTCCCGGAGTAGTGAGGAGCACGAGCAACATCTGCGGATTACATTGCAGACATTGAGGGAGCACCAGCTTTATGCAAAATTCTCCAAGTGTGCTTTTTGGCTGGACAGCGTAGATTTCTTGGGGCACGTGATTTCACGAGACGGTATATGTGTAGACCCGAGGAAGATCGAGGCCGTTCAGCGTTGGCCCAGACCTACATCGGTGACGGAGATTCGCAGCTTTTTGGGGTTGGCCGGTTACTACAGGCGTTTTGTGCAGGACTTCTCACGTATTGCTACACCGTTGACCGGGTTGACCCGGAAGGGAGTTCCCTTCGATTGGACGGAGGAGTGCGAGCACAGTTTCCAGCAGTTACGGACTCAGCTGACGACGGCACCGGTGTTATCTTTACCTTCCGGACCGGGCGGATTTGTGGTCTTTTGTGATGCTTCTCGAGTGGGGCTGGGATGTGTTCTGATGCAGCATGATAGGGTGATCGCGTATGCTTCGCGACAATTGAAGAGACATGAACAAAACTACCCCACTCATGATTTGGAGATGGCAGCAGTGGTCTTCGCCCTTAAGATCTGGCGACATTACCTATACGGTGAGTCGTGCCAGATATTCACGGATCACAAGAGTTTGAAATACATATTTCAGCAGCGGGACCTGAACCTTCGGCAACGTCGATGGATGGAGTTAGTGAAGGATTACGACTGCGAGATCTTATATCACCCGGGCAAGGCAAATGTGGCGGCGGATGCTTTGAGCAGGAGGCCCGGGGGCAGTTTATCTTGTTTGAGCGCAATACAGGAGCAGTCATCGGCAGATTGGCAGATATTATCCGACAGTCGAGTACAGTTCGAGTTCACGCCGATTGGAGGACAGATAGCACATGTCCGTGCACGCCCACAGTTGATCGATCGTATACGTGAGGCACAGCTCAGTGATGACCGATGTTCAGAGATCATGGCACAGATTGGACAGGGCAGATTTTCTGAGTTCGTGATCGACGATCAGGGAGTACTACGGTTTGGAGTCAGACTGTGCGTACCAGATGCTGAGGGACTGAGGCGCGAGATTCTTGAGGAGGCACATCGATCGGTATATAGCGTCCATCCCGGTTCCACCAAGATGTATCATGATATGAGAGATGTTTACTGGTGGGACGGAATGAAAAGGGACATTGCAGATTTTGTATCGAGATGCCTGACTTGTCAGCAGGTCAAGGCTGAGCACCAGAGGCCCGCGGGAGAGCTACAGCCGTTACCCGTTCCGGAGTGGAAATGGGAACAGATTTCGATGGATTTCGTGGTGGGCCTACCCAGGACTAGTCGGGGGTATGACTCCATCTGGGTGATTGTGGATCGTTTGACGAAAGCAGCTCACTTCCTACCGGTGAAAATGAATTTCGGATTTACTCAGTATGCCCAGATCTATGTTGACGAGATAGTGCGACTACACGGCGTCCCGACGTGCATCGTGTCCGACAGAGGCACCCAATTTACCAGTAGACTATGGCAGAGGCTTCAAGAGGCTTTGGGCACTCGCTTGAGTTTCAGCACAGCATTTCATCCGCAGACCGACGGACAGTCAGAGCGGACCATTCAGACTCTCGAGGACATGCTCAGAGCTTGTGTACTAGATTTCGGAGGTAGCTGGGATCATCATTTGCCCTTAGTAGAGTTCTCCTACAATAACAGCTACCAGGAGACCATTCAGATGGCACCATTTGAGGCTCTTTATGGGAGGAGATGCAGGTCGCCCACTTGTTGGACAGAGCTCAGTGAGGGCAGTATCTTTGGGCCACAGATCGTTGAGGAGACGACCGCGAAGATCCAGTTGATTCGCGATAGGATGAGAGCAGCGCAGAGTAGGCAGAGAGCTTATGCAGACCGTCGACGACGCAGACTTGAGTTTTCTGTTGGTGATCATGTTTTCTTGAAGGTCTCCCCAATGAAGGGTGTGATGAGGTTTGGAAAGAAGGGGAAGCTCAGTCCCAGGTATGTGGGCCCCTTCGAGATCCTCGAGCGTGTTGGTGCAGTAGCTTACCGTTTAGCCCTTCCGCCCAGCTTCCCAGATGTGCACCCCGTATTCCATGTCTCGATGCTCCGCAGATATCTACATGATCCTTCGCATGCGATTCAGCATCCGACGATCCAGCTTGAGCGTGACCTTTCCTATGCAGAGCAGCCGGTGATGATCTTGGATCGGCAAGTGAAGAAATTGAGATCGAAGGACATTCCATCAGTTAAGGTACTTTGGCGTGGTCAGAACCGTGAGGAGGTCACTTGGGAGACCGAAAGCGAGATGATGAAGACGTATCCCCATCTTTTTGAAGGTAACCTTAGTTAGATTTTTGAAATTCAGGGACCGAATTTCTTTAAGGGGGGTAGATTGTAACACTTTGAAATTTCTGTTTGATTGTTTGGTGATAATCGTAGCCGTGCACACTTAGACTTTTCTTGCAACTTGTTAACCCTTCATATGCATGGTTGCAAAATCTTTTTCCCACCATTTAATCTTTTCTAAAACCCATTATATAATTCAAAGTCCAAATAAAACAAGGAGGCATGGAGGGTAGGTGAAGGGTGGACTTTCTTGACCATTTCCCTCTCTTTTCTCTCTCTCTTCCTCATTCTGAATTCCTGCAACTCTCTAGCAGAAAACCCTCCCCTTTCTTCATCCTTTCTTTCCCTTTTCTTTACCCTTGATCCCCAAATAAAACCCTACCCAAATTTACACCTTTTTCCATCTCAAAACCATGAAAGATTGGGGGTTTTGGTGTGTTTTCAAGCAAATCTGCTAAAGCTGAGAGTGAAGCTGAAACTTTGGTGTTTCTTAAGGTATATTGAATGTAATAACTTACCCCTAGCATCCTCTTGTTCATAACTTAATGAATTTCTAGCAAAAGATCTCATTTTGTGCATGTTTTGTGATATTGGAGGATATTAGTGAAGTATATGTTAGAGTGGGATTTTGTTGGCTTGGTTAACTCTTTTAAGTGGTATTAGAGCTATTTTAACTAGGGTTTGTTTCAGATTTCAGAAAAATACCATAAAGTTCCATTTTTGGGCAAAATGTGTGTTTTTAACTAGAAAATAAGGCTCTGTAGGATCTGCTGTTACCCGAGACTTTTCAGTATAAATCTAGATGTTACTGCAGCATGTATGGGGAGAATTGAGTGCGCCAACCAAACCTGGGAACCCAATTCCCAAGTCTGGCCGCCAAAATGGGCATTCTGGCCGCAAATTGCGGCCAGATAGGGGAGATTTGGGTTGGGGTTTGGGGTGTGGGTCTCTGCTAGTATGTGGGTTATTTTGGTATATATAGTTTTGCAATATCCTTCCTGTATCAAAATCTGGGACCAAATACCTTCTTTGCCGTTTTTCTAAATCTTCGCGACACGCGTGATACGTGAGTAGGTTTGGGTTTCTGCGTATCGCGGCGCGTCGGGGTAGTTTCGTGGCGCGTGATCACACGTTTTAGCGTATCGCGCACACGCGCGATTTGTTTGCGACACGAGTGTCTAGTTGGACCGTAATGTCGCAATTTTGTGAAATGAGCTTATGTGTGATATTTGTTATGTGATTCTAGGTTCGCAGGCCAGTGAGACGGACGCTGCGAAGAAGGGCAAGCAAGTTGTGGGATACACTTAGCATGAAGCTAGGTGAGTAGATTTCACATCTACGGGGATATCGCCCGCATGGCGTTCTACGTCAGGGCAGATAGGACCTTATAGTGTTCCTTATATATATATTGCATGTTCATGGTTACTAGCTAGTGCATTGCATACCTACTACGCACCTCATATTGATTCATTGCAGCTCATTTATATGTGACATGACTTGATACTCATATTTGATACCTATATCACATTGGATCATTGCATTGCAGCTCATTTATATATGACATGACTTGATATACATACTTGATGCACATATCACATCACAATTACTTATATTATTGGTTGAGATTTCATGTGATTTCTGGATTTGGGAACCGTGGCCGTTTCAAAGAAGTAATCATTTAAAAACCCGGTTCCCTTGATATGATATTTTGGGGCGCCGCCCCGTGATTTCTCGGTGCTAGAGGCATGTACTGAGAGAGGGCTGACCCGGAATGACGGATGCCCGATGGATTGATATAGGGCTGACCCGGAATGACGGATGCCCGATGTATTGAGAGAGGGATGACCCGGAATGACGGATTCCCGATATATACTTTGAGAGAGGGCTGACCCGGAATGACGGATGCCCGATGGATTGATATAGGGCTGACCCGGAATGACGGATGCCCGATGTATTGAGAGAGGGATGAATGACGGATTCCCGATATATACTTGTGAGAGGGCTGACCCGGAATGACGGATGCCCGATACAGGATGTTTTACGTGTCGATGCTAGACACGAGTATTTATGATATTTGGGTGCCGATGTTGGGCACTCGGGATTCTCAGGGATATACAGGATTTGAGGGCCGATGGAGTACCGGTGTTTGGGATGTTGAGATTTGTGATGCATACATACATATGTAGTCCACCTTGATACTTCATGTAGATACTATATCCCCATGCTCAGCATTTATTATCGCATCTCATCCTGTAGCTATATCACCTGATAGAGGACTTGCATTCTTATTATGCATACTGCTTACATCGCATTGATATCATCTGTTGGCATATGATAGAGTAGTGTAGTACGTGCATGCTCGCGATTACCCTTATATGTTATCTCTATTCACGAGTTGGCAACTCACCCCCGTTGTGCCACAGTGTTTGCAGGTTGCCCTTCGGAGTAGTCGCGGCAGGCTGCTTTGCATCTTTTGACACAGATACCCCCACAGTTGGTGTACTAGCTCTTTGCTGATAGGTGGGTTTTGTGTGGTATCTGTTTATCTTTCAGTATGTACATTGTTGTATCTAGTATTCTCCATCTACCATGTATGTATTTGACTTAGAATCAGTGTGAGGACGATGTTGTATTATTTTGTATTCTGGTGTCGAGCTCGTTGTGAGCCGGCTGTACTTGCAGTTATTCTATCTGTGATGTTCCCACTTGTGGATCTTGGTCTTCGCTACGGCGTCGTATATTGTTTTCTTAGAGATTGTTACTTAGTTTTCTTATCATGTTTTAGTTAGTGCTTCTTTTAAAACATTCTATCACTCTATACTTTCACTGGTTTGATTTCTGGGTTTTCGGTTCACTTAGTCGCGTTACGCCTGTAGACGTTACGTGGTTAGGTGCCGGTCACGGGCCAAACTTCGGGTCGTGACAAAACAAATAGCCGAAATGATTGGGCACCGCGAAAAATAGCCGAAATGATTGGGCAATCGCGACCTTCGCGATATAAAAAGCTGAAATGATAGAGCATCGCGGAAAGAATAAAAGAAATGATGGAAAAATGAAACCTTTTTGCCCTACAGGTGATGCTACATCAATCCCTGTATACAATCCAGGGGCGCAAACAAAGAAGGAGTCGTACTCCTCCCCCAGGTTTCATCATGAGAGGAAGCCAAATCTCGACGGTTCACAAATAACCTGGAGATCATCTCGACGCAGCAGACACAACTTCAAGCTAAGAGGAACAGCGGCAACTCCCAGTTCCATGGCTCGGTGGTACACATATCGCCAACAGTCAAACCTCCATTCCGTGAAATGCGGATACAATCGATAAAATTCCTGGTTACGTGGAACGCGGATAATGTCACTCTTTGACCCCGTGGAAAACGTCCAGAGCGGATCCTGGTCCTCGCAGAGCATGGCAGTGAACCCGTGCGAAGCATCCAGAGCGGAGCCTAGTCCTCGCCTAACGCGGCAGTGAACCCGTGTGAAGCATCTAGTGCAAAATTCCTGGTTACGTGGAACGCGGATGATGTCACTTTTTGACCCCGTGGAAAACGTCCAGAACGGATCCTGGTCCTCGCAGAGCATGGCAGTGAACCCGTGCGAAGCATCCAGAGCGGAGCCTAGTCCTCGCCTAACGCGGCAGTGAACCCGTGTGAAGCATCTAGTGCAAAATTCCTGGTTACGTGGAACGCGGATAATGTCATTCTTTGACCCCGTGGAAAACGTCCAGAGCGGATCCTGGTCCTCGCAGAGCATGGCAGTGAACCCGTGCGAAGCATCCAGAGCGGAGCCTAGTCCTCGCCTAACGCGGCAGTGAACCCGTGTGAAGCATCTAGTGCAAAATTCCTGGTCACGTGGAACGCGGATAATGTCACTCTTTGACCCCGTGGAAAACGTCCAGAGCGGATCCTGGTCCTCGCAGAGCATGGCAGTGAACCCATGCGAAGCATCCAGAGCGGAGCCTAGTCCTCGCCTAACGCGGCAGTGAACCCGTGTGAAGCATCTAGTGCAAAATTCCTGGTCACGTGGAACGCGGATAATGTCACTCTTTGACCCCGTGGAAAACGTCCAGAGCGGATCCTGGTCCTCGCAGAGCATGGCAGTGAACCCGTGCGAAGCATCCAGAGCGGAGCCTAGTCCTCGCCTAATGCGGCAGTGAACCCGTGTGAAGCATCTAGTGCAAAATTCCTGGTTACGTGGAACGCGGATAATGTCACTCTTTGACCCCGTGGAAAACGTCCAGAGCGGAGCCTGGTCCTCGCCAAGCACGGCAGTGAACCGTGTGAAGCATCCAGAGCAAATACCGGACTGTGGAGTCCTTAAAATCCACGGACTATGACGTCCTTAACCTTGACCGTGATGTCTTAAAACTAACGATCAACCACCCCGATTCCCTACAGACTTTGCCTCGGTTTAAGGGTACATCTCTTCACTCCTTTGATGCCCGGCGTTGTAATTCCTCAACGTCTTCAAAGAGGTGACGGGTCCCTGCAACCAAACACCGGACTGTGGAGTCCTTAAATCCACGGACTATGAGGTCCTTAACCTTGACCGTGATGTCTTAAAACTAACAGCGGACTGTGGAATCCTTAAATCCACGGACTATGAGGTCCTTAACCTTGACCGTGACGTCTTTAAACTACGATACCTTGAGATATCCCTGACTCCGTGAAACACGGATAAGGGTGATCACATCCGGCACTTGCAGGCCCTCACGACTTGTAAGGAAGAAAAACTCTCTTGTGAGATCTTTACGACTCTCAAGGGAAAACCCGCTTAAGGATCCTCACGATCTTTAAGAAGAACTCGCACCTATGGGATCCTCTCGACCTATAGGGAGAAAAACTCTTTATGAGACCCTCGTGGCTCGTAAAAAGCAAAAGTCTTAGGGAGCAGATCTTAACCCTGAGTCCCGAGCCACTGCTGTCCTGCAAGGAGATCAAGATAGAATATCCACAGAATACATTCAATGAAAAGGGGACACACCATTTAGAAGAAAAAAATGTATCTTTTATTCATAAACCAAAACGGGTACAAAGTACAATTTATGAAAGAAACAAAAAGAAAATACTCTCATCCATGAGTATGTACAAAAAGGAAGGAAAAGATACAAATGTCTCAAGCCGGCGGGCGATTCAGCAACTTGGTCAGCTCATCCTGCTTTTGCTGAGCCAAGGCTTCATGACGCAAGATCTCCAAAAGATGAGCCTCCGCTTGAGCTTGCTGGGCCTGATATGAAGCAAGCCGGGCTTCAAGCTCTTTCTCAGTAGCCTTATGAGCCTCAACCCTCTCACGAGTAAACGTGGCAGCTTTGTCGAGAGCCACCACCTCTTTAATGGACTTCTGAAGCACCCGCCAGAGTTCATACGCTTTGTTGGCCCTGGCTGTGAGATTGGCTTGAAGCTCGCTCAGCGCCTTGGAGGCTAACTCCCTTTCCGAGAACTTGCGACCGAGCCTCTTCTCACATGACGTCATGTTGGCCGCGCACCGTGCTATCAACCCTCGTAACTCCGCCTTTGCAGCCACGGCCTCCGGGGAAAGGCGAGAACACTCGAGAGTGTGCAGGCAAGCCTCCACTCGCCGGCAGAACTCCACCCAGACTCGCACCACCTCTTCGCTGTGGTAGGTGGCAAGAAAAGGAAGAGAACCGTTAGCCTCGGCAGCGAATGCTTCAGCCGTGGTCGTGCTGCCAGCACGAAGCTCCTCGATCAAAGACGACAAGGAGACGAGGCTTAATTGGGCCAAGCGTTCTGAAGCCCGCAAGGCATAAGGGCCGGGTGGCATCACGATGCGCGACTCCAACGCCGTGGAGACTGGCAGAGCTATTCAAATTAAAAAGACATCAACAAAATGCTTAAGCAAGGAACGAGTGAGAGTGCAATGAAATGTCACTCACCGACAGTCGTGCAAGTAGGAGCTGAAGGCTCCCCTGGCCCTTCGAGAATCTCGACCTCGTCATCGGCTTCCAGAACTACAGAAAACGTCAATGTCAGTACAAAAAATAGCGACGATGCTATGAGAAGGGGTGGACGACACCAACCTTGCCCAGACGAGAGGACAATGCGCTGAGGGGAGATCGCCTGCGGAGCTGCCATCTCCAATAAACGCTGAAATGACTGTCGAGGCGACAGATCCGCGATCGTGGCCGCCAAACCGCGCAATTCTGAGAAAGATAAAAGAGTTCAGACTATGAAGGGGTTGCTAAATTAAAACACAGAGGAATACCTTCAACAGTCCTCCCATTCTGAGCCGGGGGGATAGCAGCTTCAACGGTTTCTGCCGTAACCTCAGACTCCAACAAAGGGAGAATAGTCACGACCACCTCACTCTCAGCCCTTGGGCCGCCCTCAGTAAGAGTCATTGGGGCGGCGGCCTCCAAAGGAGCTTCCCCCAGAGGGGCAAGCACTCCCTGGTCAAGAACCGCCGCTGGAAGTTCCGCCGTGAGAGGAGCAGCCTCGTCAGCCCCCTCCACATCCAACAAGGCTTCATTGGGAATCTCGGCGGGCTTTAGCTTTAATAGGCCCGTAGGAAGCTCCCCCATCGTCGAAGATTCTGCATGATTCAAATAAGAATAATGATGTATATGCACAGGCATAAATAATCGGGGAGACTACAAAGGAAGTACAACGTACCTATACGCAAAGAAGCCCTCAATATGGCTTCTTCAAGCCGCTGCTCCTTCTCAAGGAGGTAGGCTCGCCGGGGTTCAAGCGTAGACTCATGACCGCCGGTCCACAAAGAGAGTGCATCAGCTGCGTCTTCTGAAACGGCCTGCTTCAAAGCCCTTTCCCCCCATTCCTCCAAAGGGCCGATAAATCGCCGCCGAATCCACGAAGGGTCTTCGTAGAAAATTACAGCGGGGTAAGACTTCTTCGGAACCTTGGTATGAGACGCGTCTTTTGAGCGCCGTATGGCCTCGGCCAACTGCGCAGCCTCCTCATCCACTGAACTCGGGAAGAGAAGTCCAGCGTCTGACCCTTGCACGGCCAATGGTTCGTCTTCAAGGATAGGCTCAGACTCCATCACAGAATCAAGCGGGGCAGTAGTCGCTTTCTTCCGCCGTTTAGACCCGGAGCCGGTCGCCGAGGATGACCGCTTCCTCCCTCGCGAAGCCTTAGGGCGGCGCTGGCCCACATCGCCTTCGGCGCCCTCATTCCCGTTACTCTCGCTCGGTGCCACAACCGAGGATGACATCGCCATTGTCGACGCCACAGGAGGCGGCGCCGCCACCGGCAGGGGTGCTACTACTGGGGCCCGTTTACCCCTCGATCGGGAACCCAAGGGCATACCAGCCGTTGGAGTAAGGTCTACCCCTGACTTCCCCGGAATGAGCGCGGTGCCGATTTCCCTCAAAGGAAAGCGGACCGGAGCCCTTGGCCATAGCTTAGCCCCAGGAATCAGAGGAGGGGCATCGTGGCCAAGAAGCACCCTCCTTTCCTCGAGAATGATCGGGCTGACCCGATGAAGATACCAACCCGTAAACGCGCCCACGCATCGGGGCATGTACTCAGCTTCAGGGACCATGAAATAAGAGCCGGTGTTCAGCCTCATGAAATGATGAGCGGCATCACGAACAGCATCAAGCGAAGGGATCGGGGCGACTATAAAAGCCTCAAAAGGAACACCCTGGTCGTATCCAAGCTGCCGGGCGAATCGATGCGGATTGTACCGCATAAAAAGAGCCGCACTGTCTTGGCGAAACACCAGGTAGCCCGGTCTGATTGCATACAAATGCGTGGCCTCCCGGGGCTTCAGAGAAGGTGCGTTGTCTTTCGACTGGTCCCAGAGTTGTTGAACAGGACCCGAAGGAGTAGACAAAACCCGATCATTGAAAACCAACCCGCCAGCGGTGGCATGAGGAGAAATCAGCACCCGAATGGCCCCAAATTGAGTCGGGTCGGCAGCAGAAGCACCCACCAGCCGCATAAGTCGTGGAAAGGGGTAGGCATCGTAAAATGAGGGCCTCTGATGCATGGCGAAAGCCCCCAATACATGCATTTCGATCCAGGACGTGAAATAATGAAGCGAAAAGTTTACCACGTCCACGCCAGGCGTAGAGGTATTAGCTGCGGTGCCCAATCCGTTATAGAGGTGCGCCAAGGCCGGGATGCCGATGGCCAACCGCGTCCCCTCAGCAATACGATGAGCCGGGTAGATGACCGAGGCTCTCATGAAGCGGCGATGCATCGGGATAACAAACCAGCTAAGCCAAACACTGACAAACCCCACAAAGAATGTTTCCTCATCCATACCGGGTGCTGCAACGGACTCAAAAGACATCGGCGACACGATGGGGATATAATATTGTGGCAGGTCCGATTCAGCATTCGGTAGCTTCTTCGGACCAAACCCAAAGGGGTCTCTGATGTTAGCAAACTTCGGAGCAGTCTTCGATATGATATCCTCACGAAGGAAGCAGGAAACAAAGCTCTTGAAAGTGACACCCTGCTCCTCGGACTCGGTGAATAATCGGTCGAAGATGCCTAGGGCCTTAACTAAACTAGGGCGCTTATGGCGAACAGCGTTCTCAACAGACAAGCCGTCAACCGGTGCAGACTCGGGCTCGAAGACATACTCGTCAGGAGGCAATAACTCCTCATACAGTGCGCCCCTGATTGGCAATCCCGAGATTTCATAAAATTCTGCAAGAGAGATCGAGACCTCACGATCTCCTAGAATGAAAGTGTTGGTGGGAAGATTCCATTGGTTCAAAAACGCCTTAACCCACCAGGCATGCGGGGACTTATAGTGGAATAGTGACGCGTATATGGCCTAATAAAGCCCGACTTTCTGCAACCGCGCACGATGGGCCGAAAGGATGTAGCGAGCCCAGAGAAGATAGCCCGTGGGATGCCGGGGAGTGAGCCCTATCTTATAAATTTGCCCCCACGGGTGGGCCTCACCCTGGCAGATACGCCGCCCCAGGATGTCTATGGCCGGAATCGGATGGTTCGGAATACCGGTCGTCGAAGGCTCAAGCCTCCCCGTTGGAGTCCAGTTGGGCATTTCCACAGCAAAAGCTGTCCTTGGAGGATCCATCGGTAAAAAGGGGAAAGTAGGCTCCGTTGGCACCGCGCAGAGAAAACTCCGACGACCCTGAATAATCTGAATGTACCAAGACCCCCACTGAAGAAGGTTGGTGCAGTTCGGGTCATGGGCCCGAATCATCGCCATCGCTTCCTCATCAGACGGTGACTGAGGAAAAGCCGCCTCCGAGCGAGAAAAGGGAAAGCGTGGAGCAGAAGCCATCGCACCTGAAATCCAGTAAAAGAAAACCGTTAAAAGGAAAGTCAGCAATATATATTCATGCATGAACATGAAGACTAGCGGGAGAAAGCAACAGCAAAGTTTCCTGGGACCATTGGCTACAAAACACATGGGCCCCACAGAATCCGGATGACGGCTCATTAATAATGAGACCAAACAGTTACAATAAAACAAAAGGGAATATCCTCATTTAATAAAAAATGATGGCCATGCACATTCCCCCAACAGGATCTGTCTCGGGCTCTACAGTGGATCCAATAAAATCAAAGGAAGTGAATTCACACAAAAGACATCATTACAAAGCCCCCATTGCGTTAATGGCAGGAAGAACAACCTCGGGCCAAGAGACCCCAGGAAGCCTCTGTGTGAAGAAATCGAGTTCTTCGTTGGAATTAAATTCCTTATTGAGAAAAGGGAATTAAATTCCCAGAAACATTTTGAATGGAATTAAATTCCATGGAGTTGAGACGCCATCATCATCTCCCTAAGGGATCATCTGAACCCTAAGTGATCTACTGCGGGAAGTTAAGTGGTCTTATATTTTGGTTAAAGTACTTGAAGAAAAATGGTTTCTTTGTGAAACCCTCGATCTGGATTTAAAATCCAGAGAGTTTTGTCAAAACGAAGGTGCTTCGATTACCATTACCTGAAGAAAAAGAATCCCTTTAGAGCAGAGTTAAACTCTGAAAATATTTTAAAACAGAGAACTAAGCTCTGGAAGAAGAGAATTAAATTCTCAGAAAAAGTTCTCAGAAGAAGAAGATGAACAAAGTGAAGGCTCTTATGAAGAGACAGAGGTATTTATAGAAGACAATGAAAACGCTTCGTCTCCCCAGATCCCTAGAGGAATCCAACGGTCACAAGAGGTGACAGCGTTGCACTCACGTGCAGACACGTGAGAACAACGCTGTGGGGGCATTTGTTTCCTGATTTAAAATCAGGAAAGCTTCTGGGAAAAGCTTCAAAAAGGGGGTCACGTGTTGGCACGTGACACCTAAAAGGCATCATCAAGTCAAGTTCAGTTTCCTGACTACGCTGAAGAAAATGGGCTTCAGAAAGAGTCACGTGCTCCCACGTGACCAGGGTCACGTGGCGACACGTGACATTTAAATGCAAGCGTCAAAGGCACACAAGTTCTCTGATCAAGTCAAGAAAAGGCTTCAGAAGAGGTCACGTGTTCCCACGTGACCAGGGTCACGTGTTGGCACGTGACGTTCAAGACAGCAGACTCGTTCTCCAGACGAACCAAGGAAAGAGAGTTCAAACAAGGGTCACGTGCTCACACGTGACCAGGAGTCACGTGGTGGCACGTGACGCTTAAGCAACGATCAGAAGACAGAGCGCAAAAGAAAGGAAAAGGCTCATTCCAAAGGGGGTCACGTGCCCACACGTGACCATGGGTCACGTGGTCACACGTGACCGGCTTTCAAAGCCCATTGTGTTAACAGAATTAAATTCTGAAGGAAATTCAAATCTTTCCAAAGGAAAGCAACTATCTGGAACCAATCAAATTAAAGATTCAGAGGTGATGAAATATCGTCTATCTATGGGAAAATCTCGGGTTTGGAAAGATTTCCCCTTTAAATCTAACCAAAATAACAAAGGAGAATCTCTGGATTTAAAATCCAATGGTGAATAAAATTCACCTAATAATCCAACGGCCCAAAATGAATGATGAATGCAAATCAAATCTCAATGAAGATTCGTCAAAAACTGATTGATTCGGCTGCTTCTCCTATAAATAGGAGCCAAGAGACACAGAGAAATATATACATACGCAGAAAAGAAAAAGAAAAGGAGGAGAGCTTTGATACTTTGAAAAGACTCGGATCTTCTGCAAAAAACCTTAGGTAAGAAAGGGAAGGCCTTTTGAAAGAAAGAGAATTTAATTCTCAACAGAGTTTAACTCTGATAATGTAAAAACAGAAGAACATATTTCTTCTCTCTTTGATGGAGGACCTGCAAAGTGCACATCTCCCCTTAAGGTTGAGAATTTAATTCTCAATGGGTTGAGATCCTGCCATGCAGATCCAAAACACGGAGAAGGAACACAAGCACGAGAATTTAATTCTCACAGAACTATAGGAATTTAATTCCTTTAAAATAAAAGTAAGGGCTTGACCCTATATCATGGGAATTTAATTCCTTCAGAACAAAAAAAAAACAGGGTTTAACCCTAATTAAGAACCTAGTTCTGTTGAAACAGCGGGAATTTAATTCCCTTAATCATAATTTAACAGAGGATGGAAGTTTAAACTCCTTAAAAACTTTTATTAGGGTTTAACCCTATTCAGCCCTTCACGTATATGAGGAATTTAATTCCTACAGAAAATTCAGAGTTAAACTCTATTCCAGAAAACAAAGTCTTCGAAAGGAAGTAGGAATTTAATTCCTCTGAAATTTACAGTTCGAGGAATTTAATTCCTGAAAGAGGATTAACAAAGCCTCTAAACAAAATACATGGAGGCAGGGTCACGTGTCATCACGTGACCCCCCAAGAGATCTACAGAAAGCCCCTTTGAGGCAGCACCCCACGTGACCCACGTGACCCTCGGCAGAAGCTCTAATACATAGGCATTTGAAGGCCCATCACGTGATGGCACGTGATGCTCTGAAAGACACGATAATCTCAGAATAAATGAAGGGAGGGCGCCCTCACGTGCTGCCACGTGACCCCTCTTGCCTTAGTGTTTAACACTAAATTAAAACTCTCGAACCCAGTGTTAAAACACTGTTGGGCCTTAGTGTTCAACACTAAATAAAAAGCTTTATCTGCAGTGTTCAACACTGATTACCTTAGTGTTTAAACATTAACCTGAGATCTTCATCTGCAGTGTTCAACACTGATCTGTTTTAGTGTTTAACACTAATTTGAAAAGCCTTGTTGCTGGTGTTTAACACCAATTATCTCTTAGTGTTAAACACTAACTTGTCAACCCCATTCCCAGTGTCCAACACTGACTGCTCTGTAGTGTTTAACACTATGCTTTGGCCCAATTGGCCTAAACGGATAGAGGCAAAGCCTCTCCTGATTGGACTTAGCCCAAGATGGCCATAAGTCCTCAATTGGTGATTAACTGGTCCAATGGACTCATAACATAATTAATTCGTCTTGACCCCAAATTGGGCCAAGGACTATTTAATCCACTCCGGTTCTAGGGTACATCTCGTCACTCCTTTGATACTTGGCATTGTAATCCCTCAATGTCTTCAAAGAGGTAACGGGTCCCGACGACCACACATTGATATGGACTGTGGGGTCCTTAAACTCATGTCTAATGCAAATTCCTGGTTACGTGGAACGCGGATAATGTCACTCTTTGACCCCGTGGAAAACGTCCAGAGCGGAGCCTGGTCCTCGCCAAGCACGGCAGTGAACCCGTGTGAAGCATCCAGAGCACATACCGGACTGTGGAGTCCTTAAACTCATGGACTACGACGTCCTTAACCTTGATCGAGATGTCTTAAAACTAACAATGGACTGTGGGGTCCTCAAACCCATGGACTACGACGTCCTTAACCTTGACCGAGATGTCTTAAAACTAACCATGGACCGCAATGTCCTTAAACTACCCATGGACCGCAATGTCCTTAAACTACCCATGGACCGTAATGTCCTTAAACTAGAACAATAGAGCCCCGCATGCTCTTTTGTCGGATCTAAACGGTCCCGTTTAAGTTGATCTTAGCCTCGAAGATGGCTAACGTATCCTTAAACCTTCAAACAGAGTGGACTGTAAATCCCCCCAATTAACCCCGGCTTGAGGGTACATCTCTGAACTCCTCTGACATCCGTCGTTGTAATCCTTCAACGTCGTCAGAGAGGTGATGGGTCCCGACGGCCATACATTCATGGACCACTATGCCCCAAAACTGGAACATTAGAGTCCAAACGCTCTTCTGTCGGATCTAAACGATCCCGTTAAGTTGATCTTAGTCACAAAGTTAGACTAACGTATCCTTAACAAACGTTTGAGTTGATCTTAGCCTCAAGTACGGCTGACGTATCCTCAAACCAAACCCCCCCAAACCCAAATCTAAGATAATACGGATTTGGACTAGTCCATGCCCTACGGGCGACGACATAACTCAGTCTCCGTAAACAATCCACGGGCAACAAAATACAAAACAGACACCCACGACACGAAGTGACCATCTGGAGAAGGAGAAAGTTGTTACCGCAATGCGGTAGCGTAATTAACTGCAGGGGCTTGAGCCTGCAGAGAAGAGCGTCCCCACAATCAAAAACCCCTCAAACGAGGGGGAATCTGATGAAGTCTGCTACATCGGACGCATCCGTCTAAACCTTCGATACGTGGTGCCATAAATCAACTTGGCATCTTCGAAGAGGTGGACGGATAGCACCAATTAGCATCTGCCCCGAATCTCAGGCAAGACGCGGTGTCGCACCGTCATTCGGAGGGGAACAGTATACATCTTAGGTGATCCAACTGACACCAATGGCTTGTGAGACCGGCCACCGCCCCTCGTCGGGGTCTCGACTGTACACACTAGTCTACTCCGGAGTATCGATGCCCTGTCTCGAAAACTCCCACGACTAGGGACCACTTTAAGGATGTGCTTATAGACCCCAGCTCCCACGTATATGATCGCCATCATACTGCCGGCCGTCAAGCAAGAATCCTAAGGGCTCTATCAACGTGTAATAGCGACCTGTAAGGTCACCTAAAGCAGTACACGATGATAAAGATAAACCAGATAGCACAGTATCATCTTGAGTAAGACTGTCCTACCGGCATAGGTTCTCCCTCAATCATTGCAATCACGTGCCTGCGATCCAATAATTGATTTTGAGGGCACTATATCCAACAATCTCCCACTTGCACTCAAGGCTAATTATAGCGATGTCGTATACTCACAGCCCGTATGATACCGAACACCCAACTCCTCTACTAATCAGTTTCACAAAACCTGTTTGCGAAACTATTGCGTTCGAGGAATAGCCTCAGTGAGTGGATCCGCCCTGATGTTTCTTTCTATGTCTCTCTTTATCTCAAATTCGCGGAGAAAACCATCTCCCGAAATGAGCAATACCTGTCTTAGAATATGTCTGGATATCTGATGGGACCCAGTTCATAAATGAACTCCAAATCTAAACTTCTTAGACTGTATCGTCAACCGAACTTAATCAGTATCTTGCGCCACACCTCCCTCAGTATCCGCTTGGACCACCTGTCCAAAATACTGCCCCTTGTAAGAGGGAAAACTATAACTCTGACAGCCACTCTGTCATCCAGGTCACCTTGGAAGCCTGAAATGATAACTGTCTCCTAAAAGAGGCTGTTGTTATCGTATCTCTAGAACATCCACTTATGTTCTAAGACTGCTTTCGACCGTTTCTCCGGGACATGATTAATATAAACTTATTGCATCTAGTGCAAAAACAATATCTGGTGTGGTACTTGACATCTCATGATTGACTCAATTGCCTAAGCAAATCATGCACATCCCTCTCCCCTTTAGTCTGTAAGACACCTTTAGAGAGGGTGACTCCATCACCTGCAGGTACACTACCGTGTCAGGAGTCGTCCATTCTAAAACACCTTTAGAATGCTGTCTAAGTACCCAGATTGGGAAACTACCCAAATCTAGATCTAAAACCATAGATCTAGTAACCAGAATGCCTGATATTATTTATATATCCTATGTGAAGAAACTGCTGTGTGACAACCAAAATATAACCGATCGTAGTATAGGAATTTCACTTCCTACTCTGTGTATGTCATCCAAATACCAGGACATCACACCCTATTACTTTCTTAACAGATCCATCCTCTATTCTGATGAAGTCAAATCTATGACTATCATATCAGAAATAGATGATCTATCTCCGCTATATCTGCTTTAGTCCATAAATAGACATAAGCTACTTGTCCACTTTGCTTCCGCTGCTCCCACTGACTACGAAAACCCTCTGGCAGAGTTATATACACGTACACTTCTAAAGCTAGTTTAGAACGACGCTATACTCATCCTCCTGCCGGGTCACACAGTCTAGAACAACAGCAATGGCAAGTCTGGGTAAACAAGAACCTCCTTGTCACCGTCTTTGAGCATACCGAAGTACCTCTCGGGTGCCTGAGGTTACCCACCATATCTGCGGAGTGACCAATGGAATATCAAACCATATTGAATCTTTAGGTTCTTATCAAATTTTCAGTAATCGTTTGCGGTTCTGGAATCACCTACAGTTCTACCATACTCCCACTACTGTTTTCTGAAAAAATCCATTTTTATTAAAACTATGGCGAGTTAAGAACAATATCACTATTGACCTTCCAGATGGTAGAAAGTCAACCCTCGTCATAGCCCGGATCAACCCACAAACAGCCATTACAGAAACGTGCCTTGAGTTATCCAGAGTCTGGTTTTAAGCATAAGCCGGACAACTCCCCGTACCTTAACATTGTTAAGATATGAACTATTCTATATCCAATATAGAAACATAGGCACTGATTTAATTGGAACCAGATTCAAATCATGCAGCTGTCTCTAGTGCATGTCAACTAAATGGAGAGAGGCCGATCAGCATTACTCAACTTAGGAATACATCCAGATATGAGTAACCTGAAAGAGAAACAAGTTCTCATAATCATTACTACTAACTGAATACCATACACAAGTATCTACATCTTTGATCATCTTGAAGAATCCTGATACTTGCAATACCTGGTTCTCTACTTTATTCATATACCTATAACTTCTCAAAACTTAGACCTTGCATTTGTACGAAACACATGTCTAAGAACTAGAGAAGTCACAAGTAAACAGAATATAGTACGAGTACCAACCCCTCTGTCCTCATAGACACTGGACAAAATACAATACTCTGTATAAGTCCCCTGAGTCTAATAACTCATTCCCTGTGTGTCGTAGGTTGAAAACTGTATTTATAGTTAAGAAGAATTACACCGTTGTTTAATGCTTCTTACCTAACCATCCACTGATATAGGTAAATGTCATAGACATAATTTTAAAAAGTTATATCTCACTTTATAAAAATAAACGTACATATATATCAATTTAAAATTGATGCATAACAAAGGATATTCAAAACCAAAATATTTGCCATCCGGCAAACAACCCAGGCGATTTCCTCAAATATCACCAATTACAACGAATCCCGATATAATGAGGATGATCACCCAATTCCCAACAACTTACTCCCACTCATCATCTGTAAAACCATACAGATGTGAGAATCAAACCTGGTAAATACATACCTCTTCCATTATCAGAGGAGTAAGGGCTAATTGGGAAATCAGTTTTCTTTTAACAGTACACAGTGAAACTGAAACATGTAAATGTTTTGAAGGGGTATCCTGGTATTCTTAGTAATGCCTCTTCCATTATCAGATTCACAACTGTAACCGTATATTTCTTTGTCATCTCTCCAAATCCCTTTATATGTCTTTAGTCATTACCTTCTGTACACCCCTTTAGGCCAAATGGTTTTCTTCCTTCCCTACCGTTCGGCACCAGCCTATGGTTTGGAAGAAGACTATCCAATAAGCATAATGGGTGTACTCTCTTAATCCTAGGAGTACTCGTAACCTGAGAGAAGTTGAAGATAAAAGACAACTGAATAAACCTTATTCCTATTTCTCCTGAACCAGAATCCATCCCCGAACTGGAACAAGTTCCTTCGAGTTCGTATATAACCATACAATAGAGTATCCAAATAACTGTGGATTTTTGTAGTGATACGGAGTGTCCTGTAGAAATACAAAGGTGATGTAGGATTGGCGAAAAAATACTTGGTTTGGTTATGAATAGCAGTCGCAGTTTACTTTGCCTTCTTACTAATCCCTTTTATTTGTCTTTACTTAATACCTTCTATACACCTTTTAGGCTAAACGGTTTTCTTCATTCCCTACCGTTCGGCACCTGCCTATGGTTTGGATGAAAACTATCCAATTAGCATAACAGGTGTACCGTCCTAATCCAAGGAGCACTCGCAACCTGAGAGAAGGTAAAAGGAAAAGACAACTGAATAGTCCTATTCATTTTCTCCAGAACCGGAAACCATCCTCGAATCTGGAACAAATTCCTTCGAGTTCGTATATAACCATATGGTGGTTTTATCCAATGGAAGTGGATGTTCGTAGTAATACGGGGTGTACTGGAGAAAAGGGTAAAAGTAGGAGTGGCAATGAGGTATGCAACTCTGGCAATCCAAAAGCTAGTGTTTTAAGAAGGTTCGGTTAACTTGGTCACTGAGTGATAGTCAAGGGTCGGGTCATGGTCGCTTTCAAAGAGAGAGAGAAAAGAAACACTCTGCGTGCACTCTAACCTAGATCAGAATGGTTACCAATTCATCTAATCAGGTAACCTCCCACTGTATCGTCAAATTCTCCTCCAAACCTGAAAGAAGAATTAGTCGGGATCAGCCGAGGAGTAAACCAACTCGTCAGTGGGAATCGGGATCCAACTATCATCGCATGATAACGTGATGGAATCCACTCACGTTATCACACTCCAGAAGGTATGCGCATATCTGGCAAGTTTCAGTTTCTTTAGAAACTCCCGATGTGATTGTTACCCCTAGGACCCAAGTGACCTTGACAAAGTCAACAAATCAAAGAGTCCTAGTCAAGTTCAACCCGTCATTATTCTGGATTGCATTAAACCCACCCGTACAAGCCCTTGACACAGTCAACAAGGCCGCACGACTGTCCTAACCAATCGCATTAATATGCCACAAACAAACACTACTTAGCTACCGCACACTACGCCTTGACACAGTCAACAAACGCAGCACGAATACTAAGTAATACTTGTAAGAAATGACGGAGGGCTACGACAAGTTTTTAGCGAAAAACTTTTAACGTAATGAACTTGATATCGTTGAAGGAACTGCATAGCTTTTTTATAAAAATATAGTGGCGAAAACCTTTGCTAAAGAGGTCACTCACGGTGAAGGGATCTCGGCTCTTTCCCCGTAGAATGAGGTGCAGGATATTCCAACTGAATACCATGATGCAAAGCAAAACGTAATCGTCTATAGTGAAGTTATTACTCTGATGCAAACTTCTGTCCAAGGGGTCACTCCCGGTGAAGGGATCTCGGCACTTGCCTCGTCGACTGAGGTGCTGGATATTCATAACCGAATACCACTGTGCAAAACAAAAGAGAGCGTCCTTGCAATAACAGCTTTTTGAAAAATGTTCCAACAACATCATAATAGGTTTGTTTAGCTTGCATTGATCCGAATCAACGCGGTCTCATCAATTAATCACACCACAAAAGAACAAAAATATGATGTACGTATATGCCATCCGCATTCGCCACTGGGTCCCGTCATCACCCGTTAGGTTACTTAACTAACGACAGAGCGGGGACTGGACTAGCGCGAATGTAAAACATATACAACATCTACTAGTATATATATCAATATATAATATTCGATCATGGCGTGATAAAATGCAACATCACAGAAATGTAATAAGCATCACAGAACAAAACAGATAATCTGGGATCCCCGGGTTTCATAGAGCCGCAACTGAAACCCAACGTTCCCCTGGTCGTGTGGATAGCCCGTGCAATGAAATCCTAGACCCCTACGGGCGCGGCAAGTTACCCGCCAAAACCTGAAGCGAGGCAGCCTCCTTCAACAACGTGAATGGACCACCCAGCACTTCACGGAATCCGGTAACTTGAGCACCCCTCCTTGGGTCAACCTGTATCCACTATGAGTGCGGCGAATAGCCCGCCAATTCTAGAGAGAAGCCCCCTCCGTCTCAAAGCCATGAGATGCGGGCCCGTTGCCCTCTAAAACCCGGCTATCCGTGCACCCTTCCGCATGGTAATCCTAGTACAGAAAGTAAAATATACAACGGGTAAATCGACCTCAGCCCGGTCGTGCCCCAAAAGAATAATATACAAACAGGCAGTGACGGCAGTCCACATGCCGGACGCTCGTTCCGCAATATCAAATGTACAAATACAACCAAACTGTACTACCATTGCATCCAGGCTATCCACCACGACAAATCCGCAACATCACAGCACAACACAGAACATCAACGTGAATGTCACGTTCGCAAATCCGTCTAAAGGGGCTATAACGATTAGACAAGATTTACCGATCAAATGACATTCACGGTCGCAGATATATTGTAATTACTGTGAACTAACATGTTTAAAATTTTCGATCGACAAAATTTCCCGAAGTGGGCCCCAAGTACAAAACCCAGTACTCAAAATAATCTGGGCCAAAAATAAAATTTCCAGAAACCCCGATTCCAACTCAGAGAGCACTGTATGAAAAATGGTAAAGTTTGGCTACAGTACGGCGGCGGAACCACGGCCAAAAGGGGGGTACGGCCGCGGTTCCGTGGCTCTACAGTGCGATCATGATACCAATTTTCTGCAGTGTTCTTAGAAAAGCCTGCCTGATTTTCTGCAATACTCAAAATAATTTTTCGACGACAAAAAAAAATCGACAGAAACTCAGAATTGGAAATGCAGTTTTTGAAAATTTCGTTCGATCGAAATTCTAAACACGTTAGAGCAAGCTAGTAAAGGTTAATGGCGTGGCTCTGATACCATATAAGTCTACGGTAGCGTCCCGGCCGTCTGTCCGAGGCAAAAATGCGGAAATGAAAACTTTTTCAAAACTTGAAACCGGCGCTATCGTATACTTTAAAAACCGGATCGAACCATTAACCTACAACTAGCTAACAAGAGAAGGGTTGGAAACCTATACCGATCGATCCGTGTCCTTCAGTCTTTGGCCACCATCCCAAGCTCCTTGCGGCATCTCCGGTCTCGATCTTCTCATCGAAAAGGGCGCCACATCTTCGAGTCTTTTTACGGGCTTCCGCTTCGTCCGAAGCAACTCAGGCACGAAGTTCGCTAGCCGACGTGTCCAAGGCGAAGTAGAGAATGTTTGTGACAACTTTGTCTCTTGCATCCATTGTATGGATGGAGGTTGAAGGTGATGCCATCCATGGAAATGGTGAGCTAGAGGAAGAAGAAGAAGAAACTCTTTTTCTTTTGTTGTGTTGATAATGAGAGTGAGAGTGTTGTGAAAAATACAAGACCAAAAAACATCTTATGGCAGCCCCTCTCTCTCTCCTTATCATATCAAGACTCAAATCCATCATCAAATGTGACATATGCACAATAAAAGAGACCATGAGTCACTAGGTTTGTATGTGTCACAATTAATGCACAAAATGATGATTTCTAGCTCATAATTTCCATATGCAAACATTAATTCAAATGTTTGCAACAATAAAAAGATACGGCAATATCTAAAGTAAACTCGTGACGGATCACAAGGATACCCCTCACCTGTATATACATACCTGCATCCACATTCCGACTGAATGCGAATGCGATGAGACTAAAGTAATCCAACAAATCTAATACTAGGATCTGGCTTAAACCAAAGCCCACTAGTATGATCCGTCCGATCATGATCCGTGCACTACCGCACGTATATGATCGAACCCTGCCATATATCATACGGCCTCTACAACGTTTCGCCCGAAACTTGAAAACTGTCTGTGGGGGACTCTAAAGATTCATCAATAGTTTGGCTGTGGATTTAACCACTAGGACGTCAGAGGTACTAGCTGTACGAAACGGGCTACCAGGTATTGACCAAAAGGGAGGTCGATGAGCGAACTCATCCTGACACCCTATTGAGCCTGTCAGTGACAATATCCGTACAGTCCGATCCGTTTTTCTATGAGCATCGCATGGTTGGCCTAGAGAGTTGGTAAAAGTCAGACCCCCAAAAGCGGTACAAATCGTGTCGGAGTGTAGCCCAGAACACCCTGAGATACTACTGGAATACCTACCAGTAAATCTCCTGCCTTGGCCAAGGACTTCGTGTAATGGCTCTCCTAGACACAGCGCGATCTCACCCCCAATACCGGGAGAGACGAAACCCCTGTCGATCCGCTCACTGCCTCCATGTGGCTCGGGACTGTACCCAACTAAAACCTGTTTGCACGACTCCTTTGAGCCGTGGTAGGGTAGTAATCAAAGCACAGTGGGAACTCACACGAAATAAATGACGATCTCAGGTCGATGAACTAACCTGTACACATGTCATCAAGGAACTGCTATCTGACGTCAGGTATAATACCAACTAGCATGTTCCCGGCGAGTCCTGTCCGGTGTACTCATAACCCAATGAGCACCTGTATACATCTTAGGTGACCCAACTGACACCAATGGCTTGTGAGACCGGCCACCGCCACTCGTCGCGGTCTCGACTGTATACACTAGTCTACTCCGGAGTATCGATTCCCTGTCTCGAAAACTCCCACGACTAGGGACCACTTTAAGGATGTGCTTATAGACCCCAGCTCCCATGTATATGATCGCCATCATACTGCTGGCCGTCAAGCAAGAATCCTAAAGGCTCTATCAACGTGTAATAGCGACCTGTAAGGTCACTTAAAGCAGTACACGATGATAAAAATAAACCAGATAGCATACTATCATCTTGAGTAAGACTGTCCTACCGGCATAGGTCCTCCCTCAATCATTGCAATCACGTGCCTGCGATCCAATAATTGACTTTGAGGGCACTATATCCAACAGTCCCATGTATTCAAGCTTTGGCTACACCACCTTCACTTGATCCAGCTGTCACCTAAGGTGTATGAATCTCTATGAAACCCTCAGATTGCAACAACTCTCTAAATACCCGCAGATATGACAGTTGTATTCAAAGTTCAAACACATGGTCAATATTGCAAAAATACATGATGCATTTTTCTCGCACGTGAATCTAATATTTCATAAGATTACAAGGTTGTAGTGTAAGAAGAAGAAGAAGAAGAAGAAGAAAATGATTTTTAGCATGCTTTCTTTTAAGCTCTTCCAGAAATAAAATGAAATCTTTACATTATGGCTAATCCGATGCGGTTTCCACATGTTTCCTAAAACTTTTCCTAGAAAGCAGATACTAGAAAACTTTCAAAAGAGAAGGCATGCCGAGAAAACTGCTTAACAAATAAGCTTTTGTGACAATTTTTTCTTAAAATCCTTCATCAATTTTCTTTTTCTATAAGAGTTATTAAGAAAACATAAGTGGATTGTTAATATCAAAACAACATGCATCTGTTGAAACGTAACCAGCAAATTTTTAATATGTCCATCAATATGGAAGTATGCCAACACAAGGGCTTTTCCATATTATTTGCAAAGAGAGAAGGATCTGTTTGTGATGGAGGTCCTTTTTGGGTCTCCCTCAGATGTTGTCTTCCGTCGATCTTCCGGTGGATCTTGGAGATGATCTCCTGTTGCGTGTGGGTCTCAATGGGTTTTGAGGAGATTGGTGATTTTGAGGAGTTTAGCGCCGAGTACCTGCAAAGAAGTCCCGGGATGGTTTGGTACCACCGAGGACCCTCCGACGATCAAGTTAGCACTAGATCCGAGCAGAGTAACGGCTAAGTGGAGTAAAAATGGCTTACTTGACCCCTCTGTGATGGAGGTTTATATAGTGGCGGCAGCACGCAGCAGCAGGCGTGAGAATCTCGGCGACACTTACGTTTCCGACGTCACGCCTGCGTAAAGAGCGGATCGCCCATTAATGGGGATCGTGATGGCGTGGAACGTGGGATGTTGCTGGCGGAGAATCTGCGCGTGGCGAGATTTGCGGAGCGGCGGTTATGCCTGTGAGTGGTGGAGTCGGTCGGTCGAAGGGACCGAGGAAGATGGCCTCGGCTGGGGAGCTTGGAGACGAGCAAGAGGGCCGAGGAGTCTTGGTCCTGTGGCAGCTCGGGGCGAGCTGAGGGGCCGAGGAGGCCAATTTGCAGGGGGCTCCGAGGAGGGCTAGCTTGTGCTTGCAGGTCGGATACATGGGTGGACTGGTCGGCCCCTGTGGGCCCCTTCTTCTGAGTTCAGGGACACGTCATCCGCCACGTGTCCTGATCATGGAGATCGCCAATATTGAGTATCATCATTAGCCCCCCACTCTTGCCCCAACTAGCTAGCGGGTCAGGTCAGGAGTGGACTGCCGGGCCGCCCCGGGCGAGCTCCCTCCTAATTTCGTTGGGACGCATCCCCGGGCTGTCATCTGTCTTTTCTGTCAGCGAATAAGAGCTAGATCTTTGCATTTAAGGAAGGTGCACCGGTTCGTGCATCCTGCCACTGAAGCGACGATCCACATGTCAAGCGTCGGTTGGCCGACGCGACGTGCGCAGATCAACGGCGTCTGATGGGGTGCGGTCCAGTGTGGGAACGACAAGTGGAGCAATCGGAGCTGTTGGACGCGAGGAGGCGTTTTGGCGGGAGATGAAGGGCGCCGTTGGATGAGGTCGTTTGCAGTGATAAGTAGAGGTGGGGCCTATTCTGGGGCCCCTACTCTTTCATATTCCCTTTCTTCTAAGTCTTGGCCGTTCGGCGCTCGTCTTCTTTCATATGGACGAGCTTCGAGCTTCCATGCGCCAGCCTAAGAAGGGCACGAAGGCTGGGGGCGCCAGCTCTTCTCGTGCGAAGTCTGCCTTGGCTCCCTCTCCTCCGGTGGCCACGTCCCGTGAGCGTTCGGGGGCGGATCCCGCCCCGGGGCCGAGCAGAGCGCCGGGCCGAAAGCGGGCCCGAATTCTGGAGGACCCGGCCTCGGAGGAGGAGATCGGCTCCCCATCGGAGCCGCTTAAGAGGTCTTCCCGGAGGTCTTCCCGGGGCCCGCCCTCGCCAATCATGGTGGAGGAAGGGGGCCTCCAGTTCGCAGTGCCCTCGGGGCTATCAGTCGCGGATAGCCTGCTGCACGACATAGAGAAGTCGGCAGGGGGTAGGATCCCCGGGGGAACCTTCAGGGCTCTGATGGCGTCCATCGCCCAGGAGTCTGTGCAGATTAGTGCTCAGTTGTTTGTGAAATTCGGCGCCTCCTTCGTCTTTCTGATCTCTTTCCTATCTTTCAGGTCTCCAGCACGTTGCCCTCGCCTTACGCATGGAGGCCAAGGTGATAGCCCCGGCGATGAAAGATGCGAGCCAGCTCGCCTCACTGGAGGAGAGCTCTAAGCGGAAGCTGGAGGCGGTGATGGCGAGGGTCGCCGCCCTGGAGGGCGAGGTGGAGGACGGGAAACGGGAGGTTGCCCGGTACCGCGAGGCCGCCGTGGCTGCCGAGGCCAAGCTTGAGGACGCTCAGGTGCTCGCCGGCAACCTGAAGAAGACGGTGAAGACCCTCCGGAAGGAGCTAGAGGCGGCGGCCGAGTCGGCGAAGTCGGCCGACCTGAGAGCGGCGAAGTTGGCCGACCTCTCGGCGATGAAGGCGGTGGAGGGCTATAAGAAGTCGAAGGACTTCTATGATGATCTGGCCATGGCCACAACCCTCATCTGGCACGAGGCCCTCGACGCCGTTAAGGCCCGGATGCTGGAGTTCGCCGACGAAGAGCTCCAAGCCGAATACCCCTCCCCCCTGCGGACGCCGAGGAGCAGGGGAAAGAGATTCCTGACGAGGAAGTCACCGAGGACCCTGCTCGTCTTGTGGCGGGTGTCGAGGATCCCGAGGTCGCGCCTGGCTCCGAGGCCTAAAGCCCCCGTCTTCCTTTTCCTTTATTTTGTTGTTTCTGGAATTTTTGTAAGCCTCCGGGCAGTTTGTAAGGCCGGAGAGCCCGAAATACCCTTTGTAAAGACTTTGCCTTCGGTAATAAAACTTTTTTATTTGGTTTCATCGGTTTGCACTTTATCTTCTGTTTGTGAAGAATGCTCGTAAAATATCTCTGCTTGCACTGTTGGGCTTCCATGTCAGGTCGACTATCTGTCTAACGATCATTCGTCGAGTTGATTTCGGTCACTTGCCAAGCGCGCCAAACGCTGCTGAGAAGGAGGCGTCTCCACGGCCTCGAAGTCGAGGGGGGATCGCCCAGACTTGGATAGACTTGATGTTCCTTGCTGGGGCCCCGGATCCTCTGCATGTGATAGGCAGAGGGCCGTCCCCCGTATTTGTGCCGAGCATGAATGGGAAGCTGCTCGGTTGCCCCTTGGCGAGGGCTTTTAACTTCTGGCATTGCGAGCAACGACCACTAGCTGGGGATGGCCGAGCGAGGGTCGGGCTCGACTGCCTCTGGAAGGACTTTGGATCCTTAGCGTTGGAAGGGCTGTAAGAAGCCCACTAAGGATGGCCGGGCAATGAAGCTGCGCGGTTGCCTCTTGGCGAGGGCTTTGATCTCTGGCGTTGTGGGTAGGCAACTACCAGTCTGGGATGACCGAGCGGGATAGCCGCTCGAATGTCTCTTGCGAGGGCTTTGATCCCTGGCGTCATGGGTAGGGAGCTACCAGCCGGAGATGGCCGAGCAGGGTAGCTGTTGAGCTGCCTCTAAGGAGGACTTTGATCCTTAGCATTGGGGGGCTGTAAGAAGCCCAATAAGGATGACCGGGCAGTGAAGCTGCGCGGTTGCCTCTTGGCGAGGGCTTTGATCTCTGGCGTCGTGGGTAGGCAACTACCAGCCTGAGATGACCGAGCGGGATAACCGCTCGGATGCCTCTTGCGAGGGCTTCGATCCCTGGCGTCATGGGTAGGGAGCTACCAGCCGAGGATGACCGAGCAGGGTAGCTGCTCGGTTGCCTCTTACGAGGGCTTTGATCCTTCAGGACGGGGACCGAGCAGGGTTACTGCCCGGTGCCTCTTGGCGAGGGCTTTTGTCCTGAAGGATAACCGAGTGAGGGATCCTCAGGCACGACTGCCTCTGGGAGGGCTTTCTGATCCCTGGTGTTGCAGTAGGGAAGCTACCCGCCACGGATAACCGAGCAGGGATGACCGGGCAGTGAAGCTATGCGGTTGCCTCTTGGCGAGGGCTTTGATCTCTGGCGTCGTAGGTAGGCAACTACCAGCCTGGGATGACCGAGCGGGGGTAGCAGCTCGGATGCCTCTTGCGAGGGCTTCGATCCCTGGCGTCATGGGTAGGGAGCTACCAGCCAAAGATGACCGAGCAGGGTAGTTGCTCGGTTGCCTCTTGCGAGGGATTTGATCCTTCAGGACGGGGACCGAGCAGGGTTACTGCCCAGTGCCTCTTGGCGAAGACTTTGATCCCTGTCGGTTGTGGTAGGAAGCTAACAGCCGGAGATAGCCGAGCAAGGACTCGACTGCCTCTGGGAGGACTTTGGTCCTTGGCACGGGAGGGGCTGTAAGAAGCCTACCAAGGACCCTTGACCAGACAGGGTTACTGCCCGGTGCCTCTTGGCGAGGGCTTTTGTCCTAAAGGATAGCCGAGCGAGGGATCCTCGGGCTCGACTGCCTCTGGGAGGGCTTTCCGATCCCTGGCATTGCGGTATGGAAGCTACCAGCCAGGGATAGCCGAGCGAGGGTCGGACTTGACTGCCTCTGGGAAGACTTTCTGATCCCTGGCGTTGCGGTAGGGAAGCTACCCGCCAGAGATAGCCGAGCGAGGGTCGGGCTCGACTGCCTCTGGGAGGACTTTCTGATCCCTGGCGTTGCGGTAGGGAAGCTACCCGCCAGGGATAACCGAGCAGGGTAGCTGCTGGGTTGCCTCTTGGCGAAAGCTTTGATTCCTGGCGTTGCGAGTAGGGAAGCTACCGGCCAGGGATAGCTGAGCAGAGAAGCTGCTCGGCTGCCTCTACGGAGGACTTTGATCCTTAGCATTGAAGGGGCTGTAAGAAGCCCACTAAGGATGACCGGGCAGTGAAGCTGCGCGGTTGCCTCTTGGCGAGGGCTTTGATCCCTGGCGTTGCGAGTAGGGAAGCTACCGGTCAGGGATAACCGAGCAGGGTAGCTGCTCGGCTGATTCTTCATGAGGTTTCGCCCGACCATCCAGTTGCAGATATGGGGTGTTGCGCCACGGCAGCGCCCCGGCCGTCTATCCGAGGCCAAAATACGGAATCAAAATTTTTCTTAACTTTTAAACTGGCGCTACCGCGGACAATATACCCGGATCGTAACCATTAACCGATACTAGCTAACAAGAGATGGGGTGAGAGATATACCGAGCGATCCGTGTCCTTCGGTCTTCTCGTCGTCGTCCCGATCTCCCGCGGAATCACCATTCATCGTCTTCTTGTCGGAAAGGGCACCACGTAGCCGGATTCTTTTACGGGCTCCCACCTCTGGACCGAGGCAACTCGGGCGCGAAGTTGGCCAGCCGACGCGTCCAAGAAGTGCTGTAGGCTAGTGTAGAATGGTTGTCTCATTTGGGATAGTGAAGTTGCCATGGAGGAATGAGGAGGAGAATGAAATAACTTTGGAGGGAGGTTGATCAATTTGTGAAGCATGCATAAATGAGATGATAAAATTTCCTCATCAAAATGAAACCCCCACCTCACCAATCTGGCCGGCCCCTCTCATATAACAAAGTGGTGGAGGCAATCTCAAAACAAGAAGGAAGGTGAGTGTAGGAAAAGAGAATGGGTGACCACACCCCAAAAGCAAATCTCACATCAAAGACCAAATCAACTCTAATCCATTCTTATCTCATTAATGCAAAGGATAAGAAAGAAAAAGGATCTCATGATACTTGTCAAATCATGAAGCCATCATAATCAATCCATATGCAAGAAACCCCCTCCACAAATGTTATTTGCAAACTTGCAAATAACCCCCTCCATCGGAAAAATCCGGCCGGGAAAGAACAAAGGAAAACCGGTCGGAACGGAATGCAAACTGGCAACTCCAGAAAACTGGCCCCGTAATAAATTACAGGAGAACCCCGATACTGTGCATACACACCCGCATCTGTAATCCGACCGGATACAAATGCAATGAGACAAAATCTACACTGTACTAAACTAGGATCCGGCTTAAACCAAAGCCGGCTAGTAAAATCCGTCCGATCACGATCCATGCAATACCGCACGTATCTGATCGAACCCTGCCATATCTCCATACGGCCTCTACAGCGTTTCGCCCGAAACTTGAGTAACTGAGTGTGTGGTGGACTCTAAAGACTCGTCAATACTATGGCTGTGGATTTAACCACTAGCACGTCAGAGGTATTAGCCATACGTGACGGGCCACCAGCTATTGACCAAAAGGGACGTCGATGAGCGAACTCATCCTGACACCCTACTGAGCCTGTCAGTGACAATATCCGTACAGTCCGGTCCGTTTGTCTATGAGTATCGCATGGCGGGCCTAGGGGGTTGGTAAAAGTCAGACCCCCAAAAGCGGTACAAGTCGTGTCGGAGTGTAGCCCAGAACACCCTGAGATACTACTGGAATACCTACCAGTAAATCTCCTGCCTCGGCCGAGGGCTTTGTGTAATGGCTCTCCTAGACACAGCGCGACCTCACCCCCAATACCGGGAGAGACGAACCCCTGCAGATCCGCTCACTGCCTCCATGTGGCTCGGGACTGTACCCAACTAAAACCTGTTTGCACGACTCCTTTGAGCCGTGGTAGGGCAGTAAACAAAGCACAGTGGGAACTCATACGAGACAAATGACGATCTCAGGTCGATGAACTAACCTGTACACATGTCACCAGGGAACTGCTATCTGACGTCTGGTATAATCCCAACTAGCAGGTTCCCGGCGAGTCCTGTCCGGTGTACTCATAACCCAATGAGCACCTGTATACATCTTAGGTGAACCAACTGACACCAACGGCTTGTGAGACCGGCCACCGCCCCTCGTCGGGGTCTCGACTGTATACACTAGTCTACTAATGGAGTATCGATGCCCAGTCTCGAAACTCCCACGACTAGGGACCATTTAAGGATGTGCTTATAGACTACCAGCTCCCACGTATATGATCGCCCTCATACTGCTGGCAGTCAAGCAAGAATCCTAGGGGCTCTATCAACGTGTAATAGCGACCTGTCAGGCCACCTAAAGCAGTACACGAAGATAAAGATAAACCAGATAGCATACTATCATCTCGAGTAAGACTGTCCTACCGGGATAGGTCCTCCCTCAATCATTGCAATCACGTGCCTGTGATCCAATAATTGACTCTGAGGGCACTATCTCCAACAATCTCCCACTTGCACTCAAGGCTAATTATTGCGATGTCGCATACTCACAGCCCGTGTGATACCGAAAACCCAACTCCTCTACTAGTCAGTCTCACAAAGCTCGTTTGCGAAACTATTGCGTTTGAGGAATAGCCTCAGTGAGTGGATCCGCTGTGGTGTTTCTTTCTATGTCTCTCTTTATCTCAAGTTCGCGGAGAAAGCCATCTCCCGAAATGAGCAATACCTGTCTTAGAATGTGTCTGGATATCTGATGGGATCTAGCTCATAAATGAACTCCAAATCCAAACTTCTTAGACTGTATCGTCAACTGAACTTAATCAGTATCCTGCGCCATGCCTTTCCCTCAGTATCCACCTGGACCACATGTCCAAAATACTGCCCCTCGTCAGAGGGAAAACTATAACTCTGACAACCACTCTGTCATCCAGGTCACCTTGGAAGCCTGGAATGATAACTGTCTCCCGAAGGAGACTGCCGTTATCATATCCCTAGAACATCCACTTATGTTCTAGAGTTGCTTCCGATTGTTTCTCCAGGATTGGATTAATATCAACTTATTGCATCTCCTGCAAGAACAACATCTGGTGTGGCACTTGACATCTCTTGATTGACTCAATTGCCTAAGCAAGTGATCTGCCAATCATGCACATCCCTCTCCCCTTTAGTCTGTAAGACACCTTTAGAGAGGGTGACTCCATCACCTGCAGGTACACTACCGTGCCAGGAGTCATCCATTCAAAATACTCATAGAATGCTGTCTAAGTATCCTGATTGGGAAACCACCCAAATCTAGATCTAAAACCATAGATCTAGTAACCAGAATGTCTGATATAATATCCAAGTCCCATGTGGAGAAACTACTGTGTGACAACCAAAGTATAACCGATCGTAGTATAGGAATATCACTTCCTACTCTGTGTATGTCATCCTAATACCAGGACATCACACTCTACTACCTTCTTAATAGATCCATCCCCTATTCTGATGAAGTCAAACCTATGACTGTCACATCAGAAATAGATGATCTATCTCCGCTATATCTGCTTAAGTTTATAAATAGACATAAGCCTCTTGCCCACTGTGCTTCCGTTGCTCCCACTGACTACGACAACCCTCTGGCAGAGTCATATAGACGTACACTTCTAAAGCCAGTTTAGAATGACGCTATATTCATCCTCCTGCCGGGTCTCACAGTCTGGAACAACAGCAATGGCAAGTCTGGGTAAACAAGAACCTCCCTGCCACCGTCCTTGAGCATACCGAAGTACCTCTCGGCTGCCTGAGGTTAAGGTTACCCACTTTATCTGCGGAGTGGCCAATGGAATATCAAATCAGATTGAATTTTTAGGTTCTTATCAAATCTTCAGTAATCGTTTGCGGTTCTGGAATTACTTCCAGTTCTACCATACTCCCACTACTGTTTTCTGAAAAAAAATCCATTTCTTTTAAAAATGTGGCGAGTCAAAAACAATATCACTATTGATCTTCCAGATGGTAGAAAGTCAACCCTCGTCATAGCCTGGGTCAACCCACAAACAGCCATTACAGAAACGTGCCTTGAGTTATCCGGAGTCTGGTTTTAAGCATAAGCCGGACAACTCCCCGTACCTTAACATCGTTAAGATATGAACTGTTCTATATCCAATACAGAAACAGAGGCGCTGATTTAATTGAACCAGATTCAAATCATGCAGCTGTCACCAGTGCATGTCAACTAAATGGAAGGAGGCCGATCAGCGTTACTCAACTTAGGAATGCTTCCAATTATGAGTAACCTGAAAGAGAAGCTAGTTCTCTTAATCATTACTATCAACTGAATACCATACACAAGTATCTACATCTTCGATCACCTTGAAGAATCCCGATACTTGCAATACCTGGTTCTCTACTCTATTCTTATACCAATAACTCCTCAAAACTCAGACCCTGTATTTCTACGAAACACATGTCTAAGAACTAGAGAAGTTAAAAGTAAACAGAATATAGTACGAGGACCAACCCCTCTGTCCTAATGGACACTGGACAATATACAATAATCTGTATAAGTCGCTGAGTCTAACAACTCATTCACTGTGTGTCGTAGGTTGAAAACTGTACTATGGTTATGAAGAATTACACCGCTGTTCAATGCTCCTTACCTAACCATCCACTGATATAGGTAAATGTCATAGACATAATTTCAAAAGGTAGATCTCACTCTATAAAAATAGACGTACAGATATATCAATTTGAAATTGGTGCATAACAACGGATATTCAAAACCAAATATTTGCCGACCGGCAAACAGCCCAGGCGATTTTCTCAAATATCACCAATTACAACGAATCCCGATATAATGAGGATGATCACCTAATTCCCAATAACTTACTCCCACTCATCATCTGTAAAACCATACAGATGTGAGAATCAAATCTGGTAAATATATACCCTGGAGCAAGTGTCTAACTGGGAAATCAGTTTTCTTTTAACAGTACACAGTGAAACTGAAACATTGAAATGTTTCGATGGGGTATCCGGGTATTCCTAGTAATGCCTCTTCCATTATCCAGATTCACAACTGTAACCGTATAATTCTTTGCCACTTCTCCAAATCCCTTTATATGTCTTTAGTCATTACCTTCTGCACACCCCTTTAGGCCAAATGGTTTTCTTCCTTCCCTACCGTTCGGCACCAGCCTATGGTTTGGAAGAAGACTATCCAATAAGCATAATGGGTATACTGTCCTAATCCTAGGAACACTCGCAATGCGAGAGAAGGTGAAGATAAAAGACAACCGAATGAACCTTATTCTTATTTCTCCTGAACCAGGATCCATCCCCGAACTGGAACAAGTTCCTTTCGAGTTCGTATATAACCATACGATGGATTATCCAATAAACTTGGGATCTTCGTAGTGATACGGAGTGTCCTGGAGAAATACAAAGGTGATTTAGGATTGACGAAGAAATACTTGGTTTGGTCGTGAATATCAGTCGCAATTTACTTTGCCCTCTTACTAATCCCTTTCTTTGTCTTAACTTAATACCTTCTGTACACCGTTTAGGCTAATTGGTTTTCTTCATTCCCTACCGGTCGGCACCTACCTATGGTTTGGAAGAAGACTATCCAATTTGCGTAATAGGTGTACTATCTCCTAAGCCAAGGAGTACTCGCAATCTGAGAGAGAAGGTAAAAGGAAAAGTCAACTGAATAGTCCTATTCTTTTTCTCCAGAACCGGAAACCATCCTCGAATAAAAACCTTCGAGTTCGTATATAACCATACGATGGTTTTTTTCAATGGAAGTGGACGTTCGTAGTAATACGGGGTATCCTGGAGAAAAGGGTAAAAGTAGGAGTGGCAATGAGGTTTGCAACTCTGATAATCCAAAAGCCAGTGTTAAGAAGGTTCGGTCAACTTGGTCACTGAGTCATAGTCCAGGGTCGGGTCAATGGTCGCTGCCAAAGAGAGAGAGAAAAGAAACACTCAGCGTGCACTCTAACCTAGATCAGAATGGTTATCACTTTATCTAATCAGGAAACCTCCCACTGTAACGTCAAATTCTTCCCCAAACCTGAAAGAAGAATTAGTCGGGATCACCCGAGGAGTAAACCAACTCATCAGTGGGAATCGGGATCCAACTATCATCGCATGACAACGTGACGGAATCCACTCACGTCACCACACTCCAGAAGGTATGTGCATGCCTGGCAAGTTTCAGTTTCTTTAGAAACTCCCGATGTGATTTTTACCCCTAGGACTCAAGTGACCTTGACACAGTCAACAAATCAAAGAGTCCTAGTCAAGTTCAACCCGTTATTATCCTGGATTGCATTAAACCCACCCGTACGAGCCCTTGACACAGTCAACAAGGCCGCACGACTGTCCTAACCAATCCCATTAATATGCTACAAACAAACACTACTTAGCTACCGCACACTACGCCTTGACACAGTCAACAAACGCAGCACGAATGCTAAGTAATACTAAGAAATGACGAAGGGCTACGGCTGGTTTTTGGCAAAAAACCTTTAACGTAATGAACTTGATATCGTTGAAGGAACTGCATAACTTTTTATAAAAAAGTAGTGACGAAAACCTTTGCTAAAGAGGTCACTCCCGGTGAAGGGATCTCGGCTCTTTCCCCGTAGAATGAGGTGCAAGATATTCCAACTGAATACCACGATGCAAAGTAAAAGGCAATCGGCTATAATGAAGTTATTGCCCTGACGCAAACTTCTGTCCAAGGGGTCACTCCCGGTGAAGGGATCTCGGCCCTTGCCTCGTCGACTGAGGAGCAGGATATTCCAACTGAATACCACGATGCAAAACAAAAGTGAACATCCTTGCAATAACAGCTTTTTGAAAAATTGTTCCAACAACATCAGAATAGGTTTGTTAATCTTGCATTGATCCGAATCAACGCAGTCCCATCAAATGATCACACTAATAAAGAACGAAAATAATGATGTACGTATATGCCATCCGCATTCGCCACTGGGTCCCGTCATCACCCGTTAGGTTACTTAACTAACGACAGAGCGGGGACTGGACTAGCGCGGATGCAAAACATATACAACATCTACTAGTATATATACAATATATAATTTTCGCTCAAGGCGTGATAAAATGCAACATCACAGAAATGTAGAGCATCACAGAACAGTACAGATATCTGGGATCCCCGGGTTTCACAGAGCCGCTGCTGAAACCCGACGTTCCCCTGGTCGTGTGGATAGCCTGTGCAATGAAATCCTAGACCCCTACGGGCGCGGCAAGTTACCCGCCAAAACCTGAAGCGAGGCAGCCCCCTTCAGCAACGTGAATGGACCACCCAGCACTTCACGGAATCCGGTAACTTGGGCACCCCTCCTGGGTCAATCCTATACCCCCTACGAGTGCGGCGAACAGCCCGCCAATTCTAGAGTAAAGCCCCCTCCGTCTCAACGCCATGAGATGCGGGCTTGTTTCCCTTTAGAACCCGGCTATCCGTGCACCCCTCCACGGGGTAATCCTAGTACAGAAAGTAAAATATACATTCAACGGGTACATCGACGCAACCTGGTCGTGCCCCAAAAGAATAATACAAACAGGCAGTGACGGCAGTCCACATGTCGGACGCTCGCCCCGCAATATCAAATGTACATAATACAATAAAACTGTACTAATACTGCAACCAGGCTATCCCCCACGACCAATCCGCAACAACACAGCACAATCATAGAACATCAACGTGAATGTCACGTTCGTAAATCCGTCTAACCGGGCTATAGCAGTTAGACAGGATTTACCGATCAAGTGACATTCACGGTCGCACATATAATGTAAATATTGTGAACTAATGTGTTTAAAATTTTCGATCGATCAAATTTATCGAAGTGGGCCCCAAGCATCACTGTAGCACTTAAAGAGAGTCTAGACCCAAAAAGAATATTCCAAAAACCCCATTTTCAACCCAAGAGCTCACTGCAAAAATTTGGTCCAATGAATAGTAAAAATGGCCGCGGAACCGCCGTAAATACGTGGTTTTGGCCGCGGTTCCGCGGTGGAATAGTGAGATCACGCTACCAAATTTTCACAGAATGCTTAGAATTCCCTGCACATGTCACTGCAATGTACTGAAAAATTTTTGGAGCCAAAAAAAATTTCGACCGAAAACTGTGCAAATGAAAATGGGTTTCGGAAAATCCGTTCCATCGAACATGTAAACACACTAGAACAAGCTAGACTAGGTTAATGGCGTGGCTCTGATACCATGTTGCGCCACGGCAGCGCCCCGGCCGTCTATCCGAGGCCAAAATGCGGAATCAAAATTTTTCTTAATTTTTAAACTGGCGCTACCGCGGACAATATACCCGGATCGTAACCATTAACCGATACTAGCTAACAAGAGATGGGGTGAGAGATATACCGAGCGATCCGTGTCCTTCGGTCTTCTCGTCGTCGTCCCGATCTCCCGCGGAATCACCATTCGTCGTCTTCTCGTCGGAAAGGGCACCACGTAGCCGGATTCTTTTACGGGCTCCCACCTCTGGACCGAGGCAACTCGGGCGCGAAGTTGGCTAGCCGACGCGTCTAAGAAGTGCTGTAGGCTAGTGTAGAATGGTTGTCTCATTTGGGGTAGTGAAGTTGCCATGGAGGAATGAGGAGGAGAATGAAATAACTTTGGAGGGAGGTTGATCAATTTGTGAAGCATGCATAAATGAGATGATAAAATTTCCTCATCAAAATGAAACCCCTACCTCACCAATGTGGCCGGCCCCTCTCATATAACAAAGTGGTGGAGGCAATCTCAAAACAAGAAGGAAGGTGAGTGTAGGAAAAGAGAATGGGTGACCACACCCCAAAAGCAAATCTCACATCAAAGACCGAATCAACTCTAATCCATTCTTATCTCATTAATGCAAAGGATAAGAAAGAAAAAGGATCTCATGATACTTGTCAAATCATGAAGCCATCATAATCAATCCATATGCAAGAAACCCCCTCCACAAATGTTATTTGCAAACTTGCAAATAACCCCCTCCATCGGAAAAATCCGGCCGGGAAAGAACAAAGGAAAACCGGTCGGAACGGAATGCAAACTGGCAACTCCAGAAAACTGGCCCCGTAATAAATTACAGGAGAACCCCGATACTGTGCATACACACCCGCATCTGTAATCCGACCGGATACAAATGCAATGAGACAAAATCTACACTGTACTAAACTAGGATCCGGCTTAAACCAAAGCCGGCTAGTAAAATCCGTCCGATCACGATCCATGCAATACCGCACGTATCTGATCGAACCCTTCCATATCTCCATACGGCCTCTACAGCGTTTCGCCCGAAACTTGAGTAACTGAGTGTGTGGTGGACTCTAAAGACTCGTCAATACTATGGCTGTGGATTTAACCACTAGCACGTCAGAGGTATTAGCCATACGTGACGGGCCACCAGCTATTGACCAAAAGGGACGTCGATGAGCGAACTCATCCTGACACCCTACTGAGCCTGTCAGTGACAATATCCGTACAGTCCGGTCCGTTTGTCTATGAGTATCGCATGGCGGGCCTAGGGGGTTGGTACAAGTCAGACCCCCAAAAGCGGTACAAGTCGTGTCGGAGTGTAGCCCAGAACACCCTGAGATACTACTGGAATACCTACCAGTAAATCTCCTGCCTCGGCCGAGGGCTTTGTGTAATGGCTCTCCTAGACACAGCGCGACCTCACCCCCAATACCGGGAGAGACGAACCCCTGCAGATCCGCTCACTGCCTCCATGTGGCTCGGGACTGTACCCAACTAAAACCTGTTTGCACGACTCCTTTGAGCCGTGGTAGGGTAGTAATCAAAGCACAGTGGGAACTCATACGAGACAAATGACGATCTCAGGTCGATGAACTAACCTGTACACATGTCACCAGGGAACTGCTATCTGACGTCTGGTATAATCCCAACTAGCAGGTTCCCGGCGAGTCCTGTCCGGTGTACTCATAACCCAATGAGCACCTGTATACATCTTAGGTGAACCAACTGACACCAACGGCTTGTGAGACCGGCTACCGCCCCTCGTCGGGGTCTCGACTGTATACACTAGTCTACTAATGGAGTATCGATGCCCAGTCTCGAAACTCCCACGACTAGGGACCATTTAAGGATGTGCTTATAGACTACCAGCTCCCACGTATATGATCGCCCTCATACTGCTGGCAGTCAAGCAAGAATCCTAGGGGCTCTATCAACGTGTAATAGCGACCTGTCAGGCCACCTAAAGCAGTACACGAAGATAAAGATAAACCAGATAGCATACTATCATCTCGAGTAAGACTGTCCTACCGGGATAGGTCCTCCCTCAATCATTGCAATCACGTGCCTGTGATCCAATAATTGACTCTGAGGGCACTATCTCCAACATGGGGAACAGGAACGGTCGTGGTGAACGTGTGTGTAGCACGCGTATCGATTATGCGGGGAGGCGAAGCACCAAAGTCGCGTCGTTTCGATTCCGCCAGAAGAGGCTCAATGATCGCCCAGCGGACGAGTATCGGCCCATGAGATCTGTGGCCATAGGACGTGGCCTGCCGGTGGTCAGCCGTGTCGACGAGGGCAGAGTCTTCTGAAGGCGGAGGAGCGGCGATCTGCGGCCCTGGCTTGGCCGTTTGGACTTTAGTCGGTCTATTCGGCCGGCGAGGGCGTTGATGATGGTCGCCAGAGGAGGTTCACCCACGCCTCCAATGAAGGGGAAGCGGTGGCTGGTACCTGGATCTTCAGGGTGATCGCGCGCCATGTGGACGGAGATCGAAAGGCTAACTTTGTTTTTATGGAGTTTGCGTTCCCACAGACGGCGCCAACTGATGGAGGACCTTTTCGGGTCTCCCTTAGATGTTGTCTTCCGTCGATCTCCCGGTGGATCTTGGAGGTGATCTTCTGTTGCGTGTGGATCTCAATAGGTTTTGAGAAGATTGATGATTTTGAGGAGTTTAGCGCCGAGTACCTGCAAAGAAGTCCCGGGGTGGTTTAATACCACCGAGGACCCTCCGACGATCAAGTTAGCACTAGATCCGTGCAGAGTAACGGCTAAATGGAGTAAAAATGGCTTACTTGACCCCTCTGTGATGGGGGTTTATATAGTGGCGGCAGCACGCACCAGCAGGCGCGAGAATCTCGGCGGCAGTTACGCTCCCGACGTCACGTCCGCGTAAAGAGCGGATCGCCCATTAATGAGGATCGTGATGGCGTGGAACGTGGGATGTTGCTGACGGAGAATCCGCGCGTGGCAAGATTTGGGGAGCGGCGGTTACGCATGTGAGTGGTGGAGTTGGTCGGTTGGAGGGACCGAGGAAGATGGCCTCGGCTGGAGAGCTCGGAGACGAACAAGAAGGCCGAGGAGTCTTGGTCCTGTGGCAGCTCGGGACGAGCTGAGGGGCCGAGGAGGCCAATTTGCAGGGGCTCCGAGAAGGGCCAGTTTGTGCTTGCAGGTCGGGTACAGGGGTGGCCTGGTCGGCCTCTTCTTCTGAGTTAAGGGACACGCCATCCGCCACGTGTCCTGATCTTGGAGATCGCCAATATTGAGTATCATCAGTTTGTGTGTGTGTGTGTGTGTGTGTGTGTTTAAACACAGAACAATATGCATTGGCAGCTGAATAGGTCACCGGAAATATTCAAGTAGAATAGCATGAGAAATTAAGATTACCATTGTTGTGTGCTCGCTCGCTCGCTCGCACATATATTATGCAATTTGAGCACTTACAAGCTCAGCCTTCTTAATATCCTCCTCACTACGTGAGGCATCCTCGATATTATTAATGGGCAGATTCGGCACGGCTCTCTATTGACGCAGAAGAGTCTTCTCACTTGAACCTCCACCTACCCAAGGACGGCAAGGTTATTATCGGCTAAAATGCACGCAATGAATGAAGGAACAGCATTAAGATAACATGATAATGGTATAGCCAACGACCACAATGGCTATAGGGCTGTCACAATAATTGCTGTTAGAAGGCTGTTCTCAATATATGCTCTGTTTTGATATCAATTCCGCCTCATAAACTCAACTGCTTACATTAATTCTATATCTTAATCAACTTTGAGTCGAAGACAGGAAATGACTTGAGCACAACATATTTGTTCATTATAACTAGGGTAAATTGTCAAAAAAAAAAGCATTTTTTTCCGTTGTCAAAACCCCCGTGGCCTCGAAGCGGTAGTCAAAACCCCGGAAATGTTTCCTGCGGTATGTACATGGCAGAATGCTATATCTAACCAATTCATATAAACTAGTTAGATATCGCACCAAACGGCTTAGATATCACAAGCAACCGCTAGCTACTGTTTAAATATTGCAGGAAACCAGCTATAGCAAGAAACTACTTGATATCACATGTAAGGGTTTTTTTGACAACTGAAAACCCTTTTGGGGATTTCGACTACCGTTTCAAGGTCAGGAGGTTTTTGACAACCAAAAAAGTGCTTGCTTTTTTTTTACAATTTACTCTAAATTTTAAACTTGGCTATAAAATCAATCTTACATTTTTACTTTGATTTATTATTGTGTTTTCTTTATTTGGTAGGATATCAATTTCAGTATATTTTACATTATTTTATTAACTATTTAAGTTTATAAATCTATTTTTTAGTTTTAAAAAGCTTACTCTTTGCGCAACGTCAGGACCTAAACGATTATGTATGCTTTAAGCTACTTTCTTTTCAACATTGGGTTAGATTAGTTATTCTTAAATTATCCTTATACGACGATCGCTGAGAATATGTGCACTGTGCATGTTTTATGCTTGTATTTAAGGCAAAACCTAATAGAAAACTGCAAATCTAATATGTTAGCTTTTTAGTTGTTGATTCTTTTCATTAGATAACAAATTAAAATAAATCAAATCAATTTCTAAGTCTCTTATTCTTTATTTTAGAATTCAGACTTTTGATATGGAAGATTTTAATGGAATTCTAAATATCGAAAGTTTGTTATATTTTACCATTCATTCTATATATTTTTTCTCCGAACTCCCTTACCTTATATAAACTTAAGAAAAACAGATTAAAGAATATGTTGCTCATCTTCCCAGCTATTTTCATGAATATAAACAATCATTATATATGACAACATTGTTTTTGAATGATATGAGACTGTGTTAGTTTGAAGGAACAGTAAAGATTATGCATGGAATCAGTCACTGATATAACTTTTTAAAGACAAGCTTAAATAATTTTTTCTATATATTTTGTAACCGCCCCCTTTTAACTAATTCGTTGCTCCGTCTTGGCAGCTTAATTGAGGTGATGATGATATAGCAAAGTCAGAGATGAGCTGTCGCAGTTAAGTGGGGGTAGTTTTGTGAAGGGGGGAGGGGTTTGAAATTATTGATAATGATAATAACCTGTTTGAATATTTTTTGTTTAAAACTATTTTTTCCCTTCTTATGTTTATATAGTTACTGATTCTAAAAAAAGTTATTTAATTGAATAGGGCATCTTGCCATACTTTTTTCTTTCAAAAACACCAAACCGGTCTTTTTTTTTCTTTTTTTTTATGAAGGCAAAATTACACTAAAACATCCCAACTACAGCGGTTTTTCACCACAATACCTTAATGTGTTTTTATTACAAAAAAAACACATTAAGTGCTACTTTTGTGGGTTTCTTAATGGAAAAATCCCTTTAAAACCATACTTTATGTTATTTAACTGTAATAAAAAAAAACAATAAAGTATTTTAGTTATTAAAAAAACGGCTAAATGGCATATATACCCATTGTTTCCGTTCAAATAGCAGATAAATGCCTATGTTTTAAAAGGTGACATTTTAATACCTAAAGTTTTGCTTTTTAATACTTTGCATCTCAAGAAACACATTCTGAAGAACAGATAGGTAGCAAAGTGCAAAAAAAACAAAACTTCAAGAATTAAAAAGCCACATTTTAAAACATAGATACTTATCTGCTATTTGGATGAAACAATGAGTAATTATAAGCCATTTCGCCAAAACAAAAACCATGATGGTCAAGAGCATTTTAGTGTTTCTTATAAGAGTGCAATATTTCGGTACTTGCATCTAAAACCTAGGTAACCATACCATACTATTTGCTCATTTGCAAAATGTTCAGAAAAAAATTGTTACTTTTTCTATCATAGGATGAATAGTCAATAAATGTAAAACTGGAAAAGATTTTGATACATATAAAATTTAGGATCATCTAATCAAATCAGAAAGAACATTAGTTATAAAAAGTTTCCATTTCTAAATCTACGTTTTTTCTTGGCTTAAGTTGTTGAATCATGTTTGCTTATCCAAGATTGCTTAATCAAGGTTGCTTCTGTTGCAACTAAAAAGAGTTTGAATCCATACAAATACAATATCTCAAGGAACGAGTCTCTAAGTGACGTCTTGCGAATGTTGTTAAGAGCGCAGAAAAGCATTACTATGCGCTCCAGGCCTACACCAAACCCACCGTGTGGTGGAGCAGTGTAAGAAACCGGTATACCTTTGGTAGTTTAGTGAAATTAATCTTAATTTCACAAAACTACCAAAAACTTTATAAATTACAAGTAATTACCAAAAAAAACTCATATCCACACTAACCATTTTTCACTAAAGTACCATACCAGCATTTTACAAATTTTGTTGACGCTATTATGTTAGTTTAGCAAAATACGGGTATAATTCAACTTAAAAAATATGTAGTGATAGTATGATGCTTTTTGGTAGTTTCTTGTGATTTACAAAATTATTTGAAGGTTTGTAAGAAACCGGTATACCTTTGGTAGTTTAGTGAAATAACCTAAAGATGTGAACAAATTCCAACTACTCAAAAATATTTTTAAAAAAAATTCCAGCCACTAAAGACTGGGTATAATAGGATTTACTGGTCTCAATTGTTATTAGCTTATAAGGAAGTTGCCTTCAATTTCAAGGCACATATAGCCAATGACCCAAACTCAGTACATTCGACATGTAAATAGTAACTTTTTATTGCTTAAGAGGAACCGTAAGAAAATGAGAGTAAAGATGATCATGATGAAATGGAAGAACTTTGCACCTCCTCGTAGCTTTCCTTAATCTCAATTTCCGCATCAAGATTCAAGACCAACAAATTCACACAAATGCCTGTGTGTATACAACTAGTCAGAACCAACTTCAACTCGTCCAAAACCACCATATATTGCCATTTGCTTACAAAGCTGAGGGGACTGTGCCAAGCAAGCAGGTTGTCCCTTGTAGTCCAGCTTGAATACGGCTGCACCACCTTCACTTGATCCAGATACCAACTTAGGAGTATGAATCCCAGTGAAGCCCTTCAGATAGAAGAAACTGTCTAAAACCTGAGGAACTAGCAAGTAGATTTAAATGACTGGCCAGTGTTTATAAACCCCCTTACATTATGGATATTCCAATGTTAATAACAAATACACTTTAAGTTACCACATGTTTCCTAAAATTGTTGTGACAAGGTAAATTATCAAAATCTCCCTAGAAAACCTTCAAATGTAAGGGCTTGCTAAGAAAACCACAATCTAAGCAGCGCAACAAACTTACAACATATATCCATTAATATGGAAACAGGCATAATGTAAGGACTTAGGGGTTTCACATATTATTAACAAAAGGTAACATATGCCGAAATTTTCGATAAAATCAGAACATGCGTTGGAAGCTGAAAAATAACCAGCGGCATATCTGGAAATCCTATTAACTAGTTAGCAGGCCATTTTAAATCGGTTTAGGTTAATCCTTTGATCTTTTAAATTTTTTCTGTTTCCTATCAATAACGTCATATAGAAGGATCGGTTAGGGTAACTTTTTTGGAAATTGAAGGCTTTGACATCAGGAAACAAGCTTCTCCCTCCACCACTCTTTTGCAGTTCATCTTAATCGACTGTCCACTTTAAATGATTATCCATTGTCGGAAATTCTGCATTCATCGTAGAAACATTGTTCTCCAATGTCAATCTCTAATCCGAGATTGGCAGGTTAGTTTCAGTTTGCTTTTTGGGGAGAAAACATTGAAGCAAATATTAAGGTTGGACAATTGGTCAGGCATGAGAATTATGGCAAGGAGGTCAGAACTTAAGGCCTGCCAACTAACTACACAAACAGCCTTGTTTATTATTTAGATTAAGGGTTGTGTCGCACACGGATCCAACCTAATAACTCAAAAAAGAAAAACCATTCAATAGGAAACTTGTCATGAATAACGCAACACTAGTCGCTATTAAAGACAATATAGGCATGCATACAGATGTCCAGTTTCTATCGATGAAAGGAAAATTGATGGTCGGTTAGAATGCAGCAAATTGGTCCTGGTATGTATTACTGTCACATCAGTGATCAGTCTGTATGAAACATATCCTCAGGGACATACGGATCGCACAGATGAACTCAGTATGTTCCATAAGTTAAACCAATTTTCATGTCTGGTTATAGAGTTGCAAGTTCTCAGTATGAATAGTAGTTTTCTTTCGATATTAATTTCATGTTGTAGTTTGTAAAAGGGAGCTAACCTTCTGAACAAACCTAAGCATGGTATCACTTTAGGTTGATATCCTCCGCTGTACACGCAGCACATTATTCGTCTTACACACATAACTTCATATTCCTTTTGAACGAAAACTTTCACATCTCTACATTCAAGCCAGCATCTTCCTGATACACCATTGTGATCTTGCATGCATCTCTACCAGGTACTGCAATCAAGCTATTTCAACCATCGGCATGTAAATCAAGTACAGACAGGACAAAGTGCTGAGAAAGAAATTTCAACAGAAGGATTAAGTTTAGATATTACTTTTCCAAAATAAAGCCAATACATTGAGATAATAGCATGTTCTTGAATTAGCGGTGGTAGAAGAAAAAAGTAATTTCAGCCATTATATATCATTTCCACAACTTGCACTGGAGAAATATCACCAATCTAGAGGGAAATATAGTTAAATTTCGACTGGGATTATTTTGTAGAGCTGAGAGTTGCACTAAAATTTGGAATCTGCAACTCTAGTTGAGGCAAACACCAGATTGGATACATTAGCTGTTCCAATATGGTATAATTCAAGTAAGTTATAACATGAGAAAATATAATATATAGCAATTATGATGATAGCAAATGCAAATAACACTTCTATAGCACAACTTGGTGACACAATAAAGGTTTATCTTTCCCTTCCCACACGCGCCTGATTTCGAGAAGAAACAATTTTCTCATATGCCTGATTTCTATTTTGCTCGTTTCATCAACCTGCAACTGCTTGTACGCAATCAGTGTATTGTCCCACTCTTTCCTATACCCGTTATCCATATAGAAGTCTCTAAATAGCTCCGTAGAGCACTTCTCAAATATGGTTACGCTCCAGTACTCCAAGGGACCATCCTGAGTAACAACAATACACATGTCAAGCGGGACACAACAAATGAAAATCAAGCTCCACCATTTCAATCCAATCAAACAGCCCGTTAACTGCAATGAGTTACGAGTATAAAACCAAATTCAGCTGTCTGACATTACAAATTTTAGATGTTCACAGGTATGTCATGATAAAGCGAATTCTCGGTTTCAGTGTAGTCACCAATCATCACTGCAACAACACAATGTATTAAATCTATGCAGACTGAATAATTTGAATGGCATGTATAGTAGCAGTATTGTTTCATTGATCTATTTGATATCAAATTGAGTCGTGAAAAGAGAATGACCTTGGGCGTGCAGCACTTTGCATTGTATGATATAAAATCATTCTTTTCGTCAGTAACATCTTTCAGCTCTCCCCTTCTCGGTTCTTTCCATCCAAATCCTCTATGAAGTCCTTCAGTCGGCATCAAATGCGATCTGTGATGCCCTGCTCAAAATCAAATTTTGAAGCACTGAGATGGTATTAGACTTCATAGTTCATATTAAAAGTCACTAAAAATTCCAACTCGTCTCCATTGTTATATGCAATAGGGAGAGTTGGCCTATTACCATCACAAATTCCAAGCAATTAAAAGCATAAAGTAATAAGAGCATAATGTGTCACGGTTTAAAAAGTTATATAATTGGCGGCTTGAAAATTCAACCCACTGTTGAATATTTGGAGGACCGCCACCAACCATACTTTTCACGTCTTACTATACGGAGTCACCAGGATTCATATCGTGTGGACACACTTTGCCCATCCATTTAGCATTGTAAAATGTTCTTTTCTCAGGAACCGTTAATTTTGTAATCATCAAAAGCAAGAATGAATGACATCCAATTCACATGAAATTTGGTATAAACCATTTCAAGGACATGATCAAGATGGCCAATACCAATTCGACAAAAAATGACGGATGGTTAATTTTTCAAGATGCCAATATAAATATTTGCTACCAATCATGTCACTTCATTTCTCTGTATTGACACTCCAAAACATGCACACGACTTTTCCAACATGTTTACCTATTCTCAGCTGATTAATTTTCACGAAAGTGTCTACTTAAAATCAATTTACATAATAGGTACCTTAGATATGGCATGCAGTTTATTGCACCAAATACAATATAAATCATACATCAAGTTCAGGCACATATCAGTGAACAGTGCTCCAGATCAATCGCTGTGTTTTGTCTCGTGTGAAACTGATGCAGCTGATGAACTACCGCCTCGACGCTTGATGAGTTTTTTGAGACCGCAAGCCACGGCAACTTGAGTTCCGAGGGTGGCTCGGCATCGAGAGAGGCAAGCGATGCCACCGAGGAGCAGCAGCCCATTCGCTATCAGCTTCTTCTTTGATGGCTTTTTCCATACTTTTGTTTCTGATGTTGTAGTGCCAAGGACAGTGGTGGTGCTTGTTTGGATATTTTGATGGGTATCCTGGCTAGCTTCAATTTCCAATGATGGAGGGACCTGAGAGGAATTTACTCGAAAATAAAATCATTCATCATGTCAGAAAAGTAACATCTTGTTGAGTCTGAGCACTATCTCATGATATATCAAGGGTTAATTGAGCAAAACACCCATGTGATTACCTAGTACTTATATCCTCTAAAGCGACTTATTACCACAAACACCAACCGGTTGATTGTTTCTCCCCAAGCAAATTCATGATACAAAGAACACGGTTGTCTAATTTAACTATAGAACCAAGGTTTAAAATCTCGGGATCAAGATCTGTATCATACGGTCATATTTGGGATCGGGATCGAGCACTTCGGCCATATCGGCCATCTTGAATCGGGATAATCGGATTTTATATCATTTGACAAAAAAGAGTTCTTAAAAATTCATAAAATTCTTGTATAAATGGTAAGAGTAATAATAAACTATTTGACAATACTTCTAGATATTGGTGATATCTAGAGTGGTTGTTTTAATATAAAATATTATTAACTGTTTAATATATTTGTTGGTCGTTAGAGAGGTAAAGTAAACCATAATACCCCAAAATAATCATATTAGCTCATTAATAAAACTTAACATTGAAACCCACTAATCAAATGGTGAACCCAATATCTTCCGGTATTGGACAATATCAGCATCGAAACTCAAATGACCATTTTTTGGTTTGGAATCGGCCGTCTCGGATTGGGATCGACCGAGATCTCAAACCACGTATAGAACTTGTTTTTGTGTTGTTTACAAATTCTTGGGATTTTTTAGGGTTTTGTTCAATGAGCGGATGATGTACATGTTTTAATGCACTTGGCAAGAAATGATGGGTAAGGAGCTAGCAACTTTACTGTAGATGGATTCTAGTATTTTACTGGTGATTTGTATCTTTTTGTTTGCTTCAAAGGAACTGGAGATCAAAAATAATTACCAAATCAGCCCACAAGAGCAAACTAATAAAGCCAAGTTCACCATGAATTTGGTGTGGAAATATAATGATAAAGACATTGTCAGATTTTAAACGCGGTATTTCAACGAGGTAAAGATACTTGACACTTTTCTTTTCCTTCATTCCTGCTGCACAAAAATGAAAATTATTTTTCAATCAAACCTTACATATGTTTCCATTCAAACAAACAATGAAAATACAACACAGAGCCAACAACACTTCCACAGATTTTATCATGTTTCCAAAGCTGCAATGGGGCTATAGCCATTCAAACTACCCCTAAGGCCTTTTCCCCCACCAAAATGATTATATAACTGGCACTTCCAGTAAACCCAAAACTAGCCCTTATTAAATGGTGCTAAATTTCTCCGAGAAGAAAGCATGGCAAAGAGAGGGCTAGATGGGTCCTACCGTAATACTACAAAACAAGGGATTGATGATAGGTATGTAATATGCAATTATTTTCCAACTCTAAGACACATTTCAAAGAACTAGTCGAAAAGTACATATTTCTACCCCGGAAACAATCTGCCACCATAAAACATTCAGCATTGGTATAACATAGGATCAAAAATCCAAGATTGACTGGGAAGTTGGAGCTTTCTTTTTTTAACTTAAGAAAACAACAGCATCGGTGTGATTATTTAATAAGGAACCATCCCGAGTGACAAGAAGGTTATACGATGATTCAACAACAATCCCAAGTGACAAAAAGTTCACAAGGTTTGCCAACCAACAACACAAAAGGAGAGAAGAACCCACTAATTATTTAGAGAAGGGGTTGGGTCCCACATTTATCCAACCATGTAACCAAGAAAAGAAAAACTATTCAATGAAAAATGTGTCATGTAAAATGCAAAGATATTCAATATTAAAGATAAAACAGCAATTTGGCATACATATATCCAGTTACTTTCAGTGATAGGGAACTTGATGGTCAGTTGGAATGCAACAAAATTTGTCCCTGTTTTGTATTTACAGTCACATCGGCCTCTATGGAAACACATCCTCACGGGCATACTGCTCACAAAGATAAGGACATTCTGAATTGCAGTAGATGGATAAGATTATTGTATCCACATACCACTGAGTTTCTGAGTCACAAACAGCAAGCATATCCTCACACACTTTGAATTGTGAGGATAAGGACATTCTGAATCACAAACAGCAAGCACGTCCTCACGGGCATACTGCTCACAAAGATGAGGACATTCTGAATTGCAGTAGATGGATAAGATTATTGTATCCACATACCACTGAGTTTCTAAGTCACAAACAACAAACATGTACTCACACTTTATCCCAAAAGTTTAATCAGTGGCCACACCTTGGATTCTGAGATCCCAGAAGTTCATCAGACACAAAAGTCACCACCACAATTAATTCCAGATATTCACAACCATATTCTCCTATTGCTCTTACAATTGTTGATGGCCTGTTAGAGGCACAGTTATGTTAGCATATCGTTTCTCATATGGCAGTACAAAAAAATTTGCTTTTTTGTACTTTACTCGGAAGATCAACATCCGAAGTTGATCTTCAAGGCCTATAAGGTTATCGCTAGAATACTAGATGCACCTGATGACTATTGATTTCCTTATATTATATCATGCATTTTGGGGTGGTAAATTTTCTACTTTAAGATTTTTGAAAATCAACGATTTGAGCATGATAATTACAGAAACTCTGTTGCTGCAATTTCGGTCATGCAGATCACAATGTCAAATCCATTTAGCCATATTTCACAACTATTTATGGAGTTTCAAGTATTAACAGTAGTTTTCTTTCAATAGTAGTTTCGTGCTGCAGCTTGAAAAGGAAACTAACCTTCTGAATAAGCCTAAGCATGGTAGTGATTGATGTTGATCTGCTCCGACTGCGAGAAGAATATTCACGGAGTGCATTATCCATCTTACACACATAACTCCATATTCCCTTTGCAAAAGCCAACTTTGCCATCTCTACATTCAAGCCAGCGTCTTCCTGATGCACCATTGTGATCTCACATGCATCTCTACCAGGTACTGCAGTCGAATTTGTTCATCAATCAGCATAAAAATTAAAGTAGGGGGTAACCAAGTAACAATATTAGAATATGAGAGGAAAAAAGTCAACAGAAAGGTGCAAGTTCAAAAATAATAGTATCAAAACATAAGTTCAGGATCAACGTCAGTTAACACTGTTCATTCCATACCCAGGTTTGATAATAGAGGGTGAAGGCTGACAGGGATCATTGCAACTAGAAAGGTAATAATTATATGCCACTTCTTATATTTAGGTTAGCTTAATAATAATTGGGAAAAGAGTGCTCTTGCATTACCAGTGATGGAAAAGAAAAGAAAGTTTACTGAGATTCTTTGCTCGCTTTCTACACCCGCCCATTTCTTTTCCCTTCCATTCCTTTCTCTCACTCACCTAGGAACCGAATTAATGTGGAATAAATTTCTAAGCAAAACATCAAAATCAAGGTATCTTGACGGTATGAGCGGCTGTTAGCCTTTGAACAGATATTACTACAGGGTAAGTTAGCTAAGGCGTCCTTTGCAATTTAACAATTTTGAATCTTTGAAATAAGCATGTTTCTCACCTTTCCTGATACGCCAGCCAGATTTGAAAAAACTAACTCGAACATATTTTCTCTGTCGCGGCGCCAGAGAGTGTTCGCAGTCCTGCCATTGTTATAGGAAGAAATAGATTAGGAATTATTTGAACAGGTACACTATTTTTTAAGACACACAGACTTAGTTCAAATTAGTATGAACTAAGAAGTCAAGAGCTCAGAAAAGATTGAAAAAAAACCCCAATAAAATTATAGTTGCTATACTTATCATGGTAAATATTTCATTTTCCTAAACCTATTTTGTATGCCTTAGTTACAGATATTTCCCTTACTGTTAATAATATGCTTTGGCAAATGAGGAACTTGGAGTGCAATAAGGTGATTCTCTATTAATATAAACATAAAAGGATATAAACTGTACAGTATGCGCAATAAAGCAAATTGAAGCCAAACATGATCAAGGTAGACCCGCTTTTAAAAATTCTACTCAAGTAAAACCCTGAGCTGAGATTTGCACTCAAATTTGGATGAATGAAAACATAAGCTATTCTGATATGGTAACATTCAAGTAAAACTGTCACGTGGGGAAATGAGTAAAGATCAACAGTCCACCACCAGACAAATGACTGCATTACTCATATGCCATAGAACAGTAATCAAACGAATTGAATATATCAACAATGATGGTAGCAAATGCAAATGGTAAGTTCTCATAATATGAATTGCAAACATTCATAATGTATAAAGCTCACCTTGGTTACACAATAGAAGGTTTTGTCCTTCCCTTCCCACACACGCCATGCCAGTATATACTCTCTCGGTGTCAAGAGCGGAAACTTTTTAATCATACACCCGAATTCTGTTTTGCTTGTTTCATCAACTTCCAATTGCTTGTACTCGATTAATGTCTTGTCCCACTCTTTCCTATACTCGTTATCCATATAGAAGTCTCTTAATAGCTCTGTAGAGCATTTCTCAAATATGGTTGTGCTCCGATACTTTAAGGGACCATCCTGAACCACACGGTTACACGAATACGAATGTCAGGCAAAACACAACCAAACAGCCTGTTACTCTAACGTAAAATTTATTTAGGCACTAAGCACACAAGGATCAATTTTTGGCCACTTCATATGTCACCCACGACATACGAAAGGGCATTGTTGTCACTGATACACTATAATAAATTAAAAGCATCTGATCAATCTGTATAATAGCAAATTGGGTCATGAAAAGCGAATAACCTTGGGCCTGCAGCACTTGGCGGTGTAAGATATGGAATCATTCTTTTTGTCGATGACATCTTCCCATATATCGCTTTCTTGGTCATCCAGATCCTTTATTAAATTCTTCAAATCATCATCAGTTACGATCTTTGTTGTCCTGCTCAAAACATTACATTTTAAATATTGAGAGAACGGTTCTTAGTTGTCTCCATTTGGTATGATGTAAAGAGAAATCGACCAATTATCATCTCCAGATTTAATCAAAATCCCATCTTTTCAAACAAAATGAAGTCAGTTCTAGGGCAGAAGTGTATAGAATTACCCAATTGAAGAAATATCAGGGTTTAGCGCAGGAGTCGGATGTGGACTCGAGCTCGAAACCCTCGACCGGAGCCAGCGGCGCCTCAAGAACGCAGCGAATAGCTTCCAGGCGACGATGAGGAAGAGGACGACGGCGGTAACCCACCCGCCGCCAGCGTTTTCCCGCCAGAATTCGGCGGAATCTATGGATTTTCCCGCCATTTTGGGGGGGAGAGAACAGAGATAGGTCGAGAGGCGATGAAAGAAAGAGAGACTGGAGAGAGAGTCGGGAATCATCGAAGGTGGCTTTAATTTCTTGGAGCCTAAACAACGTGGCCTTTTTTTAAGGGTGAATTGTCGAAAAAAAAGCAAGTTTTCCCGCTAACAAAAAATACTGGCCTGAAGTGATTATCAAAAACCGCTAGAAAAAAATTTTCTTTGTTAAAAAAACTTATCTTAGCAGTATAGGTATCTGTTATATCTAATTTTTATGCGATATATATGCAATTACTTGTGATATGTATGCAGTTGCCTAAGATATCTATGCGATTGGTAACATATAGATACTAAATGAAAATTTTCCGAAGGATTCGACAAAAGCTTCGAGGCCAAGAGGTTTTTTGTGAGCGAGAAAACCTGTTTGGGGTTTGACAATTTACCCCTGTTATTATTTTATTATATTTATATTTTATGGAGTTGGATCTGCTGTCGTGCAATCTCAGGCATTGGATTTGTGTTTGCTGTTCGGAAACGAGTTGTGGATCCTTGGCGCCATGCACATCGTGTGGATGCAATCATGCAACAAGAGGACGAAAGCTTGAGGGCAAATCCGTAAATTGTGGGGTTTGGTAAGGTTTAGATGCAGGCCGTAATATAAACGTAGGCTTGAGCCCACGAAGATTTGTGTGCGCTATTAGGCCTACATACGCTTCGCCCTTGCCTTAGATTTGTGTTGACTTCTCTTGCATCTCATCCTGATGAATGTTTTTTTCCAAACAAACTTCAAACACAAGGCATATCATATTTTATCAAAAATAAGATTTTATTTTTTAATTAAGAGAGGGTCTTATGACAGTTTCTTAATTATGGTGGTTGCTTAATTAAGGAATTGGTTTGTGTATAAATAGTGACCTCTCATATGTATTTTGTACACTAACAAAAATTGAAGAAAAATCATTGTATGAGAGGGTAAGGGCTTAGAGAGATTTAAGAGAAATCTTCTAGGATTACTCATGGTGTACTTGATTCGATATTATAGTAGACGTTTGCGGATTCCGCTCTGCCGGGGACTAGTCATACGGTGGTTGAATCCCGTCAACAAATCCCTTGTCTCTTTCTGTGTTTGATTCTTATTTAATTCTCGCACTTTATTTTTTATTTGTTCTTTCGTTGTGATTGAATGGTTTGTTTATCGCGGGCATTGATCTGTGCATCGTCCTCTTCCATCCCCAGCAACTGGTATCAGAGTAAGGGTTAAGGGAACCTATGGTTCTTCAAATCTATGATCTAGGTCAACGATGGGTAACGACAACTACGTCATATTTCGCATTTTCTTAGATCACCATTTTGAAGGCGTTGGTTCAGTTCAAGAAAGAAGTTAAGTTTAGTCAAGTTTGCGGTGACAGAGACGAAAGATGGCGGAGGATAAAATAAGGATTGAAAAGTTTAATGGTCAGAATTTTTGTTCGTAGCGCATGCAGTTGGAGAACTACTTATATCAAAAGGACATATTTCTTCCGTTGCTAAAAGAAAATCCCGAGAAGATAGCCAATGAGACGTGTAACCTTTTGTATGGGAAAACCCTAGCGCCAATTTGGCTGTCGTAGACTCCGCAAGTGGCATTTAATATCTCGAAGGAGAAAACAACCAAGACGCCAATGACGACGTTAACGAAGCTGTATGAGAAGCCTTCTACATTAAACAGAATCTTCCTGATGAAGAGGCTTTTCAACATGAAAACGGTCCGATGACGGGGCACCTGAATAAATTCAATAGCGTGACGAGTCAACTCGAATAGGTGGAAATCATCTTCGAAGACAGGATTCGAGCACTTCTATTCCTATGTTCGTTGTCGGAGAGTTGGGAGAACCTAGTGATGGCGGTTAACAACTTGATCTCGGGGACTCACGTTTAATGATACAGTGAGTTACGTATTAAACGATAAGATGCGGAAAAAGGCCAGGACTGAGAGTTCGGGAACTTCTGCGCTTTCGATGGAGAATCGCGGTAGAACGATGGAAAGGGAGAAAGGGAAGAAGGGTAAGTCTAAAAGCCGAAGAAAATTACAAGGAAAAATCCAAGGTGCATATTGGAATTGTGGAAAGAAGGGTCACAGAAAAAGTAATTATAAAGCTCCAAAGAAAGACTCGAATGAGAAAGCAGATGGAAAGGAAGCTAATGCGGTGTCTACACAAGAACATGGGGGACATGGTCTTTGTTTATCGGCGAGTGAGAACACAAAGACGAATACTTGGTTCCTAAATTCAGGGGCATCCTTCCATCGCACTTTAAGGCGACATCACTTCTGCTAGTATGTTCGGGGGCCTTGTGCATGTGACGGTGGGAAACGGTCAGCCTGCAAGATCGTTGGTAAAGAGATGATCATCTTGCAACCATCAGGAGGTCGTCAATTAAAATTGAAGAACACTCGTCATATTCCAGATTTGAAGAAGAGCCTGATTTTTACTAGTCACTTTGACAACGAAAGTTTTATTACGATATTTAGGAATTCACAGTGGAAGATCACGAAAGGGTCGTTGGTGGTTGCTATGGGCAAGATGAGCGGTTCGTTGTATTCGCTTAGTAGAAGTAGTGGAGATTCGGTTGCATTGGCAACGGGTTTGGAGTTAAATTTGGAGATTTCGTTATGGTATAAGCGATTGGGGCACCACAGCGAAAAAGAACATGAAATTCTTCAAGGAAGGGGGCTTCTTTCGGGCTGAAGAAGGTGGAGTTGGGGATGTGCGAGAGTTGTGTTTGCGGAAAGAAAAACACGCTCAAATTTTAGATTGGAGGCGTAGCAAAGAAGACCAAGAAGCTGGAAATGGTGCATACGGACGTATGGGGTCCAACCTCGGTGTAGTCTTATGGAGATAATCAGTATTTCGTGACATTCATCGACGATGCAAGTTGGAAGACATGAGTGCATGTAATGAAGAAGTCTGATGTGTTTGGTATCTTCAAACACTGAATTGCGCAGGCGGAGAACCAAACGGGGCTGAAGGTTAAATGCCTTAATTCCGATAATGGAGGGGAATACCGCACACAGGAGTTCGAGACGTTTGCTCGCAGAATGGTATTCGTTGGCTGAAGACGGTACCGGGGACGCTACAGTAAAATGGCATCACTGAAAGGATGAACAGGACAATCCTAAAGCGAGTGCGGAGCACGACCTTGGACACGGATATGCCAAAGTTTTTATGGGCAGCGGCGGTTGATGCTGCTGTGTATTTGATGAACAAAAACCCGGTAAGTGTGCTTGGTGGAGGCATTCCGAAAGAAAATTGATCGGGTAAACCGGTTGATTACTCGCACCTAAAAGGGTTTGGCTACATTGCTTATTCTTTGGGCGATAAGGCAGAAAAAAGTAAGCTTGACTCCAAGTCTAGGAAGTGTGCTTTCATCGGATACTGTGGGAATGGGTTTGGATATAAGCTGTGGGATTACACAAGAAAGAAAGTAATACGAAACCGGAACGTCATCTTTTATGAGCAGCACCTATACAAAAAAGAAAAGCAAGCCAAGAAAGGTGCAGTACATGTGTTCGTCGAGTTAGATGGAACTCAAGAGAGCATTCAGATTCCTACAGGTAGTGATCAGGACGTGGATGAAACTGCAGTGCAGGATCAGGTTCAAAAACAAGATGGTGACTATGTTCAGCAACCAGATATGCCAGTTTTGAGAAGATCTACGAGAGAAAAGAGAATAGCTGAAAGACTTGTGAATGACTTCGTTTTGTACACAGATGCCAGGAAAGCCCGAATCTCTTGAAAAAGTAACAAATGATGGTATTAGCAAGCAGTATGAGCAAGCTATAGACGAGGATATGGATATTGGGGTCAAAATTTACACCACATTGACCAAAAATCAAAGTCAAACCATGAACAAGTGGGCACAAACCCGAAACTAAGCCAAGCGGGTCCAAACCCGGTCCAAGCAAGTGAGCCTGAGCCCATACCAAGTTGGCCTATGTCCAAGTCGAGCCCAAACATGAAGAGGCTGGCCTACCCCATTCAAAGAAGAAAATTATGCAATAAAAAATTTTAATGTAATTTTTATGAATAAATGTAAAGAAAATGAGCATAAAGCCAAATCTATGTAAAACCCATGACTCATATGCAAAAAGAAATAAGCACATGGGCATGAGATAGGCAAAATACCATTTTGTAAAGCCTAAGGGGCTATGTGTAAACTTGTAACCCTATATAAGGCAACATTATGATGAAATGAAGCATATTCATTCCCATCAAAAAAATATTAGGGTTTGTGCCTCCATCTTCTCTCTCACTCAAGTTCTTCTTCTTCATCTTCATTTTCAATTAAATCAAGAGCTTAGCTCTCTTTTCTCAAAAACTAAATAAAGTTTCAACATACACTCATTGAAGGAGAGTTTAACTCTCACTTCAAATCCGAAAAGGGAAGATTTTGGTTATCTTCTTCTTCTTCTTCCTCAAGATCCAATTTAAGAGAGAGAGAAGAATGAAAATTCACCTCCAAAGACTCCATCAAGAGAAGAAAAGAGCTCTCTTTTCATCACCCAAGATTCAAATCTTGGAGTTTCAAGAGAACCCATTTGGGTTTCTTCTCAAAAGGGAAAGAAGGAAATTTTTTGGAATTTAACTCTATAATAAAAATTCTTTTGAGGGTTTAACTTTATTAAAAATCTTTAGGAGTTTAACACTATTAAAAATCATTGGGTGTTCAACTCCATACTTTAAAATCTTTTGGAGTTCAACTCAATAATAAAAATTCTTTTTGGAGTTTAACTCCATTAAAAATCAAAGAAGTCCAACTCCAAATCCAAGGTTTTAGACCTCTTAGTCCACGCAACCCGACCCCACGCCCGCATCCGCGTGCCTTGTGCGCCAGCTCGCTGTGCACGTGCGAGCACGCCCGCAAGAGCGCACGGCAAGCGCACCGCACGCGCTTGCACTTCACCCCCACACTTGTTTTTATAAAAAAAATTAATTACGAAGAAAAAAATATGTTTATTGAAATCTTAATGTTTTTGGTAAATATTCATAAATAAAAATTTTAAAAATGAAATGAGCACGCCTTTTCGTATTGTTTATTTCTTTTCAAAAATACATACATATCGCATACCGCACATTGAGTTCGCATGATATGTTTGACCTGTTAATCGGAAGTTCACTCGCTCCAAGAGCGAGGGGTAATTAATGATAGCTTAGTCCACAGCTGCCGGAGATTTGGATCCCCATAATCATTAAACCCCAGCCTACACCAGGCAGGGGGAATTTGTACATGCCTAACAAGCGCGCGTATTTCTATTTCAATAGGGTGACGAAAAACACGCTATGAATTCTAGCACGCCCGGTGGGACATTTTCTCTCCTCCCATATTTCGGCTTAAACGTTCATGCGAACTCAATCAACATATATGTCCATTATCTGTACTGAAGTCATATTTTTTTGTGTGCAGGTTAACAGCTTTCAGTCACAATCTCGAACTCAGCAATCATGTCTCCCAAGACGAGTTTCATTTCTGACATAACTTTGATCCCCTACGCGGTCAAGATCAGTGCCCACATGATTCTCCCCACAAGTCTTAGTCGGCAGTGGGAGGAACCGCCCCGCCAATTTGGTTCCGTCATCATCTACCCTACCTGAAGCGCTCATCTGGCGGAAATCCCGGCAAACCAGGTGGCCAAACCGGTCTTAAGGAGCAAGAGGTTGAACGTTGTGATCGCCAAAGCACCATAACCCAAACGTAAGACGGTGTCCGAACAACTCTCCGGTGCTCCAGTTAGGGGAAAGACTGTCGGAACAAAGGGCATCATCAAACATTGCGGACAAGCTTAGGCGACGCCTCCGACGAATGCACGATTAGGCATATCTCTAAAGCTCACCATCACTCTGTCTTTGGCAGCTTCCTGTAGAGCTGAAGTTTGCCAAGTGCTCAAAACAGAAAAGTTGAGACAAAAGCGGTTTAGATATAGAGCCAACAAGACGGCTAGGGCTCCAGCCAAGTTGAATTTTGTGAAGTTCCGAGAACAGGATTGCTCCACGACCACGACCGTGTCAGCCGTGAAAATCTGCAATTCGTTCGAGCCCTTAAAGCGGGTCCAGAAGAATGTGATGTCTTCCAAAATTAAGAAGCTTGCATTTCAAATTGTGCTACGAAGGGAGGTGTCCAAGCTCCAGCATAAAAGGCGTGACACTCTTATTGGGTTATGCCAGCACCCTGGCCATCTACCGTGAGCGTTTGCGGAACAAAAATTTATGAAACTGGCGCTAGAACAATCCGATAACCCGGATCGACCCATAAGCCCTAGATAACAAAAACATGCATAGGAGCTAAAATAAAGGGTTAGAGTGATTATACCAAAAGAGCCAAGTCCTTCGGTCTTCCATCACCTTCCTTAGTTTAATGAGGCGTGCTCGAACGAACTTGGCCGTCGGACTTCCACCGTCGAAGATGATCCACACGAGGGATGTAGTCATTGCTCTAGCTTCACATAAAAAGGCAAGTGAAGCAACTAGGAATTCTAGGATGCCGGTCTAGAATGCCTAGGATGCAGTGAGTGAGCTAAGTGTTTATCTATCTCATCTCACCTCCTCTCATGATTCTCAACACATGAGAGGGTTGAGAGGAGGTGGAAGATGAAGGTGGGGGGAACTCAATAAACTCAAGAGAGAAGCAAATGGTGAGAAAGCTCAAAACTCAAGTGAGAAAAAAATAAACCATACATACAGAGAGAAAATCAAATGTAAGGTTTTGTAAAATGTTTCCCCAATAAAAGAGTAAAGCTCTGTTCAAAATTTGAAAGGCGGCGCCAAGAGTTAAAAACTGTGAGGCAGCGCCTCACGTGCTTTGCACGAGGGCGGCAACGCCAAGAGTTAAAAACTCTTAGGCAGCGCCTCACGTGCCTCGCACGAGGGTGCCGACGCCAGAACGAAAATCTCTCTGTTAAACAGAGCTATTGGATCAAAGATCCAACAGAGATGATAAATCATCAAAATACAGAATTAAATTCTGTTGAGAAAATATTCCTCAAATCTTTCTAAACAAGAAAAATTACTCTCTGTAAAACAGAGTACCGTTAGATTAAAAAATCCAATGGTGATTAAAAATCACCTATATACAAAAAAATTATGTATGGGAAAATATTTCCCCAATCTTATTAAAAACAAGAAAAATATCTTTTGTAAAACAGAAGTCCTTAGATCAAACATCCAACGGTGGATAAAGTCTCCAAATCAATCAGGATCTCTCAACGAGAGATTTCTTTAACTAAATCAGCAGACTAGTCTCTACTATATAAAGAATCCAAGACATCAATTCTTGTACAGAGGAACCCCCCATAAGCTTCAAACTTAAAAAAAGAAAAAAGAAAGTGCAAGCAAGAAGAAAGCTTTAAGAGGGAAGAAAGAAGAACACCACTCTTCGAGGTAAATAAAAATAATAGAGATCAGAGCATCTCGTCTGCATATCCAAGGGTTTAACCCTCATAAAAGAACTTAGTTCTTTCTCAGGATCTGAGATCCATGAGACAAATATCCTACAAATGAAAATTTAATCCTTATAGGGATGAACTTGTTCTTCGGGATCAAAGATCCAGAAAAGAACAGAGAATTGAACTCTTCAGAACAGAATATATGAAGAAAACCCAGCGCCAAGCGCCTCACGTGTTCCTCATGTGGGCGCTGCTCAATAAAGAGTGCTTAGCACTCAATGGTTGGCGCTCAGTGCCAAGCGTCTCATATGTCCCTCACGTGAGCGCTGTTCAATAAAGAGTGCTTAGCACTCAATGGATGGCGCTCAGCACCAAGCACCTCACGTGTTCCTTACGTGGGCGCTGCTCAATAAAGAGTGCTTAGCACTCAATGGTTGGCGCTCAGCGCCGAGTGCCCCACGGGTCCCTCACGTGGGCGCTGCCCAATAAAGAGTGCTTAGCACTCAATATTTGGCGCTCAGCGCCAAGCGCCTCACGTGCTCCACACGTGGTCGTCATAAAGATTGTTTAACGCTCCAAAAAAAAGAGGAAAATAAAGTAAAGTATGAGCGTCAGAACCTATACAAATGCTCAGCATTGTTTGCACAGAAAAGGGACTAAGCCCAACCAAGTGTTCAATACTTTATTCAAATGAAATGGCAAAGACTGAGTGAGTTAAGCCCAAGTTGACCAAATCTCTAATTCAGATCAACCGAGCTCCTGGGTTCATCATTTTCCAACCGAGCTCATGTGCTCATCGTTTTCCCAAATTGGTCTTAGTTCCAAACATGACTAATGACCTTTCGACGGATCTTCATCCCACATCTCTCTTCAATCTGGAAATTGGTTCAAGGGTACATCTCCTCACACCTCTGATATATGTCGTTGTAATTCTTCAACGTCTTCAGAGAGGTGGCGAGTCCCAACAACCAACAACTCTTTGGTGCACTCCCAAACCACAACGGACCGTAACGTCCTTAAACTAAAGCAATAGAGCCCAAATACTCTTTTGTTGGGTCTGAATGATCCCAAAATCCTGTTGAGTAGATCTTAGTCTAAAATTGTCCTAACGTATCCTTAACAAATATTTAAGTTGATCTTAATCTCAAACGAGATTAACGATCTTTAAATCAAACTAAACCCAAATCTAAGAATATACGGATTTGAACGAATCTATGCCCTACGGGCGACAACATAAATTAGTCTCCGTATACAATCCACAGGCAACCGAAAATAAAACAAACAAACACGTCATGAAGTGACCTTCTGGAGCAGGAGAAAGTGGTTATCGCTACGCGGTAACGTAATTAACTGCAGAGGCTTGCGCCTGCAAGGAAGAGCGTCCCCACAATAAAAAAACCCTCAGAAATGAGGGACGATCTGACGAAATCTGCTACAACGGACGCATCCGTCCAAACCTCCGATACACGGTGCCATAAATCAACTTGGTATCTTCGGAGAGGGAGACGGATAAACCCAAATAGCATCTGCCCTCAAATTCAGGCAAGACGATACATCCCGGTTTCGTCTCCGTTTTTTGGCAGTAAACAGATTCTGGCATGCCCGGTGGGACCTCTTCCTCTTTCCACTCCACACTTCATGTATCGTGTTCGCGAACGAATCGCGGTTTAATATGGTTGCCCCTGGATTCGAGGTACTAAGATTTGGTGTCTTGCTCCTATGCAGAAGAGAAGATAATATCGATTGCTTCCAACTGCACCTGCAACAACAACTCCTACTCCGTCCCCCGGAGAAGTGACTTACGGGCCCTAAGAGGCCTCCATCTTTGTAATGCCAGTGGATCAGGTGACTCAGGCTTCGACTGGGCAGTTCTTTGGGACCATGATCCCGCCAGCAAGCTTCAGTGCCCTAGTGCCATCACAAGAAGCTCTGAAGAAGTCGGTCTTTGATCGACTTGCAACCACCACGGCCCCTTTCAATGGGCCATCCAATTCTGCCACCTCGGTCTTTGACAGACTGAGCCAAAGCTCCAGTGGGCCTGCAAAGAGGCTCGCGATATCTGAAGGGGTTATCCCGAAATAGATAGTCATTCCAGTTCCGGCAGATAAAGTTGTCGAAGGGGCTTCTCCTACTAAATGATCGGTCTTCGCAAGACTAGTCGTTCCAACTCCTGCTTCCGGCGAAGTCATCAAGACTGCTCCCCTTACTAAAAGGTCTTCCTTTGAAAGATTGATCGTCCCCTCTCAACGGACGTCAGTCTTCAATAGGCTGGCACCAGCAGTAGCCCTTCATCAGAGCAGGGGGCATGATGAAGCCATTCCCATAACGGAGGCAATCCCATCTACACGACATACTCGGCGTCGCCACTGGCACCAGGTGAGAAGAGCTGAGGGTATCCCCGCTCTGGACTTACCAGACCAGCTCCAATGGTGGAAATTGACGTTGTTGTTCCAACTGGGAAAAACTTTGATCCGCTCAGGAGGGTGAGAAAGAACTCTCCAACCGCTGTACTGAAGAAGTCGCCCCCACATGTTGAAAACACGGTACAGGTGAAGCCGGAACAACCCCCTCATCGGCTATCCTCCCGAATCTACGAAGTCCGGCAGAAAGTTCAGGATTCTGTGATCAACAAGGACTATTCTCGTCGACCGGATAAAATGAATGTTCGACAAGAGGGAAGTCATCTCTCTAGCATATAGCGAGGGACTTTTCGGGTGCCTGTTATAATAGCTCCTTCGACTTCGACTTCTCACAAAAAGAGAAGGCCGGAGAATCTCCCACCGCCTGCGGCAAATCCCAAGGGTGATGGATCCAAACGCCCCAAATCTGGAGGCATGATCGTACACACCATGTACATGGCTTCCGGGAAAGAGGAAAGCCGTACTTCCACAGGTCATCGACCACTCACTCGGTCGTTGACAAAACCTCAGGAGTAGCAACAAAAGCTCCAAGAAATGCTGATGCAAATGTCAGCACTCATCGGGCAGAAAGAAAGCCGAGAATCAACGTCTGAGCAGTGCCAGGAACAAGAGACTAACGCGGAGTTCTTGTGAAGGGTGACAGAAAGGAAAGATAAGGAGGCTGCAGAACAGGCCGCTAATATAAAACAGATGGCGCTTCTGTTCCAAGACATGATTGGGATGATGATCCGGCTGGAACCTCCAGCCGAAGACCCTTTAATAATCATCAAAGATGACAGAAGGGAAACGTCAAACCCTCCTCCGTATGTCTCAACGGCCCAGGAAGAGACAATTTCCAAGTCTGCCCTCGATGACTACATAGCTCAACAAATATGAGCCCATCAAGCGAGCGAAGCGGTTGGCCAAGTCGTCAGAACCGAGAGACCTTATTCAGGCTGGTACGATCAAATCAAGTACCCGCCGGGATATACAATCCCTAAATTCCATGTGTATAAGCGGACAGGCAATCTCCATCAGCACGCCACTCAGTTCAGAGCTCTATGCGGCAATACTGGAGGCGACGACAAACTGCTGCTTCACCAGTTCATCGGCAGCTTAGCAGAGACAGTGTTTGAATGGTACTCGGAGCTTCCGAATGACTCCGTCAAAACATTTACAGAAATGGACCTACTGTTCATGCAGCGTTTTGCAAGCGCAAGCGAACGCACCCCGATTAAGACACTAATCAATGATAGGGTGAAGCCGGGAGAAACCTGGGTTCAATACGCAATTCGGTGGAGGAACCTATGGTCAAAATGCGAACAACGCATAGAAGAAGCTCCTGCCGTGGGCAAGTTCGTAGGGACCCTTGATCCCCAGGCAACTATATCCCAATTTATGATGTTCTTCAAGCCAACCACCTTTCAGGCCTTGATCGACAAACTGGCCCAAATGGACCAGATGGGCCATAGGCCGTCCTTTTCGAAAACGGATCCCTGGAATGAAAGAGGCAAAGGGAAAGCGACCATCGTTGCCAATGCTCAACAACAACCGAGTGACCTGAAACCGGTTGCTCGCCAAAGCAACAAACCACGGCCCCTCGAAGAGAAGTTGAGACGTCCTTACTCATTTCCTCGGAATAAAACGAGGAGACTGTTCGAACTGGTGGTGCACAACATGCTCATCATTCTGCCGGATCCGAGATGCCTACTGCAGCCTGGTGACGTTACCAGTCCCAACTACTGCCCCTACCACAGAGTAATGGGCCACCTAATCAAAAATTGCCACGTCTTCAAAAACTGGGTTGAGGACCAATACCAACAAGGCAAATTCGCGCTATCCAAAAACTGGAAGGTAAACCCGCCACAGCAGCACACTCCTAAAAAGGTGGATACGCCACGGGCATCATGCTCATTAGTGGAAGAAGCTCCGTGGGAAGTTGTCCTTTCGGCTAAAACTAAAATAATGCTGAAGGATCTTTAAGCATGCCCGGCAATCAGGTGGAAAAGCCCGCTGGAGCCCGAGATCATTGACGGGATGCTGAAACCGCGCCCAACACCGAAAGTTGGTAGCGATGGGCAAAGCACCCATGTTAGGTATTCAAAGTCTTCGAAGAAAAAGAATAAGAACAAGAAGCCCGGGCAGCTTGACGACAAGCCCACGAACCTGCAGAACTACATTGGCTCGCTGGAGGAATACAACCAGAAGGCGCGAACCCCAATCTCACTAGAAGATTTTCTCAAGCATATACTTCAGAACGGAAACAGTGACAATGACGAGGGAGACAACTCGTCAGAAGAACCCGAGGATTATGTAGCGATTTGCCACATGGTCTCTCACCTATCGTTAAAAGACGAAGAAGCTCTCTCGGCGTCGGAAAGCAATGCAGAGGAACTGGGGGCAGGACCGGCGTCAAAATCCCTGGAGCCGTCAGACGACTTGATTGACAAGCTGCTAAGAGAAGACCTTCAATAGATCAAAGCAGACCGAGAACGTGAAATGACCATATACGAAAAGGTCAAGCATCGGCGTGAGGATGAGGAAGCTGCCGCAAGGAAGAGTCACGAAGTACTCCAACTGGATCGAAGTACACCCACGACAGATAAAAGCAAGTTTAAGACGGGGAAACGGTTCACCAAAGCCCTTTCAATGGCAATGAAGCTTCCACCTTTCGAAGGAAATACTCCAGGGAGTACATGCCTCAACAAAACGGATGTACATCCGAACTACTGCTTATACCATCGGAGGGTCACACACCCTACCGAAGAGTGCAGTGCCTTCAAGAAGTGGTGGCAAGGATGCATTGCCCATCGACAACACTTCAAGCGAATGAAGCGCAAAACCCGTCGGGAACAGAGAAGCGCGACAGACGAGTGTGAAAGAATGACTGACAACTGTCATATGGTTAATACCAGTTTGACAAAAGGGAAAACTCAAGTTCTCACGTTCGGGAGCAATTCTGAGGAAGAAATAACCCTTGGACCTCTCTTTAAAGAATCCACCTTTGGAGAAGAAGAAGAGACAAAGAAATGCAAGAACATTCAGCTACGTAACCGCACGCTACCTGAGAAGAACCTCGGGCCAACATACAAAAGTTCGAGCAAAAGAGACAAGGAGAAGGAAAAAGTCCTTGAGAAAATTTCCCGTGATGATGGAGTCGTCAAAGAGCTTGCAGCCAAAGACCCGTCCAAGAAAAACAAGATGGATTACAATGTCCTGGCACACCTAAGAAAGATACCTTCACAACTAAGCATATTGGATGCTTTCCTCCTATCCAAAGAGGCACAAGATTCTCTGATCAAGGCACTGTAAGAGCCTGATCAGTTCCAACCTTTCTTTACGGAAGAAAAGATGAAGGACGAGCTGGCAGAGGTTCATACAACCGACATCACATTCGGCGATGAAGATCTTCTTCTCGGAACGTGCGAGCACAACCGTTCTCTATATGTCACCGGGTACTGGCACGACATTAAGATAGGGAAGATCCTGGTCGACAACGGGTCCTCTGTCAACCTTCTCAACGTGAATGTGCTGAAGGAGATCTGCATGAATGTTCAACACCTGGCTCGAAACAAAATTACCATCTCCGGGTTTGACTCGCAGTCATCACGGAAGCTTGGGTCCCTGATATTAACACTACGCTTCGGGCTGCTCATCACTGGCATCAAATTTCATGTCATTAACGTCAAGACTTGCTACAACGCTCTGCTTGGCCGACCTTGGTTACATGAGTACAATATCATCCTCTCTACACAACATCAGTGTATAAAGTACTTCAGAAACGACCTTAAGTACACAGTTACAGGGGAGCTGAACCCATTCTACGTAAATGAAGTCCGCAAATATGAAGACGCCAAGTACTTCCTACCATACTTCGAAGACACGGAAAGATGTCATAAACCGGAGGATAAACAAAAAGCCATCACGACCATCCCGATCTTTGGGAGTGATACCGAAAAGGATGAAGAGATGGTTTATTCGGGGTAGCCCCAATGCAACAGACCCGGACTATCTATCCATATTTTAGTCTTCGGCAGCGACTCGGAAGACGAGGTCAACGCAATATTTTCCGTTCGTCCATCAATACGGACCTTCATTGGAGCCGATCAGAGTTTACAAATTGCCATGGTTCCGCGGCAGCATTACAGGGAACTTGATGCGCTCGATACATACGGCGTACAAGAGCTGCAGACCTTCTACGTCCCTTCCAGGCGGAGAGGTGAAAAGGCGATCCTCTTCTATCGATCTACGGAGACCAAAGTGGAAAGAGAAGTCTGGCATAGTGCCGAACCTGCGCTTGACAGGCTTCAACCAATCCGTCTGCCCAGATACTACGCAGAGGGATTGAAGAGGTTGTTAAGATGCTAAGGTGTACCCTTTAAACAAACTGCTCGACAAGCCCGGTTCTACAACAAAATTTGGGACATTCCCGGGACTCAGCGAAAGATGCCCAATGGGAGGATGGAGATGACCGGGCTTGGATACGTCCAGTCCAAGAAATGGGAGCGATTCCATGACTGCCATGTTATAAATGACTCCGAAGAAGAAGGGAATACTTTTCCAGATAGCGCCGATGTCGAGCCAAAACAGGATTCCGTCGTAAAAATGCCAAGCCCATCATTCGAAGAACAAATTGACAAGTTAATAAGGGAAGCGAGTCAAAAGGTTCGGGATGGCCACAGCCGCGAAATGGCCGTTTACGAGAAAACCAGAACGTAACGTCTCATCCAGTAGGCTATGGAGGATGACGATGCCCTTCACCCTCAGCCCGCTGTGCGCTCTTGCGGCAAGAAAAAATCCCGACGTAGAAGCAACAACAAGGTGAAGGACCGGAATGACGTTCAAAAACAGCGAAGCAGATCCAATAAGCCACGCAATCGAGAAAAAGTCAGCTGGAACCGTCTTTTAGGAAGAAAATGGGTCGAGAGTACTCTTTCCCTCAAGAAAAGACAAAGAAAATCTTCGACCTTGTCATGAAACATCAAATGATGGCACTCCCGGAGTCCCGGCACCCCGAACAAGTAAACGAGGTCCATCATCCGGATTATTGCTCCTACCACCGAGCAATAAGATATCCTCTCGAAGACTGCTTCACCTTCAAATACTGGGTTGAAGACCGGTATCAGCAAGGCAGGTTTGCTCTATTCGACAGTTGGAGGGTAGCCCCACCACAAAAGCATGAGCCAAAAGCGACCTATATTGCGAGGTCAAGTCTAAATCAACATCGAGCTTGGAGACGAGCTCGTACCTTCCACATGATAACATTCTAAAATGAGGGAAAGCATGTCACGCCCTACTTCCCGGTGTATGGGCAGAGGGTGCAACTGGCCGCTACGTATTTTCTATGAAGTAAATACGCTAAGTGTATCTAAGCAATATAAATATAAATGCACAAGAGACAAGATATAATAAAACAACAACTTTATTTATTCGCATTCTTTTTACAATACATAGAAAAGTAAATACAACTGAATGAAAGCAATGCCTAAACAGTGGCATAACAGAAATGAAAAGTACTGAAATAAAAGTGTGTATAATGAAGCTAGAGCTCTGGGTCATAGGAAAGCTGGTCCAAGTCCTCACTAGTTGGCTCGATCTCCTGAGTGTCCAGATCACCTGACAACATTCCAAAGAAGAAAAAGAAGGAATGTCGTCAGCGAACAATCGCTCGGTAAGTCCCAAAGATAAGGAAGAAATAGAATAGACAGAAAGAGAAGGTAGCTTTTAAAGTTGTATTATATGGTTAACGCTGTTGTTTATAGTATGGTACAGAAGAATACCAGTGTATACGAAAGGAGTCTCTATATGCCAGAGACTACAGGCACGTGTAGTACAAGGAACCGTTTATGCCACGGGACAACAGCAACGGAATATAGGTTAGGTGTCTTAAATCTTACAGTCTCGTGCCACTTCTAAAATCTTCCGTATCAATCTACCCCTTAAACCCCGTGAAGTATTGTATTGTATTGTAACTTGTATTGTCTTGTATATATGGATGACTTGCCGAAAACCATGATATCAGTAAATGGATGTAACTGGAGAATCATGTAAATGGAAGTATATCCATAGTTCGGTTCAGTCAATACAGATTGAATAGATTGAATATATGTATTCCAGGATTCATGTTGAATTGTAGATTGTAGATTGTACTTGAATCATATTCAAGTTAGATTATTAAGAAGAGACTCAGTTTGAGTCAGAACAATTAGAAAAGAAATTGAAGTCCTGATTGTTTTGATATTATCGGTAACCGCTGCACATGGACGGCAGCATTTGTGTCTTTTTCAAAGACGATTACCGTGTTGATAACACCGTTGTTAAGTTTTCTACCTTAAATAGGCAAGCACCCACTTCTCCGGCTCCCTGAGTCTCAAGAGATTGGTCCCGCTTAAACCTATATTTACTAGGGTCCTTAGCGTAATTTATAGAACTTGAGGGGGTTTTATGTAAAAATACTTTTATATAATTTTCAAAATATACCCTAAGTATTTAATTACCGTCTTTAGAATTTTCATAAATGTAGATTTTATATTTGTGATATTTCTAGTGAAAATAACCTATTTTTCATAATACATGGTATTTAATTGTAACATTGAACTTGTATGGAATTCATGGTATTTTAATGTAAAGTGATTCTTGTAATTATAGGAAAAAGTTGGAATATTCATATTATCACAAAATAGATATTTTAATGATACATATATACATATTTATATAAAAATAATTTTAATATATATTATATTTCTAGAAATCTCATTTTTCTTAAGATATTTGTATTTTAAATCTTTCAAGACCGAATGCTCCTTGCGGAGGTCTGCATCTCACACTACTAAGCCCAGGAATGTGTGATAATCCGCACCGTCCCAGTCAGATTCCCCAAAATGGGTTGTAGCGGCGCTTTGCAAAGATTTATAAAAAATATGTAATATTGTAGAAAACGGTTTTAATAGTCAGTGGTATTTATATGCAAAGTTTCGTTTTCCCGTATTCTATATTCCCGAAAGGTATTGTGCTATGTTGCATATGAGTGTGTGAGGATGTAGGTCATTACCTCGTGATCTACTTAAAGGTATAGCAAAATTGTGATGTTTTAAAGTAGAAAATAAACTGCATGGTATTTTAGTGAAAAAGAGCGATAAATGTTACAAGATGAACTGTTTTGCTATGAAACTTGTTCAACATGTTTTGTTAATAATTAATAATCAAGATGTAAGAGTTTTGTATGGTTGTGTTAAGGAAAATTGAACTTTACAAAGAAAACTGAATCGGAAGTCGGATTTAACTCCGCTTCCGTCGGGTTTTAGAAATACGTGTTTTAAAACCAGAAAAGAGAAGAGGGAGGAGGTACTTACGGGTTTAGAGATTAGAAGAGAGGAAGAGGGAACGGTAGGAGGCATCGGTGCGTCGTTTCGTCACCGGGAGCTCGTAGGTTTGTCGTCGGAATTTCGCCGAAACTTTCGTCTTTTGCTAACTTCAATTGCACACTAAACTTCTAGGGATTTTGTTGAAAGTTTTGATCAGAATTTTGGAGTGAGGGGTGTGTGTCTAGGGGTTGTATTTATAGGGTAAGGGTAGGGTTTAGGGTAGGTGAAAGGGTGTAAAGAAAAAAATGTATTAAATTGTAATAAAATGTATTAAAATGGAGTAATTAGGGTTTTAAAGGGTCTCTGGAACCGATCCAAGGTAATAAAGTATGCAGGAGTGATGGAGAGGTGAAGAGGCCCAACTTTCATGTTGGGTACTCGGCGGTCCGGCTGAGTCCGGCCGGCGGCGGCGGCCCGAGTCGACCGACTCGCTGGCCGATTCGGCTGAGTCCGGCGCTCGTTGGGTTCCTCGTCTCTTCATTTACCCCCTGCGCCAGTTTGTTTTATTAGTGTAGTGGGCTTTTACTGGTTTAGCACGTGTAGACTCTTGGAATTCTAAAAATATTAAAAGGAAACAATATTAAAAATAATATGGGGGATGAGATTTGAACTCTGGTGGGTTGGTTTAGCAGTGCAAGGTATTACCAGTGAGCTACAAACTCCTTCTTGCTATTAAAAAGCAAAACAAACTTATAACTTATGCTCAGGCAAAAGTACCCCTTTCTTTATTTTTTGAAATTTTTTAAAGAAAGTTGTACAGAAAGTTTAGGGTTGTTACATTCTGCCCTCCTTATAAAAATTTCGTCCTTGAAATTTGTAAAAAGAAAGTGTAACAGATTTAAGGAAAGTTTGGTGACAGAAGTACTGATAGTGTATGAAAAATAATAAAGTGATACAAGAGTTTTAAAAATGTGAAAGTGACTTACTATTGTTACCTTGGTCAACTGTCTCGGCTTCTACGACTGCTAAGGTGTAGGCCTGTCGCCGTGGCACGTTCCTCCTAGCTGGAGGCACATTCCTCTGTTCTCGAGGCATGTTCCTCAGTACCTGGTGGTATTGGAGAGTAGGCTGTGCAGGAGTTCTACGTGGAGGTGGTGCTGGGAGTGCATGACGAATTGCAGGAGCCTGGATAGCTGGCCGCTGCGGGTGGTTAGTGGGTGTGTGAGCTGAGTTGCGTCTATAGGGACAGTTTCCAATTCTATGATCGGATGCGCCACAAACTAGTCACAGGCCTTTTGCGCGCCTACAGTCCTTCTAAAAGTGTCCCTTTCTCATACAGTAGTAGCAGAAGTCTGGACTCGACTGGTTAATTACTTCTTTCTGTCTCTTAGGTTCAGAAGGTTGAATAAGGTAGGCTCCCCCTGCCATCTGGGTGGCAGAGCGCTTTATATCGGTTGCTTCTGCTTCTGATCGGTTCACTAATATAACAGTCTGCCGCCGCAGTTCAATCAAGAGGCTTCGGATTTCCTCAAGCAGAACCGTCTGCTCGTTGAGCGGAGCAAGGACGGCAGGTGTGAGTGGTAGTGGTGGAGGTGTGTTGTTGATATTGGTGCTGGTGTTTTTTGGGGAATCCATAACCTTGAAGAAAAATTTAGTTTAGGACAGATTCAAAGTATAAGATTCAAAGAATATGAAATTGTAAGATTCAAGGAATATGAATTGTAAAGAATATTTTAGTTGCCGGTTCTTGTGTTATATTGCTTAGGTTGTTCACGCAGAACAGAACTGCATGATAGGATTTCATACAGCTCTGACCTGCATGGGCCACCAACAAAACCTGTCACGCCCCGCTTTCCGGTGTACGGGCAGAGGGCGCGACTGGCCGCTACGTATTTACTGTGAAGTAAATACGCTAAGCGTATCTAAGCAATATAAATATAAATGCACAAGAGACAAGATATAATAAAACAACAATTTTATTTATTCACATTCTTTTTACAATATATGGAAAAGTAAATACAACTGAATGAAAGCAATGCCTAAACAGTGGCATAATAGAAATGAAAAGTACTGAAATAAAAGTGTGTACAATGAAGCTAGAGCTCTGGGTCGTAGGAAAGCTGGTCCAAGTCCTCACCAGTAGGCTCGATCTCCTGAGTGTCCAGATCACTTGACAATATTCCAAAGAAGAAAGAGAAGGAATGTCGTCAGCGAACAATCGCTCGGTAAGTCCCAAAAATAAGGGAGAAATAGAATAGACAGAAAGAGAAGGTAGCTTTTAAAATTGTATTATATGGTTAACGCTGTTGTTTGTAGTTTGGTACAGAAGAATGCCAGTGTATACGAAAGGAGTCTCTATAATTTCGTCGGAGCTTTCACCTTTTGCTAACTTCAATTGCACACTAAACTTCTAGAGATTTTCTTGAGAGTTTTGATCAGAATTTTGGAGTGAGGGATGTGTGTCTAAGGGTTGTATTTATAGGGTAAGGCTAGGGTTTAGGGTGGGTGAAAGAGTGTAAAGAAAAAAATGTATTAAATTGTAATAAAATGTATTAAAATGGAGTAATTAGGGTTTTAAAGGGTCTCTCAAACCGATCCAAGGTAATAAAGTATGCAGGAGTGATGGGGAGGTGAAGAGACCCAACTTTCATGTTGGGGACTCGGCGGTCCGGCCGAGTCCGGCCGGCGGCGGCGGCCCGAGTCGGCCGAGTCGGCGGCCGATTCAGCCAAGTCCGGCGCTCGTTGGGTTCCTCGTCTCTTCATTTACTTCCTGGGCCAGTTTGTTTTATTAGTGTAGTGGGGTTTTACGGGTTTAGCACGTGTAGACTCTTGGAATTCTAAAAATATTAGAAGAAAAAAATATTAAAAATAATGTGGGGGATAAGATTTGAACTCTGGTGGGTTGGTTCAGCAGTGCAAGATATTACCAGTGAGCTACAAGCTCTTTCTTGCTATTAAAAAGCAAAATAAACTTATAACTTGTGCTCAGGCAAAAGTACCCCTTTCTTTATTTTTTTTAAAAATTTTACAGAAAGTTTAGGGTTGTTACAGAGCATGAGAATGTGGACAACCTATCCCAGTGCTTCGCAGATGAAAATGAGGACGAGATGATCTCAGAATTTCCACTGGCGCCAAAAGACCTGGAGGATGGGATACATACCACGGCAGACAATCTGAGGAAAATCGACTTGGGGACGACAAACGATCCGAGGTTAATGTTCGTCAGCGAGCTGCTGTCCGAAGAGCAGGTGACTACACTAAAAGACGTGCTTATCCAGTATAAAGACCTTTTCGCGTGGAACTATTCCGAGATGCTGCGACTAGATCCAGAAATAGCTGTGCATAAACTGGCTATATCGCCGGACGTCAAGACAGTCAAACATGCGCCAAGAAGAATGCGGCTCGAACTCGAGATGAGTATCAATGCCGAAGTCAAGAAGCTAATTGACTCCATCTTCATCCAAGAAGTTAAATACACTGACTGGATCGCCAACATTGTCCCAGTGATGAAGAAAAATGGGATAGTACGCATCTGCGTGGACTTCCGGGATCTCAACAAAGCTTGCCCGAAGGATGACTTCCCAGTGCCTGTTACCGAGCTGATGATTGATAACACGTCCACCCATGAGGTCTTCTCCTTCATGGATGGATGTTCAGGCTACAATCAAAATGCATCCTGAAGAACAAAAGCACACCGCCTTCCGGACTCCACTGGGCATATTCTGCTATAAGGTGATGCCCTTCGTCTTGAAGAACGCTGGCGCTACCTACCGGAGGGCCATGACAAAGATCTTTGATGACCTCATCCATGAGATCGTTGAATGCTACATTGACGACCTTGTGGTGAAAAGCAAATCGTACGAGGAGTATCAGGAGCATTTGAAAATAGTGTTCCAGCGTCTTCGGAAATATAATCTGAAGATGAACCCTCTGAAATGCGCGTTTGGAGTCTCCTCAGGCAAATTCCTAGGATTCATCGTACGACACCGAGACATCGAAGTATACCCATCAAAGATCAAGGCGATTATGGAAATTCTCTCGCCAAGAACTCTTAAGCAATTGCGGTCTCTCCAAGGAAAGCTCACGTATATCCGATGGTTCATAGCCAACCTCTCCGGAAAATACCGCCCCTACAGCCATCTAATGAAGAAGGGGACCCCGTTCATTTGGGATCGTAAATGCCAGAGTGTATTGGATAAAATCATGCAATACCTGCAGAGCCTGCCAGTACTGACCACTCCGATCAAGGGAAAGCCCCTCATCCTGTACACAACAGCCTTTGAAGGTTCTTTAGGCACGCTATGGGCACAAGAAAACGATCAGGGAAAAGAGAGAGCTCTCTAATATTTGAGTCGAGTTCTCCTGGGGCAGAAAACAACTACTCCTCTATTGAAAAGCACTGCCTGGCACTGATCTTCGCGATAACGAAGCTTCGACATCATGCCTTGGCACATGAGGTCCATCTCATATCAAAGGTGGATCCTCTCAAGTATTTGATGTCAAGAGCCATATCGACAGGAAGGCTTGCCAAATGGGCCCTCCTCTTGATGGAGTTCTCGATATATATCGACCCCTCAAGGCAGTAAAAGGCCAGTCCATCACCGACTTTCTCACTGAGCATTCGATACCAGCAGACTCTCTTTTAAATTGCGAATTGCCAGATGAACACACGTTCGACGCAATCGATAGAGAGTAGGAAGGAAATAATGCCCGATGGGAACTCTACATTAATGGAGCATCTTCCATGAAAAAGCGAAAGCAAAACACCCCTATAATTAAAGCTGGGGTAGGCCTTATCTTCATGACTCCGTAAGGAGGGATAATGTGTTTCGCCCTTTCATTGACAGAGTCAAGAACAAACAACAAGGCTGAGTACGAAGCTTTGATAGCGGGTCTTGAGATTGCTGTCGACATGGGAATAGAAGATCTCCTCGTATATGGAGATTCCCCGCTGGTCGTTAGTCAAGTAAATGGCGACTATCAGACGTGTAAACCGGAGTTGGTAAAATATGGCGAAAGAGTGCGGCAACTGCTGACTCAAATTCCCTCCCATCCTGGAAAGCATACCGTGGGCGGAAAATAGCAAGGCGAATGCGTTGGCCAAGCTCGCTAAAGAATTGGACTACGAAAATCTTGATGACGTAAGGATCATTGTGCAAAACCGCCGGATTCTCGCGCCAACAGAAATATCTCCGGAGTCGTCTGAAGGAAAAGAAGCGACCAAACAAGCAGCCTGCCAAATAGAAGACGGATAAAAGGCTAAGGACTGGAGAAAAGTCTTCATAGACTACTTCAAATCCCATAGAACACCCGAAGACGCGTCGTCAAGACATCAGCTCATGAAGTGAGCCCTGTCTTTCGCCTTCGTTAATCATACTCTATATAAGAGGTCGTTCGACAATTTGTAGCTAAGATGCTTTGGACCGGAGGAAGCAAGGAGGGTCGTCCAAGAAACTCACGACGGGCTCTGCGGTTCTCATCAGGCCGGACCGAAGATGAAGTTGAAGATCAAGAGAATGGGTTATTATTGGCCTACGATGATTCAGGACTGCCTCGAATATGCGAAGCAATGTCACTCGTGCCAAATTCACGGGGGCTTCATTCACTAGCATCCGAATCCGCTACACCCAACATTGGCTAGTTGGTCGTTCGAAATGTGGGGATCCGATATAATCGGGCCCATCGAACCAGCATCGTTCAAGGGACATCGGTTCATATTGGCAACAACCGATTATTTCTCTAAATGGGCAGAAGCAGTACCGCTGAGAGAGGTGAAAACGGAGAATATCCTCCATTTAGTCAGGACACACGTCATCTACCGGTTCGGCATTCCGCGACGAATCATCTCGGATAATGGGCCAGCCTACAGAAGCCATAAAATCAGTCACTTTGTACAGCAGCATAATATAGATTGGAGATACTCTTCGGTCTATAATCCCCGAGCTAACGGTCTAGCTGAGGCTTTCAACAAGACCTTGACAAAGAACATAAAGAAAACAGTGTCCAGAAACAAAAAGGACTGGCATGAGAGACTGCATGAAGCTCTCTGGGCTTATCGAACCACGTTCAAAACGGCCACGAGTACGACGCCATTCGCGTTGGTATTCAGCACGGAAGCAGTACTTCCCTTAGAGATAGAACTACCCTCTCTACGAGTGGCGGTTCGTTACGAGCTGACAGATGAAGAAAATGCCTATCTTCGGCTTGAGGAGCTCGATGCCCTCGATGAAACTCGTCTTATAGCGCAGCAAAATCTGGAAGCTTATAAAGTAAGGATGACGCGCTCATACGAAAGACTGACTAGGCTAAGAACATTTCGCCAAGGCGAACTCGTGCTAGTCGTAAAAAGACCTATGATCCCCAAATGTGCAAAGCGGGGGAAATTTGAGCCAAACTATGAAGGTCCGTACATTATAGACAAGGTCTACCAAGATGGAGCCTACTTGCTCATGAACATGCATAGCGAAAGACCCTTCCGGCCAATAAACGGTCGATTCCTTAAGAAATACTACGCTTGACAAGTCACGACTCAGGTTAATGATAGATGACGACGCTCGTGTCCGTGCGTTGTCTTCCTGAGTCCAAACTCTATAAGTAGTAACTGGCAAAACTTCATCCCGAGGCCAACCAATGGTCCGAGATATCCCTAAACTAGCAATGGACCGAGATGTCCCTAAACTAACAATGGACTGTAATGTCTTTAAACTAAGTACATCGCCTCAAACACGGCGATAGTGGAATTCAAGTCCACATGCCCCAGCGGTGAGGACTGCAAATCAAATCCCACTGGCAAACAGATGGGTCACCTGCGGCGAAACTATTTTCGAGAGTTTCGTCGAGAGAAAAAAAATAACGGTATGTCCAAAAGCGAAATGGGCACGGATGAAAATCCGAGAGTGCTCCGTGAGTAAAAACAGCAGGGCTATCGGCGAGTTTGTGAAAACCCGAAAGGGTTCAGACTCGTAAAAAAAAGTTTTTGCACTTGCGAGGTCCTCTCGACCTTGTGAGGAAAAAATACCCGCGTGAGAGCCTTACGACTCACAAGGGAGCAACACACTTAGGGATCCCCACGATTCCTAAGGAGAAATTACACTTACGAGATCCTCACGACTCGTAAGGAGAATTCCCCCTATGAGACCCTCACGGCTCATAGGATTTGAAAGCATTAAGCTACAGGAATCAGAATCTGTTCTTAAGCCGTCATATCCCCCAATTTGCCCTACAAGCGGTCAATATAGATCCTTGTATACAATCCACGGGCACAAATAAACGTTCCTTCACCTAGTTCCACCAATGGCACTAAATTTCCCCATTTGGCGAATAACACTTGCAGGTCCTCTCGACTTGCAAGGAGAAAATACTCTTGTGATATCTTTAGGAGCCATGATAGGATTTCTATAGGCCTTCTTTGAAAAATGTTAACTTGTAGAATCCTCTTCATTCTCAGATCTGGTGCCTTACGACTTACAAGAGAAGATATCACTTAGGAATCCTCACGACTCCTAAAGAGAAAATACACCTACAAGATCCCCACGACTCGTAGAGAAAAAATACCTTTATAAGACCCTTATGGCTCATGAAGTCAAAAAGCCTTAGTCGGCAGGATCTTAACCCTGTTTGCTAAGACACCTTTGTTCAAATCAGCAAAGGCAAATGATGATTCGCTCCTGGCAATATTCCAGTGGCAGCGATGCTGATGCCAAAATTGACATCAAATCTCAAATCCCATACTCGGAACAAAGATCAGCGAGCCAAAAATACATATGAAATAGCCGAAATGATTGGGCAATTCGCAATAAAAATCAACTAGTAAAGTGTATGCATATAAAAACAGCCAAAATGATTGGGCAACTCGCAATAAAAAGCAGCGAGTAAAAAGAAAAACAGCCGAAATGATTGGGCACCGCGAAAAATAGCCGAAATGATTGGGCAATCGCGACTTTCGCGATATAAAAGCTGAAATTATAGAGCATCGCGGAAAGAAACAAAAAAATGAAACTCTGCCCTGCAGGTGAGTCCACATCAACCCCTGAATACAACCCATGGGCACAAACAAAAAGGGAACCGCATTTTCCCACCAGGCTCCACCAGAAAGAGAGCCAGGTATCGACAGCAACATCTACAGCCTAGAGATCAACAATGGCGTTCCTTCTCACTCCAGCAGGATGCAGATGCGGCGTCAACAAACGACCCCAGGGTCAAAAAAATGGAGCCATGGAAAAGTCTCTAGTTCCGAGCCTCGACGGTTCACAGACGACCTAGAGACAACCTCGACATTCGTCGCAATATAGCAGACACAATGTCAATAAACAAAGCAAAGGAAGATCCATAGCTTTAGGGTCTCGACGGCAACATTTACAGCTTAGAGATCAACAATGATGTTCCTTATCACTCCAACAGGATGCGGACGCGACGTCAACAACCGACCCCAGGGTCAAAACAATGGAGCCATGACAAAGTCCCTAGTTCCAAGTCTCGACGGTTCACCAACAACCTAGAGACAACCTCGACATTCATCGCAATATAGCAGACACAATGTCAACAAACGAAGCAAAGGAAGATCCTTAGTTTCAGGGTCTTGACGGCAACTCAAATAAAACCTGAAAGACTATCGGAGATCATCCCACACCAGCGCGGAGTGGTCATGACTCATCGGGGCTCCCAAATTGAGCCTAACCTCAAGTAAAAAGCGGCATGGAAAATCCCTAACTCTTGCTCTTCCGACAATAATATGACCTGGGAGATTACTTGAAGACGTCTTGTCCAGCCCCAGAAGGGATCAGAGACACGACAGTCGTGGGGCTACTCAAATAGCAAGATTGCATATCGGGTAATATATCGGCCATCGCGACGATACGATGGACAAAAACCCTAGTACCACAGACCCTAACGGACTTCTATCAACAGAGGTTAACTGTGACGTTAGGACATTCTTACGAGAACTTCTCGATTCATCTCGACTCGTAGGGAAAACAATGTTACTGCGAGAGCTTCTCGATTCGTCTCGACTCGTAGGGAAAAAACCTTAGGCAAAGCGTATATCAACCTGTTTCCTAAGCACCGGGGCCCTGCAGGTAGGTCCAAGATGGGCAATTGTATACTATCTATGGGCTACACTCTTCAAAGTCGAATATCAACAAGGAGGAAAAAACCCACTTACGAGTCCTCTCGATTTGTAAGGGGGAAAATTCTCTTGTGAGATCTTTACGACTCTCAAGAGAAAACGCACTTAGAAGTGCTCACGACTCCTAAGGAGAAAATACACCTATGGGATCCTCTTGACTCGTAGGGAGAAAAGTCTTCATGAGATCCTTACGGCGCATAAAGTTGAAAAGTCTTAGGCGACAGATCCGAACCTATTTCCTAAGCCATCGTTGCCCGACAAGGAGGTCAAGGTGGACTATCTGCGGGCCACATTTGCCAGAGTTACATGCTAGTATGAAATAAAATATGTCTTTTATTCATGAATTCAAGTGAATACAAGATACATTTCATAAAGGAATCAAAATGAATATATATTATTCATGAATCACAAGTTTATAGTCAGGATAAAAAAGGTACAAAGACGGTTATTAAGGAGGAGGCGTCTTCAACAAATCAGCAAACCGCTCACGCGCTCCTCTCAATCCTTTCTCATGGTCAGCTACCGCGGCCAACTCCGCTTCAACTTAAGTCCGTTGCCGCAAACAGGACGAAAGCTTTTCATCGGTTTCTAGCATGGCAGCTTCGCAGTCCTGCATGACCCGCTCAGTGAAGTCAAGCGTCCGCCTCAGTGTCAACCCATCCGAAATATATCGCTGGAGGTTGTCGAAAATAGATTTTAACTACGCAGCATTCGCTTCAACCTGGACGCGCAATCGGACATATTCGATGGAAGCCACCTCGTATTCCTTTCGCCTCAGGGTCGCCTCTTGTTCAAAATGGCGAATGAAAGGAACACTATACTCGACCCACGCAGCCCGCTGGGAGTTCGAAGCCAACACCTCAGGAGCGAGACGCTTGAGCTCAATCTCGTGCAGGCAAACCTCGATCTTTCTGCAGTAATCAACCCAAGAGCCGACGAGATCTTCATCATGGAAGTTCATGAGTGTCGCCGGCAATGGATTGACTTCAACGGCAAAATCCGTAGCAGAAGTGAGAGCTCAGCATTGAGATCTTCGGTAAATTCGATCAACATTCGCCGGCTATTTGCGGCGCCCCTGGAAGATATGCGTTTAGCGAAGGGCCCTGCGGGCATTGGAATGCGAGACTCAAAAGGAATTAGAGCCAGCGCAATTGCTACAAAATAAATTACGGTCAAATGTCGACTTGAGAGATAAAGAGAACACATGAGGGATGGAGTCTATTATACCGGCTTTGACAGGCTGCAGGATGGGGAGTACCGGAGGCACGGCTATTCTCTCGTCTCCTCCTCCGACCCGTGACGCTATGATAAATATGAAGAAGACTTAGCAACAATACGTCTATTCATAAAAGAAGGGAGGAGACATTAGCTGAAGAATATACTAACCAATACCAGAAGGTGGAACGATTTCCGACTGAAAGGAAAAATGCGGGTTCAACACCTGATATAAATGGTCGAAAAGGACTCCTGCAGAGTTGCGACAATATACTGTCAATATAAAGATGATAGTACCCACAGTGAAACAAATAAGTCACAAACCCATACCTTCCAATATTTGAGAGGGCATGGAAGAAGGCGAGGGGACAGCGACCGTCAGAGCAGCTACCAGGGACACTTCTTCAGACGGTATAGCCTCAGGGTTCACCGCGCCTATGCTCAAGAAAAACAAAATATCATCAGAAGGGCTGAACAGGATTGAAAAACTCAAAAACAGTGACCCAAGGACTACCTGATGGATCATGGACCAAAACCGTGATGGAGACGTCACCAGGTGTAACGACTTCTTCACTCTCTCTCGAAGGAATAAATTCTGCGCCCATAGCCTCATCCCCCGACTCGACGAGGGCCATCGTAACGCTTGCGATGCCCGTCGATACCAAGGAGCCACAGAGAGAAAGAGCAGCGGTCTGGACAGTCCCAGATTCCCAAGAAAGAGTAGCCACTTCGGGCTCTATAATCGTCAACGTTTCACTTGCCATACCATCGCCAGGACTCGGCCCTGCGTGAAAGAAAATGTTTATGTCAGAATTCGAAGACCGAGTTCTAATAAAAGACTGGGCGTTACGTTACCTTGGAGTATCTTTTCAGTTTCTTCCCAAGCTGCGCGTGCAACCTGTCTATGGGCGGTAGACAGGGCAGAGGGAACATCCACCAAAGGAGTGTCAGCAGGCGGGATAATGCTTGAGCCTGTACCTGCGGCCAAAACAACATCGCTCTCCCTCGCCACGCGCTCCCTTGCTTCCTGTCAGTCTGAGCAGTGAGAACTGATCTCCTTAAGACTTCCGACAGGGGAACATTGTCGTCTGAACCGAGCTCTGCCTCCGGAGTTGCTCCGGTGTCTATCACCGGCTGCTTTAGCAAAGCCTCCTACAGTGATTTTGGGATGGACGTGGCTATAGTAGCTGGCTCTAGAAGTTTTGCTGCATCGCCACTTGGGATCGGCACTGCACTTGGAATAATCTGAGTTGAGATAGTCCCTGCAATAATGTAAAATGGAAGGTCAGAGCACGAATAAAAAGAATAAAGGTGTAATGAACCAACTTATACCAAGGCCCAAAGAAGCGCGGAGCCTCTCTTTCTCCTCGAACGTCTTGAGGGAAGCCGCGAGAGCCTCTTCGGTAGAAATACCTGTTGAAAAAGAAAGCGTTAATAAAAGCATAATAAAGAGAAAATGGATAGACACAGAAGAATATAACTGCAGTATACCTAATTTTATGAAGATTAACGCCGTTTCCTCGCGAGCCAGTCGCTCGGAAGCTGCGAGGGCAGCCTGAAGATCAGTATTGGTCGTAGGCGTATTGAACAAACCCTCGTTGGTACCATATTCGTACAAGCCCTCACTGTAGAGAGCATGTGGCTCCTGGCCAAATATGACATCGGAAGAAAATAGCGACTTCTTCTTTTTCTGCGAGCGGACACCGGAGATCGATGACAAGATTTTGCGCTTGACAGACATTTTCAGGCGGTAGGTCCCGATTTCCGTACCAGCACCAGGTTCTGGGGACGCTACGGCTACCGCAGTTATGGGAACACTGGGTTGAGACTTCTCAGGAAAGGCGCGCGGGACCACAACCGTAATGACTTCTCTTAAGGAAGGATGAACGGCGGTCCATCGCTTCAAAGGGACTGCTGGGTTACCAGCTGGGACAACATCCTTATGATCAAGTAATAGCCATCTCTCTTCCCTGATAACAGCACCCGTCGCATGCTGGTACCACGCCACGTAGGCGTTCGAAGCTTTTGGCACGTAGCTCAGTTCACTGATGAGAAAGTTGGACCCCGTATTTAGTCGCATAAAATGGTGCAGTCCGCTGCGAATGCCTTCTTCCATAACAACCGGCTCGGCTAAGAATGCCTCGAGGAGAACACCCTGATTGTAACCTGACTGTTGAGCGAAACGGTATGGGTTATACCTCATGAACAGTGCCGAGGCGTTTTTCCTAAACACTAAAAAGCCTGGCCTAATTGAATACAAGTGCAGGATCTCCCGAGCCTTCAACGTGGGAGCCCCGTCTTTGAAAGTATCGCGCAACGGTTGCACCGCCTTGGTAGATTCCTTACCGATAGTTAAAACTCTATCGACAAAGGTCATGCTGTCCCCAATCATGCGCGGGCGGAGGACCAGTCGCCGAGCCTCTCGCTGCGACGGGTCTGACGCAGAAGCGTTAACCAGATACATGACTCGAGGAAAGTTATAAATATCGTAGAAACGGGGTCGTTTATGAACACCGAAAGCACCTAGCACATGCATCTCGATCCACGACGTGAAGTAGTGCACCAGGAGATGTACGGACTTTACCCCTAGCTGAGAAGTGTCTGCCGCTAAGCTCAGGCCATGGTATAGATGAGCCAGCCCCGCTATCCCAACGGCTACACACGTCCCTGCAACCATGTGGTGGACGGGATAAAAGACAGACGGCCTCATGTAGTGAGGATGAGTTGGAAGCATAAACCAGCTCAACCACGGGCCGATGAACCCCAGGAAGAACATCTCTTCATCGACGTCTGAAGCAGCGAGCTCTGCAAAAGGGATGACCGGGGTGTGTGGAATGAAGAAATCTCTTAAATTCGCTTCCGCCGTCGGCTGGTTATCCAAACCGAAACCAAACGGGTTGTCAAGCATGGCGAATTTCGCGGCTTGTTTTGACAAGACTTCTGGGCGAAGAAAGCGGGCGATGAAATCTATGAAGCTGACTCCATGCCCTCCAGACTCTAGAAACAGACTCTCATAAATGTTCAACACCTTGATTAGGCTCGGGAAGCGATGTTGAACGGCATTCTCCAGGGTGAGACCCATTACCACTGATTTGGTGCCAAAGATGTACTCATCAGGGGGAAGTATCTCCTCGTAATGTTCCCCTCTGACGGGTAGGCCCGAAATTTCTGCAGACTCCTCTAAGGAAATTGAAACTTCCCAGTCCGATAGAAGAAATGTGTGGGCCGGGATATTCTATTGTTCCAGGAAAGACTTGACCCACTATACATGAGGCGTGGGATATTGAAAAAGAGATGCATAAATTGCAGTATACAACCCGAGCTTCAGCAGTAGCGACTTCTTGGCCGACAGGATATAACGAGCCCACTGCAGGTAGCTGGCTGAATGGAGAGGAGTCAAACCTATCATATATACTTGTCCCTAAGGGCGCGACTCGCCTTGACATATGCGTCGCCCTAAAATATCCAAAGCCAATGGCGGTTGTACGGGTATTGATGTCATAGAAGGCTGAAGGCGACCCTCCGAGGTCCAGTTGACCTCCTCTACAGCATAATTCACTTGAGGCGAGTCGGCGTAGTGAATTGCTGAAATTGGCTCTGAGGGCGCTGCGCAAGAAAAACTGCGCCGACCCCGAATGATCTGATTATACCACGACCCCCATAGGTGAAGAGATTTCTACTCCGGGTCATGATCTTTAATAAGTGCGAAAACTTCTCGATCCATAAGTGTGTCGGCAAAGGCGCTCTCTGAGCGTACGAAAGGGAAGGAAGAGTCGAAGGCCATTGCACCCGCACAAAAGGAGAAGGGTCAGCTATCGGTGTTATGATTCAGAAATTAGAACTTTAACGTTCTTTGACACTAAAAAAAATTTCACTGCGGCAAGGAGGGCCCCACAAAATCAAGATGACGCCCCATCATTGATGGGGTAGTCACTCATTAAGAATGGAATCCGAAAAGGATTCTCATTTAATGAGAAACCTCATTGGGCTGAGGAGTTAAACTCTCTCGAGAGCTATGCTCTACAAACAGAATTCACATCTGTCAATTTTAATTAAGAAGGGAATAAAATTCCCTAAAAAATTTCTAAAGAGCCATGCTCTATAAGGACGATGAGGTGATCTACCAGAACCCTCAAATGCAAAGCTTTTGCAACAGGGTAAAACCCCAAGATCTTTAAGATCTGCAAAACAAACTCTAAGAGTTCTTCATGGAAGATGAACAATGTTTTAATTAATAGGTTAAGCAACCTTAAAATACATCTTAAGATCTACGATCTAAGAAGAGCAAAGCTCTGTTCATTGGTTCGATTATAATCCTTACCAAATTTTGGGGTAGAGTTCTAACTTTAGAAAGGATTTCTTTGGGCGGAGAGCTAAGCTCTGAAAAGAGAATTAAATTTTCAAAGAATAACAAAAGAAGATGAACAGAAGTCATCTCAAGGGCCAAAGGACCGACTTATAGGCACAAGAAATCGATTCAACTTCCAAGAAAATCCAACGGTGGAAAACCTGTCACCGCTGCACTCACGTGTGGGCCACATGAGCGCAACGGTGGGGGGTATTTATTTCCCCAATAAAAGAGCAAAGCGCTATTCAAAATTTGAAAGGCGGGGCCAAGAGTTAAAAACTCTGAGGCAGCGCCTCACGTGCCTTGCACGAGGACGGCAGCGCTAAGAGTTAAAAACTCTTAGGCAGTGCCTCACGTGCCTCGCACGAGAGCGCCGACGCCAGAACGAAAATCTCTCTGTAAAACAGAGCCATTGGATCAAAGATCCAACGGAGATGATAAATCATCAAAATACAGAATTAAATTCTGTCGAGGAAATATTCCTCAAATCTTTTTAAATAAGAAAGATTACTCTCTGTAAAACAGAGTACCGTTGGATTAAAAAATCAAATGGTGATTAAAAATCACCTATATACAGAAAAATTCTGTATGGGAAAATATTTCCTTAATCTTATTAAAAACAAGAAAAATATTTTCTGTAAAACAGAAATCCTTGGATCAAACATCCAATGGTGGATAAAGTCTCCAAATCAATCAGGATCTCTTAACGAGAGATTTCTTTAACTAAATCAGCAGACTAGCCTCTATTATATAAAGGACCCAAGATTTCAAGTCTAGTACAGAGGAACCCCCATAAGCTTCAAACTTAAAAAAAAAGAGCAAGAAAGAAGAAAGCTTTAAGAGGGAAGAAAGAAGAACACCTCTCTTCGAGGTAAATAAAAATAATAGAGATCAGAGCATCTCGTCTGCATATCCAAGGGTTTAACCATCATAAAAGAACTTAGTTCTTTCTCTGGATCTGAGATCCATGAGACAAATCTTCCACAAATGAAAATTTAATTCTCATAGGGATGAACTCGTTCTTGGGGATCAAAGATCCAGTAAAGAACAAAGAATTGAACTCTTCATAACAGAATATATCAAGAAAACCCAGCGCCTCACGTGTTCATCACGTGGGCGCTGCTCAATAAAGAATGCTTAGCACTCAATGGTTGGCGCTCATTGCCAAGCGTCTCATGTGTCCCTCACGTGGGCGTTGTTCAATAAAGAGTGCTTAGCACTCAATGGCTGGCGCTCAGCACCAAGCACCTCACGTGTTCCTCACGTGGGCGCTGCTCAATAAAGAGTGCTTAGCACTCAATGGTAGGCGCTCAGCGCCGAGCGCCCCACGTGTCCCTCACGTAGGCGCTGCCCAATAAAGAGTGCTTAGTACTCAATATTTGGCGCTCAGAGCCAAGCGCCTCACGTGCTCCGCACGTGGGCGTCATAAAGAGTGTTTAACGCTCCAAAAAAGAGGGGAAAGTAAAGTAAAGTATGAGTGTCAGAACCTAAACAAATGCTCAGTATTGTTTGCACAGAAAAGAGACTAAGCCTAACCAAGTGTTCAACACTTTATTCAAATGAAATGGCAAAGACTGAGTGGGCTAAGCCCAAGTTGACCAAATCTCTAATTCAGATCAACCGAGCTCATGGGCTCATCATTTTCCAACCGAGCTCATGTGCTCATCGTTTTCCCAAATTGGTCTTAGTCCCAAACATGACTAATGACCTTTCGACGGATCATCATCCCACATCTCTCTTCAATATGGAAATTGGTTCAAGGGTACATCTCCTCACACCTTTAATATATGTCGTTGTAATTCTTCAACGTCTACAGAGAGGTAGCGAGTCTCGACAACCAACAACTCTTTGGTGCACTCCCAAACCACAACGGACCGTAACGTCCTTAAACTAAAGCATTGGAGTCTAAATGCTCTTTTGTTGGGTCTGAATGATCCCAAAATCCTGTTGAGTAGATCTTAGTCTAAAATTGGCCTAACGTATCTTTAACAAATATTTAAGTTGATCTTAATCTCAAACGAGATTAACGATCCTTAAATCAAACTAAACCCAAATCTAAAAATATACGGATTTGAACTAATCCACGCCCTACGGGCGACAACATAAATTAGTCTCCGTATACAATCCACGGGCAAGCAAAAATAAAACAAACACATACAACACGAAGTGACCTTCTGGAGCAGGAGAAAGTGGTTATCGTTACGCGGTAATGTAATTAACCACAAGGGCTTGCGCCTGCAGGTAAGAGCGTCCCCATAATAAAAAAACTCCCTCAGAAACGAGGGGGATCTGACGAAGTCTGCTACAACAGCCGCATCCGTCCAAACCTCCGATACACGGTGCCATAAAATCAACTTGGCATCTTCGGAGAGGTGGACGGATAAACCCAAATAGCATCTACCCCCAAAGTCAGGAAAGACGATCCATCCCGGTTTCGTCTCCGTTTTCGGCGGTAAACATAAAACATTTTCTTTCATTTTAAAAATCAAGCCATAATTGAATAGTATGCACAAATGAATTAATAATTCATTTGTGCACACTATGCAAGCATGGTTCTCACCATACTCCCCATTCTCAATTTCCACCTCATTATCTCATTTTTAACAAATGAGTAAATCCAAAATGAGGTGTCCACCTTCTAAAATGTTTTCCGGATAAATACAGATTACATTCTACTATATATACATACCTATATTCGTACCGAAATACGAATATCCAAAGAGATAGAATAACACAAAGAACATAATACTAGAATATACATATCAAAATATATATATGTAAATTATTAAATCAATACCTGATTTAATAATCTGGCTCAATCCCGAGCCGGCTAGTATTACCAACCGTCCGATTGAAAATCCGGGTATATAGTACAATCAATCAATCGATCGGAACCCTGCACGTATCCAATACGGCTACTACATCGTTTCGCCAGAATCAGGAAACCCTCTATGTGGGACTCTAAAGACTCGTCATTACGCTGGCAGTGGGTTTAACCACAAGTACGTCAACGGCACTAGCTGTATGTAACGGCTATCCAGGTATTGGGCGAAAGGAAGGCCAACGAGCAAACCCATCCAAACCCTTACTGAGTATGTCCGTGACAATCTCCGTACAGTCCTGTCTGTTTGTCTAAGAATATCGCAGATCGTGTCTAGGGGGTGGATAAAGTCAAACCCCTAATAACGCGACATTTCGTGTCGGCATGAAGCCCATCACCCACTAAGAAACTACTGATCCAAATCAGTAATTCTCGTCCACCTTGGCCAAGAATTTCTGGTGATGGCCACCCGTGCACAACGCGACATCAACCTCCAATACCGGGAGAGACGAATCCCCGACGATACGCCCACTGCCTCCATATGGCTCGGGACTGTTCCCAACTTGCACGACTCCTTTGAGCCGTGGTAGGATAGTAATCAAAGTACAGTGGGAACTTACACGAGACAAATGACGATTTCAGATCGACAGACTAACATGTACTAATGTCACCTGGGAACTATCTGACAATAGATATAATACCAACTAGCATGTTTCCGACGAGTCCGTCCAGTGTACTCATAACCCAATGAGCACCTGTATACTATTTTAGGTTACTAATTGACACCAATGGCTTATGAGACCGGTCACCGCCCCTCGTCGGGGTCTCGATAAGTATACACTAGTCTACTCCAGAGTATCGATGCCCAGTCTCGATACTCCCACGACTAGGGACATTTAAGGATGTGCTTATAGACCACCCAGCTCCCACGTATATGATCACTGTCATAATGCTGATAGTCAAGCAAGAATCCTATGGGCTCTATCAACATGTAATAGTGATATGTAATGCCACCTAATGCATATACATGATGATAAAGACAAACCAGATAGCATACTATCATCTCGAGTAAGACTGTTCTCCCCGTATAGGTTCTCCCTCAATCATCACAATCGCGTGCCTGCGATTCAATAATTGACTTGAGGGCACTAGAGCCAACAATCTCCCGCTTGCACTTAAGGCTAATTATTGCGGTATTGCATACTCACAGCCTGTGTGATACCGAACACCCAACTTCTCTACTAATCTGTTTCGCAAAACCCGTTTGCGAAACTAGTGCGATCGAGAAATAGCCTCAGTGAGTGGATCCGCTCCAGTGTTTCTATCTTTATCTCTTTATATCTCAACTTCGTGGAGAAAGACCATCACCCGAAATGAGCAATACCTGTTTTAGAATTTGTCTGGATATCTGATAGGACCCAGTTCACAAATGAACTCCAAATCCAACAAACTTCTTAGACTGTATCATCCACTGAATTTAATCAGTATCCTGCGCCATGCCTTCCTCAGTATCCACTTGGACCACCTGTCCAACATACTGCCCCACAAAAGAGGGAAAACTATAACTCTGACAGCCATTCTGTCATCCAGGTCACCTTGGAAGCCTAAAATGATAACCGCCTCCCGTAGGAGGCCGCCGTTACCATAAACCAAGAACATCCACTTATGTTCATAACTGCTTCCCAACGTTTCTCCAGGATTGGATTAATATATATGCTTATTGCATCCAGTGCAAAAGCAATATCTGGTGTGGTACTTGACATTTCATGATTAACTCAATTGTCTAAGCAAGTGATATGTCAATCATGCAAATCTTTCTCCTCATCAGTCTAGAAGACATCTCTTTAGAGAGGGTGACTCCATCACCTGCGGGTACACTATCTCGCCAGGAGTCATCCATTCTAAAACACTTTTAGAATATTGTCAAAGTACCCAAATTGGGACACTTCCCAAATCTAGATCTAAAACCATAGATCTAGTGACCAGAATCCCTGATATTTTATCCAGATCCTATATGGAGAAACACCTTGTGACAACCACAGTATAACCGTTTGTAGTATAGAAATATCACTTCCTATCAAGAGCATGTCATCTAAATACCAGCACATCACTCCTTACTACCTTCTTACCAGATCCATCTGTTATTCTGATGAAGTCAAACTCTATGACTGTCACATCAAAAATAGATGTTCTATCTCCGCTATACATGTTTTAGTCTATAAATAGACATAAGCTACCATCTCACTGTGCTTCCGCTGCTCCCACTGAATACAACAACCCTCTGGTATAGTCATATACACGTGTACTTCTAAATCTAGTTTAGAACGATGTTATACTCATCCTCCTGCCAGGTCTCATAGTCTAGAACAGCAGTAATGACAAGTCTGGATAAACAAGAACCTCCCTGTTACCGTCTCTGAGAAGACCGAAGTACCTCTCGGGTGCCTGAGGTTACCCACCAAATCCGCGGAGTGGGTAATAGAATGTCGAATCCAATTGAATCTTTAGCTTCTACTAAATTTTCAGTAATCGTTTGTGGTTCTGGAATCACTTCCAGTTCTACCATACTCCCACTAATGTTTTCTGAAAAGAAATCATTTTACTAAAACTGTGGCGAGTCAAGAACAATATAACTATTGATCTTCCAGATGGTAGAATGTTAACCGTCGTCAAAGCCCAGGATAACCTACAAACTGCCATTACTGAAACGTGCCTAGAGTTTATCTGGATTCTGGTTTTAAGCATAAGCCGGACAACTCCATATACCTTAACATCGTTAAGATATGAATCCATTCTATATCCAATATATAAACTAAGGCACTAATTTAATTGGAACCAGATTCAAAATCATGCAGCTGTCTTCAGTGTATATCAACTAAATGGAAGGAGGCCAATCAGCATTACTCGTCAAGGGGTACACCCACGTATGAGTAACTTTGTAACAACTCCATTTTTAGTGTACAAAAATTTGCTTTAAAATTAATTTATACTTGGATTATTTACTTCTGCTGTTATCACTTTAAGTATTTAATTCACTCCTTAATTACAAGAAGGAGCTTGTAGCTCATTGGTAATACCTTGCACTGCTTAACCAAGCCGCCAGAGTTCAAATCCCATACCCCACATTATTTTTAATATTGATTTTTTTTAAAACCTTTAGAATACCAAGGGTTTACACGTGCATATTTCACAAAAACCCCACTACACCCAAAAATGTAATATTGCCAGAGGTTAGATAAACCGACGGGGGGGGAGGGGATTCCGGCCACCTGACTCGCCGGGAATCGGCCTCGACTCAGCCGACTCAGTCCTTCGACCGAGTCACGGCCGAGTCGGCCGATTCCGGCGACGACCCCAACACAAAAAATGTGTCTATTGGTCTCCCCTGTACACCTGCAAAATTTTATCCTCAGACCATTTCCAGAGATCTTTTAAAACCCCAATTACTCCACTTTTAATACATTTTTAATACATTTTATCACATTTTTCATTTTAACCTTTCACCTACCCTAACCCTAGCCTAACTCTATAAATACCACCCCTACCCTCTACCCTCTCACCCCAAACTTTGAGCCAACTCTCTAAAATTCTCAAGAACTCTTGTGTGCAATCGAATTGAGCGAAAGGCGAAGCTCCGGCGAATTCTTCAGCGGAATTTTCGGCAACGACCGTAGGAACTCCCGAAGACGAAACGATGTACCAGCGACTCCTCCCGATGCACCTTCCTTTTATCTTTGATTGAAACCCGTAAGTCCCCATTTCTACCTCTCTTTTCTTTTCTAAAAATACGGATTTACAAAACCTGACGGAATCGGAACAAATCCGATTTCCGATTTGGTTTCTTTATAAAACTTCACTTCTCGTTAATACAGTTACTATTAAAATCTCTCATGTTGACTATTAAACACTAATCAACCAAATTGATCAAGTTTCATATCATAAAATAATGGCTATTTCATTTTACCATATTTTCATTTGAATACCACATAGTTTCGATTCTACATTCAATATCACAAAACATGCTATACCTTTAAGTAGATCACGAGGTAACGACCTACCTCCTCACACACTCATACGCAACATAGCATGATACCCTCGGGAATTTAGAATACGGGAAAACGACATTTTTCATTTAAATACCATTTACTTAATAAAACCGTTTTCTAATGATTAATATTTATACAAATCTTTGCAAAGCGCCGCTACAACCCATTTTGGGAAACCCATTCAGGATGGTGCGGATTATCTCACATCCTCGGGATTAGTAGTGCAAGATTCAGACCTCCGCAAGGAGTATTCGGTCTCGAAAGATTTAAATACGACATCTTAAGAAAAACGAGATTTCTAGAATATAATAAATATATTAAAATTTATTTTCATATAAATATATGTATATGTAATTCAAAAATATCTAATTTGAATTATTATAAATATTCTATCTTTTTCTAAAAATGTCACAAGAATCAGTTTACACTAAAATACCATGAATTCCATATAATTAATATTACAAATAAATACCATTTATTATGGAATTAGGATATTTTCACTAGAAATATCACAGTATAAAATATACATTCATTACAACTCTAAAGACGATTAATAAATACTTGGGGTGTATTTTGAAAACTATACAAAAGTATTTTTACATAAAACCCCCTCAAGTTCTCTAAATTACCCTAAGGATCCTAGTAAATATAGGTTTAAGCGGGACCAATCTCTTGAGCCTCAAAGAGCCGGAGAAGTGGGTGCTTGCCTATCTAAGGTAGACAACTTAACAACGATGTTATCAATACAGTAATCGTCTTTGAAAAAGACACAAATCCTGCCGCCCATGTGCAGCGGTTACCGATAGCATCAAAACAATCAGGACTTCAATTTACTTTTCTAATTGTCTGACTCATTTTGAGTCTCATTATAATCTGATTTGAATATGATTCAAGTACAATCTACAATCTACAAATTACAATCTACAATATTACAATTCAACATGAATCCATGAATCCAATTATCAATCTATACAACTTGACTGAACCAAACCATGGATATACATTCCATTTACATGCTTCTCCAGTTATTCCATTTACATGATTCTATGGTTACATCCGTTTACAGATATCATGGTTTTGGTCAGTCATCCAAATATACAATCAATACAAGTTACAATACAATACAATACAATACAATCAAAACACTACGGGGTTAAAGGGGTAGACTGGTACGGAAGGTGTTAAAAGTGGCACGAGACTGCAAGATTTAAGACACCTAACCGTATTCAATTGCCGTTGTTCCGGGTTGTATAACGGAGCTTTGTACTCTATATTCCATTTGCCCTGGTCTCTAGTATATAGAGACCCCTCTCGTATACACTAGCATCCTTCTGTACCAAGCTACAAACAACAGCGTTAACACAATAGTATAACAATATACTACAACTTTAAAAGCTATCTTCTTATTCTGTCTATTCTATTTCTCCCTTCTCTTTGGGACTTACCGAGCGACCTGTTCGCTGACGACATTCTCTTTCTTTCTTCTTTGAATGTCGTCAGGTGATATGGACATTCCTGAGATCGAGCCCACTGCAGAAGACTTGGACCAGTTCAGTAAAGACCCCGAGCTCTAGTCATTGTACACTTTCCATTCAGTACTTTTCATTTCTGTTATGCCATTGTTTAGGCATTGCTTTATTTTAGTGTATTTACTTTCCATGTATTGTACAGAAAGAATGTGAATAAATAAAATTGCTGTTTTTATTATATCTTGTCTCTTGTGCTTTACTTTTATATTGCTTAGATACGCTTAGCGTATTTACTTCACAATAAATACGTAGCGGCCTCGTCCCGTACTCTGCCCGTACACTGGGAAGCGGGGTTTGACAAACATGAAAGAGAACCAAGTTCTCAAAACCATTACTTACGACGGAATACCTAGCATGAGTATCTACATATTTGATCACCTTGAAGAATCTTGATACTTTGCAACATATGGTTCTCTACTTTATTCTTATACCTATAACTTCTCAAAATTTGGACCTTGTATTTCAACGAAATATTTTGTCTAAAACTAGAGAAGTCAAAAGTAAACAGAATATAATACGAGTACCAACCCCTTTGTCCTAATGGACACCGGACAACATACAATACTCTGTATAAGTCCATTGAGTTTAATAACTCAAACCCTATGAGTCGTAGGTTGAAAACTGTACTATGGTTAAGAAGAATTACACCGTTGTTGAATGCACCTTACCTAAACACCAACTGATATAGGCAAATGTCATAGACATAATTTCAAAAAGTTATATCTCAGTTTAAAAATTAAATCTACTGATATATCAGTTTGAAATTGATGCATAACAACGGATATTCAAAACCAAATATTTGCCGTTAGGCAAAGCCCAGGTGATTTCCTAAAATATCACCAATTACAAAGAATTCTGATATAATAAGGATATAATCATATAATTCCCAATATTGTACTCCCACTCAGCATCTGTAACTCCATACAGATGTGAGAATCAAAACTGGTAAACACATACCCTGGAGTTAGAATCTAATTGGGAAAACAGCTTTCAATTAACACTGCACAGTAAAAACTGAAACATGATAATGTTTCGAATGTGTATCCGGGTATTCCAAATAATGCCTCTTCCACTATCCAGATTCATGACTGTAACCGTATATTTGCTTGCTCTCACTCCAATCCCTTTATATGTCTTTCCTTATTACCTTCAGTACACCTTGCTTAGGCTAAACGGTTTTCTTCCTTCCCTACCTTTTGGCACCAGCCTATAGTTTGGAAGAAGACTATCTAATAAGCGTAATAGGTGTACTCTTCTAATACCAGAAGCTCTCATAACTTGAGAGAAGGTAAAGAGAAAAGTCAACTGAATAATCATATTCCATTTTTCCAGAACCGGAAACTATCCTCGAACTGAAACAAATTTTATCGAGTTCGTATGTAACTATACGATGGCATATCCAATAAATGTAGATCTTCGTAGTAATACGGAGTGTTCCGGAGAAATGCGAAGCGAAAGTAGGAGTAGCAATGATATACGCTGCTTGGTCGTGAATGATAGTAGTCGCGATTTCCTTTGCCCTTAATCTAATCCCTTTATATGTCTTTACTTATTACCTTCTGTACATCACACTTAGGCTAATTGGTTTTCTTCCTACCCTACCTTTCGGCACCTACCTATGGTTTGGAAGAAAACTATCTAATAAGCGCAATAGGTGTACTCTCCTAAATACTAGGATCCCTTGCAGCCTGAGAGAAGGTAAAGATAAAAGACAACCGAATAATTCTATTCAATTTCTCCAGAACCAGAATCCATCCATGAACTGGAACAAGTTCCTTCAAGTTCGTATGTAACTATATGATGGAAATATCCAAGAAATGTAGATCGTCGTAGTGATACAGAATGTTCCGGAGAAATGCAAAGGTGATATAGAAGTGGCAATGATATATGCGACTATAACAATCCAAAAACAAAAGTGTTTTAAGAAGGTTCGGTTAACATGGTTCATAAGTTTTAGTTTAGGGTCAGGTCATGGTCGCTGCCAAAAAGAGAGAGAAAAGAAACACTCAGCGTGCACTCTAACCTAAATTAGATTGGTTAATCACTTTATCTAATCAGGATGGCTCCCACTGTTCCTCGAATTCACCTTCAAACCCTAAAGGAGAATTAGTCGGGATCTGATTGAAAGAATTAAAGTTTTAACCGCAATCAAGACGGTGTCGCTATGCAGCTAGCCGGTTGAGCACGGGTCGATCCACAGGGAGATGGTTGTATGTCCGTTCTTGTCTTAGACGAGTCAATAAAGAATTGTATATGTTTGTTCAATCTAACCTATGTGTATTTATTTGCAAGTATGAAGTTGTTAAGAAAAAGATACGAGATTGTAAGCTAAAGAAATCCGTACTCAAAACCTTTGAGCCGAATCTTGACCAATTGAAGCTAGAGCAATCGGCAACAACGTGGATTAGGGGATTTAAGCGCGGTATTCGTGGAATCCGGCTTATTTACCCTTGTCCTTCCGTTCTTGTCTCTTGCTTTCGCCTCCGGCCAAACCGAACGCAACCGGTCGCGGTTAGGAATCACCGTTACCTTGTTAGGGTAGGGTGCCTAACGGAGCGCTTGCATATGGTTTGGGCGGAATTCAATGGAAAATAACGGGAAAAGGAAATGAGAAAAGAAAATCTTAACTTACAAAATCGTATTTCTTCTTAACAACGATAATTACAACCATTCACAATATGAACAAAAAAGAGAGAAAGAAAAGAACAAAGAAAAGAAAAGATTACAAGTAATTAAGTGCATGAATAAAATTGCAAGTAATAAAAGACAAGAATGAAAAAAAACAAGAAAGAATAAAAAAGCAAGTAATAAATAAGCAAGAAAGAAATTACAAGAACATAGAACTCAAGACAAGCATGGGATCAATAGCCAACCCTTAAACTTGCAAGCTCAATTAAGAGGTTGCAAGATCAAGAGAAGGGTAGAGAACGCATGTGAAATGAAGCGCTTGTTCCATAAGAAAATACGACCTTTGAGATCAATAACTAACCCTTAACCATTCAAGCTCAATGAAGAGGTTGAATGATCAAGAGAAAGCAAGAATCTCAAGGGAAAATTAAACAAAAGAGAATGATACAAAAGCTTTCATCTTCATTGATCTTCCACTCAAAAAGCTCTCACTACAATTTTCATGGAGACAAGATGAAGAAGAAGAAGAAAAAGACTAAATCCTAACAAAAAGAGGAACAAAAGAATGACCCCTTGGCTTGGCTCAGTTCTGGAGTATTTATAGGCGGGGAAATGGAAACCTAGGGCAACATTCTGGCATAAGATGAAAGTACCAAACTGCCCACAAAATTTGACCCAGCAAGGAGCCTACATGGCCGCGGATCCGCGGCCAATACCCCCTATTGGCCGCGGATCAGCGGCCGTATAGAGGAATTGGGTGCTCCGTTTTTCTGTGCTTCCCTGGTCTGCTGTCCCCTGTTGTCTGGTACATATATTTTCTGAAAATACTTTCACATTTCTTCCAGAATTTCTGTTGAGGAAAGGTGGACTTTTGTGGATGCTTTTGTCATGATTGCCTCGAGCTCCGCGTAGATTTCTTGGAACTTGTTGTTGCCATTGAGCCTTGTTCATGAAGGTGACATTGATTTGACATTTTGTCTTCCTAAACTGGTATCTGGCAACATACGGATGACGAGCGGAGACCGTGTTTTCTCAGTGGTTGGCAGGAACCCGGATTTTGTCGTGTTTTCCATGAATTTCACCGTTTTAGAACCGAGAACCTGTATCCTGCAAATATGTAACAAACACGGATTAAAAGCACCTACCTATAAACAACCGAGCGTAAGAATGGGCGGTATAAAATGCAGTATTCTGTGATGAACAAATACCCCCAAACTTAACTTTTGCTCGTCCCGAGCAAAACCAATTATTCACAAAAATAAAATCCTAACCGCACTTTCGCAGGGAACGCGATTGCACTGAGCGCGTGCAACAAGCCGTTAAACCTCTAGGTGTCCCTAGTAGGAGGAGTGTTGTCTCCTGAGGGTTTTCAGCGGATACTACCCACAAAATCCCGTCAAGCTAGTGCCATAAGTTAACGTCGATTCTACTCCTACAGTTTAGTATTTACGTTAGAAACTCTATCATCCTAAGTTAGAAATATCCAACTCTAATTTTTCACACCTCCTATCTATTTAACCTTGGGTCCTATACGTTCCAAAAAAGTTTAAAAAGATATCGGTATCTCCTGAGTTTTCCTTCTAAAGTGCGGCCTCAAATCAGGGATTTTTATCAACTTTACAGAAAATACAAGTCTTATTCTTTATTTCTATCTTTTATCCAAACATCGATTGTATACCCCTACGTGTGTGTGTATTTTCACCCCTACACTCAAGAATTCAATTCAAGCTATAATACCCTTGCCCTAATACCTAATACTACTTCTTTTCATTAAGGATGGACGGATTTGCTCACACACCTTTTATGCGACTATTAATGCTTCCTGAGGCACTAACGGCCGATTACTGAATGCGTGAACTTTAAAGCGTAAATAGCAGTCTCCAGGTCTTGATTTTATTCTATTTTTTTCTTTTTCTTTTTCTTTTTTCTTTTTCTTTTTCAAGACCGGATATATTTTTCAATATGCTCTTTTGGTGTTTAGCTTTAAATACCGTTTTTTCTTTCATACTAGGCTTTCAGGCAAGAGTATTTCTAGGTATCCTCTACTATCCCAAGTTTCAAGGTGCGTGTATGTGCAGTTTGTAGGGTATATACTTTCTAAATTTGAACTCAAGAAAAGAAACTATTTTTCAGACTTATCCTTCAGTAGAGCATCAATACTTTCCCTTCATCTTGACTTAACTAAAGAACTGAACTCAAGATTACCTATTTCTCAAAAAAAACTGTAAGGACGTATACTTTCCAAGTTTAAACAGAATGAGGGTTATTTTTAGGGTTTTCAATTCCTAAGCCTAGAATTTAGTTATTTCTATCATATCAACTAATCTTTCGGAATAAAGATCTAAGTTACCCTATTAGCTAACTTGACGACAAAGTTTTTATATTTTTGGAAAATTTTCAATTTTTGTGGGTTTTTAATATGGTATGCAAATGCAAAATATACAAATGAATGCGAAGGAAGAAAGCTTACCGAGCACACCCCCAAACTTAAACTTGACAGTGCCCTCACTGTCAGGCTATACCAAGAGGGTCAAAATTGCCGGCGCTCCCTAAAAACAAATTATATACAACAAAGAAAACAAAAAATATATACAAAAAAGGTGTCCCCCCCAAACTTAAGTAAAACAGTGTTTCCACTGTTAAGCGTTGAAATTCAGGATTAGGGGGGAAAGAACAGTATCAAGCTATACAAGGCCTTACACAGGCCAAAAGTTAGTACCATCCATTCAAAGATTTTATCTCGATAAAGCAGTGGCTGGTGAAAGAAGGCGTAGAGAAAAGAGATGGAGAATACGCGAGACCGTATGGAGATAGAAGTGGTATACGGTCTCGGTATATGAGAGGAAGAAGAATGGCGGAAGGGAAAAAGAAGTGGAATACGAACTTGAGGGTGCAAATGTAGTAAATAGATTAGCACAATTTGTGATGACCGATGTGTGAAAAGTGATTGTGCTAATATATTTACTCGTCGAGAAATTGGGTCGAATCCCTCAAGATTCGTAAGAAACCATGGGTACGCCGAACTTGGTAAACCAGACATATGAAATGAAAGTGAGACAGGTTCTTGCAAGGTCGGAACGATGTAAAGGATGGAGGGAAGTGGTTGAGGAAGGGTATCGGTTAAGGGTTCTGGAGGGTGTACACAGTCAGTGAAAGGAACAAGATGAATTGGAAAATCCGACTCATCATCTAGAACTGTTTCATCCTCAAAAATATCCTCAAAATTCTCCTCAAAATTAAGCTCATCCATGCATATTTCATCAAAGTCCGGACGCATATGGGGTTCGGAAAAAACATTCAATGACTCGGGATGATGAATTGGAGAGAAAAACTCAGTCAAATCTACAGGTTCATCATCCAAAATAGTCCCAGCGTCAATATCCTTAATCAAGTGAAAGTCAATTTTCTCAGACACCTCATCAAAAGCATGGATTTCAATCAATTCTGGTTCTAAGATATAGGTGTAGAGGTCAAAAGGATTAGGTATGGTTTCACTTGGAAGGGACCCTTCACAATCGGGCAAATCAAACACTACGAAGTCGCACAACTCATTCATCATTCTATCTTCAATTGATAAATCATGTGGGATACTCGATAGATTTTCAAAACAGGAGTTGTGGGATTCAATTTGGGACGGGTAGGTTTGATTTGGAAGGGGGTACATCTCACTCTCTCCACTCAAATTCACAGCCTGTCCTGCCGCCTCATCATACATTGAAAAAGTTGGAGCTAGTTGAAAACTAGCTACCGAGTCACTAGGTTGCATGAGGGCGGCCATGGACGCATTCAAATCCATCATCTGTTGGCTTGACGCTACCCTAAAGTCTTCCAACGACTGTTCTAGACTAGACATGGGTTGAAAAGGGGTTTCAGTCAAGGATTCAAAGTTGTGTGGATACTGAAAACTCCCAAATGGCGGTTCTGAAGCAATGTCTAGGGAAGGTGCAAGAGTAGGGTAGGACTGGTAGGAATTGAATGGCTGGACAGGAGCAGGATCAACAATTGGATAAGAAGGTGAATGGAATTGTTGATCCCAAGAATCTATGGTGGTGAAAGGAGTGAAAGATCGGCTACGGGATTGTTCAATACGTTCAGCGATGGACAAAGGACGACTTGCAAAAGGGGTATCAACATAAGCGGGTGGGGGAGGTTGAAAAGGTTGATACAGAGTGGATTGCGAAGGGCAAGTGTTTGTCCTAGACGCGTCTATCCGATCTTTCAAAGAGATTTTGGGCATGGAGGGATCGTTTGACGTTCGGCCAAAGCAAGAACCGTAAGAAGTAATGTCTGGTTGTGGGTACCAAAGTTCGGCAAGAGTTTTGCGAGGTGGGGTACCCATGATATGAAGAGAGAAAGAAAGAAAGGCAGAGGAAGGGAAAAGAATGTGATTTTTTTTTTTTTTAGATATTAACAAAAGAATGAAATATACACACAAAAAAAGAATATGGACAAAAATAATCACGACACAAAAATACCACACACCTAATCATTCTAGGGTTCACCTAGGTCAACTAGACCTGCTCCAGAACTTGATTGTCGAAGTAAAACTGTGTAGAGAAACGGGCTCAAGATACACTGATCACGAGGCCAGGTAAGTGCAGAGATAATGGGAGGTTTTCCAACGCTTTCGCGAAGTTCCTTAATTAAATAACCCTTTCTCTTTTGGCGGTTGCGCCGTTAACACTTTCCTAGACACCCCGTAAACAATATACCGTTAAGCAAGGTTCTAAACACAGTTAATTTCTCCTAGTGAGCGCGAAGTCCTTAAGGCTTAAAGTCTAATTTCTTTTAATTTTTGTGCGGGTAAACGTTATGCTCAAGTTCGTGATTTGTGGGCCACGGAAAAGGTGATGAAATCCTTTACCGTATATTGTGGGGTTCGCTTGCCCTTAAGTCCGTATTAATTGATGCAATGCGCAATTCAATAAAAATTCTATAAAGAATCAGAAAATCGTTTTTTAGTTTAAGCGCGGCACTGCAACAAATACGGGTTAGTCAATTTTTTTAGCGTTTGCTAGCGAACTTGCAAAGAATCCTGCAAAGAATAGTATATTGGATGCGTCGGATTTGAGAAGAAGGTGTTAGTAAAATACGTACCGTTAAGTTTTGGGTTAGGAAACCCCCGTTGAATCAAATCCGGTAAGCTTGAAAAGATCGCTTGCGCGGGTCAAACTACCCGGATCTTTGGCACTGTACTTTGCAATCACCTTAGACTTGAATGTACACTTTGCTCCCCACAATTGCAGTTTGCAAATCTGCAAAAATCTGCACTCTTGCCCACAAAAATGATCAAAAACAACAAAAAGATTTTTTTTTATTTTTTATTTATAAATATATACAAAAAGAATATTAACCCGAATAACAAGAAAGAAAATACGCTACCGTCTCCCCGGCAACGGCGCCATTTGATTGAGAGAATTAAAGTTAACCGCAATCAAGACGGTGTCGCTATGCAGCTAGCCGGTTGAGCACGGGTCGATCCACAGGGAGATGGTTGTATGTCCGTTCTTGTCTTAGACGAGTCAATAAAGAATTGTATATGTTTGTTCAATCTAACCTATGTGTATTTATTTGCAAGTATGAAGTTGTTAAGAAAAAGATACGAGATTGTAAGCTAAAGAAATCCGTACTCAAAACCTTTGAGCCGAATCTTGACCAATTGAAGCTAGAGCAATCGGCAACAACGTGGATTAGGGGATTTAAGCGCGGTATTCGTGGAATCCGGCTTATTTACCCTTGTCCTTCCGTTCTTGTCTCTTGCTTTCGCCTCCGGCCAAACCGAACGCAACCGGTCGCGGTTAGGAATCACCGTTACCTTGTTAGGGTAGGGTGCCTAACGGAGTGCTTGCATATGGTTTGGACGGAGTTCAATGGAAAATAACGGGAAAAGGAAATGAGAAAAGAAAATCTTAACTTACAAAATCGTATTTCTTCTTAACAACGATAATTACAACCATTCACAATATGAACAAAAAAGAGAGAAAGAAAAGAACAAAGAAAAGAAAAGATTACAAGTAATTAAGTGCATGAATAAAATTGCAAGTAATAAAAGACAAGAATGAAAAAAAACAAGAAAGAATAAAAAAGCAAGTAATAAATAAGCAAGAAAGAAATTACAAGAACATAGAACTCAAGACAAGCATGGGATCAATAGCCAACCCTTAAACTTGCAAGCTCAATTAAGAGGTTGCAAGATCAAGAGAAGGGTAGAGAACGCATGTGAAATGAAGCGCTTGTTCCATAAGAAAATACGACCTTTGAGATCAATAACTAACCCTTAACCATTCAAGCTCAATGAAGAGGTTGAATGATCAAGAGAAAGCAAGAATCTCAAGGGAAAATTAAACAAAAGAGAATGATACAAAAGCTTTCATCTTCATTGATCTTCCACTCAAAAAGCTCTCACTACAATTTTCATGGAGAAAAGATGAAGAAGAAGAAGAAAAAGACTAAATCCTAACAAAAAGAGGAACAAAAGAATGACCCCTTGGCTTGGCTCAGTTCTGGAGTATTTATAGGCGGGGAAATGGAAACCTAGGGCAACATTCTGGCATAAGATGAAAGTACCAAACTGCCCACAAAATTTGACCCAGCAAGGAGCCTACATGGCCGCGGATCCACGGCCAATACCCCCTATTGGCCGCGGATCCGCGACCGTATAGAGGAATTGGGTGCTCCGTTTTTCTGTGCTTCCCTGGTCTGCTGTCTGGTACATATATTTTCTGAAAATACTTTCACATTTCTTCCAGAATTTCTGTTGAGGAAAGGTGGACTTTTGTGGATTCTTTTGTCATGATTGCCTCGAGCTCCGCGTAGATTTCTTGGAACTTGTTGTTGCCATTGAGCCTTGTGCATGAAGGTGACATTGATTTGACATTTTGTCTTCCTAAACTGGTATCTGGCAACATACGGATGACGAGCGGAGACCGTGTTTTCTCAGTGGTTGGCAGGAACCCGGATTTTGTCGTGTTTTCCATGAATTTCACCGTTTTAGAACCGAGAACCTGTATCCTGTAAATATGTAATAAACACGGATTAAAAGCACCTACCTATAAACAACCGAGCGTAAGAATGGGCGGTATAAAATGCAGTATTCTATGATGAACAGGATCATCTAAAATCACCTGAGGAGTAGCACCTACTCATCAGTGGGAATCGGGATCCAACTATCATCGCATGATAATTTGATGGAAGCCACTCAAGTCACCACACTCCAGAATGTATGCCCATGCCTGGCAAGTTTCCTGTATGTTTGAAACTCCCGATGTGGTTTTTACCCCTAGGACCCAAGTGACCTTGACACAGTCAACGAATCAAAGAGTCCTAGTCAAGTTCAACCCGTCATTATTCTGGATTGCATTAAACCCACCCGTACGTGCCCTTGACACATTCAACAAGGCCGCACGACTGTCCTAACCAATCGCATCAATATACCACAAACAAGCACTACTTAGCTACCACACACTAAGCCTTGACACAGTCAACAAACGCAGCACAAATACTAAGCAACACTTGTAAGAAATGACGGAGGGCTACGACTGGTTTTTGGTGAAAAACCTTTAACGTAATGAACTTGATATCGTTGAAGGAACCGAGTGGTTTTACAAATATATAGTTACGCAAACTTTTGTTAAAGAGGTCACTCCAGGTGAAGGGATCCCGGCTCTTTCCTCATCGAATGAGGTGCAGGATATTCCAAACTGAATACCACGATGCAAAGCAAAAGAATCGACTATGGTGAAGTTATTATGCTGACACAAACTTTTGCTCAAGAGGTCACTCCCAATGAAGGGATCTCGGCTCTTACCTCGTCGAATGAGGTGCAGGATATTCCAAACTGAATACCACGATGCAAAGCAAAAGAATCGTCTGTAATGTCAGTTTTTAAAAACTTGGTTCCAACAATATCAAATAGGTTTGTTTTATCCTTGCATTGATCTGAATCAACACAGTCCAATCAATTAAACATATCACATCATAAAAATGAACGATAATATAATGTACGTATATGCCATCCGCATTCGCCACTGGGCCCCGTCATCACCCGTTAGGTTACTTAAATAATGATAGAGCGGGGGATGGACTAGTGCGGGTGCAAAACATATACAACATTTACTAGTGTATATATATTTAAATATATATAACATTCGTCCCAGGCATGATATAAGCAACATCACAGAAGCAACACAGAATAACGGATAATCTAAGAACCCCGGGTTTCCTTTGAGCCACAAATGAAACCCGACGTTCCCCGGTCGTGTGGATAGCCTGTGCAATGTAAACCTGGACCCCTACGAGTGCGGCAAGTTATCCTCCAATACCAGAAGCGAGGCAACCCCAATCAACAAAGTGAATGGGCCACCCGGCATTTCACGGAATCCGGTAACTTGAGCACCCCTCCGTGGGTCATCCTATACCCCCTACGAGTGCGGCGAACAGCCTGCCAATTCTAGAGCTAAGGCCCCTCCGTCTTAAGGCCATGAGATGTAGGTCCGTTTCCCTCTAAAACCCGGCTATTTGTGCACTCCACCGCCAGGTGATCCTAGTGCAGAAAAGAAAAGTATATACGAGGGTGACATTGACCTCAACCCAGTCGTGCCCCAAACAAATAATATACAATCTGGCAGAGATGGCAGTCCACATGTCGAATGCTTGCGCCGCAATACTGAATATACAAATGAATCTGAACTGTACTACTACCATTTCACTACAGGCCATCCACCACGACAATCCCACCACAGAATCAGCACAACACAGAACATCAACGTGAATGTCACGTTCGTAAACCCGTCTAAAAGAGCATATAGCAGTTAGACGAGCTGTACCGCTCTAATGATTTTCATGGTCGTAGATAGTAATGTATGTACTGAAAACAACCACATCAGAATTCCGCACGCAATTAGCAAACTAAACTAATTTCCAAAACTGTGAAAAAAACAGTGAGCTAAAGTTCCAAAAACCGACCGTTTTAAGCCAATTCGGAAGTCCAAATCAAAATGAAAAGCGCCTGAACCTTCGCGGAAAGTTAGAGCATGAAATTAACTTCGAGTCGGGAGGCCTAAAGGGGATACCCTACTCCCAAGGCGACCACGAGGTGGCCAAGGGGTGAGGCAGACCCGAAACTGCCCAAGGTAGGGCAGTTTTGGGTCCCCACCGCCAAGACCGCCATGTGGTGGTCTTGGGGAGTGGGCTCAGCCATTCGGTCCCCCCGGGGGTCTCCTCGGGATGCCTATGCTCCACCCCATGGCTTCTCTGTTCAAACCGTGAGCCCGCGGGGTGTGCAAACTTCTCAAAACTTCAACTTTTGGAACTGTTTTTGTCGGCAGTTTTTGCGCGACAAAAACGACGGATTTCTAATATCTCAATGAGTTAACTAAGGGTTATGGAGGGGCTCTGATACCATGTTGGGTTATGCCGGCACACTGACGTTAGAACAACCCGATAACCCGGATCGACCCATAAGCCCTAGATAACAAAAACATGCGTAGGAGCTAAACTAAAGAGTTAGAGTGATTATACCAAAAGAACCAAGTCCTTCGGTCTTCCATCACCTTCCTTAGCTCAATGAGACGTGCTCGAACGAACTTGGCCGCCGGTGTTCCTCTGTCGAAGATGATCCACCCGAGGTATGTAGTCATGGCTTTAGCTTCACATAAAAAGGCAAGTGAAGCAACTAGGGATTCTAGGATGCTAGTTAAGAATGCCTAGGATGTAGTGAGAAAACTAGGTGTTTATCTATCTCATCTCACCTCCTTTCATGATTCTCACCACATGAGAGGAGGTGGAAGATGAAGGTGGAGGGAACTCAAGAAACTCAAGAGAGTGAAGCTAATGGGGAGAGAGCTCAAAACTCAAGTGAGAAAAAAATAAACCATCCATAGTGAGAGAAAATCAAATGCTAGGTATTGTAAAATATTTTCTTTCATTTTAAAAATCAAGCCATACTTGAATAGTATGCACAAATGAATTAATAATTCATTTGTGCACACTATGCAAGTATGGTTCTCACCATACTCCCCATTCTCAATTTCCACATCATTATCTCATTTTTAACAAATGAGTAAATCCAAAATGAGGTGTCCACCTTCTAGAATGTTTTCCGGATAAATACGGATTACATTCAACTGTATATACATACATGTATTCATACCGAAATACGAATACCCAAAGAGATAGAATAACACAAAGAACATAATACTAGAATATACTGTTAGTTATATGTATGCCCTAGATGCCATTATTATAAATACGATGTATATTGTAGTGGATGCTTGGACATATCTATGGAGGACTTTCTTGCTCGACATGATAGTATGCTATCTGGTTGCTTTTTATCTTAACATGTACGCTGATTGTCTCTTTGTTACATGTTGATAAAGCCCTTAGGATGAGTACTTGACTACCAGGACTATGATGCAGATCATACTAGTAGGGACAGAGTAGTTATTAAGTGCATCCTTTAAATGTTCCTAGTCGTGGGTGTATCGAGACAGGGCATCGATATACCAGAGTAGACTAGCGTATAGCTTCTCGACCCATGTAGTTGGGCAATGGATGATCCCATATCCATTGGTGTTTGATATCAGAGACAGTATACGGGTGCTCAATGGAGACTGGGTACACTGAATGGACTCGCCGAGAACTCCCAGATATTATTATACCTAACGTCAGATGGTAGTTCTCTGGTCACACTGGTATAGGTTAGTCTGTAGACCCGAGATCGTCATAGAGTCATGTGTGATTCCCACCGTGCTTTGATTTCCACCTTACCATGTTCAAGAGAACGTGAAAAACGGTGGCTTTTGGGTACAGTCCCGAGTCACATGGAGGCAATGAGCGATAGGAGGGGTTTCGTTTCTCCTGGTATTGGGAGTTGATGTTGCGCTGTGCTCGATTGGCTATAACAGGAAATCCTTGGCCAAGGCTGCTTCAGAGATATACTGGTAAGTGTTATCAGTAGTTTCTCGACCCGTTATGAGCCTCATATCGACACGACTTATCGAGTTACTTGGGTCTGACATTTACCACCTCTAGACGAGATATGCGACATATCGGACGAAGAGACCGGACTGTTGGTAGTGTTACTGATTGGATTCGCAGGAGTGTGAGCAGGCTTGCTTGTTGATCTTCTGATCACTTAATACCTGGATGGCCATTAAGTTTATCAGACCGCTTGTGGCTTGTGGGTGTTTGATATGATCATCACCTACTGCCGGCGTATTGATGTGTCTTTAGAGTCCTACACAGGGGTTTCCTGGCTCAAGCGAAACGGAGTAGGAGCACATATGTGATATGTGCGGGACCGAGATTGATATGATATGAGATACCGTATTGTATTGTCCGATATGAGATATCGGTCGGTTATATATGATATAGCCGGTTTATCGGATCAAGTGTTGATTCGATAAATTGATTCATATGATATTAGTCGATTATGGGTGATATAGCCGGATTATTAAATCAAGAGTTGATTTGATAATCTAATATATAATTATGTATTTGATATATTATATTACATTAACTAGTATTAGCTCACTTATGATTTCTTTTCTCACTTTGGATACATTGATGTATATGTGATATATGTTAAATGTATCAAGCTAGGCTAAAAATGCAACTAGGGTTTATGAGGATTGAACCATGCTAGGGTTAAGATTAGGGTTTTTTATATTTATCATTAAGTTATTCAAAATTGTGGATTTTATCATGGTTGATATTTGTTGAAAGCTTGTAGAAGCTTGTAAGCATTTTTGACTTTGTCCACTCTTTGTCTAGCTTAGGATATTTGTTTAACCCAACCTTTTAACCCATGGCCATGGTTAACTCTCTATAAGGGTTAAGCATGCATGCTTAACCCTTGGTTGCATTTCTAACCCCACAAACAATTTACATTATGAGTTCATTCTTCTTCTTCTTCTTCTTCCTCAAAACTTTCTAGCTTCAATGGAGGTATGAGAAAAAGTGTGAGAAAAACAAATCTAATGTGAGCAAACTTACTACTTCATCATCCTATACTACTTGCCATTTAGTATAGGGTGTTTGCTTCACTAATTCCACAATTAGTGAAGATATAGCTTGGGTTAATGTCTCCTCGACGTAGATCATCTACGACGATATCAAGTTCATTACGCAAAAGGTTTTCTTAAAAACCCGTCGCAGCCCTTCGTCTTTTCAGATAAGTACTACTTTGTATTCGTGCTGCGATAGTTTGGCATGCGTCAAGGCGTAGTGTATGGTAGTTAACTAGTGCTTATCTGCTAGCATACGATGCGATTGGATTAGGGTATTCGTACGGCGTTGTTTGGCATGCGTCAAGGGTCGTACGGGTGGGTTTAATTAAATATGGAAATGCACGGGTTGAACTTGACTAGCGGACTATGGGTTGTTTGGCATGCGTCAAGGTCATAGCACGCTAGGGGCAAAATATTATTGGGAATTTCAAGTGTTGAAATTTGCAATGAGATTGCATACCTTCTATGAGATAGTTGGATCTCGATACCCACTGCGAGTAAGAGTTACTCCTGGGAGAGTTTTACACATTACAATTAGTCGATCAAGTAGGTGTCTAGAAAGGTGTCAACGGAGTTATGCCTCTGGAAAACGAGATTTATTTTAATTAGGTCTATGCGAAAGCACGGGGAACCCCCCTCAAAGTACCGACACTGGCCTGGCCGAAAGATTGGCGAACTTGTAGGGTGTAATTAATCCCGGCTAGTCTTTCCTTTTAGGGTTTGAAGGAAGATTTGACTAAAACAGTGGGAGCCATCCTGATTAGATAAATTTATAACCAATCTAATCTTGCAAAAGCAAACGCTGAGTGTTTTGGTCTCTCTCTCTCTTCAGGTAGCGACCATGTCACGCCTTAATCAAGATAATAATACGGATGTATTGATCGAACCCGCTTGTTATACTGAGCTGGGGAACGTTGGTCCCGATCCAACTTATAATTGTTATAAGATCGAGCAGGAAATTAGGGATTACCAGAATTCCCGTGCCACCCAAACGAAGAAAGTGCATGATAATGCATCTTCTTCGGGTGTGTTCATTACAAAGAACTGTTTCTCAGTTTTCTTTACATCCTGGGTATGAGATACCGGATCAGGATCCCGCATATGTAATCGGTTACATGGGCTACAGATAGGTAGAGAACTGAGAATGGGTGATAAGTTTCAAGAGTTGGAAACGGTGCAAGTGTTGCAGCCAAAGCAGTTGGCAGTTATCACCCTGTATTACCAAATACATTGATTCTGAACGAATGTTATTAGATACCGAACCTGATATACGATATCATATCAGTCTTTTTATTAGTAAAGAAGGATATAATTTTGTATTATTGGATAATGTTTTGAACATTTCTTATATCAATAGTTGATCGGTTCAGGCACGTTATCTAAAAGCATATATGTTCTAAATCAAACCACAATTCTTAATGTATAGAACACACACAAGAGGAAGAGTTCAGAAATGAACAAATCCTTCTTGAGGCATTGTAGACTAGGTCATATCAATGCGACACAACTAGATAAGTTACATAAAAATGCATACTTAAATCAGTTTGAATTTACATCCTGTGAAACTTGCCAGTCATGTCACAAAGATAAGATGACCATAGCTCCGATTATTGGAAACAGAGAAAGAGTTAGTGAACTCTTGGGATTGATACATGATGATGTATGTATGTCCCCTGTCTACAAATGTCAGGATTGATTCTTTGTACTTCATTACATTCACTGATGATTTCTCGAGATTCGCACATGTGTTCCTGTTGAAACACAAGTCTGAAGCTTTTGAGAAATTCAAAGAATATAAGTCAGAAGTAGAGAACCACAATGGGTATAAGTATTATGTCCTTTGATGTGATCAGGGAGGAGAATGCTTGAGCACGGAATTCCTGGATTATTCTAAAGGAGAATGAGATTCTCTCTCAGCATCACTCCTCCGTATACACCACAGCATGATGGTATATCGGGACGGAGCAATCACACTCTATATGATATGGTGTGCTCTATGATGAGTACTACTGAGTTACCTATTTCCTTTTGGGGGTTATGCACTTGTGAAGCTGCGTACCTATTGAATAGGGTTCCAATCAAATCAGGTGCCTACCACTCCATATGCGATATGGTATGGAAAGAGCCCATCTCTTAAGGATGTTAAGATTTGGGGTTGTCCGGCCTATGTCTAAAAGCAAAATCCGTACAAGCTCGAGGTAAGATCAGTTCTGTGGAAGTTTGTTGGATATCCCAAGCATTCGCAAGGGAATATCTTCTACCACACTGAGGAGCAAAAGGTGTTTTGTTTCTCAGTATGCCACCTTTTGGAAAAGGGAATTTTTTGTGAAGAAATTAGTGGTTATGAGGTAGAACTGGAAGGAGTTCCATCTATACAAACTGCAGCTAATGATTTGGTAGAACCGAAGGATTCAATAGTTCCCAACGAACCTCAGCCTCTCCGCCGATCTAGTAGGGTTCCTCACCCACCTGAGAGATACTTCGGTTATCTCTATGACAGTGGGAGCGAGGATTGCATCATGAGATGATGACCCAACTAGTTTCGAGCAGGCCATCAAGAGTGGGGACTCTGTGAGAATGGCTGGATGCTAAGCGATCTGAGATGAAATCCATATACACCAACAAAGTATGGACTTTGGTTGCTTTATCTGAATGGTTAAATCCCCATCAGGAGCAAGTATATCTTGAGAAGATTACTTGGTGTACATGGAAAAGTTGAGACTTTCAAAGCTAAGACTTGTTGCAAAGGGTTCTCGTCATCAACCAGATGTGGATAATGATGAAACCTTTTCTAGTCCCTATGCTTAAGTCCATCCAGATCCTACTTGCCATTGCTACATACCATGACTATGATATCTGGCAGTTGGGTGTCATGACTGCTTTTCTAAATGGTGATTGAGAAGAGAGCGTCTATAAGTACACAACCAGAGGGCTTCGTAAACAGTGGGAGTAGTAAAAACGCGTGCAAGTTGCTTTATGAGTTACAGCAGGCATCGCGGAGTTGGAACATCTGTTTTGATGTGGTAGTCAAAGCGTTTGACTTCATCAAAATGGTAGATGAACCTTGTATATACAAAAAGGTAGTAGGGAGTATGGTGGTGATCCTCGTATTGTACGTGGATGACATACTCTTGATAGGAAAGGAGTTTCCTATGCTACACTCGGTCAATCTCCTCTTATCACAAAGATTCTCCATATAGGATCAAGCTGATACCTCCTAAATCCTGGGTTTTTGATCTATGAGATAGATCTAAGTGGATGTTAGGATTCTCACTAGGTGTAGTGAGATGGTATCAATCGATCCTGGGGCGAATCACTGGATAGCTTCTAGGATGGTAAGGTCGACCGAATGTCAGTCACAGGCATTGTCTTTACCCTCAGTGGAGGGACGGTATGTTGGAAAAGTTCCAAGCTAGATACCGTGGCAAACTAGACGATAAAGGCTGGATACATTGCTACCAAGGATACTACCAAAGATGTAGTCTGGATGTATATTAGTTCATGAGATGAACTTCGTTCCTACCATTGTGTGACAATGGAGTTGTGGCTTAGGCTTAGGAACACCCCGTACCATCACTGATCCAGACATATTCTTAGGCAGTATCACCTGATCATGGAGATGGTTGATCTCTAGGGAGATCGAGGATAGGAGAGTAGACACATAGGAAAACAGCGTGGATCCACTCACAAAGGCCTATTCCCATGAGAGACTTTTATGGGATGGTTGAGTATGAGATACTTCAACCACTGCTGATTGTTGGGTATGGGATACTACGACAGATGGCCCTAGTGCAAGTGGGAGATTGTTAGTTATATGTATGCCCTAGAGGCCATTAATATACATACGATGTATATTGTAGTGGATGCTTGGACATATATATGGAGGACTTTCTTGCTCGACATGATAATATGCTATCTGATTGCTCTTTATCTTAACATGCACGCTGATTGTCTCTATGTTATATGTTGATAAAGCCCTTAGGATGAGTACTTGACTACCAGGACTATGATGCAGATCATACTAGTGGGGACAGAGTAGTCATTAAGTACATCCTTTAAATGTTCCTAGTCGTGGGTGTATCGAGATAGGGCATCGATATTCCAGAGTAGACTAGCGTATGGCTTCTCGACCTATGTAGATGGGCGATGGATGATCCCATATCCATTGGTGTTTGACATCAGAGACAGTATACGGGTGCTCAGTGGAGACTGGGTATACTGAACGGACTCGCCGAGAACTCCCAGATGGTATTATACCTAACGTCATATAGCAGTTCTCTGGTGACACTGGTACAGGTTAGTCTGTAGACCCGAGATCGTCATAGAGTCTTGTGTGATTCCCACTGTGTTTTGATTTCCACCTTACCATGTTCAAGAGAACGTGCAAAACGGTGGCTTTTGGGTACAGTCCCGAGTCACATGGAGGCAATGAACGATAGGAGGGGTTTCGTCTCTCCCGGTATTGAGAGTTGATGTTGCGCTGTGCTCGATTGGCTATAACAGGAAGTCCTTGGCCAAGGCTGCTTCAGAGATATACTGGTAAGTGTTATGAGTAGTTTCTCGACCCGTTATGAGCCTCATATCGACATGGCTTATCGAGTTACTGGGGTCTGACGTTTACCACCCCTAGTGTCACGACCCAAAAGAGCACGTGACTGGCCCTTGAATCATATGAAGTCTATAGAACCTCGTCTAATCCAAGTAAGCCAAAACCCAGAAATCTAAAACCATTTTAAGGAGTAAATATAGAAACTATTTTTTAGGATGTAAGAAAACATATTTTAAAAGCAACGTTTTTAAATAAGTAAGCCGAATATGCATTTTTAAAATGTATAGTCTTTTCTGAAAATTTCGGCAGAGTTTCCTTTGTAAATACCGGCCCCGAACGGGGTACAACAAGAATAATATATATGCAATGATAAAAGGCATCCCCAAGCGGGAGCTAGTTCTTCGTCAATCGACGGTCACAACCACGCAAGCAATATAATATACAACGCCGAAGGGCGAGGATCAAAACTCAAAGGAAAACTCAAAATCAGCATGAAAACCATAATACTACAACGCGCGACTCTAAGGTCGAAATAATACACAACTGGTTTTCTAAGTATGAAACAATATACAAGTTTTGGTTGATAGAATTACTAGATACAACTGAATAATACATATATAATGGTGGTTCTGATGCAAAAGAATCCACCTACCAAAGCAAGTCACCCGTAAGGAAAACAGTTTGCCAGAAAGCCGCAATGGAACCTGTACGGCAAAACCTGCAAGAACTGTGGCACAACGGGAGTGAGTTGTCAACTCGTGAATAGAAAACATCACAGAGCAGAAATCGTATGAATGGCACAATCCTAGGTCAATACGATCAATATATATAAACCTCAATGAATAAGTCTGAAGCATGATAAGGTGGCAATATAACATCTATACATGAGTGTAGTGCCAAGTGCTCGTGCCAGTGCCTCAGGTAATAACATATCATAAATATGAGGTATGATCAATGTCGACTATATCATGAAGTCTATGAATATGTGGATATCATCCAACCATGTGATCAATGTCATCAATGTCAATATATATATGTGGAAATCGTCCACACGTCACCCAATGACAATAAGCATCATGCATGTAAATATCATAAACATATGCATGGAAGTATGAGGATGTAAATCAACATGTGTCGCTCGCGACATATCAAATCATGAAACCTGAGTGTCAAGCATCAACACTCAAAAACATCATGAAACCTGTGCCTAGCATCGGCACGTAAATCCTCATATATCGGGCTCCGTCAGTCTGGATCGGCCCATATCATCTCTCAACTCCGATCGGTATCCTCCGGATATCCGCCGAGCTCAAATACAATCACCGGCAGGTAGTAGTCCCTTTGCCAGGCTCACCGTCTGTATACACAGCATCCTTTTCTTGCCCCGGGGTACCATACCGGGCCCACCATGTACCCGCAATCGGCCTCATCCGCCTCCTCGAATCGGGTTTCATATGTCGCTCTCAGAACCGAGAAAACACATGGTGGACGCACTGAAATATCATATCAAGGGTAACCGGGTTTTAAAACAAGTACATACTCTCTTTTGAAATACCCACGGTTCCCAAATCCAGAAATATCATGGAAACAACACATCTCAATACGTATAATCAAAAAGCATGATGTATGCGACATGTAAATGAAATGTAAGCATGGGTGTACATTAGGTAGGTACACAAGTATGCCATGCAAGAGATCATATCCTGAATGCAACAGTACTACAGTGTAGTGACATGGCAATTATCAATGATGAAGTGTGTGAGCCGGCAAGCAGGTGTACGCGGAACATATGCATCATCGATAATGGTGCTGGTGTCCTAACAGGATGATTTTTAATATAAGAATAACCATTTGCACATGCAATGCGATGCGAATAATAAGAGTATGCAGAAATCGACTAATAAATGCAACAGTGACGCATCTGCATCAATATAAAAAGTCATACAGTTTGCCATTTGAAATAAGACGAATCGGAGTTTTTAGTAAAATAAGGGCTACGGTGTTTTTAAGAAAAGATGCGTCTTTTGAAAATATCCGTAGTATCCCTGTGCCTATCTTTGAAATACTCCTGATTCGTTAGTTTTGAAATAGGTATGACATCGGCCTAGCCTAACATCTACAAGCAAAACTACAGCTCTAACTAGCAAGTCAATCAGGAGGGGTATGGAAACTACCTAAATCTAAGTCGATATATATGTATATATATATATAATAGTCGGTGATCCCGCCTCAAAGGTACCGCGTATGATACAATATCATATGACATCCTCGAGTCATGAGTGCGGATCTATCATCAATATAAAGCTCGTACGGTAAATCATCGTACGGCATCCCAAAGCTGGGTACGGGTCAATATCACATTCATCTCATCAATTATCTGGTATACTTATCGTCATATCACATAATCTGGGGTACTGATCTAAGTCTAGTACAAAATCGATACCATCTAAGTAAATATGAATGCGTGTGTGAAACACACGTCCAAAGGCCCGCTAAAATCACATGTCGTATCCCAAGTACGAATCACAATATATCACCGATCTCATGGCACTATGCCCAATCTCATCATCCACTATTCTCATCATCTAGGTATAACTATAACAAGTAAGCATGTGTGTGCGTGTGGGTGTAAACCTATTCTAGGGTTCGCAACTAAGAACTATACTAGTTTACTTCTACGCCCTGATCTAACCATAGTACACCTAATCTCATCTCAAATATCCACGACACACTATAAGCTATCATAAATAGTATATATATACTATACTAAATATCGAACTGCGGGGGTGCTATACGCCATCCATCCGACTTCCCCCGTAGATATAATCTACTCACCTTGCATCCTGCGTGTCGGTGTCGATATCGCCTTCATCTTCTTCATCATAAGAAGCCCTCGTGAAGATACCTACAAGATAATACAATCACCAATGCATCTTAAAATCATATCAAGAAAACCAAACGACGCGCTAAGGCCTATAGGTTAGAACCTATGGACTACGCTTTCAAAACCATCAAACAATCCTCGATATCGTCGTATAAACGCCAAGTAATCGAGGTAAAACGCAATTATACAATTCCAGAATTTAAAATACACAAAACGAAAACACGAATTAAAACAGCAACTCAGGAAAAAGGCTCCAGATTCTACCCTAGGTCAAATTGGACAATTTTACACATGCCAGGGGTCTAATTTACTGGAGATAAGGCCCTACAACAAAAACGAACCATTTCTAACCTGCTCTGGCCGCAAATTGCGGCCAGAAGGAATAAATCTGCGGCCATGTTTGGGAGTTAGGGGTTAGGGTTTTGGTGGTAGCTTCCTAGGTGCCTGCATGTATCACTATCCATGCAAAATAATTTTCAGAGTCTCGGGGTGATAGCAGATTCCATTTAACCTTCACAGAATCATAGTTTTTCCGATATCGGCTTTTCTAAATCCGTAATCCGGGGTTCTAGTCTCTGGTTTGGGTCTGAATTCTAGCACTAGGGTGTTTGTGAGGCCTCTACTGAGCTTAATTGCACATCACCACTCTCAAATCCCATAAACCCTAACTAGAATTTTCCCAAGTCCTCAAAACCACTCGATATCGACATGAAACAAGTATGGATGCATAAGGAATCGAAACACTACTCTAATGGTGCAGAAATTATCTCCTTTTGCAACTCAAGAATTTTCTTGAGTTGCTCAAGGTCCTCAAAATCTCTTCTTTCTTGGTCCAATGTGTTTCCCTTGAGCTTGTGCTTCTATTTAATGAAATGGGAGTGGGGTTTTGAGGTTGTTTTGATTGAGTTTTGGGGTTTTTTGTGGAGAATGAAGGGAGGGGCAGCAACAGCAGTAGCTAGTGGAAGAGGGAAAGGAAAGAGATGTGTGAATAATGAAGGGGATGCCTCAAGACTTGGTCAAGGGTAAACTCTCACCTTTCTCTCTCTCACCCATACCTATTATAATACTCTTTCCCTTTTTCTTTTCCTCATTCTCTCTAATTAACAACCATGCAAGAATGCCATAATAAAATATGTAGGAAAGCCATAAGAATATGTAACAAGTGAAAAAAAGGATATGGTGCATATTTTGCACAAATATGCTAAAAATCCGATTAGCGATTTTTAATCGCGATTAGCACTAAATTAGCATATAATTAATCATACAAACTTAAAAATTACATAATTCACATAAAACACCCTCTTTTAGTAATTTCTATAATTTTCCAAAATTTTCCTCATTTATCGGTATTTAATTATACCAAAATATTAAAATATTCATTAAAATTAATATTAAATTATAAAAATTCCCAAAAATAATATTTTATTTTTCTGAAATGTTACACCTAAACGAGATATGCGACATATCAGACGAAGAGACCGAACTGTACGGTAGTGTTACTGATTGGATTCGCAGGAGTGTAAGCGGGCTTGCTTGTTGATCTTCTGATCGCTCAATACCCGGTTGGCCGTTACGTTTAGCAGACCGCTTGTGGCTTGTAGGTGTTTGATATGATCACCACCTACTGCAGGCGTATTGACGAGTCTTTAGAGTCCTACACAGGGGTTTCCTGGCTCAAGCGAAACGGAGTAGGATCACATATGTGATATGTGCGAGATCGAGATTGATACGATATGAGATACCGTATTCTATTCTCGCGATATGAGATATCGGTCGGTTATATATGATATAGCCGGGTTATCGGATCAAGTATTGATTCGATAAGTTGATTCATATGATATTAGTCGATTATGGGTGATATAGCCGGATTATTAAATCAAGAGTTGATTTGATAATCTAATATATAATTATGTATTTGATATATTACATTACATTAACTAGTATTAGCCCACTTATGATTTCTTTTCTCACTTTGGATATATTGATGTATATGTGATATATGTTAAATGTATCAAGCTAGGTTAAAAATGCAACTAGGGTCTATGAGGATTGAACCATGCTAGGGTTAAGATTAGGATTTTTTATATTTATCATTAAGTTATTCAAAATTGTGGATTTTATCATGGTTGATATTTGTTGAAAACTTGTAGAAGCTTGTAAGCATCTTTGACTTTGTCCACTCTTTTGTCTAGCTTAGGATATTTGTTTAACCTAACCCTTTAACCCATGGCCATGGTTAACTCTCTACAAGGGTTAAGCATGACATGCTTAACCCTTGGTTCCATTTCTAACCTCACAAACAATTCATATGATGAGTTCATTCTTCTTCTTCTTCCTCAAAACTTCCTAGCTTCAATGGAGGTATGAGAAAAAGTGTGAGAAAAACAAATCTAATGTGAGCAAACTTACTACTTCATCATCCTATACTACTTGCCATTTAGTATAGGGTGTTTGCTTCACTAATTCCACAATTAGTGAAAAGATAGCTTGGGTTAATGTCGCCTCGACGTAGATCATCTTTGGCCTCGAAGACTTGGAAGCAAGCATGTTCGTTTCTTTATCGGAGCCTTTCTAGAGCCCGGTACTTCTTGATCGCAGGGAAAGGACTATTACACGGAGCTAATGAAGAGAAGGACCGGTCTACAAAGGTTGTATTTCTTGCTCACTAGACTTGCAAAGTGTTTGCATTTACTTTTCCGTCGATTTCTAGTTAACGATTCAAAGTTAGGGTTAGCTAGAACGGCAATTTTTGAATTTGGCATGGACGATACCTCCCGAAACCTTGCTGCCGTGCTAGGTAACTCTGTAGTGGTATCAGAGACATGCTAGAGATTTATACGGATTTTGTTAAGATTACGAAACCGAAATGCTCCGAAACTTGAGACGAAAAATTCAAGTTTCTGTCGATTTTAAAAGTTGTTCAAAAAAAGTTTCAAACAAGTACAGAGTGATGTATGAGATATATCATGAACACCATAAAAATTTCAGGAGATTCCATGATTTTTGGGCCGGCCACATACCCTACCATCTCGGCCAAAACCGAGCACCCCCTCTGAAAATTTTTGTGTGTTCCAGTGACTTGGTTTTGATGTTTCAGGTGTTGTTTTTTTTGCTAATTTTTCATGTGATGTAATTTTACACTATAAACAATTCGGAGTGTTTCGTATTCGTAGTTTTAACATCGTTTCGGGTTATTCACATGTTGTCTAGACGAAGTTAAAAAGTTCGATCGAATGTCAAAAACCCATTTTTCCAAGTTTAACGTATTCGGAAAAATATGCAAGTGATCCTATGAACCTTCTAGAAGAATGAAACCCTAACTCGAATTTTTTAGATCGCGGAACCGTGGTCAAACCCTAGGGTTTGACGTAGTTCCGTGGCGACATGAGTGAGGCTTGGGTTTTCCCTTCTACGGCTGGTGCATAGATATTGTGGCTTATTCTGGGTATTATTAAAACTGTGCTCAAGTGTTGAGCTGTCGGGAAATTGTGGGACTTTGATGAATCGATCGAAAAGTTTAACGTCGTCCGGATATCATGTGATGGGATACAATATTTGGAATCCACAAGTACTTATGAGATAACTAGTTTGAATGCTATAAATCTAGCAGTTCAGTCTCATTTGATCGGTTGCCATGGGATTTTGATGAGATCAAAAGTCCGTCGCAATCACGTAGCGTACGCGGATACTCGCCGGGTGTTTCCCCAATCAGAGCAAAGCTCTGTTCAAATTTCGAGATTTGAAATGAAGCAACGCCTCGTGAAAAGCGCTGGCATCAAATGTGCCAGCATTAAGAGTCAAAGAATCTGAAGCGGCGCTCACGTGGAAAGCCTGAGAGCGCTGAGCGCCAAGGGCGCTAAGCGTCAGAGGCGCTTCACTCTCGCAAGAATTACTTGCGCCTGTTCATAACAGTGTAAGTTCTATAGCGCATATGCGCCTAACAGAAGAAGAATAAAAAGAATTAAAATAAAAGAAACACATGGCAGATAATGACAAAAAGAAAGAAAACACTTAATTAAACCTTTTATTGCAGTGGAAATAAAGCTCCAAACATGGGATCAAATGTACAGGGGTTTACAAACATATAGATAAAATTATCTAGTTCCCTCTCTGTCTTTTCCACCGTGTCAAAGCGGCGATCTTCGCGAGGAGTGGCTACCTATCGGTTAGCACCGCATTCACCAGCAAAAGCAGAAATGACGGCACGGTGAGCCCGTATTTGGCTCAGCAACTGAACAGAACAGTCCCTCAGGGCTTTTGTGATCAAGTGCGCCTCGAAGAAACACTCGATCTTGTTTTCAGCGGCATTGAGCATCGCTGGGGTCATCTCCGCCGGAGGAGGGGGAATATCAGCGAGCACGGACATGAGGATAATCCGAAGCCAAATAGAGTTGGGAGGGAGAGGAGATCATACACGAGTCAAGAGCTCGTGCAGCGCCGCGTCACATTGATCCTCCGTAAGAGCAGGATCCACCAAGCGCGCAGCGAAGCGAGGAACAATGTCCTGAAGGGGCACTTCCCATGATTGTCGACGAGCATGCAGGCGGTTACAAGCCATATTTAAGATGGTTCTTTAGAGATGAGAAAAGAAAGAAGTTTTGCTTCAGATTATAAAGACTAGGCACAGAAAATTTTGTGCATAGTGGAGCTATTTCCAAGATCTGGGAAATGAAAGTTCTGGGGAATATAAGTTTGACTTAAAAGGAAGGTGAAAAGACACCTCCAATAAAGCAATGCTTTAGATGCAGCGCCAAGCGCGCTGCGCCATAAACAGCACATCACGTGCAAAGCACGTGGGCGCTAGCGTTGGGTGCGCTGCGCTCTAAGCAGCACACCATGTGTGCGCTAGCGCTAGATGCGCTGCGCTTTAAGCAGCGCACCACGTGTCAAACACGGGTGCGCTAGCGCAATGTGCGCTGCCCTTTAAGCAGCGCACCACATGTAAAGCACGGGTGCGCTAGCGCTGGAACTAAAAGCTCCCCACCGTCAGATCAAAAATCTAATAATAATGATAAATCATTAATTAATCAGAATTAAATTCTGTTAAGGAAAGATTTCTCAAAATCTTTCCAAATAATAAGATTGTGCTCTGTAAATCATAGCACCGTTGGATCAATGATCCAATGGTAATTAAAAATTACCAAATGACAATAAATTTTGTATGGAAAGATTTATCAATCTTGTTAAAAAGCAAGAAGATTGCCTTCTGTAAATCAGAAGCCCTTGGATCAAAGATCCAACGATGGGAAATTCCCCAAATCAATTGGAGAAAAGATCTCCTTAACTGATTGAACTGATCGGCTTGCCCTATATAAAGGCCCCTAAACTTTAAGTCTCAAGATACAGAAAAAATATACAGAAATAGAGAGAGAAACCTCCCCAAAAACTTTGAAGAAATTCAAAGAGCAAGCTCTTGCAAGAAGATTTTTCCTCAAGGTAAAAAGGATGATGATGAACACAAAGATGAAAACATCTCATGATTAAAAATGAAGAATTCACTTCTTTAAAAGATCATAGATCTAAAAAGACAGAAAGTCTTTCACGGAGAGATCAAAAGATCTCATCATAAAATAAAAGAAGAATTTACTTCTTTCTCACAGATCATAGATCTATAAGACCAAAGTCTTTCTCAAAGAGATCATGGACATCTCATTAAAGAAAGGGGGAGAATAGTTCAATTCTCTTAAGGATCATAGATCCATAGAGGTAAAGCCTTTCATCAATATAAGAGATTGAAACATCTCCTACAAAAAAAGAATGGTCGTTCTTAGATCTTGAGACGAAGTCTCTGTTAAAAGAACATGAATTATTTCTCAGATCATAAAATTGATCAAATGCGCTTTGCGCCCTTGAACTGCGCTTCTGCGCTTTCTGGACTGGCGCTCAGCGCCAAATGCGCCACGTGTCAATCACATGGGTGCCAATTAACAACTAGCGCTTTGCGCTCTTGAAATAGCGCACTGCACTCATAGGCTGGCGCTCAGCGCCAAGCGTACCACGTGTCACTCACGTGTGCGCCATTAAACTAGAAGCGCAATACGCTCATGAACCAGCGCTCTGCGTTCATAAACCGGTGCCATGCGCTTATCATCTGACGCTAGCGCCAAGTGCAACACGTGTCCTTCACGTATGCGCCACGTGGCAGAAGCGCATTGTGCTCTTTGACTGGCGCAAAGTGTCAAGCGCACCATGTGTTGCGCTGATGGAACATAAATTGTTCTTTAATAAGCCCAGAGCTATGAGAAATGCTCAGCATTCAGTAAAAGACAAAACACTGTCAGGGCCAAGCCGAAATAAAAGCTCAACAGCCCAAAAATAAATGTTAAACATGTTAACTCGATTGGACTTAGCCCAAGATTGGCCATAAGTCCTCAATTCAGATTAATTGAGCCCACATACTCATAAATCTTTTAACAGATCTTAGTTCCAAATTGGACTACAGATCTCCCAACCAAAATTGGTTCAAGGGTACATTTCTGAACCCCTCTGATATATGTCGTTATAATCCTTCAACGTCTTCAGAGAGGCGACGGGTCCCGACAACCATACATTTTACTGACTATGACGTCTTTAAACTGGACTGTGGGGTCCTTAAGCCCATGGACTATGATGTCCTTAACCTTGGACTGTGGGGTCTTTTAAAACCCATGGACTATGATGTCCTTAACCTTGGACCGTAATGTCCTTAAACTAACGTTGGACCGTAATGTCCTTAAACTAATCGACCGCAATGTCCCTAAACTAAACAATAGAGTCCAAATGCTCTTTTGTTGGATCTAAACGATCACGTTAAGTTGATCTTAGTCTAAAATTTTACTAACGTATCCTTAACTAACGTTTGAATTGATCTTAGTCTCAAATGAGGCTAACGTATCCTTAAACCCAACCCCCAAACCCAAATTTAAGAAGATACGGATTTGGACTAATCCACGCCCTACGGGCGACAACATAAATTAGTTTCCGTATACAATCCAAGGGCAACCAAAAAACGAAACAAACACCCACGACATGAAGTGACCATCTGGAGAAGGAGAAAGTGATTACCGCAATGCGGTAGCGTAATTAACTGCAGGGGCTTGCGCCTGCAGGGAAGAGCGTCCCCACAATTAAAAAAACCCTCGACGAGGGGGAATCTGACGAAGTCTGCTACATCGGCCGCATCCGTTTAAACCTTCGATACATGGTGCCATAAATCAACTTGGTATCTTCGGAGAGGTGGACGGATAGCACCAATTAGCATCTGCCCCGAAATTCAGGCAAGACGGACCCGCGCGGTCGTGTCTTCGTGTTTCGGCGGGGAACAGATTCTGGCATGCCCGGTAGGACCTTTTCCTCTTTCCACTCCACACTTCGTGTGTCGTGTTCGCGAACGAATCGAGGTTTGATATAGTTGCCCTTTGGTTCGAGGTACTAAGATTTGGTCTTGTTCCCATGTAGAAAAAAGAACATCAATGGCCTCCAACTGCAACTGCAACTCCCGTTCCACCTCATCTGGAGGTGTAACCTATGGGCCCCATGCGGCCTCCCTGTTCAAGATGCCGGTGGAGCAAGTAACTCAGGCTACCACTGGGGTGTTCTTTGGGACCATGATCCTACCCATGAACTTCAGTACCCCGCTGACGTTGCAAGAAGCCCCAAAGAAGTTGGTCTTTGATCGACTTACTACTACTTCAGCCCCTCTCAACGGGTCGCCCAACTCCACTGTCTCAGTTTTCAACAGACTAGGCCAAAACACTAACAAGCCCGCGATACCTGAAGCAGCCATCCCTAAGTGGATAGCCATCCCGGCTCAATCGGACGAAATCATGGGAGAGGCTTCTTCTGCCAAGAAGTCAGTCTTCACAAGGCTGGCCATTTCGGCTCCTTCTCCAGACGAAGTCCCCAAAGCTACTTCCCTGCCCAGAGGTCTGTCTTTCAAAGATTGGACATCTCTTCTCAACAGGCATCGGTTTTTAAGAGGCTGACGCCGGCGACAACCCTTCGCCAACACAGGGGGAATGACGAAGTCACCCCTACAGCTGAGACGATCCCATCCGCACGACATGCTCGCCGTCGTTACTGGCGCTGAGTAAGGAAGGCTGGGGGCAGCTCCCCTTCTGGACTGACTCCGCCAGCTCCCATGGTGGAAATCGATCATGCTGTTCCAACTGGGAACAGCTTTGAACCGCCTAGGAAGGTTCGCAAGAACTCTCCAACTGCCGTGCTGAAGAGATCTCCTCCACCTGTGGAGAATGCTACGGAAAAGAAGACGGAGCAGCACCCTCAGCGGCTGTCCTCCAAAATTTATAAAGTTTGGCGACAGGTTCAGGACTCGGTGATCGATCAAGATTACTCTCGCCGACAGAAAAAGGTGAAAGTTCAGCGAAAAGAGGACCATCCTGTCAAGCCACAAAAGGCGATAGCTACTTAGGTGCCCACAGCAACGGCCCCCTCAACTTCGACCGCGCATAAGAGAAGGAGGCCAGAGAAAGCCCCTATGGCCGCGGCGAACTACAAGAACACTGAATCTAAACGCCCCAAGTCCGGGGGCAAGGTAACGCATACCGTTTATATGGCTTCCGGAAAAGAGGAAAGCCGTGCTTCTACAGGTCATCGACCGCTTACCCGATCGATAACAAAGGCTCAAGAACTGTTAGTTGTATGTATGCCCTAGAGGCCAGTATTGTACAGATGATGTATATTATATTGGATGCTTGGACATATATAGAGATGACTTTCTTGCTCGATATGATAGTATGCTATCTGGTTACTCTTTATCTTAACATGTACACTTGTCTCTTTAAACTGTCTTATAGTTACATGTTGATAAAGCCCTTAGGATGTGTACTTGACTACCTGGACTATGATGCAGATCATACTAGTGGGGACATGGTAGTCCATAAGTACATCCTTCAAGGTCCCTAGTCGTGGGTGTATCGAGACAGGGCATCGATATACCAGTGTAGACTAGCGTATACGCTTCTCGACCCATGAGATGGGCGATGGATGATCCCATATCCATTGGTGTTTGACATCAGAGATGGTATACGGGTGCTCAGTGGAGACTGGGTACACTGGACGGACTCGCCGAGAACTCCCAGATGGTATTATACCTCACGTCAGATGGCAGTTCTCAGGTGACACTTGTGCAGGTTAGTCTGTAGACCCGAGATCGTCATAGAGTCTTGTGTGATTCCCACTGTGTTTTGATCTCCACCTTACCACGTCCATGAGGGCGTGCAAAACGGTGGTCTTTGGGTACAGTCCCGAGTCACATGGAGGCAATGAGCGATAGGAGGGGTTTCGTCTCTCCCGGTATTGGGGGTTGATGTTGCGCTGTGCTCGATTGGCCGTAACAGGGAAGTCCCTGGCCAGGGCTGATCAGAGATTTGCTGGTAAGTGTTACCAGTAGTTTCTCGACCCGTTATGAGCCTCACATCGGCACGACTTATCGGTTATTGGGGTCCGACGTATACCACCCCTAGACTTGATATGCGACATATCAGACGAACAGACCGGACTGTACGATAAGTGTTACTGGTTGGATTCACAGGAGTGTGAGCGGGCTAGCTCGTCGATCTTCTGATCGCTCAATACCCGGATGGCCGTTACGTTTAGCAGACCGCTTGCGGCTTGTGGGTGCTTGATATGATCATCATCTGCTACCGGCGTATTGACGAGTCTTTAGAGTCCTACACAGAGGTTTCCTGGCTCAAGCGAAACGAAATAGGAGCGCATATGAGATATGTGCGGGACCGAGAATAATGCGTGTATGTGATACCGCATTTCATTCTCGCGATGAATGTTTCGATTGGTTGTATGCGATATGACCTAGTTATCAAATCATTGATTCGATAAATCGATACATTCGATACTAGTCGGTTATGTGCGACATGACCGGATCATTGAATCAAATGTTGATTTAATGATTTAATGTATAATTATATTTGATATATTACTTTGCATTAACTAGTATTGGTTCACTTTAAATGGTTTTTCTCACTTGAAGTTCACACATTGTATATGTGATATATTTTGTGTGCACATCTTTGTATCATGTTTGTTGTTGCATGCTAACTTGTGTTTTGTGTAAAGATTAAACCATGGTTGTGTAATGATTAGGGTTTTGATTTATTCACTCATTTATTTATCCATTCTTTATTTATATTTAATTAGATAAAAGAAAACAAAATGGTTTTCTTTATCATGAAGCTTGTTGAAGCTTCATGAAGCTTTGACTAAAGAGACCATTTTGTCTTCATGCTTAACCCTAACCATTCCCACTTACCATGGTCTATTCTCTACACTTAACCTTAGTTAGGATATGATAAGTATTTATTTATTTTCTTTTATGTATATACTTTTATCATATTCTATCTTCATTCTCTCCTTCTTCTTCAAGAAAGAAAATAAGACTCCATCAATGGCAACTTGAGTTCTAAAGTGAGAAATCCAATTCTAAAGTGAACCCACCTCGTATTTCTTCATCCTCTACCTCTTGCCAAGTTGTTTTGGGTGTTTTCTTCACAAGTTTCACAACTTGGTGAAGTTGGAGCTTGAACTTGTGATGCCTCGACGTAGATCTTCTTCGGCACGAAGCCGACGACCTTGCCCGCCCATTTCTCCGATGAAGCCGACGCTTGAGTCCGAGATTCGAGACAGACAGCGAGAGGACGACTACATGGAGCTAAGGAAGTGGATAACCGGATCTACAAAGGTTGTAGCTCTCTTCTTTTAGTTAAGATGTTAACTAGTTTACTGTTTCGCCTAAATTTCTAGTCGACGATCCGTATTAGGGTTTCTCGGCACCCATAAAATTTGAAATTGGCATGGTTGATGCCTTGTAAGACCTCTATAGTGTGCCTAGGAACCCTACAAGAACAACAGCAGCAGAAACTTCAGGAGATGCTAACTGTAATGGCCGCACTCACTGGGCCGAAAGACAATCCGGAAACCTCAGAGCAGCGTCAGGAACAAGAAACTGATGCTTATTTCCTACGAAGAATGCTCGAGAGGAAAGAAAAAGAGGCCACGGAATAGGCGGCCAACATAAAACGAATGGCTCTTTTATTTCAAAACATGGCCGGGATGATGTTACAGCCGGAACCTCCAGCTGAAGACCCCCCGATTATCATTGAAGACGACAGAGGTGAGACATCGAACCCTCCTCAGGCTCTTTCAGTAGCCAAAGAGGAGACCATCTCCAAGGCCGCTCTGGATGATTACATTGCTCAGCAAATACGAGGTCACCAGGCAAACGAAGTGGCTGGACAGGTCGTTAAGACTGGGCGACCCTATCCAGACTGGTATGACCAAATAAGATACCCGCCGGGATATACGATCCCTAAATTTCATGTATATAAAGGGACGGGGAACCCACATCAGCATGTCGCTCAATTCAGAGCCCTGTGCGGCAACACTGGAGGTGATGATAAACTCCTGCTCCGCCAGTTTGTTGGTAGCTTGTCCGAAATAGCGTTTGAGTGGTATTCGGAGCTTCCCAACGATTCCTTCAAAACTTTTGCTGCGATGGAGCTACTGTTTAGGCAGAGATTCGCGAGCACTAGTGAGCGTACTTCGATTACCGCACTAATTAACGCCAGGGTGAAACCAGGCGAAACTTTGGTCCAGTATGCCATACGGTGGCAAAATTTATGGTTGAAATGCGAGTAGCGCATCGAAGAAGCACCGACAGTGGGCATGTTCGTGGGCACTCTTGACCCTCAAGCGACCATCTCGCAATTTATGATGTTTTTCAAGCCGACCACGTTCCAGGCCCTAATTGACAAACTAGCTCAAACGGACCAGATGGGCCATAGGCCTTCCCCTTCGAAGCCGGAGCCACGGAATGAAAAAGGGAAAGGGAAAGCGACCTTCGTCGCCAATGCTCAATAGCAGCCCGGTGGTCCAAAATTAACGGATCGACTAGACGAGAGACGGCGATACTATAATGAGAAAATGAAGCGCCCTTATTCATTTCCCCGGGACAAAACGAGGAGATTGTTCGAGCTGGCGGTGCGCAACAGGCTCATCAATCTGCCGAATCCAAAACGACCGTTGCAACCCGGTGAGGCTAATAGTCCATATTATTGCCCCTATCACTAAACGATAGGCCATTCAATTGAAGATTGCTTCGTCTTCAAGGGCTGGATTGAAGACCGGTATCAACAGGGCAAATTCGCACTGTCTGAGAAGTGGAAAGTAAGCCCGCCTCAACCGCATGCTCTTAAAAGGGGGGACACACCGGGGGCATCGTGCTCTTTTGTCGAAGAGGTTCCGTGGGAGGTCGCTCTTTCAGCCAAAACAAAAAGAATGCTGAAAGATCTCCAGACATGTCCGGCGATTAGGTGGAAAAATTCACTGGAACCCGAGACCATCGAGGGAATGCTGAAACCGCGCCAACTCCAAAGATTGGTGGTGATAGTCAAAGCGCTCACACCCAGCCGTCAAAGTCTTCGAAAAAGAAGAAGAATACCAAACATCCCGTGAAGCACGGTGACAAGCGCACGGACCTGCAAAAACAGATTGACGCACTGGAAGAATATAACCAGAAGGTGCGGACCCCAGTCACACTCCAAGAATTTCTCAGCCACATCCTTGAGGACGGAAGCGATGACAATGGAGAAGACTCGTCGGATGAATCTGAAGATTATGTGGCAAGTTGCCATGTGATCTTTCACTCGTCGATAAATGATGAAGAAGCTCCTTACGCAGATAAACTGGGGGCGGATCCTGAGCCTGAATTCCTAGGGCCATCAGACGAAATGATTGATGCATTCCTGGACGAAGCTCTTCTTAAAAGCAAAGCTGCTCGAGAGCGTGAGATGGCCATATTTGAAAAAGCCAAACGCCGGCGGCTGGACGAAAGGGTCGAACCACTCCTGCCAGATCAAGGTATATCCGCCGCAAATAAAAGCAGGTTCAAGACGAGAAAAAGGTTCGCCAAAGCCATATCAATGGGAATGAAGCTGCCACCCTCTAAAGGAAACACTCCTGACGAAGCGGATACACATCCTAGCTACTGCTTATATCATCGAAAGATTGCGCACCCCACCGAAGAGTGCAACGCTTTTAAAAACTGGTGGCAGGGATATGTTGCTCACCGACAACATTTCAAGCGAATGAAACGCAAAACTTGTCGGGAACAAAGAAATACGACCGAGGAGCGCAAAAGAACTGCCGGCAAATGTCATATGGTTGACTACGGGGGATTGCAAGTTCTCACCTTCGGAAGCGATTCTGAAGAAGAAATGACTCTTGGCCCTCTCTTTAAAGAATCCATCTCGGGAAAAGAGGAAGAACCGAAGACCTGTGAAAATATTCAGCTGCGCAATCGTACGCTGCCCGAAAAGAATCTTGGGCCCACGAACAATGGGTCGAATAGAAAAGATAAAGGGAAAGAAAAGGTCCCTGAGGATATCATCCTTGATGACCAAGCCGTAGAAGAGCTGACAGCCAAGGACCCGCTAAAGAAAAGTAAGGTGGATTACAACGTTCTGGCACACTTGAGAAAGCTACCTTTGCAGCTAAGCATTCTCGACGCCCTTCTGCTATCCAAAGAGACGAGAGATTCATTGATCAAGGCACTACAAGAGTCCGAGCAATTCCAAGCTTTTCTCGCCGAAGAAAAGATGAAGGACGAGCTAGAAGAAGTGCACACGGCCGATATCACCTTCGGCGATGAAGATCTCCTCCTCGAGACGTGCGAGCATAACCGTCCCCTGTATGTCTCTGGGTACTGTCATGATATCAAGATAGGCAAAATCCTTGTTGACAATGGGTCCTCCGTCAATCTCCTTAATGTAAGAGTGTTGAGGAAAGCGTTCAGCATCTCGCTCGTGATAAAATCACTATCTCCGGTTTTGACTCCCAGTCATCACGGACGCTTGGGTCTGTGATACTGACGCTGCGTTTCGGGCTACTCATCACGGATATTAAATTTCACGTCATTGACGCCAAGACTTGCTACAATGCTTTGCTCGGGCGGCCTTGGTTACACGAGTACAATATCATCCCTTCTACACAACACCAGTGTATGAAGTATTTCAAGGATGGTCTCGAGTATACTGTGACAGGGGAACTAAACCCATTCTCCGTGAACGAAGTCCGCAAATATGAGGATGCAAAATACTTCCTGCCAGATTTCGAAGACACAGAAAGATGTCGCAAATCAGAGGACAAGAACAAAGCTATCATCACTATTCCAGTCTTCGGGAGTGATACCGAGGAGGAAGAAGAAATAGTTTATTCCGGTCCGCCCTAATGCAACAAGCCGGGACCGTCCACCCCTATGTTGATCTTCGAAAGCGACTCGGAAGGTGAAGTCAATGCCATATTTTCTGTTCGGTCATCAATTCAAGCCTTTGCTGATGATGATTGGAGTTTGCAAATCGCCATGGTTTCGCGAGAGCACTACAAAGAGCTCGATACACTTAATGCCTATAGTGTGCAAGAACTGCAGAAATTCTACGTCCCTCCCAGCCGAAAGGGTGAAAAGACGATCCTATTCTACCGATCCGGGGAAACCAAAGTGGAGAGAGAAATCTGGCATGGCGCGGATTCTACACTTGACAGGCTCCAGCCCATCCATCTGCCCAGATACTACACAGACGGATTAAAAAGACTGTTGAGGCGCCAAGGCGTACCCCTTAAGCAGACTGCTCGACAAGCTCAGTTCTACAACAGGATCTGGAGCATCCCCGGAACTCAACGAAAGTTGCCCAACGGGAGAATGGAAACAGTCGAGCTTGGATATGTTCAATCCAAGGAACGAGAGCGATTTCGCGGCTGCTACGTCATAAATGACTTTGACGAAGAAGGAGATGCTCTGTGGGAAAATGCTAACCCTGAACCAAAACGAGCCCCCGTCGTGAAAATGCCAAGCCCGTCGTTCGAAGAACAAATGGACAAGCTTATAAGGGAAGCGGGTCAAAAGGTTCGAGACGACCATAATCGCGAAATGACCATCTACGAGAAAGCCAGAACGCAACGCCTCCTTCAGCAGGCTGCGAAAAATGAAAATGCTCTTCCTCGTCAACCCGTTATACAAAAGGCCCGACGCAGAGGCAGAAATAAACCCAAGAACGAAAAAAGCGTTCGACAGCGACAAAGCGAGACCAAGAAGCCATGCAATCGAGAATCGAGCAACCAGGATTCGTCTCTTGTAAAGAAGATGGGTCGAGCATACTCTTTTTCCCAAGACAAGACAAGGAAAATACTTGATCTTGCCATAAAACATCAAACGATTACCCTCCCGGAGTCCAAGCACCCTGAGCAAGTAGGCGAAGTCTCTCACCCGGACTATTGCTCCTATCACATGGCAATAAGACATCCTCTCGAAGACTGCTTCACATTCAAAGACTGGGTAGAAGACCAGTATCAGCAAGGTAGGTTCGCTCTATCCAGCGGCTGGAAGGTAACCCCGCCGCAGAAGCATGAACCGAAAACCACGAGAGCAGAACCAGATCAACATCGGTCTTGGAAGCGATCTCGTACTTATCATATGATAACGCTATCAGAAGAAGAACCCGAGAATGTGGATGAATTCCCTTGGTGCTTCGAAAACAATGATGACGAGGTAATCTCAGAATTTCCACCGGTGCCAAAAGAGCTGGAAGATAGGATACACACTACTGCAGACAACCTCAGAAAGATCGACTTGGGGACGGCAAACGACCCGCGGCCAACATTCGTCAATAAGCTATTGTCTGAAGAAAAGGTGGCTATACTAAAAGACGTGCTCATGCAGTATAAAGACTGTTTTGCATGGAACTATTCTGAGATGCCAGGACTCGATCCAGAGATTGCTATCCACAAATTGGAAATTTCTCCAGACGTCAATCCGATCAAACAAGCACCGAGAAGAATGCGTCTCGAGCTTGAGATGAGCATCAATGTCGAGGTCAAGAAACTAATCGATTCCGGCTTTATCCAAGAAGTTCAGTATCCTAACTGGATCGCCAACATCGTCCCAGTGATGAAGAAAAATGGGACGGTGCGCATATGTGTGGACTTTCGGGATCTTAACAAAGCTTGCCCGAAGGACGACTTTCCAGTACCGGTCACTGAGCTGATGGTAGATAATACGTCCACTCATGAAGTTTTCTCCTTCATGGACGGCTCATCAGGAGACAATCAGATAAAGATGCATCCCAAGGACCAAAAGCACACCGCTTTCCGGACCCCTTTGGGTATATTCTGTTACAAGGTAATGCCGTTCGGTCTAAAGAATGCCGGTGCCACCTATCAGAGGGCCATGACGAAGATCTTCGATAACCTCATTCATGAAATCTTCGAATTCTATATCGATGACCTCGTAATTAAAAGCAAATCATACAAGGAATATTTAGAGCATCTGAAGATCGTGTTTTAGCACCTTCGGAAATACAACTTGAAGATGAACCTTCTCAAATGAGCGTTCGGAGTTTCCTCGGGCAAGTTCCTGGAATTCGTCGTCCGACACTAAGGCATAGAAATAGACCCGTCGAAAATCAAGGCGATCATGGAAATGCCTCCGCCAAGGACTCTCAAGCAACTGCGGTCCCTCCAAGGAAAGCTCGCGTATATCCGGCGGTTCATAGCTAACCTCTCTGGAAAGTGCCGCCCTTACAGTCACCTAATGAAGAAGGGAACCCCGTTCGTCTGGGATCGCAAATGCCAAAGCGCACTGGACGAAATCAAGCAATATCTGCAGAATCCTCCTGTATTGGCTTCTCCCATTACAGGAAAACCTCTCGTCTTGTATACGACCGCCCTTGAGGGTTCTCTAGGCGCATTATGGGCACAAGAAAACGACCAGGGGAAAGAAAGAGCTCTCTACTATTTGAGTCGAGTTCTACTGGGGGCAGAAAGCAATTATTCTCCCATCGAAAAACACTACCTGGCGTTGATCTTCGCGATAACGAAGCTCCGACACTATGCGTTGGCACATGAGGTCCATCTTATATCAAAGGTGGATCCTCTTAAGTATTTGATGTCGAAGGCCATATTAACAGGGAGACTCGCTAAATGGGCTCTGCACTTGATGGAGTTCTCGATAACTTATCGTCCTCTTAAGGCAGTGAAAGGCCAGGCCATCACCGACTTCCTCGCCGAGCATCCGATACCTGCCGACTCTCCTTTGAACTGCGAATTGCCAGACGAACACGCGTTTGACACAATCGACGGGGAGAGAAGAGATAATGATACCCAGTGGGAACTTTACTTCGATGGAGTATCTTCCATGAAGAAGCGCAAACAAAGCACCCCATAGTCAAATCAGGGGTAGGCCTCATCTTCGTGACTCCACAAGAAGGGATAATGCGCTTTGCCTTCTCCTTAACAGAGCCGAGGACGAACAATGAAGCCGAATACGAAGCTTTGATAGCAGGTCTTAAGATCGCCGTCGACATGGGAATTGAGAACCTCCTCATATACGGAGACTCCCAACTGATTGTTAGTCAAGTAAATGGCGACTATCAGACATGCAAGCCTGAGTTGGTGAAGTACGGCGAGAGAATGCAGCAACTGCTGACTCAAATTCCTTCCTACACCCTGGAAAGCATACCGCATGTGGAAAATAGCAAAGCGGATGCACTAGCCAAGCTCGCTAAAGAATTGGCCGACAAGAATCTTGATAACGTGAGGATCGTTGTGCAAACCTGTCGGGTTCTTACACCGGCAGAAATATCTCCGGAGTCGTCCGAAGAAAAGGAAGCAACCGAGCAAGCGATCCTACAAATAAAAGACCAGGAAAAGGCTATGGATTGGAGAGAAGTCTTTATAGACTACTTCAAATCCCTTCGAATACCTGAAGATGCTTCCTCAAGACAACAGCTCATGAAACGAGCTCTATCATTTGCCTTCGTCAATGATACTCTGTATAAAAAGTCATTTGATTCTCTGTGGCTAAGATGCCTAGGACCTGAAGAGGCAAAGTGAGTCATCCAAGAAACTCACGACGGACTCTGCGGTTCTCACCAAGCCGGGCCGAAGATGAAGCTGAAGATCAAACGGATGGGTTATTATTGGCCCACGATGATCCAAGACTGCCTAGAATATGCGAAGCAGTGCCATTCGTGCCAGATTCACGGGGACTTTATCCATCAACATCCAAATCCGCTACATCCGACAGTGGCTAGCTGGCCGTTCGAAATGTGGGGAACGGACATAATTAGCCCCATCGAACCAGCGTCGTCCAGAGGACATCGATTCATTTTGGCGACAACTGATTACTTCTCCAAATGGGCAGAAGCAGTACCGCTGAGGGAAGTGAAAATGGAGAATATCCTCCATTTCTTCAAGACGCACGTCATTTATCGGTTTGGAACTCCGCGACGGATCATCTCCGATAACTGGCCGGCCTACAGAAGCCACAAGATCAGCCGCTTCGCACAACAGCATAACATAGACTGGAGATACTCTTCAGTCTATAATCCCCGAGCTAACGGTCTAGCTGAGGCTTTCAACAAGACCTTGACGAAGATCGTGAAAAAGATGGTGTCTCAAAATAAGAAGGACTGGCACGAGAGACTACACGAAGCTCTCCGGGCGTATCAAACTACGTTCAAAATTGCCATGAACACAACGCCATATGCATTGGTATTCGGCACAGAAGCGGTACTCCCTCTCGAGATAGTATTACCCTCTCTACGAGTTGCCGTTTACTATGAGCTAACAGACGAAGAAAATGCTCACTTTTGGCTTGAGGAGCTTGACGCCCTCGACGAAACTCGGTTCATAGTGCAGCCAAAATCTGGAAGCTTATAAAGCAAAGATGACGTGCTCATATGGGAGATTGACTAGGCCGAGAACATTCCGCCAAGGCGAACTCGTGCTAGTGGTCAAAAGACCTATGATCCCCAATCGTGCCAAACGGGAGAAATTTGAGCCGAACTATGAAGGCCCGTACATCATAGACAAGGTTTACTAGGGTGGAGCCTACCTACTCATGGACATGCATGACGAAAGACCTTTCAGGCCAATAAACGATCGTTTCCTGAAAAAATACTACGCCTGACGAGTCACGGCCTAGGTTAACGATAGATGACAACGACTATGTCCTCTCGCTATCTTCCTAAGCCTAAACTCCATAAGTAGTAGCCAACTACGGACCGAAATGTCCTAAAGCTAACAACGGACCGAAATGTCCTAAAACTAACAACGGACCGAAATGTCCTAAAACTAACTACAGACCGAAACGTTCTTAAACTAACGATGGACCACTATGTCCTAAAACTGGCTGTTGACCGAGACGTCAATAAACCACTGTGGACTGTAGCATCCCAAGGCTGACACAAAAAAAACGGTATCTCCATAAGCAAAATAGGCGCGGATGAAAACCCGAAAGGGCTCCGTGAGTAAAAACAGTAGGGCTACCGGCAAGTTTTGTGAAAACCCGAATGGGTGCAACCTCGTTAAAAAGGCACTTGCAAGGTCCTCTCGACCCTGTAAGGAGAAACCACCTGCGTGAGATCCTTACGACTCACAAGGGAGCAACACACTTAGGGATCCCCATGATTCCTAAGGAGAAATTACACTTACGAGATCCTCACGACTCGTAAGGAGAATCCCCCTTTGAGACCCTCACGGTTCATAGGATTCAAAAGCCTTAAGATACAGGGATCTGAACCTGTTCTTAAGCCATCACAACCTCTAATTCTGCCCTACAAGCGGCTCAATGCTAACCCTTGTATACAATCCACGGGCGTGAATAAACATTTCCCTAACAAAGTCCCATCCGTGACTAGGGATATGTTTGCACAGTGAACAGCCCTTGTAAGTCACAACAACAACAACAACAACTGAGCCTTTTATCCCAAGCATATGGGGTAGGCTACATGAACCAACATGAGAATCACGCCGGGTCCAGCACATGAATCCTCTGTCTCCACTCACTTCTATCGAACAATATACTTTCATTGAGTCCTTTGGCAACCATATCGTTTCGTATCACCTCCATCCATGTTTTCTTCGGTCTCCCTTTTGCCCTTTTGCCATTACCCATATCGAGAGTATCTATTCGTCGAACCGGTGCTTCCATAGGTCTGCGTCGCACATGACCAAACCATCTAAGCCGGTTTTCCCGCATCTTCTCCTCCACGGGTGCTACACCAACTTTTGCACGAATATCCTCATTTCGCACCTTGTCTTTTCTAGTGTTACCGCACATCCAACGAAGCATGCGCATCTCCGCTACGTGCATCTTCTGTGTATGATGCTTGATGCTTCTTAGGAGCCCAGCATTCTGTACCATATAATAAGGCAGGCCGAATAGCGCTCCGATAAAACTTCCCTTTCAATTTTAACGGAAAGTTACGATCACACAAAATCCCTGTTGCACTCCTCCATTTCAACCAACCAGCTTGGATCCTTTGATTAACATTACTATCGATCTCCCCATTCCTTTGGATGATGGAACCTAGATATCTAAACTGGTCGCTCGGTGATATCTCTTGCCCTTCCAATGTTATACCAATATGGTTTTGACTTCTCTGGCTACTAAATTTGCAGTGCATATATGCTGTCTTGGACCTGCTCAATCTGAATCCCCGAGATTCCAATGTTTGTCTCCATAATTCCAATTTTGCATTAACCCCTGCTTTCGTCTCATTTACTAGAACAATATCATCAGCGAATAGCATACACCAAGGGACCTCATCTTGGATAGTTCTAGTAAGCTCATCCATCACGATGGTAAACAGGAAAGGACTTAATGCAGATCCTTGATGTAAACCAATAGTAATCGGAAAATCACTTGTTAAGCCACCGCAAGTTCTGACATTTGCCACTACTCCGTCGTACATATCCTTGATTATGTCAATATACTTGACGGGGACCCCCTTTTTCATCATTGTCCCCCATAATACCTCTCTAGGTACCTTGTCGTACGCTTTTTCTAAATCAATAAATATCATATGCAAATCTCTTCTCCTCTCTCGAAAGCGCTCGACAAGTTGACGAAGCAAATGGATCGCCTCTGTCGTCGATCGTCCAGGCATGAAACCAAATTGGTTCTCTGTTATCTTAATATCCTTCCTTAGCCTGTGTTCAATCACTCTCTCCCAAAGTTTCATGGTGTGACACATTAGTTTTATTCCACGGTAGTTTGAGCAACTTTGAATGTCACCTTTATTCTTGTAGATAGGTACAAGGATACTTTTCCTCCATTCATTTGGCATCTTTTTTGTCTGCCAAATCTTATTAAACAGATCTGTCAGCCATTTAACGCCTATTTCTCCTAAGCATCTCCAAATCTCGATAGGAATCCCGTCAGGACCAACCGCTTTTCTTAAACCCATTCTGTTCAAAGCTTCTTTAACCTCAGTAAGTCTTATTTTACGCATGAAATCACGATTTATATCTTGAGATTGAATGACAAGTCCATCCAAATTCTTAGTAAAGCTCTCATTGAACAATTTGTCAAAATAATCTCTCCATCTTTCCTTGATATCCTCATCTCGAACTAAAACCTTCTGATTTTCATTTTTGACACACTTCACCGCACATAAGTCTCTAGTCTTCCTTTCCCGCATTCGAGCAATCCGGTATATATCATTTGCAGCCTCTTTAGTGTCTAATTTCTCGTACACCTCCTTGTAGACCTTAGATTTAGCTTCCCGAACAGCTTTCTTAACTTCCTTTTTAGCCATTTTGTACTTCTCAAATCTCTCCACATCTCTACTTTTCTTCAAATCTTTATAAGAATCTCTTTTAATTTTAATAGCAGCCTTTACATCTTCATTCCACCATGATATGTCCTTAGATGGTGGAGCACCACCTCTCGACTCACCAAGTAGATCTCTAGCTACTTTCTTGATACAACTAGCCATTTTGTTCCATGTTTTGTCTGGATCATCTTCCGACTGCCAATCCGCTTCTTGTACTACACGATCTATAAAAGCCTTTTGATTACCTTCTTTCAATCGCCACCATTTAATTTTAGGCTCTACCTTACGTCTAATCTTCCTAGGTTCTCTTCTAAATCGAAAATCTAGAACTAAAAGTCTATGTTGAGTAGTTACACTCTCACCTGGCACTACCTTACAGTCGATACAACAACCTCTATCTATTCTTCTCGTCAGAAAAAAGTCTATTTGACTAGCATTTGATCCGCTCCTAAAAGTGATAAGGTGGGACTCTCTTTTCCTAAACCAGGTGTTTGCTAAGATCAAGTCATAAGATAAAGCAAAATCTAGAATCGAGTCACCTACTTCATTCCTTTGTCCGAAACCAAAACCTCCATGGATAGTATCAAACCCACTACGACTAGTACCTACATGTCCATTAAGATCACCACCAATAAATAACTTCTCTCCACTGGGTATACTTTGCACCACCTCGTCTAAATCCTCCCAGAATAGACGCTTACTAGCGTCATCAAGACCTATCTGTGGTGCATAAGCACTAATAACATTAAAGATCTCTCCACCTAGAATAAGCTTAACCAGTAAAATTCTATCACCTTTTCTCCTAATCTCAACTACATCCTCAAGTAACCGTCTATCTATGATTATACCTACCCCATTACGATTTTTATCTCTACCCGTATACCAAAGCTTATAACCCCAAGGCTCTATGACTCTACTCTTTTCACCTACCCACTTAGTTTCTTGCAAACACATAATACCAACCCTTGTAAGTCCTCTCGACTTATAAGAAGAAAGCATTCTTGTAAGATCCTTACGACTTATAAGAGACCACGCACTTAGGAATCCTCACAATCCCTAAGGAGAAAATGCACCTACGAGATCCTCACGACTCGTAGGGAGAAATACCTTTATGAGACTCTTACGGCTCATAAAGTCAAAAGCCTTAGTCGACAGGATCTTAACCCTGTTTACTAAGCCACCTTTGTTCGACATCGACAGAGGCAAATGATGATTCGCTCCTGGCAATATCCCAGTCGTAGCGATGCTGATGCCAAAATCGGTGTCAAATCCCAAAACTCGCAGCGAAAAGCCAGCGAGCCACACATGCATATGAAATAACCGAAATTATGGGGCAACTTGCAATAAAACCAGCAAGTAAAAATGTATGCATACAAAAATAGCCGAAATGATTGGGCAACTCGCAATAAAAAGCAGCGAGTAAATAAAAACAAATAGCTGAAATGATTGGGCACCGCGAAAAATAGCCGAAATGATTGAGCGATCGCGACTTTCGCGATATAAAAGCTGAAATGATAGAGCATCGCGGAAAGAAAAGTATATAAAATGAAAATTTTGCTCTACAGGTGATATCACATCGATCCTTGTATACAATCCAGGGGCACAAACAAAGAAGGAATCATACCTTCCCTCCCCAGGCTCCATCAGAAGAAGAAGCCAAATCTCAACGGTTCACAGACAGCCTGGAGATCATCTCAACATTCATCTCATTACAACAGATGCAACATCAAGCAAAGCGGAACCGCGGAAATTCCCAATTCCGTGACTCGGCGGTGCACAGATAACCGAGAGTCAAACCCCGACTCCGTGAATTGCGGATAAAGCCAACCCTTCTTGGTTTCGTGGAACACGGCCTATGTCAATCCTGACCCCGTAAGAAACGTCCAGAGCGGATCCTGGTCCTCATGGAACGCGGCTATGTCAATCCTGACCCCGTGAGAAACGTCCAGAGCGGATCCTGGTCCTCGCAGAACACGGCTATGTCAATCCTGACCCCGTGGAAAGCATCCAGAGCAAATCCTGGTTTCGTGGAATGCGGCTATGTCAATCCTGACCCGTGGGAAGCATCCAGAGCGGAGCCTGGTCCTCGCAGAACACGGCCTATGTCAATCCGACCCCGTGGGAAGCATCCAGAGCAAAATCTTGGTTTCGTGGAACGCGGCTATGTCAATCCTGACCCCGCGGGAAACGTCCAGAGTGGAGCCTGGTCCTCGCAGAACATGGCTATGTCAATCTTGACCCCGTGGGAAGCATCCAGAGCAAATCCTGGTTTCGCAGAACACGGCTATGTCAATCCTGACCCCGTGGGAAGCATCCAGAGCGGAGCCTGGTCCTCGCAGAACACGGCTATGTCAATCCTGATCCCGTGGGAAGCATCCAGAGTGGAGCCTGGTCCTCGCAGAACACGGCCTATGTCAATCCGACCACGTGGGAAACATCCAGAGCAAAATCCTGGTTTCATGGAACGCGGCCTATGTCAATCCTGACCCCATGGGAAACGTCCAGAGCAGAGCCTGGTCCTCGCAGAACACGGCTATGTCAATCCGACCCCGTGGGAAGCATACAGAGAAAAATCCTGGTTTCGTGGAACGCGGCTATGTCAATCCTAACCCCGTGGGAAACGTCCAGAGCGGAGCCTAGTCCTCACAGAACACTGCTATGTCAATCCTGACCCCGTAGGAAGCATCCAGAGCAAATCCTGGTTATGTGGAACGTAGCCTATGTCAATCCTGACCCCATGAGAAACGTCCAGAGCGGAGCCTGGTCCTCGCAGAACACGGCCTATGTCAATCCTAACCCCGTGGGAAGCATCCAGAGCAAATCCTGGTTTCATGGAACATGGCCTATGTCAATCCTGACCCCGTGGGAAACATCCAGAGCGGATCCTGATCCTTGTGGAACGCGGCTATATCAATCCTGACCCCGTGGGAAACGTCCAGAGCGGAGCCTGGTCTTCGCAGAACACGGCTATATCAATCATGACCCCGTGGGAAGCATCCAGAGCAAATCCTGGTTTCGTGGAACGCGGCTTATGTCAATCCTGACCCCGTGGGAAGCATCCAGAGCAAATCCTGGTTTCGTGGAACATGGCTTATGCCAATCCTGACCTCGTGGGAAGCATCCAGAGTAAATCCAGGTTTCTTGGAACGCGGCCTATGTCAATCCTGACCCCGTGAGAAACGTCCAGAGCGGATCCTGGTCCTCGCAGAACACGGCTATGTCAATCCTGACCCCGTGGGAAGCATCCAGAGCAAATCCTGGTTTCGTGGAACGCGGCTATGTCAATCCTGACCCCGTGGGAAGCATCCAGAGCGGAGCCTGGTCCTCGTAGAACACGACCTATGTCAATCCGACCCCGTGGGAAGCATCCAGAGCAAAATCCTGGTTTCGTGGAACGCGGCTATGTCAATCCTGACCCCGTGGGAAACGTCTAGAGCGGAGCCTGGTCTTCGCAGAACACGGCTATGTCAATCCTGACCCCGTGGGAAGCATCCAGAGCAAATCCTGGTTTCGTGGAACGCGGCTTATGTCAATCCTAACCCCGTGGGAAGCATCTAGAGCAAATCCTGGTTCCGTGGAACACGGCTTATGTCAATCCTGACCCCGTAGGAAGCATCTAGAACAAATCCTGGTTTCGTGGAACGCGGCCTGTGTCAATCCTAACCCCGTGAGAAATGTCCAGAGCGGATCCTGGTCCTCACAGAACATGGCTATATCAATCCTGACCCCGTGGGAAGTATCCAGAGCGGAGCCTGGTCCTCGCAGAATACGGCCTATGTCAATCCGACCCTATGGGAAGCATCCAGAGCAAAATCCTGGTATCATGGAACGCGGCCTATGTCAATTCTGACCCCGTGGGAAACATCCAAAGCGGATCCCGGTCCTCGCAGAACACGGCTATGTCAATCCTGACCCCGTGGGAAGCATCCAGAGTGGAGCCTGGTCCTCGCAGAACACGACCTATGTCAATCCGACCCCGTGGGAAGCATCCAGAGCAAAATCCTGGTTTCGTGGAACGCGGCCTATGTCAATCCTGACCCCGTGGGAAGCGTCCAGGACAAACCCTGGTCCCGTGGAACACGGCTAAAGTCAATCTTGACCCCGTGGGAAACGCCCAGAGAAACTCTTAACTCCGTGAAATGCGGATGATGTCAATCTCATCAAACACTTACGGGTCCTCTCGAGCCGTAAGGAAGAAAACTCTCTTGTAAGATCCTTACGACTTATAAGAGAAAACACACTTAGGAATCCTCACGATTCCTAAGGAGAAAATACACCTACAAGATCTTTTCGACTCGCAGGGAGAAAAATCTTTACGGGACCCTCATGGCTCGTAAAGTTGAAAAGCCTTAGGCCGCAGATCTGAACCTGTTTCCTAAGCCATCACTACCTTTCGAAGATTCAAAACGGAATGTTCTCTATCATCTATAGGTTACGCTTAACACGCCGGCAACAAAGGAAAGAGAAGAAAGCGACAAGGAGAACATTTGATTCGCATTCGGTTAAACGTTCAAAGCATACCTATTCATGCATGTGCGAAAGATTTAGTGCATAAGATAAACATATGGAAACGAGGAATTTGCTATTCATACTTCAAAAAGTTCTTACAATAATGAAAGCAGTAAACGAAAACATCATCAAAATGATTACAATGGCAAGACATCAAATCCAGGACACAGATTGAGAAATTCAAAGGTGAGGCCATCCAAAAAATTTTGAGCCTTTCGGACCATCTTCGTGTGCATCCTTTCACGATCACAAGCGTCAGGATCCCCACTGATGTCCTCCGCCCTTCGATAGGCAGCAAGTATCGTCGCCTGCTGAATAGCTTGATGCAGGATATCAACAAGCTTGTCTCGCCTTTTCTTTGAGATTAGGCCCATCAGATACACCGAGTGCACCTTATCTTCGGCGTCGTCCAATTCCTTAAGCGGCATGCCTAGAAAGAATAAGGGAAGCGCTTCCCAGATCGCTCTCACGATAAGCTTCAAGAGGGAGAAACGACGAGGAAGCAGTCGACTATTGTATGCATCAAAGCGGCCCATAATTTCAGCACACTGAGCATTTGTGAATTCTTGGTTTTGGGAACGGCCGAATGCGCGAATGTCCCTGTAAGAAATAATCTCGTCGAGGTCATACATGTGAGCGTCCATAACGTCTGAAAAGGAAAATCAGTGAGAGTTAGGGGACGGACTGATTAAGAAGAGCTTATTGAAACAGATACGGGATTTAAACAACTCTTGATATCCCCAAGGTAGGAATAAGTGCTAATTTAATCACCCGATGGATTTAATTCTGTGAAAGTAGGAGAGAAATCCTAAAAAGAATTTCATATTTAATAGAAAGGTCCTTCGGGCCAAGGAGTTAAACTTCTCGAGAGCAATACTCTGCAGACAGGAGTGACACTTGTCAAAGTCAATTATGAAGGGAGTTTAAAAATTCCCCAAGAATTCTAAAGATCCATGCTCTGTAAAGAAGATGAAATGATCCTTCAAGAAACCCTGAAAGCAAAGCTTTCTGCAGAAGTAAAAACTTCGAGATCTTTAAGATCTATAAAGTGAATTCCAAGAATTCTTCATCAACGGGTCGAAAGAAACCCTAAAAAGGTTTTCTTTGTCAGATCCATGATCCAAATAGAGCAAAGCTCGGATAACGAATTCGAATCTTACCAAAAAGAAAATATCTGATAGAGTTTTTAAAAGATTTCTTAAACAAGAGAGCAATGCTCTGAAGGAGAAATAATTCTCAGAAAAGAAGATAAACAATGGTCATTTCAGAGGGCCAAAGGACCTATTTATAGGCATTAAGAGCTGTTTCAACTTCCAAAAAGTTGATCCAACGGCGGAGATGCTTCCACCGTTGCACTCACGTATGGGCCACGTAAGCGCAACGGTGGGGGGGGGCATTTGTTTCCCCGATCAGAGCAAAACTCTATTCAAATTCCGAGATTTGAAACGAAACAACACCTCGTGAAAAGCGCTGGCATCAAATGCGCCAGCATTAAGAGTCAAAGACTCTGAAGCGGCGCTCACGTGCAAAGCCCGAGAGTGCTGAGCGCCAAGGGCGCTAAGCGCCAGAGGCGCTAAGCGCCAGAGGCGCTTCACTCTCGCAAGAATTACTCGCGCATGGTCATAAAAGTGTAAGTTCTATAGCGCATATGCGCCTAACAGAAGAAGAATAAAAAGAATTAAAATAAGAGAAACACTTGGTAGATAATGACAAAAAGAAAGAAAACACTTAATTAAACCTTTTATTGCAATGGAAATAAAGCTCCAAATATAGGATCAAATGTACAGGGGGTTACAAACATATAGATAAAATTATCTAGTTCCCTCTCTGTCTTTTCCACCATGTCAAAGCGACGATCTTCGCGAGGAGTGGCTACCCATCGGTTAGCACCGCATTCACCAGCAAAAGCAGAAATGACGGCACGGTGAGCCCGTATTTGGCTCAGCAACTGAACAGAACAGTCCCTCAGGGCTTTTGTGACCAAGTGCTCCTCGAAGAAACACTCGATCTTGTCTTCAGCGGCATCGAGCATCGCTGGGGTCATCTCCGTCGGAGGAGGGGGAATATCAGCGAGCACGGACATGAGGATCATCCGAAACCAAATAGAGTTGGGAGAGAGAGGAGATCCTACACGAGTCAAGAGCTCGTGCAGCGCCGCGTCACATTGATCATCCGTAAGAGCAGGATCCACCAAGCGCGCAGCGAAGCGAGGAACAATGTCCTGAAGGGGCACTTCCCATGATTGCCGACGAGCATGCGGGCGGTTATAAGCCATAGTTAAGATGGTTCTTTGGAGATGAGAAAAGAAAGAAGCTTTGCTTCATATTATAAAGATTAGGCACAGAAAATTTTGTGCATAGTGGAGCTATTTCCAAGATCTGGGAAATGAAAGTTCTGGGGAATATAAGTTTGACTTAAAAAGAAGGTGAAAAGACACCTCCAATAAAGCAATGCTTTAGATGCAGAGCCAAGCGCGCTGCGCCATAAACAGCGCATCACGTCCAAAGCATGTTGGCGCTAGCGTTAGGTGCGCTGCGCTCTAAGCAGCACACTATGTGTGCGCTAGCGCTAGATGCGCTGCGCTTTAAGCAGCGCACCACGTGTCAAACACGGGTGCGCTAGCGCAATGTGCCCTTTAAGCTGCGCACCACGTGTAAAGCACGGGTGCGCTAGCGCTGGAACTAAAAGCTCCCCACCGTCAGATCAAAGATCTAATAATGATGATAAATCATTAATTAATCAGAATTAAATTCTGTTAAGGAAAGATTCCTCAAAATCTTTCCAAATAACAAGATTGTGCTTTGTAAATTATAGCACCGTTGGATCAATGATCCAATGGTAATTAAAAATTACCAAATGACAGAATAAATTCTGTATGAAAGATTTATCAATCTTGTTAAATAACAAGAAGATTGCCTTCTGTAAATCAGAAGCCCTTGGATCAAAGATCCAACGATGGAAAATTCCCCAAATCAATTGGAGAAAAGATCTCCTTAACTGACTGAACTGATCGGCTTGCCCTATATAAAGGCCCCTAGACTTCAAGTCTCAAGATACAGAAAAAATATACAGAAATAGAGAGAGTAACCTCCCTAAAAACTTTGAAGAAATTCAAAGAGCAAGCTCTTACAAGAAGATTTTTCCTCAAGGTAAAAAGGATGATGATGAACACAGAGATGAAAACATCTCATGATTAAAAAAGAAGAATTCACTTCTTTAAAAGATCATAGATCTAAAAAGACAGAAAGTCTTTTACGGAGAGATCAAAAGATCTCATCATAAAATAAAAGAATAATTTACTTCTTTCTCACAGATCATAGATCTATAAGACTAAAGTCTTTCTCAAAGAGATCATGGACATCTCATTAAAGAAATGGGGAGAATAATTCAATTCTCTTAAGGATCATAGATCCATAAAGGCAAAACCTTTCATCAATATAAGAGATTGAAACATCTTCTACAAAATAAGAACGGTCGTTCTTAGATCTTAAGACGAAGTCTCTGTTAAAAGAACATGAATTATTTCTCAGATCATAAAATTGATCAAATGCGCTTTGCGTTATTGAACTGCGCTTCTGCGCTTTCTGGACTGGCGCTCAGCGCCAAATGCGCCACGTGTCAATCACATGGGCGCCAATTAACAACTAGCGCTTTGCGCTCTTGAAATAGCGCACTGCGCTCATGGGCTGGCGCTCAGCGCCAAGCGCACCACGTGTCACTCATGTGTGCGCCATTAAACTAGAAGCCCAATACGCTCATGAACCAGCGCTCTGCGCTCATAAACCGGTGCCATACGCTCATATCTGGCGCTAGCGCCAAGCACGACACGTGTCCTTCACGTATGCGCCACGTGGCAGAAGCGCAGTGTGCTCTTTGACTGGCGCAAAGCGCCAAGCGCACCATGTGTTGCGCTGATGGAATATAAATTGTTCTTTAATAAGCCCAGAGCTATGAGGAATGCTCAGCATTCAGTAAAAGACAAAACACTGTAAGGGCCAAGCCCAAATAAACGCTCAACAACCCAAAAATAAATGTTAAACATATTAACTCGATTGGACTTAGCCCAAGATTGGCCATAAGTCCTCAATTCAGATTAATTAAGCCCGCATACTCATAAATCTTTTAACAGATCTTAGTTCCAAATTGGACTACAGATCTCTCAACCAAAATTGGTTCAAGGGTACATCTCTGAACCCCTCTGATATATGTCGTTGTAATCCTTCAACGTCTTCAGAGAGGCGACGGGTCCCGACAACCATACATTTCACAGACTATGACGTCTTTAAACTGGACTGTGGCGTCCTTAAGCCCATGGACTATGATGTCCTTAACCTTGGACTGTGGGGTCCTTTAAAACCCATGGACTATGATGTCCTTAACCTTGGACCGTAATGTCCTTAAACTAATGTTGGACCATAATGTCCTTAAACTAATCGACCGCAATGTCCCTAAACAAAACAATAGAGTCCAAATGCTCTTTTGTTGGATCTAAACGATCCCGTTAAGTTGATCTTAGTCTAAAATTAGATTAACGTATCCTTAACTAACGTTTGAGTTGATCTTAGTCTTAAATGAGGCTAACGTATACTTAAACCCAACCCCTAAACCCAAATCTAAGAAGATACGGATTTGGACTAATCCACACCCTATGGGCGACAACATAAATTAGTCTCCGTATACAATCCACGGGCAACCAAAAAACGAAACAAACACCCACAACATGAAGTGACCATATGGAGAAGGAGAAAGTGGTTACTGCAATGCGGTAGCGTAATTAACTGCAGGGGCTTGAGCCTGCAGGGAAGAGCGTCCCCACAATCAAAAACCTCTCAACGAGGGGGAATCTGACGAAGTCTGCTATATCGGCCACATCCGTTTAAACCTTCGATACATGGTGACATAAATCAACTTGGTATTTTCGGAAAGATGGACGGATAGCACCAATTAGCATCTGTCCCAAAATTCAGGCAAGACGGACCCACGCGGTCGCGTCTCCGTGTTTCGGCGGGGAACACCGGGTAAACTTAATAGATAGCCATGCCCCATAGCCCCGACCAAGTGACTGTAGGAGAACCCCATCTCCAAAAGTATCCGTTCGGGTGCTCGCAGCAGCGGTGTTACGCTTTAGTGCACTTCGTCGACGGTATCGGAGGGTGCGGCCGTCTACTAAAGTTTCCGACAAGCATTCGATCAGGATGTCGGAAATCTTGTTGAATTGCCCGACTAGATATTGAAAAGTGTTTTCGAGATCGAGACTAAAATGCGGGGTTTATAATTGTTAAGCATGTGATGTCTAAGGAATTCATTTGGTTAGGCATGTGATGTCTAAGGTGGTTGCGGATTCCAACTATTGTAGTTTTTCACTTTCTTTTCTGCGACCGTAAGTGTAATATATGGTGTATCGCCGGTTTCGGTGTATAAGTCAACGACAACTGGGATATGCATATTTACTTACGTTGATGACATGTGATGTTATGTATTGCTTTGATATGTTATATTGGATCGTCGTGATTGAATAGCCGGGGGTATTATGTGAGATGAAAGTTTTTCATTTTCATTCATGTAAAATTCATTGTATGTAATATTCTTTTATTGGGGCACTTCCGGGTTGAGGATGATGTCACCATTGTATATTATTTACTTTTCCGCATTAGGATAGATCCAAGGCGGGGAGATCAAGTAATCGGGTTCTAGGGTCCAGTGGGAGACCATCTCGAGGAGTCGAGATCGGGTCTCCTAACTCTAGAATTGGTAGGGTTGCTTGCCGCTCTCGTAGGGATCTAGGGGTGTGGGATTGGCTATTCATCACGACCGTGGAATCCGTGTTTTAAACAGTGTCACGCCCCGCTTCCCAGAGTACGCTAGATTGGGCACGTGACATAGCCAACCATGCTACCTGTGGGTAGGAAGTATCCATCCACAGTCACATTACGGCTGTAGAGATATCAAGAACAAGATAAAACTATCTAAAACATGTCCATAATCCAGAATAACAGGAGTCAATAATAAATAAATGCGGAAGCCAATGATCCAATATAAATAACTGAAAAGTGTGTCCCATAATGCGGGCTCACATCAGGAAATAAATGCAGGAAATAAAACTAACTACTACTGAACTCACAGCTCAGCCTGCTGGCTGAAGTACTCCTGCTCGGACTGCAACAGCGGTACGGAATCTGGGCCATGCAAAACCCAGACGTCAGCGCGTCATGTCATCAAGTAATATAATATGAACAGTGTAGCAGGCAATGTAATATAAACATGAATACAGCAAGAATAACAATAATATGAATCATACCAGTACAGGGTAGCGTGCCGTGGGTAAACTAAACTGTTCTATCAGGTTTTCTATTCTAAAGTCTTTGAAATCAATTGATGAATCATCGATGTAACTCAATAGTATCCCGTGCATGCCCGGGACCACGGTCAAGACCCTCGGGGCTGTATCCGAGACGTGCCGCTAGGCAGTAACAAGTAGCAGGATGGGCGAGTGATGTCAGCATCATCACTCCGGGGCTGGCCTAGCCCGTAAGACTGATCAGAACAGGTATCGAACTGTTGAGTTACAAGTCAGGTTTCACCTTTGATTTCCCCATACCCCCAAGTTATGTATGTCAAGTCAGGTATTCAGTAGTCAAGAACTAATGCCAACACAGGATCAGGTAAAAGCAGGTTTGTCTGGATAGACAACAGGAACGGTCCATGAGGACTACATGTTATGTTTATTGGTATTAGACACAAGATCAGGTAACAGGTAAAGCCATGGTACATCAGGTCCAGCCAGGTAATGTATAAAGGTGTCGTGTCGTGTCAAGAGTGTACGGTACCATGTCGTGTCAAGTAGGAAGTGTAACGGGTCATGTCAGGAAGCACAAGATGTCATGTGGGTGCTCATAATTAAACTAACATAAGCATGCATATAAATAAACAAGCATGAGTACTATCAGAACAATAAACTGGAACATGTAATATGATATGCAAATAGATATAATTTTAAGGATATGGATGCACAGTTATCGATTAGGGTTACATTTATAGTTTCAATATTAATTAGGATACAATTTATTAAACATGGAGTGTTAATATCACATTATTATGTATAAATGTGATCTATGGATACAATTATATGTATCTTAAATGCGATGGATGCAAACGGGTATCCGAAAAGTTATAAAACTATAAAATGGTAATATGGGATGTACAACTAAGCAATATGTGATATAAATATTGATATAATAATATTAATATGGATAGCATATTCAAAGCGATTAATAACTATAAAAGTGGTATTGATTAACCATGCACAAGAAGGTTCCGTTCAGAAATTCAGCGTCACCCTAATTTGTAAAATAACTTAAAAATAACAAACGTTCTCCAAAAGGGACGTGTATTATACCAAAACAAAGATAATTTAATAAGGTTTTCAGTTTTATAAGTATAAGCATCTCAGGTTGTCCCTACAAAAAGTTATGAACATTCGAAATTGAAAGTTTGCTGCTGGAATTTCCCTGGACAGCAGTTTGGAGACATTTTCATTTGCATTTTACGTTATTTAAACAATTTATTTTGCAAGTAAATACTTCATAGAGTTATAGTATTCTGAGTTATCTTCGTAACAAACTAAAGAACGTATACTAATGATTTTTCTATGATTTATAATGAATTTTATACGGTAAGGTGTACAGTAAATTTCAGATTTGTCGTATCCACTTTTTCAACGACATTTCATGTGTAAACTATAATATTTTAAATATATAATATCATAAAATGCAGATTATAAACTAATTAAAGATAATAATAAGAAATATTATGACGATGTATATTTTAATTGATATGGATGCAGTATAAAGTAATCTAGTATGTCACAAGATAAGTTTTCATGATCTAGATTTAATATGATATAAACGGATGCAAACAGAATATCGAAACGTTATAAAATTAAACATGGGGCACTAGATTTAAACTATAGGTATGGTATTTATTTAAATAGGTATAAAATGAACTATATAGCATGTAGCATGATTAACTTGCCTCGATGGGTCGCGAATCGGGAAAACGGAACGTTAACCGTCGGCGGGGAAAACTCGCGACGGGCGCACGGTTCACGGAATGAACCCAAACGACGAACAAAAGAACCACACGGGTCGGGATACCTCGCTGGAACGTCGAGAAGCGTCACCGGCACGACGCAATTCCTGCAACACAAGAACAGTTAAAAAAAATGAGAAACGAGACATGAAGCAAGAAGAGAAAGAATGATAAAGAGAAGTACGAGAGAATATATGAGAGAGAGAGAGAAAAAGTGGAGAGAGAGAGAGAGATTATGGGGGAGAGAGAGATTATGGGAATAGAGAGAGAGAGAGAGAGAGAGAAAGAGAGCTGCAGGTGGGGCCTACGGAATTAAAAGGAACGCGATTGGCTAAAGGGGAATCGTTAGTTAGGGATAAATATTAATTAAAGATTCAAAATATTTTAAGGAACAGTAGGATATATATATAGGTTAATTTAAAGATTTAAAAGATAGATAATGAACAGTAAGATATCAGGTTAGTTAGAAAAATATATGCGATGGTTTTAATAATATTAAAATTTGGGATTTTGGCGCCAAATAAAACATTTCCAAATCGCGTCCGGGTCGAGTCCAAAAATTTGAAATTGAAATAATAGGATTTTAAGCGGGATCCAAATTTTAAAATTAAGTGTTTTATGATTAAAAAGCATACCCCCAAAACGGACACATGTACGCGCGCGTAGCCGTCCAAACTCGCCCGTTTCACTGAACGGGACGAGAACACAATGCACGGACGCTACCACGAGGCTAGGGGTGTCAAGTAGGCCAAGATGAATATTTTCAATTTTATTTTAGATGCCAAAATTTGTTATATGTAGAAATGACTTTGCCGGGTAAATTTTACAGTAAGCAACAAACAAGCAAGTTAAATGCAATGAGTACCACATTATGCTCAAATAATAACTGAAAATAGTAGCATTGGGCTCGGGTGTTACAAACAGGCTTAAAATAAAACACGAAAATGCTAGTATATCCAATATTTCATATGTTTTTATTATGCTGCAATATTCTGTGATGTGATCATTGATTATATTCTGAAACATAAAGATGTTATAGAAACTTGTCTCGAAAACTGGTAGCTCTAGTTCTTGCTTTGCATAGCAGTATTCCTTGTAGAATATCCAGCACCTTATTCGATAAGGAAAGAGCCGAGATCTCTTCGCCGGGAGTGACCACTTTAGCGAAACTAGCAGATGCTACAACCTTCGGTTTGTCTTTTGATTGCTTTTATAGTTTTTGCTTTGCATAGTGGTATTTATGAAATATCCTGCACCTTATTCGATAAGGAAAGAGCCGGGATCTCTTCACCGGGAGTGACCTCTTTAGCAAAACTAGTAAAAGCCTAAAAAACACTCCTTTTCAAAATCACTCGATTCTACGACGATATCAAGTTCATTACGCAAAAGGTTTTCTTAAAAACCTGTCGCAGCCCTCCGTCATTTCAGATAAGTACTACTTAGTATTCGTGCTGCGGTAGTTTGGCATGCGTCAAGACGTAGTGTACGGTAACTAACTAGTGTTTATCTGCTAGCATACGATGCGATTGGATTAGGGTATTCGTACGGCGTTGTTTGGCATGCGTCAAGGGTCGTACGGGTGGGTTTAATTCAATAAGGAAATGCACGGGTTTTACTTGACTAGCGGACTATGGGATGTTTGGCATGCGTCAAGTCATAGCACGCTAGGGGCAAAATATTATTGGGAATTTCAAGTGTTGAAATTTGCAATGAGATTGCATACCTTCTATGAGATAGTTGGATCCCGATACCCACCGCGAGTAAGAGTTACTCCTGAGAGAGTTTTACACATTACAATTAGCCAATCAAGTAGGTGTCTAGAAAGGTGTCAACGGAGTTATGCCTCTAGGAAAATGAGGTTTATTTTAATTAGGTCTGTGCGAAAGCACGGGGAACCTCCCTCAAAGTACCGACACTGGCCTGGCCGAAAGATTAACGAACTTGTAGGGTGTAATTAATCCCGGCTAGTCTTTCCTTTTAGGGTTTGAAGGAAGATTTGACTAAAACAGTGGGAGCCATTCTGATTAAATAAATTTATAACCAATCTAATCTTGCAAAAGTATACGCTGAGTGTTTTCTTCACACACACTCTCTCTCTCTTTAGATAACGACCATGTCACGCCTTAATCAAGATAATAATACGGATGTATTGACCGAACCCGCTTATTATACTGAGCTGGGGAACGTTGGTCCCGCTCCAACTTATAATTGTTATAAGACCGAGCAGGAAATTGGGGATTACCAGAACTCCCGTTCCACCCAAACGAAGAAAGTGCATGATGATGCATCTTATTCGGATGTGTTCATTACAAAGAACTGTTTCTCAGTTTCCTTTATGTCCTGGGTATAAGATACCGGATCAGGATCCCATATATGTAATCTATTACATGAGCTATATATATGGTAGAGAACTAAGAATGGGTGATAAGTTTCATGAGTTGGAAACGGTGCAAGTGTTGCAGCCAAAGCGGTTGGCAGTTATCACCCTGTATTACCAAATACATTGATTCTGAACGAATGTTATTAGATATCGAACCTGATATACAATATCATATCAGTCTCTTTATTAGTAAAGAAGGATATAATTTTGTATTATTGGATAATATTTTGAACATTTCCGATATCAATAGTTGATCGGTTCAGGCACGTTATCTAAAAGCATATACAGTCTAAATCAAACCATAGTTCTTAATGTATAGAACACACACAAGAGCAAGAGTTCAAAAATGAACGAATCCTTCTTGAGGCATTGTAGACTAGGTCATATCAATGCGACACAACTAGATAAGTTACATAAAGATGCATATTTAAATCAGTTAGAATTTATATCTTGTGAAACTTGCCAGTCATGTCACAAAGATAAGATAACCATAGCTCCGATTATTGGAAACAGAGATAGAGTTAGTGAACTCTTGGGATTGATACATGATGATGTATGTATGTCCCCTGTCTACAAATGCCAGGATTGGTTGTTTGTACTTCATTACATTCACCGATGATCTCTCGAGATTCGCACATGTGTTCCTGTTGAAACACAAGTCTGAAGCTTTTGAGAAATTCAAAGAATATAAGTCAGATAGAGAACCACAATGGTATAAGTATTATGTCCTTTGATTTGATTTGGGAGGAGAATACTTGAGGACGGAATTCCTAGACTATTCTAAAGGAGAATGAGATTCTCTCTCAGCATTACTCCTCCGTATACACCACAGCATGATGGTATATCGGGGCGGAGCAATCGCACCCTATGTGATATGGTGTGCTCTATGATGAGTACTACTGAGTTGCCTATTTCCTTTTGGGGGTTATGCACTTGTGAAGCTGCATACCTATTGAATTGGGTTCCAATCAAATCAGGTGCCTACCACTCCATATGCGATATGGTATGGAAAGAGCCCATCTCTTAAGGATGTTAAGATTTGGGGTTGTCCGACCTATGTCTAAAAGCAAAATCCGGACAAGCTCGAGGCAAGGTCAGTTCTGTGGAAGTTTGTTGGATATCCCACGCATTCGTAAGGGAATATCTTCTGCTACACTGAGGATCAAAAGGTGTTTTGTTTCTCAGCATGCCACCTTTTGGAAAAGGAATTTCTTGTGAAGAAATTAGTGGTTATAAGGTAGAACTGGAAGGAGTTCCATCTATACAAACTGCAGCTGATGATTTGGTAGAACCGAAGGATTCAATAGTTCTCAACGAACCTCTGCCTCTCCGCCGATCTAGTAGGGTTCCTCACCCACCTGAGAGATACTTCGGTTATCTCTATGACAGTGGGAGCGAGGATTGCATCATGAGATGATGACCCAACTAGTTTCGAGCGGGCCATCAAGAGTGGGGACTCTGTGAGAATGACTGGATGCTAAGCAATCTGAGATCGAATCCATATACACCTACAAAGTATGGACTTTGGTTGCTTTATCTGAAGGGTTAAATCCCCATCAGGAGCAAGTATATCTTGAGAAGATTACTTGGTGTACATGGAAAAGTTGAGACTTTCAAAGCTAAGACTTGTTGCAAAGGGTTCTCATCAACGACCAGATGTGGATAATGATGAAACATTTTCTAGTCCCTATGCTTAAGTCCATCCAGATCCTAGTTGCCATTGCTACATACCATAACTACGATATCTGGCAGTTGGGTGTCATGGCTGCTTTTCTAAATGGTGATTTAGAAGTGAGCGTCTATAAGTACACAGCCAGAGGGCTTCGTAGATAGTGGGAGCAGCGGAAACATATGCAAGTTGCTTTATGAGTTACAGCAGGCATCGCAGAGTTGGAACATCTGTTTTGATGTGGTAGTCAAAGCATTTGACTTCATCAAAATTGTAGATGAACCTTGTATCTATAAAAAGGTAGTAGGGAGTATGGTGGTGATCCTCGTATTGTACGTGGATGACATACTCTTGATAGGAAAGGAGTTTCCTATGCTACACTCGGTCAATCTCCTCTTATCACAAAGATTCTCTATATAGGATCAAGGTGATACCTCCTAAATCCTGGGTTTTTGATCTATAAGATAGATCTAAGTGGATGTTAGGATTCTCACTAGGTGTAGTGAGATGGTATCAATCGATCCTGGGGAGAATCACTGGATAGCTTCCAGGGTGGTAAGGTCGACTGAATGTTAGCCACAGGCATTGTCTTTACCCTCAGTGGAAGGACGGTATGTTGGAAGAGTTCCAAGCTAGATACCGTGGCAAACTAGACGATAAAGGCTGGATACATTGCTACCAAGGATACTACAAAAGATGTAGTCTGGATGTATATTAGTTCATGAGATGAACTTCGTTCCTACCATTGTGTGACAATGGAGTTGTGGCTTAGGCCTAGGAACACCCCGTCCCATCAGTGATCCAGACATATTCTTAGGCAGTATCACCTGATCATGGAGATGGTTGATCTCTAGGGAGATCGAGGATAGGAGAGTAGACACAGAGGACAACAGCGCGGATCCACTCACAAAAGCCTATTCCCAGGAGAGATTTTTATGGGATGGTTGAGTATGAGATACTTCAACCGCTGCTGATTGTTGGGTATGGGATACTACGACAGATGGCCCTAGTGCAAGTGGGAGATTGTTAGTTATATGTATGCCCTAGAGGCCATTCCTATACATACGATGTATATTGTAGTGGATGCTTGGACATATATATGGAGGACTTTCTTGCTCGACATGATAGTATGCTATCTGGTTGCTCTTTATCTTAACATGCACGCTGATTGTCTCTATGTTATATGTTGATAAAGCCCTTAGGATGAGTACTTGACTACCAGGACTATGATGCAGATCATACTATTGGGGACAGAGTAGTCATTAAGTTCATTCTTTAAATGTTCCTAGTCGTGGGTGTATCAAGACAGGATATCGATATACCAGAGTAGACTAGCGTATAGCTTCTCGACCCATGTAGATGGGCGATGGATGATCCCATATCCATTGATGTTTGACATCAGAGACAGTATACGGGTGCTCAGTGGAGACTGGGTACACTGAACGGAGTCGTCGAGAATTCCCAGATGGTATTATACCTAACGTCAGATGGCAGTTCTCTGGTGACACTGGTACATGTTAGTCTGTAGACCCGAGATCATCATAGAGTCTTGTGTGATTCCCACTGTGTTTTTATTTCCATCTTACCACGTTCAAGAGAACGTGCAAAACGGTGGCTTTTGGGTATAGTCCCGAGTCACATGGAGGCAATGAGCGATAGGAGGGGTTTCGTCTCTTCCGGTATTGGGAGTTGATGTTGCGCTGTGCTCGATTGGCTATAACAGGAAGTCCTTGGCCAAGGCTGCTTCAGAGATATACTTCGAAGTGTTATCAGTAGTTTCTCGACCCGTTATGAGCCTCATATCGACGCGACTTATCGAGTTACTGGGGTCTGACGTTTACCACCCCTAGACGAGATATGCGACATATCAGACGAAGAGATCGGACTGTACGGTAGTGTTACTGATTGGATTCCCAGGAGTGTGGGCAGGCTTGCTTGTTGATCTTCTGATCGCTCAATACCCGGGTGGCCGTTACGTTTAGCAGTCCGCTTGCGGCTTGTGGGTGTTTGATATGATCATCACCTACTGCCGGCGTATTGACGAGTCTTTAGAGTCCTACACAGGGTTTCCTGGCTCAAGCGAAACGGAGTAGAAGCACATATGTGAAATGTGCGGGATCGAGATTGATGCGATATGAGATATCGTATTCTATTCTCGTGATATGAGATATCAGTCGGTTATATATGATATAGCCGGGTTATCGGATCAAGTGTTGATTCGTTAAGTTGATTCATATGATATTAGTCGATTATGGGTGATATAGCCGGATTATTAAATCAAGAGTTGATTTGATGATCTAATGTATAATTATATATTTGATATATTACATTACATTAACTAGTATTAACTCACTTATGATTTCTTTTCTCACTTTGGATACATTGATGTATATGTGATATATTTTAAATGTATCAAGCTAGGTTAAAAATGCAACTAGGGTTTATGAGGATTGAACCATGCTAGGGTTAAGATTAGGGTTTTTTATATTTATCATTAAGTTATTCAAAATTGTGGATTTTATCATGGTTGATATTTGTTGAAAGCTTGTAGAAGCTTGTAAGCATCTTCGACTTTGTCCACTCTTTTGTCTAGTTTAGGATATTTGTATAACCCAACCCTTTAACCCATGTCCATGGTTAACTCTCTACATGGGTTAAGCATGATATGCTTAACCCTTGATTGCATTTCTAACCTCACAAACAATTCATACGATGAGTTCATTCTTCTTCTTCTTCTTCCTCAAAGCTTTCTAGCTTCAATGGAGGTTGTTTCCCCCAATCAGAGCAAAGCCCTGTTTGAATTTCAAATTCAAAAGGTGAAGCAACGCTTCAGATCCCTTGCGCTGCGCGCAGAGCGCTACGTGTCAAAAGCAGACACGCCAGCGCAAGGGGCGCTGCGCCCAAGGCATCGCTCCCCAATCAGAGCAAGACTCTGTTTTAAAATTCAAATTTTAAATAAAGGAAGCAACGCTTCAAATAACTTGCGCTCTGCGCTGCGCGCTGCGTGTCAAACAGTGGTACGCTAGCAAATTTGCGCTGTGCTCTGCGCTGCGCGACACGTGTCAGCGCAGCTGCGCTTGCGCCAACTGTGCCAGCACTAAAACTTAAATAATGAATTATTTAATCAGAATTAAAATTCTAGAAAGATCTTTTTAATCTTATTAAAACAAGAAGATTATCTTCTGTAAAACAGAGGCCTTAAGATCAAAGATCCAACGGTGGGGAAATATCCCTAGATCAATCAGAGAAAGATCTCTGTAACAAACCTAACAAACTAATTGGCCCTATATAAAGGCCCCTAGTCTCCAAGTCTCAGATATACAGAGCTCCTCTAAAAACTTTGAGAAAAACTCAAAGAGAAAAAAAGGTAAACCTTTGAAAAAAAGAAGAATTTCTTCTAAAAAAAAAGATCAAAGATCTAAGAACAAGATTAAGATCTTCATTACAAAAATGAAAAAAGATCAAGAAAGATCCAATCACAAAAAATAAAAGAAGTAATTTACTTCATTTCTAGATCTTTTGATCTATATAAAGGCACAGCCTTTTGATGAACCATTGGTTCTTGAAAACTTGAGGTAGAACCTCTTTAAAATTAAAAAGATTCTTTTCTTTGATCTAAATTTGATCAAGATGCGCTCTGCACTATTGAACAGTGCCCTGCACTCTTAATTTGCGCTGTTGCGCTCCTTGGACTGGTGCAAGTCACCAGAGAGCGCCACGTGTCAATCTGCGCCCTGCGCTTCTAAAAACAGATCGCTGCGCTCTTGAATTGGCGCACTGCACCAGAGCGTGCCACGTGTCAGCAGCGCACTGGCGCAGCGTACTGCGCTAACAGACTTGCGCTCAGCAGAGTGTGACACGTGTCACCTCCACATGCGCTAGCGCCTCGCGCGCTTTAACTGGCGCAGAGCGCCTGACAGGCCACGTGGCGCGCTGTCAGACCATTAAATGCTCTGCATTATTAAAAAGGGACAGAGCCCAATTAAAAGGTCTAACAGACCAAAACAAATGCTATGTATTATTAAAAGGGGGCAGAGCCCAATTAAAAGGCCTAATCTAAATGTTGTGCATTTAATTAAAAAAGCCCAATGCTGTGCATTATTTTAAAAAAGGGCAGAGCCTAAGCAAAGGCGGTCGCTTTTTTTTTTGGCGCTTCCCGAAAGTCTAAACAGGCCAATCATGAACAAAATATTAAACATTTTCAAATGGACTTAACCCAATTCTGGCCGTAAGTCCTCAAATTAAATTGAACTGAGCACAACTGCTCTCCCAAATCAATTTACACCCAGTTCAAGGGTACATCTCTGAACTCCTCTGATATTTGTCGTTGTAATCCTTCAACGTCGTCAGAGAGGTGACGGGTCCCGACAACCACACATTGCTACGGACTGTGGGGTCCTTAAACTCATGGACCAAAATGTCATTAAACTAATATTCGTCCCCAAAATGGGAATGTTGGACCGAAATGTCATTAAACTAATATTCGTCCCCAAAATGGGAATGTTGGACCACCATGTCCCTAAACTGGCAATGGACCACCATGTCCTTAAACTGGAAATGGACCACTATGTCCCTAAACTAGAACAATAGAGCCCTCAAATGCTCTTTTGTCAGATCTAAATGATCCTGTTAAGCTGATCTTAGTCTCAAATTAGACTAACGTATCCTTAACAAACGTTTAAGTTGATCTTAGCTTCAAATATGGCTAACGTATTCTTAAACTGTCACGCCCCGCTTCCCAGAGTACGCTAGTTTGGGCACGTGACATAGCCAACCATGCTACCTGTGGGTAGGAAGTATCCATCCACAGTCACATTACGGCTGTAGAGATATCAAGAACAAGATAAAACTATCTAAAACATGTCCATAATCCAGAATAACAGGAGTCAATAATAAATAAATGCGGAAGCAAATGATCCAATACAAATAACTGAAAGGTGTGTCCCATAATGCGGGCTCACATCAGGAAATAAATGCAGCAAATAAAACTAACTACTACTGAACTCACAGCTCAGCCTGCTGGCTGAAGTACTCCTGCTCGGACTGCAACAGCGGTACGGAATCTGGGCCATGCAAAACCCAGACGTCAGCGCGTCATGTCATCAAGAAATATAATATGAACAGTGTAGCAGGCAATGTAATATAAACATGAATACAGCAAGAATAACAATAATATGAATCATACCAGTACAGGGTAGCGTGCAGTGGGTAAACTAAACTGTTCTATCAGGTTTTCTATTCTAAAGTCTTTGAAACCAAATTGATGAATCATCGATGTAACTCAATAGTATCCCGTACATACCCGGGACCACGGCCACAATATTCTCGGCTGCAGCCGAGACATGCCGCTAGGCACAAAACAGGAATGTGTACACTCGATAGTATCCCGTACATACCCGGGACCACGGCCACAATATTCTCGGCCGAAACCGAGACATGCCGCTAGGCACAAAACAGGAATGTGTACACTCAGAACAGGTAGTGAACTGCCGAGTTACAAGTCAGGTTTCACCTTTGATTTCCCCATACCCCCAAGTTATATGTGTATGTCAAGTCAGGTATTCCGAAATCAAGAAACTAATGCCAACACAGGATCAGGTAAACAGGTTTGTCTGGATAGACAACAGGAACGGTCCATGAGGACTACATGTCAGGTTTGTTGGCATTAGACACAGGATCAGGTAACGGGTCAGGTCATGGTACATCAGGTCAAGTCAAGCAGTGTACGGTACCATATCATGTCAAGTAGGAAGTGTAACAGGTCATGTCAGGAAGCACAAGATGTCATGTGGGTGCTCATAATCAAACTAACATAAGCATGTGTATAAATAAACAAGCATGAGTACTATCAGAACAATAAACTGGAACATGTAATATGATATGCAAATAGATATAATTTCAAGGATATGGATGCACAGTTATCGATTAGGGTTACATTTATAGTTCCAATATTAATTAGGATGCAATTTATTAAACATGGAGTGTTAATATCACATTATTATGTAGTAATGTGATCTATGGATGCAATTATATGTATCTTAAATGCGATGGATGCAAACGGGTATCCGAAAAGTTATAAAACTATAAAATGGTAATGTGGGATGTACAACTAAGCAATATGTGATATAAATATTGATATAATAATATTAATATGGATAGCATATTCAAAGCGATTAATAACTATAAAAGTGGTATTGATTAACCATGCACAAGAAGGTTCCGTTCAGAAATTCAGCGTCACCCTAATTTGTAAAATAGCTTAAAAATAACAAACGTTCTCCAAAAGGGACGTGTATTATACCAAAACAAAGATAATTCAATAAGGTTTTCAGTTTTATAATTATAACCATCTCAGGTTGTCCCTACAAAATGTTATGAACATTCGAACTTGAAAGTTTGCTGCTGGAATTTCCCTGGACAGCAGTTTGGAGACATTTCATTTGCATTTTACGTTATTTAAACAATTTATTTTGCAAGTAAATATTTCATAGAGTTATAGTATTCTGAGTTAGCTTCGTAACGAACTAAAGACCGTATACTAATGATTTTTCTATGATTTATAATGAATTTTATAAGATAAGGTGTACAGTAAATTTCAGATTTGTCATATCCGATTTTTCAACGACGTTTCATGTGTAAACTATAAGATTTTCAAATGTATAACATTATAAAATGAAGATTATAAACTAATTAAAGATAATAATAATAAATATTACGATGATATATATTTTAAATGATATGGTTGCAGTATAATGTAATATAGTATGTCACAAGATAAGTTTTCATGATCTAGATTTAATATGATATAAACAGATGCAAACGGAACATCGAAACGTTATAAAATTAAATATGGGGCACTAGATTTAAACTATAGGTATGGTATTTATTTAAATAGGTATAAAATGAATTATATAGCATGTAGCAAGATTAACTTGCCTCGATGGGTCGCGAATCGGGAAAACGGAACGTTAACCGTCGGCGGGGAAAACTCACGACGGGCGCACGGTTCACGGAATGAACCCAAACGATGAACAAAGGAACCACACGGGTCGGGGTACCTCGCTGGAACGTCGAGAAGCGTCACTGGCACGACGGAATTCCGGCAACAAAAGAACAGTTAAAAAAATGAGAAACGAGACATGAAGCAAGAAGAGAAAGAATGATAAAGAGAAGTACGAGAGAATATATGAGGGAGAGAGAGAGAGAAAAAGTGGAGAGAGAGAGAGAGCGAGAGGGAGAGAAGAGGGAGAGAGAGAAAGTAGGGCCCACGGGGTTAAAGGGGAGGTTGCGATTGGCTGAGAGAATAAATTGAGAAGGATATAAAAGATTGTAAAAATATTATATGGTTAACTTAAAGATTTAAAAGATAGGTAATGAACAGTAAGATATCAGGTTAGTTAGAAAAATATATGCGATGGTTTTAATAATATTAAAATTTGGGATTTTGGCGCCAAATAAAACATTTCCAAATCGCGCCCGGGTCGAGTCCAAAAATTTGAAATTGAAATAATAGGATTTTAAGCGGGATCCAAATTTTAAAATTAAGTGTTTCATGACTAAAAAGCATACCCCCAAAACGGACACATGTACGCGCACGTAGCCATCCAAACTCGCCCGTTTCACTGAACGGGACGAGAACACAATGCACGGACGCTACCACGAGGCTAGGGGTGTCAAGTAAGCCAAGATGAATATTTTCAATTTTATTTTAGATGCCAAAATTTGTTATATGTAGAAATGACTTTGCCGGGTAAATTTTACAGTAAGCAACAAACAAGCAAGTTAAATGAAATGAGTACCACATTATGCTCAAACAGTAACTGAAAAATAGTAGCATTGGGCTCGGGTGTTACATTATACCCAACTACAAAAAGAATTTCGTCCTCGAAATTCCAAGAATACAAAGATAGATAACTACAAGAAAAGGTGAGGAAACTTCTGCCGGATTTCATCTTCTCGTTCCCAAGTGGACTCTCCATGCGAGCGATTACCCCAAGAAACAAGCACAAGGGGGATAACCTTGTTCTTAAGAACCTTTTCCCTTCGATCCACGATTTCAATCGGTCGCTCCTCAAAAGTCAAGTCTTCTCGTACTGTTAGCTCCGAATGATCCAAAACGTGTGTTTCATCTCGAACATACTTACGGAGTTGAGATACGTGAAACACATCGTGCACATTTGCTAAGGACCACGGTAACGCCAAACGATACGCTACCTCACCAACACGCTCCACGATCTCAAGGGTCCAACGAATCGAGGACTAAGCTTTCCTCGACTTCCAAAACGAATCACCCCTCTATTCAGTGATATCTTCAAGAATACCAAATCACCCACGGTGAACTCCAGAGGTCTTCTTGACGTATCTGCCCAACTCTTCTGTCGGTCCTGTGCTGCCTTCATATGATTTCTGATAGGGTTAAACTTCTCAACTGTCTGCACAACCAAATCTGGTCCCAATAATCTTCGTTCACCGACATCGTCCCAACAAACAGGTGAACAGCATTTACGACCATACAAAGCTTCAAATGGAGCCATCTGAATAGTTGCCTGAAAACTGTTGTTGTAAGACAACTCCACCAAAAGTAGATGATCCTCCCAAGACCCCTTGAAGTCCAACATGCATGCTCTCAACATATCCTCAAGAGTTTGGATCGTTCTCTCCGACTGACCATCAGTTTGAGGATGATAAGCTGTGCTAAACTTCAATCGAGTCCCCAAACTTTCCTGTAAACTCCTCCAGAAGTGTGATAAGAACCGAGTGTCCCGATCGGACACGATGCTCACCGGTACTCCATGCAATCTTACAATCTCCTGCATGTACCGCTCTGCCAAAGTCTCTATTGATTGACCAACCCGAAAAGGAATAAAGTGAGCTGCCTTGGTCAATCGGTCAACAATTACCCATACTGCATTGTTGCCTTTTGGACTCCGCGGTAAAGCCGTCACGAAATCCATGGTTATATGTTCCCACTTCCACTGAGGAATCGGAAGTGGTTGCAATAAACTAGCAACCCTTTGATGTTCAACCTTAACTTGCTGACACACCAAGCACTTTGCCACAAAGCGAGCAATCTCCCGCTTCATGCCCTCCCACCAGAAATGCTGTCGAATATCTCGGTACATCTTTGTGCCTCCTGGATGTACAGAATAAGCTGAACTGTGTGCCTCCTTCATAAGCTCTTCACGAACATCACCCTTTGGCACACACAAACGGCTACCATACCTCAACGAACCATCTTCGTGGATCAATAAATCTGTTCGTAGCCCGGCTTCAACCTGCTCTCGAAACTTTTGCAGTCTAGGATCCTGCGATTGAGCTGCTTTAATATTCTCGATCAATGATGAATGTACTTGCAGCTGCAACAACTGTCCCGTAGAACGCGGTAGCACAACCTCCAAGTCAAATCTTCGAAAATCTGCGACGATCTCCTTCTGCGTAGTTAACACCTGAATTACTGGTAACCGACTAAGCGCATCCGGCACAACATTAACCTTCCCCGGATGGTACTTAAGATCAAGATCGTAGTCAGCCATCAGCTCCAACCATCTACGCTGCCTCATGTTAAGCTCCTTCTGTGTGAACACATACTTCAAGATCTTATGATCTGTAAAAACTTCGACTCTTTCGCCCAAAAGGTAGTGTCTCCAAATCTTCAAAGCGAAAATCACAGCCGCAAGCTCCAAGTCATGAGTTGGATAATTCTTCTCATGGGTCTTCAACTGTCTCGATGCGTATGCTACAACCTTCCCATGCTGCATCAAAACACATCCCAATCCTTTCCCAGATGCGTCGCTGTGAATCACTAATCCTCCGGAATTGTCTGGCACGGTCAGAATAGGGGCGGTTATCAACTTCTGCTTCAACGTCTCGAAAGCTAACGCACACTTATCCTCCCATACAAAAGGTACCTCCTTGCGCGTAAGCTTGGTCAACGGCTCTGCCAGACGAGCAAAGTTCTCCACAAATCTCCTGTAGTATCCGGCTAATCCAAGGAAACTTCTTATCTCAGCAACAATCTTTGGAATAGGCCAATCTCGAACTGCTGCAATCTTTTCTGGATCGACGGCAATGCCATCGCCAGACACAACATGCCCCAAAAACCTTACTTCCTCCAGCCAAAACTCGCACTTACTCATCTTCGCATACAATTTCTCCTGTCTCAACGTCTGCAGTGCGATCTTCAAATGCTCAGCATGCTCTTCAAAACTCTTCGAGTAAACCAAAATATCGTCAATGAATACCACAATGAACTGATCCAAGAACGGTGAAAAGATTCGGTTCCTCAAGTCCATGAATACTGCCGGCGCATTCGTTACTCCGAAGTGCATCACTAAGTACTCGTAATGTCCATACCGAGTTCGGAACGCCGTCTTGCAAATATCTTCTGTTTTCACTCAGACCTGATGATATCCGGATCGTAAATCCAGCTTCGAGAATACCCTCGCGCCACTAAGCTGCTCAAAAAGTTCTCCAATGCGAGGGAAAAGGTACTTGTTCTTAATAGTCACCCGGTTTAATTCTCGATAGTCGATGCACATCCTTCTTGTGCCATCCTTCTTCTTTACTAGAAGAACTGGAGCTCCCCAAGGCGAGTTACTGCTTCGAATCCAACCCTTTTCAAGCAATTCAGCAACCTGTTTCTTTACTTCTTCCAACTCTACTGGCGCCATTGGATAATACGCTTTAGATACTGGCGCTGCACCAGGAATAAGATCAATTGCGAACTCCACGTCTCTCCTCGGCGGTAAACCCGATATATCTTCAAACACGTCCATAGAATCACGAACAACAGCCGGCTCTTTACTTTCATCACTTCCATTGATGCAAGAATATTGTTTGTCGGCCTGGCCCTAAACTCGACCGGCCCGACCGAACTGCTTCCTTAACGCAACTGCTGTCTGCTGCAAACTCCCTTTCATCCCAGATAAACTCTGCTGCTCTTGGCTGCTGCAAGTATTTGTGAGAAAGTGGTCAAACCCAGGGAGACAATCTGCCTCTGGATGTCCACGTCCAGTCTGCGCATGAACCTCCGTGTCCTGTCTGCATCGTTGGCAACTAAAGGTCCAGCGAAACTACCGAGTCTCGTCCATTCTGCTACATGCACATCTACGGGTGCTCCCTTCTGCTTTAGTCCGATGAACTTCTCTTCCATTTCCTCCCGTGCAGTCCGCGGGAAGAACTTCTCCAGGAAACTCTTAGAAAAATCCGCCCACTTGATCGGCTTGGGCAAGCGGGTCTCCTCAACAAGCCACCATTCTCGGGCGTAGTCCACTAGCTGAATGCATACCACAACAACCTTTTTTTTATCATCTGGAATCTGTGCCGCAAAAAGCAAGTTCTCTGTGTCAACTAACTACTGCTCCACTGGCAACGGCTTCTTTAAACCAGTAAATGTAGACGGACCCAACCGCCTGAAATCTGCTACGGTCCCTACTCGGTCAACTGGTCTAGCTTCAACATTGTTCACAGACTGCTGAATGATCTGCAAACCTTCCCGAAACGAGTCCGCTTGCTGCTGGATCAGCTCGGTCTGTTTCTTTGATTCTCCAGCATTCTTCTTATCACTCCAAGCATGGCGGCTTCGTCCACACGCCTCAGGTATGTCTTCAATTTCTTACCGGCCATAATCCTGAACTCAAAATACCCAACATTAGCATGATGATAGATTTTGAATATAGATCAAGGCTAGAACTCCAAGATACTTAAATAGAGTACCGCATTGTAACTATGCCGCGGTATCATAGCCACAATTACATAACTCCATCCAAGTCGCCTAAGTCCTAGAGATAATGTAACACCCGAGCCCAATACTACTATTTCTGTTACTGGTTGAGTGTTAGATATTACTCATTTCATTTACCTTGCTTGTTTGGGTCTTACTGTAAAATTTTAACTGGCTAAGTCATTTCTGCATATAACAAATTTTAGCACCTAAAACAAAATTAAAAATATCTAACTTGGCCTACTCGTCACCCCTAGCCGCGTGGTAGCGTCTGTGCGTCGAGTTCTCATCCCGTTCGGTGAAACGGGCGAGTTTGGACGACTACGCGGGCGTGCAGGTGTCCGACTTAGGGGCATGCTTTTTAATCATAAAACATTTCATTTTAAAATTTGGAACCCGCTTAAAATCCTATTATTTGAATTTCAAATTTTTGGACCCAACCCGAGCGCAATTTGGAAATGTCTCATTTAGCGCCAAAATCCCAAATTAATATAATATTCTAACCATATAATATTTCGTTATATATATATATATATATATTTTTACTGTTATTTTCTAACTTTCACAAATCTTTGAATTACTAAAATCTCTGAGAATCTTGCTGGCCTTTCTCGTGGGCAATTAACCCTGTGGGCCCCTCCTTTAACACCTTTCTCTCTTTCTCTCTCTTCCTCTCTCCATCTCTCACGTCTCTCTCTCTCTAACCCTCTCTCTCTCTATCCCCTATATATATTTTATCCCCTCCCATAAAATCTCCCCGAGAACGAACACGAGAACCCAACCTGCACCCATCCCTGCTCACCCGTCGCCGCCGCAACCTCGTCGCCGGCACCACCGTCACCCTCGCCTCCGCCTCCTCTTCCCAACCCCAGCATCTTTTCCTTCTCCCCGTGTGCTCGGCGCCGCAACAGGGACCCCGCAGAAACCCCGTGCCTCCTCTGTTGGCCGGAAACATCGTCGGCGACCCTCGTCGTCGTCACCCGCGCCACCGTCCGCACCTCCTCTTCACCTGCGCACCAGCCCCGACCACCTCCTCTCTACCTCCACTCTCCTTCCCTGTTACATACCCGCAACCCTAACCTACCGCCTGCAACATCCTCACCGGCGCCCCATCACCGTCGACCCCATCGCTGTCGCAACCTCTGCAATCCTAGTAAGCCTTCCTTCATCTTCCTCCTTCCTTTTTCCCCCTCTGGTTTATCCTTGGCTGTACATTGAATTTCTGAATTTGTTGTCGCTGTTTTTGCATCTCGCCGGAATCCGGCCGTACCGACGACTTGATCCGACGTTCCAGCGAGGTACCCCGATCCGCGTGGTCCCATTGTTCGTTGTTTGGGTTCAATCCGTGAACTGTGCGTCCGTCGCGAGTTTCCCCGCCGACGTTACGTTCCGTTTTCCCCGGTTCACGACCCGTCTAGGCAAGTATCACTTGCTACATGCTATACTATGCAATTATATATGTTTGACTCGTTAAACCTGCAAAACTTAACTCGGTATAGTTATTTTCTCATCTTGTTGCCATATGACATATATCATTTTACAGTTAACATAGAAATTACAAATTGCTACTTTTAACCTAAGAACCAAGTTAACCTGTTAATATAATAAAACGGCTGCTCTGTATTAATGCACTATTGCGATTGAATGAACTGCTTATTATTGTTTAATTTATTGTCAATCCCCTGTTCGATTATATATCTGTTTGTGAGTACACCCACGATGTGTTCGTACCTTGACTTGACATTGCTACACGATGCACCTGACATAGTACCATTTACCTTGACTTGACCCGATATACCATGACCGGACCTGTTACCTGATCCTGTGTCTAATGCCAACAAACCTGACATGGAGTCCTCATGGACCGTTCTTGTTGTCTATCCAGACAAACCTACTGTTACCTAATCCTGTGTTGGCATTAGTTCTTGACTACTGAATACCTGACCTGACACATATAACTTGGGGGTATGGGGAAATCAAAGGTGTAAACTAAAGTGTAACTTAAAAGGGTATTACTTGATCCGTGGTCCCGGGGGGTAACGAGACAGAGCCATTCGTGACTCTTACATTTTCCTGATCCGTGGTCCCGGGGGGCAACGGGACAGAACCACTATTGGTTCCCATATTCCTGATCCGTGGTCCTGGGGGGTAACGGTACATATCCTTGAGTTACATGGAGGATTACCCAAATTGATTTCAAAGACTTTAGAATAGAAAACCTGTTAGAACAGTTTAGTTACCCACTGCACACTACCCTGCACTGCTTGTTTCATACTATTGCTTTATTCATGTTTATTTCTGCATTGCCTATTACACTGTGTATATTATATTATTGGTTGACATGACGCGCTGACGTATGGGTTTTGCATGGCCCAGATTCTTTACCACTGTCGTTGTCCGAGCAGGAGTATTTCAGCCAGCAGGCTGATTTGTGAGTTCTGTAGTGGTTAGTTTTATTTCCTGCACTCTTATTTCCAGATGTGAGCCCGCATTATGGGACATACTTTTCTATTATTGTATTGGATCATTTGCTTCCGCATTTATTTATCATTGACTCTTATTATTCTGGATTGTGGACATGTTTTAGATAGTTTATCTTGTTCTTGATATCTCTACAGCCGTAATGTGACTGTGGATGGATACTTCCTACCCACAGGTAGCATGGTTGGCTATGTCACGTGCCCAATCTAGCGTACTCTGGGAAGCGGGGCGTGACATGGTTCTTTTGGTATCAGAGACATAGGTTAATTGGGTTGATTCTTTTGTAGTTGGGTATTGTACCCAATACACGAATCAGAATACCCGTGCTTAGGAAACATGTCCTACCACCTTGACCGTTTTACCATTCTTGAATCACATTCTTCCTGATTATATCGACGTGCAAACTTACTTTGCATGTCGACTCGAAAACCTGATTTCTTGTTATCCCTAGGACTTAGGGGACTTGGGTGGAGTTAAGTAATTGTGGCTATGATACCGCGGCATAGTTACAATGCGGTACTCTATTTAAGTATCTTGGAGTTCTAGCCTTGATCTATATATTGAATCTATCATCATGCTAATGTTGGGTGTTTTGATTTCAGGAATATGGCAGATAAGAATTTCAAGACGTATCAGAGGCGCGTGGACGAAGCCGCCATGTTGGGAGTTATACGAGGAATGCTGGAAAATCATAAGAGGCATACTGAGCTGATCCAGCAGCAAGCAGATTTGTTTTAGGAGGGTTTGCAGGCCATTCGACAGTCTGTAAACAACGCTGGAGCTAAACCAGTTGACCGAGTAGGGACCGTGGCAGATTTCCGACGTTTGGGCCGGACTACATTCACAGGTTTGGAGGAACCGTTGCCAGCCGAGCAGTGGCTGGTCGACACGGAGAATTTGCTGATTGCGGCACAGATTCCAGAGGACAAAAGAGTTGATGTGGTATGCATTCAGTTAGTGGACTACGCCCGAGAATGGTGGCTTGTGGAGGAGACCCGCTTTCCCAAGCCGATCAAATGGGCGGATTTTTCTAAGAGTTTCCTGGAGAAGTTCTTCCCGCGAACTGCACGGGAGGAAATGGAAGAGAAGTTTATTGGGCTGAGGCAGAATGGAGCACCCGTGGATGTGCATGCAGCAGAATGGACGAGACTCAGCAGATTCGCTGGACCTTTAGTTGCCAATGATGCAGACAGGGCACGGAGGTTCATGCGCAGCTTGGATGTAGACATCCAGAGGCAGATTGTCTCCCTGGGTTTGACCACTTTCTCACAGGTTCTTACGGCAGCTCGGGAACAGCAGAGTTTATCTGGGATGAAAGGAAGCCCGCATTTGTACCTAACAGAGCTCATGGTCGCAGAGTTATTCCAGTGGACCGTCGAGGTGTAGCACCCATGAAGAAGCCTGTGATCGTTGATCGAAGAAAGAGCATGATTTGTGACTACTGCCGTTTACCTGGGCACATGCAGAAGGATTGTCGAAGGAAGCTGGGACTTTGTTTGGTTTGTGGAGCGGCTGATCACGCAGTTGGTGCCTGTCCGTCGAAGCTTCGTACGAGGGATGATATTCAGAAGCCTCCGCAGAGACCGTTCCAAGGGCAGAAACAGCTGACTCAAGGACCTAATCAGGCTCGAGCTTTCACCTTGACAGCTGAGGAAGCTAAGGCATCAGGAGAAGTGGTTTCAGGTATTCTACTCGTTCATGGTTTTCCCGCAGTGGCATTATTTGATTCTGGTGCATCCCATTGTTTTATGTCATCCAAGTTTATAACTACACACTCGATTGCCTGCACGACCCTGTCTAGTTTTTGGGACATACACACTGGGAATGGGAAAATCATAGCTAGTAGAGAATGTAGAGATTGTACAGTTGTTGTGTGCGGACGGGAACTCTTTGCCGATTTCTTGGTAATTGATACGGGCAGCTATGAAGTTGTCTTGGGAATGGATTTTCTTGGCACTTTCCACGCCTACATTGACTGTAGGGCAAGGAAAGTAATTTTCCAGATTCCCGGACATCCTGAGTTTACCTTCACTGGAGGAAGCAGTTCTGTCGGGCCAGTCGAGTTTAGGGCTAGGCCGACAAACAGTGTTCTTGCGGCTATGGAAGTTGATAGTAGTGAAGAGACGGCGGTTGTTCGCGATTTTATGGACGTATTTGAAGATATATCGGGCTTACCGCCGAAGCGAGACTTGGAGTTCGCGATTGACCTTATTCCTGGTGCAGCGCCAGTATCTAAAGCGTATTATCCAATGGCACCAGTGGAATTGGAAGAAGTTAAGAAGCAAGTTGCTGAATTGCTTGAAAAGGGTTGGATTCGAAGCAGCAACTCGCCTTGGGGAGCTCCAGTTCTTCTAGTAAAGAAGAAGGATGGCACGAGAAGGATGTGCATCGATTATCGAGAATTAAACCGGGTAACTATTAAGAACAAGTACCCGATCCCTCGCATTGGAGAACTTTTTTAGCAGCTTAGTGGCGCGAGGGTATTCTCGAAACTGGATTTGCGATCCGGATATCATCAGGTCCGAGTGAAAGCAGAAGACATTTGCAAGACGGCGTTTCGAACTCGGTATGGACACTACGAGTATCTAGTGATGCCCTTCGGAGTAACGAATGTGCCGGCGGTATTTATGGACTTGATGAACCGAATCTTTTCACCATTCTTAGACCAGTTTATTGTGGTATTCATTGACGATATTCTGGTTTACTCGAAGAGTTCGGAGGAGCATGCTGAGCATTTGAAGATCGTACTGCAGACATTGAGACAGGAGAAACTGTATGCAAAGATGAGTAAGTGCGAATTTTGGCTGGAAGAAGTGAAGTTTCTGGGGCATGTTGTGTCGGGCGACGGAATCGCCGTCGATCCCGAAAAGATTGCAGCAGTTCGAGATTGGCCTATTCCAAGGAATGTAGCTGAGATAAGAAGTTTCCTTGGATTAGCCGGATACTACAGGAGATTTGTGGAGAACTTCGCTCGTTTGGCAGAACCGTTGACCAAGCTTACGCGCAAGGAGGTACCTTTTATATGGACGGATAAATGTGCGTTGGCTTTCGAGACGTTGAAGCAGAAGTTAATAACCGCCCCTATCCTGACCGTACCAGACAATTCCGGGGGACTGGTGATTCATAGCGACGCATCTGGGAAAGGATTGGGATGTGTTTTGATGCAGAATGGGAAGGTTGTAGCGTACGCATCGAGACAATTAAAGACCCATGAGAAGAATTATCCCACTCACGACTTGGAGCTTGCGGCTGTGATCTTCGCTTTGAAGATTTGGAGACACTATCTTTTGGGCGAGAGAGTCGAAGTTTTTACAGATCACAAGAGTTTGAAGTATGTGTTCACTCAGAAGGAGTTGAACATGAGGCAGCGAAGATGGTTGGAGCTGATGGCCGACTACGACCTTGATCTTAAGTACCATCCGGGAAAGGTTAACGTCGTGCCGGATGCGCTTAGTCGGTTACCAGCATTCAGGTGTTAACTACGCAGAGGGAGATCATTGCAGATTTTCGAAGATTCGACTTGGAGGTTGTGCTACCACATTCTACGGGACAGTTGATGCAGTTGCAAGTACAGCGTCCCTGGTTGAGAAGATTAAAGCGGCACAATCGCAGGATCCTAGACTGCAGATGTTTCGAGAGCAGGTTGAGGCTGGACTACGAACAGATTTACTGGTCCACGAAGATGGTTCGTTGAGGTATGGTAGCCGTCTGTGTGTGCCAAAGGGGGATGTTCGTGAAGAGCTTATGAAGGAGGCACACAGTTCAGCTTATTCTATACATCCAGGAGGTACAAAGATGTACCGAGATATTCGACAGCATTTCTGGTGGGAAGGCATGAAACGGGAGATTGCTCGCTTCGTGGCTAAGTGCTTGGTATGTCAGCAAGTCAAGGCTGAACACCAAAGGGTTGCCGGTTTGTTGCAACCACTTCCGATTCCTCAGTGGAAGTGGGAACATATAACCATGGATTTCGTGACGGCTTTACCGCGGAGTCCAAAGGGCAACAATGCAGTATGGGTGATTGTCGATCGGTTGACCAAGGCAGCTCACTTTATTCCTTTCCGGGTTGGTCAATCGACGGAGACTTTGGCAGAACGGTACATGCAGGAGGTTGTAAGATTGCATGGCGTACCGGTGAGCATCGTGTCCGATCGGGACACTCGGTTCTTGTCACACTTCTGGAGGAGTTTACAGGAAAGTTTGGGGACTCGATTGAAGTTTAGCACAGCTTATCATCCTCAAACTGATGGTCAGTCGGAGAGAACGATCCAAACTCTTGAAGACATGTTGAGAGCATGCATGTTGGACTTCAAGGGTTCATGGGAGGATCACCTACACTTGGTGGAGTTTTCTTACAATAATAGTTTCCAAGCAACTATTCAGATGGCTCCGTTTGAAGCTTTGTATGGTCGTAAGTGCCGTTCACCTGTTTGTTGGGATGATGTTGGTGAACGAAGATTACTGGGACCAGATTTGGTGGTACAGATAGTTGAGAAGGTGAATATAATCAGGAAGCATATGAAGGCAGCTCGAGACAGACAGAAAAGTTGGGCTGACACGTCAAGAAGACCTCTAGAGTTCGCCGTGGGTGATTTGGTATTCTTGAAAATATCACCGACTAGAGGGGTAATTCGTTTTGGGAGTCGAGGGAAGCTTAGTTCTCGATTCGTGGGACCCTTCGAGATATTGGAGCGCGTTGGAGAGGTAGCGTACCGTTTGGCGTTACCGCAGTCCTTGGCAGGTGTGCACGATGTGTTTCGTGTATCTAAATTACGAAGGTATGTTCGAGATGAGACACACGTTTTGGATCATTTGGAGTTAACTGTACGGGAAGACCTAACGTTTGAGGAGCGACCGGTTGAAATCATGGATCGAAGGGAAAAGGTTCTTAAGAACAAAGTTATTCCCCTTGTGCTAGTTTCTTGGGGTAATCGATCGCATGGAGAATCCACGTGAGAGCGAGAAGACGAGATCCGACAGAAGTTTCCTCACCTTTTCCTGTAGTTTTCTATCTTGTATTCTTGGAATTTCGAGGACGAAATTCTTTTGTAGTTGGGTATAATGTAACACCCGAGCCCAATACTACTATTTCTGTTACTGGTTGAGTGTTAGATATTACTCATTTCATTTATCTTGCTTGTTTGGGTCTTACTGTAAAATTTTAACTGGCTAAGTCATTTCTGCATATAACAAATTTTAGCACCTAAAACAAAATTAAAAATATCTAACTTGGCCTACTCGTCACCCCTAGCCGCGTGGTAGCGTCCGTGCGTCGAGTTTTCATCCCGTTCGGTGAAACGGGCGAGTTTGGACGACTACGCGCGCGTGCAGGTGTTCGACTTGGGGGCATGCTTTTTAAACATAAAACATTTCATTTTAAAATTTGGAACCCGCTTAAAATCCTATTATTTGAATTTCAAATTTTTGGACCCAACCAGGGCGCAATTTGGAAATGTCTTATTTAGCGCCAAAATCCCAAATTAATATAATATTCTAACCATATAATATTTCGTTATATATATATATATTTTTACTGTTATTTTCTAACTTTCACAAATCTTTGAATTACTAAAATCCCTGAGAATCTTGCTGGCCGTTCTCGTGGGCAATTAACCCTGTGTGCCCCTCCTTTAATACCTTTCTCTCTTTCTCTCTCTTCCTCTATCCATCTCTCACGTCTCTCTCTCTCTAACCCTCTCTGTCTCTATCCCCTATATATATTTTATCCCCTCCCATAAAATCTCCCCGAGAACGAACACGAGAACCCAACCTGCACCCATCCCTGCTCACCTGTCGCCGCCGCACCTCGTCGCCGGCACCACCGTCACCCTCGCCTCCGCCTCCTCTTCCCAACCCCAGCATCTTTTCCTTCTCCCCGTGTGCTCGGCGCCGCAACAGGGACCCCGCAGAAACCCCGTGCCTCCTCTGTTGGCCGGAAATATCGTCGGCGACCCTCGTCGTCGTCACCCACGCCACCGTCCGCACCTCCTCTTCACCTGCGCACCAGCCCCGACCACCTCTTCTCTACCTCCACTCTCCTTCCCTGTTACATACCCGCAACCCTAACCTACCGCCTGCAACATCCTCGCCGGCGCCCCATCACCGTCGACCCCATCGCTGTCGCAACCTCTGCAATCCCAGTAAGCCTTCCTTCATCTTCCTCCTTCCTTTTTCCCCCTCTGGTTTATCCTTGGCTGTACATTGAATTTCTGAATTTGTTGTCACTGTTTTTGCATCTCGCCGGAATCCGGCCGTACCGACGACTTGATCCGACGTTCCAGCGAGGTACCCCGATCCGCATGGTCCCATTGTTCGTTGTTTGGGTTCAATCCGTGAACTGTGCGTCCGTCGCGAGTTTTCCCGCCGACGTTACGTTCCGTTTTTCCCGGTTCATGACCCGTCGAGGCAAGTATCACTTGCTACATGCTATACTATGCAATTATATATGTTTGACTCGTTAAACCTGCAAAACTTAACTCGGTATAGTTATTTTCTCATCTTGTTGCCATATGACATATATCATTTTACAGTTAACATAGAAATTACAAATTGCTACTTTTAACCTAAGAACCAAGTTAACCTGTTAATATAATAAAACGGCTGCTCTGTATTAATGCACTATTGCGATTGAATGAACTGCTTATTATTGTTTAATTTATTGTCAATCCTTTGTTCGATTATATATCTGTTTGTGAGTACACCCACGATGTGTTCGTACCTTGACTTGATATTGCTACACGATGCACCTGACATGGTACCATTTACCTTGACTTAACCCGATGTACCATGACCGGACCTGTTACCTGATCCTGTGTCTAATGCCAACAAACCTGACATGGAGTCCTCATGGACCGTTCTTGTTGTCTATCCAGACAAACCTACTGTTACCTGATCCTGTGTTGGCATTAGTTCTTGACTACTGAATACCTGACCTGACACATATAACTTGGGGGTATGGGGAAATCAAAGGTGTAAACTAAAGTGTAACTTAAAAGGGTATTACTTGATCCGTGGTCCCGGGGGGTAACGGGACAGAGCCATTCGTGACTCTTACATTTTCCTGATCCATGGTCCCGGGGGGCTACGGGACAGAACCACTATTGGTTCCCATATTCCTGATCCGTGGTCCCAGGGGGTAACGGGACATATCCTTGAGTTACATGGAGGATTACCCAAATTGATTTCAAAGACTTTAGAATAGAAAACCTGTTAGAACAGTTTAGTTACCCACTGCACACTACCCTGCACTGCTTGTTTCATACTATTGCTTTATTCATGTTTATTTCTGCATTGCCTATTACACTGTGTATATTATATTATTGGTTGACATGACGCGCTGACGTCTGGGTTTTGCATGGCCCAGATTCTTTACCACTGTCGCTGTCCGAGCAGGAGTATTTCAGCCAGCAGGCTGATTTGTGAGTTCTGTAGTGGTTAGTTTTATTTCCTGCACTCTTATTTCCAGATGTGAGCCCGCATTATGGGACATACTTTTCTATTATTGTATTGGATCATTTGCTTCCGCATTTATTTATCATTGACTCTTATTATTCTAGATTGTGGACATATTTTAGATAGTTTATCTTGTTCTTGATATCTCTACAGCCGTAATGTGACTGTGGATGGATACTTCCTACCCACAGGTAGCATGGTTGGCTATGTCACGTGCCCAATCTAGCGTACTCTGGGAAGCGGGGCGTGATAGATAACAAGGAATCAGGTTTTCGAATCGATATGGAAAGGAAGTTTGCACATCGTAAAAGATATAATCAGGAAGAATGTGATTCAAGAATGGTAAAACGGTCATGGTGGCAGGACATGTTTCTTAAACACGGGTATTCTGATTCGTGTATTGGGTACAATACCCAACTACCAAAGAATCAACCCGACTATCCTATGTCTCTGATACCAAAAGAACCATGTCACGCCCCGCTTCCCAGAGTACGCTAGATTGGGCACGTGACATAGCCAACCATGCTACCTGTGGGTAGGAAGTATCCATCCACAGTCACATTACGGCTGTAGAGATATCAAGAACAAGATAAAACTATCTAAAATATGTCCATAATCCAGAATAACAGGAGTCAATAATAAATAAATGCGGAAGCAAATGATCCAATACAAATAACTGAAAGGTGTGTCCCATAATACGGGCTCACATCAGGAAATAAATGCAGCAAATAAAACTAACTACTACTGAACTCACAGCTCAGCCTGCTGGCTGAAGTACTCCTGCTCGGACTGCAACAGCGGTACGGAATCTGGGCCATGCAAAACCCAGACGTCAGCGCGTCATGTCATCAAGTAATATAATATGAACAGTGTAGCAGGCAATGTAATATAAACATGAATACAGCAAGAATAGCAATAATATGAATCATACCAGTACAGGGTAGCGTGCAGTGGGTAAACTAAACTGTTCTATCAGGTTTTCTATTCTAAAGTCTTTGAAACCAAATTGATGAATTATCGATGTAACTCAATAGTATCCCGTACATACCCGGGACCACGGCCACAATATTCTCGGCTGCAGCCGAGACATGCCGCTAGGCACAAAACAGGAATGTGTACACTCGATAGTATCCCGTACATACCCGGGACCATGGCCACAATATTCTCGGCCGAAGCCGAGACATACCGCTAGGCACAAAACAGGAATGTGTACACTCAGAACAGGTAGTGAACTGCCGAGTTACAAGTCAGGTTTCACCTTTGATTTCCCCATACCCCCAAGTTATATGTGTATGTCAAGTCAGGTATTCCGAAATCAAGAAACTAATGCCAACACAGGATCAGGTAAACAGGTTTGTCTGGATAGACAACAGGAACGGTCCATGAGGACTACATGTCAGGTTTGTTGGCATTAGACACAGGATCAGGTAACGGGTCAGGTCATGGTACATCAGGTCAAGTCAAGCAGTGTACGGTACCATATCATGTCAAGTAGGAAGTGTAACAGGTCATGTCAGGAAGCACAAGATATCATGTGGGTGCTCATAATCAAACTAACATAAGCATGTGTATAAATAAACAAGCATGAGTACTATCAGAACAATAAACTGAAACATGTAATATGATATGCAAATAGATATAATTTCAAGGATATGGATGCACAGTTATCGATTAGGGTTACATTTATAGTTCCAATATTAATTAGGATGCAATTTATTAAACATGGAGTTTTAATATCACATTATTATGTAGTAATGTGATCTATGGATGCAATTATATGTATCTTAAATGCGATGGATGCAAACGGGTATCCGAAAAGTTATAAAACTATAAAATGGTAATGTGGGATGTACAACTAAGCAATATGTGATATAAATATTGATATAATAATATTAATATGGATAGCATATTCAAAGCGATTAATAACTATAAAAGTGGTATTGATTAACCATGCACAAGAAGGTTCCGTTCAGAAATTCAGCGTCACCCTAATTTGTAAAATAACTTAAAAATAACAAACGTTCTCCAAAAGGGACGTGTATTATACCAAAACAAAGATAATTCAATAAGGTTTTCAGTTTTATAATTATAACCATCTCAGGTTGTCCCTACAAAATGTTATGAACATTCGAACTTGAAAGTTTGCTGCTGGAATTTCCCTGGACAGCAGTTTGGAGACATTTCATTTGCATTTTACGTTATTTAAACAATTTATTTTGCAAGTAAATATTTCATAGAGTTATAGTATTCTGAGTTAGCTTCGTAACGAACTAAAGTCCGTATATTAATGATTTTTCTATGATTTATAATGAATTTTATAAGATAAGGTGTACAGTAAATTTCAGATTTGTCATATCCGATTTTTCAACGACGTTTCATGTGTAAACTATAAGATTTTCAAATGTATAACATTATAAAATGAAGATTATAAACTAATTAAAGATAATAATAATAAATATTACGATGATATATATTTTAAATGATATGGTTGCAGTATAATGTAATCTAGTATGTCACAAGATAAGTTTTCATGATCTAGATTTAATATGATATAAACGGATGCAAACGGAACATCGAAACGTTATAAAATTAAACATGGGGCACTAGATTTAAACTATAGGTATGGTATTTATTTAAATAGGTATAAAATGAATTATATAGCATGTAGCAAGATTAACTTGCCTCGATGGGTCGCGAATCGGGAAAACGGAACGTTAACCGTCGGCGGGGAAAACTCGCGACGGGCGCACGGTTCACGGAATGAACCCAAACGACGAACAAAGGAACCACACGGGTCGGAGTACCTCGCTGGAACGTCGAGAAGCGTCACCGGCACGACGGAATTCCAGCAACAAAAGAACAGTTAAAAAAATGAGAAACGAGACATGAAGCAAGAAGAGAAAGAATGATAAAGAGAAGTACGAGAGAATATATGAGGGAGAGAGAGAGAGAGAAAAAGTGGAGAGAGAGAGAGAGAGCGAGAGGGAGAGAAGAGGGAGAGAGAGAGAAAGTGGGGCCCACGGGGTTAAAGGGGAGGTTGCGATTGGCTGAGAGAATAAATTGAGAAGGATATAAAAGATTGTAAAAATATTATATGGTTAACTTAAAGATTTAAAAGATAGGTAATGAACAGTAAGATATCTGGTTAGTTAGAAAAAATATGCGATGGTTTTAATAATATTAAAATTTGGGATTTTGGCGCCAAATAAAACATTTCCAAATCGCGCCCGGGTCGAGTCCAAAAATTTGAAATTGAAATAATAGGATTTTAAGCGGGATCCAAATTTTAAAATTATGTGTTTTATGATTAAAAAGCATACCCCCAAAACGGACACATGTACCCGCACGTAGCCATCCAAACTCGCCCGTTTCACTGAACGGGATGAGAACACAATGCACGGACGCTACCACGAGGCTAGGGGTGTCAAGTAAGCCAAGATGAATATTTTGAATTTTATTTTAGATGCCAAAATTTGTTATATGTAGAAATGACTTTGCCGGGTAAATTTTACAGTAAGCAACAAACAAGCAAGTTAAATGAAATGAGTACCACATTATGCTCAAACAGTAACTGAAAAATAGTAGCATTGGGCTCGGGTCTTCACAAGACTGACCGTCCCAACTCCTACTCCCGCTCCAGCTACTCAGAAGGCATCAGTCTTTAATAGGCTGACACCGGCTACAGCCCCTCACCTGAACAGGGGGCAAGACAAGGCCGTCCCCGTCACTGAGCCAATTCCCACAACTCGACATGCTCGACGTCGCCACTGGCGCCAAGTGAGGAAGCCCGGAGGTAGTTCCCCTTCTGGGTTAACTCCACCAGCCCCGACGACGGAAGTTAATGCTGCTGTTCCGACTGGGAACAGCTTTGAACTGCTAAATAAAGTGTGTAGGAATTCTCCTACCGCTGTACTGAAGAGGTCTCCCCCTCCACTGGAAAAGGCTGTAGAAGCGAAGCCAGAACAGCCCCAATCCCCTCAACGGCTGTCCTCCAAAATCTATAAAGTCTGGTGGCAGGCCCGAGACTCGATGATCGATCCAAATTTCTCCCGCCAGCACAAGAAACTGAAGGTCCAAAAGGAAGTCAGCCATCCTGCTAAGCCACGAAAAGCTGTCTGGGTGCCCGCCTCGACGGCTCCCTCAACTTCGACCGCTCCTGAGAAAAGAAGGACGGAGAAGATCCTTGTGCCGGCGACAAAAGTCAAAGGCACTGAACCCAAACGCCCTAAGTATGGAGGCATGGTGGTACATACCGTCTACATGGCGTCCGGGAAAGAGGATAGCCGTATATCCACAGGTCATAGATCGCTTACACGATCGGTGACTAAAGCTCAAGAGCAATAGCAGAAGCTCCAAGAAATGATGACTGCAATGGCCGCACTCACCGGGCCAAAAGAAAGCCCAGAAGCTTCCTCGGATCAACGCCAGGAGCAAGAAACCGATGCCGAATTCCTTCGGAGAATACTGGAAAAGAAGGACAAAGAGGCTGCGGAACAAGCAGCCAATGTAAAACGAATGGCCCTTCTGTTCCAGGACATGGTGGGTATGATGATCCAGCAGGATCCTCCTGCTGAAGATCCTCCGATTGTCCTCGAAGATGACAGAGGAGAAACGTCGAATCCACCGCCGGCTCTTTCAACAGCCAAAGAGGAAACAATCTCTAAAGCTGCCCTGGATGACTATATAGCTCAGCAGATACGAGTTCACCAGGCAACTGAGGCAGCAGGTCAAGTTGTCAAAACGGGGCGACCATATCCGAGCTGGTATGATCAGATTAAATACCCGTCGGGCTACACGATCCCAAAATTCCATATCTACAAGGGGACAGGCAATCCCCATCAACATGTTGCCCAGTTCAGGGCTCTTTGTGGCAACACCGGCGGCGATGATAAGCTCCTGCTTTGCCAATTCGTCGGCAGCTTATCGGAGACGGCGTTTGAATGGTACTCCGAGCTTCCGAACGACTCCGTCAAAACTTTCGCTGAAATGGAGTTGTTGTTTACCCAGCGTTTCACAAGCGCCAGCAAGCGTAATCCAATAACAGCTTGATCAATGCAAGAGTAAAGCCGGGCGAAACTTGGGTTCAATATGCAATCCGGTGGCGAAACTTATGGTCGAAGTGCGAACAACGCATCGAAGAAGCACCAGTGGTGGGCATGTTCGTGGGCACCTTAGATCCTCATGCAACTATTTCACAGTTCATGATGTTCTTTAAACCAACCACGTTCCAGGCCTTGATTGACAAATTAGCCCAAATGGACCAGATGGGCTATAGACCGTCTCCTCCAAAGCCGGACTCTCGAAATGAGAAGGGGAAAGGAAAAGCGATCGTCGTCGCCAATGCTCAACAACAGCCGAGCAATTTGAAGCCGGTTGTCCGTCAAAACAATATGCGTCCACGCCTATCCCTCGAGGAGAAGCTAAGACGTCCTTACTCGTTTCCTCAAGATAAAACAAGAAGACTATTCGAGCTAGCAGTGCGCAACAGACTCATCAATTTGCCAGATTCAAAACGTCCGTTGCAGCCAAACGACGTCAATGATCCCAATTACTGCCCCTACCACCGAGTATTGGGTCATCCGATCGAAGATTGCTACGTCTTCAAAAACTGGATTGAAGACCAATACCAACAAGGCAAGTTCGCGCTGTCCGAAAAATGGAAAGTGAACCCGCCGCAACCTCATACCCCTAAAAAGGTGAATATGCCGGGGGCAACGTGCTCCCTTGTTGAAGAAGCTCCGTGGGAGGTTGTGCTATCAGCCAAAACCAAAAGGATGCTGAATGATCTCCAGACATGCCCGGCGATCAGGTGGAAAAACCCGCTAGAACCCCAGATCATCGAAGGGATGCTGAAGCCGCGTCCAACTCTAAAGATCGGTGGTGATGGCCCAAGCACTCACACCCAGCCGTCGAAATCTTCAAAGAAGAAGAAGAAGAGATCCAGAAAGCCCGTGAAGCCTGACGACAAGCGCACGGACTTACAGAAACAGATTGACGCGCTGGAGGAGTATAATCAGAAGGCACGGACTCCCATCACGCTCCAAGAGTTTCTCAGCCGCGTCTTTCAGGAGGAAGATGATGGAGAAAGCTCGTTGGATGAATCTGAGGGTTACGTAGCAAGTTGTCATATGATCTCCCACTCGTTTACAGACGATGAGAAAACTCCTTGCACTGAGAATCTGGGGGAAGATCCTAAACCGGAACCTTTGGGGCCATCAGATGAAACAATTGACGCATTACTCAACGAAGCTCTTTTGAAAAGTAAAGCTGATCAGGAACGTGAGACGGTCATATTTGAAAGGGCCAAGCGCCGGCGACTAGACGAAAGAGTTGAGACACTCCCGTCAAATCAAAAGACATCTGTTGCGGATAAAAACAAATTCAAGACGAGGAAAAGGTTTGCTAAAGCCATATCAATGGGGATGAAGCTACTACCCTCTGAAGGAAACACTACCGGCAAAGCAGAAATGCACCCTTCCTACTGCTTATATCATCAAAAGATTTCGCATCCCACCGAAGAGTGCAAAGCTTTAATTAGATGGTGGCAGGGGTATATTGTTCACCGGCAACATTTTAAGCGGGAGAAACGCAAAACTCATCGGGAGCGGAAAAGTACGACCGAGGAGTTTAGAAGAACTACCAGCAATTGTTGCATGGTTAACGCCGGGGAAGCGCAAATTCTCACATTCAGGAGCGACTCTGACGAGGAAATGGCTCTTAGCCCTCTCTTTAAAGAGTCCACCTTGGGAAAAGAGGAAGAGCTGAAGGCCTGCGAAAATATCTGGCTGCGTAATCGTACGCTACCCGAAAAGAATCTCGGACCCTCAAATAAAAAAGATAAGGGAAAAGAAAAGGTCTCAGGATATCGCCCTAGATGACCAAGTCATGGAAGAGGTAACCGCCAAGGACCCGCCAAAGAAAAATAAGGTGGACTACAACGTTCTGGCACACTTGAGAAAGTTACCCTCCCAACTCAGTATTCTCGATTCCCTCTTTCTATCAAAACAAGCAAGAGATTCATTGATCAAAGCGCTACAGGAGCCAGAGTAATTCCAATCTTTTCTCGCCGAAGAAAAGATGAAGGACGAGCTGGAAGAAGTGCACACAGCCGATGTCACTTTCGGTGATGAAGACCTCCTCCTTGGGACGTGCGAACACAATCGTCCCCTCTATGTCTCAGGGTACTGCCACGATATAAAGATAGGCAAAATCTTGGTTAACAATGGGTCTTCTGTCAATCTCCTCAATGTACGGGTATTGAAGAAAATCTGCATGAGCGTCCAGCACCTCGCTAGGGACAAGATCACCATCTCCGGGTTCGACTCTCAATCATCACAGACTCTCGGGTCTGTGATACTGACGTTACGCTTTGGGCTACTCATCACGGATATTAAATTCCACATCATAGACGCTAAGACATGCTATAATGCTTTGCTCGGCCGACCCTGGTTACACGAGTACAACATCAACCCTTCTACACAGCATCAGTGTATGAAATATTTTAAGGATAGTCTCGAGTATACCGTAACAGGAGAGCTGAACCCATTCTCCGTGAACGAAGTCCGCAAATATGAAGATGCAAAATACTTCTTACCGGATTTCAAGGACACAGAGAGATGTCACAAACCGGAGAACAAAGCTATCACCACCATTCCAGTCTTCGGGAGTGATACCGAGGAGGAAGAAGAGGTAGTTCACTCAGGTCCGTCTCAGTACAAAAAGCCAGGACCGTCGGCTCCCATGTTGGTCTTTGGCAGCGATTCGGAAGATGAGGTCCATGCTATATTTTCCGCTCGGCCTTCAGTACAAACATTCGCTGATGAGGAGCAAAGTCTGCAAGTTGCCATGGTTCCACCTAAACATCATAAAGAACTGGACGCACTTGATACCTACAGTGTAGAAGAGCTGCTGACGTTCTATGTCCCTCCCAGGCGAAAAGGCGATCCTATTATACCGCTCCGGGGAAACTAAAGTGGAAAAAGAAATCTGACACGGTGCGGATCCTACGCTTGACAGGCTTCAGCCCATCCTTCTACCTAGATACTACACAGAAGGATTGAAAAGGCTGTTGAAGCGCCAAGGGATACCCTTCAAACAGACCACTCGAAAAGCCAAATTCTATGACAGGTCTGGAACGTTCCCGGAACTCAGCACAAGTTGCCCAATGGGAGAATGGAAGCAATCGGGCTTGGATATGTTCGGTCTAAGAAACGGGAGCTACTCCACGACTGCTATATTGTGCATAACTTTGATGAAGAAGGAGATGCTCAATGGGAGAGTGCTAATCCGGAACCAGAAAAAGTCCCCAACGTAAAAATGCCCAGTCCGTCATTCGAAGAACAAATGGACAAGCTTATAAGGGAAGCTGGTCAAAAAGTTCGAGACGACCACAACCGCGAAATGGCCATCTACGAGAAAGCCAGGACGCAACGCCTCCTCCAACAGGCTGTGAAAAACGAAAATGCCGCTCCCTGTCAACCTGTTGTAAAAAAGGCCCAACGCAGAGGCAGAAACAAGTCAAAAAGCGGAAAAGGCATTCAGCAACGACAAAACGGGACCAAGAAGTCACGCGAACGGGAATCGAGCGATCCGGATTTGCCCCTTATGAAGAAGATGAGTCGAGCATACTCTTTTCCTCAAGACAAGACAAAGAAGATACTTGATCTCGCCATAAGACATCAAATGCTTACACCGCCGGAGTCTACACACCCTGAGCAAGCAGACGAAGTCTCTCACCCGAACTATTGCTCTTATCACAGGGTAATAGGACACCCTCTCGAAGATTGCTTCACCTTCAAGAATTGGGTCGAAGATCAGTATCAGCTCGGCAAGTTCGCTCTATCTGACAACTGGAGGGTAACGCCGCCACAGAAGCATGAACCCAAAGCCACGAGAGCAGAACCAGATCCACATCGGTCTTGGAAGCGAGCTCGTACTTGTCATATGATAACGATATCAAAAGAAGAGCCCGAGAATATGGATGACCTTCCCTGGTGCTTCGAAAACAACGATGACGAGGTGATCTCAGAATTTCCACCAGAGCCGAAAGAGCTGGAAGATGGAATACACACCACTGCGGATAACCTCAAGAAAATTGAGTTGGGGACGGCGAACGACCCGCGACCAACATTCGTTAGTGAACTGTTGTCTGAAGGAAGGGTGGCTTCATTAAAAGACGTGCTTATGCAGCATAAAGATTGCTTCGCATGGAACTATTCCGAAATTCCAGGACTAGATCCAGAAATTGCTGTGCATAAATTGGCGATATCCCCGGACGTTAAACGAATCAAACAAGCACCGAGAAGAATGCGGCTCGAGCTTGAGATGAGCATTAATGCCGAAGTCAAGAAGCTGATCGACTCTGGGTTTATCCAGGAAGTTCAGTATCCCGATTGGATCGCCAATATCGTCCCGGTGATGAAGAAAAATGGGACGGTGCGCATATGTGTAGACTTTCGGGATCTCAATAAAGCCTGCCCGAAAGACGATTTCCCAGTGCCAGTCACCGAGCTGATGATAGATAACATGTCCACTCACGAGGTTTTCTCCTTCATGGATGGCTCATCAGGATATAATCAGATAAAGATGCATCCCGAAGACCAGAAGCACACCGCTTTCCGGACCCCTTTGGGTATATTCTGCTACAAGGTGATACCCTTCGGTCTAAAGAACGCCGGTGCCACCTATCAAAAGGCCATGACAAAGATCTTTGATGACCTTATACATGAAATCGTTGAATGTTATATCGATGACCTCGTGGTTAAGAACAAATCATACGAGGAGCACTTAGAGCATCTGAGCACCAGAAGCCCATCCTGGACTCCGGCGAAACCACATTCACCGTCTCCACCGGAACACGGGGCGCTGGGGGTGTAGGGTGTTTTTCGTCACCCCATTGAGATGGGAATATGCACGCGCTTGTCAGGCGTACTACAGATTCTCCCTGCCTAGGGTAGGCCGGGGTTTATTGATTGTTGGGATCCGAATCTCCGGCAGCCGCGGACTAAGCTGCCGTTAATTACCCCTCGCCTTTGGGGCGAGGGAACCTCCGATTAACGGGTTAAACTGGTCATGCGAACTCAATGTGCAGTGTACGTGTGTGTTGTTTTGGAAGGGGGTTTGGATATATTGGGAGCCACGCAGAGTTTTCACGGCGGTCCCGCTACCCGGATAGCGGGCTGGGCGTCAAGGGGGCAAGCAGCCCCCTTACGGGGTGCGGGGCAGCGCCCCAGCCCAAATTTTTTTTGGGAGGGAGAGTGTTGTAGAGTATGTGTATATGTACATATGTATACGTATGTATATATATGTATATATGTATATATATATATAAAAAGGAGGGGGAAAAGGCATCCAAGGGATGCGTGGGGCCAGCGTCTTGAGCGCTGTGCGCTTAGGCGCAAGTGCGCCACGTGTCGGCACGTGGGCGCTTTGCGCTCGAGCGCAGGGCGGTGGCGAGGAAAAGGGGCTTTTAGTCCCAGAAATCGGGTTTAGAGTGGAGTTAAACTCTTAAAAAAATATTTTGGTTAAGAAAATGGGTTCTTCTTCTTCCTTCTCTGTGGCTGGATCAAGAGATGTGAGATCTAAAAATCTCTTCTTTTTGAGATCTAGCGAAAGATCCAAGTTCCCCTTTGTGGGTTTTGTGGTGAAAAACTATTTAGTTTTGGAAAAGGGAGATTAAAACTCTTGATTTGATTCACAAAAAAAGAAGGTTTTGGAATCTTGAAGAAGGAGAAAAGATCTCAGATCTTAAATTTTTTGGAGAGAGAAAAAGTTGTGAGATATTTTCATTATCCTTGCCTTTATAGTCTATACACTTTACACATAGCCCCCTTGGGCTTCACAAAATGGCATTTTGCCTATCCCATGGCTCATGTGCCATTTCTTTTTGCATATAAGCCATGGGCTTTACAAAAATTTGGCTTTATGCCTATTTTTCTTACATTTATCCATAAAATAAAATAAAAGAAATACAACAAAAATTATTTATTACAAATTTTTTATCTTGCCATGGGGGGAGGCTGGCCGCTTCATGTTCGGGCTCGACCCGGGCATGGGCCCACTGGATCTGGGCTTGGGCCCACTTGGCTTGGGGTTGACTTTGATTTTGACTTGGTCAACCGGGGTGTAAATTTTTACCCCAACAAATTGCCCCCCATCAATAAATGCACACCACATATGTGGGTTGTTAGTTATATGTATGCCCTAGAGGCCATTACTATACATAGGATGTATATTGTAGTGGATGCTGGGACATATATAGGGAGGACTTTCTTGCTCGACATGATAGTAAGCTATCTGGTTGCTCTTTATCTTAACGTGTACACTGATTGTCTCTCTGTTACATGTTGGTAAAGCCCTTAGGATATGTACTTGACTACCTGGACTATGATGCGGATCATACTAGTGGGGACATGGTAGTCCATAAGTACATCCTTCAAGGTCCCTAGTCGTGGGTGTATCGAGACAGGGCATCGATATACCAGAGTAGACTAGCGTATACCTTCTCGACCCATACAGATGGGCGATGGATGATCCCATATCCATTGGTGTTTGATATCAGAGATGATATACGGGTGCTCAGTAGAGACTGGGTACACTGGACGGACTCGCCGAGAACTCCCAGATGGTATTATACCTTACGTCAGATGGCAGTTCTCAGGTGACACTGGTACAGAGTAGTCTGTTGACCCGAGATCGTCATAGAGTCTTGTGTGGTTCCCACTGTGCTTTGATTTCCATCTTACCACGTCCAAGAGGGCATGCAAAACGGTGGTTTTTGGGTACAGTCCCGAGTCACATGGAGGCAATGAGCGATAGGAGGGGATTCGTCTCTCCCGGTATAGGGAGTTGATGTTGTGCTGTGTTCGATTGGCTATAACCGGAAATCCCTGGCCAGGGTTGCTGAGAATTACTGGTAAGTGTTACCTGTAGTTTCTCGAACTGTTATAGACCTCATATCGACACGACTTATCGAGCTATTAGGGTCTGACGTTTACCACCCCTAGGCGAGATATGCGACATATCAGACGAACAGACCGGACTGTACGGTAAGTGTTACTGGTTGGATTCACAGGAGTATGAGCGGGCTTGCTCGTCGATCTTCTGATCGCTCAATACCCGGGTGGCCGTTACGTTTAGCAGACCGCTTGCGGCTTGTGGGTGTTTGATATGATCATCACCTGCTGCCGGCGTATTGACGAGTCTTTAGAGTCCTACACAGAGGTTTCCTGGCTCAAGCAAAACGAAATAGGAGCGCATATGAGATATGTGCGGGACCGAGAATGATACCAGTATGTGATTCTGTATTCGATTCTCGCGATTTGTGACATTGATCGGTTATATGCGATATGGCCGGGTTATCGGATCAAGTGTTGATTCGATAAGTTGTTACTGTTGATATTAGTCGGTTATATGCGATATGACCGGATCATTAAATCAAGTGTTGATTTAATGATTTAATGCATAATTATATATTTGATATATTACTTTGCATTAACTAGTATCGGTTCACTTTAAATGGATTTTCTCACTTGATGTGCACATTGTATATGTGATATATTTTTGTGCATTTGATTGTATCATGTTTGATGATACATGATAGTTTGGTGTATAGTTTAAACCATGGTTGGTCAATGGTTAGGGTTTCTTTTGCTTCATTTACTTATTCATTTATTCATTTATTTATCCATTTTGTTTATTTTAGCAAAAGAAAATGATGAAGAGAAAATGGTGGCTTTCTTTGTTTGTTTTTGAAGCTTCTTGAAGCTTTGACCTAGTGACCATTTTGTCTTCATGTTTAACCCTAACCCTTCCAATTAACCATGGTCTATTCTCTACACCTAATCATGGTTGCCATATGATAAGTATTGATTTTATTATTCATTTTGCATATACTTATCATAACATTTTCATCTTCTTCTTCATCTTGAACAAGAAGAGAACCTTGCCACCATCAATGGCAACTTGAGTATAAGAGTGAGAAATCCAATTCTAAAGTGAACCCACCTCCTATTTCTTCATCCTCTACCTCTTACCAAGTAGTATAGGGTGTTCTCTTCACAAGTTTCATGACTTGGTGAAGTGGGAGCTTGATCTTGTGATGCCTCGTCGTAGATCATCTTCGGCACGAAGCCGACGACCTTACCCGCCCATTTCTCCGATGAAGCCGATGCTAGAGTCCGGGATGCGATTTGGACAGCGAGGAGACTTCATTGCGGAGCTATGGAGGTGGAGAACCGGATCTACAAAGGTTGTATTTCCGTTTCCTTTAGTTAAGTTGTTAACTAGTTGCTTTGTCGCCTAAAATTCTAGTTAACGATCCGTATTAGAGTTTCTCGGCACTTGTAAAATTTTGAAATTGGAATGGTTGATGCCTTGTGAGACCTCTTGAGAGTGCCTAGGAACCCTACAGTGGTATCAGAGCCTAGCTAGAGCCTTAGGCGATGCGTAGACGAAGTTTGAAACCCGAACGAACCCGAAACCCTAACACAAACATGCTCTCTGGACTTTTTCCAAAATCTGGAGTTTTTCGATATTAAAAATATGCAGAAAAATCAGCAGGCGATTATAAGAATTACTGAGAAGCCCGTACCCCTGAATCCACTGAAGTGCGGCGGAACCGCGGCATTAGCATGGCTAATGCGGCGGTTCCGCGGCCATGTGATCTCTTCTTGTGTTTAATTTTGCACAGTAATTCTTAGTTTTCAGTGCTGGTTTTCCTGGGAATTTTTAATATTTATTCAAGAGTTGAATATTCTGGGGTTGTTTTGGGGATTCGATGATTCGATCGGATTATCAGATTTTGTCTATTTGCTTTCCGGATATTTTAGAATATGTTAAAAAGTTCGACCGGATATAAATACCCAATCTTTCCCCTACCGGAAAAATTTCCAAGTGTTGGATTTTTCCGTGGTTTAAAGACGTTCTAAGTAGTGCAAGTAACGCGATGGTCCCTCTAGAAGACAACAAACCTTACCTCGATTATGTGACCGTCTTGAACTGCCCTTTGAACCTTCGGGTTTGGGGCAGTACGGCGTGCCACATGTGAGGCGTTGGCTTGACCCTTCTACGGCTGGACCGTTGGTACTGAGGCACGAACTGAATGTTTTTAGACTTATTTCATGTGTTGAGCCGTTTCGGGAAAACTTGGGTGTTCGATTGTTCGATCGGAAAGTTTAACATTTTCTATTTATCCGGAATGTGATACAATAATAGGAATTCACAAAAGTTATGAGATAACTGAATGAATGTTATAAATCTAGCAATTTAGTCTCACTTGATCGGTTGCCACGGAATTTTGATGTGATCAAAAGTCCGTCGCAATCACGTAGCGTACGCGAATACTCGCCGGGTAAACTTAATAGACAGCCTCGCTCCATAGCCCCGACCAAGTGACTGTAGGAGAACCCCGTCGCCGAAAGCATCCATTCGGGTGCTCGCGGTAGCGGTGTTCCGCCTTGGTGCACTTCGTCGACAGCGTCGGGGGGGGGGGTGCGGCCGCCTACTAAAGTTTGCGACGAGCATTCGATCAGGATGTCGGGAATATTGTCGAATTGCCCGACTTGATATTGAAAAGAGTTTTCGATAATGAGACTAAAATGCGGGGTTTATAATTGTTAGGCATGCGATGTCTAAGGAATTCATTTGATTAGGCATGCGATGTCTATGGAGGTTGCGGATTCCAACTGTTGTAGTTTTACACTTTCTTTTCTGTGACCGTAAGTGTAATATGTGATATCGCCGGTTTCGTTGCTATATGTCAACGACAATTGGGATGCGCATATTTACTTACGTTGATGACATGTGATGTTATGTGTTGCTGGATATGTTATATTGGATCGTCGTGTTTGAATAGCCGGGGGTTTTTATGTGAGATGAGTGTTTTTCATTTTCATTCATGTAAAAACTTGTATGTAATATTCTTTTATTGGGGCACTTCCAGGTTGCGGAAGATGTCACCGTTTGTATATTATTTACTTTTCCGCACTAGGATAGACCCAAGGAGGGGAGCACAAGTAACCGGGTTCTAGAGTCCAGTGGGAGACCAACTCGAGGAGTCGAGTCCGGGTCTCCTAACTCTAGAATTGGTAGGGTTGCTTGCCGCTCTCGTAGGGGTCTAGGGATGTGGGTTTGGCTATTCATCGGGACCGTGGAATCCGTGTTTTATACTGGCTCGTATTGAAAACACGGACGTCCTAGTATATCCAATATTTCATATGTTTCTTCTGCTGCGTTATCTGTGATGTGATCATGTGATATGTTCTGTGATGGATACTTTATATAGTATATATGATATATTATATAGGCGTTACTTATGTTTTACACCCGCGCTAGCCCTGCCCCGCTCTGCCGTTAGTTACCTAACCTAACGGTGCACGAGGGGACATCGAGGCGAATGCGGATGGCATAAGTGTACGTCGTATTTATCTGTGATGTTTAGGTACTTAAATGATGGGACTTCATTAATATGATTAATGAAATAAAAGAACCCTAAGATGTTGTGGAATCGAATTTCAAAATTAAAACAGGTAGCTACAGTTCTTGCTTTGCACAGCGGTATATATGATATATCCTGCACCTTATTCGATAAGGAAAGGACCGAGATCCCTTCACCGGGAGTGACTCCTTTAGCAATAACTGGCAGATGCTACACACTCGGTTTGTCTTTTGATTGCTTTTAAAAGTTTTTGCTTTGCACAGTGATATATGTGATATATCCCGCACCTCATTCGACGAGGAAAAAACCGACGATCCCTTCACCGGGAGTGACTCCTTTAGCAAAACTAGAAAAGCCTCAAAAACACTCCATTTTTAAAATCATTTGATTCTACGACGATATCAAGTTCATTACGCAATAGGTTTTCAGAAAAACCTGTCGTAGCCCTCCGTCATTTCAGATAAGTCCTAGTTAGTATTCGTGCTGCGGTAGTTTGGCCTCCGTCAAGGCGTAGTGTACGGTAGCTAACTAGTGCTTATCTGCTAGCATATGATGCGATTGGATTAGGGTATTCGTACGGCGTTGTTTCGCCTCCGTCAAGGGTCGTGCGGGTGGGTTTAATTCAATCAGAAAATGACGGGTTGAACTTGACTAGCGGACTATGGGTAGTTTGGCCTCCATCAAGGTCATAGGACGCTAGGGGCAAAATATTATCGGGAATTTCAAGTGTTGAAATTTGCAATGAGATTGCATACCTTCTATGAGATAGTTGGATCCCGATACCCGCTGCGAGTAATTGTTACTCCTGGGAGAGTTTTACACATTACAATTAGCCGATCAAGTAGGTGTCTAGAAAGGTGTCAACGGGGTTACGCCTCTGGGAAAACGAGGTTTACATTAATTAGGTTCGTGCGAAAGCACGGGGGACCTCCCTCAAAGTACCGACACTGGCCTGGCTGAAAGATTGGCGAACTTGTAGTGTGTAATTAATCCCGGCTAGTCTTTCCTTTTAGGATTTGAAGGAAGATTTGATAAAAACAGTGGGAGCCATCCTGATTAGATAAAATAATAACCAATCTATTCTTGCAAGAGTGCACGCTGAGTGTTTTCTTCTCTCTCTCTCCAGGTAGCGACCATATCACGCCTTAATCAAGATAATAATACGGAATATTGACCGAACCCGCTTGTTTTACTGAGCTGGGGAACGTTGGTCCCGCTCCAACTTATAATTGTTATAAGACAGAGCAGGAAATAGGGGATTACCAGAATTCCCGTGCCACCCAAACGAAGAGAGTGCATGCTGATGCATCATCTTCGGGTGTGTTCTTTATACAGAACTGTTTCTCTATTCTCTACGTCCTGGGTATTTGATACCGGATCAGGATTCCAGATATGTAATATGTTACATAGGGCTACAGAAAGGTAGAGAACTGAGAACGGGTGATAAGTTTCATGAGACAGAAAACGGGGCAAGTGTTGCAGCCAAGTCTGTTGGTCACCGTCACCCTGTATTCCAAATACATTGATTCTGAATGAATGTTATTAGATACCGAACCTGATATACAAAATCATATCTATCTCTTTATTAGTAAAGAAATGATAAAATTTTGTATAGTTGGATAATGTTTTGAACATTTCCTATATCAAAAGTTGATCGGTTCAGGCACGTTATCTAAAAGCATTGATGTTCTAAATCAAACTACAGTTCTTTAATATACGGAACTCATATAAGAGGAAGAGTTCAGAAATGAACGAATCCTTCTTGAGGCATTGTAGACTAGGTCATATCAATGCGACCCGACTAACTGAAGTTACATGTAGATGCATATTTAAATCAGTTTGAATCTACATCTTATGAAACTTGCCAGTCATGTCACAAAGATATAATGACACCAGCTCCGTTTACTGAAAACAGAGAAAGAGTTATTGAACTCTTGGGATGATACATGTTGATGTATGTAAGGTCCCCAGTCTACACATGCCAAGACCGGTTCTTTATGTTAGTTATATGTATGCCCTAGAGGCCATTACTGTACATAGGATGTATATTGTAGTGGATGCTGGGACGTATATAGGGAGGACTTCCTTGCTCGACATGATAGTATGCTATCTGGTTGATCTTTACCTTAACGTGTATACTGATTGTCTCCCTGTTACATGTTGGTAAAGCCCTTAGGATCTGTACTTGACTACCTGGACTATGATACGGATCATACTAGTGGGGACATGGTAGTCCATAAGTACATCCTTCAAACTCCCTAGTCGTGGGTATATCGAGACGGGGCATCGATATACCAGAGTAGACTAGCGTGTACCTTCTCGACCCATACAGATGGGCGATGGATGATCCCATATCCATTGGTGTTTGACATCAGAGATGATATACGGGTGCTCAGTAGAGACTGGGTACACTGGACGGACTCGCCGAGAACTCCCAGATGGTATTATACCTCACGTCAGATGGCAGTTCTCTGGTGACACTGGTACAGAGTAGTCTGTTGACCCGAGATCGTCATAGAGTCTTGTATGGTTCCCACTGTGCTTTGATTTCCATCTTACCACGTCCAAGAGGGCGTGCAAAACGGTGGTTTTTGGGTACAGTCCCGAGTCACATGGAGGCAATGAGCGATAGGAGGGGAGTCGTCTCTCCCGGTATAGGGGGTTGATGTTGCGCTGTGTTCGATTGGCTATAACAGGAAATCCCTGGCCAAGGTTGCTGAGATTTACTGGTAAGTGTTACCAGTAGTTTCTCGAATTGTTATAGACCTCATATCGACACGACTTATCGAGCTATTGGGGTCTGACGTTGACCACCCCTAGGCGAGATATGCGACATATCAGACGATCAGACCGTACTGTACGGTAGTGTTACTGGTTAGATTCACTGGAGTGTGAGCGGGCTAGCTCGTCGATCTTCAGATCGCTCAATACCCGGGTGGCCGTTACGTTTAGCAGACCGCTTGCGGCTTGTGGGTGTTTGATATGATCATCACCTGCTGCCGGCGTATTGACGAGTCTTTAGAGTCCTACACAGAGGTTTCCTGGCTCAAGCGAAACGAAATAGGAGCGCATATGAGATATGTGCGGGACCGAGAATGATACCAGTATGTGATACTGTATTCGATTCTCGCGATATGTGACATTGATCGGTTATATGCGATATAGCCGGCATATCGGATCAAGTGTTGATTCGATAAGTTGTTACTGTAGATATTGGTCGGTCATGTTCGACATGGCCGGATCATTGAATCAAGTGTTGATTTAATGATTTAATGCATAATTATATATTTGATATATTACTTTGCATTAACTAGTATCGGTTCACTTAAGATGGATTTTCTCACTCGGATGTGCGCATTGTATATGCGATATATTTTTGTGCACTTGATTGTATCATGTTTGATGATGCATGTTAACTTGGTTAAGTGTAAAGTTTAAAACATAGTTAAGTTAATGATTAGGGTTTTCCTTATCTTATTTATTTATTTATTTATTAAGGAAAAGATTAAAGAGAAGAATGGTGGCTTTCTTTGTTTCTAGTTGAAACTTCATGAAGGTTTGACCAAAGCTACCATTCTTGTCTTCTTCTCCTAACCCTAACCATTTAACTAACCTTGGTTAAATCTCTACACTTGACTATAGTTAATGATATGATAAGTATTATATTTCTTTTCTATTTTAATTAACTTATGATAACATAATTCTTCTTCTTCTTCCTTTCTTTACTTGAAGAAAGCAAGCTCCATCAATGGTGATTGATGGAAATGAGTGAGAAATCCAATTCTAAAGTCTACCCACTTCCTATTTCTTCATCCTCTACCTCTTGCCAAGTAGTAGAGTGTGTTTCCTTCACAAGTTTTCATGGCTCGGTGAAGGTGGAGCTTGATCTAGTGATGCTTCGACGTAGATCATCTTCGGCATGGACATCGATGACCTAGCCCGTCCATTCTCCGATGAAGCCGACGCTAGAGGCCGGGACTTGTTATAGACAGCGAGGAGACTTCATTGCGGAGCTATGGAGGTGAAGAACCGGATCTACAAAGGTTGTATTTCCGTATCTCTTAGTTAAGTGTTAACTAGTTTATTGTTTCGCCTAGATTTCTAGCCAACGATCCGTAGTCGGGTTTCTCGGCACCTAGATTTTTTGAAATTGGCATGGTTGATGCCTTGTGAGACCTCATTAGGATGCCTAGGAACCCTACAGTGGTATCAGAGCCTAGCTAGAGCCTTAGGCGAAGTCTAGACGGAATTTGAAGTCCGAACGAACCCGAAACCCAATTCCGATCATGCTCTCTATACTTTTTTGAAAACAGTGAGTTTTTCTATATTAAAAATTGCTAAAAAATTCAGCAGGGAAATATATGAGTTACGGCGCAAAATTGGACCCATGATTCATCCAACAGAGCGCGGAACCGCGGCAGTAGCCCAGCTTCTGCGGCGGTTCCGCGGCTAGGTGATGACGTCACCTTCCAATTGTTGCACAGTAATTCCTATTTTAATATGCTGGGTTTTCTGGGAATTTTTAATTTTTATTCAAGAGTTGAATTTTCTGGGGTTGTTTTGGGGATTCGGTGTTTCGATCGGAGTATCAAATTTTGTCTATGTGGCTTTCCGGATAAATATTAGAATATGTTAAAAAGTTCGACCGGATATAAATACCCAATTTTTCCCCTGTCGAGAAATTTCCAAGTGTTGGATTTTTCCGTAGTTTAACGACGTTCTAAGTAGTGCAAGTAACGCGATGGTCCCTCTAGAAGACAACAAACCTTAACTCAATTATGTGACCGTCTTGAACTGCCCTTTGAACCTTCGGGTTTGGGGCAGTACGGCGTGCCACATGTGAGGTGTTGGCTTGACCCTTCTACGGCTGGACCGTTGGTACTGAGGCACGAACTGAATGTTGTTAGACTCATATTTCATGTGTTGATCTGTATCGGGAAAACTTGGGTGTTCGATTGTTCGATCGGAAAGTTTGACATTTTCTATTTATCCGGAATGGGATACAATAATTGGAATTCACAAGAAGTTATGAGATAACCGAATGAATGTTATAAACATAGCAGTTTAGTCTCACTTGATCGGTTGCCACGGAATTTTGATGTGATCAAAAGTCCGTCGCAATCACGTAGCGTACGCGGATACTCGCCGGGTAAACTTAATAGACAGCCTCACTCCATAGCCCCGACCAAGTGACTGTAGGAGAACCCCGTCGCCGAAAGCATCCGTTCGGGTGCTCGCGGCAGCGGTGTTCCGCCTTGGTGCACTTCGTCGACGGTATCAGGGGTGCGGCCGCCTACTAAAGTTTGCGACGAGCATTCGATCAGGATGTCGGGAATCTTGTTGAATTGCCCGACTTGATATTGAAAAGTGTTTTCGATAATGAGACTAAAATGCGGGGTTTATAATTGTTAGGCATGTGATGTCTAAGGAATTCATTTGATTAGGCATGCGATATCTATGCAGGTTGCGGATTCCAACTGTTGTAGTTTTACACTTTCTTTTCTGTGACCGTAAGTGTAATATGTGATATCGCCGGTTTCGTTGCTATATGTCAACGACAATTGGGATGGACATATTTACATACGTTGATGACATGTGATGTTATGTGTTGCTGGATATGTTATATTGGATCGTCGTGTTTGAATAGCCGGGGGTTTTTATGTGAGATGATTGTTTTTCATTTTCATTCATGTAAAAACTTGTATGTAATATTCTTTTATTGAGGCACTTCCAGGTTGCGGAAGTTGTCACCCTTTGTATATTATTTACTTTTCCGCACTAGGATAGACCCAAGGAGGGGAGCACAAGTAACCGGGTTCTGGAGTCCAATAGGAGACCAACTCGAGGAGTCGAGTCCGGGTCTCCTAACTCTAGAATTGGTAGGGTTGCTTGCCGCTTTCATAGGGGTCTAGGGGTGTGGGTTTGGCTATTCATCACGACCGTGGAATCCGTGTTTTATACTGGCTCGTATTGAAAACACGGACGTCCTAGTATATCCAATATTTCATATGTTTCTTCTGCTGCGATATCTGTGATGTGATCATGTGATGTTCTGTGATAGATACAATATATAGTATATATGATATATTATATAGACGTTACTTATGTTTTACACCCGCGCTAGCCCTGCCCCGCTCTGTCGTTAGTTACCTAACCTAACGATGCACGAGGGGACATAGAGGCGAATGCGGATGGCATAAGCGTACGTCGTATTTATCTGTGATGTTTAGGTAATTAAATGATGGGACTTCATTAATGTGATTAATGAAATAAAAGAAACCTAAGATGTTGTAGAATCGAATTTCAAAATAAAACAGGTAGCTACAGTTCTTGCTTTGCACAGCGGTATATATGATATATCCTGCACCTTATTCGATGAGGAAAGGACCGAGATCCCTTCACCGGGAGTGACTCCTTTAGCAATAACTGGCAGATGCTACACACTCGGTTTGTCTTTTGATTGCTTTTAAGAGTTTTTGCTTTGCACAGTGATATATATGATATATCCCGCACCTCATTCGACGAGGAAAGGACCGACGATCCCTTCACCGGGAGTGACTCCTTTAGCAAAACCAGAAAAGCCTCAAAAACACTCCATTTCAAAATTCATTCGATCCTACAACGATATCAAGTTCATTACGCAATAGGTTTTCAGAAAAACCTGTCGTAGCCCTCCGTCATTTCAGATAAGTCCTATTTAGTATTCGTGCTACGTTTGTTGACCTCCGTCAAGGCGTAGTGTGCGGTAGCTAACTAGTATTTATCTGCTTATGCATATGATGCAGATTGGATTAGGGTAGTCGTGCGGCCTTGTTGACCTCCGTCAAGGGTCGTGCGGGTGGGTTTAATTCGATCAAGAAATGACGGGTTGAACTTGACTAGTAGCCTATGGTTTGTTGACCTCCGTCAAGGTCATAGGGTGCTAGGGGCAAAATATTATCGGGAATTTCAAGTGTTGAAATTTGCAATGAGATTGCATACCTTCTATGAGATAGTTGGATCCCGATACCCGCTGCGAGTAAGAGTTACTCCTGGGAGAGTTTTATACATTACAATTAGCCGATCAAGTAGGTGTCTAGAAAGGTGTCAACGGGGTTACGCCTCTGGGAAAACGAGGTTTACTGTAATTAGGTTCGTGCGAAAGCACGGGGGACCTCCCTCAAAGTACCGACACTGGCCTGGCTGAAAGATTGGCGAACTTGTAGTGTGTAATTAATCCCGGCTAGTCTTTCCTTTTAGGGTTTGAAGGAAGATTTGATAAAAAGCAGTGGGAGCCATCCTGATTAGATAAAATAAAAACCAATCTATTCTTGCAAGAGCGCACGCTGAGTGTTTTCTTCTCTCTCTCTCCAGGTAGCGACCCTATCACGCCTTAATCAAGATAATAATACGGAATATTGACTAAACCCGCTTGTTATACTGAGCTGGGGAACGTTGGTCCCGCTCTAACTTATAATTGTTATAAGACAGAGCAGGAAATTGGGGATTACCAGAATTCCCATGCCGCCCAAACGAAGAGAGTGCATGCTGATGCATCATCTTCGGGTGTGTTCGTTACAAAGAACTGTTTCTCTGTATCCTCTACGTCCTGGGTATGTGATACCAGATCAGGATCCCAGATATGTAATCTGTTACATAGGGCTACAGCTAGGTAGAGAACTGAGAACGGGTGATAAGTTTCATGAGGCAGAAAACGGGGCAAGTGTTGCAGCCAAGTCTGTTGGTCACTGTCACCCTGTATTACCAATACATTGATTCTGAACGAATGTTATTAGATACCGAACCTGATATACAAAATCATATCTATCTCTTTATTAGTAAAGAAATGATAAAATTTTGTATTGTTGGATAATGTTTTGAACATTTCCTATATCAAGAGTTGATCGGTTCAGGCACGTTATCTAAAAGCATTGATGTTCTAAATCAAACTACAGTTCTTAGTCTACAGAACACACACAAGAGGAAGAGTTCAGAACTGAACGAATTCTTCTTGAGGCATTGTAGACTAGGTCAGATCAATGTGACCCGACTAGCTAGAGTTACATATAGATGCATATTTAAATCAGTTTGAATTTACATCTTGTGAAACTCGCCAGTCATGTCACAAAGATAAGATGACCATAACTCTGTTTACTGGAAACAGAGAAAGAGTTAGTAAACTCTTGGGATGATACATGTTGATGTATGTAGGTCCCCAGTCTACACATGCCAAGACCGGTTCTTTGTACTTCATTACATTCTCTGATAAATCTCTCAAGATTCAGACATATGTTCCTGTTGAAACACAAGTCCGAACCTTTTGAGATATTCACAGAATATAAGTTAGAAGTAGAGAACCAAAATACGGGTATAAGTATTATGTCCTTTGATGTGATCAAGGAGGAGAATACTTGAGCATGGAATTCCTGGACTTTTCTAAAGGAGAATGAGATTCTCTCTCAGCATTACTCCTCTGTATACACCATAGCACGATGGTATATCGGGGCGGAGCAGATACACCCTATTTGATATGGTGTGCTCTATGATGAGTAATACTGAGTTACCTTTTTCCTTTTGGGAGTTATGCACTTACGAAGTTGCATACCTATTGAATATGGTTCCAATCAAATCAGTTGCCTACCACTTCATATGTGATATGGAAAAGGAAGAGCCCATTTCTTAAGTTAGTTAAGATTTGGGGTTGTCCGGCCTATGTCTGAAAGCAAAATCCGGACAAGCTCGAGGCAAGGTCTGTAATGTAGAACTGGAAAGGTTCCAGCTATACGAACTACAGCAGATGATTTGATAGAACCAAGGGATTCAGTAGATACCAACGAACCTCAGCTTCTCCGCCGATCTAGTAGGGTTCCTCACCCACCTGAGAGATACTTCGGTTTCTCTATGATAGTGGGAGCGAGGATTGCATCATGAGATGATGACCCAACTAGTTCCGAGCTGGCCATCAGGAGTGTGACTCTGTAAGAATGGCTGGATGCTTAGTGATCTGAGATGGAATCCATGTACACCAACAAAGTATGGACTTTGGTTGCTATATCTGAAGGGTTAAATCCCCATCAGGAGCAAGTATATCTTGAGAAGATTACTTGGTGTACATCGAAAAGTTGAGACTTTCAAAGCTAGACTTGTTAAAAGTGTGCATCATTGACCAAGTGTGGATAATGATGAAACCTTTTTCAAGTAGCTATGCTTAAGTCTATCCAGATCCTACTTGTCACGGCTATATACCATGACTACGATATCTGGTGGTTGGGTGTCATGACTGCTTTTCTAAATGATGTTTTAGAAGAGTGCGTCTATAAGTACACAGCCAGAGGGCTTCGTAAACAGTGGGAGCAGCGGAAACGTGTGCAAGATGCTTTATATAGGATAAAGCAGGCATCGCGGAGTTGGAACATCTGTTTTGATGGATTAGTCAAAGAAGTTGACATCATCAAAATGGTAGATGAACCTTGTATAAACAAAAAGGGTAGTAGGGAGTATGGTGACGATCCTCGTAGAGTACGTGGATGACATACTCTTGATAGGGAAGGAGTTTCTTATGCTACGCTCGAGCAATCTCCGCTTATCACTATGATTCTCCATAGAGGATCAAAATGATACCTCCTAAATCCTGAGTTTTGGATCTATGAGATAGATTTAATTGGATGTTAGGATTCTCACTAGTTGTAGTGAGGTGGTATCAATCGATCCTGGGGAGAATCACTGGAAGGGTTCCAGGGTGATAAAGACGACTGAGTGTCAGTCACAGGCATTGTCTTTACCCTCAGTAAAGGGACGGTATGTTGGAAGAGTTCCAAGCAAAATACCGTGACATACTAGACGATAAAGGCAGGATACATCGCTACTTAACATGCTACCCTAGAGGCTGTTTGGGTGTATATTGGTTCATGAGATGAACTACGTTCCAACCATTGTGAGACAATGGAGTTGTGGCTTATGCCAAGGAACGTACGTCCCATCAGTGATCCAGACATATTCTAAGGCAGTATCACCTGATCATGGAGATGGTTGATCTCCAAGGGATCGAGATTAGGAGAGTAGACTCAGAGGACAAACACAGCGGATCCACTCACGAAAGGCCTGTTCCCAGAGAAAGACTTTTATGGGATGGTTGAATATGAGATACTACAACCACTGCTATCAGATGGCCCTACTGCAAGTGGGAGATTGTTAGTTATATGTATGCCCTAGAGGCCATTACTGTACATAGGATGTATATTGTAGTGGATGCTGGGACGTATATAGGGAGGCTTTCTTGCTCGACATGATAGTATGCTATCTGGTTGATCTTTACGTTAACGTGTATACTGATTGTCTCCCTGTTACACGTTGGTAAAGCCCTTAGGATCTGTACTTGACTACCTGGACTATGATGCGGATCATACTAGTGGGGACATGGTAGTCCATAAGTACATCCTTCAAACTCCCTAGTCGTGGGTATATCGAGACGGGGCATCGATATACCAGAGTAGACTAGCGTGTACCTTCTCGACCCATACAGATGGGCGATGGATGATCCCATATCCATTGGTGTTTGACATCAGAGATGATATACGGGTGCTCAGTGGAGACTGGGTACACTGGACGGACTCGCCGAGAACTCCCAGATGGTATTATACCTCACGTCAGATGGCAGTTCTCTGGTGACACTGGTACAGAGTAGTCTGTTGATCCGAGATCGTCATAGAGTCTTGTGTGGTTCCCACTGTGCTTTGATTTCCATCTTACCACGTCCAAGAGGGCGTGCAAAACGGTGGTTTTTGGGTACAGTCCCGAGTCACATGGAGGCAATGAGCGATAGGAGGGGAGTCGTCTCTCCCGGTATAGGGGGTTGATGTTGCGCTGTGTTCGATTGGCTATAACAGGAAATCCCTGGCCAGGGTTGCTGAGATTTACTGGTAAGTGTTACCAGTAGTTTCTCGAATTGTTATAAACCTCATATCGACACGACTTATCGAGCTATTGGGGTCTGACGTTGACCACCCCTAGGCGAGATATGCGACATATCAGACGATCAGACCGTACTGTACGGTAGTGTTACTGGTTAGATTCACTGGAGTGTGAGCGGGCTAGCTCGTCGATCTTCAGATCACTCAATACCCGGGTGGCCGTTACGTTTAGCAGACCGCTTGCGGCTTGTGGGTGTTTGATATGATCATCACCTGCTGCCGGCGTATTGACGAGTCTTTAGAGTTCTACACAGAGGTTTCCTGGCTCAAGCGAAACGAAATAGGAGCACATATGAGATATGTGCGGGACCGAGAATGATACCAGTATGTGATACTGTATTCGATTCTCGCGATATGTGACATTGATCGGTTATATGCGATATAGCCGGCATATCGGATCAAGTATTGATTCGATAAGTTGTTACTGTAGATATTAGTCGGTCATGTTCGACATGGCCGGATCATTGAATCAAGTGTTGATTTAATGATTTAATGCATAATTATATATTTGATATATTTCTTTGCATTAACTAGTATCGGTTCACTTAAGATGGATTTTCTCACTCGGATGTGCGCATTGTATATGCGATATATTTTTGTGCACTTGATTGTATCATGTTTGATGATGCATGTTAACTTGGTTAAGTGTAAAGTTTAAAACATAGTTAAGTTAATGATTAGGGTTTTCCTTATCTTATTTATTTATTTATTTATTAAGGAAAAGATTAAAGAGAAGAATGGTGGCTTTCTTTGTTTCTAGTTGAAACTTCATGAAGGTTTGACCAAAGCTACCATTCTTGTCTTCTTCTCCTAACCCTAACCATTTAACTAACCTTGGTTAAATCTCTACACTTGACTATAGTTAATGATATGATAAGTATTATATTTCTTTTCTATTTTAATTAACTTATGATAACATAATTCTTCTTCTTCTTCCTTTCTTCACTTGAAGAAAGCAAGCTCCATCAATGGTGATTGATGGAAATGAGTGAGAAATCCAATTCTAAAGTCTACCCACTTCCTATTTCTTCATCCTCTACCTCTTGCCAAGTAGTAGAGTGTGTTTCCTTCACAAGTTTTCATGGCTCGGTGAAGGTGGAGCTTGATCTAGTGATGCTTCGACGTAGATCATCTTCGGCATGGACATCGATGACCTAGCCCGTCCATTCTCCGATGAAGCCGACGCTAGAGCCCGGGACTTGTTATGGACAGCGAGGAGACTTCATTGCGGAGCTATGGAGGTGGAGAACCAGATCTACAAAGGTTGTATTTCCGTATCTCTTAGTTAAGTGTTAACTAGTTTATTGTTTCGCCTAGATTTCTAGCCAACGATCCGTAGTCGGGTTTCTCGGCACCTAGATTTTTTGAAATTGGCATGGTTGATGCCTTGTGAGACCTCATTAGGATGCCTAGGAACCCTACACTTTATACTTCATTAAATTCTCTGATGATCTCTTTTGATTCAGACATATGTTCCTGTTGAAACACAAGTCAGAACCTTTTGAGATATTCACAGAATAAAAGTTAGAAGTAGAGAATCAAAATACGGGTATAAGTATTATGTCCTATGATGAGATAGGGGAGGAGAATGCTTGTGTATGGAATTCCTGGACTTTTCTAAAGGAGAATGAGATTCTCTCTCAGCATTACTCCTCCGTATACACCATAGCACGATGGTATATCGGGGCGGAGCAATCTCACCCTATATGATAAGGTGTGCTCTATGATGAGTACTACTGAGTTACCTATTTCCTTTTTGGGAGTTATGCACTTGAGAAGCTGCATACCTATTGAATAGGGTTCAAATCAAATCAGTTGCCTACCACTTCATATTTGATATGATAAGGGAAGAGCCCATCTCTCAAGTTAGTTGAGATTTGGGGTTGTCCAGCCTATGTCTGAAAAGCAAAATCCGGACAAACTCGAGGCAAGATCTGTTATGTAGAACTGGAAATGTTCCAGCTATACAAACTGCAGCTGATGATTTGAAAGAACCAAAGGATTCAATAGTTACCAACGAACCTCAGCCTCTCCGCCGATCTAGTAGGGTTCCTCACCCACCTGAGAGATACTTCGGTTTCTCGATGACAGTAGGAGCGAGGATTGCATCATGAGATGATGACCCAACTAGTTTCGAACTGGCCATCAGGAGTGGGACTATGTAAGAATGGCTGGATGCTTAGCGATCTGATATGGAATCCATGTACACCAACAAAGTATGGACTTTGGTTGCTATATCTGAAGGGTTAAATCCCCATCAGGAGCAAGTATATCTTGAGAAGATTACTTGGTGTACATCGAAAAGTTGAGACTTTCAAAGCTAGACTTGTTAAAAGTGTGCATCATTGACCAGGTGTGGATAATGATGAAACCTTTTTCAAGTAGCTATGCTTAAGTCTATCCAGATCCTACTTGTCACGGCTATATACCATGACTACGATATCTGGTGGTTGGGTGTCATGACTGCTTTTCTAAATGATGTTTTAGAAGAGTGCGTCTATAAGTACACAGCCAGAGGGCTTCGTAAACAGTGGGAGCAGCGGAAACGTGTGCAAGATGCTTTATATAGGATAAAGCAGGCATCGCGGAGTTGGAACATCTGTTTTGATGGATTAGTCAAAGAAGTTGACATCATCAAAATGGTAGATGAACCTTGTATAAACAAAAAGGGTAGTAGGGAGTATGGTGACGATCCTCGTAGAGTACGTGGATGACATACTCTTGATAGGGAAGGAGTTTCTTATGCTACGCTCGAGCAATCTCCGCTTATCACTATGATTCTCCATAGAGGATCAAAATGATACCTCCTAAATCCTGAGTTTTGGATCTATGAGATAGATTTAATTGGATGTTAGGATTCTCACTAGTTGTAGTGAGGTGGTATCAATCGATCCTGGGGAGAATCACTGGAAGGGTTCCAGGGTGATAAAGACGACTGAGTGTCAGTCACAGGCATTGTCTTTACCCTCAGTAAAGGGACGGTATGTTGGAAGAGTTCCAAGCAAAATACCGTGACAAACTAGACGATAAAGGCAGGATACATCGCTACTTAACATGCTACCCTAGAGGCTGTTTGGGTGTATATTGGTTCATGAGATGAACTACGTTCCAACCATTGTGAGACAATGGAGTTGTGGCTTATGCCAAGGAACGTCCGTCCCATCAGTGATCCAGACATAATCTAAGGCAGTGTCACCTGATCATGGAAATGGTTGATCTCCAGGGTGATCGAGGTTAGGAGAGAAGACTCAGAGGACAACACGGCGGATCCACTCACAAAGGCCTTTTCCCAGAGAGAGACTTTTATGGGATGGTTGAGTATGAGATACTACAACCACTGCTATCAGATGGCCCTAGTGCAAGTGGGAGATTGTTAGTTATATGTATGCCCTAGAGGCCATTACTATACATAGGATGTATATTGTAGTGGATGCTGGGACATATATAGGAAGGACTTTCTTGCTCGACATGATAGTATGCTATCTGGTTGCTCTTTATCTTAACGTGTACACTGATTGTCTCTCTGTTACATGTTGGTAAAGCCCTTAGGATATGTACTTGACTACCTGGACTATGATGCGGATCATACTAGTGGGGACATGGTAGTCCATAAGTACATCCTTCAAGGTCCCTAGTCGTGGGTGTATCGAGACAGGGCATCGATATACCAGAGTAGACTAGCGTATACCTTCTCGACCCATACAGATGGGCAATGGATGATCCCATATCCATTGGTGTTTGACATCAGAGATGATATACGGGTGCTCAGTGGAGACTGGGTACACTGGACGGACTCGCCGAGAACTCCCAGATGGTATTATACCTTACGTCAGATGGCAGTTCTCTGGTGACACTGGTACAGAGTAGTCTGTTGACCCGAGATCGTCATAGAGTCTTGTGTGGTTCCCACTGTGCTTTGATTTCCATCTTACCACGTCCAAGAGGGCGTGCAAAACGGTGGTTTTTGGGTACAGTCCCGAGTCACATGGAGGCAATGAGCGATAGGAGGGGATTCGTCTCTCCCGGTATAGGGAGTTGATGTTGCGCTGTGTTCGATTGGCTATAACCGGAAATCCCTGGCCAGGGTTGCTGAGAATTACTGGTAAGTGTTACCTGTAGTTTCTCGAACTGTTATAGACCTCATATCGACACGACTTATCGAGCTATTGGGGTCTGACGTTTACCACCCCTAGGCGAGATATGCGACATATCAGACGAACAGACCGGACTGTACGGTAAGTGTTACTGGTTGGATTCACAGGAGTATGAGCGGGCTTGCTCGTCGATCTTCTGATCGCTCAATACCCGGGTGGCCGTTACGTTTAGCAGACCGCTTGCGGCTTGTGGGTGTTTGATATGATCATCACCTGCTGCCGGCGTATTGACGAGTCTTTAGAGTCCTACACAGAGGTTTCCTGGCTCAAGCAAAACGAAATAGGAGCGCATATGAGATATGTGCGGGACCGAGAATGATACCAGTATGTGATTCTGTATTCGATTCTCGCGATTTGTGACATTGATCGGTTATATGCGATATGGCCGGGTTATCGGATCAAGTGTTGATTCGATAAGTTGTTACTGTTGATATTAGTCGGTTATATGCGATATGACCGGATCATTAAATCAAGTGTTGATTTAATGATTTAATGCATAATTATATATTTGATATATTACTTTGCATTAACTAGTATCGGTTCACTTTAAATGGATTTTCTCACTTGATGTGCACATTGTATATGTGATATATTTTTGTGCATTTGATTGTATCATGTTTGATGATACATGATAGTTTGGTGTATAGTTTAGACCATGGTTGGTCAATGGTTAGGGTTTCTTTTGCTTCATTTACTTATTCATTTATTCATTTATTTATCCATTTTGTTTATTTTAGCAAAAGAAAATGATGAAGAGAAAATGGTGGCTTTCTTTGTTTGTTTTCGAAGCTTCTTGAAGCTTTGACCTAGTGACCATTTTGTCTTCATGTTTAACCCTAACCCTTCCAATTAACCATGGTCTATTCTCTACACCTAATCATGGTTGCCATATGATAAGTATTGATTTTATTATTCATTTTGCATATACTTATCATAACATTTTCATCTTCTTCTTCATCTTGAACAAGAAGAGAACCTTGCCACCATCAATGGCAACTTGAGTATAAGAGTGAGAAATCCAATTCTAAAGTGAACCCACCTCCTATTTCTTCATCCTCTACCTCTTGCCAAGTAGTATAGGGTGTTCTCTTCACAAGTTTCATGACTTGGTGAAGTGGGAGCTTGATCTTGTGATGCCTCGACGTAGATCATCTTCGGCACGAAGCCGACGACCTTGCCCGCCCATTTCTCCGATGAAGCCGATGCTAGAGTCCGGGATGCGATTTGGACAGCGAGGAGACTTCATTGCGGAGCTATGGAGGTGGAGAACCGGATCTACAAAGGTTGTATTTCCATTTCCTTTAGTTAAGTTGTTAACTAGTTGCTTTGTCTCCTAAAATTCTAGTTAACGATCCGTATTAGAGTTTCTCGACACTTGTAAAATTTTGAAATTGGCATGGTTGATGCCTTGTGAGACCTCTTGAGAGTGCCTAGGAACCCTACATGGGTCGTGTGTATGAAATTGATGGATCTTCTTTTACTTGGAGGCGACCTGATTTGGTTCCCGCTTTTTGGGAAGCTGGCACTGCCCTTTTTACGACATGGACAGTCGTTGCTTGACATGTCTCCGAGACGGAGTGTCCGTGATAGACGTTTCCCTGGCCCGGAGTGATCTGGTTCCCGCTTTGTAGGAATCCTGCGCTGCCCTTTTTACGACATAGACGGTCGGTGCTGCCCTTTTTGCGACTTGGACGGTCGGTGCTGCTCTTTTAGCGACGTGGACGGTCGATGCTGCCCTTTTTGTGACTTGGACGGTCGGTGCTGCCCTTTTTGCGACTTGGACTGTCGGTGCTGCCCTTTTTGCGACGTGGACGTTCGATGCTGCCCTTTTTGCGACTTGGACGGTCGATGCTGCCCTTTTAGCGACTTGGACGGTCGGTGCTGCGCTTTTTGCGACTTGGACGGTCGGTGCTGCCCTTTTAGCGACGTGGACGGTCGGTGCTGCCCTTTTAGCAACGTGGACGGTCGATGCTGCCCTTTTTACGACTTGGACAGTCGGTGCTGCCCTTTTTGCGACGTGGACGGTCGATGCTGCCCTTTTTGCGACTTGGACGGTCGGTGCTGCCATTTTAGTGACGTGGACGGTCGATGCTGCCCTTTTTGCGACTTGGACGGTCGATGCTACCCTTTTTGCAACTTGGACGGTCGGTGCTGCCCTTTTAGCGACGTGGACGGTCGATGCTGCCCTTTTTACGACTTGGACGGTCGGTGCTGCCCTTTTTGCGACGTGGACGGTCGATGCTGCCCTTTTTGCGACTTGGACGGTCGGTGCTGCCATTTTAGCGACGTGGACGGTCGATGCTGCCCTTTTTGCGACTTGGACGGTCGATACTGACCTTTTTGCGACTTGGACGGTCGGTGCTGCCCTTTTAGCGACGTGGACGATCGATGCTGACCTTTTTACGACTTGGACGGTCGGTGCTGCCCTTTTTGCTACATGGACGGTCGGTGCTGCCCTTTTTGCGACTTGGACGGTCGGTGCTGCCATTTTAGTGACGTGGACGGTCGATGCTGCCCTTTTTGCGACTTGGACGGTCGATGCTGCCCTTTTTGCGACTTGGACGGTCGGTGCTGCCCTTTTAGCGACGTGGATGGTCGATGCTGACCTTTTTACGACTTGGACGGTCGGTGCTGTCCTTTTTGCGACGTGGACAGTCGATGCTGCCCTTTTTGCGACTTGGACGGTCGGTGCTGCCATTTTAGCGACGTGGACGGTCGATGCTACCCTTTTTGCGACTTGGACGGTCGATACTGGATTTGACTTGCCCCGCTTCTAGCGGCGTCAGGGATGAAGTTGACTTGTTTCCGAGGTGGAATTTGATTCTGCCAGGGAGGTCATTGGTTGTTTGACTCGATGTGATTTGGGTTGACATCAGCATTGCTACGCTGGAATATGGTACCAGGATCGAATCATCATTTGTCATGACAGGATTTGGGGATTTTGGTTTCGGTTTGGCATCAGCATCGCTGCACTGGAATATGGTTCCAGGAGCGAATCATCATCTGCCATGAGGAGATTTCCCTCGTTCCCAGTTTAACGACTTAGGGGTCATCTGTTCCCAGTTTAACAACTTAGGGGTCATCTGTTCCTAGTTTAAAGACTTAGGGGTCTATTGGATTGGAGTTTGGGATTTTGGGGTTGGGGTAGGCATCAGCGTTGCTAACACTGAAGCACACGTGCCAGGAGCAATTCATCATTTGCCTATTCCTGTTGGGGGAGCGATGGCTTAGGAGACAGGTTTAGGTCCCTATCACCTAAGGCCTTTCAATTTTATGGGCCGTGGGGGTCCCATAAAAGCATTTTCTCCCTACGAGTCGTAAGGATCCCGCAGGTGTATTTTCTCCTTAGGAGTCGTGAGGACTCCCAAGTGTGTTTTTCCTTTATGAGTCGTACGGATCCCATAAAGGTTTATTCTCCTCATGTATCGTGAGGACACATGAGTGGGTCTTCTCAATGGAGCATAATTCCAAAGGCGGAGACCAACCGCGTAACCGGTGATTGTGGTGGGGCATGGGTATGACGAGAATTATTTGAGCCCGTGGATTGTATACGGCAGTCAATTTGGGGACTGGCCGTAGGGCTGGAGAATTTTGAGAAATTGGATTTTGGTTGGCGTCTGCATCGCTACACTGGAATATGGTACCAGGAGTGACTCATCATTCGCCGTTTAGGGACTTGTAATTTGGATCTTGTTTGGTATCAGTATTGCTGCACTGGAATAATGCCAGGAGCAACTCATCATTTGCCTTGAGAGGACTTGGGATTTGGGTTTTTGGTCGGTATCAGCACCGCTAACACTGAAGCGAAATGCCAGGAGCGACCCATCATTTGCCGTTGCCCGTTGGGGAACGATGGCTTAGGAGACAGGTTTGGATCCCTACCACCTAAGGCTTTTCAATTTTATGAGCCATGAGGGTCTCATAAAAGCATTTTCTCCCCACGAGTCGAGAGGATCTCGCAGGTGTATGTTCTCCTTAGAAATCGTGAGGATTCCTAAGTGTGTTGCTCCTTTGTGAGTCGTAAGGATCTCACGCAGGGGGTTTCTCCTCACAAGGTCGAGAGGACTTTGCGAGTGTATTCATCTCTTTTCACGAGTTTGCGCCCTTTCGGGTTTTCACAAACTCGCCGGTAGTCCTGCTGTTTTTACTCACGGAGCCCTTTCGGGTTTTCATCCGTACCCGTTTTGCTTGTGGACATACCTTTTTTTATTTTTATTTTTATTTTATTTTTTTTATTTTAATTTTAATTTTATTTTTTTTCCGCTGGTGGGACTTTAAAAGTAGTCTCACCGGCATGATTTGGGAGAAATAAGGGTCATTTACGCCCGTGGATTGTATACGGTTTTGCAGGATGTATGATCCAGACCGTAGGGCTGATGTGCTCAATTCGCCTGCGACTTAGAGTATTCACGTGTAGTATTTCTTGAGATATCGGCCATTGATGGGTGGCATGGGCCTTTCCTCTCGGCACTTATTAGTTGGTAGGATCCTCCGTAAAACACTTTCTCGATGACGTATGGTCCTTCCCAGTTTGGCTCGAATTTTCCTTTGGCATGTCGATTGGGGATGATCGGTCTTTTGAGGACCAACACCAATTCACCTTTCTTGAAAGCGCGGAGACTGGTTATCTTGTTATAGGCCCGTGATATTTGGGCTCGGTATACCTCCAGATTTTGCTGCACCGCGAGCCTCTTCTCTTCGAGGGCATCGAGCTCTTCAAGTCGAAAGAGCACGTTTTCCTCCTCCGTCAACTCGTGCTGAACGGCCATTCTTAAGCTTGGAACTTCGACTTCTAGGGGAGGACCGCCTCCATCCCGAAGAGCAATGAGTATGGAGTGGACTGAGTTGGAGTACGGTGCGTGGTACGATATGCCCACAACGTCTCATGAAGTTTGAGATTCCAGTCTATCTTGTTGGCTGAAGCATTTTTCCTCATGAGCTTGTATAGAGTCTTATTGAAGGCTTCGGCTAGCCCATTGGCTCTTGGATTATAGATGGAAGAATATCTCCAGTCTATCTTGTGCTGAGTAGCGAACCTTGAGACATTGAAGCTCTTGAAAGAAGGCCCGTTGTCAGAAATGATTCTTCTTGGTGTACCGAAGCGGTATAGAATATTATGCTGGAAGAATGTTAGAATATCTTTTGTCTTGACTTCTTTTAGCGGGATAGCTTCAGCCCATCTGGAGAAGTAGTCTGTCGCGGCCAGTATGAACCGTTGACCTTTGGATGACGGAGGATCAATTGGGCCAACAATGTCGGTGCCCCAGACTTCGAAGGGCCACGACGCCACCGTAGGATGCAACGGATTGGGATGCTGGTGAATGAAATCACCATGGATTTGGCAGATCTGACATTTCTTTGCATGCTCTCCGCAATCCCGTATTATGGTGGGCCAGTAATACCCAAGCCGTTTAATTTGAAGTCGTATCTTGGGGCCAGATTGGTGACCACCACAAACGCCCGAGTGAACATCTTTCATGACCTTTTGGGCTTCGGCCAATGACAGACACCTGAGCCAGAGTTGGTCATATGACCTGCGGTATAACGAGTCATTTACAAACACGTATCGGAGAGCTCTTTTCTTCAGCTCAATCCTCGCAGATTTTTCTTCGGGCAGCTTGTCGTATCGGAGGTACTCTATGAAGGGTTCTCTCCAATCGTGTAACAACTCCAATTTTGTATACCAAAAATTTGCTTTAAATACAGTGTATACTTGGAGTATTGATGTTGCTGGAAACAATTTAAGTATCTAATTCCTTACAATAATTACAAGAAGGAGCTTGTAGCTCATTGGTAATACCTTGCACTGCTGAACCAAGCCACCAGAGTTCGAATCCCATGCCCCACATAATTTTTATATCATTTTGTTTTAATTTTTTTTTAGAAGTAAAATGGTCAAACAACCATAACTCACAATTTATTGCGAATTATAAAAATTAAAGTACACCAAAACCTCCCCCAGACCACACCCGACCCGACGCCACCTGACTCGGCCCTGACTCAGCCGAGTCGGCCGGTCGGCCGAGTCGTCAACACGAAAAAGTTTCGTGTTAACTTGGTCTCTTCACCTGCATAGTCTAAATTTTCTGTACTGTTACACATTTCTCATTAATCTCCTTTTAAGACCAAAATTAATGAATTTTTAATGATTTTTACATTTTTTTAAAAATATTTTTTAATCCAAACCCTAACCCTAGCCTAGCCCTATATAAAGACCCCTACCCTCTACCATTTCACCTCACCACTCTAAGTCTACTCTCTCAAATTCTCGAGAACTCGGTACGAAGAGCGAGAAGCGAAGCGCTGCCGAAATCGACGACGGATTCCGGCGACCGGATCAGAACCTTCGCGACGCTTTCGACGAATCGACAACCACCACATCCCTTAGCTTCCTTAGCTTATCCAAACCGTAAGTCCCATTTCTTCTATCTCTCTTTTCTATAAATATAAAAATACGACTTTTTGGAACCCGACGGAAATCGGATAAACCGATTTCCGATTCGGTTTTTTCTATAAATTTCCACTTGTCACCTAATACATAATATCTACCCATATTCATGTTGACTATTAATCACCCATAAACCAATTTAAATAAACTTTTTCACATGAAATGATAGCTTCTTTGCAAAACCGTATTTTTTTCATAAAAATACCATGAAGTTCATTTTTCTTAGTTTAATCAATTACCTCACTCCTAAATATGTTTATCTTGATCACAAAACTTGTAGAACTCAATTTGAATGAATTTTCACACATGAAATGATAACGTTTTCAAATACCGTATTCTTGCGCTTTAATACCTTTAAGTTTAATATGTCATGTTTTACCTTTAAACTTCACCAAAACTTAAAATAAGTCACGAGGTAATGACCTACCTCTACACACACACAAATATAACCCTAATTGATATATGTCAAAATATAGAATACGAAATTACAGGACTTTTCATTAAAATACCCTAATCTTTATAACCTTTATGGGAAGCTTTAAGTTGTAAACATTTCTAAATAAAATCTTTTAATAAAATGAAAGCACGATTGGTCATGGACATCGATCGTTTATCTAAACTGTCTTGTGGTGCCTAGGCAAGTGTGTCTAAGGCTAGTGGTTTTTAATTAGGCCCACGACTGTGGTTCCTTCCCACTTACCTGGCACTTACCTGGCCGCAATTGACGGTGAAGAGGCGATTTGAGGCTTCTAATGACTCATCGTTTAGACCTTAGAAATAGGCTAGTTGGCTTAGGAAACCCTAACAACTAAAATACGGAAAACTAAACTCTTTTGCAAATAAATACCTGATATTTATAAAACCGTTTTCCTAAATGAGAAAAGTTTATAAAACCTAAGCAAAGTGCCGCTACAACCCACTTTTGGGGAACCTGTTAGGGATAGTACGGTTCATCGTGCACCCGCAGGCTAGTAGTGCGAGATTCAGACCTCCGTAAGGAGCATTCGGTCTCGAAAGGTTTAAAATACGATATTTAAGGAAAATGAGACTTTCTCTAAATAAAATAATTATATAAAATTATTCATGTGTTAATATATATATAATTAACATTTAAACACCTATTTTATCATAATCTAAAGTTTCCACTTTTTCCTAAAATTAAAAGATTAAAAGTTACATTTAAATACCATGAATTTCAAATAAAACAATTAATACTTTTATTAGGATATATTCACTAGAATAACACAAATAAAATTCACATTCATTATAACAATAAAGACGATTATTAAATACTTGAGGTGTATTTTGAAAACTATACAAAAGTACTTTTTTACAGAAACCCCCCTCAAGTTTTACAAATTACAAAAAGGCCCCTAACTAATATTGGACTTCAAATTATCTTTCTTTTAGTTTGACTCGGGTTAGAGTCTGACTATTCCTGACTTGAATATGATTCAAGTCAATCTATATTCTTTTATATTCCAACACAATTTGAATACATGAAACCCTGAATACAGTTAACAATATATTCCTTTTGACTGAATCAAACCATGAATATTCATCCATTATCCTAATATTCCATTTACCTGATTATACAGTTACATCATGTTTACTGATATCATGGTTTTGGTCAGTCACCCAACTTACATATTCCAATACTACAATACTGTTAAAACACTACGGGGTTTAAGGGGTAGATTGGTACGGAAGGTGTTAAAGGTGGGACGAGGTGGTCAGATTAAGACACCTAACCTGAATCCTGTTGCTGTTGTACCGTGGCATAACGGTTCCTTGTACTTTCCTTTTGCCCTGATCTCTAGCATATAGAGATCCCCCTCGTATACACTGGCATCCTTCTGTACCAAGCTACAAACAACAGCGTTAAACAATGTTCCATAATATTCAACAATGTAATACTTTAGAAAATACTGTTACTCTGTCATTCTCATTCTTCTTATTCTTTGGGACTTACCGAGCGACCTGTTCGCTGACGACATTCTATTTCTTTCTTCTTTGAATGTCGTCTGGTGCGTTGGACCAAGCTGAGATCGAGCCCACCGGTGAAGATTTGGAGCAGTTCCAGGAAGATTCAGAGCTCTAGATACTGTACCTTGTTCTTTTTAGTTTATTTCATTTTCTGTTATGCCACTGTTTAGGCATTGCTTTTCATTCCAGTTGTATTTTCTTTCCATGCATTGTACAAAGAATGTTATTAATAAAAGTTGCTGTTCTTTTTATACTCTTGTCTCTTGTGTATTTATATTGCTTAGCTACGCTTAGCGTATGTATTTCTGAGTACATACGTAGCGGACCTCGTCGTGACCACTTTGCCGTACACTGGGAAGCGGGGCGTGACAGGTTTTGTTGGTGGCCCATGCAGGTCAGAGCTGTATGAATCCCTGTCATGCAGTTCTGGTCTGTGTGAACAACCTAAGCAATATAACACAAGAACCAGCAAATAAAACATTCTTTACAATTCATGTTCTTTGAAACTTGCAAATCTCTATTCCTAGAATCTTATCATTTCATGTATTTGAATCTGTCCTAACCCATATTTTTCTTCAAGGTCATGGATTCCCCGAACAACACCAGCACCAACGTTAACAATACCCCTCCAGCACTACCTCCTGTAGGATTCCTAGGCACGCTAATGAGGTCTCACAAGGCATCAACCATGCCAATTTCAAATTTTACATGTGCCGAGAAACCCTAATACGGATCGTTAACTAGAGTTTAGGCGAAACAAGCAACTAGTTAACAATTTAACTAAGTGAACGGAAATACAACCTTTGTAGATCCGGTTCTCCACCTCCATAGCTCCATGATGAAGTCTCCTTGCTGTCCAAATCGAATCCCGGGCTCTAGTGTCGGCTTCATCGGAGAAATGGGCGAGCTAGGTCATCGACTACGATGCCGAAGATGATCTACGTCGAGGCATCACAAGATCAAGCTCCCACTTCACCAAGTAATGAAACTTGTGAAGAAAACACCCTTTACTGCTTGGCAAGAGGTAGAGGATGAAGAAATAGGAGGTGGGTTCACTTTAGAATTGGATTTCTCACTCATTTCATCAAATCACCATTGATGGAATCAAGCTTCTTCATCTTGAAGAAGAAGAAAAAGAAGAAGATGATATTATGATAAGAAATTTAATGATAGAAAAGAAAAATGAATTCTTATCATAATTTTAACCATGGTTTTGTGTAGAGAACTAACTTGAGTTTAGATGAATGGTTAGGGTTAAAAGAAGAAGACAAAATGGTCACTTGGTCAAAGCTTCATGAAGCTTCAACAAGCTTCATGAAAGAAAGAAAGAAACCATTTTGTTTTTCTTTTATCTATTTCTCAAAAATGAATAGATAAATGAATAAGTGAATAAATCAAAACCCTAACAATTATCATAACCATGGTATAAGTCTTTACACAAAGCCAATTTTGCATGCATCATCAAACATGATACAAACAAGTGCACAAAAGCATATCACATATACAATGTGCACATCCAAGTGAGAAAATCCATTTAAAGTGAACCAATACTAGTTAATGCAAAGTAATATATCAAATATATAATTATACATTAAATCATTAAATCAACACTTGATTTAACGATCCGGTCATATCGCATATAACCGACTAGTATCCTATGTATCGTCTTATCGAATCAATCCTTGATTCGATATCTAGGTTATATCGCATATAACCAATCGATACTTTCATCGCGAGAATGGAATACGGTATCACATACACGCATTATTCTCGGTCCCGTACATATCTCATATGCGCTCCTATTTCGTTTCGCTTGAGCCAGGAAACCTCTGTGTAGGACTCTAAAGACTCGTCAATACGCCGGCAGCAGATGATGATCATATCAAGCATCCACAAGCCGCAAGCGGTCTGCTAAACGTAACGGCCACCCGGGTATTGAGCGATCAGAAGATCGACGAGCAAGCCCGCTCATACCCCTGTGAATCCAACCAGTAACACTTACCGTACAGTCCGGTCTGATCGTCTGATATGTCGCATATCTCGCCTAGGGGTGGTAAACGTCAGACCCCAATAGCTCGATAAGTCATGTCGATATAAGGTCTATAACAGTTCGAGAAACTACTGGTAACACTTACCAGTAAATCTCAGCAACCCTGGCCAGGGATTTCCGGTTATAGCCAATCGAACACAGCGCAACATCAACTCCCTATACCGGGAGAGACGAATCCCCTCCTATCGCTCATTGCCTCCATGTGATTCGGGACTGTACCCAAAAACCACCGTTTTGCACGCCCTCTTGGACGCGGTAAGGTGGAAATCAAAGCACAGTGGGAACCACATAAGACTCTATGACGATCTCGGGTCAACAGACTACTCTGTACCAGTGTCACCAGAGAACTGCCATCTGACGTGAGGTATAATACCATCTGGGAGTTCTCGGCGAGTCCGTCCAGTGTACCCAGTCTCCACTGAGCACCCGTATATCATCTCTGATGTCAAACACCAATGGATATGGGATCATCCATCGCCCATCTGTATGGGTCGAGAAGGTATACGCTAGTCTACTCTGGTATATCGATGCCCTGTCTCGATACACCCACGACTAGGGACCTTGAAGGATGTACTTATGGACTACCTTGTCCCCACTAGTATGATCCGCATCATAGTCCAGGTAGTCAAGTACACATCCTAAGGGCTTTACTAACATGTAACAGAGAGACAATCAGTGTACACGTTAAGGCAAAGAGTAACCAGATAGCACACTATCATGTCGAGCAAGAAAGTCCTCCCTATATATGTTCCAGCATCCACTACAATATACATCCTATGTATAGTAATGGCCTCTAGGGCATACATATAACTAACAATCTCCCACTTGCACTAGGGCCATCTGATAGCAGTGGTTGAAGTATATCATACTCAACCATCCCATAATAGTCTCTCTCTGGGAAAAGGCCTTTGTGAGTGGATCCGCCGTGTTGTTCTCTGAGTCTACTCTCCTAACCTCGATCACCCTGGAGATCAACCATCTCTATGATCAGGTGATACTGCCTTAGAATATGTCTGGATCACTGATGGGACGGGTGTTCCTTGGCATAAGCCACAACTCCATTGTCTCACAATGGTAGGAACGAAGTTCATCTCATGAACTATTATACATCCAGACTGCCTCTTTGGTAGCATCTCAAGTAGCGATGTATCCAGCCTTGATCGTCTTGTATGTCACGGTATCTATCTTGGAACTCTTCCAACATACCGTCCCTCCACTGAGGGTAAAGACAATTCCTGTGACTGACATTCAGTCGTCATTATCACCCTGGAACCCTTCCAGTGATCCTCCTCAGGATCGATCGATACCATCTCACTACTACTAGTGAGATTCCTAGCATCCAATTAGATCTATCTCATAGATCCAAAATCCAGGATTTAGGAGGTATGATTTTGATCCTATATGGAGAATCATTGTGATAAGCGGAGATTAACCGAGCATAGCACAGGAAACTCCTTTCTTATCAAGAGTATGTCATCCACGTACTCTACGAGGATCACCACCATACTCCCTACTACCTTTTTGTATATACAAGGTTCATCTACCATTTTGATGAAGTCAAACTTTTTGACAACTACATAAAAACAGATGTTCCAACTCCGCGATGCCTGCTTTATCCTATAAAGCATCTTTCACACGTTTCCGCTACTCCCACTGTCTACGAAGCCCTCTGGCTGTGTACTTATAGACGCACTCTTCTGAAACACCATCTAGAAAAGCAGTCATGGCACCCAACCGCCAGATATCGTAGTCATGGTATGTAGCCGTGGCAAGTAGGATCTGAATGGACTTAAGCATAGCCACTGGAAAAGGTTTTATCATTATCCACGCCTGGTTGATGACGAAACCTTTAACAAGTCTAGCTTTGAAAGTCTCAACTTTTCCATCTACACCAAGTAATCTTCTCAAGATATACTTGCTCCTGATGGGAATTTAACCCTTCAGATATAGCAACCAAAGTCCATACTTTGTTGGTGTATAAGGATTCCATCTCAGATCGCTAAGCATCCAGCCATTCTTACAGAGTCCCACTCCTGATGGCCAGCTCGAAACTAGTTGGGTCATCATCTCATGATGCATTCCTCGCTCCCACTGTCATAGAGAAACCGAAATATCTCTCAGGTGGGTGAGGAACCCTACTAGATCGGCGGAGAGGCTGAGGTTCGTTGGTAACTATTGAATCGTTTGGTTCTGTCAAATCATCCGCTGCAATTTGTATAGTTGGAACATTTCCAGTTCTACATAACAGACCTTGCCTCGAGCTTGTCCGGATTATGCTTTTCAGACATAGGCTGGACAACCCCAAATCTTAACTAACTTAAGAGATGGGCTCTTCCCTTATCATATCAAATATGAAGTGGTAGGCAACTGATTTGATTTGAACCCTATTCAATAGGTATGCAGCTTCTCAAGTGCATAACTCCCAAAAGGAAATAGGAAACTCAGTAGTACTCATCATAGAGCACACCATATCACATAGGGTGCTATTGCTCCGCCCCGATATACCATCGTGCTATGGTGTATACGGAGGAGTAATGCTGAGAGAGAATCTCATTCTCCTTTAGAATAATCCTGGATTTCCGTGCTCAAGTATTCTCCTCCTCGATCTCATCAAAGGACATAATACTTATACCCGTGTTTTGGTTTTCTACTTCTAAATCATATTCTGTGAATATCTCAAAAGGTTCGGACTTGTGTTTCAACAGGAACATATGTCTGAATCTTGGGAGATTATCAGAGAATGTAACGAAGTACAAAGAACCAGTCCTGGCATATGTAGACAGGGGACCTTGCATACATCAACCTGTATCATCCCAAGAGTTTACTAACTCTTTCTCTGTTTCCAATAAACAGAGCTATGGTCATCGTATCTTTGTGACTTGACCGGCAAGTTTCACAAGATGTAAATTCAAACTAAATTTAAATATACATCTACAAGTAACTTCAGCTAGTCGGGTCGCATTGATATGACCTAGTCTACAATGCCTCAAGAAGGATTCGTTCATTTCTGAACTCTTCCTCTTGTGTGTGTTCTGTATACTAAGAACTGTAGTTTGATTTAGAACATCAACGCTTTTAGATAACGTGCCTGATCCGATCAACTTTTGATATAGAAAATGTTCAAAACATTATCCAACAATACAAAATTTTATCATTTCTTTACTGATAAAGAGACTGATATGATTTTGTATATCAGGTTCGGTATCTAATAACATTCGTTCAGAATCAATGTATTGGTAATACAGGGTGACAGTGACCAACAGACTTGGCTGCAACACTTGCCCCGTTTTCTGTCTCATGAAACTTATCACCCGTTCTCAGTTTTTCTACCTTTTTGTAGCCCTATGTAACAGATTACATATCTGGGATCCTGATCCGGTATCATATACCCAGGATTCGGAGGATACTGAGAAACAGTTCTTTATAATGAACACACCCGAAGATGATGCATCAGCATGCACTTACTTCGTTTGGGCGGCACGGGAATTCTGGTAATCCCCAATTTCCTGCTCTGTCTTATAACAATTATAAGTTGGAGCGGGACCAACGTTCCCCAGCTCAGTATAACAAGTGGGTTCGGTCAATACATCCGTATTATTATCTTGATTAAGGCGTGATATGGTCGCTACCTGGAGAGAGAGAGAAGAAAACACTCAGCGTGCGCTCTTGCAAGAATAGATTGGTTATTATTTTATCTAATCAGCATGGCTCCCACTGTTTTTTATCAAATCTTCCTTCAAACCCTAAAAGGAAAGACTAGCCGGGATTAATTACACAGTACAAGTTCGCCAATCTTTCAGCCAGGCCAGCGTCGGTATTTTGAGGGAGGTCCCCCGTGCTTTCGCACGAACCTAATTAATGTAAACCTCGTTTTCCCAGAGGCGTAACCTCGTTGACACCTTTCTAGACACCTACTTGATCGGCTAATTGTAATGTGTAAAACTCTCCCAGGAGTAACTCTTACTCGTAGCGGGTATCGGGATCCAACTATCTCATAGAAGGTATGCAATCTCATTGCAAATTTCAACACTTGAAATTCCCGATAATATTTTGCCCCTAGCGTTCTATGACCTTGACGAATGCCAAACAACCCATAGTCCACTAGTCAAGTTCAACCCGTACATTTCTTGATTGAATTAAACCCACCCGCACGACCCTTGACGAATGCCAAACAACGCCGTACGAATACCCTAATCCAATCTGCATCATATGCATAAGCAGATAAATACTAGTTAGCTACCGCACACTACGCCTTGACGAATGCCAAACTACCGCAGCACGAATACTAACTAGTACTTATCTGAAATGACGGAGGGCTACGACAGGTTTTTCTTAAAACCTATTGCGTAATGAACTTGATATCGTTGTAGAATCAAATGATTTTAAAATGGAGTGTTTTTGAGGCTTTTCTAGTTTTGCTAAAGGGGTCACTCCCGGTGAAGGGATCGTCGGCCTTTTCCTCGTCGAATGAGGTGCGGGATATATCATATATATCACTGTGCAAAGCAGAAACTATTAAAAGCAATCAAAAGACAAACCGAGTGTGTAGCATCTACCAGTTATTGCTAAAGGAGTCACTCCCGGTGAAGGGATCTCGGTCCTTTCCTTATCGAATAAGGTGCAGGATATATCATATATACCGCTGTGCAAAGCAAGAACTGTAGCTACCTGTTTTATTTTTGAAATTCGATTCTATAACATCTTAGGTTTCTTTTATTTCATTAATCTCATTAATGAAGTCCCATCAACTAAATTACCTAAACATCACAGATAAATACGACGTACACTTATGTCATCCGCATTCGCCTCGATGTCCCCTCGTGCACCGTTAGGTTAGGTAACTAACGGCAGAGCAGAGCAGGGCTAGCGCGGGTGTAAAACATAAGTAACGCCTATATAATATATCATATATACTATATACAATATTTATCACAGAACATATCACATGATCACATCACAGATATCGCAGCAGAAGAATCATATGAAGCATTGGATATACTAGGACGTCCGTGTTTTCAATACGAGCCAGTATAAAACACGGATTCCACGGTCGCGATGAATAGCCAAACCCACACCCCTAGACCCCTACGAGAGCGGCAAGCAACCCTACCAATTCTAGAGTTAGGAGACCCGGACTCGACTCCTCGAGTTGGTCTCCCACTGGACTCCAGAACCCGGTTACTTGTGCCCTCCTCCTTGGGTCTATCCTAGTGCGGAAAAGTAAATAATATACAAAAGGTGACATCTTCCGCAACCTGGAAGTGCCCCAATAAAAGAATATTACATACAAGTTTTTACATGAATGAAAATGAAAAACACTCATCTCACAAAAAAAAAACCCCCCGGCTATTCAAACACGACGATCCAATATAACATATCCAGCAACACATAACATCACATGTCATCAACGTAAGTAAATATGCGCATCCCAATTGTCGTTGACATATAGCAACGAAACCGGCGATATCACATATTACACTTACGGTCACAGAAAAGAAAGTGTAAAACTACAACAGTTGGAATCCGCAACCTACATAGACATCGCATGCCTAATCAAATGAATTCCTTAGACATCGCATGCCTAACAATTATAAACCCCGCATTTTAGTCTCATTATCGAAAACACTTTTCAATATCAAGTCGGGCAATCCAGCAAGATTCCCGACATTCTGATCGAATGCTCGTCGCAAACTTTAGTAGGCGGCCACACCCCCAACGCCGTCGACGAAGTGTACCAAGGCGGAACAACGCTGCCGCGAGCACCCGAACGGATGCTTTCGGCGACGGGGTTCTCCTACAGTCACTTGTTCGGGGCTATGGGGCGAGGCTGTCTATTAAGTTTACCCGGCGAGTATCCGCGTACGCTACGTGATTGCGACGGACTTTTGATCACATCAAAATTCCGTGGCAACCGATCAAGTGAGACTAAACTGCTATGTTTATAACATTCATTCAGTTATCTCATAACTACTTGTGAATTCCAATTATTGTATCACATTCCGAATAAGATAGAAAATGTTAAACTTTCCGATCGAACAATCGAACACCCAAGTTTTCCCGAAACAGCTCAACTCATGAAACAGGTTTAAAAAACATTCACTTCGTGCCTCAGTACCAACGGTCCAGCCGTAGAAGGGTCAAGCCAACGCCTCACATGTGGCACGCCGTACTGCCCCAAACCCGAAGGTTCAAAGGGCAGTTCAAGACGGTCATATAATCGAGTTAAGGTTTGTTGTCTTCTAGAGGGACCATCGCGTTACTTGCACTACTTAGAACGTCTTTAAACCTCGGAAAAATCCAACACTTGGAAATTTTCCGGCAGGGGAAAAATTGGGTATTTATATCCGGTCGAACTTTTTAACATATTCTAAAATTATCCCGAAAAACATACAGACGAAATTAGACAATCCGATCGAAACACCGAGTCCCCAATACAACCGAGAAATTTCAACTCTTGAATAAATATTAAAAATTCCCAGGAAAACCAGCACTGCAAAGTAGGAGTTACTGTGCAAAATTCAATGCATGAAAAGATAAATCGGTCGCGGAACCGCCGCACGAGCCAGCTCGTGCCGCGGAACCGCGGCGGCTTGAAGGAATTAGGGCATCGAATTTTACAGTAACTCTTAGATATTCCTGCTGATATTTCTGCAAATTTTTAATTCTCAAAAATCCACAATTTTCAAAAATGTACAGAGAGCAATTTTTGTGTTAGGGTTTCGGTTCGATCGGACTTCTAACTCCGTCTACGCATCGCCTAAGGCTCTAGCTAGGCTCTGATACCACTGTAGGGTTCCTAGGCACGCTAATGAGGTCTCACAAGGCATCAACCATGCCAATTTCAAATTTTACATGTGCCGAGAAACCCTAATACGGATCGTTAACTAGAGTTTAGGCGAAACAAGCAACTAGTTAACAATTTAACTAAGTGAACGGAAATACAACCTTTGTAGATCCGGTTCTCCACCTCCATAGCTCCATGATGAAGTCTCCTTGCTGTCCAAATCGAATCCCGGGCTCTAGTGTCGGCTTCATCGGAGAAATGGGCGGGCTAGGTCATCGACTACGATGCCGAAGATGATCTACGTCGAGGCATCACAAGATCAAGCTCCCACTTCACCAAGTCATGAAACTTGTGAAGAAAACACCCTTTACTACTTGGCAAGAGATAGAGGATGAAGAAATAGGAGGTGGGTTCACTTTAGAATTGGATTTCTCACTCATTTCATCAAATCACCATTGATGGAATCAAGCTTCTTCATCTTGAAGAAGAAGAAGAAGAAGATGATGATATTATGATAAGAAATTTAATGATAGAAAAGAAAAATGAATGCTTATCATAATTTTAACCATGGTTTTGTGTAGAGAACTAACTTGAGTTTAGATGAATGGTTAGGGTTAAAAGAAGAAGACAAAATGGTCACTTGGTCAAAGCTTCATGAAGCTTCAACAAGCTTCATGAAAGAAAGAAAGAAACCATTTTGTTTTTTTTTTATCTATTTCTCAAAAATGAATAGATAAATGAATAAGTGAATAAATCAAAACCCTAACCATTATCATAACCATGGTATAAGTCTTTACACAAAGCCAATTTTGCATGCATCATCAAACATGATACAAACAAGTGCACAAAAGCATATCACATATACAATGTGCACATCCAAGTGAGAAAATCCATTTAAAGTGAACCAATACTAGTTAATGCAAAGTAATATATCAAATATATAATTATACATTAAATCATTAAATCAACACTTGATTTAACGATCCGGTCATATCGCATATAACCGACTAGTATCCTATGTATCGTCTTATCGAATCAATCCTTGATTCGATATCTAGGTTATATCGCATATAACCAATCGATACTTTCATCGCGAGAATGGAATACGGTATCACATACACGCATTATTCTCGGTCCCGTACATATCTCATATACGCTCCTATTTCGTTTCGCTTGAGCCAGGAAACCTCTGTGTAGGACTCTAAAGACTCGTCAATACGCCGGCAGCAGATGATGATCATATCAAGCATCCACAAGCCGCAAGCGGTCTGCTAAACGTAACGGCCACCCGGGTATTGAGCGATCAGAAGATCGACGAGCAAGCCCGCTCATACTCCTGTGAATCCAACCAGTAACACTTACCGTACAGTCCGGTCTGATCGTCTGATATGTCGCATATCTCGCCTAGGGGTGGTAAACGTCAGACCCCAATAGCTCGATAAGTCGTGTCGATATAAGGTCTATAACAGTTCGAGAAACTACTGGTAACACTTACCAATAAATCTCAGCAACCCTGGCCAGGGATTTCCGGTTATAGCCAATCGAACACAGCGCAACATCAACTCCCTATACCGGGAGAGACGAATCCCCTCCTATCGCTCATTGCCTCCATGTGATTCGGGACTGTACCCAAAAACCACCGTTTTGCACGCCCTCTTGGACGCGGTAAGGTGGAAATCAAAGCACAGTGGGAACCACACAAGACTCTATGACGATCTCGGGTCAACAGAATACTCTGTACCAGTGCCACCAAAGAACTGCCATCTGACGTAAGGTATAATACCATCTGGGAGTTCTCGGCGAGTCCGTCCAGTGTACCCAGTCTCCACTGAGCACCCGTATATCATCTCTGATGTCAAACACCAATGGATATGGGATCATCCATCGCCCATCTGTATGGGTCGAGAAGGTATACGCTAGTCTACTCTGGTATATCGATGCCCTGTCTCGATACACCCACGACTAAGGACCTTGAAGGATGTACTTATGGACTACCTTGTCCCCACTAGTATGATCCGCATCATAGTCCAGGTAGTCAAGTACACATCCTAAGGGCTTTACTAACATGTAACAGAGAGACAATCAGTGTACACGTTAAGGCAAAGAGTAACCAGATAGCACACTATCATGTCGAGCAAGAAAGTCCTCCCTATATATGTCCCAGCATCCGCTACAATATACATCCTATGTATAGTAATGGCCTCTAGGGCATACATATAATTAACACCTCTCACACCAGTTGTTCCGGCACCACCCACTGAGCAAACGATGCTATTTGATGCGATCCGTAGTCTTCTCGAGGGACAGCAACAACTTTTGAGCCGTCCTGATAACGATGCACCGGGAGTAAAGCAATTCAGGGCTTTGCACCCAAAGCAGTTCTCTGGTAAAGGAAGCCCTCTCGAAGCGGAAGAATGGGCACAAAGCATCAAGGACGATCTGGCCGCAGCTCAAGTGCCAGACCACGCTTGGGTCCGTGCAGCGAAGCTACAGCTCACGGATAACGCTCGCAATTGGTGGAAGGCGGAAGAGACCCGTCTGGCACAGCCGATTGAATGGAAGACATTTCGCGAGAAGTTTGACGCGAAATATTTCCCTGTGACTGCGAGGTTCGCTATGGAGCAGCTGTTTATTCATCTAAAGCAAGGATCAATGTGGGAGAAATCGGTAGATGAATACGATGCTGAGTTCACTATGTTGAGCCGGTAAGATATGTCACAATAGTTAAATTTTTTAAATATTCTACACAGCTAACACAATCTTTAAACAGATTCGCGGCACACCTGATACCGACGGACGAGATCAGAGCCTGTCATTTTCAGCAAGGTTTGGACACAGAGAACAAGGCTGCTCTAGCCACAGGAAAGTTTTTAACTCATGAGGAAGCCCTAGAAGCTACTCGCAGTTATGAGGCAGTCATAAAAGAGAGGGGCAGACCTCAGTCTACAGGAGTCAAGCGCCCTGCCAACCAGATGGCAGGTGGAGCCACGTCCAGACCATCTTTCGTGCCGAGGCGACCCGGAGTACCAACTCATCGTCCTAGCCCAACCTTTTGCACCTACTGCAAGAGAACTGAACATATGATGAAGGACTGCCGTCGAGCCAACCGCCTCTGCTTAGTCTGCGGTTCAGCCACTCATGATATTGGATCTTGTCCCCAAAGGCAGAACTCAGTTGCTGCACCCAGGCCAGCAAATACTTATCAGCAGCGACCAGCTCTTCAGGCACCTGCTACCAGACTTGCACTGCCTGCACCACCTAGGGGATCACAAGCTGCACCACCTCCTCGACAGTTCCATCAAGCTCAAAGGAACGTTCAGAGGAATGCTCCTCAGGCCAGGAGGAATGCTCCTCTGGCCAGGAGGAATGTGCCGAAGCGCCAGGCTTTCATGATGTCAATGGAAGAAGCTGAGGCCACTGGCCAAGTCATTACTGGTAAACTTTCTTCTCAAACTCAACTTTTAGTTTTGCTTACCTACACACTTTCCCTATACCTAAAACCTATCCCTAATACCTTAGGTACAATCCTAGTAGCTTCACTACCTGCACTTGCACTGTTTGATACTGGAGCATCCCACTGCTTTATGTCGCAACGGTTTGTCCGAACCCATGCGATTCCAGTCTCACCGCTTGTATCCAGCTGGAACGTCAGTTCTGGGAATGGTGTTCTAAAGGCAACTATGGGATACAACATGTGTCCAGTCGTCGTCTGCAGTCGAGAGTTTTACGCTGACTTCAAGGTACTGGATATACCAAATTTCGATGTGGTTCTAGGAATGGACTGGCTTGGAGCCTTTTATGCTACCATCGACTGTCGTCAAAGGAGGATAGTATTTGAGATTCCCGATCATCCGGTCTTCTATTTCAAGAGTGGAGATCGTACACTGGAGCCAAGTTCTTACAAAGCAAAGCCAAGGGAAGCAGTAGTTGCAGCAGCTCAGGCAGAGGAAGAATCAAGACCGGAGGTAGTTCGAGAGTTCGATGATGTATTCCCTGACGATATATCAGGTTTGCCTCCCGATCGAGCTCTTGAATTCAGTATTGACTTAGTACCAAGAGCACAACCAGTGATCAAAGCACCGTATAGACTAAGTCCAAAAGGATTGAAGGAAGTTCGAACACAGTTGGACGAATTACTGGCGAAAGGATGGATTCGTCCCAGCACTTCAAGTTGGGGAGCACCTGTACTATTGGTGAAGAAGAAGGAAGGTTCATACAGAATGTGCATCGATTATAGGGCCTTGAACGAAGTTACTATAAAGAATAAATATCCACTCCCGCGCATCGATGATTTATTCGATCAGCTAAGTGGATCTTGTGTCTTCTCTAAACTAGATCTTCGTTCAGGTTATCATCAAGTGAAGGTCAAGGAAGCTGATATTCACAAAACAGCTTTCAGAACTCGCTTTGGACATTACGAATTTCTAGTAATGCCATTTGGAGTGACCAATGCACCAACAATCTTCATGAATCTTATGAACCAAGTCTTCCGGGAGTATTTAGACAGGTTTGTTGTCATCTTCATCGACGACATCCTGGTATATTCCAAGAATCGGAAAGAGCATGCGGAGCACTTACGAATTGTCCTAGAAACTCTTCGTCAACATCAACTTTATGCCAAGTACAGTAAGTGCGAGTTTTGGCTAAAACAAGTTGGTTTTCTTGGACACATCGTATCAGGAGAAGGGATTTCTGTGGATCCAGCAAAAGTTTCAGCAGTCAGCGAATGGCCTACACCAAAATCAGTGAAGGATATTCGGAGTTTCTTGGGTTTAGCTGGATATTACAGAAGATTCATTGAAGGCTTTTCGAAGATAGCAACACCCCTGACCAAGCTCACACGAAAAGATGAAGAATTTGTGTGGTCAGAAGCATGCGAGCAAGCTTTCGTAGAACTCAAGTCAAGACTGACATCTGCACCTATTCTCGTCATACCGGATCAGTCTGGAGGATTCGAAGTGCATTGCGATGCATCCGGTAAGGGATTAGGATGTGTTCTACATCAGCATGGTAAGGTTGTGGCTTATGCTTCAAGACAACTGAAGACTCATGAGCGCAATTATCCGACGCATGATCTGGAGTTGGCAGCCGTCATTTTTGCTCTCAAGATTTGGCGCCACTACTTACTTGGTGAACGAGTGAACATCTACACAGATCATAAAAGTCTGAAGTATGTGTTTACTCAGAAGGAGTTGAATATGCGGCAGAGAAGATGGTTAGAACTTATGGCGGACTTTCACATCAACTTGCAATATCATCCAGGGAAGGTGAACTTAAAACCTGATGCTCTTAGTCGCCAACCATTATTAATGAATCTCACCGCCCAGTGGAAGCTTCAGCAAGACCTACATCAGATGGAGATCGAACTAGTCATGCCAGGTGATGTTTCAAGTTTGATGAATCTACAAGTTCAATCAACCATTGTCAATCAGATCAAAGCAGCTCAAGCCAGCGATGCTAAGTTGCAAAAGATCAGAGAACAAGTGGAGAATGGACTCCGAACAGATTTCATCATCCATGAAGATGGATCTTTGAGATACGGCAACAGATTGTGTGTACCAAAGGGTCCTGTTCGGGAAGAGTTAATGAAAGAAGCTCACAGCTCTCCCTATTCAGTACATCCTGGAGGTACCAAAATGTACAAGGACCTACGCCAGAATTATTGGTGGCATGGAATGAAGCGTGAAGTAGCCAGAAGTGTCACAAAATGTTTGGTGTGTCAGCAAGTAAAGGCTGAACATCATAGGACAGCTGGACTACTTCAACCGTTACCAATCCCAGAATGGAAGTGGCAGCACATCATGATGGACTTTGTAACTGCTCTTCCTCGCAGCACAAAGGGTAACGATGCGATTTGGGTCATCGTGGATCGACTCACAAAGTCGGCTCACTTCATCCCATTTCGAGTTGGCCAATCAACTGAGACATTAGCGAAGAAGTACATGGAGGTAATAATCTAATTTAGATTTAAAAACTCTTCATAATGTACTATTCCTGATACCCATGAACTCATACAGGAAATTGTAAGACTTCATGGAGTACCAGTCTGCATTGTCTCCGATCGTGACACCAGGTTCCGATCGCAATTTTGGCAGAGTCTGCAAGCAAGCTTGGGAACAAGTCTGAACTTCAGCACGGCTTATCATCCACAAACAGATGGTCAGTCGGAATGAACCATTCAGATCTTGGAAGATATGCTCAGAGCATGTGTGCTCGACTTCAAGGGATCTTGGGAAGATCACCTGCATCTTGTGGAGTTTGCGTACAACAATAGCTACCAAGCAAGCATAGGAATGGCACCTTTTGCAGCTTTATATGGAAGGAAGTGTCGATCGCCATTAAGTTGGGACGACATCGGAGATAGAGAACTCCTTGGACCAGAGATGATAGTAGCGACCGTTGATGTGGTTCGTACTATCAGGGAAAGAATGCGCATAGCCCAAGATAGACAGAAACACTGGGCAGATGCGAAGAGACGACACTTGGAGTTCCAGCCAGGAGATCATGTATTCCTGAAAATCTCTACGAACCGCGGAGTGATCAGATTTGGAAGACGGGGAAAGTTGAGTCCGAGATACATTGGACCGTTCGATATACTCGAACGAGTCGGGGAAGTGGCATATCGTTTAACGCTTCCACCCTCATTGGAAGAAGTGCATAACATGTTTCACATATCTCAACTCAGAAGGTATGTGAGTGACCCCAGCCATGTACTAGATCATTCCGAGCTCACGATACAGCCTGATTTGTCTTGTGAGCAACAACCTGTGGAGATCCTGGACAGGAAAGTGAAGACACTTCGGAACAAAGAAGTTAATTTGGTCCGGGTAATGTGGAGGAAAGACACTCCAGGAGAATCCACGTGGGAAAGGGAGGATGAGATGCATGCAAGATATCCGCACCTTTTTGTAATCTAGTCCTTAAATAAAAGTTGTAAATTTCGAGGACGAAATTTTTGTAAGGAGGGTAGATTGTAACAACTCCAATTTTGTATACCAAAAATTTGCTTTAAATATAGTGTATACTTGGAGTATTGATGTTGCTGGAAACAATTTAAGTATCTAATTCCTTACAATAATTACAAGAAGGAGCTTGTAGCTCATTGGTAATACCTTGCACTGCTGAACCAAGCCACCAGAGTTCGAATCCCATGCCCCGCATAATTTTTATATCATTTTGTTTTAATTTTTTTTAGAAGTCAAATGGTCAAACAGCCATAACTCACAATTTATTGCGAATTATAAAAATTAAAGTACACTAAAACCTCCCCCAGACCACACCCGACCCGACGCCACCTGACTCGGCGCCGCCGGCCGGACTCGGCCGATTCGTCAACACGAAAAAGTTTCGTGTTGACTTGGTCTCTTCACCTGCATAGTCTAAATTTTCTGTACTGTTACACATTTCTCATTAATCTCCTTTTAAGACCAAAATTAATGAAATTTTAATGATTTTTACATTTTTTTAAAATATTTTTTAATCCAAACCCTAACCTTAGCCTAGCCCTATATAAAGACCCCTACCCTCTACCATTTCACCTCACCACTCTAAGTCTACTCTCTCAAATTCTCGAGAACTCGGTACGAAAAGCGAGAAGCGAAGCGCTGCCGAAATCGACGACGGATTCCGGCGACCGGATCAGAACCTTCGCGACGCTTTCGACGAATCGACAACCACCGCATCCCTTAGCTTCCTTAGCTTGTCCAAACCGTAAGTCCCATTCCTTCTATCTCTCTTTTCTATAAATATAAAAATACGACTTTTTGGAACCCGACGAAAATCGGATAAACCGATTTCCGATTCGGTTTTTTCTATAAATTTTCACTTGTCACCTAATACATAATATCTACCCATATTCATGTTGACTATTGATCACCCATAAACTAATTTAAATAAACTTTTTCACATGAAATGATAGCTTCTTTGCAAAACCGTATTCTTTTCATAAAAATACCATGAAGTTCATTTTTCTTAGTTTAATCAATTACCTCACTCCTAAATATGTTTATCTTGATCACAAAACTTGTAGAACTCAATTTGAATGAATTTTCACACATGAAATGATAACGTTTTCAAATACCGTATTCTTGCGCTTTAATACCTTTAAGTTTAATATGTCATGTTTTATCTTTAAACTTTACCAAAACTTAAAATAAGTCACGAGGTAATGACCTACCTCTACACACACACAAATATAACCCTAATTGATATATGTCAAAATATAGAATACGAAATTACAGGACTTTTCATTAAAATACCCTAATCTTTATAACCTTTATGGGAAGCTTTAAGTTGTAAACATTTCTAAATAAAATCTTTTAATAAAATGAAAGCACGATTGGTCATGGACATCGATCGTTTATCTAAACTGTCTTGTGGTGCCTAGGCAAGTGTGTCTAAGGCTAGTGGTTTTTAATTAGGCCCACGACTGTGGTTCCTTCCCACTTACCTGGCACTTACCTGGCCGCAATTGACGGTGAAGAGGCGATTTGAGGCTTCTAATGACTCATCGTTTAGACCTTAGAAATAGGCTAGTTGGCTTAGGAAACCCTAACAACTAAAATACGGAAAACTAAACTCTTTTGCAAATAAATACCTTATATTTATAAAACCGTTTTCCTAAATGAGAAGTGTTTATAAAACCTAAGCAAAGTGCCGCTACAACCCACTTTTGGAGAACCTGTTAGGGATAGTACGGTTCATCGTGCACCCGCAGGCTAGTAGTGCGAGATTCAGACCTCCGCAAGGAGCATTCGGTCTCGAAAGGTTTAAAATACGATATTTAAGGAAAATGAGACTTTTTCTAAATAAAATAATTATATAAAATTATTCATGTGTTAATATATATATAATTAACATTTAAACACCTATTTTATCATAATCTAAAGTTTCCACTTTTTCCTAAAATTAAAAGATTAAAAATTACATTTAAATACCATGAATTTCAAATAAAACAATTAATACTTTTATTAGGATATATTCACTAGAATAACACAAATAAAATTCACATTCATTATAACAATAAAGACGATTATTAAATACTTGAGGTGTATTTTGAAAACTATGCAAAAGTACTTTTTTACAGAAAACCCCCTCAAGTTTTACAAATTACAAAAAGGCCCCTAACTAATATTGGACTTCAAATTATCTTTCTTTTAGTCTGACTCGGGTTAGAGTCTGACTATTCCTGACTTGAATATGATTCAAGTCAATCTATATTCTTTTATATTCCAACACAATTTGAATATATGAAACCCTGAATCCAGTTAACAATATATTCCTTTTGACTGAATCAAACCATGGATATTCATCCATTATCCTGATATTCCATTTACCTGATTATACAGTTACATCATGTTTACTGATATCATGGTTTTGGTCAGTCACCCAACTTACATATTCCAATACTACAATACTGTTAAAACACTACGGGGTTTAAGGGGTAGATTGGTACGGAAGGTGTTAAAGGTGGGACGAGGTGGTCAGATTAAGACACCTAACCTGAATCCTGTTGCTGTTGTACCGTGGCATAACGGTTCCTTGTACTTTCCTTTTGCCCTGATCTCTAACATATAGAGATCCTACTCGTATACACTGGCATCCTTCTATACCAAGCTACAAACAACAGCGTTAAACAATGTTCCATAATATTCAACAATGTAATACTTTAGAAAATACTGTTACTCTGTCATTCTCATTCTTCTTATTCTTTGGGACTTACCGAGCAACCTGTTCGCTGACGACATTCTATTTCTTTCTTCTTTGAATGTCGTCAGGTGCGTTGGACCAAGCTGAGATCGAGCCCACCGGTGAAGATTTGGAGCAGTTCCAGGAAGATTCAGAGCTCTAGATACTGTACCTTGTTCTTTTCAGTTTATTTCATTTTCTGTTATGCCACTGTTTAGGCATTGCTTTTCATTCCAGTTGTATTTTCTTTTCATGCATTGTATAAAGAATGTTATTAATAAAAGTTGCTGTTCTTTTTATACTCTTGTCTCTTGTGTATTTATATTGCTTAGCTACGCTTAGCGTATGTACTTCTGAGTACATACGTAGCGGACCTCGTCGCGACCACTTCGCCGTACACTGGGAAGCGGGGCGTGACAAATCGGGCTCGTCTTGGATGATCGAAGCTTCTTCGGCAGGACTGCTCTTCTGTTCCGCGCTTTCCTCTTCTTGTAGAGAGACTGGGGGTAGAATTTGCCGGCTCCTGACTGTGATCATAATTTTGTCCATGTCAGGATCAGCCAGCTCCTTGGCTAAGCGAGTGAGTACGTCAGCCTTTCCGTTCAACGCTCTAGGGACTCTCGTTAGTTCAATATGAGTGAACAGTTTCATGAGTTCCACCACTCGGCCTCTGTACCGACCTAACTCGGGTTTGTATATCTTATAGTCGCCGCTTACTTGGTTGACGACAAGCTGAGAGTCACCGTAAACCCGTATCCGAAGGATTTCCATTTCTATAGCGAGCTCGAGACCAGCTATCAGAGCTTCATACTCGGCCTCATTGTTTGTGCGAGGCTCGGTGAGAGCAAAAGAACGTCGTAGGGTTCCCATTGATGGCGTGATGAACACCAATCCTATCCCCGCTTTTACCTCCGGGACGCTTGATCTGCCGGAGCTCCTTATTGATGAGGCCCCATGAAGTAGAGCTCCCAATATGGCTCTTCTTTCTCAAGATGCAGCACTTGTTCGTCGGGTAACTCACAATTTAGCGGCGACCCTTCTGGTATAGGATGAGCAGCGAGAAAGTCTGCAAGAGCTTACCCTTTTACTACTTTCTGAGGAGTATAAACTATGTCAAACTCAAGTAGCATAACAGCCCATCTTGCCATTCTACCGGCTAGGCTCGATCTGGTCATCAAGTGTTTGAGCGGGTCGACCTTGGAGATCAGCATAACCCGATGAGCGAGCAGATAGTGCCTCATCTTCTTCACAGCAAATATCAGAGCCAGGCATTGCTTTTCGATTGGGGAATAGTTGTGTTCCACCCCGACTAGAGTTCGACTGAGGTAGTAGAGGGCATTTTCTTTTCCCTCCTCGTTATTCTGGGCAAGGAGCGCACCAAGTGACTCATCTAGCACGGCAGTGTAGAGAATCAGCGGTTTATTTAGAATGGGGGCGGCCAGCACTGGAGGGTGCAACAAGTACCGTTTGATGCTTTCGAACGCCTCTTGACATTCGGCATCCCAAAAAAAAGGAGCTCCTTTCTTCATGAGCTTTGAGAAGGGCCTACATCTCCCCGATAAATTTGAGATAAACCTTCGTATATAAGCAAGCTTGCCTTGAAAAGATCTCAGCTGCGTCAGACTCTTTGGAGGGGGCATCTCCATGATGGCGTTTATCTTTGATGGGTCAACTTCAATCCCTCGATGTCGGACTATGAAGCCCAGGAATTTTCCCGATGACACGCCAAAAGCGCATTTCAGAGGATTCATCTTCAGATCGTATTCCCTCAGTCTGGTGAGAATGGTCATAAGATCTTGGATATGATCGGCCTTGGTTTTAGTCTTGATGACCAGATCATCAACATAGCATTCGACGACTTTATGAATTAGGTCATCAAAGATATTGGTCATTACCCTTTGGTACGTAGCACCTGCATTCTTCAGTCCGAACGGCATCACCTTGTAGTAGTATATTCCGATCGGGGTTCGGAATGCTGTGTGCTTCTCATCCTCAGGCGACATCTTGATCTAATTATACCCAGACGAGCCATCCATAAAGGTGAACAGCTTGTAATTTGAGGTGTCATCGACCATCATTTCTATGACCGGTAGCTGGAAGTCGTCTTTAGGACATGCCTTGTTGAGGTCCCTGAAATCGACACAAACTCGGATCTGCCCATTTTTCTTCTTCACTGGGACTATGCATGCGATCCAGTCCGCATATTTCTCTTCCCTGATGAAGCCGGCATCGATGAGTTTCTTGGTTTCCTCGATGACCTTTTCTTCTAGCTCCCTTCTCATTCTTCGAGGGGCTTGTTTGACTAGCTTAGCATCAGGAGATATAGCCAGCTTATGCACGGCCACTTCAGGGGAAAGGCCGGGCATTTCTTTGTATGTCCACACGAAACAGTCGACGAACTCATGCAACAGGGCAATTATCTGCTCTTTCACTTCCTCCGACAAGAGTGAGCTGATGTAGGCCGGCCTTGGATCATCGGGCGTTCCTAAGTCAATCTCGGTTAGCTCGTCAAAGGTTGCTTGTCCGCCATCTTCGAGCTCTTGAGGAGCTTCTTCTGGCTCAGTTAGCTCGTCTTCATCATTTGACTCTTCGCTGGCTTCCCCAATATGGGTCATATAGCATGCCTTAGAATCAGGCTGGATGAAACCTATGCCCCGCCTATCTGGAATTCGTCCATCGATGAGTGCTCGGACCAGAGGTGGATGCCATAGCCCTTCGTAAAACTTTGCTTCAGACTCCGTTTGATATAACCGGCATCGGCACTTTTTAAGGTATTCCTGCATCTCGGGCGCATAGTATCTGGGATTGAGGACGGCTCTTATGCCTCTCTCATATGGAAGGCACGCGACAGACAAATCTTCCGGGTGCACAACAGGATTTGACCCGTAAAACAGGATGCCCTTCTGTCCACTTTCTTTCCGGGAACATAGAAAGTATTCAGCTGGTCAACGGTAGAGACTGACAATGCATCGAGCTCTTTGCACATCTGCTCCGGCACCCATATGACAGCTAGGGGCCCTTCTGCAATTTCGAAGGTCTCTCGTAGTTTTGTTTGTTGCATAGGGGTCCAATCTGCGCCGCAGTTGCACGGCAGGTCCTCTTCCTCCGACTCTTCAGTGTCGCTGCCAAAATTATGGCGGACTTTGCTGCTAGATGGGGCTTCAGTAACAGATTCGTCTGTATCGCTACCGAAATGAGGGCGAGTTTTACGGAAGAACGGACTTCCAGCGTCGGACTCATCAGTGTCGCTACCAAAACGCGGGCGCACTTGGGCGTTTTTGCTTTTGAAAGTGACAGCCGGCTCAGATTTGCTTTTGAGTCTTGGGGCCGCTCTATCCTCAGTCAGTCGTGGCTTAGCATTTTGGTGGTTCATAAAGTACCGAGAATCTTCATATCGAACTTCATGCACACCGAACGGCTGGATGTCTCCGTCAATGTGTCTTTCTTCGCCATTTTTAGTAGACTTCATGCATTGATGGAGAGTTGATGGGACGATGCCGTAATCGTGGAGCCACGGCCGTCCCAAGAGAATCTTATAAGACGTGTCGGCGTCGATCACGTATATCTTAGCTTCAGTTTGCAGATCCCCGAATTTGATTGGCAAAGCTATAGACCCTAGAACTTGCTGGCAGTTTTGATTGAAGCCTTGAATGACAATCCTTTCCCTTGACAGGTGTCGGACGTCCATTGACAAACTCTTCAGTGTTCGCAAGTTCATGATGTTCACTGAAGACCCCGGATCAATCAATATGCGATTAATCCGATCTCCGTCGCTGTACCCAGTCACGTAAAGCGGCCGATTATGCTCAGCCGTTCCCAGTAGCAAGTCTTCATCCTTATACGTGACTGCGGCAACTTGCAAAGTGTACTAAGCTTCTTTCATATTAATTTCCGCAAAGTGAGCCTGATACCGCTCGGGGTTTTGTAGAGCGTGAATGAGAACATCTCTAAGCTCTTGAGATAGAACCAAGGCATCGTAGATGCTAAGGAGAGACGGAAGCTGTCGGAGGTGAGCCAAAACATTATAGTCTGCTGGGGAAGGTGTAAGTGCACGGCAGCGCCCCGGCCGTCATCCCGAGGCCAAAATGCGGAAACGATACTTTTCTTTTACGTTTAAAAACGGCGCTACCGCGTACTAAATGTAGGGTTCCTAGGCACCCTAATGAGGTCTCACAAGGCATCAACCATGCCAATTTCAAATTTTACGGTGCCTACAAACCCTAAACTACGAATCGTTTGCTAGATTTATAGGCGAAAAAGCTAACTAGTTAACAATTAACTAAGAGATACGGAAATACAACCTTTGTAGATCCGGTGCTCCACCTCCACGGCTCCGCAACGAGGTCCTCTCCGCTGTCCAAATCAAATCCGGGCTCTAGCGTCGGCTTCGTCGGAGAATGGGCAAGCTAGGTCGTCGATGTCCATGCCGAAGATGATCTACGTCGAAGCATCGCAAGATCAAGCTCTCACTTCACCAAGTCATGAAACTTGTGAAGAAAACACACTCTACTACTTGGCAAGAGGTAGAGGATGAAGAAATAGGAAGTGGGTAGACTTTAGTTTTGGATTTCTCACTCATTTCATCAATCCACCATTGATGTAGTCAAGCTTTTCTTCTTGAAAATGAAGAAGAAGAAGAAAGCAAGAAGATGATAAGTATTATGATAAGAATAAAAGAATAAATAAAAATCCATTCTTATCATAATTCTCACCATGGTTAGGTGTAGAGAATTAACTTGAGTTAATTGAATTGGTTAGGGTTAAGCATGAGACAAAATGGTGACTAAGTCAAAAGTTCATGAAGCTTCATGAAAGAAAACAAAAGAAGCCACCATTCTATTTTATGCAATTTTATTTTCCAAAAATAAAAACAAATGAATAAATGAATAATCAAATAAAAACCCTAACCATTTCTTTAACCAAGGTTTAATTCTTTACACAAACCCTAATTTGCATGTATCATCAAATATGATACAAACAAGTGCACAAAATCATATCGCATATGCAATGCGCACAACCGAGCGAGAAAATCCATTTAAAGTGAACCGATACTAGTTAATGCAAAGTAATATATCAAATATATAATTATGCATTAAATCATTAAATCAACGCTTGATTTAACGATCCGGTCATGACGCACATAACCGACTGGTACAATTAGTAACATCTTATCGAATCAACACTTGATCCGATAACCCGGCTATATCGCATATAACCGATCAATGTCACATCGCGAGAATCGAATACAGTATCACATACTCGTATTATTCTCGGTCCCGCACATATCTCATATGCGCTCCTATTTCGTTTCGCTTGAGCCAGGAAACCTCTGTGTAGGACTCTAAAGACTCGTCAATACGCCGGCAGCAGATGATGATCATATCAAACATCCACAAGCCGCAAGCGGTCTGCTAAACGTAACGGCCACCCGGGTATTGAGCGATCTGAAGATCGACGAGCAAGCCCGCTCACACTCCAGTGAATCCAACCAGTAACACTACCGTACAGTCCGGTCTGATCGTCTGATATGTCGCATATCTCGCCTAGGGGTGGTAAACGTCAGACCCCAATAGCTCGATAAGTCGTGTCGATATGAGGTCTATAACACTTCGAGAAACTACTGGTAACACTTACCAGTAAATCTCAGCAACCCTGGCCAGGGATTTCCTGTTATAGCCAATCGAACACAGCGCAACATCAACTCCCTATACCGGGAGAGACGAATCCCCTCCTATCGCTCATTGTCTCCATGTGACTCGGGACTGTACCCAAAAACCACCGTTTTGCACGCCCTCTTGGACGTGGTAAGATGGAAATCAAAGCACAGTGGGAACCACACAAGACTCTATGACGATCTCGGGTCAACAGACTACTCTGTACCAGTGTCACCAGAGAACTGCCATCTGACGTGAGGTATAATACCATCTGGGAGTTCTCGGCGAGTCCGTCCAGTGTACCCAGTCTCTACTGAGCACCCGTATATCATCTCCGATGTCAAACACCAATGGATATGGGATCATCCATCGCCCATCTGTATGGGTCGAGAAGGTACACGCTAGTCTACTCTGGTATATCGATGCCCCGTCTCGATACACCCATGACTAGGGACTTTCAAGGATGTACTTATGGACTACCATGTCCCCACTAGTATGATCCGCATCATAGTCCAGGTAGTCAAGTACAGATCCTAAGGGCTTCACCAACATGTAATAGAGAGACAATCAGTGTACACGTTAAGGTAAAGTTCAACCAGATAGCATACTATCATGTCGAGCAAGAAAGTCCTCCCTATATATGTCCCAGCATCCACTACAATATACATCCAATGTACAGTAATGGCCTCTAGGGCATACATATAACTAACACTAAAAACCCGGATCGGGCCATTAACCTACTCCTAGCTAACTAGAGAATGGGGTAGAGAGCTATACTGAGCGATCCGTGTCCTTCGGTCTTCGGCCTCCATCCCGATCTCCTCACGGAATATCCGGTCTTCATCTCCTCGTCGGAAAGGGCACCACATTGCCGGGTTCTTTTACGGGCTCCCACCTCTGGACCGAGGCAACTCGGGCACGAAGTTGGCGAGCCGACGTGTCCAAGAATGCTGTAGGCTAAGTGTAGTACTCTTTGTCTCAAGGGCTTATGGAGAAGTTGCCATTTTTGAAGGTGGAGGGAGATATGAACTTTTGCAATGAACTAGGGAATTTTTGTAGCAAGAAGAGAACAAAATTCCCACACACAAATTTTGGACAGCCCACACAAGAATGGCCGGCCATGCTTGATTGAGAGTGAGAGAGGGAGTGTATCAATAATAATGCAAGAGAGAGAAAAGGTGATGATGATGAAATATCATCACAACAAAGTCCACACTCATAAACCCATCACCAAACCCATCATTGCAAGCAATGATGAACAAAAAAGAAGTCAATGGAAGCTTCAACCATCATGAACCAACTAGTTACAAAAACCACCCTCCACTTTGCTAATTTGCACATTTGCAAATACGCCCCTCCACACCAATTTTCAGCCAAAGAAGGAACAAAGAAAAAATGGCCGAAACGGAAAGCAAACTGGCAACTTCAAAAAATCGATCCCGTAAGAAATTATAGGATAACCCGCGACTGTATATACATACCCGCATTTGTATTCCGACCGAATACAAATGCAATGAGACAAAATCTACACTGTACAATACTAGGATCCAGCTTAACCCAAAGCCCGCTAGTATTATCCGTCCGATCATGATCCGTACAATACCGCACGTACATGATCGAACCCTGCCATATATCCATACGGCCTCTACAGCGTTTCGCCCGAAACTTGAGAAACTGTCTGTGGGGTACTCTAAAGACTCGTCAACACTTTGGCTGTGCATTTAACCACTAGCACGTCAGAGGTATTAGCCATACGTAACGGGCTACCAGGTATTGACCAAAAGGGACGTCGATGAGCGAACTCATCCTGACACCCTACTGAGCCTGTCAGTGACAATATCTGTACAGTCCGTTCCGTTCGAGTATGAGCATCGCATGGCGGGCCTATGGGGTTGGTAAAAGTCAGACCCCCAAAAGTGGTACAAGTCGTGTTGGAGTGTAACCCAGAACACCCTGAGATACTACTGGAATACCTACCAGTAAATCACCTGCCTTGGCCAAGGACTTCGTGTAATGGCTCTCCTAGACACAGCGCGACCTCACCCCCAATACCGGGAGAGACGAACCCCTGCAGATCCGCTCACTGCCTCCATGTGGCTCGGGACTGTACCCAACTAAAACCTGTTTGCATGACTCCTTTGAGCCGTGGTAGGGTAGTAATCAAAGTACAGTGGGAACTCACACGAGACAAATGACGATCTCAGGTCGATGAACTAACCTGTACACATGTCACCAGGGAACTGCTATCTGACATCAGGTATAAGACCAACTAGCATGTTCCCGGCGAGTCCTGTCCGGTGTACTCATAACCCAATGAGCACCTGTATACATCTTAGGTGAACCAACTGACACCAGTGTCTTGTGAGACCGGCCACCGCCCCTCGTCGGGGTCTCGACTGTATACACTAGTCTACTCTGGAGTATCGATGCCCTGTCTCGAAAACTCCCACGACTAGGGACCTTTTAAGAATGTGCTTATAGACCCCAGCTCCCACGTATATGATCGCCATCATACTGCTGGCCGTCAAGCAAGAATCCTAAGGGCTCTATCAATGTGTAATAGTGACCTGTAAGGTCACGTGAAGCAGTATACGATGATAAAGACAAACCAGATAGCATACTATCATCTTGAGTAAGACTGTCCTACCGGTATAGGTCCTCCCTCAATCATTGCAATCACGTGCCTGTGATCCAATAATTGACTCTGAGGGCACTATATCCAACAATCTCCCACTTGCACTCAAGGCTAATTATTGCGATGTCGCATACTCACAGCCCGTGTGATACCGAACACCCAACTCCTCTACTAATCAGTCTCACAAAATCCGTTTGCGAAACTCTTGCGTTCGAGGAATAGCCTCAGTGAGTGGATCCGCCCTGATGTTTCTTTCTATGTCTCTCTTGATCTCAAGTTCGCGGAGAAACCCATCTCCCGAAATGAGCAATACCTGTCTCAGAATATGTCTGGATATCTGATGGGACCTAACTCATAAATGAACTCCAAATCCAAACTTCTTAGACCGTATCATCAACTGAACTTAATCAGTATCCTGCGTAATGCCTCCCTCAGTGTCCGCTTGGATCACCTGTCCAAAACACTGCTACTCGTCAGAGGGAAAACTATAACTCTGACAGTCACTCTGTCATCCAGGTCACCTTGGAAGCCTGGAATGACAACTGTCTCCCGAAGGAGGCTGCCGTTATCATTTCCCTAGAACATCCACTTATGTTCTAAAAATGCTTCCGAATGTTTCTCCAGGATTGGATCAATATCAACTTATTGCATCTTGTGCAACAACAACACCCGGTGTGGTACTTGACATCTCATGATTGACTCAATTGCCTAAGCAAGTGATCTGCCAATCATGCACATTCCTCTCCCCTTTAGTCTGTAAGACACCTTCAGAGAGGGTGACTCCATCACCTGCAGGTACACTACCGTGCCAGGAGTCGTCCATTCTAAAACACCTGTAGAATGCTGTCTAAGTACCCAGATTGGGAAACTACCCAAATCTAGATCTAAAACCATAGATCTAGTAACCAGAATATCTGATATAATATCCAAGTCCCTTGTGGAGAAACCACTGTGTGACAACCAAAGTATAACCGATCGTAGTATAGGAACTTCACTTCCTACTCTGTGTATGTCATCCAAATACCAGGACATCACACCCTACTACCTTCTTAACAGATCCATCCCCTATTCTGATGAAGTCAAACCTATGACTGTCGCATCAGAAATAGATGATCTATCTCCGCTTTTTCTGCTTTAGTGCATAAATAGACATAAGCTACTTGTCCACCAATGCTTCCGCTGCTCCCACTGACTACGACAACCCTCTGGCAGAATCATATACACGTGCACTTCTGAAGCCAGTTCAGAACGACGCTATACACATCCTCCTGCCGGGTCTCATAGTCTGGAACAACAGCAATGGCAAGTCTGGGTAAACAAAAACCTCCCTGCCACCGTCCTTGAGGCTACCGGAGTACCTCTCGGTTGCCTGAGGTTACCCACCATATCTGCGGAGTGGCTAATGGAATGTCAAGTCAGATTGAATCTTTAGGTTCTTATTAAATTTTCAGTAATCGTTTGCGGTTCTGGAATCACTTCCAGTTCTACCATACTCCCACTACTGTTTTCTGAAAAAATCCATTTCTTTTAAAACTGTGGCGAGTCATGAACAATATCACTATTGATCTTCCAGATGGTAGAAAGTCAACCCACGTCATAGCCCGGGTCAACCCACAAACAGCCATTACGGAAATGTGCCTTGTGTTATCCAAAGTCTGGTTTTAAGCATAAGCTGGACACATCCTCGTACCTTAACATCGTTAAGATATGAACTGTTCTATATCCAATACAGAAACAGAGGTACTGATTTAATTGGAACCAGATTCAAATCATGCAGCTGTCTCCAGTGCATTTCAACTAAATGGAGAGAGGCCGATCAGCATTACTCAACTTAGGAGTGCTTCCACTTATGAGTAACCTGAAAGAGAAGCAAGTTCTCTTAATCATTACTATCAACTGAATACCATACACAAGTATCTACATCTTCGATCACCTTGAAGAATCCTGATACTTGCAATACCTGGTTCTCTACTTTACTCTTATACCTATAACTTCTCAAAACTCAGAACCTGCATTTCTACGAAACACATGTCTAAGAACTAGAGAAGTCACAAGTAAACAGAATATAGTACGAGTACCAACCCCTCTGTCCTAATGGACACTGGACAACATACAATACTCTGTATAAGTCCCCTGAGTCTAATAACTCATTCCCTGTGTGTCGTAGGTTGAAAACTGTACTTATGGTTAAGAAGAATTACACCGCTGTTTAATGCTCCTTACCAAACCATCCACTGATATAGGTAAATGTCATAGACATAATTTCAAAAAGGTATATCTCACCCTATAAAAATAGACGTACAGATATATTAATTTGAAATTGGTGTATAACAACGGATATTCAAAACCAAATATTTGTCGTCCGGCAAACTACCCAGGTGATTTCCTCAAATATCACCAATTACAACGTATTCCGATACAATGAGGATGATCATCTAATTCCCAATAACTTACTCCCACTCATCATCTGTAAAACCATACAGATGTGAGAATCATACCTAGTAAATACATACCCTGAAGCAAATGTCTAATTGGGAAATCAGTTTTCCTATAACAGTACACATTGAAACTGAAACATTGATATGTTTCGTAGGGGTATCCGGGTATTCCTAGTAATACCTCTTCCATCATCCAGATTCACAACTATAACCGTGTATTTCTTTGCCATCTCTCCAAATCCCTTCATATGTCTTTAGTCATTACCTTCTGTACACCCTCTTAGGCTAAATGGTTTTCTTCCTTCCCTACCGCTCGGCACCAGCCTGTGGTTTGGAAGAAGACTATCCAATAAACATAATGGGTGTACTGTCCTAATCTTAGGAGCACTCGCAACGCGAGAGAAGGTGAAGATAAAAGACACGTGAATAAACCTTATTTCTATTTCTCCTAAACCAGAATCCATCCCCGAACTGGAACAAATTCCTTTCGAGTTCGTATATAACCATACGATGGAGCATCCAAATAACTTTGGATCTTCGTAGTGATACGGAGTGTTCTGGAGAAATACAAAGGTGAAGTAGGAGTGGTAATGAAATACTTGGTTTGGTCGTGAATAGCAGTCGCAGTTTACTTTGCCCTCTTACTAATCCCTTTATTTGTATTAACTTAATACCTTCTGTACAGCACACTTATGCTAATCGGTTTTCTTCATTCCCTACTATTCGGCACCAGCCTAAGATTTGGAAGAAGACTATCCAACAGGCCTAACGGGTGTACTATCCCTTAATCCAAGGAGCACTCGCAACTTGAGAGAAGATAAAAGGAAAAGACAACTGAATAGTCCTATTCGTTTTCTCCAGAACCAGAAACCATCCTCGAATCTGGAACAAGTTCCTTCGAGTTCGTATATAACCATACGATGGTTTTATCCAATGGAAGTGGACGTTCGTAGTAATACGGGGTGTTCTGGAGAAAAGGGTAAAAGTAGGAGTGGCAATGAGGTTTGCAACTCAGACAATCCAAAAGCCGGTGTTTAAGAAGGTTCGGTTAATTTTGGTCACTGAGTCATAGTCAAGGGTCGGGCCATGGTCGCTGCCAAAGAGAGAGAGAAAAGAAACACTCAGCGTGCACTCTAACCTAGATCAGAATGGTTATCACTTTATCTAATCAGGAAATCTCCCACTGTAACCTCAAATTCTCCTCCAAACCTGAAAGAAGAATTAGTCGGGATCACCCGAGGAGTAAACCAACTCATCAGTGAGAATCGGGATCCAACTATCATCGCATGATAACGTGACGGAATCCACTCACGTTATCACACTCCAGAAGGTATGCGCATATCTGGCAAGTTTCAGTTTCTTTAGAAACTCCCGATGTGATTTTTGCCCCATGCTCTTATGACCTTGACGAAGGCCAACATATCATAAGTCACATGTCAAGTTCTACCCGTCATTATCCAGGTTAATTTGAACACACCCGTACATACCCTTGACGAAGGCCAAAACAGTAGTACGACTGTCCCAAACCAACGCATCTATCTAGGCTGCAGAAAAGTAACAAATAGCTACCATACACTATGCCTTGACGAAGGTCAACATACATAGCATAAATACTAAGTGCTACCTTTCTGAAATGACGGAGGGCTACGAATGGTTTTTGGCGAAAAACCTTTTAACGTAATGAACTTGATATCGTTGAAGGAACCAGATAGCTGTTATAAAAATATAGTGACGAAAACCTTTGCTAAAGAGGTCACTCCCGGTGAAGGGATCTCGGCTCTTTCCCTATAGAATGAGGTGCAGGATATTCCAACTGAATACCACGATGCAAAGCAAAAGTAATCGATTGTAGTGAAGTTATTGCCCTGACACAAACTCATGTCCAAGGGGTCACTCTCGGTGAAGGGATCTCGGCCCTTGCCTCGTCGACTGAGGTGCTGGATATTCATAACCGAATACCACTGTGCAAAACAAAAGAGAACGTCCTTGCGATAACAGATTTTAGAAAATTGTTCCAACAACATCAGAATAGGTTTGTTTAGCTTGCATTGATCCAAATCAATGCAGTCCCATCAATTGATCACACCAATAAAGAACGAAAATAATGATGTACGTATATGCCATCCGCATTCGCCACTGGGTCCCGTCATCACCCGTTAGGTTACTTAACTAACGACAGAGCGGGGACTGGACTAGCGCGGAAGCAAAACATATACAACATCTACTAATATATATATCAATATATAATATTCGCTCAAGGCGTGATAAAATGCAACATCACAGAAATGTAATAAGCATCACAGAACAATACAGATATCTGGGATCCCCGGGTTTCACAGAGCCGCTACTGAAACCCGACGTTCCCCTGGTCGTGTGGATAGCCTGTGCAATGAAATCCTAGACCCCTACGGGCGCGGCAAGTTACCCGCCAAAACCTGAAGCGAGGCAGCCCCCTTCAGCAACGTGAATGGACCACCCAGCACTTCACGGAATCCGGTAACTTGGGCACCCCTCCCTGGGTCAACCTATACCCCCTACGAGTGCGGCGAATAGCCCGCCAATTCTAGAGTGAATCCCCCTCCGTCTCAATGCCATGAGATGCGGGCCCGTTGCCCTCTAGAACCCGGCTATTCGTGCACCCCACCGCGGGGTAATCCTAGTACAGAAAGTAAAATATATACAACGGGTACATCGACCTCAGCCCGGTCGTGCCCCAAAAGAATAATATACAAACAGGCAGTGACGGCAGTCCACATGTCGGACGCTCGCCCCGCAATATCAAATGTACATAATACACCAAACTGTACTACCATTGCATCCAGACTATCCACCACGACAAATCCGCAACATCACAGAACAATACAGAACATCAACGTGAATGTCACATTCGCAAATCCGTCTAAAAGGGCTATAGCAGTTAGACAGCATTTACCGATCAAGTGACATTCACGGTCGCAGATATAATGTAAATACTATGAACTGACATGTTTAAAATTTTCGATCGACTAAATTTTCCCGAAGTGGGCCCCAAGCACAACTGTAGCACTCAAAGAAAATCTGGGCCCAAACAGAACATACCAAAAACCCTATTTCCATGTCAGAAGCCTACTGTAAACATTTGGTGCAGAGAGGAGTCATAATGGCCGCGGAACCGCGGCCAATGCATGGGTTTGGTCGCGGTTCCGCGGTGGAACAGTAATATCAGAGCACCAAATTTTCACAGAATGCATAAAAAACCCTGCACGTAATTTTACAATGTACCAAATAATTTTTTGAGCACTGCAAAAATTCGACAGAAACTGATGTAAATGGAAACACGGTTTTGGAAAATTCGTCCGATCGAAGTTCTAAACACGTTAGAGCAAGCTAGAATAGGTTAATGGCGTGGCTCTGATACCAGTGTAAGTGCACGGCAGCGCCCCGGCCGTCATCCCGAGGCCAAAATGCGGAAACGATACTTTTCTTTTATGTTTAAAAACGGCGCTACCGCGTACTAAAAATCCGGATCGGGCCATTAACCTACTCCTAGCTAACTAGAGAATGGGGTAGAGAGCTATACCGAGCGATCCGTGTCCTTCGGTCTTCGGCCTCCATCCTGATCTCCTCACGGAATCTCCGGTCTTCATCTCCTCGTCGGAAAGGGCACCACATTGCCGGGTTCTTTTACGGGCTCCCACCTCTGGACCGAGGCAACTCGGGCACGAAGTTAGCGAGCCGACGTGTCCAAGAATGCTGTAGGCTAAGTGTAGTACTCTTTGTCTCAAGGGCTTGTAGAGAAGTTGCCATTTTTGAAGGTGGAATGAGATATGAACTTTTGCAATGAACTAGGGAATTTTTGTAGCAAGAAGAGAACAAAATTCCCACACACAAATTTTGGACAGCCCACACAAGAATCGTCGTCCATGCTTGATTGAGAGTGAGAGAGGGAGTGTATCAATAATAATGCAAGAGAGAGAAAATGTGATGATGATGAAATATAATCACAACAAAGTCCACACTCATAAACCCATCACCAAACCCATCATTGCAAGCAATGATGAACAAAAAGAAGTCAATGGAAGCTTCAACCATCATGAACCAACTAGTTACAAAAACCACCCTCCACTTTGCTAATTTGCACATTTGCAAATAAGCCCCTCCACACCAATTTTCAGCCAAAGAAGGAACAAAGAAAAAATGGCCGAAACGGAAAGCAAACTGGCAACTTCAAAAAATCGATCCCGTAAGAAATTATAGGATAACCCCGCGACTGTATATACATACCCGCATTTGTATTCCGACCGAATAAAAATGCAATGAGACAAAATCTACACTGTACAATACTAAGATCCGGCTTAAACCAAAGCCCGCTAGTATTATCCGTCTGATCATGATCCGTGCAATACCGCACGTACATGATCAAACCCTGCCATATATCCATACGACCTCTACAGCGTTTCGCCCGAATCTTGAGAAACTGTCTATGGGGGACTCTAAAGACTCGTCAACACTTTGGCTGTGGATTTAACCACTAGAACGTCAGAGGTATTAGCCATACGTAACGGGCTACCAGGTATTGACCAAAAGGGACGTCGATGAGCGAACTCATCCTGACACCCTACTGAGCCTGTCAGTGACAATATCTGTACAGTCCGGTCCGTTCGTCTATGAGCATCGCATGGCGGGCCTTTGGGGTTGGTAAAAGTCAGACCCCCAAAAGCGGTACAAGTCGTGTCGGAGTGTAGCCCAGAACACCCTGAGATACTACTGGAATACCTACCAGTAAATCTCCTGCCTTGGCCAAGGACTTCGTGTAATGGCTCTCCTAGACACAGCGCGACCTCACCCCCAATACCGGGAGAGACGAACCCCTGCAGATCCGCTCACTGCCTCCATGTGGCTCGGGACTGTATCCAACTAAAACCTGTTTGCACGACTCCTTTGAGCCGTGGTAGGGTAGTAATCAAAGTACAGTGGGAACTCACACGAGACAAATGACGATCTCAGGTCGATGAACTAACCTTTACACATGTCACCAGGGAACTGCTATCTGACGTCAGGTATAAGACCAACTAGCATGTTCCCGGCGAGCCCTGTCCGGTGTACTCATAACCTAATGAGCACCTGTATACATCTTAGGTGAACCAACTGACACCAGTGGCTTGTGAGACCGGCCACCGCCCCTCGTTGGGGTCTCGACTGTATACACTAGTCTACTCTGGAGTATCGATGCTCTGTCTCGAAAACTCCCACGACTAGGGACCTTTTAAGGATGTGCTTATAGACCCCAGCTCCCACGTATATGATCGCCATCATACTGCTGGCCGTCATGAAAGAATCCTAAGGGCTCTATCAATGTGTAATAGTGACCTGTAAGGTCACCTGAAGCAGTACACGATGATAAAGACAAACCAGATTACATACTATCATCTTGAGTAAGACTGTCCTACCGGTATAGGTCCTCCCTCAATCATTGCAATCGCGTGCCTGTGATCTAATAATTTACTCTGAGGGCACTATATCCAACAGAAGGACTTGAGTTTTCATCAGCCGGTTCTCTGCCATCTTCATCATTAGCCACATGTTTTTCCTTCCCTTTTGGGGCGTTGCCCTGATTTGGCGATAGAGCCCTGCCGCTTCTGAGCTGGATTTGATTGGCCTTTGTGGCGAGCTCCTTGTCCTCTTCGGGAAAACAGAGCTCCCCCTCAGAGTCGCTGCCAAGATGGATGGCATAGCAAGTCACTATGGGGATCTCTTCATTGGAGTCTTCTTCTAACTCCTCTAGAATTTCAGCCGCTCGTACAGGGAGGAACTCCTTCAATTGAATCAGAGTTCTTTCCTTCTGTTCGTATTCTTCAAGGGAATCGATATATTTCTGAATGGTCGATCTCCCTGCAGATTCCTTTTCGCACCGAGCTGCACTTTTCTTCTTCTCGAGCTTTTTGGATTTTGAGCGTGATGGAGCCGCATTGGCAGCTGGAAAGGTAGGCTTCTTCTGCCCTTCCCATTCCGTCCTGGGCTCTTTCCGAAGTAGCTTTATCATCTTCGTCGTCTTATTAGATATGTGTGTACTCCATGGAGGCCATGATGAGTCCGTTTCATTTCTCAGGGCAGCGGGTTCGGCTATCTGCTCCCAGAAGGCTTCAGTTTCTGTCTGTATAAAGTTGGTGGTTGCAACTTGATTGTTCACCAACACACTTTTGGACAGCTTGATCTCTCCAGCCTTATACTGCTTCTCGACACAGTCTTTGAAGATATAGCAATCCTCGATCGCATTGCTCATTACTCGGTGGTACGGGCAATACAGGGGATTGTCAGTCATTTTTACTTCTTGAGGTCTTTTCGATTCTGGCAATTGGAGACCGTTGTTCAAGGCATCTTTAAATATCTTGTGGACCTTGTCCCTTCTGAAAGAGTAAACCTTGTTCTTTTTCTCCTCAAGGGAAGGCACATCTCCTCCCAGCAATGGCTTTTGAGACCGGTTGGTTTTGGATTCGCCCGCCCTTCGCTTTTCTTCATTGTCGGACGCATTGAAGACAATGGTACTGCTGGAACTCCCGCTTCTACGGTTGTCGTCCCGCTTGCTTTTCCAAATTTTGTCTCTCTGAGAGTCGGGCGGGGACTCTTGCTTCGAGCGTTCCAGCATTTGGACTTTCTTGGTTAGCTCTTGAAACGTCTTGAGACCTGCTGTACATAAGAATGGGACCATCCAATTGCTGAGGTTCCCAATAAGAAGGCTGACGGACTAGTCCTGCTCCAGCGGCGGTTCGCACTTGACCGTGAGATTACGCCATCGGGCGATAAAGTCGGTGTTGCTTTCATTCTTTCCCGGCTTGGTCCTTACAAGGTCAGCAATGGAGATTTTATCACTGACACTCATGAACCTTTGCCGAAACAGAGACTCCATTTGGGCAAGGGTAATGAAGGACCCGTCTGGTATACTCGCGTACCAGTCGAAGGCGACACTAGTCAGGCTGTTGACAAACTGACGAAGAAGGAGCGCGTCATTGCCCCCTGTATTTCCGCACGATGCTTTGAAGTGGGCGACATGCTGATTTGCATTCCCCGTTCCGTCAAATCTTCCGAACTTAGGAATGACGTAGCCGCTCGAAAATTCGATCAGATCGCACTGTGCGGGATATGGCCTCCCACTACTGCCAATTTCTTTCTGGGCTTCAGCTTCGGCCACCAATGTTTTAACCTTGCTGGTGACCAAATCCATTATCCGATCTTGTGTTAGCGGGATGGTGTTATCTGGGGCCAAGGTGTTAGTTATATGTATGCCCTAGAGGCCATTACTATACATGTGATGTATATTGTAGTGGATGCTTGGACATATATAGGGAGGACTTTCTTGCTCGACATGATAGTATGATATCTGGTTACTCTTTACCTTAACGTGTACACTGATTGTCTCTCTGTTACATGTTGGTAAAGCCCTTAGGATGTGTACTTGACTACCTGGATTGTGATGCAGATCATACTAGTGGGGACATGGTAGTCTATAAGTACATCCTTCAAGGTCCCTAGTCGTGGGTATATCGAGACGGGGCATCGATATACCAGAGTAGACTAGCGTATACCTTCTCGACCCATATAGATGGGCGATGGATGATCCCATATCCATTGGTGTTTGACATCAGAGATGATGTACGGGTGCTCAGTATAGACTGGGTACACTGGACGGACTCGCCTAGAACTCCCAGATGGTATTATACCTTACGTCAGATGGCAGTTCTCTGGTGACACTGGTACAGGTTAGTCTGTAGACCCGAGATCGTCATAGAGTCTTGTGTGATTCCCACTGTGCTTTGATTTCCACCTTACCACGTCCAAGAGGGCGTGAAAAACGGTGGTTTTTAGGTACAGTCCCGAGTCACATGGAGGCAATGAGCGATAGGAGGGGTTTCGTCTCTCCCGGTATTGGGGGTTGATGCTGCGCTGTGCTCGATTGGCCATAACAGGGAAGTCCCTGGCCAGGGCTGGTTTAGAGATTTACTGGTAAGTGTTACCCGTAGTTTCTCGACCCGTTATGCGCCTCATATCGGCACGCCTTATCGGTTATTGGGGTCTGACGTTTACCACCCCTAGACTTGATATGCGACATATCAGATGAGGAGACCGGACTGTACGGTAGTGTCACTGTCAGGCTTTTACAAGAGTTGGAGTGGGCTTGCTTGCTGATCTTCTGATCGCTCAATACCCGGGTAGCCGTTACGTCCAGCTAGTACCGCTGACGGCTTATGGGTGCTTGATATGATCATCACCTACTGCCGGCGTATTGACGAGTCTTTAGAGTCCTACATAGAGGTTTTACTGGCTCAGGCGAAACGAAATAGGAGCGCATATGAGATATGTGTGGGACCGAGAATAATACGGGTATGTGATACTGTATTCCATTCTCGCGATTTGTATCATCGGACGGTTATATGAGATATAGCCGGCTTACCGAATCAAGTGTTGATTCGATACATTGATACACTTGATATTAGTCGGTTATATGCGATATGACCGGATCGTTAAATCAAGTGTTGATTTAATGATTTAATGTATAATTATATATTTGATATATTACTTTACATTAACTAGTATTAGTTCACTTAAGATTGATTTTCTCACTTGATGTGCACAAGTTGTATATGTGATATATTTTTTTGCACAAGTTTGTATCATGTTTGATGATACATGCAAACTTGGGTGTGTGTGTGAGTTACACTATATTTAGGTTAATGGTAAAGGGTTTTTAATTATTTAGTAATTCAAAAATGGTGGTTATTTTTGAATTAGCTTGAAGCTTCATGAAGCTTTCAAGCATCTTTGACAAAGTCCACCATTTTTGTTTTGCATGACATTTTCATTAACCTAACCATTAACCTAAACTCTAGTTTAGTCTCTACAAAGGTTTTACTCATCCATGGTTGCATTATGATAGACTTCACTTGATAATTCATTTCATGATTATTCTTTTCTTTTCTTCTTCTTCTTCTTGAAGAAAAAGAAAAAGCTTGCTAGAAATTTTCAAGTGAAGATTAAGAGTGAGAAATCAAAATCTAAAGAGAACCCATTTCCTATCTCACCATCCTCTACTAGACTAGCACTTTAGTTTAGGGTGTTTACTTCACTAATTCTTTGGTTGAAGTAGAAGCTTGAGTTCGTATTCTCTCGACGTAGATCATCTTCGGCCTCGAAGACTTCAAGCGATCCCGTTGTAATTTTCTCATGGAGTCGTCCGAGAGTCCGGGAGTTGGATGATCGCAGCGAAGGGACTACATCAAGGAGCATATGAAGTGAAGGACCGATCTACAAAGGTTGTATTTCGTATTCACTTAGTGTTAAAGAGTTTAACTTGCTATCTTTTTCGTCTAATCTCTAGTATACGATCTTGCTTAGGGTTGTTCGGCACCTAAAAATTTTAATCCGGCATGGTTGATGCCTTGTAGAGCCTTGTTAGTGTGCCTAATAACCCTACAGTGGTATCAGAGCCTAGCTAGAGCATTAGGCGATGTGTTAACGAAGTTAAAACTCCGATCGAACCCCGATATATCGCATTGTATACCCCTCTCTGTACATTTTTCCAAAACTGGGATTTTCCAGAATTAAAAATTCCTAAAAAATTCAGCAGGGTTTTCTAAGAATTAAGGTGCAAAAATGGTGACGTAATATGTACGGACCGCCGCGGAACCGTGTCCATTACCTGCTTGGGTCGCGGATCCGCGGCCGTACAGTGAGTATATGTCATTTTCTTTGCACAGTAATACTTTTATCTGCTGTTACTATTTTCTGGGTATTTTTAATCTGACTCAAGTGTTGAGTATTCTGGGGTTTATTTTTAATTGTCGATTCGATCGGAGAATTTAATTTTGTTATGTTTTTCGGATAATTTAGAAAGTATTAAATAGTTCGAACGGATATCAATAACTCGTTTTTTCCCGACCCGGAAAATTTCCAAGTGTTGAATCTTTCCGTTGTTTAAGAACGTCTAAATCGTGCAAGTAACGCGATGGACCCTCTAGAAGACAACAAACCTTAACTCGATTATGTGACCGTCTTGAACTGCCCTTTGAACCTTAGGGTTTAGGGCAGTACGGCGTGCCACATGTGAGGCGTTGGCTTGACCCTTCTACGGCTGGACCGTTGGTACTGTGGCATGAAATGGATGTTTTTAAACACCCCTCAAGTGTTGAGAACTAATTGGGAAAACTTGGGTGTTTTGATTATTCGATCGGAAAGTTTGACACTGTCTATTTATCTGGAATGTGATACAATATTTGGAATCCACAAGTAGTTATGAGATAACTAATTTGATTGTTATAAACATAGCAGTTTAGTCTCAATTGATCGGTTGCCACGGAATTTTGATGCGATCAAAAGTCCGTCGCAATCACGTATCGTACGCGGATACTCGCCGGGCAAACTTAATAGACAGCCATGCCCCATAGCCCTGACCAAGTGACTGTAGGAGAACCCCGTCGCCGAAAGCATCCGTTCGGGTGCTCGCGGCAGCGGTGTTCCGCCTTAGTGCACTTCGTCGACGGCATCCGGGGGTGCGGCCGTCTACTAAAGTTTGCGACGAGCATTCGATCACTTATCGGGAATCTTGTTGAATTCCCCGACTAGATATTGAAAAGTGTTTTCGATATAGAGACTAAAATGCGGGGTTTATAATTGTTAGGCATGTGATGTCTGAGGAGGTTGCGGATTCCAACTGTTGTAGTTTTACACTTTCTTTTCTGCGACCGTAAGTGTAATATGTGATATCGCCGGTTTCGTTGCTATATGTCAACGACAATTGGGGTGCGCATATTTACTTACGTTGATGACATGTGATGTTATGTGTTGCTGGATATGTTATATTGGATCGTCTCGTTTTGAATAGCCGGGTTTTTTTATGTCAGATGAGAGTTTTTTATTTTTATTCATGTAAAATTAAATGTATGTAATATTCTTTTATTGGGGCACTTCCGGGATGAGGTTGATGTCACCATTTGTATATTATTTACTTTTCCGCACTAGGGTAGACCCAAGAAAGAGAGCACAAGTAACCAGGTTCTAGAGTCCAGTGGGAGACCAACTCGAGGAGTCGAGTCCGGGTCTCCTAACTCTAGAATTGGTAGGGTTGCTTGCCGCTCTCGTAGGGTCTAGGGGTGTGGGTTTTGCTATTTATCGCGACCGTGGAATCCGTGTTTTATAGAGGCTCAAAATAAAACACGGACGTCCTAGTATATCCAATGTTTCATATGTTTCTTCTGCTGCGATATCTGTGATGTGATCATTTGATGTTCTGTGATAAATACTGTATATAGTATATATGATATATTATATAGACGTTACTTATGTTTTGCACCCGCGCTAGCCCTGCCCCGCTCTGCCGTTAGTTACCTAACCTAACGATGCATGAGGGGACATCGAGGCGAATGCGGATGGCATAAGTGTACGTCGTATTTATCTGTGATGTTTAGGTGCTTAAATGATGGGACTTCATTAATGTCATTAATGAAAGAAAAGAAACCTAAAAGATGTTGTGGAATCAAATTTTCAAAAACAGGTAGCTACGGTTCTTGCTTTGCATCGCGGTGTTCCTTGTAGAACATCCTGCACCTTATTCGGTGAGGAAAGGGCCGAGATCCCTTCACCGGGAGTGACCCCTTTAGCAATAACTGGCAGATGCTACAACACACGGTTTATCTTTTGATTGCTTCTATAGTTCTTTCTTTGCACAGTGATATATATGATATATCCTGCACCTTATTCGATGAGGAAAGGGCCGACGATCCCTTCACCGGGAGTGACCCCTTTAGCAAAACTAGAAAAGCCTAAAAAACACTCCATTTCAAAATCATTTGATTCTACAACGATATTAAGTTCATTACGCAATAGGTTTTCAGAAAAACCTGTCGTAGCCCTCCGTCATTTCAGATAAGTAGTAGTTAGTATTCGTGCTGCGTTTGTTGGCCTTTATTAAGGCGTAGTGTGCGGTAGCTGACTAGTGTTTATCTGCTTATGCATATGATGCAGATTGGGTTAGGGTAGTCGTACGACCTTGTTGGGCTTTGTCAAGGGTCGTGCGGGTGGGTTTAATTCAATCAAGAAACGACGGGTTGAACTTGACTAGCATCCTATGGTTTGTTGGCCTTTGTCAAGGTCATAGGAGGTTAGGGGCAAAATATAATCGGGAATTTCAAGTGTTGAAATTTGCAATGAGATTGCATACCTTCTATGAGATAGTTGGATCCCGATACCCGCTGCGAGTAATTGTTACTCCTGGGAGAGTTTTACACATTACAATTAGCCGATCAAGTAGGTGTCTAGAAAGGTGTCAACGGGGTTATGCCTCTGGGAAAACGAGGTTTACATTAATTAGGTTCGTACGAAAGTACGGGGGACCTCCCTCAAATTACCGACACTGGCCTGGCTGAAAAATTGGCGAAGTTGTAGGATGTAATTAATCCCGGCTAGTCTTTTCTTTTAGGGTTTGAAGGAAGATTTGATATAAAACAGTGGGAGCCATCCTGATTAGATAAAATAATAACCAATCTGATCTTGCAAGAGCGCACGCTGAGTGTTTTCTTCTCTCTCTCCAGGTAGCGACCATATCACGCCTTAATCAAGATAATAATACGGATGTATTGACCGAACCCGCTTGTTATACTGAGCTGGGGAACGTTGGTCCCGCTCCAACTTATAAATGTTATAAGACAGAGCAGGAATTTGGGGATTACCAGAATTCCCGTGCCGCCCAAACGAAGAAAGTGCATGCTAATGCATCATCTTCGGGTGTGTTCTTTACAGAGAACTGTTTCTCAGTATCTTTTACGTCCTGGGTATGAGATACCGGATCAGGATCCTGCATATGTAATCTGTTACATGGGCTACAGACAGGTAGAGAACTGAGAACGGGTGATAAGTTTCATGAGATAGAAAACGGTGCAAGTGTTGCAGCCAAGTCTGTTGGTCACTATCATCCTGTATTACCAGAATACATTGATTCTGAACGAATGTTATTAGATATCGAACCTGATATACAACATCATATCAGTCTCTTTATTAGTAAAGAAAGGATATAATTTTGTATTGTTGGATAATGTTTTGAACATTTCCTATATCAAAAGTTGATCGGTTCAGGCACGTTATCTAAAAGCATTGATGTTCTAAATCGAACTACAGTTCTTAGTATACAGAACACACACAAGAGGAAGAGTTCAGAAATGAACAAATCCTTCTTGAGGTATTGTAGACTAGGTCATATCAATGCGATCCGACTAACTGAAGTTACATTTAGATGCATATTTAAATTAGTTTGAATTTACATCTTATGAGACTTGCCGGTCATGTCACAAAGATAAGATGACCATAGCTCTGTTTATAGGAAGCAGAGAAAGAGTTAGTAAACTCTTGGGATGATACATGTTGATGTATGAAGGTCCCCTGTCTACACATGCCAAGACCGGTTCTTTGTACTTCATTACATTCTCTGATGATCTATCAAGATTCAGACATATGTTCCTGTTGAAACACAAGTCCGAACCTTTTGAGATAATCACAGAATATAAGTTGGAAGTAGAGAACCAAAACGGGTATAAGTATTATGTCCTTTGATATGATCAAGGAGGAGAATACTTGAGCACGAAAATCCTGGACTATTCTAAAGGAGAATGAGATTCTCTCTCAGCATTACTCCTCCGTATACACCATAGCACGATGGTATATCGGGGCGGAGCAATCACACCCTATGTGATATGGTGTGCTCTATGATGAGTACTGCTGAGTTTCCTATTTCCTTTTGGGAGTTATGCACTTGAGAAGCTGCATACCTATTGAATAGGGTTCAAATCAAATCAGTTGCCTACCACTTCATATGTGATATGGAATGGGAAGAGCCCATATCTTAAGTATGCTAAGATTTGGGGTTGTCCGGCCTATGTCTGAAAATCAAAATCCGGACAAGCTCGTGGCAAAGTCAGATCTGTGGAAGTTTGTTGGATATCCCAAGCGTATGCAAGGGAATATCTTCTACCTAACCGAGGAACAAAAATGTTTTGTTTCTCAACATGCCACCTTTGTGAAAGGGAATTTCTTGAGAAGAAATTAGTGGACATGAGGTAGAACTGGAAAGAGTTCCAGCTATACAAACTACAACAGATGTTTTGGTAGAATCAAAGGATTCAGTAGATTCCAACGAACCTCAGCCTCTCCGCCGATCTAGTAGGGTTCCTCGCCTACCTGAGAGATACTTCGGTTTCTCAATGACAGTGGGAGCGAAGATTGCATCATGAGATGATGACCCAACTAGTTTCGAGCCGGCCATCAGGAGTGGGACTCTGTAAGAATGGCTGGATGCTTAACGATTTGAGATGGAATCCTTATACACGAACAAAGTATGGACTTTGGTTGCTTTATCTGAAGGGTTAAATCCCTATTAGGAGCAAGTATATCTTGAGAAGATTACTTGGTGTACATGGAAAAGTTGAGACTTTCAAAGCTAGACTTGTTAAAGGTTTGCATCACTGACCAGGTATGGATTATGTTGAAACCTTTCCTAAGTACCTATGCTTAAGTCCATCCAGATCCTACTTGCCACGGCTACATACCATAACTACGATATCTGGCGGTTGGGTGTCATGACTGCTTTTCTAAATGATCTTTTAGAAGAGAGAGTCTATAAGTACACAGTCAGAGGGCTTCGTAGACAGTGGGAGCAGCGGAAACGTGTACAAGATGTTTTATGTGATAAAGCAGGCATCGCGGAGTTGGAACGTCTGTTTTGATGTGGTAGTTAAAGAGTTTGACTTCATCAAAATGGTATATGAACCTTGTATATACAAAAAGGTAGTAGGGAGTATGGTGATGATCCTCGTAGAGTACGTGGATGACATACTCTTGATAGGGAAGGAGTTTCCTATGCTACGCTCGGTCAATCTCCCCTTATCACAAGGATTCTCCATATAGGATCAAAGTGATACCTACTAAATCCTGGATTTTGGATCTATGAGATAGATCTAATTAGATGTTAGAATACTCACTAGCTGTAGTGAGATGGTATCAATTGATCCTGGGGAGAATCACTGGAATGGTTCCAAGGTGATAAGGATGACTGAATGTCAGTCACAGGCATTGTCTTTACCCTCAGTGGAGGGACGGTATGTTGGAAGAGTTCCAAGCTATATACCGTGACATACTAGACGATTAAAGGCAAGATACATCGTTACCAAAGATGCTACCAAAGAGGAAGTCTGTGTATATTAGTTCATGAGATGAACTTCGTTCCTACCATTGTGTGACAATGGAGTTGTGGCTTGTGCCTGGGAATGCCCGTCCCATCAGTGATCCAGACATATTCTAAGGCAGTGTCACCTGATCATGGAGATGGTTGATCTCCAGGGGGATCGAGTTCAGGAGAGTAGACTCAGAGGACAACACGGCGGATCCACTCACAAAGGCCTTTTCCCAGAGAGAGACTATTATGGGATGGTTGAGTATGAGATACTACAACCACTGTCATCAGATGGCCCTAGTGCAAGTGGGAGATTGTTAGTTATATGTATGCCCTAGAGGCCATTACTATACATGTGATGTATATTGTAGTGAATGCTTGGACATATATAGGGAGGACTTTCTTGCTCGACATGATAGTATGCTATCTGGTTACTCTTTATCTTAACGTGTACACTGATTGTCTCTCTGTTACATGTTGGTAAAGCCCTTAGGATGTGTACTTGACTACCTGGACTGTGATGCAGATCATACTAGTGGGGACATGGTAGTCCATAAGTACATCCTTCAAGGTCCCTAGTCGTGGGTATATCGAGACGGGGTATCGATATACCAGAGTAGACTAGCGTATACCTTCTCGACCCATATAGATGGGTGATGGATGATCCCATATCCATTGGTGTTTGACATCAGAGATGATGTACGGGTGCTCAGTATCGACTGGGTACACTGGACGGACTCGCCGAGAACTCCCAGATGGTATTATACCTTACATCAGATGGCAGTTCTCTGGTGACACTGGTACAGGTTAGTCTGTAGACCCGAGATCGTCATTGAGTCTTGTGTGATTCCCACTGTGCTTTGATTTCCACCTTACCACGTCCAAGAGGGCGTGCAAAACGGTGGTTTTTAGGTACAGTCCCGAGTCACATGGAGGCAATGAGCGATAGGAAGGGTTTCGTCTCTCCTGGTATTGGGGGTTGATGTTGCGCTGTGCTCGATTGGCCATAATAGGGAAGTCTCTGGCCAGGGCTGGTTTAGAGATTTACTGGTAAGTGTTACCCATAGTTTCTCGACCCGTTATGCGCCTCATATCGGCACGCCTTATCGGTTATTGGGGTCTGACGTTTACCATCCCTAGACTTGATATGCGACATATCAGACGAGGAGACCGGACTGTACGGTAGTGTCACTGTCAGGCTTTTACAAGAGTTGGAGTGGGCTTGCTTGCTGATCTTCTGATCGCTCAATACCCGGGTAGCCGTTACGTCCAGCTAGTACCGCTGACGGCTTATGGATGCTTGATATGATCATCACATACTGCCGGCGTATTGACGAGTCTTTAGAGTGCTACATAGAGGTTTTACTGGCTCAGGCGAAACGAAATAGGAGCGCATATGAGATATGTGCGGGACCGAGAATAATACGGGTATGTGACTGTATTCCATTCTCGCGATTTGTATCATCGGACGGTTATATGAGATATAGCCGGCTTACCGAATCAAGTGTTGATTCGATACATTGATACACTTGATATTAGTCGGTTATATGCGATATGACCGGATCGTTAAATCAAGTGTTGATTTAATGATTTAATGTATAATTATATATTTGATATATTACTTTACATTAACTAGTATTAGTTCACTTAAGATTGATTTTCTCACTTGATGTGCACAAGTTGTATATGTGATATATTTTTTTGCACAAGTTTGTATCATGTTTGATGATACATGCAAACTTGGGTGTGTGTGTGAGTTACACTATATTTAGGTTAATGGTAAAGGGTTTTTAATTATTTAGTAATTCAAAAATGGTGGTTATTTTTGAATTAGCTTGAAGCTTCATGAAGCTTTCAAGCATCTTTGACAAAGTCCACCATTTTTGTTTTGCATGACATTTTCATTAACCTAACCATTAACCTAAACTCTAGTTTAGTCTCTACAAACGTTTTACTCACCCATGGTTGCATTATGATAGACTTCACTTGATAATTCATTTCATGATTATTCTTTTCTTTTCTTCTTCTTCTTCTTGAAGAAAAAGAAAAAGCTTGCTAGAAATTTTCAAGTGAAGATTAAAAGTAAGAAATCAAAATCTAAAGAGAACCCATTTCCTATCTCATCATCCTCTACTAGACTAGCACTTTTGTTTCGCGTGTTTTCTTCACTAATTCTTTGGTTAGTGAAGTAGAAGCTTGAGTTCGTATTCTCTCGACGTAGATCATCTTCGGCCTCGAAGACTTCAAGCGATCCCGTTGCAATTTTCTCATGGAGCCATCCGAGAGTCCGGGAGTTGGATGATCGCAGCGAAGGGACTACATCAAGGAGCATATGAAGTGAAGGACCGATCTACAAAGGTTGTATTTCGTATTCACTTAGTATTAAAGAGTTTAACTTGCTATCTTTTTCGCCTAATCTCTAGTATACGATCTTGCTTAGGGTTGTTCGGCACCTAAAAATTTTAATCGGGCATGGTTGATGCCTTGTAGAGCCTTGTTAGTGTGCCTAGTAACCCTACACAAGGCATCCCCAGAAGCGGAATGTGGCCGGCTTTCGTGCGGCTCGACCAGTCTTGGACCCAAAGGAACAGGCATTGGCTGCTTCGGATTGTCATCACCCGGCTGATTAGTAGCTACTTGTGCTTGATTGGGAGGCGCTCGAGCAATTTGAGCCATAAGCTGCATCACAACGTTCGTTAAGTCGTCAATCTTCGAATAGAGCTTTGCCATCTCTTTATCTTTGCTCCTGAGCTGTTTTCGAAGCTCCTGAAGCAGCTCTTGCTCCGCGGTCCTGGGGCGGAAAGTCGGCTCTTCCTCGCTGTCCGAGCTCGACTCTGCATGGACCGAGGGGTCTTTCTGCCTATCTTCCTCCTCGATAGGTTTTCATCATCCAGCGGAGGCGGTTGTTCTTGGGCAGCGGCAACCACATTCAGGCCAGATTGGGCTTGGGATGTGGTGGCCCCATCCTTGCTTCTGCTGCGAAGGTTGTCGCTGGGGCGCCCGCCCGCCATATAGACCGTATGGATAACATATCCAGTCGCCTTTTTATTATCGGTGGCTGATTTCACATATCGCTGTCTTGACCCCCCTGTTTCAGTAGCGGGCAATCGATCGGAGGCAGATGGCCTGGCCGGATTCTTGAATGGTGCTGGCGCTTCTTTTCTGGGTTTGCCCCGCTGCTTTCATGCGGCACAGAGCACCTGATAGACTCTCGAAGAGACAGTGTCATACTTTTTCTGTTGGGGCCGGGACACGTCTCTTTGTAGCATTGATCGGACCGCTGTCTTCTTGATTCTGGCAGTCATGGCATTTTTCTGAACCCACTTCAGAGGCTCGAAGGAATTGCTGATTTTTACGGCCGATTCAGTCGATGTCGCGGATGACTCTGCTCTTGGAATCCCACACGACTCCACCTGGCCGGAGTCCTGACCCTCTTGTTGGCTCGATACCTGAGCCGCTTCTGCCTTAACTTTTCTGCTTTAAGCACTTGGAAGACTTTGGCTCTTCGGGAAGACGCCGTAGACCGGGTAATGGAGTATTTTGGAGATACGCTCGATTGTGCATTTGCTGGAGTCATCGCCTGAGCACGTCCGCAACATTTGATGTCGCCCTTTGTATCGGAAGTCTTGCCCCCAGCTGGAGCACCAGAGAGTCGTTCAGACACCATCTTAAGTTTCGGTTGTGGTGCCTTGGCGATCACGACATTCGGCCTCTTGCCCCTTGAGACCGGCTTGGCCGCCTATTTTGGTTGGATTTCTGCCAGATGAGCGCTTCCCCAGGGTAGATGATGACGGAGCCAAACTGGCAGGACAGTTCCTCCCACTATCGACTGAGGCTTGCGGGGAGAACCACACGAGCGTTGATCTTGACCACGTACGGAATCGGGGTCGCTTTGGAAGCTGAATTCATCTTGGGAGACATTGTCGTTGAAGGTTGATTGCTGTACAGAAACAAAAAAACATCATTTTAGTATAGACAATCGATATGTATATTGATTGAGTTCGCATGAACATTTAACCCAAAATATGGGAGGAGAGATAGGTTCCACCGGGCGTACCAGAGGCTGTAGGGTGTTTTTCGTTACCCCATTGAGATGGGAATACGCGCGCGCTTGTCAGGCGTACTATAGATTCCTACTGCCTAGGGTAGGGCGGGGTTTATTGATTGTGGGGATCCGAATCTCCGGCAGCCGCGGACTAAGCTGTCGTTAATTACCCCTCGCCTTTGGGGCGAGGGAACCTCCGATTAACGGGGTAAACTGGTCATGCGAACTTTATGTGCAGTGTACGTGTGTGTTGTTTTGGAAGGGGGTTTGGATATATCGGGAGCCACACAGAATTTTTTTGGGAGGGAGAGTGTTGTAGAGTATGTGTATGTGTACTTATGTATACGTATGTATATATATATATATATAAAAGGAGGGGAAAAGGCATCCAAGGGATGCGTGGGGCCAGCGCTGTGTGCTTAGGTGTTGTGCGTTTAGGCGCATGCGCGCCACGTGTCGGCACGTGGGCGCTTTACGCTCGAGCGCTGGGCGCTTGAGCGCAAGCGCGCCACATGTCAGCACGTGGGCACTTTGCGCTCGAGCGCAGAGCGCTGGCGAGGAAAAGGGGCTTTTAGTCCCAGAAATCGGGTTTAGAGTGGAGTTAAACTCCTAAAAAATGTTTTGGTTGAGGAAATGGGTTCTTCTTCTTCCTCTTCTGTGGCTGGATCAAGAGATGTGAGATCTAAAAATCTCTTCTTTTTGAGATCTAGTGACAGATCCAAGTTCCCCTTTGTGGGGTTTGTGGTGAAAAACTATTTAGTTTTGGAAAAGGGAGATTAAAACTCTTGATTTAATTCACAAAAACAAGAAGGTTTTGGAACCTTGAAGAAGGAGAAAAGATCTCAGATCTAAAATTTTTTGGAGAGAGAAAAAGTTGTGAGATATTTTCATTATCCTTACCTTTATAGGCTATACACTTTACACATAGCCCCCTTGGGCTTCACAAAATGGCATTTTGCCTATCTCATGGCTCATGTGCCATTTCTTTTTGCATATAAGCCATGGGCTTTACAAAAATTTGGCTTTATGCCTATTTTTCTTACATTTATCCATAAAATAAAATAAAAGAAATACAACAAAAATTATTTATTACAAATTTTTTATCTTGGCATGGGGGGAGGCCGTCCGCTTCATGTTCGGGCTCGACACGGGCATGGGCCCACTGGATCTGGGCTTGGGCCCACTTGGCTTGGGGTTGACTTTGATTTTGACTTGGTCAACCGGGGTGTAAATTTTTACCCCAACAGGGGGCACGTCCACAGTATCACGAGGCAATCCACGCGGGGGGCTCAGCACGCGCGGTGGCTCGGCTCCATCATCTCTCAGAGGAGGAACGACAGGGATCCTTGGCCTCAGTGGAGCTTTGCGGTCGCTGCCAGGGGGCACACCCTTGCGGTCAACCAACAGCCGCTTCTCTTCCCGGATGACGGCACCCATCGTGTGCGCGTACCAAGCCACGTACACGTTGAAGGCCCGTGGGACGCAGCTCGGCTCGCTGATAAAGAAGTGGGAGCCCATGTTCAGCCGCATAAAATGGTGCAGCGCGCTCCGTATCCCCTCCTTGGTGGCCGCAGGCTCTTCCAAAACAGCCTCCAGTGGGACCCCCTGGTTATAGCTTGATTGTTGGGCGAACCGATGGGGGTTGTACCTCATGAAGAGCGCCATATCGTTTTGCCTGAACACCAGGAAGCCCGGTCGGATGGAGTATAAGTGAAGAATCTCCCGGGCTTTCAATATGGAGGCCCCGTCCTTGAAACCATCACGCAGCGCCATCACCGCTTTGGAGGTTTCCGGGCCGATGGTCACGACTTTTTCCGTGAAAGAAATTCTCGCTCCGACCATGCGCGGACGAAGAAGCAACCCCCTAGCCTCCCGCGGAGACGGATTCACAATAGAGGCGCCAATCAGCCGCATAACTCTTGCGAGTCTGCACTTCTCGAAAAACGAGGGGCTCTTATGAATGCCAAATACCCTGATCACATGCATTTCCATCCACGAAGTGAAGTAGTGTATCGGGAAATTGGCAGGTTGTGCCCCAGGTTCATTTGCGTCCGCCGCCGCGCTGAGTCCATGGTATAGGTGAGCCAGCCCGGCGATTCCGATCGACAATTGTATGCCAGCCACCATCCAATGCGCTGGGTAGAAAATGGACAGCCTCATGTAGCGCGGGTACATGGGGAGCGCGAACCAGCACAGCCATAATCCCAGAAACCCGAGAAAGAAGGTCTCCTCATCGATACCCGGGGCGGCGATTTCTGATAAGGGCATGATGGCGGCATCGGGAAGATGAAAACCCTTTTGATCGTCTTCCAATACTGGTCGACGATCTAAGCCAAAGCCGAATGGGTCGTCGAGCTTGGCAAACTTCTCGCTCCGCTGCGATAGAATCTCCGGTCGAAAGAAGCGGGCGATGAAATCTCCAAAACTAACTCCCCGTCCCCCCGATTCCAAGTAGAGACTCTCATACATATTCAGCACCTTTACCAGACTCGGAAACTGGTGCTAAATAGCATTCTCCGGTGTTAGGCCCATTACAAAAGGCTTGGTGGCGAAGACATACTCATCCGGAGGAAGTAACTCCTCATAGTGCTCCCCCCTCACCGGCAGACCGGAGATCTCAGCAAATTCTTCCAGGGGGATGGAGACTTCCCTGTCCGTCATAAGAAAAGTATGGGTGGGGGTGTTCCATTGTTCCACGAATGCCTTAACCCACCACGTCGGAGAAGCAGGGTACTCAAAGAGCGAGGCATAGACTGCAGGGTACAGACCAATCTTCATCAAGTGCGTCTTCTTCGCTGACAAGATATACTTAGCCCACTGCAAATACCCAGCCGATTGTCGAGGGGTCAATCCGAGGTTATAAGCTTGTCCCCAAGGGCACGCCTCACCCTGGCATATGCGCCGCCCCATAATGTCCACGGCTGCCGGCGGCTGCACAGGGATGGCAGCAATCGAAGGCTGGAGAAGATCCTCCGAGTTCCAATTTACGACCTCCACGGCATAGTTCACCGGGGGTGCATCCGCATATGGGATTGATGAGATTGGCTCTGACGGCGTCGCACAAGAGAAACTTCGGCGACCCTTGATGATTTCACTGTACCATCTGCCCCACAGATGAAGGTTATTATGCTCCGGGTCGTGATCCTTAATGAGAGCGAGAACCTCCCGGTCCACCGGCGCCTCAGGGAATCCTCCCTCTGAGCGGAAGAATGGGAACGAAAGATCAGCAGACATGTTTCCTGCAAGAGAAAGCGAAGTTCCATTATCAGTATCATCATTTAATTTTAAAAAGCCTGACACTTGATACTTTAAAATTTGTACCGCACTGCAATGCAGTGGAGAAGGGACCAAAGGGGGACCCACAAAATCCAGATGACAATGCATCAGTTAATAAGACAGCCCCATCATTGGATGAGACTGTCAATTAATGAGGAGATCCCCAAAAGAATACTCTCATTAAATGAGAAATCCCTAGAGACAAGGAGAAAATCTCCCCTTTCAGAGCAAAGCTCTGTCACAGAGTGACACTTGTCAAACTCTGGTCTCAAGGGAATAAAATCCCTTAAAGAGCCTAGCTCTGTGATAATGATGGAAAAATCCATCAAAGGAAAATTAATTCCTAAAAAATTTAAAATTTGGGATCTTAAAGATCCATGAAAACTCATAAGAGTTCTTCATTTTTAGATCAAAAGATCTATACTTTATCCATGAGCAAAGCTCTGTTTATGGGTTAAGAAACCCTGAAACAAATTCTTGAGAGCAAAGCTCTGTTTGTGAAACCCCAAAGGGGTTTTCTTTAGATCAAAAGATCTATTAGAGCAAGGCTCTATTAATTAAAATTAATTTAATTAAGTTAAGTTAATTTTTACCTAAGATGTTTCTAGAGTTCTAACTCTGAAAATGAGAGTAAGGCTCTGAGGTTCTTGAAAACAAGAGCAAGGCTCTAAAAATAAAATTCTTGAAGATGATAATCATCTGCTGAGAACCAAGGGTGCTATTTATAGGCGCTTAAGCGCCCCTTCAATTCCTGAGTTGATCTAACGGTTGAGATCTTGCCACCGCTGCACTCACGTGTGCGCCACGTGAGCGCAACGGTGGGGGGGCATTTGTTTCCCCCAATCAGAGCAAAGCTCTGTTTGAATTTCAAATTCAAAAGGTGAAGCAACGCTTCAGATACCTTGCGCTGCGCGCAGAGCGCCACGTGTCAAAAGCAGACACGCCAGCGCAAGGGGCGCTGCGCCCAAGGCAGCGCATCCCAATCAGAGCAAGGATCTGTTTTAAAATTCAAATTTTAAATAAAATAAGCAACACTTCAGATAACTTGCGCTCTGCGCTGCGCGCCACGTGTCAAACAGTGGTGCGCTAGCGCAGTTGCGCTGCGCTCTGCGCTGCGCGACACGTGTTAGCGTAGTTGCGCTACGCGACACGTGTCAAGCGCAGGTGCACTTGCGCCAACTGTGCCAGCACTAAAACTTAAATAATGAATTATTTAATCAAAATTAAAATTCTAGAAAGATCTTTTTAATCTTATTAAAATAAGAAGATTATCTTCTGTAAAACAGAGGCCTTAGGATCAAAGATCCAACGGTGGGGAAATATCCCCAGATCAATTAGAGAAAGATCTCTGTAACAAACCTAACAAACTAATTAACCCTATATAAAGGCCTCTAGACTCCAAGTCTCAGATATACAGAGCTCCTCTAAAAACTTTGAGAAAAACTCAAAGAGAAAAAAAGGTAAACCTTTAAAAAAAAAGAATTTCTTCTAAAATAAAAAGATCAAAGATCTAAGTACAAGATCAAGATCTTCATTACAAAAAAGAAAAAAGATCAAGAAAGATCCAATCACAAAAAATAAAAGAAGTAATTTACTTCATTTCTAGATCTTTTGATCTATATAAAGGCACAGCCTTTTGATGAACCATTGGTTCTTGAAAACTTGAGGTAGAACCTCTTTAGAATTAAAAAGATTTTTTTCTTTGATCTAAATTTGATCAAGATGCGCTCTGCGCTATTGAACAGTGCCATGCACTCTTAATTTGCGTTGTTGCGCTCCTTGGACTAGCGCAAGTCACCAGAGAGCGCCACGTGTCAATCTGCGCCTTGCGCTCCTAAAAACAGAGCGCTGCGCTCTTGAATTGGCGCACTGCACCAGAGCGCGCCACGTGTCAGCAGCGCACTGGCGCGGCGCATTGCGCTAACAGACTTGCGCTCAGCAGAGTGTGACACGTGTCACCTCCACATGCGCTAGCGCCTTGCGCTCTTTAACTAGCGAAGAGCGCCTGACAGGCCACGTGGCGCGCTGTCAGACCATTAAATGCTCTGCATTATTAAAAAGGGACAGAGCCCAATTAAAAGGTCTAACAGACCAAAACAAATGATATGCATTATTAAAAGGGGGCAGAGCCCAATTAAAAGGCCTAACAGGCCTAATATAAATGTTGTGCATTTTTAAAAAAGCCCAATGCTGTGCATTATTTTAAAAAAGGGCAGAGCCCAAGCAAAGACCTAAATAGGCCAATCATGAACAAAATGTTAAACATTTTCAAATGGACTTAACCCAATTCTGGCCGTAAGTCCTCAAATTAAATTGACCTGAGCACAACTGCTCTCCCAAATCAATTTACACCCGGTTCAAGGGTACATCTCTGAACTCCTCTGATATTTGTCGTTGTAATCCTTCAACGTCGTCAGAGAGGTGACGGGTCCCGACAACCACACATTGCTACGGACTGTGGGGTCCTTAAACTCATGGACCGAAATGTCATTAAACTAATATTCGTCCCCAAAATGGGAATGTTGGACCGAAATGTCATTAAACTAATATTCGTCCCCCAAATGGGAATGTTGGACTACCATGTCCCTAAACTGGCAATGGACCACCATGTCCTTAAACTGGCAATGGACCACTATGTCCCTAAACTAGAACAATAGAGCCCCCAAATGCTCTTTTGTCGGATCTAAATGATCCTGTTAAGCTGATCTTAGTCTCAAATTAGACTAACGTATCATTAACAAACGTTTAAGTTGATCTTAGCCTCAAATATGGCTAACGTATCCTTAAACCAAAACCCCAAACCCAAATCTAAGAAAATACGGATTTGGACTAATCCACGGGTGACGACATAAATTAGTCTCCGTATACAATCCACGGGCAACCACAAACAAAACAAACACCCACGACACGAAGTGACCAGCTGGAGAAGGAGAAAGTTGTTACCGTGATGCGGTAGCGTAATTAACTGCAGGGGCTTGCGCCTGCAGGGAAGAGCGTCCCCACAATCAAAAAACCCTCGAGCGAGGGGGAATCTGATGAAGTCTGCTACATCGGCCGCATCCGTTTAAACCTTCGATACATGGTGCCATAAATCAACTTGGCATCTTCGGAGAGATGGACGGATAAAACCAAATAGCATCTGCCCTGAATTTCAGGCAAGATGTCCCTGTCGCGCCGTCTTTCGGAGAGGAACAGAGGTATGAGAAAAAGTGTGAGAAAAACAAATCTAATGTGAGCAAACTTCCTACTTCATCATCCTCTACTACTTGTCATTTAGTATAGAGTGTTTGCTTCACTAATTCCACAATTAGTGAAGAGATAGCTTGGGTTAGTGTCTCCTCGACGTAGATCATCTTCGGCCTCGAAAACTTCGAAGCAAACATGTTCGTTTCTTCATCGGAGACTTTCTAGAGTCCGGTACTTCTTGATCGCAGCGAAAGGACTACTACACGGAGCTAATGAAGTGAAGGACCGGTCTATAAAGGTTGTATTCCTTGCTCACTAGACTTGCAAAGTGCTTGCATTTACTTTTCCGTCGATTTCTAGTTAACGATTCAAAGTTAGGGTTAGCTAGAACGGCAAATTTTTGAATTTGGCATGGACGATGCCTCCCGAAACCTTGCTGCCGTGCTAGGTAACCCTGCATATACATATCGAAATATATATATATATATGTAAATTATTAAATCAATACCTGATTTATTAATCCGGCTCAATCTCGAGCCGGCTAGTATTACCAACTGTCCGATCGAAAGTTCGGATACTTAATACAATTAATCGATCAGAACCCTGCACGTATCCAATACGGCTACGACATCGTTTTGCCAGAATCAGGGAAACCCTCTGTGTGGGACTCTAAAAACTCGTCAATACGCTGGCAGTGGGTTTAACCATAAGCACGTCAGTGGCACTAGCTGTACGTAACGGCTACCCAGGTATTGAGCGAAAGGAAGGTCGACGAGCAAATCCATCCAAACCCCTACTGAGCATGTCCGTGACAATCTCCATACATTCCAGTCTGTTCATCTAAAAATATCGCATATCGTGTCTAGGGGATGAATAAAGTCAGACCACTAATAACGCGATATTTCGTGTCGGCATGAAGCCCATCACCCACTAAGAAACTACTGATCCAAATCAGTAATTCTCGTACACCTTGGACAAGGATTTCTGGTGATGGCCACCCGTGCACAACGCGACATTAACCTCCAATACCGGGAGAAATGAATCCCCAATGATCCGCCCACTGCCTCCATATGGCTCGGGACTGTACCCAACTAAAACATGTTTGCACAACTACTTTGAGCCATGGTAGGGTAGTAATCAAAGCATAGTGGGAACTCACACGAGACAAATGACGATCTCAGGTCAACAGACTAACATGTACTCATATCATAAGGGAACTGCTATCTGACATTAGATATAATACCAACTAGCATATTTCCGGCGAGTCCGTCCAGTGTACTCATAACCCAATGAGCACCTGTATACTATCTTAGGTGACTAACTGACACCAATGGCTTATGAGACCGGCCACCGCCCCTCGTCGGGGTCTCAATTTGTATACACTAGTCTACTCCAGAGTATCGATGCCCAGTCTCGATACTCCCACGACTAGGGACATTTAAGGATGTGCTTATAGACCACCCAGCTCCCACGTATATGATCACCGTCATAATGCTGGTAGTCAAGCAAGAATCCTATGGGCTCTATCAACATGTAATAGTGATCTGTAATGCCACCTAATGCATGTACATGATTATAAAGACAAACCAGATAGCATACTATCATCTCGAGTAAGACTGTTTTCCCCGTATAGGTCCTCCCTCAATCATTTCAATCGCATGCCTGCGATTCAATAATTGACTTGAGGGCACTATAGCCAACAACTCTCCTTCAGAAGTCTACCAAGCACTTCGTGTCGCGTGAAAGAAGAGGGGAAAAGCCAGAAAAGAAGCGTTAGCGCTGCCAAATGACCTAGTCAGGACAACCGTTTTCGATCGATTGTCCTTTCCTGAATCAGAAGGACCACAACAGCGGTCCACGAAATCAGCTGCTAATGATGAAAAAAAGCCGGATATGTTATCCACACGGCCTACATAGTGGCACACATCCCAGTGACAATCTGCGCAACAAAAGCAAAGATGAGGCTGCCACATCTCAAGCCCAATCTTGTTTGAATGTGGTTGCAACTTTCCAAGATCAACCGCCTCCGCATGACGATGAAAACCCTCTTAATGAGGCCGATAGGCAGAAATACCCCTCAGTCCATGTGGATTCAAGCTCGGACAGCGAGGAGGAGACAACTTTCCGCCCCAGGACCGAAGAACATGAGTTACTTCAAGAGCTCCGAAAACAGGTCAGAAGTAAAGACAAGGAAATGGTCAAGCTTTACTCAAAGATTGACAACTTGATATCTTACAGCTCATGGCCCAAGTTTCCTCTCAGCCGCTCAATCAAGCTCAAGTCTCTACTCATGAGCCGGATGATAACGACCTGAAGCAGCCAATGCCTATCCCTTTAGGTCCAAATGTGGGCGAGCTATACGAAAGCCAACCGCATTCCACTTCTGGGATCACCTTGGCCCCTGATGGCAGTATTCCACTAACACAAGACCTAATCATGGATTTGGTCACCAACAAAATTAAAACATTGGTGGCCGAAGCCGAGAGTCGGAAAGTTGCTGACAGTAGTGAGAGGCCGTATCCCGCACAATATGATCTTATCGAGTTTCCCAGCGGTTATGTCATTCCCAAATTCATAAGATTCGACGGGACGGGAAATATGAATCGGCATGTTGCCCACTTTAAAGCATCATGCGGAAATACAGGGGTAATGATGCATTCCTTCTAAGTCAGTTTATGAACAGCCTAACCGGTGTCGCTTTCGTCTGGTACGCGAGCATACCAGACGGTTCCATCATTACTTTCGCCCAATTGAAGTTTCTGTTTTGGAAAAGATTCATGAGTGTCAGCGACAAAATCTCCATTTATAACCTTATGAGAAACAAGCCGGGGAAAAATGATAGCAACACAGACTTCATAGCCTGATGGTGCGACCTCGCCGTCGCGAACCGCCGATAGAGCAGGACCAATCTGTCGGCCTCCTCGTCGGGAATCTCAACAATTGAATGACTATGTTTCTAAGCACTACGGGTCTCAAAACATTCAAAGAGCTGACCATGAAGGTCCAAATGTTGGAACGCTCAAGGCAAGAGTCCACTTCGGACCCCCAAATTAACAATAGATAGTTGAGGAACCGAAAGGACGATAATCGCAAAGGCGGAAATTTCGACATTGCCGAATCTTTTAACACTTCGGTTGACTGAAATAAGCGAGGGACAGGTGGAATCGATGCCAACCTGTAACGTTCTGAAAAAAATCGTTTAGGTGAAATTTCCGATAATCGGTAAAATAACTGGTGTTTTCCCTAAAAACCAAGATATAATTATTTTTCAACATAAACTTAAATATACCTATTTTAGCAATGTAATGGCTAGTATTGATATTTATTTGGTCACTTATAAATTGTTAGTTTACTTAAATATTTTTCCTTAATTAATTATTTTTAATATTATTTTAAATTTTCACTTATACATTTAATTAGTGATAATTACAATTTGGAATGGGTTAATTATACTTTAGTGCACCATGACACATCTAAACATATATTGTAACATGTGCTTTCAAAAAAATTGGGATGGTTCTAGTTATATTTGCATAGAAAAGGTAAAAGGAAATATTGAAATAAAATGGAAAATGAAGGGATAAAGAGGCATGGTGGTTGATATTTGAGGTATGGGCTTTTCTTGACTAGGTATTTCCCTCCCCCCTAACACACACACACCCTCACCCTCTCCCCTCAAGCTGGCCGAGCCTCCCACACCAGCAGCCCCTCCCCAAATGCCTACTCCGAACTAAGAAAAGAAGAAAAGGAACAAAAGAAATTAGTAAAAAAAAAGTATGGGTATAATTGAGGTATGGGGAGTTGACTTGAAAACACCACACATTTACCTCACTCCCTCACCTCTCCCCTAAAGCTGGCTGAACCCATTCCAGCAGCCCCTCCCCATTTTCCCCACTTCATTTTCCATCAAAAATCCCTAAAATTCCATCAGAAATCCAAACTAAAACCTCACAAACTCCTAATTAAACCTTACCAATTATTCCTTGATCAAAACTAGCATAGTTCTTGGAGTAAGAGAGCAATTTGATGTGGGGTGTTTTTCGTCACCCCATTGAGATGAGAATACGCACGCGCTTGTCAGGCGTACTACAGATTCCCCCTGCCTAGGGTAGATGGGAGTTTATTGATCATGGGGATCCGAATCTTCGGCAGCCGCGGACTAAGCTGCTGTTAATTACCTCTCGTCTTTGGAGCGAGAGAACCTCCGATTAACGGATTAAACTGATCATACGAACCCAATGTGCGGTATTGTGTTTTGAAGGGGTTTTGGATATATCGGGACCCCGCAGGGTTTTTACGGGGGTCCCGCTACCCGGATAGCGGGTTGGGGGTCAAGGGGGCTAGCAGCCCCCTTGCGGGGTGCGGGGCAGTGCCCCGTTAGAAATTTTTTCTAACGGGAACAGTGTGGTGGAGTATGTATGTGTGTCCATATATGTATATATACATATATATATATATATATATATATAATGGAAAGGGCATCCATAGGATGCGTGGGAGAAGGCGCTAGCGCCTCACTTGAGCGGCACGCGAGCGCTTAGGCGCTGGCACGAATGCTTTGGGTGCTAGCGCCCCCACGTGCCCGGCACGCTGGCACTCGGACGCTAGCGCCCCACGTGCCCGGCACGCGGGCGCTCGGGCGCTGGCGCTTTGGGCGCGAGCGCCCCACGTGCCCGGCACGCTGGCGCTCGGGCGCTAGCGCTTTAGGCGCTTGGGCGCTAGCGCTTTGAGCACTAGCGCTTTAGGCGCTTGGGCGCTAGCGCCTCACGTGCCTAGCACGTGGGCGCTCGGGCGCTGGGCGGCAAAAAGGGACTTGGTCCCTGCACTGGGAGTTGTACTCCCAAAAAGAAATACTTTATTTATTTTTATTTTTGTGTGTGTGTGTATATTGAGAAGTTAAACTCCTAAGATATTTTTGGAGCTGATGAAGGGGCTTCTCCCTTGAGCCCTGGATCTCCTCCAAAGTGGGATTTTCGGAGATGGGTCTCCTTCTTCCTCCTCTGTTGGCCGGATCTTGAAGAACAAGAGGTATGAGATTTAAAAATCTCCCCTTTTTGAGATCTAATGGAAGATCTGGGCTCCACTTTGTGGGTTTTGTGGTGAAAAACTATTTAGTTTTGAAAAAGAAAGAGTAAAACTCTTGATTTAATTCAAAAGAAGGGAAGAAGGTTTTAGAACCTTTTGGAAGGAGAAGGAGGCACAGGAACCCTAGTTTTTGGGGAGAATGAAAAGTGTATTAGATATTTTCATCATGTTGCCTCTTATAGGCTTACACATTTACATATATCCTCTTGGGATTTACAAAATGGCATTTTGCCCATCCCATGTCTCATGTGCTATTTCTTTTTGCACATAAGCCATGGACTTTACAAAAATTTGGCTTTATGCCCATTTTGCTTACATTCATGCACAAAAAATTACATCAAAATTATTTGTTACATGATTTTTATTTTGGCATGGAGAGGCCGGCCGCGGGGCTCGACTTGGGCATGGGCCCACTTGCTTGGGCTTGGGCCAGCTTACTTGGGGTTGACCTTGACTTTGACCTGGTCAACTGGAGTGCAAATATTGACCCCAACAAAGTGCCCCCCATCAATAAATGCACACCGCGCATATGAGTTGTGTGCATGAAATTGATGGATCTTGAAGCTGGACTTCGAGGTGGAACATCATTCCGGGGGCGGAGTATCCTTCGGGGAGCATGATTCCCGAAGATCGGAGCATCATTCCGATTTGCGGGGCATAATTCCAGGGTCGGAGTATCATTCCGAAGAGTCGGAGCATAATTCCGATTTGTGGAGCATAATTCCAGGGTCGTAGTATCATTCCGAAGAGTCGGAGCATAATTCCAGGATCGGAGCATAATTCCGAAGAGTAGAGGCATGATTCTAGGGATCAGAGCATGATTCCGATGAGCATAACTTTGGGGATCGGAGCATAATTCCGAGGATCGGAGCATAATTCCGATGAGCGGAGCATGATTCCAAAGGGGTCGGAGTGTAATTCCGACGAGCGGCAGACATTCTGACCGAAGTATAATTTCGATGCAGAAGTTGATTCCCTGGCAAAGCATAATTCCGACAGGGAAAGAGATACTCCGAGGCGAAGCATGATTTTGACACGGGGTACATTCTGAGACGAAGCATGATTTCAATGCAGAGCTTGTTAGTCGACTTGATTCCGAGGCGGAGCTTAATTCCGACGGGAAGGTCGCTGGATGATTCCGAGCCGAAGCATAATTCCGACAGGGAAGGCAGATACACCGAGGCGAAGCTTGATTTTGACGCGGGGGACACTCTGAGACGAAGCATGATTCCGACGCAGATCTTGTTGGTTGATTCCGAGACGAAGCATAATTCTGACAAGGAAGGCAGATACACCGAGGCGAAGCTTGATTTCGATGTGGGGTACTGTTTCCCCCAATCAGAGCAAAGCTCTGTTTGAATTTCAAAATTCAAAATTCGAAGCAACGCTTCAAATTCTTTGCGCTGAGCGCAACGCGCCACGTGTCGAAAGCCGATACGCCAGCGCAGCGCCCAAGGCAGCACGCCCAATCAGAGCAAAGCTCTATTTAAAACAAAATTAAAGGAAGCAACGCTTCAGTTACACAGGCGCTGCGCTGCGCGACACGTGTCAGCGCAGATGCGCAAGCGCAGTTGCGCTGCGCCGTGCGCTGCGCGACACGTGTCAGCGCTGATGCGCTGCGCGACACGTGTCAAACGCTGGTGCATTGCGCCAAACAGAATTAAAATTTTAATAAGATCTTTCTGTTCTTGTTAAAACAAGAAAATTGCCTTCTGTAAAACAGAAGCCCTTGGATCAAAGATCCAACGGTGGGGAAAATTTCTCAAATCCCTCAGAGAATGATCTCTATAACAAACTTAACAAACCTATGGGCACTATATAAAGACCCCTAGACCCCAATTCAAAAAAGGAAGGAATATTGTGAGAGATTGAGAACCTCAAAACAGAGAGAACTCTGAAGAAATTTCAAGAAAAAGGTAGAAATCTTTATAAAATAGAAGAATTTCTTCTAATAGATCATTGATCTAAAGACAAGATCAATGATCTTCATATAATAAACAGTGCTTTGCACTTTTTTATGAACCACTGGTTCTCTGAAACAAGAAAAACAAGAAAAACTTGTTTTCTTTGATCTAAATTAGATCAAGAAATCAAACAGTGCTTTGCACCTTTTTATGAACCATTGGTTCTGGAATCTAAAAGATTCTCAAAGTTAATAGTGCCTTGCACTTGCAAAACTGCACTGTTGCGCTCTTGGGTTGGCGCAAGCCACCAAAGAGCGCCACGTGTCAGCATCTGAACCACTTGTGCTATGCGCTTTTGAAATAGAGCCTCGCTCGCCACGTGTCAGCAGCGCAAGCGCAGCGCGCTGGTGCAGCGCACTGCACTTGTGTGACACGTGTCGTCACCACAAGCACTTGCGCTCAGTGATTGGCGCAAAGCGCCTGACAAATGCAAAAGCATTTCTTTTACTAAAGGGCCAGGCCCAAACCAGAAAGGCCTAGTAGGCCAAATTAAATTGCAATGCAATAAAAAGGGCAGAGCCCAAACAAAATTGATGCTCTGCATCATTTATAAATGGGCAGAGCCCAAACAAAATAATAAATAATGCAATGCATTATTTTAAAAGGGGCAGAGCCTAAATAAAGGTCCAACAGAGACCAAGATTAATGCTATGCATTATTAAAAAGGGGCCAAGCCCTAGCACAGGCCTAATAGGCCAAAAACAAATAAAAGCATTGAACATTTTTCAACTGGATTTAGCCCAATCATGGCCGTAAGTTCTTAAATTAAATTGACTGAGCACAACTGCTCTCTTAAATCAATTTACATCCGGTTCGAGAGTACATCTCCGAACCCCTCTGACACTTATCGTTGTAATCCTTCAACGACGTCAGAGAGGTGACGGGTCCCGACGACCACACACCCATATGGACTGCGGGGTCCTTAAACTCGTGGACTTATGCGTCCTTAAACCAAGATACGGACTGTGGGGTCCCTAAACCCACGGACTTATGCGTCCTTAAACTACCATGGACCACCACGTCCCTAAACTGGAATATGGACCACTATGTCCCTAAACTGGCAATGGACCGCAATGTCCTTAAACTACTTATGGACCACTACGTTCCTAAACTGGAACGGACTGTAGAGCCCCCTTAAACGCTCTTTTGTCGGATCTAAACGATCCCGTTTAAGTCGATCTTAGTCTCAAATACGGCTAACGTATCCTTAAACATTTAAATAGACTTCACACCCCCTAATCAACTTCGGTCTAAGGGTACATTTCTGAACTCCTCTGACACCTATCGTTGTAATCCTTCAACGACGTCAGAGAGGCGACGGGTCCCGACGGTCATATATTAAATGGATCACTACGTTAAGTTGATCTTAGTCTCAAACAGGACTAACGTATCCTTAACGAACGTTTAAGTTGATCTTAGCCTCAATATGGCTAACGTATCCTTAAACTAAAAACGCCAAACCCAAATCTAAGTAACTACGGATTTGGACTAATCCACGTCCTACGGGCGACGGCACAACTTAGTCTCCGTATACAATCCACGGGCATCCACAAACAAAACAAACACATACGGCACGAAGTGAAATTCTGGAGAAGGAGAAAGTTATTACCGCGATGCGGTAGCGTAATTAACTGCAGGGGCTTGCGCCTGCAGGGAAGAGCGTCCCCACAATCAAAAACCCCTCTAGCGAGGGGGAATCTGACGAAGTCTGCTACATCGGCCGCATCCGTCTAAAACTCCGATACACGGTGCCATAAATCAACTTGGCATCTTCGGAGAGGTAGACGGATAAAACCATATAGCATCTGCCCCGAATCTCAGGCAAGATGTCCTCACGTCGTCTCCGCCGCCATTCGGAGGGGAACAGATTCTGGCACGCCCGGTGGGACCTTTTCCTCTTTCCACTACACACTTCGTGTGTCGTCTTCGCGAACGAATCGCGGTTTGTTAATGGTTGCCTTTGGATTTCAAGTTACTAAGATTTGGTCTTTTGCCTGGCGCAGAAATCAAGCATCAATGGCCTCTAATTGCTCGAACTGCTCGAAGTGCCAATGCAGCCGACGCTCCACCTCACCTGGAGGTGTAGCATATGGGCCTCAAGCGGCCTCCATTCTTGCCCTACCGGTAGAACAGGTGACCCAAGCCACCACCGGCCTATTCTTCGGGACCATGATCCCGCCTGCAAGCTTCACCATGCCAATGCCCGCACCAGAAGCAAACAAGAAGTCAGTCTTCGACCGGCTCACTGCTACAACGGCCCCTGTCAACGGGTCGTCCAATATCAAATCAACAGCCTCTGTCTTTGCCAGGCTAGATCAGAACTCTGATGGGCCCGCTGGGAAGCCCATGAACTCTAAAATGGCTGTCCCAAGGAAGGCAACAACCGCTGCTCCGGAAGTCGTTAAGGCGGTTTCTCCTGTCAAAAAGTCAGTCTTTTCAAGGCTGACTATTCCTGCTCCTGCCCCGGCTCGAGGATCGGTCTTTGACAGATTGAATATCACCCCTCAAAGGACAATCTCAGTCTTTAAGAGGTTAACACCAGCGGCGCCTCATTCAGACAAGGGGCAAAAGGAAGCCGTTTCTATCGCCGAGCCAGTCCCAACGGCTCGTCATGCTCGACGTCGCCATTGGCGACGGGTGAGGAAGGCAGGGGGCAACTCCCCCTCAGGGCTAACTTCACCTGCTCCAGTGGTGGAAGTCAATGCTGCTGTTCTAACTGGGAATAGCTTTGAACTGCTGAGGAGGGTACGTAAGAACTCTCCAACCGCTACACTGAAAAGATCTCCTCCACTTGCGGAGAGAGTTCCGGAAATGAAGCAAGAGCAGCCCCCTCAACGGCTGTCCTCAAAAATTTATAAAGTTTGGCGGAGAGTTCAAGACTCCGTAATTGACCCAGATCACTCTCGCCAACAGAAAAGGGCAAAGGTGCAAGAAGAAAAGGACCGTCCGATCAAACAGGAAAGGACGACAGTCACCAGAGTGCCCCCTACAACGGCCCCCTCAACTTCAACGGCCCACAAAAGAAGAAGGCCGAAGAAAACCCCCGCACCCGCGGCAAATGCCAAAGGCGGTGAGCCTGAACGCCCTAAGTCTGGGGGCATAATAGTTCATACAGTATACATGGCGTCGGGAAAGGAGGACAACCGTGCATCTACAGGTCATAGACCGCTTACACGGTCAGTAACCAAAGCTCAGGAGCAACAACAAAAGCTCCAGGAGATGATGAACGCAATGGCCGCACTCACTGGGCCAAAAGAAAGCCCTGAAACGTTCTCGGATGAACGTCAGGAACAAGAAACTGACGCTGAATTCTTTCGCCGGATATTGGAGAAGAAGGATAAAGAGGCTGCGGAACGAGCAGCCAGCATAAAGAAAATGGCCCTCCTGTTCCAGGACATGGTGGGCATGATGATTCAACAAGATCCCCCCGCTGAAGATCCCCCGATCGTCCTTGAAGACGATAGGGGAGAAACGTCAAATCCTCCACCGGCTCTGTCAACAGCCAAGGAGGAGGCAATTTCCAAAGCTGACCTGGACGAATATATAGCTCAGCAGATCCGGGTTCATCAAGCGACTGAAGCAGCCGGTCAGGTCGTAAAAACGGGGCGACCGTATCCGAGCTGGTACGACCAGATCAAGTACCCGCCGGGTTATACAATACCAAAATTTCATGTCTATAAGGGGATTGGCAATCCCCACCAGCATGTTGCCCAGTTCAGGGCGCTTTGCGGCAACACTGGCGGTGATGATAAATTGCTGCTTCGCCAGTTCGTTGGCAGCTTGTCAGATACAGCGTTCGAGTGGTACTCTGAACTCCCGAACGACTCTATCAAGACCTTTGCGGAGATGGAGCTGCTGTTTGCCCAACGTTTCGCGAGTGCCAGCGAGCGTACCCCGATAACGGCATTGATTAATACCAGGGTGAAGCCGGGCGAAACATGGGTCCAATATGCTATACGGTGGCGGAACTTATGGTCAAAATGCGAGCAACGCATTAAAGAAGCTCCTGCAGTGGGTATGTTTGTGGGAACCCTCGATCCGCAAGCAACCATCTTGCAATTTATGATGTTCTTCAAGCCGACCACCTTCCAGGCACTAATCGACAAGCTGGCGCAAATGGATCAGATGGGCCACAGACCTCCTCTTCCAAAGCCGGACTCCCGAAATGAGAAGGGGAAAGGGAAAGCGATCGTTGTCGCTAATGCTCAACAACAGCCGAGCAACTCGAAGCCAGTCGTTCGTCAAAATAATATGCGCCCGTACGTAGCCCTTAAGGAGAGGCTAGGACGTCCTTACTCGTTTCCCCGAGATAAAACGAGAAGGTTATTCGAGCTGGCGTTGCGCAACCGACTCATAAATCTGCCGGATCCAAAACGTCCGTCGCAACCAAATGATGTCAATGAGCCCAACTACTGTCCTTATTATCGAGTACTGGGTCATCCGATCGAAGATTGCTACGTCTTCAAAAATTGGCTTGAAGACGAGTACCAACAGGGCAAGTTCGCGTTATCTGACAAATGGAAGGTGAATCCCCCGCAGCCCCACACCTCTAAAAGGATGAATACGCCAGGGGCAACATGCTCTGTCGTTGAAAAAGCTCCTTGGGAGGTTGTACTATCAGCCAAGACAAAGAGAATGTTGAACGATCTTCAGACATGCCCTGCGATCAAGTGGAAGAACCCATTGGAACCGCAGGTCATTGAAGGAATGTTGAAACCGCGTCCAACTCAAATGATCGATGGAGGTGGCCCAAGCATTCACAACCAGCCGTCGAAATCTTCAAAGAAGAAGAAAAAGAAATCAAAGAAGCCCGTGAAGCCTGGCGACAATGAGGGAGAAAGTTCATCTGATGAATCTGAAGAATATGTGGCGACCTGTCATGTGATTTCCCATTCGTTCATGAACGATGAGGAGACTCCTTGCACTGAAACGCTGGGGGCAGATCCTGAACCAAAAATTTGGGGGCCATCGGATGAAGTAATTGACGCATTCCTCAATGAAACTCTCTTAAAAAGTAAAGCTGATCGGGAGCGCGAGGCGATCATATTTGAAAGGGCCAAGCGCCAACACCTTGACGAAAGAGCTGAGATACTCCCACTGGAGCAAAGTACACCCACGGCGGATAAAATCAAATTCAAGATGAGGAAAAGGTTTGCTAAAGCCGTGTCAATGGGTATGAAGCTACCATCCTCTGAGGGAAGTGTTACTGGTAAAGCGGAAATGCACCCCTCCTACTACTTATATCATCAGAAGATTTTGCACCCCGCTGAAGAGCGCAAAGCTTTCGATAGATGGTGGAAAGGATATGTTGCTCACCGACAACATTTTAAGCGGGAGAAGCGCAAAACTCGCCGGGAGCAAAACGGTACGACTGAGGGGCTTAACAGAACCACCGGCAATTGTCGCATGGTTAACGCCGGGGGATCGCAAGTGCTCACATTTGGGAGCGATTCCGACGAGGAGCTGGCTCTTAGCCCCCTCTTTAAAGAGTCCACTTCGGGAAAGGAAGAAGAGCCGAAGGTTTGCGAAAATATCCGACTGCGTAATCGGACGCTACCCGAAAAGAATCTCGGGCCCTCAAACAAAAAAGATAAAGGGAAATAAAAGGTCTCTAAGGACATTACCCTAGATGACCAAGTCATGGAAGAGCTAGCCGCCAAGGACCCGCCAAAGAAAAATAAGGTGGATTACAACGTTTTAGCGCATCTGAGGAAGCTACCCTCGCAGCTCAGCATTCTTGACGCCCTTTTACTATCAAAGGAGGCAAGAGATTCGTTAATGAAGGCACTACAGGACCCGGAGCAGTTCCAAGCTTTCCTGGCCGAAGAAAAGATGAAGGATGAATTGGAGGAAGTGCACACAGCCGATGTCACTTTTGGTGATGAAGGCCTTCTCCTTGGGACGTGCGAACACAATCGCCCCCTCTATGTCTCAGGATACTGCCATGATGTAAAGATAGGCAAAATCCTGGTCGATAACGGATCGTCTGTTAATCTACTCAATGTGCGGGTGTTAAAGGAAATCTGCATGAGCGTCCAACACCTCGCTCGAGACAAGATCACCATCTTCGGGTTCGACTCCCAATCATCAAAGACTCTTGGATCTGTGATACTGACGCTACGCTTTGGGCTGCTCATCACGGACATTAAATTCCACGTCATAGATGCCAAGACATGCTACAACGATCTGCTCGGCCAACCATGGTTACACGAGTACAATATCATCCCTTCTACACAGCATCAGTGTATGAAATATTTTAGGGATGGTCTCGAGTATACCGTGACGGGAGAACTGAATCCGTTTTCCGTAAACGAAGTCCGCAAATATGAAAATGCCAAATACTTCTTGTCGAATTTCGAAGACACGGAAAGGTGTCACAAGCCGGAGAACAAAACTAATGCTACCATCCCTGTCTTCGGCAGTGATACTGAGGAGGAAGGGGAGATAGTTTATTCGGGTCCGCCCCAATACAACAAGCCGAGACCATCCGCTCCTACGTTGATCTTTGGTAGTGATTCGGAGGATGAGGTCCATGCTGTATTCTCTGCTCGACCTTCAATACGAGCTTCCGCTGACGAAGAGCAAAGTCTGCAAGTCGCCATGGTGCCGCTTAAATATTATAAAGAACTGGATGCGCTCGATACCAACAGTGTAGAGGAACTGCAGACGTTCTATATCCCTCCCAGGCGAGAAGGCGAAAAGGCAATTCTATTCTACCGCTCTGAAGAAACCAAAGTGGAGAAAGAAATCTGGCATGGGGCGGATCCTACGCTGGACAGGCTTCAACCCATCCGTCTACCCAGATATTATACAGAAGGCTTGAAGAGGCTGTTGAAGCACCAAGGGATACCCTTCGAACAGACCGCTAGAAAGGCCAAATTCTATGACAGGGTTTGGAACGTACCCGGAACTCAGCACAAGCTGCCTAGTGGGAGGATGGAAACAATCGGATTCGGATACATTCGGTCCAAGAAACGAGAGCTACTCCGCGATTGTTACGTCGTACATGACTTCAATGAAGAAGCAGATGCTCAACGGGAGGACGCTAATCCTGAACCAGTAAAAGTTCTTGATGCAAAAGTGCCCAGTCCGTCGTTCGAGAAACAAATGGACAGGCTTATAAGGGAAGCTGGTCAAAAAGTCCGAGACGATCACAACCGTGAAATGGCCATCTATGAGAAAGCCAAAACGCAACGCCTCCTTCAACAGGCCGTCAAAGATGAAAGTGCCGCTCCTTGTCAACCTGTTATAAAAAAGGCTCGACGTAGAAGCAGAAACAAGTCGAAAGGCCAAAAAAGCGCTCAACAGCAACAAAGCGGGACTAAGAAGCCACGCAAGCGGGAAATGAGTGGTTCCGATTTATCCCTCATGAAGAAAATGGGTCGAGCGTACTCGTTTCCTCGGGACAAGACGAAGAGAATACTTGATCTTGCTCTAAAACATCAAATGCTTACACTGCCGGAGTCCAAAAACCCCGAACAAGCAGGCGAAGTCTCTGACCCAAATTATTACTCTTACCATCGAGTAATAGGGCATCCTCTTGAAGACTGCTTCACCTTCAAGAATTGGGTTGAAGATCAGTATCAGCTTGGCAAGTTCGCTCTGTCTGACAACTGGAGGGTAACGCCGCCACAGAAACACGAACCCAAAGCTACAAGAACAGAACCAACTCCACATTAGGATTGAAAGCGGATTTGCACTTGTCACGTGATTACAATATTAAAAGAAGAGCCCGAGAACATGGGTAACCTTCCCTGGTGCTTCGAAAACAGCAATGATGAGGTGATCTCAGAATTTCCACCAGCTCCGAAAGAACTGGAGGATGGAATACACACCACTGCAGATGACCTCAAGAAAATTGAGTTGGGGACGGCAAATGATCCGCGACCGATATTTGTCAGCGAGCTGCTATCTGAAGAAAGGGTGGTTGCGTTAAAAGACGTCCTTGTACAGCATAGAGATTGCTTCGCATGGAACTATTCCGAAATGCCGGGACTAGATCCAGAAATTGATGTGCACAAATTGGCGATATCCCCGGACATCAAGCCAGTCAAACAGGCGCCGAGGAGAATGCGGCTCGAGCTTGAGATGAGTATCAATTCTGAGGTCAAAAAGCTAATCGACTCTAGCTTTATCCAGGAGGTTCAATATCCTGAGTGGATCGCTAACATCGTCCCGGTGATGAAGAAAAATGGGACAGTGCGCATATGCGTAGACTTTCGGGATCTCAATAAAGCCTGCCTGAAGGATGATTTCCCAGTGCCAGTCACCGAGCTGATGATAGATAATACGTCCACTCATGAGGTTTTTCCCTTCATGAACGGCTCATCAGGGTATAATCAGATAAAGATGCATCCCGAAGACCAGAAGCACACTGCTTTCCGGACTCTTTTAGGAATATTTTGCTACAAGGTGATGCCCTTCGGTCTAAAGAACGCCGGTGCCACCTATCAGAGGGCCATGACGAAGATCTTCGATGACCTTATACATGAAATCGTCGAGTGCTATATCGACGACCTCGTGGTTAAGAGCAAATCATACGAGGAACATCTCGAGCATCTAAAGACTGTATTTCAACACCTTCGACAATACAACTTGAAGATGAACCCTCTTAAGTGTGCGTTCGGGGTTTCTTCGGGTAAATTCCTGGGATTCATCGTCCGACACCGAGGTATCGAAATAGATCCGTCTAAGATCAAGGCGATCATGGAAATGCCTCCGCCGAGAACTCTCAGACATTTGCGGTCTCTCCAAGGGAAGCTCGTATATATACGGCGATTTATAGCCAATCTTTCAGGCAAGTGCCGTCCTTACAGCCACCTGATGAAGAAGGGAACTCCATTCGTCTGGAATCAAAAATGCCAGGGTGCGCTGGACGAAATTAAACAGTACCTGCAGAACCCGCCAGTGTTGGCTGCTCCAGTTAAGGGGAAGCCTCTCATTCTTTATACAACCGCCCTCGAAGGTTCTTTAGGCGCATTATGGGCGCAAGAGAATGACCAAGGGAAAGAAAGAGCACTCTACTATTTAAGTCGAGTTCTTCTGGGGGCAGAAAGCAACTACTCTCCCATTGAAAAACAATGCCTGGCATTGATCTTCGCGATAACAAAACTCAGGCACTATGCATTGGCGCACGAAGTCCGTCTCATCTCGAAGGTAGACCCCCTTAAATATTTGATGTCGAAGGCCATATTGACGGGGCGACTCGCTAAATGGGCCCTGCTCTTGATGGAGTTCTCGATAACGTATCAACTCTCAAGGCAGTGAAAGGCCAGGCCATCGCCGACTTCCTTGCTGAGCATCCGATACCGGCCGATTCTCCTCTGAATTGCGAGTTGCCAGACGAACATGCGTTTGACGCTATCGATGGGAACGATACCCGATGGGAACTCTATTTTGATGGAGCATCTTCCATGAAGAAGCGCAAACAAAGTACGCCAATGATCAAATCAGGGGTAGGCCTCATCTTCGTGACTCCACAAGGAGGAATAATGCGCTTCGCTTTCTCCTTAACAGAGCCGAGGATGAATAACGAAGCCGAATATGAAGCCTTGATAGCAGGTCTCAAGATCACCATCGACATGGGAATTGAAAACCTCCTCATATACGGAGATTCTCAACTGGTCATTAGTCAAGTAAACGGCGACTACCAAACGTGCAAACCGGAGTTGGTGAAGTACGGTGAAAAGGTGCAACAACTGTTGACCCAAATTCCCTCCTATACTTTGGAAAGCATACCGCGCGCGGAAAATAGCAAAGCGGACGCGTTAGCTAAGCTCGCTAAAGAACTGGCTGACGAGAATTTTGATGACGTAAGGATCATGGTACAAAGCCGTCGGGTGCTCGCCCCAGCAGAAATACCTCCGGAATCATCCAAAGAAAAGGCAGCGACTGAACGGACGACCCTACAAATAAAAGACCGTGAGAAGGCTGAGGATTGGAGAGAAGTCTTTATAGACTACTTCAAATACCATCGAACACCTGAAGATGCGTCCTCAAGACATCAGCTTATGAAACGAGCTCTATCTTTCGCCTTCGTCAATGATACTTTGTACAAGAGGTCGTTTGATTCTCTGTGGCTGAGATGCTTAGGACCGGACGAAGCAGAAAGAGTCGTTCAGGAAGTTCATGACGGAATCTGTGGTTCTCACCAAGCGAGCCCGAGGATGAAGTTGAAGATCAAACGGATGGGCTACTACTGGCCCACGATGATTCAGGATTGCCTCGAATATGCGAAGCAATGCCACTCATGCCAAATCTATAGGGACTTCATCCACCAACATCCAAATCCATTATATCCAACGGTGGCTAGCTGGCCGTTCAAAATGTGGGGGGCTGACATAGTCGGCCCCATCAAACCAGCATCGTCCAGAGGACATCGTTTCATCCTGGCGACGACAGATTACTTCTCCAAATGGGCAGAAGCAGTACCGTTGAGGGAAGTGAAGACGGAGAATATCCTTCATTTCTTCAAGACGCACGTCATATATCGGTTTGGAACTCCGAGACGGATCATCTCCGATAACGGGCCTGCCTACAGGAGCCACAAGATCAGTCGCTTTGCGCAACAGCATAATATAGACTGGCGGTATTCCTCGGTTTATAATCCGCGAGCTAATGGTTTAGCCGAGGCCTTCAATAAGACCCTGACGAAGATCATGAAAAAGACGGTGTCCCGAAATAAGAAAGACTGGCACGAGAGACTGCAAGAGACTCTTTGGGCGTATCGAACTACGTTCAAGACGGCCACGAACGCAATGCCATACGCGTTGGTATTCGGTACGGAAGCAGTACTCCCCCTCGAGATAGAGCTACCCTCTCTACGAGTGGCAGTCCACTACGAGTTGACGAACGAAGAAAATGCTCACCTTCGCCTTGAAGAGCTCGATGCCCTTGATGAAACACGGCTCATAGCGCAACAAAATCTGGAAGCTTATAAAGCAAAGATGACGCGCTCATATGAAAGATTGACCCGACCGAGGACATTCTGCCAGGGCGAACTCATGCTAGTGGTCAAAAGGCCTATGATCCCCAATCGCGCCAAGCGGGGAAAATTCGAACCGAACTGTGAAGGCCCGTACATCATAGATAAAGTCTACCAGGGTGGAGCCTATCTACTCATGGATATGCATGGTGAAAGGCCTTTCAGGCCAATAAACGGTCGCTTCCTAAAGAAATACTACGCTTAATGAGCCACAGCCTAGGTTAATGATAGATGACGACGACTATGTCCGCTCGCTATCTTCCTAAGCCCAAACTCTATAAGTAGTAACTGGCCTTCTCCAGCACCGGACCGAGATGTCCTTAAACTAATGACGGACCGAGACGTCCTTAAACTAATGATGGACCGAAACGTCCTTAAACCACTACCGCAGCATTCTTAGGCTGACGAGATGAATAAAAAAAAATAAAAATATATATATAATAAATAAAAACGGTATGTCCATAAGCAAAAAGGGCACGGATGAAAACCCGAAAGGGCTCCGTGAGTAAAAACAGCAGGGCTACCGGCGAGTGTTCGTGAAAACCTGAAAGGGCGCGACCTCGTAAAAAAAATAAGAAGAAAATAAAAGGAATAAAAAAAACGGTATGTCCCTAAGCAAAATGGGCACGGATGAAAACCCGAAAGGGCTCCGTGAGTAAAAATAGCAGGACTACCGGCGAGTATTTGTGAAAACCCGAAAGGGCGCAATCTCGTTAAAGAACACTTACAGGGTCCTCTCGACCTTGTAAGGAGAAACCACCCGCGTGAGATCCTTACGACTCACAAGGGAGAAGCACACTTAGGGATCCCCACGATTCCTAAGGAGAAAATACACTTGCGAGATCCTCACGACTCGTAAAGAGAACTCTCTTATGGGACCCTCACGGCTTATAAGATTTGAAAGTCTTAAGTTATAGAGACCTAAACCTGTGCTTAAGCAAATCCCCCACAACTTTAGATATTGCCCTACAAGCGGTCCAATACTGGCTCTTGTATACAATCCACGGGCGCGAATAAACATTTCCCTAACCAAGTCCCATCCATGACTGGGGATATGTACACATGATGAACAACCCTTATAAGTCCTCTCGACTTACAAGGAGAAAACCCTCTTGTAGGATCCTTACGACTTACAGAGGAACATGCACTTAGGAATCCTCACGATTCCTAAGGAGAAAATACACCTACAAAATCCTCACGACTTATAGGGAGAAATAACTTTGTGAGACCCTTACGGCTCATGAAGTCAAAAGCCTTAGTCGACAGGACCTGAACCCTGTTCACTAAGCCACCTTTGTTTGACATCGACAGAGGCAGATGATGATTCGCTCCTGGCAATATCCCAGTTGTAGCGGTGCTGATGCCGAAATCGGTGTCTAATTTCAGGTTTACGGTAAAAAGCCAGTAGGCCGCACAAGCATACGAAATAGCCGAAATGATGGGGCAACTTGCAATAAAAAACAGCAAGTAAAAATGTATGCACACGAAATAGCCGAAATGATTGGGCAACTCGCAATAAAAAGCAGCGAGTAAAAAATAAAATAAACAGCCAAAATGATTGGGCACCGCGAAAAATAGCCGAAATGATTGGGCAATCGCGATCTTCGCGATATAAAAGCTGAAATGATAGAGCATCGCGGAAATAAAACAAAAAAATGATGATAAAACTTTGGCCCTACAGTTGAGATCACCTCGATCCCTGTATACAATCCAAGGGAGAAAACAAAGAGGGAACCATACTTTCGCAACAGGCTCCGCCAGAAAACGAAGCCAAATCTCGGCGGTTCATCCCAACCCCGAAGAAACCAGTGTCTTCGGCAAATCCTTCGACTCGAGGAAACAAGTGTCCTTGACGAAGAAAATCCTGATTCGCGTCGACTCGCAGAGAAACCAGTGTCTCCGCGGGAAATTCTCGATTCGTTTCAACACCAGGAAAACAAATATCCTTGGCAAATACCTCAATTCAGGGAAACTAGCGTCCGTGATGAGAGCCTCCTGATTCGCATCGACTCGCAGAGAAACCAATGTCTCCGCGGGAAATTCCCGGTTCGTTTCAACTCCGAAGAAACCAGTGTCTTCGACCAAATCCTTCGACTCGAGGAAACAAGCATCCTTGACGAAGAAAATCCTGATTCGCGTCGACTCGCAGAGAAACCAGTGTCTCTGCGGGAAATTCTCGATTCGTTTCAACACCAGGGAAACAAATATCCTTGGCAAATACCTAAATTCAGGTAAACTAGCGTCCTTGATGAGAGCCTCCTGATTCGCATCGACTCGCAGAGAAACCAGTGTCTCCGCGGGAAATTCTCGATTCGTTTCAACACCAGGGAAACAAATATCCTTGGCAAATACCTCAATTCAGGGAAACTAGCGTCCTTGCTGAGAGCCTCCTGATTCGCATCGGCTCGCAGAGAAACCAGTGTCTCCGTGGGAAATTCCCGGTTCGTTTCAACTCCGAAGAAACCAGTGTCTTCGGCAAATCCTTCGACTCGAGGAAACAAGTGTCCTTGACGAAGAAAATCCTGATTCGCGTCGACTCACAGAGAAACCAGTGTCTCCGTGGGAAATTCTCGATTCGTTTCAACACCAGGGAAACAAATATCCTTGGCAAATACCTCAATTCAGGGAAACTAGCGTCCTTGATGAGAGCCTCCTGATTCGCATCGGCTCGCAGAGAAACCAGTGTCTCCGCGGGAAATTCCCGGTTCGTCTCAACTCCGAAGAAATCAGTGTTTTCGGCAAATCCTTCGACTCGAGGAAACAAGTGTCCTTGACGAAGAAAATCCTGAGTCACGTTGGCTCGCAGAGAAACCAGTGTCTCCACCAGAAATTCCCGATTCGTCTCAACTTGCAAGATGAAGCCTCAGGCAGCAGGGATTAGAAAACTTGTTTCCTGAACAATGGGACCCTGCAAGTCGGTCTAAAACGGTCTCTTGCATACTATTCACGGGTCTCACTCTCCAAAGTCGAATTTCGACAAGGAGGGAAACAACCGCTTACTGGTCCTCTCGACTCGTAAGAGGGAAAAATTCTCTTATGGGATCCTTACGACTTATAAGAGAAAACACCCTTAGGAATCCTCACGATTCCTAAGGAGAAAACCCACCTACGAGATCCTCTCGATCCTTAGGGAGAAAAGTCTCTATGAGACCCTCATGGCTCATAGAGTTGAAAAGTCTTAGGCAACAGATCTGAACCTGCGGCCTAAGCCATCGTGAAGAAATCAAGGTGCTTACTCTGTTATCTGCCAATTATGTTTATCAAGACAACATGCTGATAATAAGAGAAGGCAGAAAGCAAAAGAGCATACAAGACATTGCAAAGAAAAATGTGTATCTTTATTTATTGACGTCAATCAAATACAAGGTGAATCGTACAAAAGAATAAAGAATGGATACATGTTATTCGAAAAAGAAAAAAAAATTTACAAGTATATGGATACAAGGAGAACTACTGGGAAGGAAGCGTCTTGCATAGCTTTATCAATTGTTCACGCACTTCCTTCCACGCCTTTTCCTGATCTGCCACCTCCGCCAGCTCTGCCTCCACTCGAGCCCGCTGCTGCAAGAAGGACGCAAGCTGCTCCCCAATGGCCTGATGAGCAGCTTCCCGGCCTGGGGTGTCACGCTCGGCGACATCAAGCTTTCGCTTCAAGTTTAGCCCATGAGAGATGCGTTCCAGGAGGCCCTCAAACATAGCTTTCACTTGGGCAGCATTCGCCTCAACCTCAGCACGCAGACGAGCCGTCTCGCTCGAGGTCTCTTGGTATTCCCTCAGCCTTAAAGCCACTTCTTGTTCCAAGTGGTGGACGTAAGAAGCGCTTTGCTCGATCCACGCTGCTCTTTCATTGCTTGCGGCTAAGGTCTCGGGAGCAGGGCGCACAAACTCCAGCTGATGCAGACAAGCCTCGATCTCCCGGCAATGGTTAACCCAAGACGCGATGATGCCCTCGTCGTGGAAATTTACGAGTATCACCAGCATCGGGTTGACCGCCATAGCGAAATCCGCAGTAGATGTAGGAGTCTCGACGTCGAGTTCCTCGATGTAGTCGCTCAATATGCGTAGGCTATTTGCGGCGCCTTTCAAGGACGGACGTCTCAGGAAAGGGCCCGCCGGCATTGTAACACGAGGCTTGAAGGGCACCGAGACCGGAACGACAGCTGAAAAAACAAGATATGATCAGATAACAGTTCAAGAAATAAAAAAGGGGGAGTTATTAATGTGATAGTTGCTGTACCAGCTGAGGCAGGTGGCAAGGCCGGAAGGGCCGGTGGCGCGGCCAATCTTTCATCCCCTCCTTCAATTTGTAGCACTGCAGTCGGGACGAGGAAAAGTTAGAAATAATTCCATCACTGAAAAAGAAAGATATCAATTGGAAACCATACTCACCAGCGCCACCAGAGGGAGAAGCGAATTCAGATGGGAAGGAGAAGTGTGGGAGCAACACTTGATAAAGATGATCAAAAAGCACTCCTGAAAAGACACAACAGTACGACTTTAGTACACAAATTATACGTCTGAAAGATAAGATTAATAAGTTGCAAACCCATACCTTCCAACATCTTCGATGGTATGAGAGAGGGCTGAGAGGTGACCACCGCCAAGGCAGTAGTTGAAGGCGCTCCCTCGAGCAATGGGGCATCAGCGCTGGCTGCACCTGCGTTACGAACAAAGGTGAACTTGTCAGAAAGGATTGTAAGATAAAAAAAAAAGGACGGTAACTTGGGGTTTACCTGATGAGCTGCCGGCCGAAACGGAGGCGACTCCCTCCTCCATCGACATGAGGCCACCGCCCGTGGCCTCATCGCCCGACTCAATGGGGGCCGTCGTCGTGCTCGCGCGGCCAGAAGACGGCGGAAGATCGTAAACGGGGAGGGCAATGATCGGAGCATTGCCGGACTCTTGAGAAAGAGCGGCTGACTCTTCCCCAAGAGTCATGCCTATCTCACCCGCTACTTCTTCGGGCTCAGCGGTCTCCATCGGTTCATCCGCCGTCACCATGAGGTCGCCGGTCTCAAGCGCCTCATCCGCCGCTGCCCCGGGCTCAGTTATAGCGGTCGTCTCATTCGTCGCCACCTCAGGCTCGGCATCAACGACTTTCTCAAGTGCAGCTCCCTCGGCCCCCAACTCAGGCTCCACATCCCCAGCGACGTTGCCCACCGTCGGCTCGGGTTCGGCCGGTGCCTCCTCCTCTGTTCCCTTGGGTTCGACAGTCTCCGCCTCCCCCTCAGTCGGACTTGGCCCTGCAGGATAGAATATATAAGAACCAGCAGCTTTATAATTCTTACAACAAAATTCTGAAAGAAATATTACCTGAGGTGGACTTATCGTTAGCCTCCCTATTGGCACGCACCGCCTGTCTATGAGCCGTAGACAAGGCGACCGGAGGCTCTTCTGATGGAGTATCGGCACGAGGGACGGTGCTTGGGCCCGCTCCAATGGCCAAGGCAGCCCTGTGTGCCTTTGCTTCGCGCCTCAACCGCTTCCTTTCCTCCCGGGCAGTCGCGATAGACCTCTTCGACGCTTCCTTAATTAAGGTGTCGTCGTCCTCGTTTAGGGATGCCTCCAGAGCCTTTTAGGCATCTCTCATCTGCTCTTCAAGACGGACCTCCCGCGGTAGCCCTGAGGAAGCAGGAACATCGGCAGTTGGCCCGGGAAGAGTCTCCGCGTCACCTAGCGGGATCGGTATTGAGGTTCCTGAGATAAAAAGAGGAGAGGTTAGATCGACTATAACACAAGGAAAATGAAAACTTGATGAATCGAAACTTACTAAGGCCTAAGGACGCTCTAAGGCATTCCTCCTCTTGGAAGGTCTTGAGGGAAGCAGCAATGGCTTCTTCAGTGGTGATGCCTGTAGGAAGAAAAGAAGGAAAAACGTTAGTCAAAGCCAATAATAAAGATATGATGCAATAAAAAAAATGCGACTAGTGATTACCTGATTCCGCAAGCTTAGCCAGCCACGCGTCGCGCCTCGCCAACCGCTCCGAAGCTATGAGGGCGGCCTCCAAGTCCGTGTCATCCGGCGGCATGACTAATCCCTCATTAGTCCCATATTCACTCAGGCCCTCACCATAGGGAGCGTGGGGTTCCTGACCGAACGCGACGTCAGCGGCGAAGAGCGACTTCTTTTTCTTCTTCTGCCCACCAATCCTAGGTGCACTCGGGATCGACTTAAGCTTGGCAGGCACCTTAGGGCGGCGGGTCCCGATGTCCGCACCAACACCAGACTCCGGCGAGGCTACAACCACTGTCTCTACTGGAGCACATGGCGCTGGTGGTGCATCCTCAATATCGGGGAGCGGCAATCCGCGTGGAGGACTCTGCGCACGCGGTGGTCCGGCTCTAGCATCTTTTAGAGGGGGAACTACCGGGATCCTTGGCACTAAAGGAGCGTTGCGGTCGCTACCTGGAGGCGTACCCTTACGGTCGACCAACAATCTCCTTTCCTCCTTTATGACGGCTCCCGTCGAATGATTGTACCATTCTTTATATACATTGAGGAGTCGTGGAGCGTAAGCTGGCACACTGATAAAAAAGTGAGAACCCGTATTCAGGCGCATGAAATGATGCAGCGCGTTCTCCATCCCTTCTTCAGTGGCAGCAGGTTCCAGTAGGAAAGCTTCCAAGGGTACCCCTTGATCGTAGCTTAGTTGCTGGGCAAAACGATGCGGGTTGTATCTCATGAAAATCGCCGCACTGTTCTGCCTGAACACCAGGAAGCTCGGTCTAATAGAATATAACTGGAGGGTCTCCCGGGCCGTCAAAACTGAGGCTCCATCTTTGAAAGTGTCTTGCAATGGCCGCACCGCAGTAGTAGACACCTTTCCAATAGTCAACACCTTATCGATGAAAGACATCCCGTCTCCAACGGTGTGGGGGCGAAGGAGTAAACCCCTGGCGTTCCGTGGCGATGGAGTCACAATTGATGCGCCAATCAACTGTATGATGCGAGGGAAACCGCACCTGTCGTAGAACGAGGGCCTTTTGTGCATGCCGAAGACACCCGATGTGTGTAGCTCGAGCCACGATACGAAGTAGTGCATCGGGAAGATCACGTGCAGTACCCCAGGCTCATTAGCATCCGCTGCTCGACTGAGGCCATGATACAAATGTGCCAAGACGGCGATCCCAACGGCCACTTTTATCCCGATGGTCATCCGGTGAGCTGGGTAAAAGACAGAGGGCCGCATATGGAGAGAGTGCATCGGGAGTGCAAACCAACTCAACCATAGCCCGAGAAATCCTAAGAAGAAGGCCTCGTCGTCCATCCCAGGGGCTGCAACTTCCGCAAAAGACATGGTCGGGGAGTTAGGAAGGAAGAAACCCTTTTGGTCTATTTCCTTCGCCGGCAGGTTATCCAAACCTAGACCGAAAGGGTCATCAAGGGTAGCAAACTTGGCAGCTTCTACCGAGAGGACGTTTGGGTGAAGGAACCGAGCGATGAAATCCTCAAAGCTAACTCCGCGACTCCCACGTTCAATGAAAAGGGCCTCATAGATGCTCAACACTTTGATCAAACTTGGGAATTGGTGTTGAACAGCATTCTCCGGCGTGAGGCCCCTTACCACCGGCTTGGCACCGAAGAAATACTCGTCTGTCGGAAGCAAATCCTCATAGTTTTCCCCTATAACCGGTAAAACGGAGACCTCTGTGAACTCCTCCAGAGAAATTGACACTTCCCGATCCATTGCGAGGAAAGTGTGGGTAGGAATGTTCCATTGCTCCAAGAAAGCCTTGAACCACCAGGTGGGAAGCGTGGGATACTGGAAGAGGGAGACGTAGACCGCGGTGTACAACCCTAACCTTATCAACTGCGACTTCTTCGTCGACAGGATATACCGAGCCCACGGCAGATAGCCGATCGGGTGGCGGGGGATCAGACCTATGTTATATGATTGCCCCCAAGGTCGCGCCTCGCCTTGACAGATGCGGCGTCCCAGGATATCCAAAACCATAGGACGCTGAACCGGAATCGCATCTATGGCAGGATGAAGAAAGCCCTTCGAAGTCCAATCAACCATCTCCACGGCATACTGCACCGGGGGTGGGCTGGCATAATGAATCGCCCTGATGGGTTCTGACGGTACTGCGCATGTAAAGCTCTGTCGACCCATGATAATCTGATTGTACCACGACCCCCAAAGGTGGAGACTCTTATATTCCGGGTCGTGGTCCCTGATCATAGGTAACACTTCGTGGTCCAAGGGCACTTCAGGAAACCCCTCCTCCGAACGAGCAAACGGGAATGAAGTGTCGAAAGACATAGTCACTGCAAGGGAACAAAATTAGCCGTTAGTGTTGTAATTCCAACGCTTGGAGTTTGAGAAAATTTAATTAATTAATTAAATTAAAGATTAATTAAAATTAAATTAAAATTAATTACACTACACAGCAGTGCAGTGGGTAGGAGACCAAAGGGGGACCCACAAAATCTGGATGACAATACGTCAGTTAATAAGACAACCCCATCATTGGATGAGATTGTCAGTTAATTCCCAAGAGAATATTCCCATTAATAAAAAAAATCCCTAGAGATAAGGAGAAAATCTCCTCTTTCAGAGCAAAACTCTGTCACAGAGTGACACTTGTCAAACTCTGGTCTCAGGAGAATAAGATTCCTCAAAGAGCCTAGCTCTGTGATAATGATGAGAAAATCTATAAAAGAAAAGTTTTCTTTAAGCTCCTAAAAAAATTAATTAAGATTTTTTTTTTCACTTTTAGATCAAAAAGATCTACTTTTTGATCCATGAGCAAAGCTCTGCTCATGGGTTAAAACCCATGAACAAGATCTCTGTAAATCTATGGATTCTTGAGAGCAAAGCTCTGTTGGTGAAACCCCGAAGGGGTTTTCTTTAGATCAGAAGATCTATGAGAGCAAAGCTCTGTTGGTTAAGATTAATTAAAATTAATTTAATCTAAGATTAATTTTACCTAAAAGTTCTTCTAACTTTGGAAATGAGAGCAAAGCTCTGAAGTTCTTAAGCAAGAGCAAAGCTCTAAAAATCAAAATCTAGAAAATGGTGAAGATTTCTAAGGGCCAGGGGTCCTATTTATAAGGCGCTTGCGCCCCTTCAGCTCACCCATTGATCCAACGGCCTGGACCTTGCCACCGCTGCACTCACGTGAGCGCCACGTGAGCGTAACGGTGAGGGGCATTTGTTTCCCCCAATCAGAGCAAAGCTCTGGTTGAATTTCAAAATTCAAAATTCGAAGCAACGCTTCAAATTCTTTGCGCTGAGCGCAACGCGCCACGTGTCGAAAGCCGATATGCCCGCGCAGCGCCCAAGGCAGCGCGCCCAATTAGAGCAAAGCTCTATTTAAAACAAAATTAAAGAAAGCAAGGCTTCAGTTGCGCAGGCGCTGTGCACTGCGCGACACGTGTCAGCGCAGATGCGATGCGCCGTGCGCTGCGCGACACGTGTCAGCGCAGATGCGCTGCGCTGCGCGACACGTGTCAGCTCAGTTGTGCAAGCGCAGTTGCGCTGCGCTGTGCGCTGCTTGACACGTGTCAACGCTGGTGCATCTGCGCCAAACAGAATTAAAATTTTGATAAGATCATTCTGTTCTTGTTAAAACAAGAAGATTGCCTTCTGTAAAACAGAAGTCCTTGGATCAAAGATCCAACGGTGGGGAAAATTCCTCAAATCCCTCAGAGAATGATCTCTATAACAAAACCTATGGTCACTATATAAAGACCCCTAGACCCCAATTCAAAAAAGGAAGGAACATTGTGAGAGATTGAGAACCTCAAAACAGAGAGAACTCTGAAGAAATTTCAAGAAAAAGGTAGAAACCTTCATAAAATAGAAGAATTTCTTCTAATAGATCATTGATCTAAAGACAAGATCATTGATCTAAAGACAAGATCAATGATCTTCATATAATAAACAGTGCTTTGCACTTTTTTATGAACCATTGGTTCTCTGAAACAAGAAAAACAAGAAAAACTTGTTTTCTTTGATCTAAATTAGATCAAGAAATCAAACAGTGCTTTGCACTTTTTTATGAACCATTGGTTCTGAAATCTAAAAGATTCTCAAAGTTAATGTGCCTTGCACTTGCAAAACTGCACTGTTGCGCTCTTGGGTTGGCGCAAGCCACCAAAGAGCGCCACGTGTTAGCATCTGAACCACTTGCGCTATGAGCTTTTAAAATAGAGCCTCGCTCTCTGAAATTGGCGCAACTCACCAGAGCGCGCCACGTGTCAGCAGCGCAAGCGCAGCGCGCTGGTGCAGCGCACTGCACTTGCGTGACACGTGTCGTCACCACAAGCACTTGCGCTCAGTGATTGGCGCAAAGCGCCTGACAAATGCAAAAGCATTTCTTTTACTAAAGGGCCAGGCCCAAACCAGAAAGGCCTAGTAGGCCAAATTAAATTGCAATGCAATAAAAAGGGCAGAGCCCAAACAAAATTGATGCTCTGCATCATTTATAAATGGGCAGAGCCCAAACAAAATAATAAATAATGCAATGCATTATTTTAAAAGGGGCAGAGCCCAAATAAAGGTCCAACAGAGACCAAGATTAATGCTATGCATTATTAAAAAGGGGCCAAGCCCTAGCACAGGCCTAATAGGCCAAAAACAAATAAAAGCATTGAACATTTTTCAACTGGACTTAGCCCAATCATGGCCGTAAGTTCTCAAATTAAATTGACTGAGCACAACTGCTCTCTTAAATCAATTTACATCCGGTTCGAGGGTACATCTCCGAACCCCTCTGACACTTATCGTTGTAATCCTTCAACGACATCAGAGAGGTGACGGGTCCCGACGACCACACACCCATATGGACTGCGGGGTCCTTAAACTCGTGGACTTATGCGTCCTTAAACCAAGATACGGACTGTGGGGTCCCTAAACCCACGGACTTATGCGTCCTTAAACTACCATGGACCACCACGTCCCTAAACTAGAATATGGACCACCATGTCCCTAAACTGGCAATGGACCGCAATGTCCTTAAACTACTTATGGACCACTACGTTCTTAAACTGGAACGGACTGTAGAGCCCCCTTAAACGCTCTTTTGTCGGATCTAAACGATCCCGTTTAAGTCGATCTTAGCCTCAAATACGGCTAACGTATCCTTAAAATTTTAAATAGACTTCACACCCCCTAATCAACTTCGGTCTAAGGGTACATCTCTGAACTCCTCTGACACCTATCGTTGTAATCCTTCAACGACGTCAGAGAGGCGACGGGTCCCGACGGTCATATATTAAATGGATCACCACGTTAAGTTGATCTTAGTCTCAAACAGGACTAACGTATCCTTAACGAACGTTTAAGTTGATCTTAGCCTCAATATGGCTAACGTATCCTTAAACTAAAAACGCCAAACCCAAATCTAAGTAACTACGGATTTGGACTAATCCACGTCCTACGGGCGACGACATAATTTAGTCTCCGTATACAATCCACGGGCATCCACAAAAAAAACAAACACACACGGCACGAAGTGAAATTCTGGAGAATGAGAAAGTTGTTACGGCTATGCGGTAGCGTAATTAACTGCAGGGGCTTGCGCCTGCAGGGAAGAGCGTCCCCACAATCAAAAACCCCTCTAGCGAGGGGGAATCTGACGAAGTCTGCTACATCGGCCGCATCCGTCTAAACCTCTGATACACGGTGCCATAAATCAACTTGGCATCTTCGGAGAGGTAGACGGATAAAACCATATAGCATCTGCCCCGAATCTCAGGCAAGACGTCCTCACGTCGTCTCCGCCGCCATTCGGAGGGGAACAGGTACACTCTAAGACAAAGCATGATTCCGACGTAGAGCTTGTTGGTCGACTTGATTCCGAGATGGAGCTTAATTCTGACAAGGAGGTCGCTTGTTGAGTTGATTCCAGGGCGGAGCATAATCCCGACGAGGAGGTCGCCTGTTGACTTGATTCCAGGACGTAGCATAATTCCGACGAGGAGGTCGCTGGTTGACTTGTCCCCGGTACGGAGTGTCGGTGGTCGACGTTTCCCCGGCATGGAGTTTCACTGGTTTTGATGTAGAGGATGAATCCCAGGCGAAGCATAATTCCGACAGGGCAGGTGGATACTCCGAGGCGAAGCATGATTTCAACATGGGGTACATTCTGAGACGAAGTATGATTCCGCCGCAGAAGTTGTTGATTTGATTTGATTTGGGTTGACATCAGTATCGCTACACTGGAATATGGTACCAGAAGCGAATCATCAGTTGCTATGAGTGGATTTGGGGATTTAGGTTTTTGTTTGGCATCAGCATCGCTACACTGGAATATGGTACCAGGAGCGAATCATCATTTGTGTTTGCTTATCAGGAAGCGATGGCTTAGGAGACAGGTTTTAGGTCCCTATCACTTAAGACTTTTCAATTTTGTGAGCCGTAAAGGTCTCACAAAGCATTTTCTCTCTACGGGTCGTAAGGCTCCCGTATGTGTATTTTCTCCTCAAGAGTCGTGAGGACTCCTAAGTGTGTTTTTCCTTTGTGAGTCGTAAGGATCTCACGCGGGAATTTTCTCCTCACAAAGTCGAGAGGACTTTACGAGTGTATTTCATCTCTTTTTCACGAGTTTGCACCCTTTCGGGTTTTCACAAACTCGCCGGCAGTCCTGCTGTTTTTACTCACGGAGCCCTTTCGGGTTTTCATCCGTACCCATTTTGCTTGTGGACATACCTTTTTTTCGCTGGCGGGACTTTGAATGTGGTCTCGCCGGTAGGACTTGGGAGAGATTGGGATCGTTTTATGCCCGTGAATTGCATACGGTTTTACAGTATGTATGATCCAGACCGTAGGGCCGGAAAAATTTTGGGACTTTGTTGGCGTCTGCATCGCTGCACTGGAATATGGTACCAGGAGCGACTCATCATTCGCCGTTGGGGTATGGGATTTGAAATTTGTTTGGCGTCTGCATCGCTGCACTGGAATATGGTACTAGGAGCGACTCATTATTCGCTGTTGGGGTATGGGATTTGGAATTTTGTTGGCGTCTGCATCGCTGCACTGGAATATAGTACCAGGAGCGACTCATCATTCGCCGCTGGATTTTTTTTTACCATGATTGCTCTATCATTTCAGCTTTTCTTATCGTGAAGGTCGCGATTGCCCTATCATTTCGGCTATTTATCCGCGGTTGCCCTATCATTTCGGCTGTTTATTTTCATTTTTATTTTACTCGCTGATTTTTATTGCGAGTTGCCCCATCATTTCGGCTTTTCTTTTTTTTTAACACATTTTTTACATTCCCAGTTTAACGACTTAGAGGTCGATTATTCCCAGTTTAATGACATGGTGGTCAGTTCTTTTTAGAGAAAGGCAGATGTCTGAGAGAATCAGATTCCCGAAAGACTTCGGTCTCCGTTTGTATGAAATTGGCGGTCGCGGCTTGACTGTTTGTTAACATGCCTTTAGACAGTTCTATCTCTCCTGCCTTGTATTGCTTTTCGACCCAATCTTTGAAGATGAAGCAGTTCTCAATAGCATGACCTATCACTCTATGATAGGGGCGGTATTTGGGGTCGTCGGTCATATTCGCTTCTTGCGGTCTTTTTGATTCTGGCAATTTTAGACCGTTTCTTAGGGCATCTTTGAATATTTTATGGACTTTGTCCCTTCTGAAGGAATAGACCTTATCTAGCTTCTCTTTCAGTGGATCTTCTCCTCCCTCTCCTAACACTGGCTTCCGAAGCCGGTTGGCATTAGGCCCGCTCATCTCTTGTTTATTTCGGTTAGCCGAGATGTTGAAAGATTCAAAATCGTCGGAATTTTCGCCTTTACGATTTTCGTCCTTTCGGTTTCTCTAGGACCTATTGTTATTTTGGGAGTCAGAGGAGGACTCCTGCTTTGAGCGTTCCAACATCTGAACTTTCCTGGTCAGCTCTTGGAATGTTTTGAGACCCGCGGTGCATAGAAACGGGGCCATCCAATTGCTGAGATTTTTGATGAGAAGACTGACAGATTGGTCTTGCTCTATCGGCGGTTCACATTTGACGGAGAGATTGCGCCATCGGGTTATAAAATCCGTGCCGCTTTCGTTGCTCTTTGGCTTGGTCCTTACGAGGTCAGTAATAGTGATCTTATCGCTGACACTCATGAACCTTTGTCGAAACAAAGATTCCATTTGGATGAAAGTAGTAACAGAGCCATCCGGTATGCTCGCGTACCATTCGAAAGCGGCATCGGTCAGGCTATTAACAAACTGGCGGAGGAGAAGCGCATCATTGCCCCCAGTATTCCCGCATGAGGCTTTAAGTAGGCGATGTGCTGATTCGCATTTCCCGTCCCATCGAATCTTCCGAATTTAGGGATGACATAGCCGCTGGGAAATTCTACCAGATCATACTGAGCAGGATATGGTCTCCTGCTGCTGCTAACATCTTTTTGCGCTTCGGCTTCAGCTACCAATGTTTTGACTTTGTTGGCAACCAAATCCATGATTTGATCTTGAGTTAGCGGGCTACTGTCATCGGTAGCCAAGATATTTCCCGAGATAGGATGCGACTGACTTTCATGCGGTCCGCCCACTTTTGGATTTGAGGGAATAGGCGTCGGCTGTCTCGGGACACCGTTTCCCGGTTCATGAGCAGAGCCCTGCGCTTAATTGGGCGGCTGAGAGGCAAGTCGGGCCGTGAGCTGCAAGACGACATTCGTCAAGTCGTCAATTTTGGAGTAAAGTTTGGCCATCTCCTTATCTTTACTTCTGAGCTGTTTTCGGAGCTCTTGGAGAAGTTACTGCTCCGCGTTCTTGGGACGGAAGATTGGCTCCTCTTCGCTTTCCGAGCCCGACTCTTCATGAACCGAGGGCTCTCTCTGCTTATCAGCCTCACTGGAAGGGTCTTCATTACCTTCCAGAGGAGGCCGGTCTTGGAATGTGGCAGCCATATTCACACCAGATTGGATTTGAGATGTGGTGGCCCCATCCTTGCTGCGAAGGTTATTGCTGGGACGCGTGCCCACCATGTAGACTGTGTGGATAACACATTCAACCATCCTTTCATCACTGGCAGCTGGTTTCGCGGAGCGGTCCGGGCTTTGGAAATTCATAAATTTTAACATGGTCGGAGCCCAAGCCCTTTTGTTGGCTCTATATCTGAGCCGCTTCTGCCTCAGCTTCTCTGCCTTAAGCGCTTGGCAGACTTCTGCTCTTCGGGAAGCCGCCATAATCCGAGTGATGGGGAGGCTTGAGAAAACACCCGCCCGCATGTCCGTCGAAGGTATCGCGTGGGCTTGCCCGCGACGTCTGGCAATTTATTTTGTTCTGACGGCTTTGCCCCCATCTGGGGCCATGGAGAGCCGTTTGAACACCGACTCGCGTCTGGGTTGGGGCGCCCTCGAGACCACCACATTTGGCCTCCTGCCTTTCGAGGCCAGTTTGTCAGTTACCGGAGCTTGAAGAGCAGGGACGACGTTAGCTGACACGAACATAATAGAGCCAAATGGTAGCGGCGGCTCCTCCCATTGTCACCCGAAACTGGCCGAGAGGACTGTCCTGACGTCCATCTTCATCGTGTAGGAGATGGAAGCCGAGTTTATCTTTGGAGACATTGTTGAGAAGTGATTGCTTGAAAACCTGCATGAAAGAGCATTATTTTAGTATAAATATAGATATGTATATTGATTGAGTTCGCATGAACGTTTAACCCGAAATATGGGAGGAGAGAAAAGTCCCACCGGGCGTGCCAGAATCTGTAAGGTGTTTTTCGTCACCCCATTGAGATGGGAATACGCGCGCGCTTGTCAGGCGTACTACAGATTCCCCCTGCCTAGGGTAGACGGGAGTTTATTGATCGTGGGGATCCGAATCTCCGGCAGCCGCGGAGTAAGCTGCCGTTAATTACCTCTCGCCTTTGGAGCGAGAGAACCTCCGATTAACGGGTTAAACTGGTCATGCGAACTCAATTTGCAGTGTCGTGTTTTGAAGGGGTTTTGTATATATCGGGGGCCCCGCAGAGTTTTTACAGGGGTCCCGCTACCTGGATAGCGGGCTGGGGGTCAAGGAGGCTAGCAGCCCCCTTGCGGGGTGCGGGGCAGCACCCCGTTAGAAATTTTTTCTAACGGGAACAGTGTGGTGGAGTATGTGTGTGCGTGCATATATGTATATATACATACGTACATACATACATACATACATACATACATATATATAAAGGAAAGGGCATCTATAGAATGTGTGGGAGAACGCGCCAGTGCCTCACGTAAGCGGCATGCGAGTGCTTAGGCTCTTGGGCGCTGGCGCAAACGCTTTGGGCACTGGCGCCCCCACGTACCCGGCACGCGGGCGCTCGGACGCTGGCGCTAGCGCATTGGGCGCTCGGGCGCTGGCGCTTGCGTGAGCACCCCACGTACCCGGCACACGGGCGCTCCGGCACTGGCGCTTTGGGCACTGGCACCCCACGTGCCCGGCACGTGGGCGCTCGGACGCTAGCGCTTTGGGCGCTTGGGTGCTAGCGCTTTGGACGCTCGTGCGCTGGGCGGCAAAAAGGGACTTGGTCTCTGCACTGGGAGTTGTACTCTCAAAAAGAAATACTTATTATTTTCTATATATATATATATATTTGAGGAGTTAAACTCCTAAGATATTTTTGGAGCTGATGAAGGGGCTTCTCCCTTAAGCCCTGGATCTCCTCCAAAGGGGATTTTCGGAGATGGGTCTCCTTCTTCCTCCTCTGTTGGCCGGATCTTGAAGAACAAGAGGTATGAGATTTAAAAATCTTCCCTTTTTGAGATCTAATGGAAGATCTAGGCTCCCCTTTGTGGGTTTTGTAGTGAAAAACTATTTAGTTTTGGAAAATAAAGAGTAAAACTCTTGATTTAATTCAAAAGAAGGGAAGAAGGTTTTAGAACCTTTTGGAAGGAGAAGGAGGCACATGAACCCTAGTTTTTGGGGAGAATGAAAAGTGTATTAGATATTTTCATCATGTTGCCTCTTATAGGCTTACACATTTACATATAGCCCTTGGGCTTTACAAAATGGCATTTTGCCAATCCCGTGTCTCATGTGTTATTTCTTTTTACACATAAGTCATTTGCTTTACAAAAATTTGGCTTTATGCCCATTTTGCTTACATTCATGCACAAAAAATTACATTAAAATTATTTGTTACATGATTTTTATTATGGCATGGGGAGGCCGGCCGCGGGGCTCGACTTGGGCATGGGCCCACTTGCTTGGACTCGGGCCCGTTTACTTAGGGTTGACCTTGATTTTGACTTGGTCAACTGGGGTGCAAATTTTGACCCCAACATTTGGGAGGCCAAGTTGCATGTTAAATCTACAAATCTTTGAGGTATAAATCCTAACCCCATATTTAATTTGTTGCTAAATTACTTTAAATCAACTTAATTAGGTATTTAAATGGTTCTAATTGCAGGTTTTGAAATTTCAAGAGATGGGTTTGGATCCAAGTTAGGGTTTTTCATCACTTGATCTTGTTGCCATGTGTAGTTTCACATTTTAAGACATGAAAAATCTAAGCTAGTTGCTAGTTTGCTAATTGTTATAACTGGAAGTCCCTGGCCAGGGCTGATATGGAGATCTACTGGTAAGTGTTATCAGTAGTTTCTCGACCCATTATGAGCCTCACATCAACAAGACTTATCGGTTACTGGGGTCTGACGTTTACCACCCCTAGACTAGATATGCGACAAATCAGACGAAGAGACCGGACTGTACGGTAGTGTTACTGATTGGATTCACAGGAGTATGAGCAGGCTTGCTTGTTGATCTTCTGATCGCTCAATACCCGGGTGGCTGTTACGTTTAGCTGACCGCTTGCAGCTTGTGGGTGTTTGATATGATCGTCACCTACTGCCAGCGTATTGACGAGTCTTTAGAGTCCTCCTGGCTCAGGCGAAACGGAGTAAGGGCACATATGTGATATGTGCGGGACCGAGATTAATACGATATGTGATACCGTATTCTATTCTCGCGATATGTGATGTCGGCTGGTTATATGTGATATAGCCGGATTATCGGATCAAGTATTGATTCGATAAAATGATACATATTAGTCGGTTATATATAATATAGCCGGATTATTAAATCAAGTGTTGATTTAATAATTTAATGTATGATTATATATATGTGTGTGTGTGTGTGTGTGTGATATATTAAATTACATTAACTAATATATTGCTCACTTAAGTATTTCATTTTCTCACATTTGGATACATTTAACATATATGTGATATATATTTAATGTATTCTTTTCTTTTGTTACATTATATATTATATATGTAATATATATTATTGTGAGATGTTAGGTTATACATGCAACTAGGGTTTATGAGAATCACACCATGATTAGGGTTTATGGTTGGAATTATATATTTATTTTTAGATAATTCAAATTGTGTGGATATTGTTGAGATATTTATCCATGTTGACTTTGTCCACCCTCTTTGATATTTCTAAGATATTTATTAACCTAACCCTAACCCTAGCTCATGGTTTATTCTCTACATGAGTTAGCCATGACATAATTAAACTATGGTTGCATTTCTAACCTCATTCACTCTCTCTTTATCACTTCACTTGAGCTTCTTCTTCTTCATTGATTTCTTGCTCTTTTGACTTGAGAAAAGTGATGAAAAATAGTGAGAATTAAAATTCTAAAGTGAGCAAAATTCCTACTTCATCATCCTTTTCTATATTAGCCATATAGATTAGTGTGTTAGCTTCACTAATCCATAATTAGTGAAGAGATAGTTTGGGTTTGTGATTCCTCAAGGTAGATCATCTTGGATTGTGAAGTCTTCAAGCAAGGATGCCTCATTCACCTCATGGAGCCTCTCAAAAGTCCGGGAGCATGATGATCGCAGCGAAGGGACCTCAACTCAGAGCTTATAAAGCGAAGGAACGGACTACAAAGGTTGTAATCCCTATCACTTAGAAGTAAAGTAGTTTGCTTTAAGTTTCCGCATGATTCTCCAGTATCGATTATAGGTTAGGGTTATCTAGAATGGAAAAAATTTGAAATTGGTATGGATGATGCCACCCGAAACCTTGCTGCCGTGCTAGACATCCCAACATTAAAAAGGTTAATGGTTGCTTACAAGGTTTTTTGAATAAATCGATTTGAATTAAGTTTGAGGTTTTGATAGTTTGCTACCCATTTCATATAATTTTTAGTGTGTTGTGAACGCGCGATTGGTACGTTTGGGTTTTAGGTTTGGTAGTTGCCACGTATAGCGACCCTAGTTGTGGTTTGTGGCGTTGTTGCGAGCGCGTTTTGTGCACTAAATGCGTGCGCGTTTAGTTAGTGCGTGTGGTTGACTTGTATTGTTGTGTCCGCGACTATTTATATATTTATTCTCTTATTTACTTGTGTACGTTTCTAGGATCGGGTGCAGAGGCGTCAGATGTGGCGCGGAAATGGCAGAACTGAAATCGGATCAGATTAGCCTAGGCGTCCCGGTGAGTAGATGTACACATCTACGGGGGAATCGTCTGGATGACTCGAGGCGCCCGATAGTCAGGATTTCTAGTAGTGCTTGTATTTATATGCGTAGTCTCCTAGTCATTCATCTCATTGCATTGCATCATCATAAATATATATGATATTATCTTATAGGACACTTGCATTATTACCATTGGTTCATGCCACGTGCACTATTCATGCGAACACACACGCCTTTGGTAATTGCTATGTCACGAACACTATAGAACTTGCTTAGAATCGGTATCTGGGCATTGCATCATATTTGATCTGTAGATTTGTACTTGTATAGTCATTTCATTCGGATGGATATGTGGGATTGTTAATCATATATACATACCTCATTGCATCAAGATTCATGCATAGCTTCTGGCCGTACTTCGCATGGTATATACTATCGTATCATAGACATCCATCATCACCGACATGTTTACATATTGTAATTCTTCTCGAGGATTTCAGTGTTAATGAGATTTATGGATTTTGGAGAAACCGCAAGGATTTTAAGAACGTATTACCATTTTAAAAATATAAGTTGCGGTTTACTCATGATATGATGTGTGTAGTGTCCACCATGGGTTTTCTCGATTCTTGAGCGGTATCATACATCCGATTCGAGGTAGGGGGAGGGACCGTCTGCGGGTGCATGGTGGACCCGGTACGGTACCCCGGGACAAGAGGGTCACAGATGATGGCGTTGAGCCCGACAGGGGAGCACTACCGACCGGTTATTTTTGACGCGGTGGATATCCGGAGGATACCAATGTAGTCATGAGATTTGATGATATGGGCCAATCCGGACTGACGGAGCCCGAGATATTGAGATATTGAGACATTGAGATATTGAGATATTGAGACATTGAGACATTGAGATATTGAGATATATATTTTGTGTCAATACTTGACACAGATTTTCTGTTGATTTCATTGATGATACTTCAGTTTATTGCACAGAGGTTTTTCTAAGATAAGAATAAAGATTTTCTCATACCAGACTTGTGCAGGTTTCGTGTTTAATTATGCATTCATGTTGCATTCATGCTGGTACATAGTATCATTTTGAGATACGTGGGTTGTGACGCATTTGCGTGCATATTTACGATAGCCTTATTAGATGTTACTTATTTCTCACGAGTTGGCAACTCACTCCCGTTGTGCCACAGTATTTTGCAGGTTTGACCCGGCAGCACAATAGCGGCGGGCGTACTTTCTCCTTTTGCTTCATTGCATCGATTTGCAGCTTTGCTCTTAGGTGGGTTGCGAGGATATGTATTCCATCATGTATATTATTTGTATCTAGTATACTCCATCTACCCTTGTATATTTGACTAGACGGTAAGACTCGTGAGACTTGTATTTGTGGTTTGGTGTCGATGCTCACTTGAGCCGACGTGATATTTTCTCATTTCTTACTTTCAGATCCTTATTTCACGCTTTGATATATATATATTGCATGTAGTTATGATTCCACCATTGGCGAAGAGTTAGCTCCCGCTTGGGGATGCCTTATTCATCATTTATATGTATTTTCATGTGTTGTACCCGTTTTGGAGCCAGTATTTACAAAGGAGGCTCTGCCGAAATTTTCGGAAAAATATGATGTTGCTTTTAAATGTTTAATGCCACTTATTTTGTTAAAACCATTTGCTTTAAAACAAGTTTTCCTTCACTCTAATTGTTAAGCGGTTTAGTTTTCTGGGTTTTGGCTTACTTAGATTACGTTGCGCCTTGAGACGTTTTGTAGTTTAAGTGCCAGTCACGTTCCATACCTTCGGGTCATGTAACATTTCAGAAAAATAAAATATTATTTTTGGGAATTTATAAAATTAAATAATAAATATTATGAATATTTTAATAGTGCGGTATAATTAAATACCGATAATTTGGGAAATATTTGGAAAATTATAGGAATTACTGAAATGAGAGTGTTTTATATGGTTTAAGCAAATTATAAATTCTTTATGATTAATTATATTCCATTTTAATGCTAATCACGATTAAATATCACCAATCGTGTATTAAACTTGATTTGTGCACATGACATGCACCATGTCATATTACACATTTCTATATTTTCCTACCATGGTATTTTCTTGTTCTTTTTCTTTTTGGTTTGGTTTTAAATGAGAAGAGAAAACAAAACAAAACAAAAGAAAATGAATATGAATAAACAAAGGAGGTATGGGCAAGAGAGAGAGAGGTGAGGGGTCAAACTTGGTCAAGGCTCCCATTTCTTTTCTTCATCTTCATCTTTCCCTCTCTCCCTCTCAACCCTTGGCTGCCCCCTCTCCTCCACCATCTTCACCACCTCAAAACATCACCAAAAACACATCAAAACTTCACCCCTCTTTCATTAAAAATATGCAAATTCTCACTACAAACACTTAAAAGTTTGAATTTTGAAGACTTGGGGCAACTCAAGAAAATTCTTGGGTTGACAAATGAGGTAATTCCTTTACCATTAGTATTGTATTTTATTCACCTTAGCATCTTTACATGTTTAGAACCGATTTAGTGTTGTTTAGTGAACTTTGAAAATTTCAAGTTAGGGTATGAGGGATTCTTGAGTTGTGATTGTTTAATTGAGGTTAGTAAAAGCTATACAACCCCTGTAGTGATGGTATATTGGACAAAACCCCATTTTGCGGACTTTAGATTTGCCGGTATTGGATTTGTGTTGGGTTTGTGAGGTTGTTTAGTGATCTGCTATCACTGGGAGGCTATATAAGCAAAGTAGCAATTACTGAGAGGTGTGCAGACAACCTAGAACCTATACCCAAAACCCAGGACCCCAATTCCATCTTATGGTCGCAAATTTACCCATTTTGGTCGCAATTTGCGGCCTGGGTAGAGTGGAAATGCTTCGTGTTTGGTACATAGCTCTATTTGCAGTAAATTAGACCCCTCTCATGTGCAAAATTGGCTAATTTCAACTAGGGTAAAATCTGGGACCATTTTCTTGAGTTGCTGCATTGTTTTGCGATTCCGTTTTAATTTGGGATTTGGTATTTGATATTGTGTTCCACCGTCTGATGTTTGTACGTCAGCGACGGGGGTTGTTTAGTGGTTTTGCAGGCGTAGGCTATAGGTTCTAACCTATAAGGGATTCGCATGCCGTTTTGGTTTTCATGTTCGATTCTTGATACTATATGACGCATTGGAAATTGTAGATACCCCCACATAGACTTCGAGACGACGAGGATGAGCGTGGCATCATCGACTCCAGCAAGCGAGGATCGAGATGAGTAGATATATATCTACGGGGGAAGTCGGGTGGATGGCGTATAGCACCCCCGCAGTTCGTAGTGTAGTATACAAATACGTTATATATGATTATAAATATGTGTATTGTGATACGTGGATGATTATCAAGATAGGTTTTAGGTGTTCATGGGTTAGTTTTAGTATAATTAGAAGTAAGTTAGTTTAGCTTCTTAGTCGCGAAACCCTAGAGTAAAGATTACACCCATACGCGCGCACACACACGCATACATTTTTTTACTTGTGCGTATATGGGGAGATATATATATATATATATATATATATATATATATACACATACATACATATGTGTATATGAGTGTGTGTGTGTGTGTGTGTAGGTATACATATACTTGGATATGAGGATAGTATGTAGTACATAGAGATGAGTTGATGAGCTTAGGGCATGATGCCATAAGATCGGTGATGTGATTTGGTTAGTATTATGAGATACGACATGATGTTATAGCGGGTCCTTAGGCGTTGTGTTTTCATACACACGCATATGTGTGTGTGTGTGTGTGTTTGTGTGTGTTGACGGTATCAGAATGTACTAGACTTTAGACCAATACCCCAGTTCATGATATGATGATAAGGATACCAGATAAATGATGAGATAAATGTGATATTCGACCCGTACCCAGATTTGGGATGTCGTATGATGGATTTACCTTACGAGATATAATTATGATGATAGATCCGCACTCTTGACTCGAGAATGTCATATTATATATTGTATCGTACGTGATACTATTGAGGCGGGATCACCGACTATTATATATATATATATATATATATATATATATATATATATATATATCGACTCAGACTTAGGTGGTTTTCCTTGCTTCTTTCGACTAGTTTGTTAGTTTAGACCTGTAGTGTACTTGTCACACCCCGCTTCCCAGAGTGCGCTAAGATCGGCACGTGACAGAGCCAACCATACTACATGTGGCTAGGAAATATCCCTCCACAGTCACATTACGGCTGTCTATAAGATATCAAGAACAGTAGAAATAAAATAAACTATCTAGTACATGTCTATATGCCAGAATAAACGAGTCAAGAAACAATATATGCGGAAGCAATAAATCCAATAAGCAATAACATCTGGAAAGTACGTCCCAAATATGGGCTCACATCAGGAAATGAAAGTACGGAAAGGAAAATAAATAAAGCTAACTACTAACATGCTCCTCACTGTTCGACCTGACAGCGGAAATACTCCTGATCAGCCTGCGAAAAAGACAGAGGATCTGGGCCATGCAAAACCCAGACGTCAGTGCGTCATAATATCAAACAATAAAAATATAACCAGGATGTAACAAGATATGCAGGCATGAGTATGAACAGTAATAAGTGTATAACAGTAACACGAATATGGAACAGTGAAGTGTATCAGTGTATGTGACGTGCGGTGAGTAATCTATGCTACTGGGTTAATCACTCTCAAGTCTTTGAAATCAAATTAATGAATCGTCGATATAACTCAATAGTATCCCGTGCATACCGGGGACCACGGTCCAGACTCTCGGGGCTGAATCCAAGACGTGCCGCTAAGCACAAACAGGAAACATGTACAGACGAATGATGTTCGCAGTATCATTCCGGGACTGGCCTAGCCCCTAAAACTGATCAGTATAAGCGTCGAACTGTTGAGTTACAAGTTAGATTTCATCATTGATTTCCCCTTACCCCCAAGTTATGTGTTCAAGGCAGGTATTGATAAATCTGGAGCTAATGCCAACACAGGATCGGGCAGGTACAGGTTTGTCTAAACAGACAACAGGATACGTCCATCGGGACGACAGGTCAGGAATGTCGGCATTAGGAACAGGATCAGGTAACAGGTCAAGTAGTGGTGTATCAGGTCATGTCAGGTGGTGTACAGGGTATCAAATGAATGCCCAACAGTAAAATGTAGCGAGTATCGAAACACGGTAAAAGCACGGATGCTCAAGTGTTTATCAGGGTTCACATCTACAACTCCATGACTACGTAGGATGCACATTATCAAGCATGGGGTGTTAATACAACAGTAACATGAAATTATATGATATGGCATGCAACTAGATATGTATTTAATGATATGTATGCGTACGGCTATCCGAAAACAGTAAAACAGTAACATGGATGTACAATGCAGTAAACATGTGATATTTTTATTCATATGGATGCAAAATATATATCATAGCATGTAGCAAGATAAACTTGCATGCGACTAGATATGTAATAAGCTGTACGGATGTGAACAGATATTGTAAAACTGTAAAACTGTAACATAGGATGCACAATGCAGTAAACAGGTGATATTTTTATTCATATGGATGCAAATATAATAACATAGCATGTAGCAAGATAAACTTGCCTGAACGGATCTCACGATTGGGTGCGTACGCTACATCCGACATCGGGTAAACGTCGCAATGCGCACACGCGCACGGGACAGGACCAGGCAAAGCAAGAAGGTGACCACGCTGGCTGGAAACGTCCACTGGGTCGGCCTGATCGTCAGTGACGGCACGACTCTGGCGATGACCGGGAAAACCAAGAAACTAGAAAGAGAAAGAAGAAGAAGGAGGAAGAGGAGGAAGAGAAGGGGTGCATTCTCTGGGTTCATGCTCTGGAGTCGGAGGAGGTGTCAAGGGAGTTGTCGACGATGAGTCATGGGTTTCCGGCGAGGTTTCACGGCAAGAAAGGCTGTGGGTTATTGAAGTCGAGTTGGGGTTATATGCAGGGTTCATGTGTGCAGGGTTCTGGTCTCGGGATCTGGAGATTAGGGAGAGGTGAGGAGAGAGGAAGACGACGAAGGTGGAGGTGACGAGGGCGGTCGCCGGCGGTGGACGCGACGAGGCTTGTGCAGGGGCTTGGGTTGGTTCCAGTGGTCGGGAAAGAGAGGGAGAAGAGAGAGGCGAGGTGGTCGAGGAGGAGTGAAGGCCAAGGAGGTTATGGTGACGTGGTCGGGGATCGGCGAGGTGAGGCAAGGCGATGATGAGGGTAGCGATGGGTTCGCGTGGGTTGTGGGGCTGCATGGGCTCGGGAGAAAAGAAGGGTGCGTAGAGGTGAGTACGAGGGTGAGGAGGAGAGGAGAAGGGGGTTGTGATGACGACGAGGTCGTCGGGATGAGGCGACGACGAGCGATGGGTTCGTCGGGGATGGATGAAGGCGCCGGTGGTGGAGGCTGTGTGGATAAGGGTGAAGAGGTGGAGGCGAAGGTGTTGGCGACGAGGGCTGAGGCGACGGGCGCGGGCACGAGCAGGGAGCGAACGTGGCTTCTCGCGATGAAGCTCGCGTGAATGGGGGAAGTGACAATGGTGGGGAAAGGAGGTGATAATAAGGGAACGTGGGTTTATTAATTAATACATATAAAGAAGGGGGAAGAGAGATCTGTTATGTTAGGATTTAAAAGGATTATATAAAATATAATATATAATATATATATTATATAGAGGAGAGAGAGTGAGAGAGTGGGTAGAAAACTGTTATGATCAGGATCTATAGAAAAAATATATTTGAATATATATATTCGTTAGCTTAGAATAGGATTGAATATATAATAACTGTTTAATATATAAGGAATATAATAGTGATTATATTTGAGTTTTCTGGCTAATACAAAAATTCTCCAAAATATGCCCGGCTTGGGTCTAAAATTACGGTTTGAAAATACGGATAATATACGTGTCAACCAAAACCAAAACAGGATATCCGGGTAACGAAAAAGCATACCCCCAAGAACGGATGCACGTAGCGATCCAAACAGGTCCGTTTCACTGAACGGGACGAGAACATGATGTACGGATGCTACCACAGGGTCAGGGGTTTGATACAGGCCATGCTAAATATTTTTAAAATATTTTATTTGACTTTACTTGTTTTATTAAAAAAATGCAGATGTCGATATAATGCAAGTATGCAGAATAAACAACATGAAAGTGCGTAGCCGGGATAAATCATAAACAAGAATCAATACGGGTTTCCAGCAAGCGGGTCGGGTCGGATGCAAATACAGATGCCAATTATACTATTCACACCCAAACAACAATAAATCAAGAAATAGCTATAAATAAAGAATTACCCAAAAGAACTGGTATAAATGTACTAGAGTGTTACATTATACCCAACTACAAAAAGAATTTCGTCCTCGAAATTCCCGGAACAAGAAAAGATAAACAAACATGAATCTAGGAAAAGAGGTGTGGAAACTTCTGTCGAATCTCGTCTTCTCGTTCCCAAGTCGATTCTCCATGCGAGCGATTCCCCCATGAAACAAGTACGAGAGGGATAACCTTGTTCTTGAGGACCTTTTCTCTTCGATCAACAATCGACATCGGCCGTTCTTCATATGTCAGGTCCTCCATTACAGTCAGCTCCGAATGATTCAGCACGTGTGTTTCATCTCGAACATACTTACGGAGTTGAGATACATGAAACACATCATGAACACTCACCAAAGATGGTGATAAAGCCAATCGATAAGCCACTTCTCTAACACGCTCAATAATCTCGAAAGGCCCCACGAATCGATGACTAAGCTTTCCTCGACTCCCAAAACGAATCACTCCTCTAGTCGGTGATATCTTCAAGAATACAAGATCACCAACAGCGAACTCTAGAGCTCTTCTCGATATATCGGCCCAACTCTTCTGCCGATCCTGTGCTGCCTTCATGTGATTCCGGATAATATTAACCTTCTCTACTGTTTGCACGATCAAATCTGGTCCCAACAATTTTCGTTCTCCAATATCGTCCCAACAAACGGGTGAGAGACACTTGCGACCATACAATACTTCGAATGGAGCCATCTGAATAGTCGCTTGAAAGCTGTTATTGTACGAAAACTCTACCAAGTGTAGATGATCCTCCCACGAACCCTTGAAGTCTAACATGCAGGCTCTCAACATTTCTTCAAGAGTTTGGATCGTTCTTTCTGACTGGCCATCGGTCTGAGGATGATAAGCAGTGCTAAACTTCAATCGCATCCCCAAACTTTCCTGTAAACTCCTCCAGAAGTGCGATAAGAATCGGGTATCACGATCGGAAACGATGCTCACAGGTACTCCATGCAATCTCATAATCTCCTGCATGTACCGTTCTGCTAACGCTTCCGTCGACTGACCCACTCGAAACGGAATGAAATGAGCTTCCTTGGTGAATCGATCAACAATCACCCAAACTGCATTGTTGCCCTTTGGACTCCGCGGTAAAGCTGTCACGAAATCTATGGTTATATGTTCCCACTTCCACTGAGGAATCGGAAGTGGTTGCAATAAATCAGCTACTCTTTGATATTCAGCCTTAACTTGTTGACACACCAAGCACTTCACTACAAAGCGGCAAATCTCCCTTTTCATGCCTTCCCACCAGAAATGCTGTCGTAGATCACGGTATATCTTCGTGCCTCCTGGATGTACGGAATATGCGGAACTGTGGGCCTCCTTAACAACTTCCTCATGAATGTCTCCTTTCGGCACACACAAACGGCTACCATATTGCAATGAACCATCTTCATAAATTAACAAGTCCGTTCGAAGTCCCGCTTCAACCTGTCTTCGAAACTTCTGCAACCATGGGTCCTGTGACTGCGCTGCTTTAATACTCTCGATCAACGACGATTGTACTTGCTGCTGCATTAACTGTCCCGAAGAATGCGGTAGCACGATCTCCAACTCGAATCTCTAAAAATCCTCGATAAGCTCCTTCTGTGCGGTCAACATCCAAATTGCTGGCAACCGACTAAGCGCATCTGGCACTACATTAACTTTCCCCGGATGGTACTTGAGATCAAGATCATAGTCAGCCATCAGCTCCAACCATCTACGTTGCCTCATGTTGAGCTCTTTCTGCGTGAACATGTACTTTAAGCTTTTGTGATCGGTGGATACTTCAACCCTTTCGCCCAATAAGTAGTGTCTCCAAATCTTCAAAGCGAAAATCACTGCTGCAAGCTTCAATTCATGAGTTGGGTAATTCTTCTCATGGGTCTTCAACTGTCTCGATGCGTAAGCTATGACTTTCCTATGCTGCATCAAAACACATTCCAAACCTTTCCCAGATGCGTCGCTGTGAATCACCAATCCTCCGGAACCGTCTGGTACGGTCAAAATAGGAGCAGTTATCAATCTCTGCTTCAACGCCTCAAAAGCTGACGCACATTTATCCGTCCATACGAACGGTACCTCCTTTCGCATAAGCTTGGTCAAAGGCTCAGCTAAGCGAGCAAAATTCTCCACGAACCTTCTGTAATATCCGGCAAGTCTAAGAAAACTTCTGATCTCTGCTACGTTCTTCGGAATCGGCCAATCTTGAATTGCTGCAATCTTCTCAGGGTCAACGGCGATTCCATCTCCGGATACGACATGCCCCAAAAACTTCACTTCTTCAAGCCAACACTCGCACTTGCTCATCTTCGCATATAATCTTTCTTGCCTCAACGTCTGCAGTGCGATCTTCAAGTGTTCTGCATGCTCTTCTAGGCTCCTCGAGTAGACCAGAATATCATCGATGAACACCATTATAAACTGGGCCAGGAACGGTGAAAAGATTCGGTTTATCAAGTCCATAAATATCGCCGGTGCATTCGTGACTCCGAATGGCATTACCAAATACTCGTAATGTCCATATCGAGTTCGGAACGCAGTCCTGCAAATATCATCTGCTTTAACTCGAACTTGATGATATCCGGATCGCAAATCTAGCTTCGAGAATACCCTCGTGTCACTGAGTTGCTCGAATAATTCGCCAATGCGAGAGATCGGGTACTTGTTCTTAATAGTCACCTGGTTTAATTCTCGATAATCGATGCATATTGTCCTTGTGCCATCTTTCTTCTTGACTAGAAGAACTGGAGCTCCCCAAGGTGAATTACTGTTTCGAATCCAACCCTTCTCTAGCAATTCAGTAACCTGCTTCTTTACTTCTTCCAATTCCACTGGTGCCATCGGATAGTACGCTTTTGAGATTGGCGCTGCACCAGGAACAAGATCAATCGCGAACTCCATATCTTGTTTTGGCGGTAAACCCGAGATGTCCTCGAACACATCAATGAACTCTCGAACTACAGCTGGTGCTTCCTCCTTATCAACTTCCATCGACGAAAGAACAGTACTTGTCGGCCTAGTCCTACGATCGACTGGCCCGACAGAACTGCTGCCTCCAGCAAAAACAAACTCCGGATGTCCGGGAATCTGGAAAATCACTTTCTTTGCCCTACAATCAATGTGAGCGTGGAAAATTCCGAGAAAATCCATTCCCAAGACGACATCATAACTGCCCGTATCGATCACCAAGAAATCTGCAAATAACTCTCGTCCGCAAATAACAACCGAACAATCCTTACACACACTACTAGATATGATCTTCCCGTTCCCAGTGTGTATGTCCCAACAACAAGACAAGGTCGTGCGAGAAATCGAGTGTGTAGCAATAAACTTGGACGACATACAACAATGGGAAGCCCCGGAATCGAATAATACAAATGCGGGAAAATCATGAACAAGTAGGATACCCGAAATGACTTCATCTGAAGCCAAGATACTGAAGAAGATAAGCATGGTAAACAGGATTCAAGCTTGCGATAAAACATAAACTGGTAAACAATGCAACCGAGAGAGTAAGGTAATGCAACGACCATAAAACAAGAAGATGAATCAAGACTAGGACTCCAAGTTACTTAAATAGAGTACCGCATTGTAACCATACTGCAGTTCATAGTTACAATCACATAACTCCGTTCAAGTCGCCCAAATCCTAGTATCACAATCAAAGAAATAGGACGGGAGAAACAATAAGGAATCAAGAGAATTCCAGATTGAGATGCAACGTCATCCATCTCGTCAAGGTAATGGGTCAAAGGAAAGATAAGATTCAAGAATCACGACAACAATGTGGCAGGACATATTCCTAATCACGGGTTTCCTGATTCGTGTATTGGGTCTAATACCTAACTACAAAAGAGTCAAACCCAATTAACCTAAATCCTATGTCTCTGATACCAAACAAATCCTGTCACGCCCCGCTTCCCAGAGTGCGCTAAGATCGGCACGTGACAGAGCCAACCATGCTACCTGTGGCTAGGAAATATCCCTCCACAGTCACATTACGGCTGTCTATAAGATATCAAGAACAATAGAAATAAAATAAACTATCTAGTACATGTCCATATGCCAGAATAAACGAGTCAAGAAACAATATATGCAGAAGCAATAAATCCAATAAGCAATAACATCTGGAAAGTAAGTCCCAAATACGGGCTCACATCAGGAAATGAAAGTACGGAAAGGAAAATAAACAAAGCTAACTACTAACATGCTCCTCACTGTTCGACCTAACGGCGGAAATACTCCTGATCAGCCTGCGAAAAAGACAGAGGATCTGGGCCATGCAAAACCCAGACGTCGGTGCGTCATAATATCAAACAATAAAAATATAACCAGGATGTAACAAGATATGCAGGAATGAGTATGAACAGTAATAAGTGTATAACAGTAACACGAATATGGAACAGTGAAGTGTATCAGTGTATGTGACGTGCGGTGAGTAATCTATGCTACTGGGTTAATTACTCTCAAGTCTTTGAAATCAATTTAATGAATCGTCGATGTAACTCAATAGTATCTCGTGCATACCCGAGACCACGGTCCAGACCCTCGGGGCTGAATCCGAGACGTGCCGCTAAGCACAAACAGGAAACATGTACAGACGAATGATGTCAGCAGCATCATTCCGGGACTGGCCTAGCCCCTAAAACTGATCAGTATAAGCGTCGAACTGTTGAGTTACAAGTCAGGTTTCATCATTGATTTCCCCTTACCCCCAAGTTATGTGTTCAAGTGAGGTATTGATAAATCTGGAGTTAATACCAACACAGGATCAGGCAGGTACATGTTTGTCTACACAGACAACAGGATACGTCCATCGGGATGGCAGGTCAGGAATGTCGGCATTAGGAACAGGATCAGGTAACAGGTCAAGTAGTGATGTATCAGGTTATGTCAGGTAGTGTACAATGTATCAAATGAATGCCCAACAGTAAAATGTAGCGAGTATCGAAACACGGTAAAAGCACGGATGCTCAAGTGTTTATCAGGGTTCACATCTACAACTCCATGACTACGTAGGATGCACATTATCAAGCATGGGGTATTAATACAACAGTAACATGAAATAATATGATATGGCATGCAACTAGATATGTATTTAATGATATGTATGCGTACGGCTATCCGAAAACAATAAAACAGTAACATGGATGTACAATACAGTAAACATGTGATATTTTTATTCATATGGATGCAAAATATATATCATAGCATGTAGAAAGATAAACTTGCATGCGACTAGATATGTAATAAGTTGTACGGATGTGAACAGATATTGTAAAACTGTAAAACTGTAACATAGGATGCACAATGCAGTAAATATGTGATTTTTATTCATATGGATGCAAATATAATAACATAGCATGTAGCAAGATAAACTTGCCTGAACGGATCTCACGACGGGGTGCGTACGCTGCGTCCGACGTCGGGTAAACGTCGCAATGCACATACGCGCACGGGACAGGACCAGGCAAAGCAAGAAGGTGACCACGCTGGCTGGAAACGCCATGGAATAGATCAACCCAGTTCTCGTTCCGGCCTGATCGTTGGTGATGGCACAACTCCGGCGATGACCTGGAAAACCAAGAAACTAGAAAGAGAAAGAAGAAGAAGAAGAAGGAGGAGGAGGAAGAGAAGGGGTGCACTCTCTGGGTTCATGCTCTGGAGTCGGAGGAGGTGTCAAGGGAGTTGTCGACGATAAGTCATGGGTTTCCGGCGAGGTTTCACGGCAGGAAAGGCTGTGGGTTATTGAAGTCGAGTTAGGGTTATATGCAGGGTTCATGTGTGCAGGGTTCTGGTCTTGGGATCTGGGGATTAGGGAGAGGTGAGGAGAGAGGAAGACGACGAAGGTGGAGGTGACGAGGGCGGTCGCCGGCGGTGGACGCGACGAGGCTTGTGCAGGGGCTCGGGTTGGTTCCAGCGGTCGGGAAAGAGAGGGAGAAGAGAGAGGTGAGGTGGTCGAGGAGGAGAGAAGGCCAAGGAGGTTATGGTGACGTGGTCGGGGATCGGCGACGTGGGGCGACGGCGAGGTGAGGCAAGGCGATGATGAGGGTAGCGATGGGTTCGCGTGGGTTGTGGGACTGCATGGGCTCGGGAGAAGAGAGGGGTGCGTGGACGTGAGTACGAGGGTGAGGAGGAGCGGAGAAAGGGGTTGTGATGACGACGAGGTCGTCGGGATGAGGCGACGACGAGCGATGGGTTCGTCGGGGATGGGTGAAGGCGCCGGTGGTGGAGGCTATGTGGATAAGGGTGAAAAGGTGGAGGCGAGGGTGTTGGCGACGAGGGCTGAGGCGACGGGTGCGGGCACGGGCAGGGAGCGAACGTGGGTTCTCGCGACGAAGCTCGCATGAAGGAGGGAGGTGACAATGGTGGGGAAAGGAGGCGACAATGGTGGGGAAAGGAGGCGATAATAAGTGAACATGGGTTTATTAATTAATACATATAAAGAAGGGGGGAGAGAGATCTGTTATGTTAGGATTTAAAAGGATTATATAAAATATAATATATAATATATATATTATATAGAGGAGAGAGAGTGAGGGAGTGGGTAGAAAACTGTTATGATTAGGATCTAGAAAAAATATATTTGAATATATATATTCCTTAGCTCATAATAGGATTGAATATATAATAACTGTTTAATATATAAGGAATATAATAGTGATTATATTTGAGTTTTTTGGATAATACAAAAATACTCCAAAATATGCCCGGCTTGGGTCTAAAATTACGGTTTGAAAATACGGATAATATACGTGTCAACCAAAACCAAAACAAGATATCCGAGTAACGAAAAAGCATACCCCCAGGAACGGATGCACGTAGCGATCCAAAGAGGTCCGTTTCACTGAACGGGACGAGAACATGATGTACGGATGCTACCACAGGGTCAGGAGTTTGATACAGGCCATGCTAGATATTTTTAAAATATTTTATTTGACTTTACTTGTTTTATTAAAAAAATGCAGATGTCGATATAATGCAAGTATGCAGAATAAACAACATGAAAGTGCACAGATCCTCATAACTAACCGGGATAAATCATAAACAGAAATCAATACGGGTTTCCAGCAAGCGGGTCGGGTCAGATGCAAATACAGATGCCAATTATACTATTCACACCAAACAACAATAAATCAAGAAATAGCCATAAATAAAGAATTACCCAAAAGAACTGGTATAAATGAACTAGGATGTTACAGTACTTAGTAGATATTAGACTGGGCTCGAGTCATACTTATTTCCAAAACTAACAAGTCATGAGTATTTTAAAGGCATGCCAAGAGATGCTACGGATATTTCAAAGGACGTACCTTTCCTTAAAAACACAGTAGCCCTATTTTCTAAACACCATAATTCGTGTTATTTCAAATGCCAAAACAATATGACTCGATTATATAAATGTATATTCTTTATTGTTACGTTTACCATTCATTTTCCGCATATTCTTATTATTCGCATCGCATTGCATGCTTATTTGTGTTTTCGTAATTATTATGAAACCCATGCTGTCAGGACACCAGCACCATTACCGATGATGCGTATGCTCCACGTACACCTGCTTGTCGGCTCATATACATCATCATCGGTAATTGCCATGCCACATACACTTTAGAGAATATTAATTCATTGATATTGCTTGCTAGCTGATAGTTCCGATACATCATTACTGTGTTAGATTAGATATTGCATTTATTACTGAGATACTTCATGCATTTATGCATTCATTTATTTATTGTCATGCAATATTATAGAACTTTATGCCGGTATTTCATTGTTTATTTACCCTTGAGATTGGGATTTCGGATGTCCATGAGATTTCTGGATTTGGAGAAACCGGAAAGATTTTATAAACTTATTATCATTTAAAAATAGAAAATTATGGTTTTCTCATGATATGATTTGAGAGGAGTCCACCATGAGTTTTCTCGACTCTTGAGCGATATCATACACCCGATTCGAGGAGGATGAACCGTCTGTGGGTGCATGGTGGACCCGGTGCGGTACCCCGGGGCAAGATGGTCGCAGATGATAGCGTTGAGCCTGGCAGGGGAGAACTACCGACCGGTGATTTTATTGTGACTCGACGGATATCCGGAGGATACCGATCGGAGTACAGGCCAGTCCGGATAGCTGGAGCCTGAGATATTAGGATTTGATGATACAGGCCAGTCCGGATAGCCGGAGCCTGAGATATTGAGATATTGGGATATATATTTTATGTCGATACTTGACACCGATTCTCCATTGATTTCATTGATGATACTTCGATTTTTATACAGAAATCTCACTGACATAAGAAAACGGTTTTCTCATTTAAATGTATTCTGTTTTCATGCATTCATACATCATATATATAATATGTTGTTACCTGAGACACTGACACGAGCAGTTGGTATTACACTTTTGTATAGATGTTTAACTTTTCCATTATTATATGCTTCATGTTATATCATTATGAGGATATTACTATCGTATGACCTAAGATTGAGTCATACATGCGATTTCTTCTCGGTGATGTTTTCTACTCACAAGTTGGCAACCCACCCCCGCTGTGCCACAGTTTCTTGCAGGTTTTGCCGTATAGGTATCCTTGGCGGCTTTGCTGGCACACTGCTTCTTTCCGGGTGATTGTTTTGGTAGGTGGGTTCACTTGCATCGTGACCGCCATTGTATTTATATTTATTCAGTTGTATCTAGAAAACTCCATCAACCGGACTTGCATATTTATTAACCTTAGAAGACCGGTTGTATATTCTTTCGACCTTAGAGTCGCGTTTGTATTATTATGGTTTCTTGATATTTTTTTGAGTTTCCTTTTGAGTTTGATCCTCGCCTTTCGGCGTTGTATATTATATTGCTTGCGTGGTTGTGACCGCCAATTGGCGAAGAGCTAGCTCCCGTTTGGGGATGCTTTTATTCATATTATTCATGTTGTACCCCTTTTGGGGCCAGTATTTACAAAGGAAACTGTTGGATATAGTGCCATCTAAGTCAATTATTGGATCGCAGGTACGTGATTGCAATGATTGAAGGAGAACCTATACCGATAAAACAGTCTTACTCGAGATGATAGTATGCTATCTGGTTTGTCTTTATCATCACGATAGAGCCCATAGGATTCTTGTTTGACTACCAGCAGTATGATGGCGATCATATATGTGAGAGCTGGGGTCTATAAGCACATCCTTAAAGTGTCCCTAGTCGAGGGAGTTTCGAGACAGGGCATCGATACTCCGGAGTAGACTAGTGTATACAGTCGAGACCCCGACGAGGGGCGGTGGCCGGTCTCACAAGCCACTGGTGTCAGTTGGATCACCTAAGATGTATACAGGTGCTCATTAGGTTATGAGTACACCGGACAAGACTCGCCGGGAACATGCTAGTTGGTATTATACATATCGTCAGATAGCAGTTCCCTGGTGACATGTGTACAGATTAGTTCATCGACCTGAGGTCGTCATTTGTCTCGTGTGAGTTCCCACTGTACTTAGATTACTACCCTACCACGCTCAAAGGAGTTGTGCAAACAGGTTTTAGTTGGGTACAGTCCCGAGCCACATTGGAGGCAAGTGAGCGGATCGTCGGGGATTCGTCTCTCCCGGTATTGGGGGGTGAGATCGCGCTGTGTTTAGGAGAGCCATTACACGAAATCCCTGGCCAGGGCAATCGAGATTTACTGGAAGGTATTCCAGTAATATCTCAGGGTGTTCTGGGCTGATCTCTGACACGACTTATGCAGCTATTGGGGGTCTGACGTTTACCGACCCCCTAGGCCATATATGCAATACTCATAGACGAATGTTCCGGACTGTACGGATATTGTCACTGTTAGGCTCAGTAGGATTTATAGATGAGTTCGCTCGTCAGCTTCCCTTCCAATCAATATATAGGCAAACCGTTACGTACAGCTTGTACCTCTGACGTGCTAGTGGTTATACCCAGTGCCAGTATATTGATGAGTCATTAGAGTCCCCCACAGACACTTTCCCAAGTTCGGGCGAAACGTTGTAGATGCCGTATAGTATTATGGCAGGGTTCGGAAAATGCACGTGCGTTTTCGCACGTGTCATTTTTCGGGCAGATAATACTGGTAGGCTTTGGTTTAAGCCGGATCCCAGTATTATACTGTGTAGATATAATATCTTTGTCTCAGTTGCATTTGTATTCGATCGTAATACAAATGCGGGTATGTTTATACCGATACGGGATTATCCTGAAATTCGTTTCAGGATCACTTTTGGAAGTTGCCAGTTTCCAATTTTCTATCAGCCGTATTTAACATTCGGTTAAATGCGGATTTATCCTTTCGTCTTTTGGGTGAGTCTGTGTTCTAGAAGGTTCTAGAAATGGTGACTAGCTTCATGAGTCATTAGTTCATTAATGGTGCATTTAATGTTGTGATGACTTGCTTAATGATTCATCCTTTGCTTTTATTATGTTCACACTAGGTGTTTCATGACTCATTCTTTGTTATGATAAGTTTCATGGCTTAGACTCACCCTCCCCTCTCCTACACCCACCCCCCTCTTCTATAAGTGGCCGGCCCCTCTTGTGAGGTTGGAAGAATTCAATTTGGCAAAAAGATTATGATAGTTTAGTATATGGAAATTTCATTTACCCGATTTCCATTTACCCGATTCCAATTGGCAACTTCTATTAACCGTTCGTCCATAGCCTTGGACGTAACGAGACAAAGTATTCTACTCTTTCTCTACTTCATCTTGGTCGTCTCTTTTGGCAAACTTGACGATCGAGTTGCCTCGGTTCAGAGGCGGGAGCTCGTTTAAAGATCCGTCGACGTGGTGCCACCTGGACGACGAGACCGGAGATCGAGTAAGTTCGGATCAGTTGCAACATAGCGTGGGATGATGGTTGAAGACCGAAGGACTCGGATCATTCGGTATAACAATTCTATCCTCTTTACAATTTGTTAGTTTAGCTTTAATGGACGATCCGGGATAAAGTACGCGATAACGCAAGTCGTAAAAGTTTTGTTCTGCATTTTGGCGTCTGTTAGACGGCCGGGGCGCTGCCGCATACTTACAGAAACTCTGCCAAAATTTTCAGAAAAAACCTGAGATTTTAAAATTGCATATTTCGGCTTATGTTATTAAAACCACTTGCTTTAAAATATGTTTTCTTCACTACTTCCTTAAAATGGTTTAGATTTTTGGGATTTTAGGCTTACTTGAATTAGATGGTCCTATAGACTTCATATGATTCAAATGCCAGTCACGTGCCATTTCGGGTCGTGACAACTCGTAACACAACCAATCTTGGAAGCCAGTTTTGGGAGAGGGGAGAATCGCCTTTGTCACGCTCCGCTTCCCAGTAGACGGAAACGGTAACGCGGCACGCCGCAGCGTATTTACTAAGAAGTAAATACGTTAAGCGTAATTAAGCAATATATATATAATGCACAAGAATGGCAAGGGAATTAAAATAAACAGCAACCTTTATTTACATTCATCTTTACATACAACTGTTTTGAAAAGGAAAGATACAATGAATAAAGTAGTGCCTAAACAGTGACATACAAAATAAAAGTAAGTACAAGAAGAGCTAGTAGTCCGGCTGAGCGGTGAGCTGATACAAGTCCTCCTGGCTAGGCTCGATCTCCTGAGAATCCGGTTCTCCTGACAAACATTCAAAAGAAAGAAATAGAAGGAATGTCATCAGCGTACCAGCGCTCGGTAAGTCCCAAAAGAAGAAGAGAATATAACAAGTAATGTGAAAAGAACAGGTAGTGTGTGTATGATTGATTATTATAACGTGGTTGTTTGTAGCTTAATACAGAAAGTATTCATGTATACGAGAGGAGTCCATTTTACCCCGTGGACTATGGTAACATGTAGTACAAGGCCCCGTCATAACCCACGGGACAACGACACGAGAATTCATATAGGTGTCTTTTAAGTGACCTATCGTGCTACGATATATATTCCGTACCAATCTACCCTTTTATTCCTGCGTAATGTATTGTATAAATTATAATTTATCAGACTTGCCGAAACCATGGATACAAGTTGTTCAAGTATTCATGTTCAGGATGTAGTTCAGTATTCAAGTCAAGTTATAATCATGGTTCGGTCAAGTAAAGTCAAGTTATGCATGTTTGATATTGATATTTAGATTCAAGTATTCATGTTCATGTTCAAGTATTCATGTTTGATATTGGATTCAGATTTGAATTGGATTCGGGTTTGGGTTAGACTCAGACTAAGTCAGGCACTTGTATACTGATTTAATTCTTGAATAAAATTCGGGAGTTATCGGTAACCGCTGCACATGGACGGCAGGATTTGTGTCTTTTTCCAAGAAAATTACCATTGATAAACCCGTTAAGTTTTCTACCTTAAATAGGCAATCACTCACTTGCTTCGGCTCTCAAGAGCTCAAGATAATTGATCCCGCTTAAACCTATATTTACCGAGCTCTTTAAATATTATTTTATATAACTCGAGGGGTTTTTATGAAAAATATTATAATATGGTTAAAAGTAAACCTCGAGGGGATATTTATATTATTAGGGTTTTCATTAGCATGAGTTTTAAGAATTTGAGGTATTTTAGTGATAAACAATTAACTTTGGAAGTTCATGGTATTTTATTGAAAATACTTGTCTTTTGATAACTTGATAGTATTTTATTGAAACCTGTTAATCTTTCATTTTTTAGAAAATAAGTTTATTATATTTTGAAAATAAGGATTTGTAATTTTTATATAATTATTAAAAATTAAATTTATTTAATTATTTAGAAAATTCGTTTTTTCTTAAAAACCGTATTTAAAACCTTTCGAGACCGAATGCTCCGTGAGGAGGTCCGCATCTTATTCTACTAGTCCAAGGATGTACGATAATCCGCACCATCCATTAGCGGGTCTCCTAAAGAGAGCTGTAGAGGCATAATTGCAAAGAAATCGAAAAAATGTTTTAAAAGAAACCGGTTTTCAAAGTAAATGGTATTTTAATGTAATATTTTCTTCATACAAAAAAATCATACAAAAGATATCGTGTTATGAAATAAGAGTGTATGTGAGGGGTAGGTTGTTACCCCGTGAAGTTTTTCCTGGGATATAGTTTTAACAAAATTAAAAAGGATGATATTAAAGTTCATGGTGTTTTAATGAAAATGTTAATTACATGATATTCTAGGCTAAAATTTATTCTAAATATTAGTATTAAGTTTACAAGTATTGTGTAAGAATTTAGATGAACAATATATAAGAAAAAATGGAGTTTCTAGGGTTTAGAAAATAATTATCGGTATTAACTTCATTTTTACCGATTTTGATTAATTTTTTTTTCAAAGAACAGAAAGAGAGTTTGGGAGGGACTTACCATTTGATTATGTTAAAAAGAGGGGGAGGAAGAGGAAGTAAGCCTTGTGGTGTCGCGGGAGTTCCGGATGTTGTTTCGATTTTCGCCGGAAGTTGATCGCTTGCTGACTTCTCTCTACGTCGCTTATATTTAGGAAATTTTTGAAAGTTTTGGCTAGAATTTTCAGAATGATGTCGAGCCAAAATGTGAGATGATATTTATAGCGGAGAATTGGGGTTTTGGAATTAAAATGTAATAGAATTATGATAAATTGTGAAATGAAGGGTCTTTACCAGTGAGCTACAAGACTATTTCACAACAGCACAAGACTTTACCAGTGAGCTACAAGTTGTTTATTTCTATTATTTAACAAAATTAATTTATAACTCAAAATCAGGTTGTTAACTCATTGCTGTACATTAAAAATGGAAAATTTCGTTCTCGAAATTTACATTTACATAGGGACCAATTTTCAAATAAATAAGGGTATCCTACATGCATGTCTTTTTCTCATTCCCATTTTGATTCTCCTAATGAATTTTTTCTCCACATTATTCGGACCAAGTTTACTTTCTTGTTCTGCAGTGTCTTTATCTTTCGGTCTGGAATCTCAACGGGTTGTCGTTCGCAAGTGAGGTAAGTCTGTACTGTGAGCTCTAAGTGATCAGGTATATGGCAGAAGTCGTTCACATATCGCCGTAGCTGGGATATGTGAAACACGTTGTGTACTCCTTCCGCAAGCAAAAAGCTACAGGGAGTGAGTATACAGAGAGACGACACGAATACGCTGTACTGCGGATCGAAAACCATATAGGGGAATAAAGCAGGAGGGTTGTGTCCCAATAGGTTACGTTGGACGACCCATCCCGTGCATCGTGCGGCTAATGGAGCTGTGGTCGCCGAGTTCGTTCCGTTGCCAGCTAAACCCGCATATTTTTATGTTATTTGTGAGAAACGTTGCAAATATATAGCTTAATCAAACGAGTGAATTGGACCATATGGGTGTCTGGTCCAAGCGCACATGGAGACACACACGTCTCGATCAAACCAAATATATAATCCTCCGTTAAATGACTGGTCATCATATTTTATTCCCTTTTCCCTCTTATTAAGGACCCTTCTGCACTAATTAAATAGCCTTTTTCTTTCCCACCACTAAACTATTCATATTTTCATGTAAATTTAATGAAGATGTAATCTAGTTATCCTTCATGTTCTTATATGTTTCCTGTCATTACATGGACCTTTGATTCAATATTTTCTGACCGTTTCTAGATATATACGGTTCTGGTATTATAATGCAAACTCAAAGGATGTAGCCGAGAATCTCGTGTTTCCATTTAAAGAAAAGTTAAGAATTGATGAATGTCTTCCAATCTGATTGGCATACAGGCTATACGTGCACTAAATTTATTTATTTTGTTATCTTCACTGGCTTTTTTAATTTCAAATTTCAAAGCCCGCTTTTGGCTTCCTCTCTATTTCCATATACATATGGACATTTATTAAGCAAAAGGCCATCTATAATTATTTTTTCTCATTTCTCAATACTCTAATAGCAAAATATTTATTCAAAATTACTATTAATCCATGTTCCCACGCAGAAAACACCAATATATATTATCTAAGTCATTGATTTATCAGATTTGAAGTTCATTGATAAATACATCAGAAAAATAAAATAAAAAACTGCTAAATTGTGCTGGATAGATAAAAATATTAGCAGTATATTTTGATCATACATTTAGTTAATAAATAAAAGGAGTCGGCTTACTTTATAAGTATCACTTATAAGTCCTGGTAACTTATAAATTTAGATTAACAACTGAGCAAGCCGTTTGGTAAAACCCACTTATAGGTGGTCGAAGTGTTTGGTAAATTTGACTTATAATTATGTGTTATGTCTAAATGACCAAAAAGACATGTTATTGATTTGTATATAAAATGCTATCTTATTCATGCGATCATTTTTAGTAAACCGAGGGGTAAATGAGTATTTTACTTGATCAAACCTGCTTAACAAATAAGTGCTAAAAAATAAATAACTAAAAAACAAGTGACTGAAAAATAAGTTCCTATTTTTGGGGCTTATAAGCGAGGGTATGACCACTTGTGTAAGATAAGCCAAACATGTCCCAAATTACTCAACAGGTTGAAAGAGGGCTCTCTAATCTTTGCACATTCTGTTTTGCATCATGCAAACATGAAAGATTTAGGGGTTATATAGATTAGAAAAGTCTTTGGTATTAATTAAAGCAACATCACTTCTTTAATTTTCTTTTTCTTTTTCTTTTTCTTTTTAATAAAAGAGGAAGGACTACAAAAGAAAAAGACAAAGTCTCTCTCTCTCTCTCCTCAGCTTCCACTGGTCGTCTCTCCAGACGCCGCTGAGCGAGACAAAGTAAGAAAAAAGAAAAGCACGACCTCTTCATCAAAACCCCCAAAAAGCTGCATCATTTATCTTCGGTTTCTCTCACAATCTCGTGCTCGGACAGCTCTTCAACTCATCCGCAGCTCGATTACCTCTCGACCGAGGTGAGTCTCGTCGAAATCGATGCTTCCTGCTCTCAGATCGAAGTAATTTCCATATCTCTCATCCTTTCTAGGGTTTTTCAATTCATTATGCTACTCATTCTTCCCTATTTTTGAAAGAATTTAGCTTAACATGTAGCAAAGATCTATTCTTGAGCGAAGATCAGGCTTCAATTCCTAGGGTTTTATCTTTTCATCCACCCAAATTTAGGGCTTTTGTGATTGGATGGGTCTGTGTTAACAAATTGGTTGAATTTGAGCTTTAAGATTGGTTTGAAGATGATGGAGGGCAGTAAATTTGCTGGAATCATTGGAGGCATTGGAAATGATGCTGGAAGCAATTATTATGACCTAGGGTTTTATAGAAAGCTCGGTGAAGGCTCCAATATGTCGATTGATAGTGTTGGAAGCCTTCAAACGAGCAACGGAGACGGCTCTGTCTCGATGTCGGTTGATAATAGCAGTGTTGGATCCAATAACAACTCTCATACCGGAATTTTGCATCACCCTGGGCTTCGACCCGTGCATCCTTCTGATTATTCGGTTGGTGGGCATAGCGTGTTTCGACCCGGAAGAAGAAGCAACCATGTCCTTAACGATGATGTGTTGGCTCAAGCCTTAATGGATCACAATTACCCGACCGAGTCTCTTCAAGATTACGATGAGTGGACCATCGATTTGAGAAAGCTTAATATGGGCATGGCATTTGCTCAGGGTGCTTTCGGGAAGCTGTATCGTGGTACGTATAATGGAGAGGATGTCGCAATTAAGTTATTGGAAAAGCCGGAGAATGATTTAGAAAGGGCTCAATTGATGGAGCAACAGTTTGCGCAAGAAGTGATGATGCTTGCAAATTTGAAGCACCAGAATATTGTTAGGTTTATTGGAGCTTGTAGGAAGCCGATGGTTTGGTGCATTGTGACGGAGTATGCAAAGGGAGGATCGGTGAGGCAGTTCTTGATGAGGAGGCAGAATAGAGCGGTGCCATTGACAGTGGCGGTGAAGCAAGCATTGGATGTTGCTAGGGGAATGGCTTATGTGCATGCATTGGGGTTTATCCATAGGGACTTAAAATCAGACAATTTGCTTATCTTTGGAGACAAGTCCATCAAGATTGCGGATTTTGGTGTGGCGAGGATCGAGGTACAGACCGAGGGGATGACGCCGGAGACTGGAACTTATCGTTGGATGGCTCCGTAAGTTTACTTGTTCTTCCAACGGCTTAACTATTTATTCTTATTACTTCTTGAGGTGTTTGCATGCACATTACCATGTTATTTTGTCGTAATTACTTGCTTTTTATTTGGTTGAAAAATGTCAGCTTTATTTCAGCTTATGCTAATTCTTCTTCGGAAGCCATCTAACATACTGGTGGAAATTGTAGTATTTTACAAGACCCATAGGAATAGCTGTAGCTGCAAGTTTAAATCATGACTGTTTGTTCTCGTATATGATCTGCTATGTTCTCTTTATTCTAGTCATTTTTGTTCTTATCTGTAGCATGCCAGCAACTTTGGCAGGTGTTCCTTTAGTCACACGACATTCTTTATGTGTTTTCTCATTCACACTTTACAACCTCTTGTAAATTAACGATTACCAGGTATTGGTTTTCTCCGAAACCCATGGTTATTCTGAGTTACCCCTTGTATGTCCCAGGCTTTAGCTGCTCCTTGTTTGGCTCTATCATTCTTCCTGTATGATTTATATGCCACCTATGCTCATGTTCAGATCATGTCGAGTTTCTTGGTTATTCTCCATCAAAGCTTCTTACTAGTACAATTATCTTCATTCTGCACTGTATGGCACTTTCAACCTACTAAATGGCATCTCCATTAAACCAGCTATCAACAATAGGTTTTCTATTTGGTAGATCCGAAAGTCATGCCCTCACAATCTAAACATGAGTATCAACCATCTCAGTCGTGCTACATTTTACTATTTTGCATATCTATTGAGATTGTTTGTTATCACCAACCTTCTGATTGTTAATCTCCCTCTGTTGCGAATCTCAACAGGGCAGGTTATATTTTGTACTTGTAGATAATTATTTACCTTTTGCACTAAGGACCGAACAATGGATTAATTAGTTTATCATGTGGCTCAATATTTTTCTCCAATATGTTTCATGCTATGCCGACCTCCTATGTTCCATTTTTTGGGGTTATTTTGATATACCCCACCCAAAACTTTGGTATTTGGAAATAACGCACCCAAAAACACGTAATTTCAAAAAACCCACTCAAATCATAAAATTAAACTGAAAACGAACCTCGAGTTAACTTCAATTACATGGCCGTTAAGTTCATGTTAGAAATAGCTGTTGGGTATTGTATAAAGACCAAAATACCCTTAAAACAACTGAATATCGTGTTTAAATAGTTCAAGGGATTATCCCTCTATCTCCCCTCCCCCTCCCCTTCCCACCTCTTCTTCTTCTTCTTTACCCTTGATTTTTCTTGCAAACTACACCTCTCTTTCTACTCTCATATTCGTCTCTGTTTCTCATCTCTCCTCTATCATCTCTGTCTTCTTCTACTCTTGATTTTTCATTGCTTTGCATGGGCACTTTGGCAAATTTACTAAGTTAATGTAGACATGGACCCAAACACTAACTAAAATGACCAATTAAGATTAAAAAGAGAGAGAAATAGTTATTTTTAATTGGTACTAAAAAGTTGAGGAAAAAGCCCTAATGTTACGACTGCCCTAACCATATACTAAATCAAAAAATCAAATTGACCATTAAGGGGCCAAAAGATCATGAAATTTAAGTATTTAACAACACTGAATTGGAGTTAAATCTTACGATGTCGAGGCAACAAATTGATTAGGGCATCGAGGGCACGAGAAGAGTTGATTTGGGAGAGCTTGAGAGAGAGAGGAGAATGAGAGATGAAGGGGAAGAAGGGGGCTGCGTGTGGAAATGTAGAGGAGATGGAGTGGAAATGAGAGGAAAGAGGAGGGTTGGAAAGGAATTATATGTGCTGACATAACCCTGGTTAAGAGGTTAACTAACAGATGTGTAATAGAGTGTTGTTTTCAGTCAAGTTTTATCATTTGGGTGAAATACTTGCTTTTGGGTGTATTATTTCAAAATACCCAATTTTTGCGTGGGGCGTATCAAAATAACCCTTTTTTTAGCTGTATAGAATTAAACTCAGATAATAACAAATCCCCCCCCCCCTCCCCAAAAAGAAAGGGTAAAACAAAATAAAAAATCCCTCCTCCTCCTCACCTTAACCACAACTTACTATAACTGAAGCATACAACTCTTAGCGTACTGAAATGAAAAGACTTGTAAGGAAGAGGATCACCACCACCACCACCCCACCACCATCATCATTATTTGGCACTAGCATGTAAGCCCCAACCTATGCACACAACACACCCCACACATAGGAGACCCATGAATTTGCCCCGAAAGCGTTGATTTGTCGCCACTTCCCCTCTTGGGGTTCCTGGGGATCGAACCCCGCACACTCCCCAAGAGGGAAAGTGCCCATACCAGCTATTGCTCATTGGTTAACGAAGAGGAATTAAACATTCATCAGCACTGGATTCAGATATTGATGTAGGAGATATATGGTTGCAGCTATTCTGGAAGTGTGTAGAATGGATAGCGAACTATCATGAATAGTTGACTTGAGTAAGTTATATATGTATGAAACGGCGACAATGAAAAGTACAACTGTCTATACAACAATTGCAGCAATAGCAAAGCCTCTATTGACGACTAACCTTTGGCATTGCTCCTTTGGCCCCACCCTCGTTGCCGCATTACCTATGACTTTGTCTACACTCCATACACTGTTTGTCGTCCTTATTCCTCTCATGTCAGCTTATCTATCATTAGAGCACTTATCTCTCTTTTAACATTCTCATTTCAGCTGCATTGCATTTTGGACTTGTTTATATATATATATATATATTTATTTATTTATTTTGCACAGATGTTCATATTTAGATTGTGTAAATCTTCAATCCTTCTCTGTATTACGTTATAAGAACAACTAGACAACAATGAGGACCTCAATTATGGAAAGTTATCACAAGCACGATTATCTTTGATAAGTTGAATATACATGTCGCTTAATTTGCAGAGAGATGATCCAGCACAGACCCTACAATCAAAAGGTTGACGTCTACAGCTTCGGCATCGTGCTGTGGGAGCTCATCACCGGCATGCTCCCCTTCCAGAACATGACAGCTGTCCAAGCCGCATTTGCCGTTGTGAACAAGGGGGCCCGCCCGATCATACCCACCGACTGCCTGCCTGTGCTCGGAGAGATCATGACACGCTGTTGGGACCCGAACCCGGACGTGCGCCCTCCCTTCACTGACGTCGTCAGGATGCTCGAGAGCGCACAGGCTGAGATTGGGACAACGGTGAGGAAGGCACGTTTCAGGTGCTGCATGACCCAGCCGATGACTATGGATTGAAGAATGGAAGGGGGTTGATGAGTACTGCTATGTATTTATTGGAGTAGAAAATTAAAGCATGTTGTTTATGGTTTTAGTTTGATATTTTGTTTGTTTCTTCCTACAATGGATCTTGTCTTTGTTGCTGTGTATTAAGTCCAATATTTTTTCCTGTTTGGACATGGAAATGATTCTCTCATTCTGCTTATATTTGTGCTTGTGGTTGCTTTTGTGTGTGGTTTAAGTTGTGGAAAGTTATCTGTGTTGTGGTAAAGCCTTAGGCTCTCGGTTCTCGATTAGTTGTGTTCTTCATCTGTTATTATGTGAATGAACCTAGCTCGGTCGGTCATGGCAATTTCCTTCCTATAAAGTGTATGGGAATCGTTTCCTAGAAGGGGAAATAACCACAAATTAAAGCTTTCGGTCCAAATTCGTGGGTCTTTTGGGTACGCGCGTGTTGTATGCTTGCATACGATGTGTGTTGTATTCTTGTATGTGTGTGTGTGTGGGTATACTGTGTGCTTGGGTGAGGCCTTGTAAACCGGTTCTTAAAGATTTCACACTTTCGGCATACATCTATGAGGCCCCAAGTTGTGTGTGGGTGAGTTGTGGCATACATCTATGAGGCCCCAAGTTGTGTGTGGGTGAGTTGTGTGATATGTGCATGGGTTATTGAGTGATGTGTGCATGGGTTAAGCTTAGCCCATTATGGGCTGGTTTCCTAATAAAGTCTGAAATCTTCTATCCAAGTTACCGCAGACGCCTAAAGCCGAACGGAGCCTAATTTACATGCTCAAACAGCCTTGCTGAATGAAAAATAACAATCAATCAAACTATTTTGTCTAGGTCATTTTCATACCAGGGCTAATAACACGAGAAACAAAATCATGCAGCATGTTTGTCACAATAAATAAACGGATACGAACATCGCATGAAGTGTTTTTGGGAAATCGATGTGTTTAGAGGATGAATACACACACAACTTATCCTATCGATCCAATCTTTCTTTTATAACTTAAGAAGGAAAGGAGAGAAAATATAGAAAAGTAAATGGAAAAGGGGAGAAGAATCGGGTTACAGGTTTCATCGGTTGATACCCGGTTCATGCATTTGGCAGTTGAAACCAAAACGCGTTTCGGGCATTCGGATCAAAACCCGAAAACGATCCGACCCGTCTAAACATACAGCTGGCATTGGCTCTCGCACCCAAAAATATTCGATCCAATCCAAAGAAAACCCTAGGCTTCATAAACCCAGGCTCTCCCTATTTCCCTCCTCTTCTCCTCTCTTTGCAAAACAAGAAAGGGCGAATTTTATCTGCAGAGATCCGATCCTATCCATCGCCATGTCTCAGGTAAACCCTAACTCTCTCTTCGATCCTCCATTGCTTCGTTGTCTCTTGAGTTCTTTATCTTTGATTCGATTTGTTTGATAGTAAAGCGATTTTTCCTTGAATTTAATTGGGATTGAAGATCTAAAGCATTAGCAGATACCTTTCCTATTTTGTAGCACGCTTAGATCTGCACGCGTTAGGGTTATGGATCGATTAGAGTTAGGGTTTCAATCGTTATCGAATCTTGAATTAGGGGTTTGTTGCGTTAGGGTTTTCTTTTTCCCTAGTAGAGATTTTAGTATGCTCATGATTTGTAGTATTTTTTTATTTGCTGTATTCGGAGATGAATTCCATATTCAACTGCATGTAGATCTAGCAATTTGCATAAGTTGCATCGTAGAAAGCATGTGGTGTTGGAGATGCAGTGCTATAACCACGTATCCCATTGTAATCAAGATATTTTTTCAGCTTTATCACTTTATTTTTTTTATCATACATAATAATTATAGCTGTTCTCACTTTTCAGTAGTTTTTAATTCAGCAACTTCACTTTGAACAACATCAGCTGTGATGTTAATGATATATTCTTCTTTTGCAACTGTTGTTGTAGGTCAACAACCGGAATGCTTCTGCTGGAAAGCGTGCTCGCACAGATGGTAAAACATCTCCTTTTGGAATTTGAGGCCTATGCTGATTCATGCTTTTAAATTTGTTTTATTTTGTTTGTTGAGGTTACTGTTGCTGTTATTCGTACTTGGATTAAGTGTGTCTCTGGTTTGGTAAGACCAAATATAGTAAAAACAATTGAGGTTTTCATTTCTTAAATCTAAATAACTGGAATTTTCTGTGTTTTCTCTTTCTTTACTTTATATGGATCCAAGCACAGCCCAATTTTTTTTATTTCTTATATCAACATATTACTTTTGGACTAACATGAAATTGAAATGGCAAGCAAAGTAGATTTTGATAACCATAGTCAGTTGTGCAATGGAAACTATCAACTGTTGGCTGCAAAATTTTGAAGTACGCTTGATTACTAGGACCCTAGGTTCCTCAACTAATACAATTGCTGATATCAATGAGTTTAGTCATTACTTCCTCGTACCTAGACATGCCACCACAAAGATCCTTTACCTCCATAAAACGGCATGTCACTGCGCTTTCAATTTGAAACATATACTTGGAATGCTGTTTCTATTACAACACTTGCATAATCCCTTAACATGAGTTTAATCAATGTGTCTTGTAGATATATTGATTTGGGCGTATTGACTAATTATTCAGTTATTTATGGGGTTATATAATCATCAAAAGATGATTATCCTTTAAGGAAGATACTATATATATGCATTGTCCACCATTTGATGCAACAAGTATTACTTTGAAGTCAGTGGATTCTGTGTTGAAGTATACACCGGAGTGACCGGACACTTGTAGAAAAAACCTAGTGACTGTCTTGAGTGTATGTATACAGAAACAGCTTTGTAATTTGTTATTTTTATTTTTTGAGTCACGATTTTGGAATATATAAATAGCTCTTAACATTTGTCTATTTTCTATGTGTTTCTTAATAACAAGAAACTATGTGTCAATCGAGTCATGAGTTAATTCCTTGCTATCTGATAATTATCGGCTATGAGAGAATCTTACTCGGTCTCTCCTACAGGTGGCCGTAGAGAAGATGACTGGACATGTCCTAGCTGTGGCAACGTCAACTTCTCGTTTAGAACCACTTGCAACATGCACAACTGTACTCAGTCGAGACCTGTGGATCACCACACAGTGAGTTTGATTGAAACATTTTTTTATAATCTATTTTAAGAGCTTTCTGGTGTATATACATTCATGTACTCATTAGTTTTGAATGCATAGGCTATTGATACTGTATACTTTTTGTTGCACCGAGAAGGGTTAAATGACAAAAAGCTGGTTTTCTCAATTTCTTTTGGAATGTAAACGACCAATGCAAATCTTGTCTGATTCTTTGTCACGCTATCTAAATTAAGCCAAATTCTATTTATCATCAAGGAATTGACTTTAGGACTGCCCATGCACAATGTTATCAATACAAACTTAGTAGTACTTTAGGCCATAGTTTAAGCCATTGCTTTAATGTTTTTTAGCTATCTAAAATTATTTATATTCACACCTGTCATTTTATGTGCATATACGTGAATAGTCCCCCCCCCCCCCCCCAACTTAGATGTATCTATATTGTTACAATCAAACTTCATTCCAGTTATGTGATCATTTTTTCATCAACATGGGAAATTTTCTATTTGAGTGGACAACTTTGGTAGGATGCATCAGGTTCTCAATTTTGTTAGCTGGGCTTTACATTCTTATTCTCCCACTTTCTCATGCACTGTCCTAAATGACTCGTTCGGTGTCTGCAGAGGTGCTGGGGGCTGCTTTGTAGTGTATCATACTTTTCTGGGTGATGCTTGGGATATACTAATTTCTTTGTTCATTTGTTTGCTCATTAGCAATTCTCCTTGCAGAATGCCGATAGATTTCGTATAAAATGTCGAGTATTAAAATTTAAAACATGACTTGCAAAAACATGTAGCGCCTTGAATTCGAGAAGTGTATTGTAGACCTTATCTGTGTTGGACTGTTGGGGACTAGATGTCTGTGTTGGCGACTAGATGACTTCATGCCAATGTCTGCAAGCATATATTCCATTAACCTTGACATGCTATGTTTATCTTGCTGAAGCTTTATATGGTGTTTTAAACCACGATCAGTCAGTTTAACATCTCACTTATGTTAAGCGGTCATGCAATGTTATCAGCTTGTGCCTTGTGGTTTCCTGAGCTGTTTGCTAGCTGCTAGTCCATTGGATGTTTAGAACTGTTAGTATCTTACTCCTGGATAGATTATCCAATATGTTCTATAAGAAATTAAATACTTGCCAAAAACTGTCAACTCAAAGTTCAACACTGTTTATATCGTGGAACAGTTGGCAATATATTTTGTATGAAAGAACGCCTTTTTCATGTCCATACCCTCTTGCTGTGTAGAATTTTCCATTATGTATAGTATGCATGTAGAACTGGGTGGTATGTTATATTAATTAAGAGATAATATTCTGCTGCTTACTGTTTTCTTTTTTCAGAAGCCTGCTCCAAAGGCTCTCTATGCACCTCCTGCTTATGCATCAGCAGGTGGTGGCTATATGGGTGCCGCTGCTCCATCCTCAATGTACCTTGGCGGGCCTCCTTATGCATCATCTCATCTCAATGGTCCTCCTCTATCTCCCTATAATCTGCGCTACCCAGCTAGTTCTGCCTATCCATTTGAATATGGAGGTCGCCCCTATGATTATGGAAGCCGCTCTGTTGGGAGCCCATATGGGCCGTTGCACATGTCTGTGCCTCCTTATTCGAGCGGATCTATGATGGGAGCAGGTATTTGGAAGTTGAATTAAGTTTGTACTTTGTAGGAAGCTTGTTATCCCATCTTAGAAATGTACTTGATGTCATATGAAAAAACAAGGCGGCGTTTTTTTGTTATTTAAGACATTTTTTTGTGAGAATTGATACAACAATCTAAACTAAATTGATGGATTATGGAAATACCAGATTCAAAAAGATTGCGCAAAATGGATTCCTAATGCCTTTTGTTAATTCTGCATTTACTTCTCTTAACAACTATCTTATTCCCTTACAAAAGTGGGAATACGATGAAAACTTTTGCAAGCACCTTAATTTTCGATGTATCCGTATTTGCCCTTGAAAATGGGTTGCTACTTTGGACATCTGTGAAATTAATGTTATTTGGTAAGGGCGTTAAGGTAGTTAATGCAGTAGGGAATCTTTTACAGATTTCTTTTCTATCCTTCCGCCAACTACTTCGTAAAACTAGAAATAAAGAATGCATTTAATGATGCGGGACCAACATAAATTAATGACTGGTGTTAGAGGTGTCTGAATGTATGTGAGATAACTTAGTTGACATTTCTACCCTTTATAATTCAGTACATGAAGCATCCATTGTTAATACTATTCACCCCTTTATATAAGTTATTATGGGTCCCTAGATTACATGGATTGGTTATATATGATCCTTGATTTCCGTGTTAATATTTTCTACCCTTTATAGGCATATTTCCGTCCTTTGTATTAATTATGAAGGTGTCTTTTCAAAACTCTTCCTTCTTGCTATTTCCATTTGAAATATGTATTAAAAAAATATTTTGATTTCTATTTTTTTGTAAGTTGATTGCAACAAAGAACTAAAGGAAACTACTATTTCAATCATCTTATTGAGTCTTTGAGCATTTTAACTGAAATTTAATATTCTATTTGTTTGCCTGACTTTATTTGTTACTTCTCAAACAATTTTAAAAACTAATATGCCTACCATTTCAAATTCATTTACAAATCATCCATAAACATGTTAATCGTCATTTTGCAAGAATTTTGGATTATAAAAATGCACCTGATATTAATCTCCTTGATTGTGGTCTACTCGACCCATTCATCAGGAATACAATACAACTTCTTTATTGCTTAGAAACCTTTTGAGAAATGATTCACGGTCCTCGCGATGTGAGGGGTTTACTCCTAAGTTATATGCTGTAATGAACTAATATTTCCCCTTATATTTTTAGGTGGTATGTATGGTATGTCTCCGCTGGCGGATAGATATGGCCATGCAGTGCCTATGGGACATGGTGCTATGGTAAGCAAAATAAGCTGGATGCAATTTCACGTCATGAATGCATGGCCAGCCATACACTGGTTTTAGTGTTGATTGCTGTGTGTGTGTGTGTGTGTGTGAGAGAGAGAGAGAGAGAGAGAGAGAGAGCCTGCACCATGCATGATGGTTGGTTTTTGTAACAAGCTGTTAGTCTAAACCTCTATATACCATCTTTGCATTTCTAACCGCGTTGAGATTTACATTATTGAAGGGTCCAAGACCTGGAGCGTTTCCTGAGGAGAGTTCCCAAAAGAAGGCTGCAGGTTAGTGTTTGTTTGGTGTTTCTGAAGTCAGAAATGCAGTTTTAGCATTTATCTTTGTTTACTTAGTTTATTCTTATACAAAAAAGGTGCAGGGCGTGAAGATGACTGGACTTGCCCTACTTGTGGCAACCTTAACTTTGCCTTCAGAACTGTCTGTAACATGAGGAAGTGCAATACACCAAGGCCAGGAAGCCAGGTTTGACATAAATCTGTCAATTGCCATGTTTTGAAAGATAGTATATAGTTGTTGTATACTGGTTATGTGATTTGCCTTGTTAATAGAAAAATGCCAGTACTTGTTAGGAGTTTGAAATCTGAATGCTTGTTTGTGCGGCCTTGTATTTCCCGTATCATTTTAAACTTCAATGTTTTTTCTTATGTGTAAAATGGTTTGTTATATGATTTCATGTTCCTTGCAATTTGATTAGATTTTCAGTTTATGAAAAAAAAGGTTCAAATTCTTTCTTTGGTAACCTCCATGAAGGTAGAAAATTTGCATTTGAATGACAGTTTTGTCACTGAAAGAGCAGCAGAGAAACTATCAAGAATATTTGGCTGCATGCTGTTAAACCTCACCACAAATTTAGTCCCAATTTGCATATCAGCCAAAACATCTGAAGGAATAATGATCTCTGAGCATTGTCTTATATAAGCTGAAATATTTAAGAAAGATAAAAGCCTTTCGCAGACTGGATGGACTCTAGCCTAGGTGTTCTCTGGGGGTGAGGCCTCAGCCCAATAGTCCTCTAATCCATTCTCTCCCCAAACTAGTTTAGAATTATCCTTGACATGGAGGGGGTGTCAACCTGATCTGTAGATAGCTGTTTTCATCATAGCCCCTACATTTTTCAGCATCCCTCTCCCTAATTAAATGAGTTTATGTTTAGACTTTGCGCAATGGAAGAGAGGTATCAAAGGAATACTTTGGGTTTTGGGCGCACAACTCTAAAAAACTTCAATTGAATTTACATCCAAATACGGGAATTTGAAATAAACTTAAAGATTATGTGTGTCTTTAAAACCAATTAATTTGAGTTAAATGAAGGATTACATGCTTGGTATTTTAAGTTTTCTGCTCTGTTAAAGTGTTAATGTTGTTTTTAACTAAGCTGAAAATTTTCCCTCTACAATCAATGCAGGGCTCGAAGTTTGACTACTCCAAAGGCTCGAATAGTAAGTGTGCTCACCTATGGCCTTTCTGTTTCTCTTTGTGTATATACTTATTTGAGTGTGCCACACGCTTATGTATAGTTAGGTGCTCTATGCCTATGCTCGGATTATGGAAAACTATTTCGCTCTACTGAAATGAGTGATTTGTTCATAAATTGTGAAAATTATAAAATTTGCTTGAAGTTCTGGGGAAAGATTTTACTGTTGATATAGATGTTTAGAATCCAGAAAGTTTAAACTAAAAGTCAAATCTTTAGTCTTTGTGAAGTGTAGAATAGCAAAATTCAACTTGCAATTGTTTCCATGACTTATCTCGCAGAAGCAAAAATGCCAGAAGGTAGCTGGAAGTGCGAGAAATGCAACAACATAAACTATCCATTCAGGACCAAGTGCAATCGCCAACATTGTGGTGCTGAAAAACCATCCGAAGAAAATGTCCCTCATGGGCAGTCAGCCGATGAGGATAATCAGGTTTGTTTTTGTGGATGTTTATGTTCACATATTCTAACATTACTTGTTCATGGTTGCATTTTGAATTTGTTTTCTGCCAAGTGCAACATACATGGTTTTACAAGGTTAAGTGCAATTTTTAAAAATTTCTTATTAAATCCTTCTACATAAATTGATACATCAATATGCTACTGTTACAGTGAGTCTAATACAGTAATGTGGGTCGAGAAGGTTCAGAGTCGTCAGCGTCACATGAATGTATGGAAGGGTCAGCTTTGTATTGTGTCATGGCGGTTATTGAGTGTCTCCACCCACTCATGATTTCAGTTCAGTCATTGTACTACTGGCAACTAGTCTCCCAATTAGCAACTGGTATCTTCGTATTTTGGGTAGTCTCTTTCTTCAGGATTGGTCATGTGTAGCCTATAAGATTTCATATGGTTTTCACATACTGGTTTTTCTTTTTTTTATGGTTACTGCTACCTAAGAAAACTGTTTGGCATGTTATACTTTTTGGTCTGGTGCACTTTCTAGGCGGTCAATCTCTCAGATATTTGGTTTTGCAACTTTGATGTCATTGGTCAGATTTTTTATCTTGCTCTTGCACATGTCTGGTTTCCATTTGGTTTGCAGCTTCTGCAGTCTAAAGTTCTAGAAGCACAAGGTATTAATTATTTGTAAGTTTATCTTTTCTCATGTGTGGTGGTTCTGTATCTGTTGGATATTACGTTTAAGTGGTATGGTGTTAGCTCTAAAGGGGTAATGTAATGCATAGTAATCGTCTACTATCGGTCAGCTACAAGTTTCAAGTACCTCATTTGGTGTTCACCCAACCTACCTTGCTTCCCCCCAGCCTTTTCTTTCTATCTGGAGCATATGGTTCTTCATGTTTCTCATTTTGGTGATATTCGATATTTTGTCCGAGATATGCTCGTCGGGTTTTCCCAATCAAATGGGGCAGGCTATGAAGCAATTTGCCATTAAAAATTTGACAGTTTTAAGATCGTCTGTTGACTTGCCATTATCATCGTGACTCATGTCTCATTCCTGGACAAGGAACTATGGGCAGGAGAAGGGATTTCCATAAATGGTAAGTCCGAAAGCCCGTGCTCTTCATATTCGAGAAGAGAAGACTAGAAGGGGGGAAGTTGATAGATTTGCTGTAGGCAATATAGAGTCAACTTTAGGGGATAGTCGATAGATTTGCTATTGAGAATATAAAGTCAGCTTTAAGGCTCATATAAAGCCATGGGTGAAATTAAACATATTTGCAGGGTAGAAACTGCGGCGGTTAAGAAATTCCAACCTTCCAAATAGGATTCCCCAATGTATATTCTTCCAGGTAATAGTTATTTTAATAACACTGCATTTATAGAAAGTTTCAGTGAAAGATTAGTCATTCATGCTTGTTCGTTTCCCTCAATTTGTTTCTGTTAAGTAAATATAGATCCCCCCTCTAAATAGTAATGATTATATTTGTTTTATGTTCTAAAAAGTCATATAGTTGTTTTGTTGTTTGAGATGCATTTTTTTAAATCTCATTTAATCGTAGTCTTTTTAGTTTTTTTTTGTTTCACGACATTTGATTTTGCCTTTTGGCCAGCAAAACACACACACACACACAAAGCATTTGCTTTTGCCATGTTGAATGGTTACCAAAGTTAGCATCTTTCAAACTTTTATCAAAGGAGGAAGTAAGTTATTAGTAATCGTTGCGTTTTTGTGAGGCTTGCCATTACATATACATTTCATATTGGACATCCAGTCTCTTTGGAACCAATTGACTAAAGTTTTGACTCAATGATTAAAAAAGCTTTATCTATCGGCCTGGTTTCTAGTTTTGATACAAAAGGCTTTTAATTCTTCCAGCAGGTATGTGAGTTTTACATATTGAATGATGGGAATTTTGATGTATACATAAGATCACACCTAAGATCTTGAGAATTTTTTAAAATTGGTTTGGACTATTTTTTAGTTATGGACTGGATAGATAAATAAAACCGATTCTTCTCCATTATTCTGATATGGCGGTACAGTGGGAAGCTTTAGGTGTATTTGCCTGTTCCAGGTTCCGTTTTGTAGTCTTCATTATTGGATTGTTAATGTGGTTTACTTGCTAGTTTCTTTTAAAAGTTAATATTTAGGTTCTTCGATCAGAAGCTGTCCTTATTTTCATGATATTTCTTTCCATGCGTAAGACTGCAAAGTATTTTGATGTGATACAACCCATCTCCAGAATTATATTTTTCATGTATGTTGTCAATTATTTATTTCATTGAACGTCGTCCATCAGCATTATATTTTTATTTCTCCACACAGCATTATATTTTTATTTCTCCACTTGGTGAGGTCTTTTTGCTCTTTAACGCAATAGTGGTCTGACACCCAGTTGTTGAAGACGCATTTTATTTTTCTAAATAAATTATGGTTTAGGAGGGCTAGATTATGAAAATTTCAATTTGAGCAGAATATTAATATTTTTTCCTCAAATCTATTGTTGCAATTAAATGTTAGGTTTTGCCTATTTTCTTGTTAGTTTTTCATAAGCCAGTCTAATGTTCTTCTCCTGGGTTCATTAGTCCTTTGGTAGATTTTGTATTTTGTTATTTGGGAGTTTTGAAAGTGTTATATCTGCGTCTTCATTCATGTTCTTATTATGCATCTGTCTTCAAGTTTTTTATATCATCGATTGTAAATTCGAGGCCGGAAATGTGAAATGTCATCGAAACACTGCATCTCCTCCCTACTGCTCTGTCGTCTTTGTATTCTAATGAATTTGCATTGTGAGGGTTGTAAGGAGATGTCGTGTCATAATGAAGAGAAGTTGGAAATTGGGCTAAAAGCGACTTGGAATCAAAGCAAGAGATGCAGCTGATTAAGGATAAACGTTTCTTTAAAGTTGCAGCTGTTATGTTTTTGTGTTCCTATGAGTGTATCTTATTGCAACGAATCTAATCTCCTTCATGTTGAACATTTAATGCGGTATCTTTGCTGTAAAAGATTCAAATGATCGATTTCTATCTTTTCAGAAAGAATGCTCCACCATATCCGGAATGAGTTGAGCTATATGGTGGGATAGGTTCTGTTATTCAATTGGGTTGATTGCACCAAACAAACATGTAGTTTACTATCTGTGGCATCCGTACCCCCTCAATTAATTTATTGCAACAAAATGCCTCCTTGGTGCGTCCATTGAAACCCTTGAAAAAGGCTCAAATTCAATCTAAATGACAAAAGGTAGTTGTATGCAGGTTTTTGGCTCTGTTCTTGCCGGTAAATTATTTGAGGCGGTACAAGACCCATACAGGGTAAACTGCGTGGGTAAATTACAAGAGCACTTTTTGCTATCAATGCTATATGATTCAGAGTAGTTTGTGAACACGACTTGTCAGGGGAGGTAGACGCAATTCATTTCTATTTCGGCTGTTCATCTCTAATTCCTGTCATTTTGTGGCCCGTAAAATAAATTTCTTCACTTTGGTGTGATTCATAAAAGCTTCAAACGTAATTAGAAACTTGGTTTGAAGGAATAATTAGAAACTTGATAAAAGAAGATACCTCAATAAAATCTCTCATTTTAATTAAAACTTGAACAGGGAATTAGATCGAACAGAGGCAACGGAATTTGTTTTAAAATTTATGCCTCCCATATGGAAAGGGTATTTGATAAATAAGCACAATACATTTTTATGTACCAAATTAATTCTAACTACATTAACCTTTAATTACCTCCTTCCAAATCTCATCCCATCGTCCTTCCTATGTCCATCACCTCTCACTCCTGTGTTGCGTCCTTGACTTATCCTCCGCCTGTCTCATCCACCCCCTCCTATCTACTTTTGCTTCCGCCTCTGTTTCCTCAACCTCCCCAACAACTTTTACTCTTTCCTTCGATCCGATCCTCTCGCTTCCTTTACCCGAACGGATCTACTGGCTAAGATCGGTGACGTGTTCGAAGACGAGATCGGTGCGGTCAAGTATCAGGACCTCGAAGTTTTCATTTTGATCTTGTCGCAAGAGGATCTCGACAACATGATGGAAGAGTCCGATCTTGTTGCCGACGAGCCCGTGAGGCTGCGGATCTTCGTGATCTCGTTGACGACCATCTTACGCTTGGCACGGGGTGGTACTACTTCCACACCTTGAATGGGGATCAAGAGGAAGAACTGCATAAAGAGACAAAAATTAAAGGGCGGGAGTTAATTTTGTCCAGACACAAGTTTTGGTGTGGATTTATCAAATAGAGGTTTTTCAATATTGCCACCCTTTGAAATTTGTAAATTGAACAGGTAGAAATTGAATGAACCGGTCACTTCTACCTTTGAGAAGGAAGGTTGTATTACAAGAATCATGCAATGCTATTGTGATGGGAAAAAAAAATCTGTTAGCTAATTTTTTTTTCCAAATAAACCATTTCATATTTTTTCAGGTCACAACTTTCACAACTTAGGGTTTATTTTCTTCAGTTTTGCACGGAGCAAAATTTGGAAAGCTTATTATTACCGTGAAAAAATACATGCAAACAATGATCTAATATTTGAACAGAAAATTAATACGCCCAGTAAGGTCCTCTACAAAATTAGAGGCAAAGTTCTAAGGTAACAAAATCCATGCTAAAAGTTGGAAAATTCAACTAAAGGTAAGAAACTACTCGGCACGGCCGATACCATACCAGATGAGAAATTACCATTACAATGGTCTGTGCCATGACAAAGATACTTGGCATTAAAGTTACAGCAGAATGTTTTATCCCCTGTAGAAAGAATCGCCAGTTGTTTCCAAGTGCCACAGAAATACAAACCAAAACAATCTGAAAACAATTTGACAGCCTCATAGAACCATCTTTTATTCTACGAAAATTAGAACTTGTGATGCCTATCATACTAATTCAAGCTCAAATTTTCAGCTAGGGGCTGCCGCCCTCAAGTCTTAAACTCTAGGAAATGACCGTCCGATTTCGAAAGGATCTGACCCGAATCAAAGAACGATGCCTCGTTTGAAGTCCTAGACATCGGAAACTCTTGAAACTGACTTGCATTGGTATGAAGATTGAATGGAAGAACCCGTGATGGTTGATGAGGCAGAGTCGGTTGGTCTTGCCAGTACCCCGCCGTTGCATTCACTGCTTGCATTGTAGGATTGTCGAGGCTTGGGTTGGCGAATTGTGAGGGTGGGTTGGGAGGTGGAACCCAGAGAGAATCGGTTGACAGAAGAGAGAGAGCACGTCGAAGATCCGGTGCTCTGTCTAAGTTAGAAGCAGGAACTACTGATGCTTCTATACCTGGAAAAGAAAAAAAAATTCAGAGTAAAAGAGTGGTCATAACATGTTGCTTATGCAAACCTGAGTTGCCGATGCCCTTAAGCAGCTTAAATGTCTCCCTACATGTCTTCTATTACAACATTCATAATCGATGCCTCAAGCATTTTTAGTACAACACTGTTCTAAACTCTCAGCTCCAAATTTACATCTAAATATACCAATGTGATTCTCGGCAACATGATATATTCATAAATTCAGATTGGCAAGTCACTTATGTACTCGAATCTCTCACCAGTGTGTTCGAAGTATTTCTTAAAAATCAATAAGCTTGCCATGCCTAAAGCTAATAAAACACAGGATAAGCTACATATATTTATACACAAGTCGGCTATCATCTCTTTTCCGTTTTGACCTTTGATACGTGCACATCTCTACTATTACACCTAGAACTCAAAAGTACGTGGGCATTTTGTTCCTTTTCAAGGTAAATTTGGTTGTCAAGAACTCAACATCACCCCCCCCCCCCGGGGGGGGGGGGGGAGGCATGCATGCATCTTGGAATTTGTAAACGGAAAATTAGACATAACCCCTCAATATTTATTATTTTATACATGTACCATCTAATAACTCCATTCTTTCTTATCTATCACATGGATCACATGTGATTACAGTCTAGTACAGGTAAGTAATACCAAATGCACCCATCGTATAGTTTTAGAGGTGTTCATTGCTAACAAACAAATGAAAATGGTAAGTTCAAAATATTTACCTTGACTGAGAACGTCGGCTGTGGTGGTCTTGAAAGGCAAGAGCTTGTCTAAGTCATGAGGAAGTGCAGGAACTGTATTTGATAGCTCAGAGTTCGAAAATTGCAGCTCTGCTCCTAACTTTGTTGGCTTAATCCAAGAAGATCCTTTTGTTGAATGAGTAAGGCTGAAGCCACATGAATCTTCCCACGTCGAACTTGCAGCAGGTCTCATGTGACCAAATGGAGCTCTATCTAATAGAAAAGTCATATGCTGCCTATCATCTGTGCACATAAAAATGCATTAAACAAGGAGGAGAAAAATGTAAACAAGGAAAATACAAATTTACAGCAGGTGAAGTCAACGGAGACACAAGATACGGGAACTAATCTTCTCAGAGTCAACCTCCAAGGTAGTAAATCTGTACAAGCAATGTGGAAAATTTCACACTGAGACAGAAGTCTCCGCTTTCAAACAAAGGACACAAACGTAATGTTCGGTAAATACCTAATTATAAGACGTCCATGAACAAAAAGTTTATTTTAGAAAATTGAAGCATGCCTTTTTTAATCGAGATAATTTTCTTGTAGATTTTTCAAGTTATTCCCCTCCAACTATATCCAAACTAGTTTCATGAATGAGATGATAGTTTCAACTGAAGAATTGATATCACAGATTTCAAGGAATAACCATCGTCTTGTTCTTTGCTTAGGCACCTAATGAATTGAGTTACAAAGTTAGCAAGTCACAAATGCCAACTTGAATAAATAGTTTATACACCAGTAAGGCGGTACGTTATGCTAACATAGACCATAACAAAAATTTAATGACGGGCTTAGAGGAGGCGACCTATGCTTTGCTTAGGCTGTATTATCATTTCTTCTCTATGATAAAAATATTTGTTAAAATACCTTATCCTTTCTCTATGATGAAAATAATCAAATCCTTCTTGCTTAAACAAATCGAAAAGTACAAAAGCTTCAATTTAAATATGGCCTGTCTAAATTGAATAAAAATTGATAAAATGCAGATGTCAACATTCCTAATCCTCCATTTTCCTAGTTTATTCTCCCACTACTCTCCAAAGTCATCAAAAAGTTTTCAAACTATAGCATGGTTTTTTCCTTATCTGAATGATAAGATTGATGCTGAGCATCTAGCAAATAATTGTCAACCAACGCATATCATGCTTATCCAAGAAAGGCTAGGAGAGGCGGTAATAATGCATGGAAATAATGAAAGCAGGTTAAGACAATGAGCAATACCATAATATGGTGAAGAAAACCTTGAAGAGTTGAATGATAACGTGTCTGTTTGTGGCTTGCGCCTACGTGCATTATGATCAGATAAACGCCTCCGGCAGCTCCGCTTTTTCTGATCAAACTCCGACAGATCATGAAACCTAAAGAATGAGAAGGAAGATCCACCATAATTTATCATTTCTTACATAGTTGTGACTGGAATCAATTGAATGATTTATCGGTTCAGTTATTAACAATACATTTAGCCATCACAACCTATATCTGCGAAAGGTTTTACAAAATTTTCCTATCCATTTAGTCCCTGCTAGGATTTGGAGTTAGGATACCCCATAAATGCATTATAGGTTATGCAACATTCAGTTTGCAAGGATCTGTGTCTACTTAGAAAATAACTTCACCTAGTGTTGTCTGGCTTCAGAGATCTTACACTCTTAACTCTATAATTTCATCTTATTTGGAGGTCAGAATAAATTTGGATAACTCCAGTAATCAATCGACAATCTGTCTGACTAAGATAACTCGAGTTATTTCAACTCCAAAACCATAGGCAAACATGGCCTACAATCTTGCACAGACATTCAACAAGCAACTAGATGAACATGCATACCTTGTTGAAATAGAGATCCTAACTACAAGCAAACTAGTTTCACGATCAAGGTTTAAATGGGTTAATTGCAAACAATGCCCCTATACTTTACCTTGTATAGCACTTGTACTCAAGAGGTTTATTAGCGCAGGGACCCTCCCCCCTCTCTTCATCAACCAACACAGTTCCTAATGTTAAATTAGACAACCATTTCAGCTGCTTAGCATTGAGTTTGGGTGTTTTCAAGGGTTTGGGTTGATGATTTGAGGGGGTGTCTAATCACTTGCTACAAGCTTATCTTGTGCAATTAACTCAATTGAAATAGGCAATGTCACAACCGCAAAAGAATTTCACCTGCTACACTGCTGACAAAATCGCCGCTCTTGACCACTAACAACAACCTTGGGGCATTTAGAATGGCTCTCGCAAACCCGATGCTTGCGATGATAATCTTTCGCTCCGCTTAAATCAACGTTACATCCTTCAACTTGACAATGAGAATTAGGAATGCTTTGATGAGCCACTCTGGTCTTCTTCGCCACCAAAGTGGATTGACCTATAGGAGTCGAAGAAGTCGAATTCTTCGTATTATTCCCAGCACAAACATCTTCAAAATAAGTTCTCTTACCAAGCTTCAAACCAATCAATGGCTCGCCTGCAGGAGAAGCTCCGGTATCTTCAACCCTAGCTAATTCTTTGTGCTTGATGTTAAGGCCTTTGTGGAAGCCTTCAACTGACTCAAAATTGAAACTTGAAATCTTTTCTCCTGCTTTCGAGGAAGAATCCATCGAAGCCGATATAGAGCTCTTCGACGAACCGTTCCCCAATTCCGAACACATGGATCCATTCACAATCGCAGGCCTCGCAATCGAAATCTCCCCCCAGTCCCAAAAGGGGGATTTTTCATTCCACTCCATCACAAGAGAAAACCCTAGCAACAAAATCTCTCATGCACTGTTCTTCCCCATCAATTCTACAGGCCATATCATAATCAGATCATAAAATAAACTACAAAACCTACTAATACACAGCAATCAGATATATAAAGAGGAAAAAACACAACTTTTACCTCAAAAACTGTTCCTTTGATGCTCCCCTGAGGAAAGAACAGCTTCAAACCTCCAAATTCCCCAAAACCAAAACCCTAGCTCCCCCAAAATCAGAAGAAATCGACAAATCGGAAGCAGCTAATAGAGAAGCGACATCAAATCCTACCAATGAGCCCTTAAATCAAACCATCCATCTCTCCCCATTCCATTAGAGGCAAAGCAGAGACCCAATTCACGAGATTAGGGCAGATCGCTTCCATTTCCATTCATTCATTTCATCGATGCCCCCACCTTTTTGGTCTCAACAACCCCCCTAAAGCCTCAGCATTGAGAGCAGTAGCAGCAGCAGCAAAAAGAGGGGTCAATTCATAGCCCTGTTCATTTCACCTCCACTAAAAACCTCGGATTCTGCCCAAAGGTAGGTTTTTATCTTTATTTTACCCCCTTGACCAGTGATTTAACTGTTCTGGCACATGCCCATCAACTGTTTGCTTGATTTCTTGCAAGAACGCGAACCCTAATCATTTGATGAGGATGGAGAGAGAGAGAGAGAGAGAGCGCACTAAGGGAGAGAATTTTTGAAGGCGAATAAAACGATCTATATGTGAAGCGATGGGTGTACGTTTTGGTTGCGGTTGGTAATATAAGATTAACGGTAATCCTCGCACTATCGGGAATGGAATGACCTATCTAATTCTAAATTTTTTTGTATTAACATGTTTGGTATATTTTAATCATTTTCAGTAATATATTTATGTGCAACCGGCGGCGACATCATAGGAGGACCGGTGGATGACGGCAAGGCCGGCGACGAACAGTCGGCGGCGGGCCGGCCGGTGACCAATGTCTGATCGGTGGCGAGCCGATCATTGAACGATCAGCGACGGTCAGTGTTTGGCAGACGGCGAACGTCCGATCGGCGGTAGACAGGCAGTGAACGATTGGCAATGGTCGGTGTTTGGCCAGCGGTGAACGTCTGATCGGCGGCAGGCTGGCCGGAGAACGATTGGCGATGGCCGGCGGACGACCGATGATGAACGACGGGGCCGGCCTGCCAGTGGGTGGTAGGGAGGTCAGCGGCAGATGGTCATGACCCATTCATATTAGAGAGGAATATTTCGTGGTAATTTAGGATAGACATATATTTTGGGGAGAATAGGATTACAATGAGTTGGGGTCATTTAATTACCATGGTAATCCTATATTCCTGAGAATATTTTTTACACCTAAACAATTATGGTAGTATTTCATGTTAACCTAGGACTGTCATCTAAATTACCTCCAACCAAACACGTCCTAATGCAAGATAAAATTTGTTCCTTTATTCTCTTAGTCTTTTTTCCATCCTCATTTTTTTCCTTCTTCCTTTTTACTTCAAAAGCTGTTTCTTTCAAATCTCATAAAGAAGTAATCATTACGGTCATTTCGGTCCAGCTGTAATAAAGCATTTGGAAATTATACTCATCATAAAGAAGTGCTGTCTCAATAAATCAGACAACACCATCTGATGGTGCTCACCGTGGGGAATCTCGAGATCAAGACACGTGGCAGATGGTAAGTCTTCTACGTACACCAACTAGCTACTTGAAATTTATGGAGCTGAGATAAGTACTGTGTAAGGGGGACATTCCTTGGTGCCTCGCCTTCGAGATAGCATTCGACCTTTGGGGGGCCTCTCCTGAATACGTTCCCTCTTCGCCAACCATCAGTTAATAGCTCATTTCTGAGCAATCATATAGCCGAGCTCCCTCAGCTTCCTTGTTAGTCTCCGAGCTATCCTATAGTAGAGATTTCTCAGCGTCGATAAAGCACGGGTGTGTTCCCCTCCGAATGGCGGCGCACAAGACTGCGATGTCCTGATGCTGAGATTCGGGGCAGATGCTATTTGGTTTTATCCGTCCACCTCTCCGAATATGCCAAGTTGATTTATGGCACCGTGCATCGGAGGTTTAGACGGATGCGGCCGATGTAGCAGACTTCGTCAGATTTCCCCTCGCTTGAGGGGTTTTTGATTGTGGGGACGCTCTTCCCTACAGGCGCAAGTCCCTGCAGTTAATTACGCTACCGCATCGCGGTAACAACTTTCTCCTTCTCCAGAATTTTACTTCGTGTTGTGAATGTTTGTTTTGTTTGTGGTTGCCCGTGGATTGTATACGGAGACTAAGTTAAGCCGTCGTCCGTAGGACGTGGATTAGTCCAAATCCGATTTACTTAGATTTGGGTTTGGTATTTTTTTTAAGGATACATTAGTCGCGTTGCGGCTAAGATCAACTTAAACGTTCGTTAAGGATACGATAGTCCTGTTTGAGACTAAGATCAACTTAACGTGATAATCCATTTAATATCTGGCCATCGGTACTCATCACCTCTCTGACGTCGTTGAAGGATTACAACGATAGGTGTCAGAGGAGTTCAGAGATGTATCCTCGAACCAAAGTCGATTTGGAGTTTTATAGTCCATTTGAATGTTTAAGGATACGTTAGCCGTGTTTAGGGGCTAAGATCAACTTAAACGGGATCGTTTAGATCCGGCAAAAGAGCATTTGGAGGCTCTATTGTTCCAGTTTAGGGACGTAGTGGTCCATAGGTAGTTTAGGGACATTGCGGTCCATATTCCAGTTTAGGGACATGGTGGTCCGCATTCCAGTTTAGGGACGTGGTGATCCGTCATTAGTTTAAGGACATTTCGGTCCATCGCCAGTTTAGGGACGTGGTGGTCCGTCATTAGTTTAAGGACATTTCGGTCCAATATTAGTTTAAGGACGTTCCGGTCCAACATTAGTTTAAGGACGTTTCGGTCCATATTCATGTGTGGTCGTTGGGACCCGTCACCTCTCTGACGTCGTTGAGGAATTACCACGATAGGTGTCAGAGGAGTCAGAGATGTACCCTCGAACCAAAGTCGATTTGGAGTTTTATAGTCCATTTGAATATTTAAGGATACGTTAACCGTGTTTGGGGGCTAAGATCAACTTAAACGGGATCGTTTAGATCCGACAAAAGAGCATTTGGAGGCTCTATTGTTCCAGTTTAGGGACGTAGTGGTCCATAGGTAGTTTAGGGACATTGCGGTCCATATTCCAGTTTAGGGACATGGTGGTCCGCATTCCAGTTTAGGGACGTGGTGGTCCGTCATTAGTTTAAGGACATTTCGGTCCATCGCCAGTTTAGGGACGTGGTGGTCCGTCATTAGTTTAAGGACGTTCCGGTCCAACATTAGTTTAAGGACGTTCTGGTCCATATTCATTTGTGGTCGTTGGGACCCGTCACCTCTCTGACGTCGTTGAGGAATTACAATGATAGGTGTCAGAGGAGTTCAGAGATGTACCCTTGAACCGGATGTAAATTGATTTAGGGAGCGGCCGTGCTCAGTCAATTTAATTTGAGGACTTATGGCCACGACTTGGCTAAGTCCAGTTTCAATATTCTTTTGTCTTTGGCCTATTAGACTTGTGCTAGGGCCTTGCCCCTTCACTGCATTATTTTTCTTTGTTTTGTTTGGGCTCTGCCCTTTATAAATGATGCAGAGCATCTATTTTGTTTGGGCTCTGCCCTTTATAAATGATGCAGAGCATCTATTTTGTTTGGGCTCTGCCCTTTTTAAAATGCATAGCATTTTTGATTAGGCCTGTTAGGTTTTTTAATTGGGCTCTGTCCCTTTTCTTTAATAATGCAGAGTATTAAGTACTCTGACAGTGCCCAACGTGGTTTGTCAGGCGCTTTGCGCCAAGTAATGAGCGCAAGCTCATATGGTGGTGACACGTGTCACGCTCTGGCGAGCGCAAGCGCAACAGCGCAGTGCGCTGTGTCAGTGCGCTGCGCTGCTGCGCTACTGACACGTGGCGCTTCCTGGTAGCTTGCGCCAATACAGGGGCGCAACAGCGCAGTTCTTGCAAGTGCAGAGCACTGTTTTATCTTTTGATCGATTTTAAATCAAAGAAAACAAGTTTTTATTGTTTTCAAGGAACCAATGGTTCATAAGCAAGTGCAAAGCACTATTATTAGTTAGTTTTCTTTCTTATTGAAGATCATTGATCTTGTTTTTAGATCAATGATCTGTTTTTAAGAGAATTTTCTCTTTTTCTGAAGGTTTTTACCTATTTTGCTCTTGAGGAATTCTTCAGAATTCTTTTTTTTTTTTCTCTCAGAAAATGTTGATGCCTTTGAATTGAGGCTTGGGGTCCTTTTTATAGTGCCTATAAATTAGTTAAATTTGTTAAAGAGATCTTTCTCTGAGTGATTTGGGGAATTTTCCCCACCGTTGGATCTTTGATCCAAGGGATTCTGTTTTACAGAAGAAAATCTTCTTGTTTTAATAAGAACAGCAAAGATTTCTTTAGAATTTTAATTCTGTTTGGCGCAAACGCCCCAGCGCGTGACACGTGTCGCAGAGCACAGCGCAGCGCAACTGCGCAAGCGCATCTGCGCTGACACGTGTCGCGCAGCGCAACTGCGCTGACACGTGTCGCGCAGCGCACAGCGCAACTGAAGCGTTGCTTCCTTTAATTTTACTTAAAATAGAGGTTTGCTCTGATTGGGCGCACTGCCTTGGGCGCTGCGCTGCCGTATCAGCTTCTGACACGTGGCGCTTTGCGCGCAGCGCAGAGGATCTGAAGCGTTGCTTCAAAATTTGAATTTTTGAAATTCAAACAGAGCCTTACTCTGATTGGGGGAAACAAATGCCCCCCACCGTTGCGTTCACGTGGCGCGCGCGTGAGTGCAGCGGTGGCAAGATCCCAGCCTTTGGATCAACTGATAAGTTGAAGGGGCGCAGGCGCCTATAAATAGGACCCTTGGTCCTTAGAAAATTCTTTACAATTTTCAAGAATTTTTGATTCTCAGAGCCTTGCTCTTGCTTAAGAACTTTCAGAGCCTTGCTCTTGTTCTTTCCCCAAGAACTTCAAAGTTCATAACTTAGAACCACTCTAGATAATTTAAATTAAATTAAATTTAATTAAAAGAGCCTTGCTCTTATAGATCTTTGATCTAAAGAAAACCCCTTTAGGGTTTCATCAACAGAGCCTTGCTCTCAAAAACTTACAGATCCACAGAGATCTTGTCCATGGGTCTTAACCCATGAACAGAGCTTTGCTCTTGGATCAAATGTAGATCTTTTTAGATCTGAAAGATGAAGAATTTTTTATAAGTTTTCATGGATTTTTCAAGATTTTAATTCTTTTAAGTGTTAAAAAAATTTGATGGATCTTTCCATTATTACCACAGAGCTATGCTCTTTTGAGGAATCTTGTTCCCCTGAGACCAGAGTTTGACAAATGTCACTCTGTGACAGAGCTTTGCTTTAAAAGAGGAGATTTTCTCCTTGTCTCTAGGGATTTCCCATCAATGAGGATATTCTCTTGGGGATTTTTTTTCATGAATTGACAGTCTTATCTAATGATGGGATTGTCTTATTAAATGATGCACCGTTATCCAGATTTTGTGGGTCCCCCTTTGGTCCCCTACCCACTGCATTGCAGTGTGGTGTAAGATTTTAAAGTGCCAAGCGTGGGAACACTAACGGTTATTTTTGTCTTTCTACAGGAAACATGTCTGCCAACCTGTCTTTCCCATTTGTTCACTCGGAGGGAGGGTTTCCCCATGCACCAGTGGACCGGGTGGTGTTCGCTCTTATTAAGGACCGTGATCCCGAGTACAAGAACCTTCACTTGTGGGGTAGGTGGTACAGTGAAATCATCCAGGGTCGTCGTAGTTTCAGTTCTGCCTCGCCGTCTGAGCCCATAATTACGATCCCCTATGCGGATGAACCCCCGGTGAAGTATGCCGTGGAGGTTAAAAATTGGAATTCTGATGACCTCCTCCAGCCTGCAATCGGTGCCATCCCCGTGCAGCCGCCGCCGGCAATAGACATTCTGGGGAGGCGAATCTGTCAGGGTGAAGCACGCCCTTGGGGACATGCTTACAATATTGGACTGATCCCACGACCGCCTGCCGGATATTTGCAGTGGGCCCGGTACATCTTATCGGCGAAAAGGACTCATCTAACGAAGATTGGTCTATATTCGGCCATCTACGTCTCGCTTTTCGAGTATCCCTCTCCTCCAACGTGGTGGATCAAGGCCTTTATTGAACAATGGAATATCCCCACCCACACCTTCCTGATGACGGACAGGGAAGTCTCCATCTCCTTGGAGGAGTTTGCTGAAGTCTCGGGTCTACCAATGAGGGGGGAGCACTACGAGGAGCTGCTTCCTCCTGATGAATACGTCTTTGCTACCAAGCCGCTGGTGTTTGACCTGACTCCGGAGAACGCCATTCAGCATCAGTATCCGGGCTTGGTGAAGGTGTTAGAGATCTATGAAGGACTCCATCTGGAATCGGGCGACCGGGGCGTCAGTTTCGCAGATTTTATTGCCCGCTTCATTCGCCCGGAGTTCCTATCCGAGCGGAGTGAGAAGTTCGCCCAGCTCGATGACCCTTTTGGTTTCGGTTTGGACCGCCGACCCGTATCGGAGAATGATCAAAGGGATTTTTATCTCCCCGGCGCCGCCATCGTCCCTTTCTCAGAAATTTCCGTCTCGGGCATGGATGAGGATACCTTCTTTACTGGGTTCTTGGGCTTGTGGCTATGCAGCTTTGCGCTCCCCATGCACCCGCGCCACATGCGGCCTTCCGTCTTTTACCCAACGCATCGGATGGTGGCTGGTTTGCAGTTATCGGTAGGAATCGCCGGGTTGGCTTACCTTTATAATGGACTTAGCGTAGCGGCGGACGCTAGTGAGCCTGGGGTACAGCCTGCTAACTTCCTGATGCACTACTTCACCTCCTGGATGGAGATGCATGTGCAAGGGGTGTTTGGTGCCCATAAGATTCCTCCGTTCTTTGAGAAATGCAGGCTCCCGAGAGTCATGCGGTTGGTCGGTGCTTCAATTGTGATTGCATCCCGGCGGGAGTCTAGGGGGCTGCTCCTTCGTCCACATCTGGTCGGAGCGAAGGTTTCTTTTGTGGATAAGGTCATAACCATAGGCTCAGAGACCACTAAGTCAGTGGTGCCACTGCGCGATGATTTTAAGGACGGGGCTTCCATATTGAAGGCTCGGGAAATCCTCCACCTCTACTCCATTCGTCCGGGCTACCTAGTGTTTAGGCAGAATGAGACAGCACTCTTCATGAGGTATAACCCTCACCGGTTTGCTCAGCAATCGAGCTACAATCAGGGGATCCCGATGGAAGCCTTCTTGGAAAAGCCCGTGGTTAGCCGGGAGGGGATAAAGAATGCAATGCACCACTTTATGCGGCTTAACACGGGTTCTTATTTCTTTATCAGTGAGACGAGCCGAGTCCCCAAAGTCCTTAACGTGTACGTGGCCTGGTATGCGCATGCGATGGGGCCCGTTATTTTGATGGAGAAATGTATGCTGGTTGACCGCAAGGGTGCACCTCCCGGCGGCGATCGCAAGGCTCCCTTGAGGCCGAGGACTCCGGTCATTCCTCCATTGAAATGTGCTGGAGGCGGACCTCCGCGCGTGTTGAGTCCCCCGCGCGGATTGCCGCTTCGCGATGCTGTGGATGCGCCACCAGCCCCCCGTGCTCCAGTGGAAACAGTAACTGTTTTATCGCCGGAGTCCAGTGTAGGCGCGGATATCGGGACCCGCCGCCCCAAGGTGTCTGCTAAACGTAAATCAGTTCCGGGTGCATCCAGAGTTGGCGGGCAAAAGAAGAAGAAGTCGCTCCTTTCTCTTGACGCGATTCTTGGCTTAGAGCCTGAAGCCCCTCTTACCGAAGGAATAAGTGAATATGGCAGCAATAAGGACTTCGCGGTGGACCCCGCAGACACCGACCTGGCGGCCGCCATTGCGGCTTCTGAGCGATCAGCGAGGCTTGAAGTGTGGTTGAGTAAACTCGCCGAGTCAGGTAATTATTAGCTGCTTTCTTCATCATTTCATTGCATTTTTATCATTGTTCTTGACTAATACTTTCCCCCATTTTCAACAGGTGTCTCTACCGAAGAAGCTATTGCTGACTCTTTGAAAACCTTCCAAAAGGAGGAGGAGAAACGCGCTTTAGCGGGCGCCGGTATGTCCCACCCTTTTTTTTTAAAACAAATTTCATTATCTTTTTCGATGGTTAATCTAACTTTCTTCCTTTGTTTCTTTATAGGGGTTATACTAGTCGATGAGGCAATCCTCTCTGAAGGAGTTCCGGTCTTGTCAGGGCTGCCGCAAGAGCCTCGACTTGACAAGTCGACGAGGGATGCCTTGAAGAATTTAGAGGCATCCCTGTGTACAGACGAGGACGCCTCAATGAAAGAGGCTCTGGTAAGGTCCATTTCAACGGCCCGAGAGGAAAGGAAGCGGCTGAGGCGTGAGGCGAAGGCGCGCCGGGCTGCTTTGGCTACGGGAGCGGGCCCAAGCACCATCCCTCGTGCCGACACTCCGTCAGAAGAGTCCCCGGTCGCTTTGTCTACCGCTCATAGACAGGCGATCCGCGCCAATAGAGAGGCTAACGACAAGTCTGCCTCAGGTAGCACTTCTTTCAGAATTTCATTATAAGACTCATAAAGCTGTCGGTTCTTATATACCTTATCTTGCAGGGCCAAGTCCGACCGAGGGGGAGGCGGAGACTGTTGAACCCAAGGAACAGAGGAGGGGGCGCCTGCCGAACCTGAGCCGACGGTGGGCAACGTTGCTGAGGCTTCGGAGCTTGAGATGGAGGTTGGGGGGTCTGTAGCCGAGAAGGTCATTGATGCCGAGCCTGAAGTGGCGGCAGATGAAATGATCATTACAACCGAGCCTAGGGTGGTGGAGGATGAGGTGCTTGAGGCCGGCGACCTTGTGGTGGCGGCTGATAAGCTGATGGAGATTGCGGAGCCCGAGGAAGTAGCGGGTGAGATGGGCACGACTATTGGGGAAGAGTCAGTCGCTCTCTCTCAAGAGTCCGGCAATGCTCCGATCATTGCCCTCCCCGTCTACGATCTTCCGCTGTCTCCTGGCCATGCGAGCACGACGACGGTCCCCATCGAGTCGGGTGATGAGGCCACGGGCGGCGGCCTCATGTCGATAGAGGAGGGAGTCGCCTCCGTTTCAGCCGGGAGCTCCTCAGGTAAACCCCAAGTTGCTGTTTTTCTTTACTTTACAATTCTTTTTGACAAGTTCACTTTTCTTGTAACACAGGTGCAGCCAGCGCCGATGCCCCACTGCTTGAGGGAGCGCCTTCAACGACTGCCTTGGCGGTGGTCACCTCTTAATCCTCTCTCATACCCTCGAAGACGTTGGAAGGTATGGGTTTGCAATTTATTAATCTTATCTTCCAGACGCATAATTTGTGTACTAAAGTCACACTGTTGTGTCTTTCAGGAGTGCTTTTTGACCATCTCTATCAAGTGTTGCTCCCACACTTCTCCTTCCCATCTGAATTCGCCTCTCCCTCTGGTGGCGCTGGTGAGTACCGTCCCCGAGTGATATCTTTGTTTTTCAGTAGTAGAATTATTTATAACTCTCTCTTGTCCTGACTGCAGTGTTATAAATCGAAGGGGGAAAAGGAAGATCGGTTGCACCACCGGCCCTTCCGGCCTTGTCATCTGTCTCAGCTGGTATGGCGACTATCACATTGATGACTTTCCCTTTTTTTATTCCCTGAACAGTTATCTAATCACATCCTGTTTCTTTTCAGCGGTCGTTCCGGTCTCGGCGCCCTTCGAGTCTCGCATCATCATGCCGGCAGGTCCTTTCCTGAGATGTCCATCTTCGAAAGGCGCCGCGAACAGTTTACGCATGTTGAGCGACTACATTGAGGAGCTCGACGTCGAAACCCCTACTTCTGCTGCGGATTTCGCTATAGTGGTTAACCCGATGTTGGTGATACTCGTGAATTTCCATGACGAGGGTATCATCGCATCTTGGGTTAATCATTGTATGGAGATCGAGGCTCGCCTGCATAAGCTGGAGTCGATGCGTACCGCCCCTGAGACTTTAGCCGCGAGCAATGAAAGAGCAGCATGGATCGAGGGAAGCGCTTCTTATGTCCACCACTTGGAACAAGAAGCAGCTTTAAAGCTAAAGGAATGCCAAGAGACCTTGAGCGAGATGGCCTGTCTGCGTGCTGAGGTTGAAGCGAATGCTGCCCAAGTGAAGACTATCTTCGAGGGTCTTCTGGAGCGCATCTCCCATGGGCTAAACTTGAAGCGAAAGCTTGATGTAGCTGAGCGCGATACTCCAGGTCGGGAAGCTGCTTATCAGGCCGTCAGGGAGCGGCTTGCGTCTGTCTTGCAGCAACGGGCCCAAGTGGAGGCGGAGCTGGCAGTGGCAGCAGATCAGGAGAAAGTGAGGAAAGAATTGCGCGAACAATTGCTAGATCTATGCAAGATGTTTCCTTCTCAGTAATTCTCCTTGTATCGTTTGTACTTGTGAATAAAAAAAATGTATATATGTTTCTTTTTTATTCTTTAGCACAATGTATCCTGTACTTAACCAAGTTTATGAATAAAAGATATACATCTTCTGTAATGTCTTGTGTTATTTCTCTGCCTTTTCTTTCTTTTATTATCAGCACGCCACCTTAGTAAACATGGTCAACAGATAATAGAGCACGCATCTTGACTTTCTTAAGAAATAGCGATGGCTTAGGCCGCAGGTTCAGATCTGCTGCCTAAGACTTTTCAACTCTATGAGCCGTGAGGGTCTCATAGAGACTTTTCTCCCTACGGATCGAGAGGATCTCGTAGGTGGGTTTTTCTCCTTAGGAATCGTGAGGATTCCTAAGTGTGGTTTTCTCTTATAAGTCGTAAGGATCCTGTAAGAGAATTCTTCCCTCTTACAAGTCGAGAGGACCCGTAAGCGGTTGTTTCCCTCCTTGTCGAGATTCGACTTTGGAGAGTGAGACCCGTGAATAGTATGCAAGAGATCGTCTAGATCGATTTGCAGGGTCCCACTGTTCAGGAAGCAAGTTTTTTAATCCCTGCTGCCTGAGGCTTCATCTTGCAAGTTGAGACGAATCAGGAATTTTCCCGCGGAGACACTGGTTTCTCTGCGAGCCGACGCCAATCAGGAGGCTCTCGTCAAGGAGTGTTTGTATCCGTGAGTCGAGGAGTTTGCTAGGGATTATTTGTTTCCCAAGCGCCAAGGATTATTTGTTTCCTTGGGGTTTGAAACGAGTCGAGGATTTCCCACGGAGGCACTGGTGGCTCTGCGAGTCGACGCGGATCAGGAGGCTCTCGTCAAGGAGTGTTTGTATCCGTGAGTCGAGGAGTTTGCTGGGGATTATTTGTTTCCCAAGCGCCAAGGATTATTTGTTTCCTTGGGGTTTGAAACGAGTCGAGGATTTCCCACGGAGGCACTGGTGGCTCTGCGAGTCGACGCGGATCAGGAGGCTCTCGTCAAGGAGTGTTTGTATCCGTGAGTCGAGGAGTTTGCTGGGGATTATTTGTTTCCCAAGCGCCAAGGATTATTTATTTCCTTGGGGTTGAAACGAGTCGAGAATTTCCCACGGAGGCGCTGGTGGCTCTGCGAGTCGACGCGGATCAGGAGGCTCTCGTCAAGGAGTGTTTGTATCCGTGAGTCGAGGAGTTTGCTGGGGATTATTTGTTTCCCAAGCGCCAAGGATTATTTGTTTCCTTGGGGTTTGAAACGAGTCGAGGATTTCCCACGGAGGCACTGGTGGCTCTGCGAGTCGACGCGGATCAGGAGGCTCTCGTCAAGGAGTGTTTGTATCCGTGAGTCGAGGAGTTTGCTGGGGATTATTTATTTCCCAAGTGCCAAGGATTATTTGTTTCCTTGGGGTTTGAAACGAGTTGAGGATTTCCCACGGAGGCACTGGTGGCTCTGCGAGTCGACGCGGATCAGGAGGCTCTCGTCAAGGAGTGTTTGTATCCGTGAGTCGAGGAGTTTGCTGGGGATTATTTGTTTCCCAAGCGCCAAGGATTATTTGTTTCCTTGGGGTTGAAACGAGTCGAGAATTTCCCACGGAGGCGCTGGTGGCTCTGCGAGTCGACGCGGATCAGGAGGCTCTCGTCAAGGAGTGTTTGTATCCGTGAGTCGAGGAATTTGCTGAAGACACTGGTTTCTTCGAAGTTGGACTGAACCGTCGAGATTTGGCCTCGTCTTCTGGCGGAACCTGTTGGGAAAGTATGGTTCCCTCTTGTTTGTTTACGCCCTTGGATTGTATACAGGGATCGATGTGATCTTAACTGTAGGGCCAAAGTTTTATCATCTTCCTTTTTATTTGTTTTATTTCCGCGATGCTCTATCATTTCAGCTTTTATATCGTGAAGGTCGCGATTGCCCAATCATTTCGGCTATTTTTCGCGGTGCCCAATCATTTCGGCTGTTTATTTTATCTTTACCCGCTGCTTTTTATCGCGAGTTGCCCAATCATTTTGGCTATTTTATTTTTATTTTTTTTTATTTTTACTCGCTGCTTTTTATTGCGAGCTGCCCAACCATTTCGGCTATTTTGCATGCATACATTTTTACTTGCTGATTTTTATTGCAAGTTGCCACATCATTTCGGCTATTTCGTATGCATGTGCGGCCTACTGGCTTTTCGCCGTAAGCCGATTTCGGCATCAGCACCGCTACAACTGGGATATTGCCAGGAGCGAATCATCATCTGCCTCCATCGATGTTGAACAAAGGTAGCTTAGCGACCAGGGTTGGGGTTCTGTCGTCTAAGGCTTTGACTTCATGAGCCGTAAGGGTCTCACAAAGTTATTTCTCCCTACAAGTCGTGAGGATCCTATAGGTGTATTTTCTTCTTAGGAATCATGAGGATTCTTAAGTGTTTGTTTCCTCTGTAAGTCGTAAGGATCCTACAGGAGAGTTTTCTCCTTGTAAATCGAGAGGACTTACAAGGGTCGTGCGAACATATCCCCAGTCACGGATGGATCTTGGTTAGGTAAATGTTTATTCGCGCCCGTGGATTGTATACAAGGGTCAGTATTGAGCCACTTGTAGGGCAATATCGGGAGTTGTGGGAGTTGCTTAAGCACAGGTTTAGGTCTCTGTAACTTAAGACTTTCAACTCTTATGAGCCGTGAGGGTCCCATAAGAGAGTTCTCCTTACAAGTCGTGAGGATCTCGCAAGTGTATTTTCTCCTTAGGAATCGTGGGGATCCCTAAGTGTGTTGCTCCCTTGTGAGTTGTAAGGATCTCACGCAGGTGGTTTCTTCTTACAAGGTCGAGAGGACCCTATAAGTGTCCTTTAACGAGGTTGCGCCATTTCAGGTTTTCACAAACACTCGCCGGTAGCCCTGCTGTTTTTACTCACGGAGCCCTTTCGGGTTTTCATCCGTGCCCATTTTGCTTATGGACATACCGTTTTTTTTTTATTCTTTTTATTTTCTTTTTCTCTCTTTTTTTTACGAGGTCGCGCCCTTTCGGGTTTTCATGAACACTCGCCGGTAGCCCTGCTGTTTTTACTCACGGAGCCCTTTCGGGTTTTCATCCGTGCCCTTTTTGCTTATGGACATACCGTTTTTATTTATTATATTTTTTCTTTCTTTATTTTTTTTTATTCATCTCGTCAGCCTAAGGATGCTGCGGTATTAGTTTAAAGACGTTTCGGTCCACTATTAGTTTAAGGACATTTCGGTCCGACTTTGAGAAGGCTGGTTACTGCTGATAGAGTTTGAGCTTAGGAAGATAGCGAGCGGACATAGTCGTCGTCATCTATCATTGACCCAGGCTGTGGCTCATTAAGCGTAGTATCTCTTTAGGAAGCGATCGTTTATTGGTCTGAAAGGCCTTTCACTGTGCATGTCCATTAGTAGATAGGCCCCACCCTGGTAGACCTTATCTATGATGTACGGGCCTTCATAGTTTGGCTCGAATTTTCCCCGCTTGGCGCGATTGGGGATCATAAGCCTTTTGACCACTAGCACGAGTTCGCCTTGGCGGAATGTCCTCGGTCGGGTCAATCTTTCGTATGAGCGCGTCATCTTTGCTTTATAAGCTTCCAGATTTTGTTGCGCTATGAGCCGTGTTTCTTCAAGGGCATTAAGCTCCTCAAGCCGAAGGCTAGCATTTTCTTCATTCGTCAGCTCGTAGTAGACTGCCATTCGTAGAGAGGGTAGCTCTATCTCGAGGGGAAGTACTGCTTCTGTACCGAACACCAGCGCGTACGGCGTTGTGTTCGTGGCCGTCTTGAACGTAGTTCGATACGCCCAAAGAGCTTTTTGCAGTCTTTCGTGCCAGTCCTTCTTATTTCGGGATACCGTTTTCTTTATGATCTTTGTCAAAGTCTTGTTGAAGGCCTCGGCTAGACCATTAGCTCGTGGATTATAAACTGAGGAATATCTCCAGTCTATATTGTACTGTTGCGCGAAGCGACTGATCTTGTGGCTTCTGTAGGCTGGCCCGTTATCGGAGATGATCCGTCTTGGCGTTCAAAACCGATATATGACGTGCGTCTTGAAGAAGTGGAGGATATTCTCCGTCTTTACTTCCCTCAGCGGCACTGCCTCTGCCCATTTGGAGAAGTAGTCAGTCGTTGCCAGGATGAAACGATGCCCCTTAGACGATGCTGGTTTAATGGGGCCGACTATATCAGTTCCCCACATTTCGAATGGCCAGCTAGCCACTGTCGGGTGTAGCGGATTTGGATACTGATGGATGAAGTCCCCATGAATTTGGCATGAGTGGCATTGCTTCGCATATTCGAGGCAGTCCTGGATCATTATGGGCCAGTAGTAGCCCATCCGTTTGATCTTCAACTTCATCTTTGGGCCCGCTTGGTGAGAACCGCAGAGTCCGTCGTGAACTTCCTGAACGACTCTTTCTGCTTCGTCAGGTCCTAGGCATCTCAGCCACAGAGAATCGAATGACCTCTTGTATAGAGTATCGTTGACGAAGGCGAAAGACAGAGCTCGTTTCATGAGCTGATGTCTTGTGGACGCATCTCCGGGCATTCGGTGGGACTTAAAGTAGTCTACGAAGACTTCTCTCCAATCCTTGGTATCTTCCCAATCTTTTACTTGCAGGGTCGTCTGCTCGCTCGCTCCTTTTCTTCGGATGATTCCGGAGATATTTCTGCTGGGGCAAGCACTCGACGGCTTTGTACCATGATTCTAACGTCATCGAGGTTCTCGTCAGCCAGTTCTTTAGCAAGTTTGGCCAACGCGTCTGCTTTGCTGTTTTCCGCGCGCGGTATATTCTCCAAAGTATAGGAGGGAATTTGGGTCAGCAGTTGTTGCACCTTTTCCCCGTACTTCACCAACTCCGGTTTGCACGTTTGGTAGTCGCCGTTTACTTGACTAACGACTAGCTGGGAATCTCCATATAAAAGGAGGCTTTCAATTCCCATGTCGATGGCGATCTCAAGACCTGCTATCAAAGCTTCATATTCGGCTTCGTTATTCGTCCTCGGCTCTGTTAAGGAGAAAGCGAAACGCATTATCCCTCCTTGTGGAGTCACGAAGATAAGGCCTACCCCCGATTTGATTATAGGGGTACTTTATTTGCGTTTTTTTATGGAAGATGCTCCATCGAAATAAAGTTCCCATTGGGTATCACTACCGTTGATCGCGTCAAACGCATGTTCGTCTGGCAAATCGCAATTCAGAGGAGAGTCGGCGGGTATCGGATGCTCAGCGAGGAAATCGGCGATGCCTGGCCTTTCACTGCCTTGAGAGGTTGATACGTTACCGAGAACTCCATCAAGAGCAGAGCCCATTTAGCGAGTCGACCTGTCAATATGGCCCTTGACATTAGATATTTGAGAGGGTCCACCTTCGAAATGAGACGGACTTCATGTGCTAATGCGTAATGTCTGAGCTTTGTTATCGCAAAGATTAGCGCCAGGCAGTGCTTCTCAATGGGAGAGTAATTGCTTTCTACTCCCAGCAGAACTCGACTTAAGTAGTAGAGTGCTCTTTCTTTCCCTTGATCGTTCTCTTGTGCCCATAATGCGCCTAAGGAACCTTCAAGGGCGGTTGTATAAAGAATAAGGGGTTTTCCCTTGACCGGAGCAGCCAACACTGGCGGGTTCTGCAGGTACTGCTTGATCTCGTCCAGTACGCCTTGGCATTTGTGATCCCAGACAAATGGGGTTCCCTTCTTCATCAGGTGGCTATAGGGACGACACTTGCCTGAAAGGTTGGCTATAAATCGCCGTATGTATGCGAGCTTCTCTTGGAGAGATCGCAACTGTTTGAGAGTTCTCGGCGGAGGCATTTCCATGATCGCTTTGATCTCTGACGGATCTATTTCAATACCTCGGTGTCGAACAATGAATCCCAGGAATTTGCCTGAGGAAACTCCGAATGCACACTTGAGCGGGTTCATCTTCAAGTTGTATTGCCGAAGGCGTTAAAATACGGTCTTCAAATGCTCGAGATGTTCCTCGTATGATTTGCTTTTAACCACGAGATCGTCGATATAGTATTCGACGATTTCGTGTATAAGGTCATCGAAGATCTTTGTCATGGCCCTTTGATAAGTGGCACCGGCATTCTTTAAACCGAAGGGCATCGCTTTATAACAGAATATACCTAGAGGCGTCCCGAAGGCGGTGTGCTTCTGGTCTTCGGGATGCATCTTTATCTGATTATACCCTGATGAGCCATCCATGAAGGAGAAAACCTCATGAGTGGATGTATTGTCAATCATCAGTTCGGTGATTGGCACTGGGAAATCATCCTTCGGGCAAGCTTTATTGAGATCCCGAAAGTCCACGCATATGCGCACCGTCCCATTTTTCTTCATCACCGGGACGATGTTAGCGATCCATTCAGGATATTGAACCTCCTGGATAAAGTCATAGTCGATCAGCTTCTTAACCTCGGCGTTGATACTCATCTCGAGCTCGAGCCGCATTCTCCTCGGCGCCTGTTTGACTGGCTTGATGTCCGGGGATATCGCCAATTTGTGTACAGCAATTTCTGGATCTAGTCCCGGCATTTCGGAATAGTTCCACGCGAAGCAATCTCTATGCTGCAGAAGCACATCCTTTAACGTAGCTACCCTTTCTTCAGATAGTAACTCGCTGATGAATGTCGGTCGTGGATCGTTTGCCGTCCCCAACTCAATCTTCTTGAGGTTATCTGCAGTGGTATGGATTCCATCTTCCAGCTCTTTTGGCGCTGGTGGGAATTCTGAGATTATCTCGTCGCTGCTGTTTTCGAAGCACCAAGGGAGCTCATCTATGTCCTCGGGCTCTTCTTTTAATATTGTAATCATGTGACAGGTGCGAATTCGCTTCCAATCCCAATGTGGAACCGGTTCTTCTTTCATGGCCTTGGGCTCGTGCTTCTGTAGTGGTGCTACCCTCCAGTTGTCAGACAGAGCGAACTTGCCAAGATGATACTGATTTTCAACCCAATTCTTGAAGGTGAAGCAGTCCTCGAGAGGGTGCCCTATCACTCGGTGATAAGGGCAATAGTCCGGGTGAGAGACTTCGCCTGCTTGTTCGGGGTTTTTGGACTCCGGCAGTGTAAGCATTTGATGTTTTAGAGCAAGATCAAGTATCTTCTTCGTCTTGTCCCGAGGAAACGAGTACGCTCGACTCATTTTCTTCATGAGGGATAGATCAATAACGCTCGACTACCGTTTGCGTGGCTTCTTAGCCCTGCTTTGTTGCTGTTGAGCGCCTTTTTGGCCTTTCGACTTATTTCTGCTTTTGCGCCGAGCCTTTTTTATAACGGGTTGACAAGGAGCGGCATTTTCATCTTTCACGGCCTGTTGAAGGAGGCGTTGCGTTCTGGCTTTCTCGTAGATGGCCATTTCGCGGTTATGGTCGTCCCGGACTTTTTGACCTGCTTCCCTTATAAGCTTGTCCATTTGTTCTTCAAACGACGGACTGGGCACTTTTGCATCAGGAACTTTTACTGTCTCAGGATCAGCGTTGTTCCATTGAGCATCTGCTTCTTCATTGAAGTCGTGCACGACGTAGCAGACGGGTAGTAACTCTCGTTTCTTCGACCGGATGTATCCAAGCCCTTTTATTTCCATTCTCCCGTTAGGCAGTTTGCGTTGAGTCCCGGGGACGTTCCAGATCCTGTCATAGAATTTGGCCTTTCTAACGGTCTGTTTGAAGGGTATCCCCTGGTGTTTCAGCAGCTTTTTCAAACCTTCCGTATAATATCTGGGGAGACGGATAGGCTGAAGCCTGTCGAGCGTAGAATCCGCGCCATGCCAGATTTCTTTTTCTACCTTGGTTTCTTCAGAGCGGTAAAACAGAATTGCTTTCTCGCTCTCTCGCCTGGGAGGGATATATAATGTCCGCAACTCTTCTACACTGTAGTTATTAAGTGCATCCAGTTCTTTATGGTGTTTAAGCTGCACTATGGCGACTTGTAGACTTTGCTCTTCGTCAGCGGACGTTTGTATTGAAGGTCGAGCAGAGAATACAGCATGGACTTCATCTTCTGAGTTGCTGCCAAAGATCAATGTAGGAGCCGATGGCCCCGGCTTGTTGTGTTGGGGCGGACCCGAATAAACTATCTCCTTTCCCTCCTCAGTATCACTGCCGAAGACAGGGATGGTAGCGTTAGTTTTATTCTCCGGCTTGTGACACTTCTCCGTGTCTTCGAAATCCGGTAAGAAGTATTTGGCGTCTTCATATTTGCGGACCTCGTTCACAGAGAACGGGTTCAGTTCTTCCGTCACGGTATACTCGAAACCATCCTTAAAATACTTCATACACTGATGTTGTGTAGAAGGGATGATGTTGTACTCGTGTAACCATGGTCGGCCGAGCAAAGCGTTGTAGCATGTCCTGGCGTCTATAACGTGGAACTTAATGTCCGTGACGAGTAACCCGAAGCGTAGCGTCAGTATCACAGATCCAAGAGTCTTTGACGATTGGGAGTCGAACCCAGAGATGGTGATTTTGTCCCGAGCAAGGTGCTGGACGCTCATGCAGATTTCCTTCAACACCCGCACGTTGAGTAGGTTAACAGACGACCCGTTATTGATCAGGATTTTGCCTATCTTTATATCATGGCAGTATCCCGAGACATAGAGGGGGCGATTGTGCTCGCACGTCCCAAGGAGAAGGTCCTCATCGCCGAAAGTGACATCGGCTGTGTGCATTTCCTCCAATTCATCCTTCATCTTTTCCTCGGCCAGGCATGCTTGGAATTGTTCCGGATCTTGGAGTGCCTTAATTAACGAATCTCTCGTCTCTTTTGATAGCAAAAGGGCGTCAAGAATGCTGAGCTGTGAGGGCAGCTTCCTCAGATATGCTAAGACGTTGTAATCCACCTTATTCTTCTTTGGCGGGTCTTTGGCAGCTAGCTCCTCCACCACTTGGTCATCTAAGACGATATCTTCACGGGCCTTTTCTTTCCCTTTATCTTTTCTGTTCGAGGGTCCGAGGTTCTTTTCGGGCAGCGTGCGATTACGTAACCGGATATTTTCGCAGACCTTCGGTTCTTCTTCTTTTCCTGAAGCGGACTCTTTAAAGAGAGGGGCAAGTTCTAGCTCTTCATCAGAATCACTCCCGAATGTAGGCACTTGTGATCTACCGGTGTTAACCATGCAACAATCGCCAGCAGTTCTTTTAAGCCCTTCGGTCGTATTTCTTTGCTCTCGACGAGTTTTACGCTTTTCCCGCTTAAAGCGTTGTCGATGAGCAACATATCCTTGCCACCATCTATCGAAAGCTTTGCACTCTTGAGTGGGGTGCGAAATCTTTTGATGATATAAGCAATAGGAGGGGTGCGTTTCCATTTCACCAGTGATGTTTCCTTCAGAGGATGGTAGCTTCATGCCCATTGATATGGCCTTAGCAAACTTTTTCCTCATCTTAAATTGGCTTTTGTCGGTAGCGGAGGTGTTTAGCTCCAACGGGAGTATCTCAAATCTTTCGTCAAGGTGCTGGCGTTTGGCCCTTTCGAATATAACCTCCTCGCGTTCTCGATCAGCTTTACTTTTCAATCGAGCTTCGTTGAGGAATGCGTCAATTTCCTCATCTGATGGCCCCAGAATTTTTGATTCAGGGTCTGCCCCCAGCGTTTCAGTACAAGAAGTCTCCTCATCGTTGGTGAACGAATGGGAAATCATATGACAGCTCGCCACGCATTCTTCAGATTCATCTGACGAACTTTCTCCCTCACCTTCCCCTTGAAAGACGTGGTTGAGAAACTCTTGGAATGTAATGAGAGTCCGTGCCTTCTGGTTGTATTCCTCCAGCGCGTCAATTTGTTTTTGCAGGTCCGTGCGCTTGTCGCCAGGCTTCACGGGCTTCTTTGACTTCTTTTTCTTCTTCTTCGAGGATTTTGACGGCTGGTTGCGAGTGCTTGAGCCACCACCATCGGTCTTTGGAGTTGGACGTGGCTTCAATATCCCCTCAATGACCTGCGGTTCCAACGGGTTCTTCCACCTGATCGCTGGGCATGTCTGAAGGTCGTTCAGCATCCTCTTTGTCTTGGTTGATAATACAACTTCCCAAGGAGCTTCTTCAACGACGGAGCATGTTTCCCCCGGCGTATTCGTCCCCTTAGAGGTGTGGGGCTGCGGAGGATTCACCTTCCATTTGTCAGATAACGCGAACTTGCCCTGTCGGTACTGGTTTTCAAGCCAATTTTTGAAAACGTAGCAATCTTCGATCGGATGGCCTAGTACTCGATGATAAGGACAGTAGTTGGGCTCGTTGACGTCACTTGGTTGCAACGGACGTTTTGGATTCGGCAGATTTATGAGTCTGTTGCGTAATGCCAGCTCGAATAACCTTCTCGTCTTATCGCGGGGAAACGAGTAAGGACGCCTTATTCTCTCCTCAAGGTCTACGTACGGGCGCATATTATTTTGACGAGCAACCGGCTTCGAGTCGCTCGGTTGTTGTTGAGCATTAGCGACGACGATCGCTTTTCCCTTCCCTTTGTCATTTCGGGAGTCCGGCCTTGGAAGAGGGGGTTTATGGCCCATTTGATCCATTTGCGCTAGTTTGTCAATCAAGGCCTGGAAGGTAGTTGGCTTGAAAAACATCATAAATTGTGAGATGGTTGCTTGCGAATCAAGGGTTCCCACAAACATACCCACCGTGGGAGCTTCTTCAATGCGCTGCTCACACTTTGACCATAAGTTCCGCCATCGTATAGCGTACTGAACCTACGTCTCGCCTGGTTTTACCCTGGCGTTAATCAGTGCTGTCATCGGGGTACGTTCACTGGCGCTTGCAAAACGCTGAGTAAACAATAGCTCCATTTCCGCGAAGGTTTTGATAGAGTCGTTCGGGAGCTCAGAGTACCACTCGAACGCCGTATCCGATAAACTTCCAACAAACTGGCGAAGTGAAAGCTTGTCATCACCACCAGTGTTGCCGCAGAGCGCCCTGAACTGGGCAACGTGCTGGTGAGGATTGCCCGTCCCCTTGTAGACATGGAACTTGGGAATTGTGTAACCTGGCGGGTACTTGATTTGGTCGTACCAACTTGGATATGGCCGCCCCGTTTTTATGACCTGGCCGGCTGCTTCGGTCGCATAATGAACCCGTATTTGTTGGGCTATGTACTCATCCAAATCAGCTTTGGAGATTGTATCCTCCTTAGCTGTTGATAGGGCTGGCGGAGGATTTGATGTCTCTCCCCTATCATCTCCAAGGACAATCGGGGGCTCTTCGGTCGGAGGATCTTGTTGTATCATCATCCCTATCATGTCTTGGAAGAGGAGGCCCATACGCTGTATGTTGGCTGCTTGTTCCGCAACCTCTTTGTCCTTCTTCTTCAATATCCGACGAAGGAATTCAGCGTCGGTTTCTTCCTCCTGACTTTCATCCGATGACGTTTCAGGGTTTTCTTTTGGCCCTGTAAGTGCGGCCATGGCGTTCATCATTTCTTGGAGCTTCTGCTGCTGCTCCTGAGCCTTGGTCATTGACCTCGTGTGCGGTCTATGACCTGTTGATATGCGGTTATCCTCCTTTCCTGATGCCACAAAAACTGTATGATCTATCATGCCCCCAGACTTAGGGCGTTTAGGCTCACCACCTTTGGCATTTGCCGCGGGCGCGGGGGTTTTCTCCGGCCTTCTTCTTTTGTGGGCCGTTGAGGTTGGAGGGGCCGTTGCAGTGGGCACCCTAGCGACTGTCATCCTTTCCTGTTTGATCGGACGGTCCTTTTCTTTTTCCACCTTCGCCTTTTTCTGTTGACGAGAGCGACCTGGGTCAATCACGGAGTCTTGAACTCTTCGCCAAACTTTATAAATTTTTGAGGACAGCCGTTGAGGGGGCTGTTCTTGCTTCGTTTCCGGAACTCTCTCCGCGGGCGGAGGAGATCTTTTCAATGTAGCGGTTGGAGAGTTCTTCCGTACCCTTCTCAGCAGTTCAAAGCTGTTCCCAGTTGGAACAGCAGCGTTGACTTCCACCACTGTAGCCGGTGGAGTTAGCCCTGAGGGGGAGTTGCCCCCTGCCTTCCTTACTCGTTGCCAGTGGCGACGTCGAGCACGACGAGCCGTTGGGACTGGCTCGGAGATAAAGGTTGCTTCTTTTTGCCCCCTGTCTGAATGAGGCGCGGATAACCTCTTAAAGACTGAGGTTGTCTTTTGAGGGGTGATATTTAACCTGTCGAAGACAGATCCTCGGGCAAGGGTAGGAGCAGGAATCGTCAGTCTTGAAAAGACTGACTCTTTGACAGGGGAAGCCGCCTTGACGACTTCTGGAGCAATAGTTATTGCTTTCCTTGGGACAGCCAATTTAGAGTTCTGATTTAGCCTGGTGAAAACAGAGGCTGTCGGTTTGGTAGTGGGCGACCCGTTGACAGGGGTCATCGTACCAGTAAGCCGGTCGAAGACCGACTTCTTGTTCATTTCCGGTGCAGGTATTAGCTCAGAGAAGCTTGTAGGTGGGATCATGGTCCCGAAGAACAGGCCAGTGGTGGCCTGGGTCACCTGGTTTACTGGCAGAGTGAGGAAGGAAGCCATTTGGGGCCCATATGCTACACCTCCCAGTGAGGTGGAGCGTCCGTTGCAGTGGCACTTCGAGCAGTTGGTGCAATTAGAGGCCATTGAATCTTGAGTTCAGCGCCAGGCAAAAGACCAAATCTTAGTAACTTGAAATCCGAAGGCAACCATTAACAAACCGCGACTGGTTCGCGAAGACGACACACGAAGTGTGGAGTGGAAAGAGGAAAAGGTCCCACCGGGCGTGCCAGAATCTGTTCCCCTCCGAATGGTGGCGCACAAGACTGCGATGTCCTGACGCTGAGATTCGGGGCAGATGCTATTTGGTTTTATCCGTCCACCTCTCCGAAGATGCCAAGTTGATTTATGGCACCGTGTATCGGAGGTTTAGACGGATGCGGCCGATGTAGCAGACTTCGTTAGATTCCCCCTCGCTTGAGGGGTTTTTGATTGTGGGGACGCTCTTCCCTGCAGGCGTAAGCCCCTGTAGTTAATTACGCTACCGCATCGCGGTAACACCTTTCTCCTTCTCCAGAATTTCACTTCGTGTCGTGGATGTTTGTTTTGTTTGTGGTTGCCCGTGGATTGTATACGGAGACTAAGTTAAGCCGTCGTCCGTAGGACGTGGATTAGTCCAAATCCGTATTTCTTAGATTTGGGTTTGGTATTTTTGTTTAAGGATACATTAGTCGCGTTACGGCTAAGATCAACTTAAACGTTCGTTAAGGATACGATAGTCCTGTTTGAGACTAAGATCAACTTAACGTGATAATCCATTTAATATCTGGCCATCGGGACTCATCACCTCTCTGACGTCGTTGAAGGATTACAACGATAGGTGTCAGAGGAGTTCAGAGATGTACCCTCGAACCAAAGTCGATTTGTAGTTTTATAGTCCATTTGAATGTTTAAGGATACGTTAGCCGTGTTTGGGGGCTAAGATCAACTTAAACGGGATCGTTTAGATCCGGCAAAAGAGCATTTAGAGGCTCTATTGTTCCAGTTTAGGGACGTAGTGGTCAATAGGTAGTTTAGGGACATTGCGGTCCATATTCCAGTTTAGGGACATGGTGGTCCGCATTCCAGTTTAGGGACGTGGTGGTCCGTCATTAGTTTAAGGACATTTCGGTCCATCGCCAGTTTAGGGACGTGGTGGTCCGTCATTAGTTTAAGGACGTTCCGGTCCAACATTAGTTTAAGGACGTTCCGGTCCATATTCATGTGTGGTCGTTGGGACCCGTCACCTCTCTGACGTCGTTGAGAAATTACCACGATAGGTGTCAGAGGAGTTCAGAGATGTACCCTCGAACCAAAGTCGATTTGGAGTTTTATAGTCCATTTGAATGTTTAAAGATACGTTAGCCGTGTTTGGGGGCTAAGATCAACTTAAACGGGATCGTTTAGATCCGGCAAAAGAGCATTTGGAGGCTCTATTGTTCCAGTTTAGGGACGTAGTGGTCCATAGGTAGTTTAGGGACATTGCGGTCCATATTCCAGTTTAGGGACATGGTGGTCCGCATTCCAGTTTAGGGACGTGGTGGTCCGTCATTAGTTTAAGGACATTTCGGTCTATCGCCAGTTTAGGGACGTGGTGGTCCGTCATTAGTTTAAGGACATTTCGGTCCAATATTAGTTTAAGGATGTTCCGGTCCAACATTAGTTTAAGGACGTTCCGGTCCATATTCATGTGTGGTCGTTGGGACCCGTCACCTCTCTGACGTCGTTGAGGAATTACAACGATAGGTGTCAGAGGAGTTCGGAGATGTACCCTCGAACCGGATGTAAATTGATTTAGGGAGCGGCCGTGCTCAGTCAATTTAATTTGAGGACTTATGGCCACGACTGGGCTAAGTCCAGTTTCAATGTTCTTTTGTCTTTGGCCTATTGGACTTGTGCTAGGGCCTTGCCCCTTCACTGCATTATTTTTCTTTGTTTTGGTTGGGCTCTGCCCTTTATAAATGATGCAGAGCATCTATTTTGTTTGGGCTCTGCCCTTTTTAAAATGCATAGCATTTTTGATTAGGCCTGTTAGGCCTTTTAATTGGGCTCTGTCCCTTTTATTTAATAATATAGAGCATTAAGTACTCTGACAGTGCCCCACGTGGCTTGTCAGGCGCTTTGCGCCAAGTAATGAGCGCAAGCTCATATGGTGGTGACACGTTTCACGCTCTGGCGAGCGCAAGCGCAACAGCGCAGTGCGCTGTGTCAGTGCGCTGCGCTGCTGCGCTACTGACACGTGGCGCTTCCTGGTGGCTTGCGCCAATACACGGGCGCAACAGCGCAGTTCTTGCAAGTGCAGAGCACTGTTTTATCTTTTGATCGATTTTAAATCAAAGAAAACAAGTTTTTCTTGTTTTTAAGGAACCAATGGTTCATAAGCAAGTGCAAAGCACTATTATTAGTTAGTTTTGTTTCTTATTGAAGATCATTGATCTTGTTTTTAGATCAATGATCTGTTTTTAAGAGAATTTTCTCTTTTTCTGAAGGTTTTTACCTATTTTGCTCTTGAGGAATTCTTCAGAATTCTTTTTTTTCCTCTCAGAAAATGTTGATGCCTTTGAATTGAGGCTTGGGGTCCTTTTTATAGTGCCTATAAATTAGTTAAATTTGTTAAAGAGATCTTTCTCTGAGTGATTTGGGGAATTTTCCCCACCGTTGGATCTTTGATCTAAGGGCTTCTGTTTTACAGAAGAAAATCTTCTTGTTTTAACAAGAACAGAAAAGATTTCTTTAGAATTTTAATTCTGTTTGGCGCAAATGCCCCAGCGCGTGACACGTGTCGCGCAGCTGCGCTAACGCATCATCGCTGACACGTGTCGCGCAGCGCAGTGCTTGCGCAACTGAAGCGTTGCTTACTTTAATTTTACTTAAAATAGAGGTTTGCTCTGATTGGGTGCACTGCCTTGGGCGCTGCGCTGCCGTATCAGCTTCTGACACGTGGCGCTTTGCGCGCAGCGCAGAGGATCTGAAGCGTTGCTTCAAAATTTGAATTTTTGAAATTCAAACAGAGCCTTGCTCTGATTGGGGGAAACAGGGCGTCCTCGTAACGGCTCCGTGTATCTCGCCATGGCGAGATCTCCGCCGCTCCACGTCTCGCATCCCACGCTCAATCTTCTTCGGATCAACCTGCATCTTGTCTTTTGTAACGATATGACCTAAGAATTCCACACTGTCAAGCAAAAAAGCACATTTCGAATATTTAGCAAAAAAATGATGCTCTCGCAGAGTTTGTAACGCAATCCTCAAGTGCTGCTCGTGATCCTCTTGACTCCTAGAGTAGACCAAGATATCGTCTATGAAAACGATGATAAACTGGTCGAGAAACGGCTTGAAGATCTGGTTCATCAGATCTATAAACGCTGCTGAGGCATTGGTGAGCTCGAACGACATCACCAAGAACTCGTAATGCCCGTAGCGCGTCCGAAAAGCAGTTTTCGGAATTTCATCATTCCAAACTCTCAATTGATGATACCCTGATCGCAAATCAATCTTCAAGAAATAACCTGCTCTATGCAGCTGAACGAACAAATCGTTAATGCGAGGTAATGGATACTTATTCCGCATCGTAATTCGGTTCAGCTGACGATAATCGATACATAATCTCATGCTGCCGTCCTTCTTCTTAACGAACAGGATATGAGCTCCCCATGACGATACACTTGGACGAACAAGTCCTCTATCAAGCAACTCCAGCAACTGATTCTTCAGCTCCTTGAGCTCCATCGGGGCCATCTGATAGGACGGTGTAGAAATAGGCCCCGCGCCGGAGATCAGGTCAATGCAGAACTCAATATCGCGCTCTGGTGGCAATCCTGGTAGCTCATCAGGGAACACATATGGAAACTCTCGCATGATCGGAATCTGGTTCAACGGGACTTCTGCTGCTCCAATATCCTGAATAAATGCTAAGAACCCATGATATCCTTTCCTCAAAAGACGACTAGCACATAGTGCAGAAACAAGATTAGCAGCAACGACATTGCGATACCCCTGCAAAACTAAAACCGGCTCACCAGGAAAAACATGTCAATGGTGTCCATCCTTTGCTGCCACCACTTCCTAGAATGAATCCGCCACGTCTCCTCTGTCCGGAAACTGGAACACTGGAACGAACCTGTTTACCGCCGAAAATAGAGACGAAACCGCGTAGGATCGTCGTGCCTAAATTTGAGAGCAGATGCTATTGGTTTTATCCGTCTACCTCTCCGAAGATACCAAGTTGATTTATGGCACCGTGTATCGGAGGTTTAGACGGATGCGGCCGTTGTAGCAGACTTCGTCGGATTCCCCCTCATTTGCGAGGGGTTTTTGATTGTGGGGACGCTCTTCCCTGCAGGCGCAAGCCCCTGCAGTTAATTACGTTACCGCGTAGCGATAGTCACTTTCTCCTGCTCCAGAAGGTCACTTCGTGTCGTGTGTGTTTGCTTTTTGGTTGCCCATGGATTGTATACGGAGACTAATTTGTGTTGTCGTCCGTAGGGCGTGGATTGGTCTAAATCCGTATTTTCTTAAATTTGGGTTTGGTTTGATTTAAGGATCGTTAATCTCGTTTGAGATTAAGATCAACTTAAATGTTTGTTGAGAATACGTTAGTCTAATTTTAGACTAAGATCTACTCAACAGGGTTTTGGATCATTCAGATCCAACAAAAGCGCATTTGGGCTCTATTGCTTTCGTTTAAGGACGTTTTGGTCCGTCGTTAGTTTAAGGACGTTCGGTCCAAAGCTAGTTTGAGGACTTTGCGGTCCATAGGAATGTGCTCATGGGTTTGGAAGTACAACAAAGAGCTGTTGGTTGTCGGGACCCTCCATCTCTCTAAAGACGTTGAAGAATTACAATGACATGTATCAGAGGTATGGAGAGATGTACTCTTGAACCGAATTCTAGATTGAAGGGAGAGATCATTGTGGAATGAACATCATTTTAGATACCCTATGTAGGAGATCATTAGTCATATTTGGAACTAAGATCGACTTGGGGAGACCCGAGCATAGAAGGGCTCGGTTGATTGGTGATCAAAAAGGTTTTGGTCTCGGGAGACTTGGCTAATTTGTGCTAAGGTTGGCCTCTCATAGTGTTAAACACTAACATTTGCTCGATGCTCACGTGCTCCCACGTGAGGCTCTAAAGCAGTATTAAACACTGAAATTTGGAGAGCTCACGTGTGGCACGTGAGGCGCCAGAGAATTGGGCACTGCTTCTTTGGGTTTATTCTCTTGTTCCTTTTATAAATGCTAAGCCTTATTGGGGGTCACGTGGGATCACGTGAGGCGTCCCAAAATGGGAACTGTTTTGGGTTTATTCCCCTTTTCCTTTTATAAGTGCTAAGCACTTGGACACTGTGATGCTCACGTGTGAACACGTGAGGCGCCTTCAAAATGGAAGCGCTGTTTTTGGATCTATTCTTTTTTTTTATATAAGTGCTTGTTCGGGGGTCACGTGGGAAACACATGAGGTTTCATTATAGTGGGAAACACTAACGAATCACCAGGCTGTTCTTCTGTAGTTCTGAGGAATCAAGTTCTCCTTTTGTTCTTTGCAGGGATTAAATTCTTTTTAAAGGGGTTAAACCCTAGTTTCGGATGAATTAAATTCCCATATGTTTTGTAAGAGTTAAAATTTTTTGAACTCAGTTCTTTCTCCTAGGTTTTGAATCGGCATGACAGAATCTCCCTGATGAGAATTAAATTCTCAACTTGTGAGAAGATCTGCTTCTGCAGATCTTAACTAAAGAAAGAACTAAGTTCTTTGAGAAGAGTTAAACTCTTGGTTTAAGAATTAAATTCTTCTTTTGTTTTGTGGGCGCTTTTGGGAGGGTTCCTCTTCTTTAGAGAATTAAATCCTCTCTATATTTTTCTTCCCCTCTCCCTCTGTGTATGTCTCCCTTTTTCTTCTCTTCTCTCCTCGTTCATATTTATATGAGAAGAAGAAGAATCAATTTGTTAATAAAATCCCTCATTGAGAGATCATGATTGATTCCATGATCTTTTAGATTAATCGGTGAATTTTATTCACCGTTGGATTTTTAATCCAAAGGTTCTCTGTTTAACAGAGAAGATTTCTTGTTTGTGTAGTAAGATTATGAATATCTTGTTAGTTTTAACAAGATCAGAATTTTATTCTATCATATCTTTTAGTTTTATAAGATCAGAAATATATTTTCTTAATATAGAATTTAATTCTATCATATGGACATCTCGTTAGTTTAATATAGAATTTTATTCTTATCATATGAATATCTTGTTAGTTTAATAAGATTTGGAAAATATTATCCTATGATAGAACTTTATTCTACCAGATGATCATCGTTGGATTTTTGATCCAAAGGTCCTCTGTTTAAGAGAGAAAATCCTTTTAGTTTAAGAACGATCAGGAACATATTTCCCAAAATAGATTTTAATTCTAGAATTTGATAGGAGAATTTTAAATTGGGGCGCTCACATGCTTTGCATGTGAGAGGCAAGAGAACTCATGTGTTTAACACGTGACCCCTGCTGTGAGTTTTAGCCTGTTTATGTTCAGTGCTCATATGCTTTACATATGAGCGCTCACGTGTTTTACATGTGAGGCCTGTTTGGCCATTAATTGTTTTATCTAGTTTATTTTCAGCACCCATATGCTTTACATATGAGCGCTCACGTGTCTAGCACGTGAGGCCTGTTTGGCCATTAGTTGTTTATGTTCAGCGCTCATACGCTTTGCATATGAGCGCTCACGTGTTTTACATGTGAGGCCTAATTTTGAGGACTCTCCCCCCTTTTTTGTAAGGGAACAAGTAGCTTTTGGCCGAAAATTTTGGCGGGAACAAATGCCCCCCACTACTTTGCCCATGTATGTATGTACGTGGGTGAAGTAGTGCAAAGTAATGTGTGACCATAGAATTGATGGCGTAGGAGACAAGTTGGGGGTCTTTGTAGCCTAAGACTTTCCAACTTTATGAGCCGTGAGTCGAGACGAGTCGAGAAGTTCTCGCAGGAACATTATTTTCCCTACGAGTCGAGACGAATCGAGAAGTTCTCGCAGGGACATTGTTTTCCCTACAAGTCGAGATGTTCGAGAAGTTCTCGCAAGGACATTGTCTTCCCTACGAGTCGAGACGAATCAAGAAGTTCTCGCAAGTACACTAATTTCCTTACGAGCCGAAACGAATCGAGAAGTTCTCACAGGGATATTATTTTCCCTACGAGTCGAGACGAATCGAGAAGTTCTCACAAGGACACTAATTTCCCTACGAGTCGAAACGAGTCGAGAGGTTCTCACAAGGACACTAATTTCCTTACGAGTCGATACGAGTCGAGAAGTTCTCGCAAGGACATTAATTTCCTTACGAGTCGAGACGAATCGAGAATTTCTCGTAAAGACACTAATTTCCTTACGAGTCGAGACGAATCGAGAATTTCTCGCAAGGACACTAATTTCCTTACGAGTCGAAACGAATCAAGAAGTTCTCGCAGGAACTTTATTTTCCCTCCGAGTCGAGACGAATCGAAAAGTTCTCGCAAGGACACTTATTTCCTTACGAGTCGAAACGAGTGGAGAATTTCTCGCAAGGACACTAATTTCCTTACGAGTCGAGACGAGTCGAGAATTTCTCGCAAGGGCACTAATTTTCTTACGAGTCGAAACGAATCGAGAAGTTCTCGCAGGAACTTTATTTTCCCTACGAGTCGAGACGAATCGAGAAGTTCTCGCAAGGACACTAATTTCCTCACGAGTCGAGACGAATCGAGAATTTCTCATAAGGACACTAATTTCCTCACGAGTTGAGACGGATCGAGAAGTTCTCTCAAGGAAACTAATTTCCTTACGAGTCTAGACGAATCGAGAATTTCTCGCAGGGACACTAATTTCCTTACGAGTCGAAACGGATCGAGAAGCGATGGCTTAGGAAACATGTTTAGATCTGCCACCTAAGACTTTTTAATTTTATGAGCTATGAGGGTCTCATAAAGGTTTTTCTCCCTACGAGTCGAGAGGATCCCGTAGGCATATTTTCTCCTTAGGAGTTGTGAGGACTCCTAAGTGCGTTTTCTGTTAGTTATATGTATGCCCTAGAGGTCATTACTGTACATGCAATGTATATTGTAGTAGATGTTTGGACATATATAAGGAGGACTTTCTTGCCCGACATGATAGTATGCTATCTGGTTACTCTTTATCTTAACATGTACACTGATTGTCTCTCTGTTACATGTTGATAAAGCCCTTAGGATGAGTACTTGACTACCGGGATTATGATGCGGATCATACTAGTGGGGCAAGGGTAGTCGGTAAGTACATCCTTTAAAGTCCCTAGTCGTGGGTATATCGAGACGGGGCATCGATATACCAGAGTAGACTAGCGTATAACTTCTCGACCCATGTAGATGGGCGATGGATGATCCCATATCCATTAGTATTTGACATCAGAGATGGTATACGGGTGCTCAGTGGAGACTGGGTAAACTGGACGGACTCGCCGAGAACTCCTAGATGGTATTATACCTCACGTCAGATGGCAGTTCTCTGGTGACACTGGTACAGGTTAGTCTGTCGACCCGAGATCGTCATAGAGTCTTGTGTGATTCCCGCTGTGCTTTGATTTCCACCATACCACGGTCAATAGATCGTGCAAAAAGGTGGTTTTTGGGTACAGTCCCGAGTCACATGGAGGCAATGAGCGATACGGGGGGATTCGTCTCTCCTGGTATAAGGAGTTGATGTTGCGATGTGCTCGATTAGCTATAACAGGAAGTCCCTAGCCAGGGCTGATTCGGAGATATACTAGTAAGTGTTATCAGTAGTTTCTCGACCCGTTATGAGCCTCAAATCGGTATAACTTATCGAGTTATTGGGGTTTGACGTTTACCACCCCTAGACGAGATATGCGATATATCAGACGAAGAGACCGGACTGTATGGTAGTGTTATTGAATGGATTCGCAGGAGTATGAGCAGGCATGCTTGTTGATCTTCTGATCGCTCAATACCCGGGTGGCCGTTACGTTTAGCAGACCGCTTGCGGCTTGTAGGTGTTTGATATGATCATCACCTATTGCCGGCGTATTGACGAGTCTTTAGAGTTCTACATAGAGGTTTCCTGGCTCAAGCGAAACGGAGTAGGAGCACATATGCGATATGTGCGGGACCAAGATTAATACGATATGAGATACCGTATTCTATTCTCGCGATTTGTGTTATCGGTCGGTTATATGAGATATAGCCGGGTTATCGAATCAAGTGTTGATTCGATAACTTGATACACATGATATTAGTCGGTTATATTTGATATAGCCGGATTATTAAATCAAGTGTTGATTTGATAATCTAATGTATAATTATATAATTGATATATTAACATACATTAACTAATATTGTTTCACTTAAGATTTCTTTTCTCACTTGTTTTGTGCACATTGTATATATGTGATATATATATTTGTGTACATGTTTTGTGTCATGCTTGATGATACATGCTTCATGGGTGTGTGTGTGACTTACACCATGCTAGATATAATTTAGGTTTTTTTTTTATATTTCTAGGTAATTCAAAATTGGTTGGAAATTGATTAATGGATGAAGCTTTGAGAAGCTTGGATTTCCATTGACCAAGTCAACTAGTTTTGTTTTGCCTAAGATATTTATAAACCCAACCATTATAATTAGCCATCGTTAAGTCTCTACAAAGATTAGTATATGATACTAACTCACCTTGGGTTGTCATTCTCCACTTGATTTTGATCATGCGAGATTTCTTCATCTCCTTCCTCAAAGTTCACTAGCTTTTCGGAAATGAAGAAAAATGAGTTAGAAAATTATTTCTAAAGTGAGTAAAATTCCTACTTCATCATCCTCTACCGCTAGCCATTTAGTATAGAGTCTTGGCTTGACTAATTCCACATTAGTGAAGGGGTAGCTTGGGTTAGTGTCTCCTCGACGTAGATCATCTTCGGCCTCGAAGACTTCGTGCAAGCTTGCTCATTTCTTCAGGAGTAACCTTTCTAGAGTTCGGGTGTTCATGATTTGCAGCGAAGGGACCACTACACGGAGTATTAGAAGTGAAAGACCGGTCTACAAAGGTTGTATTTCTCATTCACTTAGATGTAAAGTTGTTTACATATCGTATCGTCAGATTTTCTAGTAAAGATTCTAGGTTTAGGGTTAACTAAAACAGTAATTTTTTGAAATTAGCACGGACGATGCCTCCCGAAACCTTGCTGTCATGCTAGACAACCTTGCATTTTCTCTTGAGAGTCGTAAGTATCTCACAGGTGAATTTCCCCCTTTACAAGTCGAGAGGATTCATAAGTGGTTTTTCCCTCCTTGTCGGTATTCGACTTTGAAGAGTGTGGCTCGTAGATAGTCCATCTTGATCTCCTTGTAGGACATCGAAGGTTTAGAAGACAGGTTCAGATCTGCCGTCTAAGACTTTTCAACTTTATGAGCCGTGAGGGTCTCATAAAAACTTTTCTCCCTACGAGTCGAGAGGATCCCGTATGTGTATTTTCTCCGTAGAAGTCGTGAGGATTCTTAAGTGTGTGTTTTCTCTTGAGAGACGTAAGGATCTCACAAGAGAATTTTCCCCCCTTACAAGTTGAGAGGACTCGTAAGTGGTTGTTTCCCTCCTTGTCGAGATTCGACTTTGGAGAGTGTGGCCCGTGAATAGTATGCAATAGTCCATTTTGGACTGACTTGCAGGGCCCCAGTGCTTAGGAAACAGGTCCTTATCCTCATTGCCTAAGGCTTTTCCCTACGAGTCGAGACGAATCGAGAAGTTCTCATAAGGACACTAATTTCCTCACGAGTCAAGACGAATCAAGAAGTTCTCGTAAGGGTTTCCTAACGTCACAATTAACTCCTGCTAATAGAAGTCCGTTAGGGTCTGTGGTACTAGGGTTTTTTACCTGTCGCACCGTCGCGTTGGCCGAGATATTCCCCAATATGCAATCTTGCTGTTCGGGTAGCCCCGCGACTGTTGTGTTTCTGATCCCTTCGGGAGCTGGACAAGACGTCTTCAAGTAATCTTCCAGGTAATATTACCGTCGAAAGAGCAAGCGTTAGGGATATTCTAAGTCACTTTTTACTTAAGGTTAGGCTCAGTTTGGGAGCCCCGATGAGTCATGACCACTCTGCGCTGGAGTAGGATAGTCTCCGATAGTTTTCAGGTCTCTTTTGAGTTGCCGTCAAGACCCTGAAGTTAGGGATCTTCCTTTGCTTCGCTTGTTGACATCGTGTCTGCAATATTGCGACGAATGTCGAGATTGTCTCTGGGTTGTCTGTGAACTGTCGAGATTTGGAACTAGGGGACTTTGCCATGGCTCTGTTTGTTGATGTCGCGTCTGTATCCTGCTTGAGGGAGGAAGAACGCTGTTGTTGATCTCTAGACTGTGGATGCTGCCGTCGAGACTTGGAACTAGGGATTTTGCCATGGCTCCGAGGCAGTCTCTAGGTTGTCTTTGAACCGTCGAGATTTGGAACTAGAAGACTTTGCCGTGGTTCCGTTTTTCTGACGTCGTATCTGCTTCTGGTTAGAACGAGAAGGAACGCCGTTATTGATTTCTAGGCTGTAGATGTAGCCATCAAGATCTGGCTTCCTTTTGACGAAGCCCGGTGGGGGTAATATGGTTCCCTTTCTGTTTGTGCCCATGGATTGTATACAGAGGTCGATGCGATCTCACCTGTAGGGCAAAAGTTTCATTTTTTTGCGATGCTCTATCATTTCAGCTTTTTATATCGCGAAAGTCGCGATCGCCCAATCATTTCGGCTATTTTTTTCGCTGTGCCCAATCATTTCAGCTATTTTTCTTTTTCTTTACTCGCTGCTTTTTATTGCGAGTTGCTCAATTATTTCGGCTATTTTTATATGCATATATTTTTTTTACTCGCTGATTTTTGTTGCGAGTTGCCCTATCATTTTGGCTATTTCATATGCATTTTTGGCTCGCCGATTTTTGCTGCGAGTATGGAACCCGAGGTCTGATGCCAATCTTAGTATCAGCATCGCTGCGACTGGAATATGGCCAGGAGCGAATCATCATTTGCCATGAAAGGGCTCGGAATTTGATACCAATCTTAGGCACCAGCATCGCTACTACTGGGACATTTCCAGGAGTGAATCATCATTATCCTTTGTCGATTCGAACAAAAGTGGCTTAGCAAACAGGGTTAGGATCTTGTTGACTAAGGCTTTTAACTTCATGAGCCGTAAGGGTCTCATAAAGGTGTTTCTTCCTACGAGTCGTGAGGATCTCGTAGGTGCGTTTTCTCCTTAGGAATCATAAGGATTCTTAAGTGCCTGTTCTCTTATAAGTCGTAAGGATTTTACAAGAGTGTTTTCTCCTTATAAGTCGAGAGGACTTACAAGTGTCGTTCACCACATGAGGACATTCCTCGTCGTTGGTGTGCCTTGGTGGGGGAAAACGTTTATTTGCGCCCGTGGACTGTATACAAAGGTCATTATTGAACCGTTTGTAGGGAAAACCGGGGGATGTGATGGCTTAAGAACAGGTTCAGATCCCTGTAACTTAAGACTTTCGAATCCTATGAGCTGTGAGAGACTCATAACGGGGATTCTCCTTACGAGTTGTGAGGATCCCGTAAGTGTAATTTCTCCTTAAGAATCATGGGGATCCCTAAGTGTGTTGCTCCCTAGTGAGTCGTAAAGATCTCACGTAGGTATTTTCTCCTCACAAGGTCGAGAGGACCTTGCAAGTGTGCATGAATTTTTTTTACGAGTCTACGCCCTTTCGGGTTTTCACGAACTCGCCAGCAGTCCTGCTGTTTTTACTCACGGAGCCGTTTTGGGTTTCCATCCGCACCCATTTCGCTTGTGAACATACCGTTTCTTTTTTCTTTTTTTACGGTGGGGCTTCGCCAACCGGGGTAGCTGCGGAGCCAGAGGGACTTAAGTTGTAATCCTCGCTGCTAGGACTTGTGGACCTGTATTCCACTGTCGCCAAGTTTTTGAGGAGGCATATTTAGTTTAGGGACATCTCGGTCTATCGTTAGCTTAAGGACATCTCGGTCTATCGTTAGTTTAAGGACGTTGCGGTCCATAGCTAGTTTAAGGACGTTGCGGTCCATAGCTAGTTTAAGAACATCTCGGTCCGCAGCAAGTTTAAGGACATCTCGGTCCGTAGCTAGTTTAGGGACATCTCGGTCCATTGCTAGTTTAAAGACATCTCGGTCCATAGCTAGTTTAAGGACATCTCGGTTCGTAGCATTTTGAGGCGAGATTTCGCTGGATATTACTTATAGAGTTTGGACTCAGGAAGATAACGAGCGGACACGAGCGTCGTCATCCATCATTAACCTGAGCCGTAACTTGTCAAGCGTAATATTTCTTAAGGAAACGGCCGTTTATTGGCCGGAAAGGTCTTTGCTATGCATATCCATGAGCAAGTAGGCCCCACCTTGGTAGACCTTGTCTATGATGTACGGGCCCTCATAGTTCGGCTCGAATTTCCCCCGTTTAGCAGGATTGGGGATCATAAGTCTTTTTATGACTAGCACGAGTTCGCCTTGGCGGAATGTTCTCGGCCCAGTCAATTTTTCGTATGAGCGCGTCATCCTTGCTTTGTAAACCTTTAGGTTTTGCTGCGCCATGAGACGAGTTTCATTATGGGCGTCTAGCTCCTCAAGCCGAAGATGGGTATTCTGTTCGTCCATTAGTTCGTACCGAACCGCCACTCGTAGAGAGGGTAGCTCTATCTCCAAGAGAAGTACCGCTTCTGTGCCAAATACTAACGCAAATGGCTTTGTGTTCGTGGTCGTCTTGAACGTAGTCCGATAGGCCCAGAGAGCTTCATGCAATCTCTCATGGCAGTCTTTTCTGTTTCTGGACACCGTTTTCTTTATGATCTTTGTCAAGGTCTTGTTGAAAGCTTCAGCTAGACCGTTAGCTCGAGAATTATAGACCGAAGAGTATCTCCAATCTATTTTGTACTGCTGTGCGAAGCGGCTGATCTTGTGGCTTCTGTAGGCCGGCCCATTATCTGAGATGATCCGTCGCGTAGTGCCGAACAGGTAGATGACATGTGTCTTGAAGAAATAGAGGATATTCTCCATCTTCAGCTCTCTTAACGGTATTGCTTCTGCCCACTTAGAGAAGTAATCGGTTGTTGCTAGTATGAACCAATGTCCCTTGGATGATGCTGGTTCGATGGGCTCGATTATATCGGTCCCCCACATTTCGAATGGCCAGCTAGGCGTTGGGTGTAGTGGATTTGGATGATGGTGGTTGAAGTCCCCGTGAATTTGGCATGAGTGACACTGCTTCGCATATTCGAGACAGTCCTGAATCATTGTGGGCCAATAGTAACCCAATCTTTTGATCTTCAGCTTCATCTTTGGCCCAGCTTGATGGGAACCGCAGAGTCCGTCATGAGTTTCTTGAACGGCCCTTTTTGCTTCTTCTGGTCCCAGACACCTTAGCCACAGGCAATCGAACGATCTCTTATATAGAGTATCATTGACGAAGGCAAAAGACAGAGCTCGTTTCCTGAGCTGATATCTTGATGACGCGTCTTTGGGCGTTCGATGGGATTTGAAGTAGTCTATGAAGACTTCTCTCCAATCCTTCGCCTTTTCTTCATACTCCAATCGGAAGGTCTCTTGTTCGGTTGCTTCCTCTCCTTTAGACGTCTTCGGAGATGTTTCTGCTGGTGCGAGAATCCGACGACTTTGCACAACGATCCTTACGTGATCGAGGTTTTCGTCAGCCAGTTCTTTAGCGAGCTTGGCTAACGCATCCGCCCTACTATTTTCCGCATGTGGTATGCTTTCCAGGGTGTAGTAGGGGATTTACGTCAGCAATTGCTGCACTCTCTGGCCATATCTGATCAGTTCTGGTTTGCTTGTCTGGTAATCGCCATTTACTTGGTTAACGACCAGTTGGGAGTCTCCATATATGAGGAAGCTTTCGATGCCCATGTCGACAGCAATCTCAAGACCTGCTATCAAAGCTTCATACTCAGCATCATTGTTTATTCTTGGCTCTGTTAAAGAAATGGAAATACGCATTATCCCCCCTTGTGGAGTCACAAAGATAAGGCCCACCCTGGCTTTAATCATGGGGGTGCTTTGCTTTCGCTTCTTCAAAGAGGACGCTCCATCGAAGTAGAGTTCTCATCGGGTATCATTTCCTTCTTTCTCCCTATCGATTGCGTCAAACGCGTGTTCGTCTGGCAACTCGTAGTTCAAGGGAGAGTTGGCAGGTATCGGATGTTCAGCGAAAAAGTCGACGATGGCCTGGCCTTTTATTGCCTTGAGGGGTCGATATATTATCGAGAACTCTATCAAGAGAAGGGTCCATTTGGCAAGCCTTCCTGTTAGCATGGCTTTTGACATCAAATACTTGAGAGGATCCACCTTAGTTATGAGATGGACCTCATGTGCCAATGCATAGTGTCGAAGCTTCGTTACCGCGAAGATCAGTGCCGGGCGATGCTTTTCAATGGGGGAGTAATTGTTTTCTGCCCCCAGAAGAACTCGACTCAAATAGTAGAGAGCTCTTTCGTTCCCTTGTTCGTTCTCTTGTGCCCATAGCGCGCCTAAAGAACCCTTAAGGGTTGTTGTGTACAGGATGAGGGGCTTTCCTTTAACCGGGGCAGTCAGTACCAGCAGATTCTGCAGGTATTGCTTGATTTTGTCCCGTGCACTTTAGCATTTCTGATCCCAGACGAACGGGGTCCCCCTCTTCATTAGATGGTTGTAGGGACATCATTTTCCGGAGAGGTTGACTTTGGAGTTTGACACCTGTTTAGGCATCTGTATCGCTGCAATTGGGATATTGCCAGGAGCGACTCATCTTTTGCCTTGAGAGGACTCAGAATTTGATACCGATTTAGGCATCAACATCGCTACAACTGGAATAGTGCCAGGAGCGAATCATCATTTACCCCCGTCGATTTAGACAAAGGTGGCTCAGTAGACAGGGTTAGGATCTTATCGACTAAGACTTTTGACTTTATGAGCTGTAAGGGTCTCATAAAGGGTTTTCTCCCTACGAGTCGTGGGGATCTTGTAGGCATATTTTCTCCTTAAGAATCATAGAGATTCCTAAGTGATGTCATCTTTTGTAAGTTGTAAGGATCTTCCAAGAGTGTTTTCTCCTTATAAGTCGAGAGGACCTATAAGTGTTATTCACCATATGTGGACATTTCTTGCCATTTGTAGAACTTGGCAGAGAAATATTTATTCGTGCCCGTGGATTGTATACAAGGGTCAATATGGACCGCATGTAGGGCAATTTGGGGGATATGACGGCTTAAGAACAGGTCCAAATTCCTGTAACTTAAGGCTTTTGAATCCTATGAGCCGTGAGGGTCTCACAGGGGGATTCTCCTTACGAGTCGTGAGGATCTCGTAAGTGTATTTATTTTAACGAGGTTGCGTCCTTCCGGGTTTTCACAAACTCGTCGGTAGCCCTGCCTTTTTTTTCTCACGGCGCCCTTTCGGGTTTTCATCCGTGCCCATCTTGCTTGCGAACATACCGTTTTTTTGTTTTTTTTAAACGAGATTGCGCCCTTCCGGGTTTTCACAAACTCGTCGGCAATCCTGCTGTTTTTACTCACGGCACCTTTTCGGGTTTTCATCCGTGCCTATTTCGCTTGTGGATATACCGTTTTTTGCGAACGATGAAACTCTCGAAAATAGTTTCGCCGCAGGTGACCCATCTGTTTGCTGGTGGAACTTGGAGGTGGCTTTATTGCTGGAGTAGCTGTGTAGCCGGCAGGACTTGAGTTGCAATCTTTGCCGTTGGGGCTTCGATTGCAATATAGATCTCAAGAGAGGATATCGCCGTATTTGGAGCGATGCGCCATGTTTGAGGCGACACACTAGTTTAAGGACATTTCGGTCCATTATAGCCATATTTGAGGCGAATTTCTAGTTTAAGGACTTTTCGGTCCAACATTCTCATTCGGTCGCGAAGTTGCATAACTCACCCCTTCCAACTCTTGTTTGCTAAGACGCTGCTATTTGTCCTTTGTTTGCATGGACACTTCACGTCTTAGAATATTTTTACCTTCTTGGACTTCTTCATCCATCATCGTGCCAATCGGGTTGTTTTGCAAGAAGTACTGAGCATTTTAAACAGCACTTGTCCCCTGCTTATCAACGTCGCTTTCCGGATACTGATGGAGCGTCTTCTTCATATACAAAGGAACGGGATATCACGTTATTCCCTCTGCCGAGTCTTCCTCTTCCTTGGAAGAATGAATTTGATTTGGTTTTTTTTTTCCTCATCATCTGATTCGGAGTGGGACATGGGTTTCACATCCCTCCCATGGTTTTTTAGTTCAAGTGGGATATTCCACTTGATTGCAGAACCCGCTTGTAAGTCCCTTGATATTCTGTATGCTCCTTGAGAAGAAAGGACCATCCTACGTAAAGATTCTTCCACCAGTGAGAAATATGCCCCCTGTGTATATCTCGGATGGGAGCGAGTATCCACGTCGTCGCTATTTTGGCGACAGGTTGCTTCAGAGCCACTTATTTTTGTTGAGCGTATGCGACAAATGCCATCTTGCCTCCGCTTTTCACTCGTCATAATCGGATGAGAAAGAGTCTTAACCCATTTGATCCAATCGAGCCATTTTATCCATGAGTTCTTGGAAGGTCGGGAACGTCTTTGAATTTGGGTCAAGTGTGGCTATGAGCATTCTCATGGCTGCAACTTCATCGATGCGTTGCTCGCATTTGACCAGAGATTTCGCCATCGGGTAACATATTGAACCCAAGTCTCATTCGGTCTAACCCTTTCGTTGACCAGCGCCGTCACGGTAGTATTAGAGAATCCTGACAGAAGAGCATATCCTTTTCATCAAAGATCTTCACGAAATCATTTGGGAGTTCCGCATACCATTCGAAGGTGATGCCCGCCAGACCGCTGACGAACTGTCAGAGGAGTAGTATGTCATTTCCTCCAGAATTTCCGCACATGGATTTAAATCGCGCAATGTGCTGGAGAGGATTCCTAGTTCCTTTGTACATGTGGAACATTGGAAGTGTGTACTCTGGCGGGTACTGTATTTGGTCGTACCATGTCGGATACGGTCGACCAGTCTTGATTGATCTATTTGCGGCTTCACTGGCGTAGTGAGCTTTGATCCAGCTTTTCTTTTAGGAATCATTTCCTCCTCAGCCGTTGATGAGATTTGCAGAGGATTTTAAATATCAACCTTTTCTTTAAGACTAACTACCAGCGGTTCATTTGTCAGTGGTTCCGATTGAACCATCATTCCAGCCATATTCTGAATCAGAAGGGCCATCTGGTTCATTTTAGTGGACATTTCTACCGCTTCTGTATCTCCCATTTTCAGAGCGCGCTTTAGGAAATCAATATCCGACTCCTTCTCTATTCTTTCTTCGGGTACATCCTCGAGATTTTCCTTAGATGACGGATTACTGTTTGCTGCAGCTTGAGCACGCATCTCCTGCAGCTTTTCACGTTGCAGTTGAACTTTTGTCAGGGACCAAGTTTGAGGCCGGTGACTAGTAGAAGCTCGAACTTTGTTTTTGGAATCCACCACATAGATTATATGAACTACCATGCCCCCAGGCTTGGGGTGTTTGGAGTTTGCTTCGGGCACTTGATCTTTATTGGGCCTCTCTATTTTGTGAAAAGCCGCTTTGGTTTTGGGAGGAACCGCTGTATCAGAATTCGTCTTGGGATGAGTCCCTTTGTATTTGAAAGGGGATTTATCAGAATTTGGTTGACGTCTAGGGGAAGAGCCGCGGTTGACGATAGAGATCTTCACCTGTTTCCACACCTTATATATAGATGATGAAAGTTATTTTAGGGAGCAAATTGGTTTCAGCTCTCGTGGGATCTCCTTGGGCTGCGGAGATTTCTTCAATATTGCGGTAGGAGAATTTTGTCTGACCCCTCGCAACAGTTTGAACCTGTTCCCGGTTGGAACAATAACATTCACCACTGGGGTTGAAACATGACTATATGGAGAACTGCCCCCAGCTCATTTTGTTTGATGCCAATATCGACGTCGACCGTTTCTTGCGGTCGGGATTTGATTAGCTTCAGGATTTTGCCGAGCCTGCCTCTGTTTCCTTTGAGAGATTACTATTCTTCCCCCTGCATCGACCTTGGTCCTTGGCAGGTGTCAGTTGTTTAAAGACTGATTCTGTCGGCAAAGTTGCAGCTTGGGGAACCAACCTATGGAAAACAGACTTTCTCTGGGCTTCCTCCATCGGTGTTGAAGCACCGGGGGTGGGAGGTGGGAGTATCAACCTAAAGAGAAGCCCGTTGATTTCTTGAAGAGCCGGATTGCAGAGATTTGAAGCTGTAAGTGGCCAATACTTGACTCCATCGGATATGACAGAGCCTGAGTTGCAAGGGTGGGAGCAAACGCCATTCTTTATAGAGACGAAACGCCGGCTTCAGTATCCCATCATCCAAGGGCAACCACAAACATATATATCACGATTATTTGATCGCGGAAAAACACGACACATGAAGTGTGGAGTGGAAAGAGGAAAAGGTCCCACCGGGCGTGCCTGAATCTGCTTACCGCCGAAAACAGAGACGAAACCGCGAAGGATCGTCTTGCCTGAATTTGGGAGAAGATGCTATTTGGTTTTATCTGTCTACCTCTCCGAAGATTCCAAGTTGATTTATGGCACCGTGTATCGGAGGTTTAAACGGATGTGGCCGTTGTAGCAGACTTCGTCGGATTCCCCCTCATTTGCGAGGGGTTTTTGATTGTGGGGACGCTCTTCCCTGCAGGCGCAAGCCCCTGCAGTTAATTACGTTACCACGTAGCGATAATCACTTTCTCCTGCTCCAGAAGGTCACTTCGTGTCGTGTGTGTTTACTTTATTTTTGGTTGCCTATGGATTGTATACGGAGACTAATTTGTGTTGTCGTCCGTAGGACGTGGATTGGTCCAAATCCGTATTTTCTTAGATTTGGGTTTGATTTGATTTAAGGATCTTTAATCTCGCTTGAGATTAAGATCAACTTAAATGTTTGTTGAGAATACGTTAGTCTAATTTTAGACTATGATTTACTCAACAGGGTTTTAGAACATTCAGATCCAACAAAAGTGCATTTGGGCTCTATTGCTTTAGTTTAAGGACGTTTTGGTCCGTCGTTAGTTTAAGGACGTTCGGTCCATAGCTAGTTTAAGAACATTGCGGTCCATAGGAATGTGCTCATGGGTTTGGAAGTGCAACAAAGAGCTGTTGGTTGTCGGGACCCTCCATCTCTTTAAAGACGTTGAAGAATTACAATGACATGTATCAGAGGTATGGAGAGATGTACCCTTGAACCGAATTCCAGATTGAAGGGAGAGATCATGGTGGAATGAACATCATTTTAGATACCCTATGTAGGAGATCATTAGTCATCTTTGGAACTAAGATCGACTTGGGGAGACCTGAGCATAGAAGGGCTCGGTAGATTGGTGATCAAAAAGGTTTTGGTCTCAGGAGACTTGGCTAATTTGTGCTAAGGTTGGCCTCTCATAGTGTTAAACACTAACATTTGCTCGACGCTCACGTGCTCCCACGTGAGGCTCTAAAGCAGTATTAAACACTGAAATTTGAAGCGCTCACGTGTGGCACGTGCGGCGCCAGAGAATTGGGCATTGCTTCTTTGGGTTTATTCCCTTGTTCCTTTTATAAATGTTAAGCCTTATTGGGGGTCACGTGGGATCACGTGAGGCGCCCCAAAATAGGAACTGTTTTGGGTTCATTCCCCTTTTCCTTTTATAAGTGCTAAGCACTTGGACACTGTGATGCTCACGTGCGAACACATGAGGCGCCTTCAAAATGGAAGCGCTGTTTTTGGATCTATTCTTTTTTTTATATAAGTGCTTGTTCGGGGGTCACGTGGGAAACACGTGAGGTTTCATTATAGTGGGAAACACTAACGAATCACCAGGCTGTTCTTCAGTAGTTCTGAGGAATCAAGTTCTCCTTTTGTTCTTTGCAGGGATTAAATTCTTTTTAAAGGGGTTAAACCCTAGTTTCAGATGAATTAAATTCCCATATGTTTTGTAAGAGTTAAACTCTTTTGAACTCAGTTCTTTCTCCTAGGTTTTGAATCTGCATGACAGAATCTCCCGGATGAGAATTAAATTCTCAACTTGTGAGGAGATCTGCTTCTGCAGATCTTAACTAAAGAAAGAACTAAGTTCTTTGAGAAGAGTTAAACTCTTGGTTTGAGAATTAAATTCTCATTTTGTTTTGTGGGCGCTTTTGGGAGGGGTTCCTCTTCTTTAGAGAATTAAATCCTCTCTATATTTTTTCTTCCCCTCTCCCTCTGTGTATGTCTCCCTTTTTTTTCTCTCCTCTCCTCGCTCATATTTATATGAGAAGAAGAAGAATCAATTTGTTAATAAAATCCCTCATTGAGAAATCATGATTGATTCTATGATCTTTTAGATCAATCGGTGAATTTTATTCACCGTTGGATTTTTAATCCAAAGGCTCTCTGTTTAACAGAGAAGACTTCTTATTTGTGTAGCAAGATTTTGAATATCTTGTTAGTTTTAACAAGATCAGAATTTTATTCTATCATATCTTTTAGTTTAACAAGATCAGAAATATATTTTCTTAATATAGAATTTAATTCTATCATATGGACATCTCGTTAGTTTAACACAGAATTTTATTCTTATCATATGAATATCTTGTTAGTTTAATAAGATTAGGAAAATATTATCCTATGATAGAACTTTATTCTACCAGATGATCATCGTTGCATCTTTGATCCAAAGGTCCTCTGTTTAAGAGAGAAAATCCTTTTAGTTTAAGAACGATCAGGAAAATATTTCCCAAAATAGATTTTAATTCTAGAATTCGATAGGAGAATTTTAAATTGGGGCGCTTACATGCTTTGCATGTGAGAGGCAAGAGAACTCATGTGTTTAACACGTGACCCCTGCTGTGGGTTTTAGCCTGTTTATGTTCAGCGCTCATATGCTTTACATATGAGCGCTCACGTGTTTTACACGTGAGGCCTGTTTGGCCATTAATTGTTTTATTTAGTTTATTTTCAGCGCCCATATGCTTTACATATGAGCGCTCACGTGTCTAGCACGTGAGGCCTGTTTGGCCATTAGTTGTTTATGTTCAGCGCTCATACGCTTTGCATATGAGCGCTCACGTGTTTTACACGTGAGGCCTAATTTTGAGGACTCTCCTCCTTTTTTTGTAAGGGAACAAGTAGTTCTTGGCCGAAAATTTTGGCGGGAACAAATGCCCCCACTAATTTGCCCCCCACTACTTTGCCCATGTATGTATGTACGTGGGTGAAGTAGTGCAAAGTAATGTGTGACCATAGAATTGATGGCGTAGGAGACAAGTTGGGGGTCTTTGTAGCCTAAGACTTTCCAACTTTATGAGCCGTGAGTCGAGACGAGTCGAGAAGTTCTTGCAATAACATTATTTTCCCTACGAGTTGAGACGAATCAAGAAGTTCTCGCAGGAACATTATTTTCCTTACGAGTCGTGACGAATTGAGAAGTTTTCGCAGGGACATTATTTTCCCTACGAGTCGAGACGTTCGAGAAGTTCTCGCAAGGACATTGTCTTCCCTACGAGTCGAGACGAATCAAGAAGTTCTCACAAGAACACTAATTTTCTTACGAGTCGAAACGAATTGAGAAGTTCTCGCAGGAACATTATTTTCCCTACGAGTCGAGACGAATCGAGAAGTTCTCACAAGGACACTAATTTCCCTATGAGTCGAAACGAGTCGAGAAGTTCTCGCAAGGACACTAATTTCCTTACGAGTCAATACGAGTCGAGAAGTTCTCGCAAGGACATTAATTTCCTTACGAGTCGAGATGAATTGAGAATTTCTCGTAAAGACACTAATTTCCTTATGAGTCGAGACGAATCGAGAATTTCTCGCAAGGGCACTAATTTCCTTACAAGTTGAAACGAATCGAGAAGTTCTCGCAGAAACTTTATTTTCCCTACGAGTCGAGACGAATCGAGAAGTTCTCGCAAGGACACTAATTTCCTTACGAGTCGAAACGAGTCGAGAATTTCTCGCAAGGACACTGATTTACTTACGAGTCGAGACGAATCGAGAATTTCTCACAAGGGCACTAATTTTCTTACGAGTCGAAACGAATCGAGAAGTTCTCGCAGGAACTTTATTTTCCCTACGAGTCGAGACGAATCGAGAAGTTCTCGCAAGGACACTAATTTCCTCAAGAGTCGAGACGGATCGAGAAGTTCTCGCAAGGACACTAATTTCCTCACGAGTCGATACGGATCGAGAGGTTCTCGCATGGACACTAATTTCCTCACGAGTCGAGACAGATCGAGAATTTCTCGCAAGGACACTAATTTCCTTACGAGTCGAAACGGATCGAGAAGCGATGGCTTAGGAAACAGGTTTAGATCTGCCACCTAAGACTTTTCAATTTTATGAGCCATGAGGGTCTCTTAAAGGGTTTTCTCCCTACGAGTCGAGAGGATCCCGTAGGTGTATTTTCTCCTTAGGAGTCGTGAGGACTCCTACGTGCGTTTTCTGTTAGTTATATGTATGGCCTAGAGGCCATTACTGTACATGCGATGTATATTGTAGTGGATGTTTGGACATATATAGGGACGACTTTCTTGCCCGACATGATAGTATGCTATCTGGTTACTCTTTATCTTAACATGTACACTGATTGTCTCTCTATTACATGTTGATAAAGCCCTTAGGATAAGTACTTGACTACCAGGATTATGATGCAGATCATACTAGTGGGGCAAGGGTAGTCGGTAAGTACATCCTTTAAAGTCCCTAGTTGTGGGTATATCGAGACGGGGTATCGATATACCAGAGTAGACTAGCGTATAGCTTCTCGACCCATGTAGATGGGCGATCGATGATCCCATATCCATTGGTGTTTGACACCAGAGATGGTATACGGGTGCTCAGTGGAGACTGGGTACATTGGACGAACTTGCCGAGAACTCCTAGATGGTATTATACCTCACGTCAGATAGCAGTTCTCTGGTGACATTGGTACATGTTAGTCTGTCGACCCGAGATCGTCATAGAGTCTTGTGTGATTCCCGCTGTGCTTTGATTTCCACCATACCACGGTCAAGAGATCGTGCAAAAAGGTGGTTTTTGGGTACAGTCCTGAGTCACATGGAGGCAATGAGCGATACGAGGGGATTTGTCTCTCCCGGTATAAGGAGTTGATGTTGCGATGTGCTCGATTGGCTATAACAGGAAGTCCCTGGCCAGGGCTGATTCGGAGATATACTAGTAAGTGTTATCAGTAGTTTCTCGACCCGTTATGAGCCTCATATCGGCATGACTTATCGAGTTATTGGGGTCTGACGTTTACCACCCCTAGACGAGATATGCGACATATCAAACGAAGAGACCGGACTGTACGGTAGTGTTACTGAATGGATTCGCAGGAGTATGAGAAGGCATGCTTGTTGATCTTCTGATCGCTCAATACCCGGGTGGCCGTTACGTTTAGCAGACCGCTTGCGGCTTGTGGGTGTTTGATATGATCATCACCTACTGCCGGCGTATTGACGAGTCTTTAGAGTTCTACACAGAGGTTTCCTGGCTCAAGCGAAACGGAGTAGGAGCACATATATGATATGTGTGGGACCGAGATTAATACGATATGAGATACCGTATTCTATTCTCGCGATTTGTGTTATCGGTCGGTTATATGAGATATAGCCGGATTATCGAATCAAGTGTTGATTCGATAACTTGATACATATGATATTAGTCGGTTATATTTGATATAGCCGGATTATTAAATCAAGTGTTGATTTGATAATCTAATGTATAATTATATAATTGATATATTAACATACATTAACTAATATTGTTTCACTTAAGATTTCTTTTCTCACTTGTTTTGTGCACATTGTATATATGTGATATATATTTGTGTACATGTTTTGTGTCATGCTTGATGATACATGCTTCATGGGTGTGTGTGTGACTTACACCATGCTAGATATAATTTAGGTTTTTTTTTATATTTCTAGGTAATTCAAAATTGGTTGGAAATTGATTAATGGATGAAGCTTTGAGAAGCTTGGATTTCCATTGACCAAGTCAACTAGTTTAGTTTTGCCTAAGATATTTATAAACCCAACCATTATAATTAGCCATCGTTAAGTCTCTACAAATGTTAGTATATGATACTAACTCACCTTGGGTTGCCATTCTCCACTTGATTTTGATCATGAGAGATTTCTTCATCTCCTTCCTCAAAGCTCACTAGCTTTTAGGAAATGAAGAAAAATGAGTGAGAAAATTATTTCTAAAGTGAGTAAAATTCCTACTTCATTATCCTCTACCGCTAGCCATTTAGTATAGAGTATTTGCTTCACTAATTCCACATTAGTGAAGTGGTAGCTTGGGTTAGTGTCTTCTCGACGTAGATCATCTTCGGACTCGAAGACTTCGTGCAAGCTTGCTCATTTCTTTAGGAGAACCCTTTCTAGAGTTCGGGTGTTCATGATTTGCAGCGAAGGGATCACTACATGGAGCATTAGAAGTGAAGGACCGGTCTACAAAGGTTGTATTTCTCATTCACTTAGATGTAAAGTTGTTTACATATCGTATCGTCGGATTTTCTAGTAAGATTCTAGGTTTAGGGTTAACTAAAACGACAGTTTTTTGAAATTAGCATGGACGATACCTCCCGAAACCTTGCTGTCATGCTAGACAACCCTGCATTTTCTCTTGAGAGTCGTAAGGATCTCACAGGAGAATTTCCCCCTTTACAAGTCGAGAGGACTCATAAGTGGTTTTCCCCTCCTTGTCGGTATTCGACTTTGGAGAGTGTGGCTCGTAGATAGTCCATCTTGATCTCCTTGTAGGACAGCGAAGGTTTAGAAGACAGGTTCAGATTTGCCGCCTAAGACTTTTCAACTTTATGAGCCGTGAGGGTCTCATAAAGACTTTTCTCCCTACGAGTCGAGAGGATCCCGTAGGTGTATTTTCTCCGTAGAAGTCGTGAGGACTCTTAAGTGTGTGTTTTCTTTTGAGAGTCATAAGGATCTCACAAGAGAATTTTCCCCCCTTACAAGTCGAGAGGACTCATAAGTGGTTGTTTCCCTCCTTGTCGAGATTCGACATTGGAGAGTGTGGCCCGTGAATAGTATGCAATAGTCCATTTTGGACTGACTTGCAGGACCCTAGTGCTTAGGAAACATGTCCTTATCCTCATTGCCTAAGGCTTTTCCCTACGAGTCGAGACGAATCGAGAAGTTCTCGTAAGGACACTACTTTCCTCACGAGTCAAGACGAATCGAGAAGTTCTCATAAGGGTTTCCTAACGTCACAGTTAACTCCTGCTAATAGAAGTCCGTTAGGGTCTGTGGTACTAGGGTTTTTTACCCGTCGCACCGTCGCGTTGGCCGATATATTCCCCGATATGAAATCTTGCTGTTCGGGTAGCCCCGCGACTGTCGTGTCTCTGATCCCTTCGGGGGCTGAACAAGACGACTTCAAGTAATTTTCAAGGTAATATTAGCGTCGAAAGAGCAAGCGTTAGGGATATTCCAAGTCACTTTTTACCTAAGGTTAGGCTCAGTTTGGGAGCCCCGATGAGTCATGACTACTCCGCGCTGGAGTGGGATGGTCTCCGATAGTCTTTCAGGTCTCTTTTGAGTTGCCGTCAAGACCCTGAAGTTAAGGATCTTCCTTTGCTTCGCTTGTTGACATCGTGTCTGCAATATTGCGACGAATGTCGAGATTGTCTCTGGGTTGTCTGTGAACCGTCGAGATTTGGAACTAGGGGACTTTTCCATGGCTCCTGTTGGGGTAAAAATTTGCACCCTGGTTGACCGAGTCAAAGTCAAGGTCAACCCCCAAGCTAGGTAGGCCCAAGCCCAGGTCTGTTAGTGTATATGCCCTAGAGGCCATTACTGTATCATACTAGTTTGTATATTACTTAATGGATGCTTGGGATATTCACCTTGTATATACAATCTTGCTCAAAATAGTAGTATGCTACTTGGTTTGTTTCTACTTCAATGTGTACATGTGTTTATTTTTGTATATCGCCTATACACATTAGTAGAGCCCTTAGGATCTTTGCTTGATTACCAGCGATGTGATGGCCGTCACACTAGTGGGGCTGGGTAATCTATAAGCACATCCTTATGCAGGTCCCTGGTCGCAGGACTATCGAGACAGGGCATCGATACTCCGGAGTAGACCAGCGCATGCGCTTCTCATCCCAGTGTGGGAGACGGTCTGTCCCACAGCCGTCAGTACGTCGTACTTGAGATAGTATGCGGGTGCTCGTTAGGTTACGGGTACACTGGACAGGACTCGTCGGGAACTGACTAGTTGGTATTATACCTATCGTCAGTTATCAGTTCCCAGGTGACATGAGTACAGCTTAGTCCGCTGACTTGACACTGTCACTCCGCCTCGAGTGTGTTCCCACTGTACTTTGATCACTACCCTACCACGGCTCAAAGGAGTCGTGCAAACAGGTAGTGGTTGGGTGCAGTCCCGAAGCATTTGGAGGCAGTGACGGTTAGACAGGATTCGTCTCTCCCGGTATTGGGGGTTGACATCGCGCTGTGTCTAGGAGAGCCATTACACGAGTAGTCCCTGGCCAGGGCAAACGAGATATACTGGTAGGTTTCCAGTGTTATCTCAGGGTGTTTTGGGCTTCGCTCCGGCACGACTTGTACCGCTATTGGGGGACTGACGTTTACCGCCCCCTAGGCCCGCCATGCGATGTATCAGACGAACAGACCGGACTGTACGGAGAATGTCACACTCAGGCTCAGTAGGAGTTCAGATGGGTTTCGCCTCGTCGGTCTTCTTGTCGGCATTACCTGGGGACCGTTACGCACAGCTAGTGCCGCTTGCGGTCTGTGGTTAAACCCACTGCCAGCGTAGTGTCGAGTCTTTAGAGTCCCACACAGAAAGCTTTTCGCCTTTAGGCAAAAGAGTAGAGGTCGCATGGTATTGCGACAGGTCGCATGGTTTTGCGACGGGGTTCGATCACATCCGTGCACTTGTGCACGTACAGTGTCCGGACAGTTTACACTAGCGGGCTTTGGTTTAAGCCAGATCCTAGTGTACCTTATGGGATTGGATTTATCCAGTTTGCATTCGTGTTCCTCGGAACGCGGATGCGGGTGTGTATGCACAGTTGACAGGGAGGCAGAGGCGGCGGATTCTCATTAGGGTTGTTGACTGTTGACCGTTGACTATTTGACTTTATGCTCAACCCTAATGAGAATATGATATGTGATTAACTATTATATTAATTAAGTATTATGGTGATATGGTTGTTGACTTGTTGACTTTTGTTGACTTGTTGCCTTTGTTGACTTGTTGACTTTTGTTGACTTGTTGACCGGTTGACTAGGCTTGACTAGTTGACCATCATGATAACCATGGTTATCATTTCATGCCAAAGACTTTTTCTTGCTTGCTCATTTGAGTAAAATGAGTGCATGACATGATAAGGTTATGGTTGCTTCTAACCATCACATAAGACTTTTTTGATATGATGAGTTATGATCACTTTGGATTATGAGAGGGTGAAAGACAAAAGTGTTGCTCATTCTTTCTTGCTCATTCTCTCTCTTGTTCTTGAGCTCTCCTCTTGCTCTCACCCTCAACCTCTTGCTCCCTCTCTTGATCTATGGTTCTCTTGTCTCATGAGTTGAGAATCAAGAACCATAGATAAAATCCCATTCTAAATCATCTCTACTCATTCTAGTTCACTAGGTTTAGCAAACCAAGTGAACTAGTTTCTTCAAAGAACGAAGAAGGAGCTAAAGGTTGGAGCTTTCAAGTGGATCTATCTTCGGCGTACGGAGACAACGAGAAGGAGCCATCGAACCACCATCGGAGCTTGAAGAGAAGGAGTTCAAGTTTAGGTATAACCATCTTCATCCGAGTAGCTAAATATCTTTAGCTTAGTATGCTAGTTTTAGTTTAGGTAAAGATCCCGACCTAGCTTAGTCCATGTTGCCTCTTGCGTTAAAATTTTGATTTTATACCGTTTCCGCCTCCCCGTAAGAACCGGGGGTCGCAACGTGGACTTACAGTGGTATCAGAGCCTAACTAAACTTAAACTAGCTTGGTAGTGAAGTGTAACGAAGTTCGGAACCGGAAAAATCCAAAAACCAAACTTTTACAAAAAACTGAGTTTCTGTTGAAATTTTTTTGGCTCAAAATGAAAAACTTTACACTTGTAAATTCGGCTCAGGGTTTTGTGTGAACACCCAAGAAAAACGATACAGTAATTCGTCCAAACCGCCGCCCTTCCGCCGCGCGAGCTAGGCATCCGCCGCGGAAACGCCGCGCTTTGTCGTCTTCTGTGCATCATTTTTCGTGCAGTGTGTGTCTGTGTTGGTTTTGGGATTTTTGAAATATATTATATGTGCCCAGATTTTCCAGAAAAGAAATTTCCTTTTGGGGTCCTATAATTCCATATTTTTTCCGAACTTCACTGCACTTTGACTATGATGGTTATATCTGTGATGTTTGCATGTATTGAACGTCGGCTAATCGCTATAAGTCGATAGGTCGGGGTTATACATGATCTGTGTTTGATGCTGGAATGTGTATATAAATATGTTGGATTGTCGCGGGTGAATAGCCGGGGGTTGTGAGACGAGAGTTTTCTTTTCTTGCCATTCATGTAAATTTGTAAATTGATGTAATAATTATTTGTATGGCCGCACAACCGGGTCGGGGTTGTAGCCGTCATTGTATAATTTCTTTCTACTGTTTTTGCTCCTAGGATAGACCCATGGAGGGGTGCACAAACTACCGGGTATGCCGAAGTGTCGAGTGGCCTACTCATGGAGATGAGGGAGGTTGCTACGCTTCGGGTACTTGGCGGGTAGTTTGCCGCACCCGTAGGGGTCTTGGGTGGGGTATTGGCTATTCACCGCGACCGTGTAATCTGTTTTTGTTACAGGCTCGTACAAATTACAGATTCCTAGTATATCCAATGTATTTATCTGTGATCTGAAATGTTTATCATTGCAGTATATCTATATATGATATTATTTAGGCGTTGCTTATGTTTTTCAGACGCGCTAGCCCAGCCCCCGCTCTGTCGTTAGTTAAGTAACCTAACGGGTAATGACGGGGCCCAGTGGCGAATGCGAATGGCATAAGCGTACGTCATATTTTGGTTGTTTTCTGCAATGGTAGGTTTAAATGATGGGACGCATTAAAAGAACTAATGCAAGAATATCACGCATTAAAAGAACTAATGCAAGATAATAAACCAAGTTAAAGTCGTTGGAACACTTTCGAAAAACCACTCGGTTCTTTTCAAAACAAACTTTTAAAATACAGAGTTTGAGCCACTCCATTTAAAAGCTATCTCGTTCCATCGACCAAATCAAGTTCACTACGTTCACGGTTTTGCCAAAACCATCCGTAGCCCTCCATCATTTCAGTTAAATATTCGGTAGTATTCAAGCTATGTATTTTGACCTCACGCCAAGGCATAGTGATTGGTAGCTGCCGGATATTTATCTGTTGCATAGATAGAATGCGTTGGTTTGAGACAGTCGTACTGCCATTTTGGCCTACGTCAAGGGTATGTACGGGTGGGTTCAAATTAACCTGGATAATGATGGGACGAACTTGACATGTGACTTATGACATTTTGACCTCACGCCAAGGTCATAAGAGCATGGGGCAAAAATCCACATCGGGAGTTTCATAAGTACTGAAACTTGCTAGATTTGCATACCATTTGGAGTGTGATGATTCTGGTAGGATTCCTTCAGTTTCGTCACGCGATAATATTTGGATCCCGATCCTACTGTGAGTATATGCTACTCCTCGGGAAATTTCTCACTTAACGATCAATGCTATAAACCTAGTAGGTGCCTAGAAAGGTGTTAGCGGGGCTACGCCCCCAGGGAAAAGAGGTTCTTTAATTAAGGAACTTCACGAAAGCGTTGGAAAACCTCCCTCGAAGTACCGACACCGGCCTGGCTGAACGGTTAAGCAAGTATTGTACGGTGGGATTGATCCTGACTAATTCTTCCTTTATGGTTTGAGGAGGGATTCGAGAAACAGTGGGAGCCATCCTGTTTAGACAAACTAAAAACCACTCTAAACTTGCAAGAGCATCATGCTGAGTGTTTCTTCTTCTCTCTCCTAATTGCAGCGACCAATCAACATGACTGGACTTAAGTTACTCCTAGATAAAAACAAACTGACAGGGCCAAACTACAAAGATTGGCTCAGGAATGTCAAGATAGCAATCACTTATGACAAGCTGGGGTATCTTCTTACCACCAAAGCTCCCCCTGTCCTTGGTCCAACTTCCAGTGTCGCGGATAAGGAAATCCGCAAGACTTGGGAGATTGATAGCGCGAAGGCCAAGTGCCTCCTGCTTGCCTCGATGGACAACGAACATCAGAGGAGGCATGAGAATATGGACATGGAGTCCATATTGCTCCATACAAAAGAACTGTATGGAGAGCAATCACGTATCGCAAGATACGAAGAGTCGAAAAAGTTATTTTCGACAAGAATGGCCGTCAGATCATCAGTAGCCGAGCACGTGCTAAAGATGATCGGCTACATTGAGGAGCTCGCTGACCTAGGGATCACATTAGAGAGTGAGCTATATACGGATATAGTTCTCCAGTCCCTTCCTTCCACTTACGCCCAGTTCATACTGAACTTCAACCTACAAGAAAAAGAGGTTGAACTTTCAGAGCTCCTCAACATGCTGAGGAGCGCAGAGGGCACCCTACAGAAAGGTAGGGATACATCCACTTTGTTTGTAGGAGGATCATCTTCTTCTAGGTCCAAGGCGAAAGCCAAGGGAAAGAAGAAGAAGGCCCCCGCCAAACCAAGGGGCGGTGTTAGTAAAGTGGATACGAAGGGAAAAGCAAAAGCAACAAAGATAGCGGGGAAGTTTGTGGATAAGGAAGAATGCTTCTATTGTCATAAGAAAGGACACTGGAAGAATGATTGCAGGGCCTGGAAGGCCAGAACACAGGAATTGAAGCAGGTTGCAGCTTCAGCTTCAGGTGTGTATGTTATTGAAAACTGTCTTTCAATAAACTCTACTTCCTGGGTATTGGATACCGGATCAGGATCTCATATCTGTAATTCTTTGCAGGCGTTGAGAAACCGTAGGGTTTTGAAGGCAGGTGACATGACCCTCAGAGTTGCAAACGGAGCTAGCATGGATGCTAAAGCCGTGGGGGACTATCACCTGGGAATGTCAGATGGACATGTTTTGGTTTTGCGTAATTGCTTTTTTGTACCCAACGCAACTTGTAATATCATTTCTGTATCTTTAGTTTCTAAAGAAGGTTATGAATTTGCGTTTGTAAGTAATGTTGTAAACATTCACCTTAATCAAGTTCTGATTGGGTCAGGTACATTGAGTAATGGTATATACGTGTTAAACCAACCACAGATTTTCAACGTCCAGAATACACACAAAAGAAAGTCTCCAGAACTAAATCAGACTTTCTTATGGCATTGTAGATTGGGTCACATCAATGAGAGAAGGTTGACTAAGTTACATACAGAAGGATATTTGAATACGTTCGAATATCAATCGTATGCCACTTGTCAATCTTGTCTCAAAGGAAAGATGACAAAGACTCCGTTTACTGGACAAGGAGTAAGAGCGAGCGAGCTCTTGGGACTCGTACACAGTGACGTGTGCGGTCCAATGTCTACACATGCCCGAAACGGACATTCTTACTTCATTACTTTTACGGATGACTTCTCAAGGTACGGTTATGTCTTCTTAATGAAACATAAATCCGAGGCCTTTGGAAAATTCCAGGAGTATAAGAATGAAGTAGAGAAACAGACCGGCAAAAGTATTAAGATTCTAAGATCGGATCGAGGTGGAGAATACTTAAGTGCCGAGTTCCTGGACTATCTAAAAGAGAACAGAATTCTCTCTTAGCTTACTCCTCCATACACCCCGCAACATAACGGTGTATCGGAGAGACGGAACCGCATCCTATTGGATATGGTGCGGTCCATGATGAGTAACGCTGAGTTACCGCGATCATTCTGGGGGTATGCGCTAGAATCAGCTGCGTACCTTTTGAACCGAGTTCCGACTAAGACTGTGCCTACCACCCCATATGAAATGTGGAGTGGGAAGAAACCCTATCTTCAATATCTGAAGATCTGGGGATGTCCAGCTTTTGTCAAAAAGCAGCATGCGGACAAACTCGAGGCACGCTCAGTACTGTGCAAGTTTGTGGGATACCCAAAGAACACCAGGGGGTATCTTTTCTACTACGCAGAGGAACAAAAAGTCCTTGTTTCTCGTAATGCCCACTTTCTGGAACACCAGTTCTTGGAAAAGGAGATTAGTGGGAGCGCAGTAGAACTGGAAGAAATTCCAGAACCACAGACTATTACTGAAAGGTTAGTGGAACCAGAGGGTTCAACAGAACAGGACATTCCTACGCCGCTCCGCAGAAGTAGTAGGCAGTCTCATCCGCCCGAGAGATACTACGGTTTTCTCATAGACGGGGATAGAGAGGATTGCATCATAGATTATGATGAGCCTACTAGCTTCCAGCAGGCCGTTCAGAGCGTTGACTCAGTGAAATGGCTGGATGCAATGCGGACCGAAATGGAGTCCATGTACACCAACAAGGTATGGACGTTGGACATTGCTCCAGACGGGGTAAAACCCGTAGGATGCAAGTGGATCTTCAAAAGGAAGATTGGTGTAGATGGACAGGTTGAGACCTATAAAGCTAGGCTGGTAGCAAAGGGTTTTCGTCAAAGACCTGGCTTGGACTACGACGAAACCTTTTCTCCAGTAGCCATGCTGAAATCCATTCGGATCCTTCTTGCCATTGCTGCCTTCCACGATTATGAGATCTGGCAAATGGACGTAAAGACAGCTTTTCTAAATGAAAATTTAGAGGAGTGTGTCTATATGGACCAGCCAGAGGGTTTCATTCAGAGTGGGAGCAGCGGAAAGGTGTGCAAGTTGCTTAAGTCCATCTATGGACTAAAGCAGGCATCGCGGAGTTGGAACATCTGCTTTGATGAGACGGTCAAAGAATTTGGCTTTATCAAAAATCCAGATGAACCATGCATCTATAGTAGATTTGTAGCGAGAACTGTAGTATTCCTCGTTTTATACGTGGATGGCATTCTCTTAATAGGAAATGACATTCCTATGCTACAATCTGTCAAGGGGTTCTTGTCACACAGGTTCTCCATGAAAGACCTGGGTGATGCCTCATACATTCTGGGTATCCGGATCTACCGTGACAGATCCAAGAGGATATTAGGACTTTCACAGTCCAGGTACATCGACACCATACTGAAGAGGTTCAGTATGGAAGATTCCAAGCGCGGTAACCTACCGGCTTGTCACGGGATCACCCTCTCTAAAGAGATGTCTCCCAAGACTGATTTGGAGAGGGATCGCATGTCTATTATACCCTACGCTTCTGCAGTAGGCTCTATAATGTATGCGATGTTGTGTACCAGACCGGATGTAGCTTATGCACTGAGTGTGGTAAGCCGGTATCAGTCTAACCCTGGGGAGAAACACTGGATAGCGGTAAAGAACATTCTCAAGTACCTGAGAAGGACTAAGGAGATGTTCTTGGTGTATGGCGGAAAAGACCTCCAGATCGAGGCCTTTGCTGACTCCAGCTTCCAGAGTGACAAGGATGATTCCAAGTCCATGTCGGGTTTTGTCTTTACCCTCAATGGAGGGGCGGTGTGTTGGAAGAGTTCCAAACAGGAAACCGTTGCAGACTCGACGATGGAAGCGGAATACATCGCTGCATCTGATGCCGCAAAAGAAGCTGTCTGGATGAGGAAGTTCTTGAAAGAACTTCAGGTGGTTCCGTCCATTGTTGATCCAATACCTCTGTATTGCGACAACAACGGGGCTATAGCTTTAGCGAAGGAACCAAGGTCCCATCAAAAATCCAGGCACATCTTGAGGCGGTATCACCTGATCAGGGAGATCGTGGATCGCCAGGAGATCGAGGTTCGGAGAGTCGCTTCAGAAGACAACACTGCTGATCCATTCACCAAGGCCTTGCCCCAGACTCAGTTCGAGCGGCTGATCGAGATGATAGGTCTTCGATACGCCAGTACATGGCCTTAGTGCAAGTGGGAGATTGTTAGTGTATATGCCCTAGAGGCCATTACTGTATCATACTAGTTTGTATATTACTTAATGGATGCTTGGGATATTCACCTTGTATATACAATCTTGCTCAAAATAGTAGTATGCTACTTGGTTTGTTTCTACTTCAATGTGTACATGTGTTTATTTTTGTATATCGCCTATACACATTAGTAGAGCCCTTAGGATCTTTGCTTGATTACCAGCGATGTGATGGCCGTCACACTAGTGGGGCTGGGTAATCTATAAGCACATCCTTATGCAGGTCCCTGGTCGCAGGACTATCGAGACAGGGCATCGATACTCCGGAGTAGACCAGCGCATGCGCTTCTCATCCCAGTGTGGGAGACGGTCTGTCCCACAGCCGTCAGTACGTCGTACTTGAGATAGTATGCGGGTGCTCGTTAGGTTACGGGTACACTGGACAGGACTCGTCGGGAACTGACTAGTTGGTATTATACCTATCGTCAGTTATCAGTTCCCAGGTGACATGAGTACAGCTTAGTCCGCTGACTTGACACTGTCACTCCGCCTCGAGTGTGTTCCCACTGTACTTTGATCACTACCCTACCACGGCTCAAAGGAGTCGTGCAAACAGGTAGTGGTTGGGTGCAGTCCCGAAGCATTTGGAGGCAGTGACGGTTAGACAGGATTCGTCTCTCCCGGTATTGGGGGTTGACATCGCGCTGTGTCTAGGAGAGCCATTACACGAGTAGTCCCTGGCCAGGGCAAACGAGATATACTGGTAGGTTTCCAGTGTTATCTCAGGGTGTTTTGGGCTTCGCTCCGGCACGACTTGTACCGCTATTGGGGGACTGACGTTTACCGCCCCCTAGGCCCGCCATGCGATGTATCAGACGAACAGACCGGACTGTACGGAGAATGTCACACTCAGGCTCAGTAGGAGTTCAGATGGGTTTCGCCTCGTCGGTCTTCTTGTCGGCATTACCTGGGGACCGTTACGCACAGCTAGTGCCGCTTGCGGTCTGTGGTTAAACCCACTGCCAGCGTAGTGTCGAGTCTTTAGAGTCCCACACAGAAAGCTTTTCGCCTTTAGGCAAAAGAGTAGAGGTCGCATGGTATTGCGACAGGTCGCATGGTTTTGCGACGGGGTTCGATCACATCCGTGCACTTGTGCACGTACAGTGTCCGGACAGTTTACACTAGCGGGCTTTGGTTTAAGCCAGATCCTAGTGTACCTTATGGGATTGGATTTATCCAGTTTGCATTCGTGTTCCTCGGAACGCGGATGCGGGTGTGTATGCACAGTTGACAGGGAGGCAGAGGCGGCGGATTCTCATTAGGGTTGTTGACTGTTGACCGTTGACTATTTGACTTTATGCTCAACCCTAATGAGAATATGATATGTGATTAACTATTATATTAATTAAGTATTATGGTGATATGGTTGTTGACTTGTTGACTTTTGTTGACTTGTTGCCTTTGTTGACTTGTTGACTTTTGTTGACTTGTTGACCGGTTGACTAGGCTTGACTAGTTGACCATCATGATAACCATGGTTATCATTTCATGCCAAAGACTTTTTCTTGCTTGCTCATTTGAGTAAAATGAGTGCATGACATGATAAGGTTATGGTTGCTTCTAACCATCACATAAGACTTTTTTGATATGATGAGTTATGATCACTTTGGATTATGAGAGGGTGAAAGACAAAAGTGTTGCTCATTCTTTCTTGCTCATTCTCTCTCTTGTTCTTGAGCTCTCCTCTTGCTCTCACCCTCAACCTCTTGCTCCCTCTCTTGATCTATGGTTCTCTTGTCTCATGAGTTGAGAATCAAGAACCATAGATAAAATCCCATTCTAAATCATCTCTACTCATTCTAGTTCACTAGGTTTAGCAAACCAAGTGAACTAGTTTCTTCAAAGAACGAAGAAGGAGCTAAAGGTTGGAGCTTTCAAGTGGATCTATCTTCGGCGTACGGAGACAACGAGAAGGAGCCATCGAACCACCATCGGAGCTTGAAGAGAAGGAGTTCAAGTTTAGGTATAACCATCTTCATCCGAGTAGCTAAATATCTTTAGCTTAGTATGCTAGTTTTAGTTTAGGTAAAGATCCCGACCTAGCTTAGTCCATGTTGCCTCTTGCGTTAAAATTTTGATTTTATACCGTTTCCGCCTCCCCGTAAGAACCGGGGGTCGCAACGTGGACTTACAGTGGTATCAGAGCCTAACTAAACTTAAACTAGCTTGGTAGTGAAGTGTAACGAAGTTCGGAACCGGAAAAATCCAAAAACCAAACTTTTACAAAAAACTGAGTTTCTGTTGAAATTTTTTTGGCTCAAAATGAAAAACTTTACACTTGTAAATTCGGCTCAGGGTTTTGTGTGAACACCCAAGAAAAACGATACAGTAATTCGTCCAAACCGCCGCCCTTCCGCCGCGCGAGCTAGGCATCCGCCGCGGAAACGCCGCGCTTTGTCGTCTTCTGTGCATCATTTTTCGTGCAGTGTGTGTCTGTGTTGGTTTTGGGATTTTTGAAATATATTATATGTGCCCAGATTTTCCAGAAAAGAAATTTCCTTTTGGGGTCCTATAATTCCATATTTTTTCCGAACTTCACTGCACTTTGACTATGATGGTTATATCTGTGATGTTTGCATGTATTGAACGTCGGCTAATCGCTATAAGTCGATAGGTCGGGGTTATACATGATCTGTGTTTGATGCTGGAATGTGTATATAAATATGTTGGATTGTCGCGGGTGAATAGCCGGGGGTTGTGAGACGAGAGTTTTCTTTTCTTGCCATTCATGTAAATTTGTAAATTGATGTAATAATTATTTGTATGGCCGCACAACCGGGTCGGGGTTGTAGCCGTCATTGTATAATTTCTTTCTACTGTTTTTGCTCCTAGGATAGACCCATGGAGGGGTGCACAAACTACCGGGTATGCCGAAGTGTCGAGTGGCCTACTCATGGAGATGAGGGAGGTTGCTACGCTTCGGGTACTTGGCGGGTAGTTTGCCGCACCCGTAGGGGTCTTGGGTGGGGTATTGGCTATTCACCGCGACCGTGTAATCTGTTTTTGTTACAGGCTCGTACAAATTACAGATTCCTAGTATATCCAATGTATTTATCTGTGATCTGAAATGTTTATCATTGCAGTATATCTATATATGATATTATTTAGGCGTTGCTTATGTTTTTCAGACGCGCTAGCCCAGCCCCCGCTCTGTCGTTAGTTAAGTAACCTAACGGGTAATGACGGGGCCCAGTGGCGAATGCGAATGGCATAAGCGTACGTCATATTTTGGTTGTTTTCTGCAATGGTAGGTTTAAATGATGGGACGCATTAAAAGAACTAATGCAAGAATATCACGCATTAAAAGAACTAATGCAAGATAATAAACCAAGTTAAAGTCGTTGGAACACTTTCGAAAAACCACTCGGTTCTTTTCAAAACAAACTTTTAAAATACAGAGTTTGAGCCACTCCATTTAAAAGCTATCTCGTTCCATCGACCAAATCAAGTTCACTACGTTCACGGTTTTGCCAAAACCATCCGTAGCCCTCCATCATTTCAGTTAAATATTCGGTAGTATTCAAGCTATGTATTTTGACCTCACGCCAAGGCATAGTGATTGGTAGCTGCCGGATATTTATCTGTTGCATAGATAGAATGCGTTGGTTTGAGACAGTCGTACTGCCATTTTGGCCTACGTCAAGGGTATGTACGGGTGGGTTCAAATTAACCTGGATAATGATGGGACGAACTTGACATGTGACTTATGACATTTTGACCTCACGCCAAGGTCATAAGAGCATGGGGCAAAAATCCACATCGGGAGTTTCATAAGTACTGAAACTTGCTAGATTTGCATACCATTTGGAGTGTGATGATTCTGGTAGGATTCCTTCAGTTTCGTCACGCGATGATATTTGGATCCCGATCCTACTGTGAGTATATGCTACTCCTCGGGAAATTTCTCACTTAACGATCAATGCTATAAACCTAGTAGGTGCCTAGAAAGGTGTTAGCGGGGCTACGCCCCCAGGGAAAAGAGGTTCTTTAATTAAGGAACTTCACGAAAGCGTTGGAAAACCTCCCTCGAAGTACCGACACCGGCCTGGCTGAACGGTTAAGCAAGTATTGTACGGTGGGATTGATCCTGACTAATTCTTCCTTTATGGTTTGAGGAGGGATTCGAGAAACAGTGGGAGCCATCCTGTTTAGACAAACTAAAAACCACTCTAAACTTGCAAGAGCATCATGCTGAGTGTTTCTTCTTCTCTCTCCTAATTGCAGCGACCAATCAACATGACTGGACTTAAGTTACTCCTAGATAAAAACAAACTGACAGGGCCAAACTACAAAGATTGGCTCAGGAATGTCAAGATAGCAATCACTTATGACAAGCTGGGGTATCTTCTTACCACCAAAGCTCCCCCTGTCCTTGGTCCAACTTCCAGTGTCGCGGATAAGGAAATCCGCAAGACTTGGGAGATTGATAGCGCGAAGGCCAAGTGCCTCCTGCTTGCCTCGATGGACAACGAACATCAGAGGAGGCATGAGAATATGGACATGGAGTCCATATTGCTCCATACAAAAGAACTGTATGGAGAGCAATCACGTATCGCAAGATACGAAGAGTCGAAAAAGTTATTTTCGACAAGAATGGCCGTCGGATCATCAGTAGCCGAGCACGTGCTAAAGATGATCGGCTACATTGAGGAGCTCGCTGACCTAGGGATCACATTAGAGAGTGAGCTATATACGGATATAGTTCTCCAGTCCCTTCCTTCCACTTACGCCCAGTTCATACTGAACTTCAACCTACAAGAAAAAGAGGTTGAACTTTCAGAGCTCCTCAACATGCTGAGGAGCGCAGAGGGCACCCTACAGAAAGGTAGGGATACATCCACTTTGTTTGTAGGAGGATCATCTTCTTCTAGGTCCAAGGCGAAAGCCAAGGGAAAGAAGAAGAAGGCCCCCGCCAAACCAAGGGGCGGTGTTAGTAAAGTGGATACGAAGGGAAAAGCAAAAGCAACAAAGATAGCGGGGAAGTTTGTGGATAAGGAAGAATGCTTCTATTGTCATAAGAAAGGACACTGGAAGAATGATTGCAGGGCCTGGAAGGCCAGAACACAGGAATTGAAGCAGGTTGCAGCTTCAGCTTCAGGTGTGTATGTTATTGAAAACTGTCTTTCAATAAACTCTACTTCCTGGGTATTGGATACCGGATCAGGATCTCATATCTGTAATTCTTTGCAGGCGTTGAGAAACCGTAGGGTTTTGAAGGCAGGTGACATGACCCTCAGAGTTGCAAACGGAGCTAGCATGGATGCTAAAGCCGTGGGGGACTATCACCTGGGAATGTCAGATGGACATGTTTTGGTTTTGCGTAATTGCTTTTTTGTACCCAACGCAACTTGTAATATCATTTCTGTATCTTTAGTTTCTAAAGAAGGTTATGAATTTGCGTTTGTAAGTAATGTTGTAAACATTCACCTTAATCAAGTTCTGATTGGGTCAGGTACATTGAGTAATGGTATATACGTGTTAAACCAACCACAGATTTTCAACGTCCAGAATACACACAAAAGAAAGTCTCCAGAACTAAATCAGACTTTCTTATGGCATTGTAGATTGGGTCACATCAATGAGAGAAGGTTGACTAAGTTACATACAGAAGGATATTTGAATACGTTCGAATATCAATCGTATGCCACTTGTCAATCTTGTCTCAAAGGAAAGATGACAAAGACTCCGTTTACTGGACAAGGAGTAAGAGCGAGCGAGCTCTTGGGACTCGTACACAGTGACGTGTGCGGTCCAATGTCTACACATGCCCGAAACGGACATTCTTACTTCATTACTTTTACGGATGACTTCTCAAGGTACGGTTATGTCTTCTTAATGAAACATAAATCCGAGGCCTTTGGAAAATTCCAGGAGTATAAGAATGAAGTAGAGAAACAGACCGGCAAAAGTATTAAGATTCTAAGATCGGATCGAGGTGGAGAATACTTAAGTGCCGAGTTCCTGGACTATCTAAAAGAGAACAGAATTCTCTCTTAGCTTACTCCTCCATACACCCCGCAACATAACGGTGTATCGGAGAGACGGAACCGCATCCTATTGGATATGGTGCGGTCCATGATGAGTAACGCTGAGTTACCGCGATCATTCTGGGGGTATGCGCTAGAATCAGCTGCGTACCTTTTGAACCGAGTTCCGACTAAGACTGTGCCTACCACCCCATATGAAATGTGGAGTGGGAAGAAACCCTATCTTCAATATCTGAAGATCTGGGGATGTCCAGCTTTTGTCAAAAAGCAGCATGCGGACAAACTCGAGGCACGCTCAGTACTGTGCAAGTTTGTGGGATACCCAAAGAACACCAGGGGGTATCTTTTCTACTACGCAGAGGAACAAAAAGTCCTTGTTTCTCGTAATGCCCACTTTCTGGAACACCAGTTCTTGGAAAAGGAGATTAGTGGGAGCGCAGTAGAACTGGAAGAAATTCCAGAACCACAGACTATTACTGAAAGGTTAGTGGAACCAGAGGGTTCAACAGAACAGGACATTCCTACGCCGCTCCGCAGAAGTAGTAGGCAGTCTCATCCGCCCGAGAGATACTACGGTTTTCTCATAGACGGGGATAGAGAGGATTGCATCATAGATTATGATGAGCCTACTAGCTTCCAGCAGGCCGTTCAGAGCGTTGACTCAGTGAAATGGCTGGATGCAATGCGGACCGAAATGGAGTCCATGTACACCAACAAGGTATGGACGTTGGACATTGCTCCAGACGGGGTAAAACCCGTAGGATGCAAGTGGATCTTCAAAAGGAAGATTGGTGTAGATGGACAGGTTGAGACCTATAAAGCTAGGCTGGTAGCAAAGGGTTTTCGTCAAAGACCTGGCTTGGACTACGACGAAACCTTTTCTCCAGTAGCCATGCTGAAATCCATTCGGATCCTTCTTGCCATTGCTGCCTTCCACGATTATGAGATCTGGCAAATGGACGTAAAGACAGCTTTTCTAAATGAAAATTTAGAGGAGTGTGTCTATATGGACCAGCCAGAGGGTTTCATTCAGAGTGGGAGCAGCGGAAAGGTGTGCAAGTTGCTTAAGTCCATCTATGGACTAAAGCAGGCATCGCGGAGTTGGAACATCTGCTTTGATGAGACGGTCAAAGAATTTGGCTTTATCAAAAATCCAGATGAACCATGCATCTATAGTAGATTTGTAGCGAGAACTGTAGTATTCCTCGTTTTATACGTGGATGGCATTCTCTTAATAGGAAATGACATTCCTATGCTACAATCTGTCAAGGGGTTCTTGTCACACAGGTTCTCCATGAAAGACCTGGGTGATGCCTCATACATTCTGGGTATCCGGATCTACCGTGACAGATCCAAGAGGATATTAGGACTTTCACAGTCCAGGTACATCGACACCATACTGAAGAGGTTCAGTATGGAAGATTCCAAGCGCGGTAACCTACCGGCTTGTCACGGGATCACCCTCTCTAAAGAGATGTCTCCCAAGACTGATTTGGAGAGGGATCGCATGTCTATTATACCCTACGCTTCTGCAGTAGGCTCTATAATGTATGCGATGTTGTGTACCAGACCGGATGTAGCTTATGCACTGAGTGTGGTAAGCCGGTATCAGTCTAACCCTGGGGAGAAACACTGGATAGCGGTAAAGAACATTCTCAAGTACCTGAGAAGGACTAAGGAGATGTTCTTGGTGTATGGCGGAAAAGACCTCCAGATCGAGGCCTTTGCTGACTCCAGCTTCCAGAGTGACAAGGATGATTCCAAGTCCATGTCGGGTTTTGTCTTTACCCTCAATGGAGGGGCGGTGTGTTGGAAGAGTTCCAAACAGGAAACCGTTGCAGACTCGACGATGGAAGCGGAATACATCGCTGCATCTGATGCCGCAAAAGAAGCTGTCTGGATGAGGAAGTTCTTGAAAGAACTTCAGGTGGTTCCGTCCATTGTTGATCCAATACCTCTGTATTGCGACAACAACGGGGCTATAGCTTTAGCGAAGGAACCAAGGTCCCATCAAAAATCCAGGCACATCTTGAGGCGGTATCACCTGATCAGGGAGATCGTGGATCGCCAGGAGATCGAGGTTCGGAGAGTCGCTTCAGAAGACAACACTGCTGATCCATTCACCAAGGCCTTGCCCCAGACTCAGTTCGAGCGGCTGATCGAGATGATAGGTCTTCGATACGCCAGTACATGGCCTTAGTGCAAGTGGGAGATTGTTAGTGTATATGCCCTAGAGGCCATTACTGTATCATACTAGTTTGTATATTACTTAATGGATGCTTGGGATATTCACCTTGTATATACAATCTTGCTCAAAATAGTAGTATGCTACTTGGTTTGTTTCTACTTCAATGTGTACATGTGTTTATTTTTGTATATCGCCTATACACATTAGTAGAGCCCTTAGGATCTTTGCTTGATTACCAGCGATGTGATGGCCGTCACACTAGTGGGGCTGGGTAATCTATAAGCACATCCTTATGCAGGTCCCTGGTCGCAGGACTATCGAGACAGGGCATCGATACTCCGGAGTAGACCAGCGCATGCGCTTCTCATCCCAGTGTGGGAGACGGTCTGTCCCACAGCCGTCAGTACGTCGTACTTGAGATAGTATGCGGGTGCTCGTTAGGTTACGGGTACACTGGACAGGACTCGTCGGGAACTGACTAGTTGGTATTATACCTATCGTCAGTTATCAGTTCCCAGGTGACATGAGTACAGCTTAGTCCGCTGACTTGACACTGTCACTCCGCCTCGAGTGTGTTCCCACTGTACTTTGATCACTACCCTACCACGGCTCAAAGGAGTCGTGCAAACAGGTAGTGGTTGGGTGCAGTCCCGAAGCATTTGGAGGCAGTGACGGTTAGACAGGATTCGTCTCTCCCGGTATTGGGGGTTGACATCGCGCTGTGTCTAGGAGAGCCATTACACGAGTAGTCCCTGGCCAGGGCAAACGAGATATACTGGTAGGTTTCCAGTGTTATCTCAGGGTGTTTTGGGCTTCGCTCCGGCACGACTTGTACCGCTATTGGGGGACTGACGTTTACCGCCCCCTAGGCCCGCCATGCGATGTATCAGACGAACAGACCGGACTGTACGGAGAATGTCACACTCAGGCTCAGTAGGAGTTCAGATGGGTTTCGCCTCGTCGGTCTTCTTGTCGGCATTACCTGGGGACCGTTACGCACAGCTAGTGCCGCTTGCGGTCTGTGGTTAAACCCACTGCCAGCGTAGTGTCGAGTCTTTAGAGTCCCACACAGAAAGCTTTTCGCCTTTAGGCAAAAGAGTAGAGGTCGCATGGTATTGCGACAGGTCGCATGGTTTTGCGACGGGGTTCGATCACATCCGTGCACTTGTGCACGTACAGTGTCCGGACAGTTTACACTAGCGGGCTTTGGTTTAAGCCAGATCCTAGTGTACCTTATGGGATTGGATTTATCCAGTTTGCATTCGTGTTCCTCGGAACGCGGATGCGGGTGTGTATGCACAGTTGACAGGGAGGCAGAGGCGGCGGATTCTCATTAGGGTTGTTGACTGTTGACCGTTGACTATTTGACTTTATGCTCAACCCTAATGAGAATATGATATGTGATTAACTATTATATTAATTAAGTATTATGGTGATATGGTTGTTGACTTGTTGACTTTTGTTGACTTGTTGCCTTTGTTGACTTGTTGACTTTTGTTGACTTGTTGACCGGTTGACTAGGCTTGACTAGTTGACCATCATGATAACCATGGTTATCATTTCATGCCAAAGACTTTTTCTTGCTTGCTCATTTGAGTAAAATGAGTGCATGACATGATAAGGTTATGGTTGCTTCTAACCATCACATAAGACTTTTTTGATATGATGAGTTATGATCACTTTGGATTATGAGAGGGTGAAAGACAAAAGTGTTGCTCATTCTTTCTTGCTCATTCTCTCTCTTGTTCTTGAGCTCTCCTCTTGCTCTCACCCTCAACCTCTTGCTCCCTCTCTTGATCTATGGTTCTCTTGTCTCATGAGTTGAGAATCAAGAACCATAGATAAAATCCCATTCTAAATCATCTCTACTCATTCTAGTTCACTAGGTTTAGCAAACCAAGTGAACTAGTTTCTTCAAAGAACGAAGAAGGAGCTAAAGGTTGGAGCTTTCAAGTGGATCTATCTTCGGCGTACGGAGACAACGAGAAGGAGCCATCGAACCACCATCGGAGCTTGAAGAGAAGGAGTTCAAGTTTAGGTATAACCATCTTCATCCGAGTAGCTAAATATCTTTAGCTTAGTATGCTAGTTTTAGTTTAGGTAAAGATCCCGACCTAGCTTAGTCCATGTTGCCTCTTGCGTTAAAATTTTGATTTTATACCGTTTCCGCCTCCCCGTAAGAACCGGGGGTCGCAACGTGGACTTACAAGGTCAAGCGGGCCCATGCCCAAGTCGAGCCCGCGGCCAGCCTCCCCATGCCATCAACAAAATCATGTAATAAATAATTTTTATGTATTTTTTTATATATACATGAATGTATGCAAAATGGGTATAAAGCCAATATTTTGTATGCCCATGGCTTATGTGCAAAAATGAAATGGCACATGAGCTATGGGATAGGCAAAATGCCATTCTGTGAAGCCCAAGGGGTTATATGTAAATACGTAAGCCTATAAAAGGCAACATGATGATGAATAAAGTAATACTTTCATTTTCTTAAAAAACCTAGGGTTTGTGCTTCTTTTCCCTTTCTGAAGGTTTCAAACCTTCTTCTTTCTTTTGAAATTAAATCAAGAGTTTTACTCTTCCTTTTCAAAAACTAAATAGTTTTTCACCACAAAACCCATAAAGAGGAACTTGGATCTGTCATTAGATCTTAAAAAGAAGAGATCTTTAAAATCCCACATCTCTTGATCTTCAAGATCCGGTCAAACAAAGGAAGAAGAGGGAGACTCATCTCCAGAAATCGCACTTTGGGGAAGAACCAGGGCTCAAGGGGAGAAGCCCTTCATTAGCTTCAAAACATCCTAGGAGTTTAACTCCATATATATACATATATATATATATAATAAATATTTCCTTTCTGAAGCATAGCTTCTGGTTCTGGGACTAAAATCCCCCCTTTCCTCGCCGGCGCCCAGCGCTCCACCGCCAAGCGCCCGCATGCCGACACGTGGCGTGCTGGCACTCGAGCGCCTTGTGCTCCAGCGCAAAGCGCCCGCGTGCCGACATGTGGCGCGCTTGCGCTTCAGCGCTCTGCGCTCAAGCGCAAAGCGCCTACGTGCCGACACGTGGCGCGCTTGCGCTCAAGCGCCCAGCGCAAAATCCCACGTGCCGACACGTGGCATGCTTGCGCTCCAGCGCCCTGCGCTCAAACGCAAAGCGCCCACGTGCCGACACGTGGCACGCTTGCGCTCCAGCGCCCTGCGCTCAAGCGCAAAGCGCCCACATGCCGACACGTGGCGCGCTAGCGCTCTTGCGCTCAAAGCGCTGGCCCCAAGCATCCTTTGGATGTCTTTTCCCCCCTTTATATATATATATACATGTATATATATACATATGTATACATATGTACACATACACATACTCTACAATACTCTCCCTCCCAAAATTTTTTTGGGCCGGGGCGCTGCCCCGCACCCTGCAAGGGGGCTGCTAGCCCCCTTGACCTCCATCCTGCTATCCGGGTAGAGGGACCCCCGTGAAAACTCTGCGTGGCTCTCGATATATCCAAACCCCCTTCCAAAACAACACACACGTACACTGCACATTGAGTTCGCATGACCGGTTTAACCCGTTAATCAGAGGTTCCCTCGCCCCAAAGGCGAGGGGTAATTAATGACAGCTTAGTCCGTGGCTGCCGGAGATTCGGATCCCCATAATCAATAAACCCCGGCCTACCCTAGGCAGGGGAAATCTGTAGTACGCCTAACAAGCACGCGAGTATTCCCATCTCAATGGGGTGACGAAAAACACCCTACAGATTCTGGCACGCCCGGTGGGACCTATCTCTCCTCCCATATTTCGGGTTAAACGTTCATGTGAACTCAATCAATATACATATCGATATTTATACTAAAATAATGCTCTTTCATGCAGGACTTCAAGCGATCAAGCCTCAACCATGTCTTCAAGGATCAGCTCAGCTCTCGACATAGCTCCCGTCTCCTACACAATGAAGATGGACTCCTGGACGGTCCTTCCGTCCAGTCTCGGGCGACAATGGGAGGAGGAGCCGCTACCATTCGGCTCTATCCTATTCGTGTCAGCTAACGCCATCCCGGCTCCTCAAGCTCCAGCAACAGACAGACCGGTCTCGAAAGGCAGGAGACCAAATATGGTGATCTCGAGGGCGCCCCAACCCAAACGCGATTCGGTATCTGAACGACTTTCCTTGGCCCCAGCTGGGGGCAAGGCCATCAACACCAAAAAAGCAACAAGGCATCTCGGGCAAGCTCCAGTGGCGCCTCTGACAACTGCTCGATTGAGTGTCTTCTCAAGCCTCCCCATCACTCAGCCTATGGCGGCTTCCCGAAGAGCAGAAGCCTACCAAGCGCTCAAGGCAGAGAAGCTGAGGCAGAAGTGGCTCAGATATAGAGCCAACAAAAGGGCTAGGGCTCTGGCCATGTTAAAATTTATGAATTTCCAAAGCCCGGACCGCTCCGCGAAACCAGCTGCCAGTGATGAAAGAATGGCTGAATGTGTTATCCACACTGTCTACATGGCCGGACATGAAGAAACGAACCCTCCTCTTCTTCACAGCCATGGTGATGATATGGTTGAAGCTACCCAGCATCGGCTCGATCTAAATGATGAAGAGCCTGCTCAGACCGATAAGCCAGGGGAGCCCGTGGTTCCTGCGGAATTGAGCTCAGACAATAAAGATGACCCGGTTGTCATAACCAGAACTACAGAATAAGTATTATTCCGATGGCTTCAGAGGCAGCTTCAGGACAGGGATGAGAAGTTAGCCAAGGTACAGGCCAAGGTCGACGAATTGGCAAACGTCGTGGCAGATCTCGTGACCCAAGTTGCCCGATTACAATTACAGCAGAATCAAATTTTGGTTCATGAGCCAGGGATTGATACCTGGGGGCAGCCAACTGATATCCCTTCAACCTAAGAGCGGAGCGCCCTGGCGAAAAATGGCTGCAATCAGCCTCCAGTCCCTCCGATAAATACGCCGGGGGGGAATCGCTTCTGAAAGAGAAGCTGGAAAAGGTCTATTCCTTCAAAAGGGAAAAAGTCCACAAGATATTCAGGGCGCCCTAAGAAACGGTCTACAACTGCCAGAATCAAAGAGACCGCAAGAAGTGAATAAGACCGATGACCCAGAATATTGCCCCTATCACAGGGTGATAGGTCATGCCATTGAGGACTGCTTCGTCTTCAAAGATTGGGTCGAAAGGCAATACAAGACGGGAGAGATAGAACTGTCTAAAGGCGTGTTGGCGAACAGTCAAGCTACGACCGCCGATTCCATACAAATGGAGACCGAAGCCTTTAGGGAACCCAATCCTCCTAGACATGTGCCACTATCTGAAAAGGGCGAACCAAGGACTGATCGGCCTCAAGGACCAGCACCAGTAAGGGCACCTACTCTAATGGAGAGAAAAAAGAAGGTGTACTCCTTCAGGAGGGATGAGGTCCGCAATATATTCGAGGAAGCCTTGAACAACGGTCTGCAACTGCCTATTCCGAAGAGGCCACATGAAATGAATATGACTGGCAATCCCATATACTGCCCATACCATAGAGTGCTGAGTCATACCATTGAAGACTGCTGTATTTTCAAAGATTGGGCAGATGACCAATATAAGCTTGGAAAAATCTCACAATTCTCGGATGTATCGGCAAGCCACAGAGCTAAGTCATCAACACAGCTCCGCCAAGATCAAAATTTAAGGAGCTGGGATAAGCAAAAAGGACCACCACGTCGTTAAACTAGGAATAATCGACCTCTAAGTCGTTAAACTGGGAATGTAAAAAAAAATGTAAATAAACAAAAAAAAATGTAAAAAAAAAAATATATATATAATAATAAAAAGCCGAAATGATAGGGCAATCGCGATCTTTGCGATAAGAAAAGCTGAAATGATAGAGCAATCGCAGTAAAAAAAATGCAAAAAAACAAAAAAAACAAAAAAAACGGCGAATGATGAGTCGCTCCTGGCACCATATTCCAGTGCAGCGATGCAGACGCCGACCAAAATCCAGTTTCCCCAAAATTCTTCCAGCCCTACGGTTAATCCCCAAATTGACTACCGTATGCAATCCACGGGCTTAAATAATTCTCATCATACCCATATCCCACTGCAATCACCAGTCCAACGGTTGGTCTCCGCCCTCGGAATTGTGCTCCATTGGGAAGACCCACTCATGTGTCCTGGCACCTCTGCTTCAGTGTTAGCAACGCTGATGCCGGCCCCTACCCCAAAATTCCAAGCTCACCATCCGTAGACCTCTAAGTCTTTAAACTGAAAACAGATGACCTCTAAGTCGTTAAACTGGAAACAGTAGACCTCTAAGTCTTTAAACTGGAAATAGATGACCACTAAGTCGTTAAACTGGAAAAAGATGACCTCTAAGTCGTTAAACTGGAGACAGTAGACCTCTAAGTTGTTAAACTAGAAAAAGATGACCACCACGTCGTTAAACTGGAAATAGATGACCGCTAAGTCGTTAAACTGGGCATGATAGACCCCTAAGTCGTTAAACTGGAAACAGTCGACCTCTAAGTCATTAAACTGGGAACGAGGGAAATCCACTCATGTGTCCTCACGATACATGAGGAGAACAAACCTTTGTGGGATCCTTACGACTCACAAAGGAAAAACACACTTAGGAATCCTCACGACTCCTAAGGAGAAAATACACCTGCGAGATCCTTACGACTCGTACGGAGAAAATGCTTTTATGGGTCCCTCACGGCCCATAAAATTGAAAAGCCTTAGGTGATAGGGATCCAAACCTGTCTCCTAAGCCATCGCTCCCGAATCCCCAAGTGGCGAATGATGAGTCGCTCCTGGTACCATATTCCAGTGCAGCGATGCAGACGCCAACCAAATTCCAAATCCAAAAACGGCGAATGATGAGTCGCTCATAGTACCATATTCCAGTGTAGCGATGCAGACGCCGACCAAATTCTAACTTCCATACCCCAAGGGCGAATGATGAGTCGCTCCTGGTACCATATTCCAGTGCAGCGATGCAGACGCCAACAAAGTCCCGAAATATTTTCGGCCTTACGGTCTGGATCATACATCCTGCAAAACCGTATACAATCCACGGGCGTAAAACAACCCCAATCTATCCCAAGTCCTACCGGTGAGACCATATTCAAAGTCCCACCAAAATAAAGAAAAAATAAATTAAAAAAAATGGTATGTCCACAAGCAAAATGGGCACGGATGAAAACCCGAAAGGGCTCCGTGAGTAAAAACAGCAGGACTGACGGCGAGTTTGTGAAAACCCGAAGGGGCGCGAACTCGTAAAAAAGAGATGAAATGCACTCGCAAAGTCCTCTCGACTTTGTGAGGAGAAAATTCCCGCGTGAGATCTTTACGACTCACAAAGGAGCAACACACTTGGGAGTCCTCACGACTCCTAAGGAGAAAATACACCTACGGGATCCTTATGACCCGTAGGGAGAAAATGCTTTGTGAGACCCTTACGGCTCACAAAATTGAAAAGTCTTAGGTGATAGAGACCTAAAACCTGTCTCCTAAGCCATCGCTTCCTGATAAGCAAGCGCAAATGATAATTTTCTCCTGGTACCATATTCCAGTGTAGCGATACTGATGCCAAGCAAAAACCAATTCCCAAATCCTCCCGGGGCAAATGATGAGTTGCTCCTGGCATTATTCCAGTGCAGCAATGCAGATGCCAAACAAAAACCAAAATCCCAAAATCCTCTCAATGACAGATGATGGTTCGCTCCTGGTACCATGTTCCAGTATAGCGATGCTGATGTCAACCCAAATCAAAATCAACAAGTCAACTTCAACTCCGACACCGCAGAAAGCGGAGCAAGTCAGAATCCAATCTCGACACCGCAAGAAGCGGATCAAGTCAAGACTACCCCTGACACTGCAAGAAGAAGAGCAAGTCAAATCAAGTATCGACCGTCCATGTCGCAAAAAGGGTAGTTCAGGCTCCCCACAAATTGGGAACCCAAATCGCTCCGGGCCAGGGAAACGTCTACCACGGACACTCCGTCTCGGAGACGCGTCAAGCGTCGACCGTCCAGGTCGTAAAAAGGGCAGTGTAGGCTCCCCACAAATCGGGAACCCAAATCGCTCCGGATTAGAGCGTCGACCGTCCATGTCGCGAAGATGGCAGTGCAGGCTTCCCACAAATCGGGAACCAAATCGCTCTGGATCAGAGTGTCGACCGTCCATGTCGCAAAAAGGACAGTGCAGGCTTCCTACAAAGCAGGGAACCAAATCGCTCCGGATCAAAGCGTCGACCGTCCAGGTCGTAAAAAGGGCAGTGCAAGCTCCCTACAAATCGGGATCCCAAATCGCTCCGGATCAGAGCGTCGACCGTCCAGGTCGCAAAAAGGGCAGTGCAGGCTTCCTACAAAGCAGGGAACCAAATCGCTCCGGATCAGAGCGTCGACCGTCCATGTCGCAAAAAGGGCAGTGCAGGATTCCTATAAAGCAGGGAACCAAATCGCTCCGGATCAGAGCGTCGACCGTTCATGTCGCAAAAAGGGCAGTGCAGGCTTCCTACAAAGCAGGGAACCAAATCGCTCCGGATCAGAGCGTCGACCGTCCATGTCGCGAAAAGGGCAGTGCAGGCTTCCTATAAAGCAGGGAACCAAATCGCTCCGGATCAGAGCGTCGACCGTCCATGTCGCAAAAAGGGCAGTGCAGGATCCCCACAAATCGGGAACCCAAATCGCTCCGGATCAGAGCGTCGACCGTCCATGTCGCAAAAACGGCAGTGCAGGCTCCCCACAAATCGGGAAACCAAATCGCTCCAGATCAGAGCGTCGACCGTCCATGTCACGAAAAGGGCAGTGCAGGCTTCCCACAAATCGGGAACCAAATCGCTCCGGATCAGAGTGTCGACCGTCCATGTCGTAAAAAGGGCAGTGCAGGCTCCCTACAAAGCAGGAACCAGATCACTCCGGGTCAGGGAAACGTCTACCATGGACACTCCGTCTCAGAGACGCGTCAAGCGCCGACCGTCCAAGTCGCAAAAAGGGCAGAATCGACCGTCCATGTCGTAAAAAGGGCAGTGCATCCCAAAAAGTAGGAACCAAAGCAAGTCGCCTCCACGCAAAAGAAGATCCATCAATTTCATGCACACGACCCACATATGCTGTGTACATTTATTGATGGGGGGTAATTTGTTGGGGTAAAAATTTGCACCCCGGTTGACCGAGTCAAAGTCAAGGTCAACCCCTAAGCTAGGTGGGCCCAAGCCCAGGTCAAGCGGGCCCATGCCCAAGTCGAGCCCGCGGCCAGCCTCCGCATGCCAACAAAAAAATCATGTAATAAATAATTTTTATGTATTTTTTTTATATATACATGAATGTATGCAAAATGGGCATAAAGCCAATATTTTGTAAGCCCATGGCTTATGTGCAAAAATGAAATGGCACATGAGCCATGGGATAGGCAAAATGCCATTCTGTGAAGCCCAAGGGGCTATATGTAAATACGTAAGCTTATAAAAGGCAACATGATGATGAATAAAGTAATACTTTCATTTTCTCAAAAAACCTACGGTTTGTGCCTCTTTCCCCTTTCTGAAGGTTTCAAACCTTCTTCTTTCTTTTGAAATTAAATCAAGAGTTTTACTCTTCCTTTTCAAAAACTAAATAGTTTTTCACCACAAAACCCATAAAGGGGAACTTGGATCTGTCATTAGATCTTAAAAAGAAGAGATCTTTAAAATCTCACATCTCTTGATCTTCAAGATCCGGTCAAACAAAGGAAGAAGAAGGAGACTCATCTCCAGAAACCCTACTTTGGGGAAGAACTAGGGCTCAAGGGGAGAAGCCCTTCATCAGCTTCAAAACATCCTAGGAGTTTAGCTCCATATATATACATATGCATATACATATACATATACATATATATATATATATATATATATATATATAATAAATATTTCCTTTCTGAAGCATAGCTTCTGGTTCTGGGACTAAAAGCCCCCTTTTTCTCGCCGGCGCCCAGCGCTCCAGCACCAAGCGCCCGCATGCCGACACGTGGCGCGCTGGCGCTTGAGCGCCCTGCGCTCCAGCGCAAAGCGTCCGTGTGTCGACACGTGGCGCGCTTGCGCTCCAGCGTCTAGCGCTCAAGCGCAAAGCGCCCGCGTGCCGACACGTGGCGCGCTTGCGCTCCAGCGCCCAGCGCTCAAGCGCAAAGCGCCCGCGTGCCGACACGTGGCGCGCTTGCGCTCAAGCGCCCTCAAGCGCCCATCGCTCAAGCGCAAAGCGCCCACATGCCGACACGTGGCGCGCTAGCGCTCTTGCGCTCAAAGCGCTGGCCCCACGCATCCTTTGGATGTCTTTTCCCCCCATATATATATATATACATGTATATATATACATATGTATACATATGTACACATACACATACTTTACAACACTCTCCTTCCCAAAAAATTTTTGGGCTGGGGCGCTGCCCCGCACCCCGCAAGGGGGCTGCTAGCCCCCTTGACCCCCATCCCGCTATCCGGGTAGAGGGACCCCGTGAAAACTCTGTGTGGCTCCCGATATATCCAAACCCCCCTTCCAAACCAACACACATGTACACTGCACATTGAGTTTGCATGACCAGTTTAACCCGTTAATCGGAGGTTCCTTCACCCCATAGGCGAGGGGTAATTAACGGCAGCTTAGTCCGCGGCTGCCGGAGATTCGGATCCCCACAATCAATAAACCCCGGCCTATCCTAGGCAGGGGGAATCTGTAGTACGCCTGACAAGCGTGCGCGTATTCCCATCTCAATGGGGTGACGAAAAATACCCTACAGCTCCGTTTGTTGATGTCGCGTCTGTATCCTGCTTGAGGGAGGAAGAACGTTGTTGTTGATCTCTAGGCTGTGGATGCTGCCGTCGAGACTTGGAACTAGGGATTTTGCTATGGCTCCGAGGCAGTGTTTAGGTTGTCTGTGAACCGTTGAGATTTGGAACTAGGGGACTTTGCCGTGGTTCCGTTTTGCTGACGTCGTATCTGCTTCTGGTTGGAACGAGAAGGAACACCGTTATTGATTTCTAGGCTGTAGATATAGCCATCGAGATCTGGCTTCCTTTTGACGAAGCCCGGTGGGGTAATATGGTTCCCTTTCTGTTTGTGCCCATGGGTTGTATACAGGGGTCGATGCGATCTCACCTGTAGGGCAAAAGTTTCATTCTTTTCCGCGATGCTCTATCATTTCAGCTTTTTATATCGCGAAAGTCGCGATCGCCCAATGCATTTCGGCTATTTTTTTCGCGGTGCCCAATCATTTCAGCTATTTTTCTTTTTCTTTACTCGCTGCTTTTTATTGCGAGTTGCCCAATTATTTCGGCTATTTTTATATGCATATATTTTTTTTACTTGCTGATTTTTGTTGCGAGTTGCCCTATCATTTTGGCTATTTCTTATGCATTTTTGGCTCGCCGATTTTTGCTGCGAGTATGGAACCTGAGGTCTGATGCCAATCTTAGCATCAGCATCGCTGCGACTGGAATATGGCCAGGAGCGAATCATCATTTGCCATGAAAGGGCTCGGAATTTGATACCAATCTTAGACATCAGCATCGCTACTATTGGGACATTTCCAGGAGCGAATCATCATTTGCCTTTGTCGATTCGAACAAAGGTGGCTTAGCAAACAGGGTTAGGATTTTGTCGACTAAGGCTTTTAACTTCATGAGCCGTAAGGGTCTCATAAAGGTTTTTCTTCCTACGAGTCGTGAGGATCTCGTAGGTGCGTTTTCTCCTTAGGAATCATAAGGATTCTTAAGTGCGTGTTCTCTTATAAGTCGTAAGGATTTTACAAGAGTGTTTTCTCCTTATAAGTTGAGAGGACTTACAAGTGTCGTTCACCACATGAGGACATTCCTTGTCGTTGGTGGGACTTGGTAGGGGAAAACGTTTATTTGCGCCCGTGGACTGTATACAAGGGTCATTATTGAACCGTTTGTAGGGAAAACCGGGGGATGTGATGACTTAAGAACATGTTCAGATCCCTGTAACTTAAGACTTTCGAATCCTATGAGCTGTGAGAGTCTCATAACAGGGATTCTCCTTACGAGTCGTGAGGATCCCGTAAGTGTAATTTTTCCTTAAGAATCGTGGGGATCCCTAAGTGTGTTGCTCCCTAGTGAGTCGTAAGGATCTCACGTAGGTATTTTCTCCTTACTAGGTCGAGAGGACCTTGCAAGTGTGCATGATTTTTTTTTATGAGTCTACGCCCTTTCGGGTTTTCACGAACTCGCCGACAGTCCTGCTGTTTTTACTCACGGAGCTGTTTTGGGTTTTCATCTGCGCCTATTTCGCTTGTGGACATACCGTTTCTTTTTTCTTTTTTTTTTCTTTTTTTACGGTGGGGCTTCGCTAACCGAGGTAGCTGCGGAGCCAGAGCGACTTAAGTTGTAATCCTCGCTGCTAGGACTTATGGACCTGGATTCCACTGTCGCCATGTTTTTGAGGTGGCGTATTTAGTTTAGGGACATCACGGTCCATCGTTCTCTTAAGGACATCTCGGTCTATCGTTAGTTTAAGGACGTTGCGTTCCATAGCTAGTTTAAGGACGTTGCGGTCCATAGCTAGTTTAAGAACATCTCGGTTCGCGGCTAGTTTAAGGACATCTCGGTCCGTAGCTAGTTTAGGGACATCTCGGTCCATTGATAGTTTAAAGACATCTCGGTCCATAGCTAGTTTAAGGACATCTCGGTTCGTAGCATTTTGAGGTAAGGTTTCGCTGGATATTACTTATAGAGTTTGGACTCAGGAAGATAACGAGCGGACACGAGCGTCGTCATCCATCATTAACCATAGCCGTAACTTATCAAGCGTAGTATTTCTTAAGGAACCGGCCGTTTATTGGCCGGAAAGGTCTTTGCCATGCATATCCATGAGCAAGTAAGCACCACCTTGGTAGACCTTGTCTATGATGTACGGGCCCTCATAGTTCGGCTCGAATTTCCCCCGTTTAGTACGATTGGGGATCATAAGTCTTTTTATGACTAGCATGAGTTCGCCTTGGCGGAATGTTCTCGGCCCAGTCAATCTTTCGTATGAGCGCGTCATCCTTACTTTGTAAGCCTTTAGGTTTTGCTGCGCCATGAGACGAGTTTCATTAAGGGCGTCTAGCTCTTCAAGCCGAAGATGGGTATTCTCTTCATCCGTTAGTTCGTACCGAACCGCCACTCGCAGAGAGGGTAGCTCTATCTCCAAGGGAAGTACCACTTCCGTGCCGAATACTAACGCAAATGGCGTTGTGTTCGTGGTCGTCTTGAACGTAGTCGGATAGGCCCAGAGAGCTTCATGCAATCTCTCGTGGCAGTCTTTTCTGTTTCTGGACACCGTTTTCTTTATGATCTTTGTTAAGGTCTTGTTGAAAGCTTCAGCTAGACCGTTAGCTCGAGGATTATAGACCGAAGAGTATATTCAATCTATTTTATGATGCTATGCGAAGCGGCTGATCTTGTAATTTCTGTAGGCCGGCCCATTATCCGAGATGATCCATCGCGGAGTGTCGAACCGGTAGATGACATGTGTCTTGAAGAAATGGAGGATGTTCTCCATCTTCAGCTCTCTTAACGGTATTGCTTCTGCCCACTTAGAGAAGTAATCGGTTGTTGCTAGTATGAACCGATGTCCCTTGGATGATGCTGGTTCGATGGGCCCGATTCTATCGGTCCTCCACATTTCGAATGGCCAGCTAGCCAGCGTTGGGTGTAGCGGATTTGGATGCTGGTGGTTGAAGTCCCCGTGAATTTGACATGAGTGACACTGCTTCGCATATTCGAGACAGTCCTGAATTATCGTGGGCCAATAGTAACCCATTCTTTTGATCATCAGCTTCATCTTTGGCCCAGCTTGATGGGAACCGCAGAGTCCGGCATGAGTTTCTTGAACGACCCTTTTTGCTTCTTCTGGTCCCAGACACCTTAGCCACAGGAAATCAAACGATCTCTTATATAGAGTATCATTGACGAAGGCGAAAGACATAGCTCGTTTCCTGAGCTGATGTCTTGATGACGCGTCTTCGGGCGTTCGATGGGATTTGAAGTGGTCTATGAAGACTTCTCTCCAATCCTTCGCCTTTTCTTCATCCTCCAATCGGAAGGCCTCTTGTTCGGTTGCTTCCTCTCCTTTAGACGTCTTCGGAGATGTTTCTGCTGGTGCGAGAATCCGGCGACTTTGCACAACGATCCTTACGTGATCGAAGTTTTCGTCGGCCAGTTCTTTATTTAGCTTGGCTAACGCATCCGCCCTACTATTTTCCGCATGCGGTATGCTTTCCAGGGTGTAGTAGGGGATTTGCGTCAGCAATTGCTGCACTCTCTTGCCATATCTGATCAGTTCTGGTTTGCTTTTCTGGTAATCGCCATTTACTTGGTTAACGACCAGTTGGGAGTCTCCATATATGAGGAGGCTTTCGATGCCCATGTCGACAGCAATATCAAGACCTACTATCAAAGCTTCATACTCAGCATCATTGTTTATTCTCGACTCTGTTAAAGAAATGGCAAAACGCATTATCCCTCTTTGTGGAGTCACAAAGATAAGGCCCACCCCGGCTTTAATCATGGGGGTGCTTTGCTTTCGCTTCTTCAAGGAGGACGCTCCATCGAAGTAGAGTTCTCATCGGGTATCATTCCCTTCTTTCTCCCCATCGATTGCGTAAAACGCGTGTTCGTCTGGCAACTCGTAGTTCAAGGGAGAGTTGGCAGGTATCGGATGTTCAGCGAAAAAGTCGACGATGGCCTGGCCTTTTATTGCCTTGATGGGTCAATATATTATCGAGAAATCCATCAAGAGGAGGGCCCATTTGGCAAGCCTTCCTGTTAGCATGGCTCTTGACATCAAATACTTGAGAGGATCCACCTTAGTTATGAGATGGACCTCATGTGCCAATGCATAGTGTCGAAGCTTCGTTACCGCGAAGATCAGTGCCAGGCGATACTTTTCAATGGGGGAGTAGTTGTTTTCTGCCTCTAGAAGAACTCGACTCAAATAGTAGAGAGCTCTTTCATTCCCTTGGTCGTTCTCTTGTGCCCATAGCGCGCCTAAAGAACCCTTAAGGGTTGTTGTGTACAGGATGAGGGGCTTTCCTTTAACCGGGACAGTCAGTACCAGCGGATTCTGCAGGTATTGCTTGATTTTGTCCCATGCACTTTGGCATTTCTGATCCCAGACGAACGGGGTCCCCCTCTTCATTAGATGGTTGTAGGGACGTCATTTGCCGGAGAGCTTGACTTTAGAGGTTGACACCTGTTTAGGCATCTGTATCGCTACAATTGGGATATTGCCAGAAGCGACTCATCTTTTGCCTTGAGAGGACTCAGAATTTGATACCGATTTAGGCATCAGTATCGCTACAACTGGAATAGTGCAAGGAGCGAATCATCATTTACCCCCGTCGATTTGGACAAAGGTGGCTCAGTAGACAGGGTTAGGATCCTGTCGACTAAGACTTTTAACTTTATGAGCTGTAAGGGTCTCATAAAGGGTTTTCTCCCTACGAGTCGTGAGGATCTTGTAGGCGTATTTTCTCCTTAAGAATCATAGAGATTCCTAAGTGATGTCATCTCTTATAAATTATAAGGATCTTCCAAGAGTTGTTTCTCCTTATAAGTCGAGAGGACCTACAAGTGTTATTCACCATATGGGGACATTTCTTGCCATTTGTAGAACTTGGCAGAGAAATATTTATTCGTGCCCCTAGATTGTATACAAGGGTCAATATGGACCGCCTGTAGGGCAATTTGGGGGATATGACGGCTTAAGAACAGGTCCAGATCCCTGTAATTTAAGGCTTTTGAATCCTATGAGCCGTGAGGGTCTTACAGAGGGATTCTCCTTACGAGTCGTGAGGATCTCGTAAGTGTATTTATTTTAACGAGATTGCGTCCTTCCGGGTTTTCACAAACTTGTCGGTAGCCCTGCTATTTTTTCTCACGGCACCCTTTCGGGTTTTCATTTGTGCCCATGTTGCTTGCGAACATACCGGTTTTTTGTTTTTTTTAAACGAGATTGTGCCCTTCCGGGTTTTCACAAACTCGTCGGCAATCCTGCTGTTTTTACTCACGACGCCTTTTCGGGTTTTCATCCGTGCCTATTTCGCTTGTGGATATACCGTTTTTTGCGAACGATGAAACTCTCGAAAATAGTTTCGCCGCAGGTGACCCATCTGTTTGCTGGTGGAACTTAGGGGTGGCTTCATTGCTGGAGTAGCTGTGTAGCCGGCAGGACTTGAGTTGCAATCTTTGCCGTTGGGACTTCGATTGCAATATAGATCTTAAGAAAGGATATCGCCGTATTTGGAGCGATACGCCATGTTTGAGGCGACACACTAGTTTAGGGACGTTTCGGTCCATTATAGCCATATTTGAGGCGAATTTCTAGTTTAAGGACTTTTCGGTCCAACATTCTCATTCGGTCGCGAAGTTGCATAACTCACCCCTTCCAACTCTTGTTTGCTAAGACGCTGCTGTTTGTCCTTTGTTTGCATGGACACTTCACGTCTTAGACTATTTTTACCTTCTTGGACTTCTTCATCTATCATCGTGCCAATCGGGTTATTTTGCAAGAAGTACTGGGCATTTTAAACAACACCTGTCCCCTGCTTATCAACGTCACTTTCCGATACCGATGGAGCGTCTTCTTCATATACAAAGGAACGGGATATCACGTTATTCCCTCTGCCGAGTCTTCCTCTTCCTTGGAAGAATGAATTTGACTTGGGGTTTTTTTCCTCATCATATGATTCGGAGTGGGACATGGGTTTCATATCCCTCCTATGGTGTTTTAGTTCAAGTGGGATATTCCACTTGATTGCAGAACCCGTTTGTTTTTAGGATCCTACCCAAAAAATCCAGAACCCCAATTCCCTATAAAAGCCGCGGATCCACCGCATATGGCTTGTTTTGGCCGTGGAACCGCGGACGTTTGGTGTGATTATTGCTTCAGAATTCTTGGGCTGCTTCATAGTGACACATGGAGATTTATTTGATATCTGGAATCTTCATATCTTTTCTGAGTCTCTGCCAGTATTGATTCTTCGATTTATTTAACTTCATCGGCTGATTTTTGAATCCCGACACTCGATATCTCGATCTCCTGACCTGAGCTAAAGCTTGCACAATATCTCAATTAATAATCTTAGTAATATTTGTTTTTATTGAGATATTATTCTAACCATTTTATATGATATTATATTTTAAGAATATTGATTAGGGATATTTGATATGATATGCATATTTAAATTATCAAAATATTATATGCATACATTTTCCTTTATAATGTTAATTATATTATATATAACATATGACAATGGATATTTTGCAGATAAACCCCTATATGTTCTATATTTATAATAAATATCTTTAAGCACTTAACAAAAGTAAGGAAAATGTTATATCAAATGTGCAATATTTTCGACTGAACAAATGCCCCCAAACTTGACTTTGATCGTCCCGAGCAAACTAGTTATTCAAGAGAAGGAGAAAAAGAAAGAAAAACCTAATAGCACACTTTCGTAGGCAACACGATTGCACTAAGCACGTGCAACAAGTCGTTAAACCTCTAGGTGTCCCTAGTAGGAGGAGTGTTGTCTCCTGAGGGTTTTCAGCGGATTACACCCACAAAATCTTATAATAAAAGAAAGATGGTGAAAGTTACATGCAAGGATATGAACTATAAAAGAAAAAACTTGAAAATAAGTGTTTCCAACTATACCAGCTTTTCTGTTACCATGAGCCCTATCTTAATAGTCGTGAAAAGATGTTAGAAATCACATCACCCCTCAATAAAACATCGTCTTTAGTTTTCCTCCCTATCTTTCCTCCAAACATTGATCATATACTCCTATTTGTGTGTAAAAGACATCCCTACCCTTAGAGAATTCAATTCAAGCTATCATACTCTTGTCCATCTTCCAAAGTATTTTTTAGTTGGTGAATATTTTAGATGGAATTGCTCACACATTTTTCATGCGACCGTTAATACTTCTTGAGCTACCAACCGACCGATTACAAAATGTGCTCGCATTATTAAGGCGTAATTTCTCGTCTTGCAACACCTAAGGCTTAGCCGTGACTCCCAAACCAGTTGGTCTAAGGCACTAGGTGATAAAGCACCCTCGCTATATTTTTTTATGCTGCCTTGGTAATTACAAAACCAGTGTTCATTTTTCTTCACCATTTATACTTTATACCTTCATTTATATTTATTTTTCTTCATACCAAGGCTTTTAGACAAGAGCATTTCAAGGTATCCTCTACTATCTCAAGTTTCAAGATGTGTGTAAGTGCGTATAGTAGGGTATCAACGTTCAGATGTTTGGCCTCAAGAATAGAGACTATTTTTCAGACTTATTTTTATCCATAGATTAGTAATTTCCTTCATCTTACTAACCCTTGGGACAACAGCTCATAACTAGTTTCTTGTTAATCAACTTCACAATTACAAAGCCTTCAAGTTTAGATTATAAGTGGAAGAAGAAGTTGCTCTCGATCTTTGTCTTGTAGGAAGTAGATACTCCGTCGAATCTCACGTCGCTCTATCACGTCGAATCGTGGACCTGTCATGGATCTCGTGTTCTTTGACGGTGATTTGCTTCGTGTAAAAGGTGATGAATTCTATCTTTAGCCCTCGGTCCTTTATATAGCCCTCAAAGAAGAAAACCTAGTTACCATATATGGCGACTTCCTAATTTGGTGACTTTCCATATATGGTGATTTCCTAATATGGTGACTTTCCATATATGGTGACTTGTCTTTAGGATCCTACCCAAAAAATCCAGAACCCCAATTCCCTATAACGGCCACGGATCCGCCGCATATGGCTTGTTTTGGCCATGGAACCGCGACCGTTTGGTGTGATCATTGCTTCAGAATTCTTGGGCTGCTTCATAGTGACACATGGAGATTTATTTGATGTCTGGAATCTTCATATTTTTTTTGAGTCTCTGCCAGTATTGATTCTTCGATTTATTTAACTTCATCGGCAGATTTTTGATTCCCGACACTCGAAATCTCGATCTGCTGACCTGAGCTAAACCTTGCACAATATCTCAATGAATAATGTTAGTAATATTTGTTTTTATTGAGATATTATTCTAACCATTTTATATGATATTATATTTTAAGAATATTGATTAGGGATATTTGATATGATATGCATATTTAAATTATCAAAATATTATATAAATATTATATGCATACATTTTCCTTTATAATGTTAATTATAATATATAGAACATATGACAATAGATATTTTGTAGATAAACCCTCATATGTTCTATATTTATAATAAATATCTTTAAGCACTTAACAAAAGTAAGGAAAATCTTATATCAAATGTGCAATATTTTCGACTGAACAAATACCCCCAAACTTGATTTTGATTGTCCCGAGCAAACTAGTTATTCAAGAGAAGGAAAAAAAGAAAGAAAAACCTAATAGCACAATTTCGTAGGCAACACGATTGCACTGAGCACGTGCAACAAGTCGTTAAACCTCTAGGTGTCCCTAGTATGAGGAGTGTTGTCTCCTGAGAGTTTTCAGCAGATTACACCCACAAAATCTTATAATAAAAGAAAGATGGTGAAAGTTACATGCAAGGATATGAACTATAAAAGAAAGAACTTGAAAATAAGAGTTTCCAACTATACTAGCTTTTCAGTTGCCATGAGCCCCATCTTAATGGTCATGAAAAGATATTAGAAATGACATCATCCCTCAATAAAACATCATCTTTAGTTTTCCTCCCTATCTTTCCTCCAAACATTGATCATATACCCCTATGTGTTTATAAAAGACATCCCTACACTTAGAGAATTCAATTCAAGCTATCATACTCTTGTCCATCTTCCAAAGTACTTTTTAGTTGGTGAATATTTTAGATGAAATTGCTCACACATTCTTCATGCGACCGTTAATACTTCTTGAGGTACCAACCGACCGATTACAAAATGTGCTCGCATTATTAAGACGTAATTCCCCGTCTTGCAACACCTAAGGCTTAGCAGTGGCTCCCAAACCAGTTGGTCTAAGACACTAGGTGATAAAGCACCCTCGCTATATTTTTTTATGCTGGCTTGGTAATTACAAAACCAGCGTTCATTTTTCTGCACCATTTTATACTTTATGCCTTCATTTATATTTATTTTTCTTCATACCAAGGCTTTTAGACAAGAGCATTTCAAGGTATCCTCTACTATCCCAAGTTTCAAGATGTGTGTAAGTGCGTATAGTAGGGTATCAACGTTCAGATGTTTGGCCTCAAGAATAGAGATTATTTTTCAGACTTATTTTCATCCTCCTTCATCTTACTAACCCTTGGGACAACAGCTCATAACTACATATTACTGGTTTCGTTTAAGAAAACATCTAACTTTCTTGTTTTTCTTAAAATATTCCTATCTTTCATATGTAATTTTTCACTTTCTAACTTCCATTATCAAAGAAAAAATTTTGTGCTTATGCAAAGTGTAATGCAAAGTAATGCATAAATAAGCACAAACCTCCCCCAAATCTGTTTACAGCAGTGTCCTCACTGATGTCATCAGTTAAGCCTAAAAAAACCTGTAGACTTGGGAAGAAAAGTTATCAAAGGGGATAAGAAATAATGAAAGTGAAATTCTCTCCTAAAATTATTTTTGGCTCGTAATTTAGTAAAAACTTATTTTCAAGAGCCAAAATATTTTTCTCCCCCCAAGCTTGTGTTAAAAAATATTAAGCATTTTAAAAATTATGAGAGGGGGGGGGGGATAAAGTTATTGGTCAATATAAAGATTTGCAAAGACCAAAAGTCAACACCAACCATTCAAAAATTTTATCGATGCATCGCACTGGTTGGTGGAAGGTTATAAATGTGAATAAGTGGGGGGATAGGAGGCGGAATCGATCTGGTTTACGTCTCGGCTGGTCGAGACGAAACCATGATGTTGGATAAAAACGAGAATGTGAATGATTAGGAATGAGTGAAATATTTGTATTCTCGTATTTTATAAGAAGAAAGGGTGGCGGTTCAACTTTTTTAGGTGGAGTTGATTAATCACAAAATTTGTCGTTTAAGAATGCGAGTTCGTCGGCGAAAATATCTTCGAAACTTTCATCGATGGTTCGATTGAACGTTTCAATGTTAATAAGGGTCGCACCAGAATTCAACACACTTGATTTGTCAAAAATTATGGAGGTAGGAGTCTAGAAAAACCAATCTACCTCATTCTCAAGAGGGTCTAAATCAAGTGATCTTTCTAGAATTATCGAACTCGAAATATCGGATTGTGATTCATCAACACTCGCTATCATTAAAGGAAGATTAGAAGAAGAATCAGAGAAAGTGGGAGATGAAATGGGTAAACATATTGGTGTGTCGAGTATTGCTGAACCAGATGTAGGAAATGAAGGCTGAATTTCGTTCTGCTTTTCGGTTATATATTTATCATCAACTTTAAAACACATATGGGGTTCGGAAAGAATAGTTAGAGGCTCGAGATGATGACCACACGGGAGTGAAATGACTTGATGAGTTGGTGGGAAAAACTCATCCAAAATTTTGTGTTCATCATTCAATATATCCTCAACCTCATTCTCCTTAATCAAGTGAAAGTTAAAATTCTCAGACACCTCATTAAAAGGTGGGTTCTCAATCAATTGTGGTTCTAGAGTGGAGGTGTAGAGATCACAAGGATTGGGTGTCGCTTCACTTGAAATGGACCCTTCACAATCGTGTAAATCAAACATTACAAAGTCACACAACTCATCAGACATTCTATCTTCAATTGGTGAATCATTTGGTGTACTTGATAGATTAGTGAAACTAGAGTTGTGGATTTCAATTTGGGATGAGGAGATTTGATTAGGAGGGGTGTACCGCTCTCTCTCACTACCCAAATTCTCAATTTGTCCTATGGCCGTATTATACATTGAAATTTTTTGAGCTGGTTCGAAACTAGTTGCTCGTTTGTTTTGTTTATTGAGGACGGCCATGCACTCTTTCAATTCCTCTCTGGTGCGGCGTGATGCTATCACATATTCTTCTAGTGTCCGCTCAAGACTAGACATGGGTCGGTAAGGGGTTTCAGCATAAGATTGAAATTCTTGTGGATAAGTAAAACTCCCAAATGACTGATTAGAAGGACTGTCTAGAGAAGGTGTAAAAGTCGGGTAGGATTGATAGGAATTGAATGGTTGTGAAAATTGGGCAGGAGTAGGATCAATATTGTGATAAGAAGAATATTTATATTGGTTGGTTGGCTGGCGATTTTCAACAGACATCATATACGCCACAAACCGAGTATGAAAATCTTCCTTAGAAAGTAGTGGTGTTTGTTGTCCTAATGATTTGACTGGACTGAAACTTTGGCCGTTAGCCCTCGCTATATGCTCAGTGATGGACATGCGTTTAGGAGTTCCTTCACTCAGAGTATCAATATAAGAAAACATAGAATTTGGATGCTGCTGACAGGACCTGGAGTCAGGTGGCCAACTGTTTCTTTCAGTTTGCTCTATCCGATTTCTTAAAGAAATGGTAGAGTCGGATGGTATACCGAAACGATTACGATAACAAGAAATATCTGGTTCTGGATAGCAAAGCTCAGCAAGAGTTCTTTTATTTGGGTTACCCATTATAAGAAGGTGAAAAGAAAAGAGGGTGAAAAGATTTAAGCTCTATTTGGATTGTCTTGCTTTGAAAGTGGACTTGGGGATTTACTCACAAAAATCACAAGAATGCAAAAACAATCCTAGAACTAAGGTTACCTAGGTCAAGCACTAGACCACTCCTAGACTTCCAAAGGACAAGCCACATGATTAATCCTCTACCACCTCTTTATCGCTCTTGTGGCCAGATAAGTGCCAGGTAAGTGGGAGGTATCCGCTATACGAATCACCGAAAATAGCATGCCTTAGACACACTTGCGTAGACACCACAAAAGCAATGCAGATAAGCGATAGATTACCCACGATCATCCTCTGTCCTTATTGAGCGTGACGGTCCTTAGAGTCTTAGTCTAGATATTTTTTAATTAATGTAGGGTGATGCGGATGCTTGTTTTGTGATTTGTGGGGCTTAGGAAGGGTGATGAAATCCCCACCTAATCTGAATTTGGTCTTTGCCCCTTAATGTCCGTATTAAAATATGCAAAATCAGACCGCAAAACAAAACTCGCAAAAAGATTTTTGAGCGGCGATATTTTGCAAAGAATCCTGCAGAAAATATATTATTGGATTTTTCAGAGGAGAGAGAAAGAGATAGAAAAGATACCCGAAAAGTTTGAGGGCACAACTCCCCAAGACCACCGCCGTTTGCACACAATAACTGCGGTTCCGCCGCGCTTTAAGAGATTCTTTGTTTAATTTTTTTCACTGTTGCTTCCTTTGCTCCTCTGGGTCTTGATGAATGTCTCTGAATCTTTATCTCCTCGCTACAGTGACTCCAGATTCCCTTGCAAAAATCGCACACTAATCGTTAAATATGCAAGATGCGGTTTGTTTTGTTTTATGATATAGATCGAATAAGAATTCAACACGAATAGTAAGAATAAAAAAATTACGCACGTATCCCCGGCAATGGCGCCTTTTGATTGATCTTTTTTAGAAAAGTGTTTGTAGAATAACCGCAATCAATAACGGTGTTGCGTGTAGCTAGACCGAGATGAGTACGAGTCGTCCTCAGGGATATGTGGAATCTTTCAATCTTACTTTAGACGTGTTGAAAAAAAGAAGATTAGAGAAATAAAGAATAGTGGAAATAGTTTCTAGATCTACGTCAAAATACGGATGTAGAATACAGATCTAGTTTGAATACGAATATAGATTTTATAAGAAGAATGCTTGTAGGGTTTGTTCGGATTTAGTAGTCATGAATGACTAATAAAGATTACTCCTTTTATCTATTGATAGATTTAATACTAGATAGATAATGATGAATGAGGATTAGGGTTCTTGGAAGAAACTAGGGTTTCCCCACTATTGACTCTTGTCCTTTCATTGATCTCTATTCATGTCTAGCCCTTAAAAAAACAATTGTTAATCTGATCTCAAATCACGGTTAAGACTAGCAATAAATTGGTAGCGCGCCCGATAAGGATGTTAACATTTATTTTTCTAAAGTTTATAAACTTCATAAGACTTAAAAGAAGTTAAAACATTTTTTCATCCATTGATCTACCCTAATTTTATGAACCTTATCAAGCGAAGAATTAATCGCGCATGATGGAAATAGAAGAAGAATGGATATAGAAATAATTCATAATGTAATGCAGAAAATAAATGCTAAATAATGATCTATCTTTATTAATCAACTTCACAATTACAAAGCCTTCAAGTTTAGATTACAAGAGGAAGAAGAAGTTGCTCTCGATCTCTGTTTTGTAGGAAGTAGATCCTCCGTCGAATCTCACGTCGCTCTATCACGTCGAATCGTGGATCTTGTGTTTTTTGACGGTGATTTTCTTCGTGTAAAAGGTGATGAATTCTAAGTTTATCCCTCGGTCCTTTATATAGCCCTCAAAGAAGAAAACTTAGTTACCATATATGGCGACTTCCTAATATGGTGATTTTCCATATATGGTGATTTCCTAATATGGTGACTTTCCTAATATGGTGACTTTCCATATATGGTGACTTGTCTTTAGAATCCTACCGAAAAAATCCAGAACCCCAATTCCCTATAACGGCCGCGGATCCGCCGTATATGGCTTGTTTTGGCTGTGGAACCGTGGCCGTTTGGTGTGATCATTGCTTCAAAATTCTTGGGCTGCTTCATAGTGACACATGGTGATTTATTTGATATCTGGAATTTTCATATCTTTTCTGAGTCTCTACCAGTATTGATTCTTCGATTTATTTAACTTCATCGGCAGATTTTTGATTCCCGACACTCGATATCTCGATCTCCTAATCTGAGCTAAACCTTGCACAATATCTCAATGAATAATATTAGTAATATATATTTTTATTGAGATATTATCCTAACCATTTTATATGATATTATATTTTAAGAATATTGATTAGGGATATTTGATATGATATGCATATTTAAATTATCAAAATATTATATAAATATTATATGCATACATTTTCCTTCATAATGTTAATTATAATATATAGAATATACGACAATAGATATTTTACAGATAAACCCTCATATGTTCTATATTTACAATAAACACCTTTAAGCACTTAACAAAAGTAAAGAAAATGTTATATCAAATGTGCAATATTTTCGACTGAACATGTTCCTCTTCTTTAGAGAATTAAATTCTCTCTCTATTTTTCTTCCCCTCTCTCTGTGTGTATGTCTCCCTTTTTTCCCTCCTCTTCTCGCTCCTATTTATATGAGAAGAAAAATCAATTTGTTAAGAAAATTCCTCATTGAGAGATCATGATTGATTCCATGATCTTTTAGATCAATCGGTGAATTTTATTCACTGTTGGATTTTTAATCCAAAGGCTCTCTGTTTAACAAAGAAGATTTCTTATTTGTTTAGCAAGATTATGAATATCTTGTTAGTTTTAACAAGATCAGAATTTTTAATCTATCATATCTTTTAGTTTAATAAGATCAGAAATATATTTTCTTAATATAGAATTTAATTCTATCATATGGATATCCCGTTAGTTTAACATAGAATGTTATTCTTATCATATGAATATCTTGTTAGTTTAATAAGATCAGGAAAATATTTTCCTATGATAGAACTTTATTCTACCAGATGATCACCGTTGGATCTTTGATCCAAAGGTCCTCTTTTTAATAGAGAAGATTTTTTTAGTTTGAGAAAGATTAAGAAAATATTTCCCAAAATAGATTTTAATTCTAGAATTCGATTGGAGCATTTTAAATTGGGGCGCTCACATGCTTTGCACGTAAGAGGCAAGAGAACTCATGTGTTTAACACGTGACCCCTGCTGTGGGTATTAGCCTGTTTATGTTCAGCGCTCATATGCTTTACATATGAGCGCTCACGTGTTTTACACGTGAGGCCTGTTTGACCATTTATTGTTTTATTTAGTTTATTTTCAGCGCTTATATGTTTTACATATGAGCGCTCACGTGTCTAGCACGTGAGGCCTGTTTGGCCATTAGTTGTTTATGTTCAGCGCTCATACGCTTTGCATATGAGCGCTCACGTGTTTTACACGTAAGGCTTAATTTTGAGGACTCTTCCCCTTTTTTGTAAGGGAACAAGTAGCTCTTGGCCAAAAATTTTGGCGGGAATGGGTACGGTGATTTTCAGATTTGACGTAACCAATTGGGATGTCATTTTACATTGTTAAAATCCGTATTTTCAGAATTGTGATTTTATTTATGTGTCATGGTTGATGTTTCGCCCAACCAGAGCAAAGCTCTGTTGAAATTCAAAATTCAAAATTTTGAAGCAACGCTTCAAATCTCGGGCACAACGCGCCACATGTCAGGCGCTGATACGTCAGCGCAGCGCCCAAGAAGGCGCGCCCAATCAGAGCAAAGCTCTATTTTAAGCAAAATTAAAGGAAGCAACGCTTCAGTTGCGCAGGCACTGCGCCGCGCGACACGTGTCAGCGCAGATGCACTAGCGCAGTCGCGCTGCGCTGTGCGCCGCGCGACACGTGTCACGCGCAGATGCGCTAGCTCAGTTGCGCCGCGCGACACGTGTCACGCGCTGGGGCATTTGCGCCAAACAGAAATAAAATTCTAAAGAAATCTTTTATGTTCTTGTTAAAACAAGAAGATTTTCTTCTGTAAAACAGAAGTCCTTGGATCAAAGATCCAACGGTGGAGAAAATTCCCCAAATCACTCAGAGAAAGATCTCTTCAACAAAATTAACTAATTTATGGACACTATAAAAGAGACCCCAGACCTCAATTCAAAAAAAAAAGGAGAGGAACTTTTTCTTGAAAAAGGTCAAGAGTTTCAAACAGAGAGAAAATCCTGAGAAAATTTTAAAGAAAAAGGTAAAAACCTTCACGAGAGAGAAGAAATCTCTTTTAATAAATCATTGATCTAAAAACCAGATCGATGTTCTTCACATAATAAACAGTGCTTTGCACTTCTTATGAACCACTGGTTCTTTAAAAACAAGAAAGCAACAAAAATAAAATTAGTGCTTTGCACTTTTTTGAACCTCTGGTTCTTGAAACAAAAAGAAAAACTTATTTTTCTTTGATCTAAATTAGATCAAGAAATCAAATAGTGCTCTGCACTTCTGTTCTTGAATCTAAAAGATTCTTAGTGCTCTGCACTTCCAAACTGCGCTGTTGCGCTCTTGGGAAAGCGCCACGTGTCAGTATCTGAATCACTTGCGCTATGAGCTTTGAGATAGGGCTTTGCTCTCTGTAATTGGCGCAACTTACCAAGGTGCGCCACGTGTCAGCAGCGCAAGCGCAGCGCACTAGCGCAGCGCACTGCGCTTGCAAGACACGTGTCATCATCACAAGCGCTTGCGTTCTCTGGTTGGCGCAAAGCGCCTGAAAATGCAATGCATTTCCTAAAGGGCCAGGCCCAAATCAAAAAGACCAAGCAGGCCTAATTAAATTGATGCTCTGCATCATTTATAAATGGGCAGAGCCCAAACAAAATAACAAAAATGCTATGCATTATTTGAAAGGGGATAGCCTAATTGAGAGGTCCAATGGACCAAAACAAATGCTCTGCATTATAATAAGAAGGGCAGAGCCCAGTCAAAATGGGCATAAATGGCCTAAAGTAATTCTATGCATTATTCTAAAAAGGGGAAAGCCCAGACAAAGGCCAAAAGCAAATAAAATGTTAAATATTTTCAATTGGATTTAGCCCAATTTTGGCCGTAAGTCCTTAAATTAAATTGACTGAGCAAAATTGCTCTCTTAAATCAATTTACATCCGGTTCGAGGGTACATCTCCGAACTCCTCTGACACTTTTCATTGTAATCCTTCAACGACGTCAGAGAGGCGATGGGTCCCGACGACCACACATCGATACGGACTGCGGGGTCCTTAAACTCGTGGACCACTACGTCCTTAAACTGGTATTGGACCGAAATGTCCTTAAACTAATATCTGTCCCAAACACGGGAATGTTGGACCGGAACGTCCTTAAACTAATGTTGGACCGAAATGTCCTTAAACTAATGACGGACCACCACGTCCCTAAACTGGAATGCGGACCACCACGTCCCTAAACTGGAATATGGACCACCACGTCCCTAAACTGGAGCATGGACCGCAACGTCCCTAAACTACCTATGGACCACTACGTCCCTAAACTGGAACAATAGAGCCTCCAAATGCTCTTTTGCCGGATCTAAACGATCCCGTTTAAGTTGATCTTAGCCCCCAAACACGGCTAACGTATCCTTAAACATTCAAACGGACTATAAAACTCCAAATCAACCTTGGTTCAAGGGTACATCTCTGAACTCCTCTGATATCTGCCGTTGTAATCCTTCAACGACGTTAGAGAGGTGACGAGTCCCGATGGCCAGATATTAAATGGATTATCACGTTAAGTTGATCTTAGTCTCAAACAAGACTATCGTATCCTTAACGAACGTTTAAGTTGATCTTAGCCGCAATGCGACTAATGCATCCTTAAACTAAAAACACTAAACCCAAATCTAAGTAAATACGGATTTGGACTAATCCACGTCCTACGGGCGACGGCATTACTCAGTCTCCGTATACAATCCACGGGCAACCACAAACAAAACAAACACACACGACACGAAGTGAAATTCTGGAGAAGGAGAAAGTTGTTACCGCGATGCGGTAGCGTAATTAACTGCAGGGGCTTGCGCCTGCAGGGAAGAGCGTCCCCACAATCAAAAACCCCTCAAGCGAGGGGGAATCTGACGAAGTCTGCTACATCGGCCGCATCCGTCTAAACCTCCGATACACGGTGCCATAAATCAACTTGGCATCTTCGGAGAGGTGGACGGATAAAACCAAATAGCATCTGCCCCGAATCTCAGCGTCAGGACATCGTAGTCTTGTGGGCCGTCTTTCGGAGGGGAACAGATTCTGGCACGCCCGGTGGGACCTTTTCCTCTTTCCACTCCACACTTCGTGTGTCGTCTTCGCGAACCAATCGCGGTTTGTTAACGGTTGCCTCTGGATTTTAAGTTACTAAGATTTGGTCTTTTGCTTGGCGCAGAACTCAAGATTCAATGGCCTCTAATTGCACCAACTGCTCGAAGTGCCAATGCAAAGGACGCTCCACCTCACCGGGAGGTGTAGCATATGGGCCCCAAACGGCTTCCTTCCTCGCTCTGCCGGTAGGCCAGGTGACCCAAGCCACCACTGGCCTGTTCTTCCGGACCATGATCCCACCTACAAGCTTCCCTACGCCAATACCTGCACCGGAAGTAAACAAAAAGTCGGTCTTCGACCGGCTCACTGCTACGACGACCCCTGTCAATGGGTCGCCCACTACCAAACCGACAGCCTCTGTTTTCACCAGGCTAAATCAGAACTCTAAACTGGCTGTCCCAAGGAAAGCAATAACTGCTGCTCCAGAAGTCGTCAAGGCAGCTTCCCCTGTCAAAGAGTCAGTCTTTTCAAGACTGACGATTCCTGCTCCTGCCCCTGCTCGAGGATCCGTCTTCGACAAGTTGAATATCACCCCTCAAAAGACAACCTCAGTCTTTAAGAGGTTAACACCAGCGACGCCTCATTCAAACAGGGGGCAAAAAGAAGATGTTTCAATCTCCGAGCCAGTCCCAACGGCTCGTCATGCTCGACGTCGCCATTGGCAACGAGTGAGGAAGGTGGGGGGCAACTCCCCCTCAGGGCTAACTCCACCGGCTCCAGTGGTGGAAGTCAACGCTGCTATTCCAACTGGGAACAGTTTTGAACTGCTGAGGAGGGTACGGAAGAATTCTCCAACCGCTACACTGAAAAGATCTCCACCGCCTGCGGAGAGAGTCCTAAGAACGAAGCAAGAACAGCCCCCTCAACGGCTGTCCTCAAGAATTTATAAAGTTTGGAGGAGGGTTCAAGACTCCGTGATCGACACGGATCACTCCCGTCAACGAAAGAAGATGAAGGTGCAAAAAGAAAAGGACCGTTCTATTAAACAGCAGAGGACAACGATCACCAAGATGCCTACTGCAACGGCCCCTTCAACTTCAACGGCCCACAAAAGAAGAAGGCCGGAGAAAACCCCCACGCCCGCAGCAAATTCCAAAGGTGGTGAGCCTAAATGCCCTAAGTCTGGGGGCATGATAGTTCATACAGTTTATGTGGCATCGGGAAAGGAGGATAGCCGCATATCAACAGGTCATAGACCGCACACGAGGTCGGTGACCAAGGCTCAGGAGCAGCAGCAGAAGCTCCAAGAAATGATGGACGCTATGGCCGCACTTACAGGGCCAAAAGAAAACCTTGAAACGTCCTCGGATGAACGCCAAGAGGAAGAAACCGATGCCGAATTCCTTCGTCGGATATTGGAGAAGAAGGACAAAGAGGCTGCTGAACAAGCAGCCAACATATAGCGTATGGGCCTCCTCTTCCAAGACATGATAGGGATGATGATACAACAAGATCCTCCGGCTGAAGAGCCCCCGATCGTCCTTGGAGACGATAGGGGAGAAACATCAAATCCTCCACCAGCTCTGTCGATGGCCAAGGAGGATACAATCTCCAAAGCTGATTTGGATGAGTACATCGCCCAGCAAATACGGGTTCATCATGCGACCGAAGCGGCCGGTCAGGTCGTAAAAACGGGGCGGCCATATCCAAGTTGGTACGATCAAATCAAGTACCCACCCGGTTACACAATTCCCAAGTTCCATGTCTACAAGGGGACAAGCAATCCTCACCAGCATGTTGCCCAGTTCAGGGCACTCTGTGGCAACACCGGCGGTGATGACAAGCTGTTGCTTCGCCAGTTTGTTGGAAGCTTATCAGATACGGCGTTTGAATGGTACTCTGAGCTCCCGAACGACTCTATTAAAATCTTCGCGGAGATGGAGCTGCTGTTTACTCAGCGTTTTGCACGCGCCAGTGAACGTACCCCGATGACGGCACTGATTAACGCCAGGGTAAAACCCGGCGAGACGTGGGTTCAGTACGCTATACGATGGCGGAACTTATGGTCGAAATATGAGCAGCGCATTGAAGAAGCTCCCGTGGTGGGTATGTTTGTGGGAACCCTTGATCCGCAAGCAACCATCTCACAATTTATGATGTTTTTCAAGCCAATTACCTTCCAGGCCTTGATTGACAAACTAGCGCAAATGGATCAAATGGGCCATAAACCCCCTCTTCCAAGGCCGGACTCCCGAAATGACAAAGGGAAAGGAAAAGCGATCGTCGTCGCTAATGCTCAACAACAACCGAGCGACGCGAAGCCAGTTGCTCGTCAAAGTAATATACGCCCCTACGTGCCCCTTGAGGATAGGATGGGACGTCCTTATTCCTTTCCCCGCGATAAAACGAGGAGGTTATTCGAGCTGGCGTTGCGCAACAGACTCATAAATCTGCCGGATCCAAAACGTCCGTTGCAACCAAATGACGTCAACGAGCCCAACTACTGTCCTTATCATCGAGTACTAGGCCATCCGATCGAAGATTGCTACGTTTTCAAGAATTGGCTTGAAAACCAATACCGACAGGGCAAGTTCGCGTTATCTGACAAATGGAAAGTGAATCCCCCACAGCCCCACACCTCTAAGGGGACGAATACGCCGGGGGCAACATGCTCCGTCATTGAAGAAGCTCCTTGGGAGGTTGTATTATCAGCCAAGACAAAGAGGATGCTAAACGATCTTCAGACATGTCCAGCGATCAAGTGGAAGAATCCGTTGGAACCTCAGGTCATTGAAGGGATGCTGAAGCCACGTCCAACTCCAAAGACCGATGGTGGTGGTTCAAGCACTTGCAGCCAGCCGTCAAAACCTTCGAAAAAGAAGAAGAAGAAATCTAAGAAGCCCGTGAAACCTGGCGACAAGCGCACGGACCTGCAAAAACAAATTGACGCGCTGGAGGAATACAATCAAAAGGCACGGACTCCCATTACGCTCTAAGAATTCCTCAATCACGTTTTTCAAGAAGAAGATGAGGAAGGAAGTTCATCGGATGAATCCAAGGAATATGTGGCGAGCTGTCATATGATTTCCCATTCGGCCACAAACGAGGAGGAGACTCCTTGCACTGAAAAGCTGGGGGCAGATCCTGAACCAAAAGTCCTGGGGCCATCAGATGAGGAAATTGACGCATTCCTCAACGAAGCTCGATTGAAAAGTAAAGCTGATCAAGAACGCGAGACGGCTATATTGGAAAGGGCCAAGCGCCAGCGACTTGATGAAAGAGCTGAGACGATCGCGCTGGAGCTAAACACTTCCGCTACCGACAAAAGCCAATTCAAGATGAGGAAAAAGTTTGCTAAGGCCATATCAATGGGCATGAAGCTACCATCCTCTGAAGGAAACATCACTGGTGAAATGGAAACGCACCCCTCCTATTGCTTATATCATCAAAAGATTTCGCACCCCACTCAAGAGTGCAAAGCTTTCGATAGATGGTGGCAAGGATATGTTGCTCATCGACAACACTTTAAGCGGGAAAAGCGTAAAACTCGTCGAGAGCAAAGAAATATGACCGAAGGGCTTAAAAGAACTGCTGGCGATTGTTGCATGGTTAACACCGGTAGATCACAAGTGCCCACATTCGGGAGTGATTCTGATGAAGAACTAGAACTTGCCCCCCTCTTTAAAGAGTCCGCCTCAAGAAAAGAAGAAGAACCGAAGGTTTGCGAAAATATCCGGCTACGTAATCGCACGCTGCCCGAAAAGAACCTCGGACCCTCGAACAAAAAAGATAAAGGGAAAGAAAAGGCCACAGAAGATATCGTCTTAGATGACTAAGTTGTGGAAGAGCTAGCTGCCAAAGACCCACCAAAGAAGAATAAGGTGGATTACAACGTCTTAGCACATCTGAGGAAGCTGCCCTCATAGCTCAGCATTCTTGACGCCCTTTTGCTATCAAAAGAGGCGAGAGATTCGTTAATTAAGGCGCTCCAAAACCCAGAACAATTCCAAGCATGCCTGGCTGAGGAAAAGATGAATGATGAAGTGGAGGAAGTGCACAAGGCCGATGTTACTTTTGGTGATGAAGACCTTCTACTTGGGACGTGCGAACACAATCGCCCTCTCTATGTCTCGGGATACTGCCATGATATAAAGATAGGCAAAATCCTGATCGATAACGGGTCGTCTGTTAACCTACTCAACATGCGGGTGTTGAAGGAAATCTGCATGAGCATCCAACACCTTGCTCGGGACAAGATCACCATCTCCGGGTTCGACTCCCAATCGTCAAAAACTCTTGGATCTGTGATACTGACACTACGCTTCGGGCTACTCGTCACGGACATTAAGTTCCACGTCATAGACGCCAAGACATGCTACAACGCTTTGCTCGGCCGACCATGGTTACACGAGTACAACATCATCCCTTCTACACAACATCAGTGTATGAAGTATTTTAAGGATGGTTTCGAGTATACCGTGACGGGAGAACTGAACCCGTTCTCTGTGAACGAGGTCCGCAAATACGAAGATGCCAAATACTTCTTACCGGATTTCGAAGACACAGAGAAGTGTCACAAGCCGGAGGATATAACTAACGCTACCATCCCTGTCTTCGGCAGTGATACTGAGGAGGAAGAGGAGAGAGTTTATTCGGGTCCGCCCCAATACACCAAGCCGGGACCATCGGCTCCTACATTGATCTTTGGTAGAGATTCGGAAGATGAAGTCCATGCTGTATTCTCTGCTCGACCTCCAATACAAACGTCCGCTGACGAAGAGCAAAGTATACAAGTCGCCATGGTGCCGCTTAAACATCATAAAGAACTGGATGCACTTAATATCTACAGTGTAGAAGAGCTGCGGACATTCTATATCCCTCCCAGGCGAGAAGGCGAAAAAGCAATTCTATTCTACCGCTCTGAAGAGAACAAAGTGGAGAGAGAAATCTGGCACGGGGCGGATCCTACGTTGGACAGGCTTCAACCCATCCGTCTACCCAGATATTATATAGAAGGCTTGAAGAGGCTGTTGAAGCGCCAAGGGATACCCTTCAAACAGACCGTTAGAAAGGTCAAATTCTATGACAGGGTCTGGAACGTCCCTGGAACTCAGCGCAAGCTGCCTAATGGGAGAATGGAGATAATCGGGCTCGGATACATTCGCTCCAAGAAACGAGAGCTGCTCCGCGACTGTTACGTCGTGCACAACTTCAATGAAGAAGCGGGTGCTCAATGGGAGGACGCCAATCCTGAACCAGTAAAAGTTCCAGATGCAAAAGTGCCCGGTCCGTCGTTTGAAGAACAAATGGACAGGCTTATAAGGGAAGCTGGTCAAAAATTCCAAGATGATCACAACCGCGAGATGACCATCTACGAGAAGGCCAAAAACGCAATGCCTCCTTCAGCAGGCCGTCAAAGATGAAAGTGCCGCCCCCTGCCAACCTGTTATAAAAAAGGCTCGACGCAGAGGCGGAAACAAATCGAAAGGCCAAAAAGACGCTCAACAGCAACAAAGCGGGGCTAAGAAGCCACGCAAGCGGGAGTCGAGCGTTATTGATCTGTCCCTCATGAAGAAAATGGGTCGAGCATACTCGTTTCCTCGGGACAAGACGAAGAAGATACTTGAGCTTGCTCTAAAACATCAGATGCTCACACTGCCGGAGTCCAAGCACCCCGAACAAGCAAGCGAAGTCTCTGACCCAAACTATTGCTCTTACCATCGAGTAATAGGGCACCCGCTTGAAGACTGCTTCACCTTTAAGAATTGGGTCGAAGATCAGTACCAGCTCGGCAAGTTCGCTCTGTTTGACAACTGGAAGGTAACGCCGCCGCAGAAGCACGAACCCAAAGCTACAAAAACAGAACCAACTCCACATTGGGATTGGAAGCGGATTCGCACTTGTCACATGATAACAATATCAAAAGAAGAGCCTGAGAACATGGACAGCCTTCACTGGTGCTTCGAAAACAGTAATGAGGAGATGATCTCAGAATTTCTGCCAGCTCTGAAAGAATTGGAGGATGGAATACATACCACCGTAGATAACCTCAAGAAAATTGAGTTGGGGACAGCTGATGACCCACGGCCGACGTTTGTCAGTGAGCTGCTATCTGAAGAAAGGGTGACTGCGTTAAAAGACGTCCTTGTACAGCACAAAGATTGCTTCGCATGGAACTATTCCGAAATGTCGGGACTAGATCCAGAAATTGCCGTGCATAGGTTGGCAATATCTCCGGACGTCAAACCGGTAAAACAGGCGCCGAGAAGAATGCGACTCGAGCTTGAGATGAGCATCAACGCTGAGGTCAAAAAGTTAATCGACTCTAGCTTTATTCAGGAGGTTCAATATCCTGAATGGATCGCTAACATTGTCCCGGTGATAAAGAAAAATAGGACGGTGCGCATATGTGTGGACTTCCGGGATCTCAACAAAGCCTGTCCGAAGGATGATTTCCTGGTGCCAGTCACCTGATGATAGACAACACGTCCACTCATGAGGTTTTCTCCTTTATGGACGGCTAGTCAGGGTATAATCAGATAAAGATGCATCCCGAAGACCAGAAGCACACCGCCTTCAGAACCCCTTTGGGTATATTCTGCTACAAGGTGATGCCCTTCGGTTTAAAGAACGCCGGCGCCACCTATCAGAGGGCCATGACGAAGATCTTCGATGACCTCATACACGAAATTGTCGAATGTTATATCGACGATCTCGTGGTTAAAAGCAAATCCTACGAGGAACATCTCGAGCATCTGAAGACCGTATTTCAGCGCCTTCGACAATACAACTTGAAGATGAACCCTCTCAAGTGTGCATTCGGAGTTTCTTCTGGTAAATTCCTGGGATTCATCGTCCGACACCGAGGTATCGAAATAGATCCGTCTAAGATCAAGGTGATCATGGAAATGCCTCTGCCGAGGACTCTCAAACAGTTACGGTCCCTCCAAGGAAAGCTCGCATATATTCGGCGATTTATAGCCAACCTCTCTGGAAAGTGCCGCCCTTACAGTCACCTGATGAAGAAGGGAACTCCATTCGTCTGGGATCAAAAATGCCAGCGCGCGCTGGACGAAATTAAACGGTACCTGCAGAACCCGCCGGTATTGGCTGCTCCGGTCAAGGGAAAACCCCTCATTCTTTATACAACCGCCCTCGAAAGTTCCTTGGGCGCATTATGGGCACAAGAGAATGATCAAGGGAAAGAAAGAGCACTCTACTACTTAAGTCGAGTTCTACTGGGGGCGGAAAGCAATTACTCCCCCATTGAAAAACACTGCCTAGCGTTGATCTTCGCGATAACAAAGCTCAGGTACTATGCGTTGGCGCATGAGGTCCGTCTCATTTCGAAGGTGGACCCTCTTAAGTATTTAATGTCAAAGGCCATACTGACAGGTCGACTCGCTAAATGGGCTCTGCTCTTGATGGAGTTATCGATAATGTATCAACCTCTCAAGGCAGTGAAAGGCCAGGCTATTGCCGACTTCCTTGCTGAGCATCCGATACCTGCCGATTCTCCTCTGAGCTGCGATTTACCAGACGAACATGCGTTTGACACGATCGACGGTGGTGATACCCAATGGGAGCTTTATTTCGATGGCGCATCTTCCATGAAGAAGCGCAAACAAAGCGCCCCTATAATCAAATCGGGCGTAGGGCTCATCTTTGTAACTCCATAAGGAGGGATAATGCGCTTTGCTTTCTCCCTAACAGAGCCGAGGACAAACAATGAAGCCGAATACGAAGCTTTGATAGCAGGCCTCGAGATCGCCATTGACATGGGAATTGAAGACATCCTCATATACGGAGACTCCCAGCTGGTCGTTAGTCAAGTAAACGGCGACTACCAAACGTGCAAACCGGAGTTGGTAAGGTACGGCGAAAAGGTGCAACAACTGTTGACCCAAATTCCCTCTTATACTTTGGAGAACATACCGCGCACGGAAAACAGCAAAGCAGACGCATTGGCCAAACTTGCTAAAGAACTGGATGACGAGAATCTCGATGACGTTAGAATCATGGTACAAAGCCGTCAAGTGATTGCCCCAGCAGAAATATCTCCGGAATCATCCGAAGAGAAGGGAGCGACTGAGCAAACGACCCCGCAAATAAAAGACCGGGAAAAGGCTGAGGATTGGAGAGAAGTCTTCAAGACATCAACTTATGAAACGAGCTCTGTCTTTCGCCTTTGTCAATAATACTCTGTACAAGAGGTCGTTTGATTCTCTGTGGCTGAGATGTTTAGGACCTGACGAAGCGAAAAAAGTCGTCCAGGAAGTTCACGACGGACTCTGCGGTTCTCACCAAGCGGGCCCAAAGATGAAGTTGAAGATCAAACGGATGGGCTACTACTGGCCCACGATGATTCAGGACTGCCTCGAATATGCGAAGCAGTGTCACTCATGTCAAATTCATGGGGATTTCATCCATCAGCATCCAAATCCATTACATCCGACGGTGGCTAGCTGGCCGTTCGAGATGTGGGGAACTGACATAGTCAGTCCCATCGAACTAGCATCGTCTAGGGGACATCGTTTCATCCTAGCAACGACTGACTACTTCTCTAAATGGGCAGAAGCAGTACCGTTACGAGAAGTTAAGACAGAGAATATCCTCCATTTCTTCAAGATGCATGTCATATATCGATTTGGAACTCCGCGACGGATCATCTCCGATAACGGGCCAGCCTACAGAAGTCACAAGATCAGCCGCTTTGCGCAGCAGCACAATATAGACTGGAGATATTCCTCGATTTATAATCCGTGAGCTAACGGTCTAGCCGAGGCCTTCAACAAGACCTTAACAAAGATCATAAAGAAAACGGTGTCCCGAAATAAGAGAGACTGACATGAGAGACTGCAAGAGGCTCTTTGGGCGTATCGAACTACGTTCAAGACGGCCACGAACACAACGTCGTACGCGTTGGTATTTGGGACGGAAGCAGTGCTCCCCCTCGAGATAGAGTTACCCTCTCTACGAGTGGCAGTCTACTACGAGCTGACTGACGAAGAAAATGCTCACCTTCGGCTTGAGGAGCTTGACGCCCTTGATGAAACCCGGCTCATAGCACAGCAAAATCTGGAAGCTTATAAAGCAAAGATGACGCGCTCATATGAAAGGTTGACCCGACCGAGGACATTTCGCCAAGGCAAACTCGTGCTAGTGGTCAAAAGGCCTATGATCCCCAATCGCGCCAAGCGAGGAAAATTCGAGCCAAACTATGAAGGCCCGTACATCATAGATAAGGTCTACCAGGGTGGGGCCTATCTACTCATGGACATGCATGGTGAAAGGCCTTTCAGGCCAATAAACGGTCGCTTCCTAAAGAGATACTACGCTTAATGATCCACGGCCTAGGTCAATGATAGATGACGACGACTATGTCCGCTCGCTATCTTCCTAAGCTCAAGCTTTATAAGTAGTAGCCGGCCTTCTCCATGACGGACCGAAATGTCCTTAAACTAATAGCAGACCGAAACGTCTTTAAACTACTACCGCAACATCTTTAGGCTGACGAGATATAAAAAAAAACATATAAAAATAAAATAAAAAAAAACGGTATGTCCATAAGCAAAAAGGGCACGGATGAAAACCCGAAAGGGCTCCGTGAGTAAAAACAGCAGGGCTACCGGCGAGTGTTCGTGAAAACCCGAAAGGGCACGACCTCGTAAAAAAAAAGAGGAAAAAAAAAATATATATATAAATAAAAAGAATAAAAAAAACGGTATGTCCATAAGTAAAATGGGCGCGGAGGAAAACCTGAAAGGGCTCCGTGAGTAAAAACAGCAGGGCTACCGGCGAGTGTTTGTGAAAACCTGAAAGAGCGCAACCTCGTTAAAGGACACTTATAGGGTCCTCTCGACCTTAGAAGGAGAAACCATCCACGTGAGATCCTTACGACTCACAAGGGAGCAGCACACTTAGGGATCCCCACGATTCCTAAGGAGAAAATACACTTGCGAGATCCTCACGACTTGTAAGGAGAACTCTCTTATGGGACCCTCACGGCTCATAAGAGTTGAAAGTCTTAAGTTACAGAGACCTAAACCTGTGCTTAAGTAACCCCCACAACTTCCGATATTGCCCTACAAGTGGCTCAATACTGACCCTTGTATACAATCCACGGGCGCGAATAAACATTTCCCTAACCAAGTCTCATCCGTGACTGGGGATATGTTCGCATGGTAAACAACCCTTGTAAATCCTCTCGATTTATGAGGAGAAAACCCTCCTGTAGGATCCTTACGACTTACAGAGGAAACGGACACTTAGGAATCCTCACGAGTCCTAAGGAGAAAATACACCTACAAGATCCTCACGACTTGTAGGGAGAAATAACTTCGTGAAACCCTTACGGCTCATGAAGTTAAAAGCCTTAGCCGACAGGACCCTAACCCTGGTCGCTAAGCCACCTTTGTTCGACATCGACAGAGGCAAATGATGATTCGCTCCTGGCAATATCCCAGTTGTAGCTGTGCTGATGCCGAAATTGGTTTACAACAAAAAGCCAATAGATCGCACATGCATACGAAATAGCCGAAATGATAGGACAACTTGCAATAAAAAGCAGCAAGTAAAAATATATGCATGCAAAATAGCCGAAATGATTGGGCAACTCGCAATAAAAAGCAGCGAGTAAAAATAAAATAAAAAGCCGAAATGATTGGGCACCGCGAAAAATAGCCGAAATGATTGGGCAATCGCGACCTTCGCGATATAAAAGCTGAAATGATAGAGCATCGCGGAGGTAAAACAAAAAAAAATGATGATAAAACTTTGGCCCTACAGATAAGATCACATCGATCCCTGTATACAATCCAAGGGCGCGAACAAAGAAAGAACCATACTTTCCCAACAGGCTCCGCCAGAAGACGAAGCCAAATCTCGACGGTTCAGTCCAACTCCGAAGAAACTAGTGTCTTCAGCAGATACCTCGACTCACGGATACAAACACTCCTTGACGAGAGCCTCCTGATCCGCGTCGACTCGCTGAGCCACCAGTGCCTCCGCGGGAAATTCTCGACTCGTTTCAGACCCCAAGGAAACAGATAATCCTTGGCGTTTGGGAAACAAATAATCCCTAGCAAACTCCTCGACTCACGGATACAAACACTCCTTGACGAGAGCCTCCTGATCCGCGTCGACTCGCAGAGCCACCAGTGCCTCCGTGGGAAATTCTCGACTCGTTTCAGACCCCAAGGAAACAAATAATCCTTGGCGCTTGGGAAACAAATAATCCCTAGCAAACTCCTTGACTCACGGATACAAACACTCCTTGATGAGAGCCTCCTGATCCGCGTCGACTCGCAGAGCCACCAGTGCCTCCGTGGGAAATTCTCGACTCGTTTCAGACCCCAAGGAAACAAATAATCCTTGGCGCTTGGGAAACAAATAATCCCTAGCAAACTCTTCGACTCACGGATACAAACACTCCTTGATGAGAGCCTCCTGATCCGCGTCGACTCGCAGAGCCACCAGTGCCTCCATGGGAAATTCTCGACTCGTTTCAGACCCCAAGGAAACAAATAATCCTTGGCGCTTGGGAAACAAATAATCCCTAGCAAACTCCTCGACTTACGGATACAAACACTCCTTGATGAGAGCCTCCTGATCCGCGTCAACTCGCAGAGCCACCAGTGCCTCCGTGGGAAATTCTTGACTCGTTTCAGACCCCAAGGAAACAAATAATCCTTGGCGCTTGGGAAACAAATAATCCCTAGCAAACTCCTCGACTCACGGATACAAACACTCCTTGACGAGAGCCTCCTGATTCGTGTCGGCTCGCAGAGAAACCAGTGTCTCCGCGGAAAAATTCCCGATTCGTCTCAAACTGCAAATGAAGTCTCAGGCAGCAGGGACTAAAAAACTTGCTCCCTGAACAATGGGACCCTGCAAGTCGATCCAAAAAGGTCTCTTGCATACTATTCACGGGTCTCACTCTCCAAAATCGAATCTCGACAAGGGGGGAAACAACCGCTTACGGGTCCTCTCGACTCGTAAGAGGGAAAAATTCTCTTATAGGATCCTTACGACTTACAAGAGAAAATCACACTTAGAAATCCTCACGATTCCTAAGGAGAAAAACCCACCTACGAGATCTTCTCGATCTGTAGGGAGAAAAATCTCTACGAGACCCTCACGGCTCATAGAGTTGAAAAGTCTTAGGCAGCAGATCTGAACCTGCGGCCTAAGCCATCGCTGATTCTTAAGAAAGTCAAGATGTATGCTCTATTTTCTGTTGACCATATTTACTAAGGCGGCATGCTGATGATAAAAGAAAGAAAAAGCAAGGAAATAGCACAAGACATTACAAAAAAATGTCTATCTTTTATTCACAAACTTGGTTGAGTACAGGATACATTGTGCTAAAGAATGAAAAATATATATACTTTTTTTTATTTACAATTACAAACGATATAAAGAGGGATAGCTACTGAGGAGGAAGTGTCTTTAACAAATCTGCAAGCCGCTCTCGCACTTCCTTCAGCGCCTCCTCCTGAGTGGCTGCCGCGGCCACCTCTGCTTCCACCTGGGCTCGCTGCTGCAAGAAGGATGAAAGTTGCTCCTCCGCCGCCTTTTGGGCTGCTTCCTGGCTGGGCGCATCTCGCTCGACGACGTCAAGCTGTTGCCTCAATGATAACCCTTCGGAAAGACATTGCAGAAGGCCCTCAAAAACAACCTTCAGCCGTACAGCATTGGCCTCCACCCGAGCATGCAGTTGGGTAGACTTGCTCGAAGTCTCACCGCGCTCCTTACGCCTTGAAATGACTTCTTGTTCGAGATGGCGGAAGTAAGAAGCGCTCTGCTCAATCCACGCTGCTCTTTGATTGCTGGCGGCCAAGGTCTCGGGAGCGGGACACAGCGACTCCAACTGATGCAGGCGGGCCTCGATCTCCCTGCAATGGTTAACCCAAGATGCGATGATACCCTCGTCATGAAAGTTCACGAGTATCACCAGCATCGGGTTAACCGCTGTAGCAAAATCCGCAGCAGAAGTAGGGGTCTCGACGTCGAGCTCCTCAATGTAATCGCTCAACATACGCAAGCTGTTCGCGTCGCCTTTCGAAGATGGACGTCTCAGGTAAGGACCTGCTGGCATTATGATGCGAGATTCGAAGGGCGCCGAGACCGGAACGACAGCTGAAAAGAAACAAGATGTGATCAGATAACAGTTCAGAAAATAAAGAAGGGGGGATTTATCAATGTGATAGTCGCTGTACCAGCTGAGGCAGGTGGCAGGGCCGGAAGGGTCGGCGGCGCAGCCCATCTTTCATCCCCTCCTTCGATTTGTAACACTGCAGTCGAGATGAGAAAAAAGGGTTTAGAAGTAATCCCATCAATGAAGAAAGAAGGATATCATTGGAAATCATACTCACTAACGCCACCAGAGGAAGAAGCGAGCTCGGATGGGAAGGAGAAGTGTGGGAGCAACATCTGGTAAAGATGGTCAAAAAGCACTCCTGAAAGACACAATAGTGTGACTTTAGTACACAAATTATGCGTCTGGAAGATAAGATTAATAAATTGCAAACCCATACCTTCCAATATCTTTGAGGGTATGAGAGAGGGTTGAGAGGTGACCACCGCCAAGGCAGTCGTTGAAGGCGCTCCCTCGAACAGTGGGGCATCGGCGCTGGCTGCACCTGAGTTACAAAAAAGGTAAATTTGTCAGAAAGATTGTAAAGCAAAGTAACGAAAAAAGCAACTTGGGGTTTACCTGAGGAGCTCCCGGCTGAAACGGAGGCAATTCCCTCCTCTATCGACATGAGACCACCGCCTGTGGCCTCATCGCCTGACTCAATGGGGGCCGTCGTCGTGCTAGCGCGACCAGGAGACGGCAGGAGATCGTAAGCAGGGAGGGCAATGATTGGAGCGTTGCCGGATTCTTGGAAGGAAGCGGCTGACTCTTCCCCAAGAGTCGTACCCATCTCACCCGCTACTTCGGGCTCTGCCGTCTCCATCGGCTCATCCACCGTCACTACGAGGTCGCCGGCCTCAAGCGCCTCGTCTGCCAACACCCTCGGTTCAGTTGTAATGATCATTTCATTTGCCGCCACTTTAGGCTGGGCATCAATGACCCTCTCAGCTGCAGACCCCTCAACCTCCATCTCGGGCCCCGAAGCCTCGGCGACGTTGCCCACCGTCGGCTCAGGCTCGGTAGGAGCTACCTCCTCTGTCTCCTTGAGATCAACGGTTTCCGCCTCCCCCTCGATCGGACTTGGCCCTGCAAGATAAGAGATATAAGGACCAATGGCATTAAAATCCTTATAACAAAAACTCTGAGAGAAATATTACCTGAAGCGGATTTACCGTTTGCGCTCCGAACTGCGCGCGCCACCTCTCTGCGGGCAGTGGATAGGGCGACAGGGGCCTCTTCAGATGGAGTATCAGCGCAAGGGACGGTGCTAGGGCCCGCTCCCACAGCCAAGGCAGCCCTGCGCGCCTTCGCCTCACGCCTTAGCCGCTTTCTTTCCTCCCGAGCTGTCACAATGGACTTCTGTGACGCCTCTTTCACCGCGGCATCGTCATCCATAAACAAAGACACCTCCAGAGCCTTTAAGGAGTCTCTCATCGGCTCCTCAAGACGGACTTCTTGCGGTAACCCTGAGGAAGAAGGAACGTCGGCAGCCGGTAGGACATCTGCGTCACTTGGCGGGAGCGGCATTGAGGTTCCTGTGATTAAAAGGGAAATGTTAAATTGACCATAACACAAGGGAAATGAAAACTTGATGAATCAAAACTTACTAAGGCCCATGGATGCTCTAAGACGTTCCTCCTCCTGGAAAGTCTTCAGAGAAGCGGCAATGGCTTCTTCATCAGTGATGCCTGTTGAAAGAAAAGAAAGAAAAGAGTTAGTCAAAAGCAATGAAGAGGATATGTTGCAATAAAGAAAAGGCGACTAGTAGTTACCTGATTGCGCAAGCTTAGCTAGCCACGCGTCACGCCTCGCCAACCACGCTGAAGCTTCAAGAGCAGCCTCCAAGTCTGTATCGTCCGGCGGCGGCATCACTAATCCTTCGTTAGTCCCGTATTCCATCAGGCCCTCGGCATAGGGAGCATGGGGTTCCTGACCGAACACGACGTCCGCAGCGAAGAGCGACTTCTTTTTCTTTTGCCCTCCGACCCGAGGTGCACGTGGGATCGACTTCCGTTTAGCAGCCACCTTGGGACTGCGGGTCCCGATGTCCGCACCCACGCCAGACTCCGGTGAGGCTGTAACCACTGTCTCCACTGGAGCACAGGGCGCTGGTGGTGCATTCGCAATATCAGGGAGCGGCAATCCGTGCGGAGGACTCTGCGCACGCGATGGTCCAGTTCTGACCTCTTTTAGAGGGGCAACTACTGGAGTCCTCGGGACCAAAGGAGCGTTGCGATCGGTACCTGGAGGCACACCCTTACGATCGACCAACAGTCGCCTTTCCTCCTTTATAACTGCTCCTGTTGCATGATTGTACCAGTCTTTGTACACATTGAGGAGTCTCGGAGCGTAAGCCGGTGCATTGATAAAAAAATGAGGGCTCGTATTCAGGCACATGAAATGGTGCAGTGCGTTCTCCATCCCTTCTTCAGTGGCAGTGGGTTCCAGCAAGAAGGCTTCCAAGGGGACCCCTTGATCGTAGCCCAGTTGTTGAGCAAAACGATGCGGGTTGTACCTCATAAAAATTGCCACACCATTCTGCCTAAAAACTAAGAAATCCGGTCTAATGGAATATAAGTGAAGGGTCTCCCGAGCCGTTAAAACCGAGGCTCCATCCTTAAAGACATCTTGTAATGGCCGCGTCACAGTGGTAGACACCTTTCCAATGGTCAATACCTTATCGACAAAGGACATCCCGGCTCCAACGGTATGAGGGCGAAGGAGTAAGCCCCTGGCGTTCCGCGGTGATGGGGTTACAATTGATGCGCCGATCAGCTGTATAATGCGAGGAAAACCGCACTTGTCAAAGAACGAGGGCCTTTTATGCATGCCGAAGACACCCGCTATGTGTAACTCGTGCCAGGATGCAAAGTAATGCATCGGGAAGACCACGTGCAGTACCCCAGGCTCATTAGCATCCGCTGCTTGACTGAGGCCATGGTATAAGTGCGCCAAGCCAGCGATCCCAACAGCCACCTTTACCCCGATGACCATCCGGTGGGCTGGGTAAAAGACAGAAGGTCGCATCCGATGAGAGTGCATTGGGATCGCAAACCAGCTCAGCCACAATCCAAGAAATCCTAAGAAAAGGCCTCCTCATCCATTCCAGGGGCCGCAATTTCTGCAAATGACATGGTAGGGAAGTCCGGAAGAAAAAAACCCTTTTGATCTATATCCTTCTCCGGTAGGTTGTCCACACCTAGACCGAAAGGGTCATCCAGGGTGGCAAACTTGGCAGCTTCTGATGAGATGACGCTTGGAAGAAGGAAACGAGCAATGAAGTCCTCAAAGTTAACTCCCCGACTCCCATGTTCGACGAAGAGGGACTTATATATGTTCAACACTTTAATCAAGCTTGGGAATTGATGTTGAACGGCATTCTCCGGTGTGACCCCCCTTACCATCGGCCTAGCACCAAAGACGTACACATCTGTCGGGAGCAGCTCCTCATAATGTTCCCCCATCACTGGTAAACCGGATACCTCCGCGAACTCCTCCAAGGAGATTGACACTTCCCGATCTATGGCAAGGAAAGTGTGGGTAGGAATATTCCATTGCTCCGAGAAAGCCTTGAACCACCAGGTGGGGAGCGTGGGATACTGAAAAAGAGAGACGTAGACCGCGGTGTACAGTCCTAATCTTATCAACTGCAACTTCTTCGTCGATAGGATGTACCGGGCCCACGGCAGATAGCCAATCGGGTGGCGGGGGATCAGACCAAGGTTATACGATTGCCCCCAAGGTCGTGCTTCACCTTGACAGATACGGCATCCTAGGATGTCCAAAACCATAGGACGCTGAACCGGTATCGCATCTATGGCGGGATGTAGAAAGCCCTTCGATGTCCAATCCACCAACTCCACGGCATACTGCACCGAGGGTGGGGTAGCATAATGAATCGCCGTGATGGGCTCAGACGGCACTGCGCATGTGAAGCTGCGTCGACCCATAATGATCTAGTTATACCAGGACCCCCAAAGGTGAAGATTCTTGTACTCCGGGTCGTATTATCTAATCATGGTCAGGACTTCACGGTCCGAGGGCGCCTCGGGAAATCCCTCTTCCGAGCGGACGAACGGGAATGAAGTGTCTAGAGACATGATCACTGCAAAAAGAACAATTTAGCCGTTAGTGTTGTAATTCCAACGTTTGGCATCTAAAAAAGAAAATACATTAATTAAATTAAAATTAATTAGTTACACCACACAGCAGTGCAGTGAGTAAGAGACCAAAGGGGGACCCACAAAATCTGGATGACAATACGTCAGTTAATAAGACAACCTCATCATTGGATGAGATTGTCAGTTGGTCCCCAGGAAAACATTCCCATTTATAAAAAAAAGAGGGGGGGGGGAAGAATCCCTAGAGACAAGGAGAAAATCTTCTCTTTCAGAGCAAAGCTCTGTCACAGAGTGACACTTGTCAAGCTCTGGTCCCAGGGAAATAAGATTCCTTAAAAAAGCATGGCTCTATGGTAATAATGGAAGAGGTCCATCAGAAAAAATTTTTACACTTAAAAGAATTAAAAATTTTAGAATCTTGAAAGATTCATGAAAAATTTATAAAAATACTCTTCATTTTTCAAATCTAAAAGAGTTATTTTTAGATTTATGAGCAAAGCTCTGTTCATGGGTTAAAACCCATGAACAAGATCCCTGTAGATCTATAAATTTTGAGAGCAAAGCTCTGTTTATGAAACCCAAATGGGGATCTCTTTAGATCAAAAGATCTGTGAGAGTAAAGCTCTTTGGTTGAGATTAAATTAAATTAATTTGATTTAAATTAATTTTTACCTAAAGTTTCTGACTTTAGAAATGAGCAAAGCTCTGAAGTTCTTGAGTGAGAGCAAAGCTCTGGAAAATAAAAATCTTAAAACGGTAAGATTTTCTAAGGGCCAGAGGTCCTATTTATAAGGCGCTTGCGCCCCTTGAGCTCACCCCTTGATCCAACGATCAGGAGTTTGCCACCGCTGCACTCACGTGTGCGCCACGTGAGCGCAACGGTGGGGGGGTATTTGTTTCGCCCAATCAGAGCAAAACTCTGTTGAAATTCAAAATTCAAAATTTTGAAGCAACGCTTCAAATCTCGGGCTCAACGCGCCACATGTCAGGCGCTGATACGTCAGCACAGCGTCCAAGAAGGCGCGCCCAATCAGAGCAAAGCTCTATTTTAAGCAAAATTAAAGGAAGCAACGCTTCAGTTGCGCAGGCACTGCGCTGTGCGACACGTGCCAGCGCAGATGCGCTAGCGCAGTCGCGCAGACACTGCGCTGCGCGACACGTGTCAGCGCAGACGTGCTGCGCTGTGTGCTGCGCGACACGTGTCAGCGCACGTGTCAGCGCAGACGCGCTAGCGCAGTAGCGCTGCGCGACACGTGTCAGCGCAGATGCGCTGGCGCAGTCGCTCTGCGCAGTGCGCCGCGCGACACGTGTCACGCGCTGGGGCATTTGCGCCAAACAGAATTAAAATTCTAAAGAAATCTTTTCTGTTCTTGTTAAAACAAGAAGATTTTCTTCTGTAAAACAGAAGCCCTTGGATCAAAGATCCAACGGTGGAGAAAATTCCCCAAATCACTCAGAGAAAGATCTCTTCAACAAAATTAACTAATTTATGGACATTATAAAAGAGGCCCCAGACCTCAATTCAAAAAAAAAAAGGAGAGGAACTTTTTCTTGAGAAAGGTCAAGAGTTTCAAACAGAGAGAAAATCCTGAGAAAATTTCAAAGAAAAAGGTAAAAACCTTCACGAGAGAGAAGAAATCTCTTGTAATAAATCATTGATCTAAAAAGCAGATCGATGTTCCTCACATAATAAACAGTGCTTTGCACTTCTTATGAACCACTGGTTCTTTAAAAACAAGAAAGCAACAAAAATAAAATTAGTGCTTTGCACTTTTTTGAACCTCTGGTTCTTGAAACAAAAAGAAAAACTTATTTTTCTTTGATCTAAATTAGATCAAGAAATCAAATAGTGCTCTGCACTTCTGTTCTTGAATCTAAAAGATTCTTAGTGCTCTGCACTTCCAAACTGCGCTGTTGCGCTCTTGGGAAAGCGCCACGTGTCAGTATCTGAATCACTTGCGCTATGAGCTTTGAGATAGAGCTTTTCTCTCTGTAATTGGCGCAACTTACCAAGGTGCGCCACGTGTCAGCAGCGCAAGCGCAGCGCACTAGCGCAGCGCACTGCGCTTGCATGACACGTGTCATCATCACAAGCGCTTGCGCTATCTGGTTGGCGCAAAGCGCCTGAAAATGCAATGCATTTCCTAAAAGGCCAGGCCCAAATCAAAAAGACCAAGCAGACCTAATTAAATTGATGCTCTGCATCATTTATAAATGGGCAGAGCCCAAACAAAATAACAAAAATGCTATGCATTATTTAAAAGGGGAGAGCCCAATTGAGAGGTCCAATGGACCAAAACAAATGCTCTGCATTATAATAAGAAGGGTAGAGCCCAGTAAAAATGGGCATAAATGGCCTAAAGTAATGCTGTGCATTATTCTAAAAAGGGGAAAGCCCAGTCAAAGGCCAAAAGCAAATAAAATGTTGAATATTTTCAATTGGACTTAGCCCAATTTTGGCCGTAAGTCCTTAAATTAAATTGACTGAGCAAAATTGCTCTCTTAAATCAATTTACATCCGGTTCGAGGGTACATCTCCGAACTCCTCTGACACTTCTCGTTGTAATCCTTCAACGACGTCAGAGAGGCGACGGGTCCCGACGACCACACGTCGATACGGACTGCGGGGTCCTTAAACTCGTGGACCACTACGTCCTTAAACTGGTGTTGGACCGAAATGTCCTTAAACTAATATCTGTCCCAAACACGGGAATGTTGGACCGGAACGTCCTTAAACTATTGTTGGACCGAAATGTCCTTAAACTAATGACGGACCACCACGTCCCTAAACTGGAATGCGGACCACCATGTCCCTATACTGGAATATGGACCACCACGTCCCTAAACTGGAGCATGGACCGCAACATCCCTAAACTACCTATGGACCACTACGTCCCTAAACTGGAACAATAGAGCCTCCAAATGCTCTTTTGCTGGATCTAAACGATCCCGTTTAAGTTGATCTTAGCCCCCAAACACGGCTAACGTATCCTTAAACATTCAAACGGACTATAAAACTCCAAATCAACCTTGGTTCAAGGGTACATCTCTGAACTCCTCTGATATCTGCCGTTGTAATCCTTCAACGACGTTAGAGAGGTGACGAGTCCTCATGGCCAGATATTAAATGGATTATCACGTTAAGTTGATCTTAGTCTCAAACAGGAATATCGTATCCTTAACGAACGTTTAAGTTGATCTTAGCCGCAACGCGACTAATGCATCCTTAAACTAAAAACACCAAACCCAAATATAAGTAAATACGGATTTGGACTAATCCACGTCCTACGGGCGACGGCATTACTCAGTCTCCGTATACAATCCACGGGCAACCACAAACAAAACAAACACACACGACACGAAGTGAAATTCTGGAGAAGGAGAAAGTTGTTACCGCGATGCGGTAGCGTAATTAACTGCAGGGGCTTGCGCCTGCAGGGAAGAACGTCCCCACAATCAAAAACCCCTCAAGCGAGGAGGAATCTGACGAAGTCTGCTACATCGGCCGCATCCGTCTAAACCTCCGATACACGGTGCCATAAATCAACTTGGCATCTTCGGAGAGGTGGACGGATAAAACCAAATAGCATCTGCCCTGAATCTCAGCGTCAGGACATCGTAGTCTTGTGGGCTGTCTTTGGGAGGGGAACAGTTGATGATATATGCAACATGGGTGTATGAGACTTACACCATGATAAAGATAATTTAGAGTTTATTTATTTATTGTAATTCAATTATTAGTTGGAAATTTATCACATGGCATGAAGCTTTGAGAAGCTTGTAGACCCATTGACTTAGTCCACTAGTTTTGTCTTACACTAGATATTTGTTAACCCAACAATTATTTAAACTCATGGTTAAGTCTCTACATGAGTATTATTAGATATTTTCTCACCCATGGTTGCTATTCTCTCTCACAACATTATCTCTCTTCATCTTCTTCTTCAAGCTCAAGAGCTTTCTAGCTTTTGAGCAAGTGAGAAATATTAGTGAGAAAATCAATTCTAAAGTGAGAAAAAAATCCTACTTCATCATCCTCTACTAGATTAGCAGTTTATTATAGGGTGTTAGCTTCACTAATCTCTCATTAGTGAAGTAGTAGTTTGGGTTAGTGTCCCCTCGATGTAGATCATTTTCGGTATCGAAAATTTCAAGCAAGTTCGTTCCTTTCTTCTTGTGAAGCCATGCTAGAGTCCGGAAGATCACTACTTGGAGTGAAGGGACTACTACACGGAGCTATTGAAGTGAAGGACCGCTCTATAAAGGTTGTATTCCTAGTTCACTTAGTTGTATAGTAGTTTACAATTTGTTTCGTATGATTCTCTTGTTAAAGATTCTAGTTTAGGGTTCTTTAAAACGGAAAAAATTTGAAAATGGCATGGACGATGACTCCCGAAACCTTGCTGTCGTCCATAGGAACCCTACAACTAGTGTGTACATTTCCTGACCCGGTTGGAGGGCGATAGCTATTTCTGCAGCTATTGGTGTTTGACATCGAGAATTGTATACAGGTGCTCATTGGATGAGCTACACTAGACGGACTCACTGAGAACTCCTAGTTGGTGATATATCAATATGAGATAGCAGTTCTCTGGTGACATGAGTACATGGTAGTCCCTAAGACCAGAGATCGCCATAGTGTCTCATGTGTGTTCCCATTATACTTAGACTTCTACCCTACCACGGCTCAGAGGAGTCGTGCAAACAGGTTTTTGTTGGGTATAGTCCCGAAGCACATGGAGGCAGTGAATGGTCGAGAGGATTCGTCTCTCCCGATATAAGGAGTTGATGTCGCGTTGTGCATGACATAATTACAATCACAAGTCGGTGGACACCGCAGTGGAGATAAACTGATAAGTGTTATCAGTTGTATCTCTGGTTGGTTATGAGTCCTCTGTCGCACGACTTATCGAGTTATTGGGGTTTGACAAATTCCAAACCCTAGACACGATATATGAAACTCTTAGACGAAGAGACCAGACTATACGGCGGTGTCACTAATAGACTTTGCAGGGTTCAGATGAGCTTGCTCGTTGACCTTCTTTCGATCAATACTTGAGTAGCCGTTACGTGCAGCTAGTACCGCTGACGTGCTTATGGGCTATGGATATGATCCTAATCTACTGCCAGCATATTTTCAAGTTTTTAGAGTCCCATACAGAGGTTTCCCAGCACAGACGAAATGATGTAGGGCACATATGAGAATATATGCAAGAGCTCGATTAAGCATGTCTATGTGATACACGTATTATAGTCAGGTGTTTAATGATATTAACCGGTATATATATGATATAACCGGATTATTAAATCAAGTGTTGATTTAATAATTAAATGTATATTTATATATTGATATATTGATATATTAACTAATATCATGCTCACTTTATTTTTCCATCTCTTTATAAATTATTTATATATCTATCTATATATATATATCATTTATCATGATTGTATATACACATTAGATGTGTGTATGAGAATCACATAGGATTAAAAGATAAGGATAAATAATATTTGCTTATTTAACTAAATGAAACAATAAGTCATTTATTAGAACTGTGTAGACTTTAGATGACTAATTTTGTTTTATTCATTTAATAAAGGTATGATATATTTGTTCTTATCTTTGAGAATTCATAGTCATCTCATTACTTCATCTCTCTCTTGAAATGGTTTAAGCGAGAAAGTGAAAAAGAAAAGAGAAGAATTTAGTGAGCTAATTATTCTATATCTCATACTAATTATCATTAACAAGTTTAATTAGTGGGTTGCTTCATTTTGATGAGATCAATTTGAAGCTCAATCTTGTGTTGGAGTTATCTCAAGTTGGATTATCTTTAGCAAAGAGATCACCGAGTAAGGTTGTTCCGGTCTTCATGGAGACTAGCCGGAGTCTAAGGAGAGATGGATAACGTGCTATAAAGATTTTAGCACTCTAAATTTTCTCTCTTTTCTTTTTGCAATTGCATCTATTTGATGATCTTGGTTAGGTTTTGGTTCTATATTTGAAAAAAATATGGTTTTCTTATTCCGCCGTGGTCCATGAATGTCACGACCCTAGAACCGAAACTTACAGGGGTATCATATCCGAATAAAATACTTGTAATTGCTTTTGGTGGCAAATGAATTCATATAACCATTTTTCAAAACCAATTCCTTATTGTTTCGAAACTATTCTAAAACCAGTGAATATACTTGCTTATTCTCGCGTTCCGGGCCTCACAGTTCCGACCGAGTGCCCCATAGATGCGCGGGAGAGACCTCGGGGTTGTCCCCGAGGGCTTGGCTAGGTCCCCACTACCCGTGATCACCGAAAAGTGACCTCGAATGTGGACTGGACCAGCCAGCACACGACTGTGTGCTGGCTGATCCAGCAGCCAACCCATGGCCACAAATTCATGGCCATGGGTTGGGGGGCCCACCTGATGCCCCCCGGGGCCCTATGGGTCATGTCCGAGGTCCCTTCCGAAGTCTTGGGCAGTTTTTGGGTTGTTCATGACTCGTTTTAAGAAAGATATGCGAAGGTTTTTGGATGCGGAGTGGACTTGAATTTCAGTTTTTGGCAATTCAAGTTTGTGACTCTGTCGGTTTTTGAATTCATTGGCCATGGTTCCGAAATGACACGATTAAAGTGTTTAGTCGAGTTAATTCGTTGGCACATGGTGATATGCAGTGTTTAACGCCGACGAATTGATGTGTTCAATTCGACAGGGTTGCACAAAAGAATCTGAGATGTTAGTTTATTGGAATGAGTTGGATTGTCGCGAAATGAATAGCCCCGTGCGGAAGTGTGATGTTGCGATAAGTGTTATTTCCATTCATGATTGTAGCTATCTTGTATATTCATTTGTTCGGGATGAGCCCCAACTTGTGGCCACTGTTCATATTATAATCTTGCATTCTTATAGACCCCATTCTTATTCATTTTATAAATAAACAGGTGCTTTTGATCCATGTCTGCTACATAGTTGCAGGTTACAGGTTCTCGGAACAAAAACAGTGAAATTGATGAAAAGATGATACAAAGTGAGACTACGACCAACAAATCGAAAGATCTTGATTATGCCTACAATTTGAAGACTAAACGAAGATCAATGGACAATTTCATAAAGAACAAAGGCAGCGCAAGGTTCAAGATTTCGTTACGAAGCAAGCGGTAAAAGTCCACGACTTTATTCACTGTGGAAATCTGGAAGAAATCTAGAAGACAATCTGAGAAACCAAGTGAAGAAAATAGGAGAAACAAAGCAACAGAAGAAGACATAAAAAAATGAAGCATCAAGCTCTCCATATGGCCGTGGAACCTAAGCTTATGGCCGCGGATCCGCGGCCATATAGTGCCCGTGTCGGTGGAAAATTGTAACGGTGGAGTCGTTGCGCTGACTAGTCTTCTTAGGGGTATACTTGTAATTGCAGATGTGAGTCGATTGTAACCCTAGGGTTTCTATGTTCTATAAATAGAAATCCTAAACCTCTTTTTGAGGATGCCTCTTCTTGTGCCTCATTGTTTCTATCAAAATTCAGAATTTCAATTCTTGTAAAGTATGAAGAGTGCATCAAATTAGAGTAAGTTTTCTATTCTTGCCCTAATTAATTTTATTATCTGCCCTAGTATAATTTTCCTTTCTGCCCTAATTTAGATTTTATTCTCTGCCCTAGTTAAATAGTTTAGAACATGTTAATCAATTCCCTAATGAGTGAGTAGTCTCCTCACTTGTTAGGGTTAGATTTGGGGAAGGCTTGAGAGATGAAGATCTCTTACCCCTTTCTTGCCCATCACACGTTTTTATAGGACTCCATGCATACATACACACACCGCTCCCTACGGCACCCTATCCCACGAGGTAGTGGTGATACCGTAGTATAAACGACCGGTTGCGTATGTTTTCCATGGAGATTAGGGTAAGAATTAAGAAAGGAAGGACAAGAACCTAGAGGAAGAAACATCGTTTCTTCCTGATGGTACTAATCCACTTTATTAATTATTACCATAACACCTCATAGATCTTAAATAGGGCATAGAAAGCGGTGAGGAATATTGAATTTCCAATAAACCTAACCCTAGCAAGATTTTAATCTTGATCAACTTAGTTTTTAGATTTAATCAATCCAACACCGTTTGGAATTAACTCGTTAGAACAAATTGAGAATACACAAAATCCCTATGGACCGATCCGTACTCACCGGCTAGCTACCAAGCGACGCCGTTCTTGATTGCGGTAAAATTATTCTTTGATTCATCTTTTAAAAAGTGCACACGCGACTAACTCATTTCAAATCAAATGGCGCCATTGCCGGGGATGGCGTGTTATTTTCTTTTTGTAATTTCGGGTTAATGTAAAATTGAAAAATCATAAAAACCGAAAAATAAAAAAAATATAAAAAATTTATCATCTTGTTATTTTGTGAAGGGTATTTTCGTTTGAATTGTGCAGGATCGGAGAACAAATTCAGATCTGGAAAAATCCAGAGAGCGAAACAAAAAACCCTAGATCTGAACAACAGAGAAAAATCAAACCAGAGGAGCAGAAGAAGTCTCGGGATCTGAACCAAGCAGGAGACCGCGGAACCGCGACAGGAAGGCCACTTTGGCGGCGGAAGCGCGGTCAGGTGGTGACGTCATCATCTGAAAAATCACTGTAAGCTTCCTCTTCTTCTCTGCAACCCCAATATCTCCTCTGTAAAAATTTCCTGCAGGATTCTTTGCGCCAAAAATTTCTCCCCCTTCCAATAATTGATCTTGTGCAGGATTCTTTGCGCCGCGCTAAAAATTGTTTGCAAGTGATTGTGTTACTGTTTTGCATATTTTTTAATTGACTTTAAGGGGCTTGACACCAATCCAGATTGGGTGGGGATTTCATTACCCTTCCCAGGACCCCAAAAATCACATAAAGCATATTGCATTGACCATCAATTAACTAAAAAAAGATTAGACTCAGCCCTAAGGACTTCGCGCTCAATAGGACAGAGGAATAGTTGTAGGCATCGACCGTTGATCCTAACCTGACTTTGTGGTGCCTAGGCTAGACAGGAAGTGAAAGGTAACTTTAAAAGGCCTGTCTCACGGTGATTCATGAGCGGATCCCTCCTTTCTTTATCTGTGCTTACCTGGCCACAATTGGCGGTGAAGAGGCAGTTTGAAATCCTACTTCTTGCCCTTTGGAACAGTTAGGAGCTGTCTAGCTGAGCTAGGTGACCCTAAATCTAGGTCTGATTGTGCATTTGTGGTTGATTGAACGTGTGTCTAAGCCCTTTATCAAAAATCTTTCTTTTTTGCAAAAAGCTCCACATAAAAAAAACACAAAAAGAAAAAAAAGGAGGAATTTTTTTTTACAAAAACTTGCAATTTGTCGCTAAGAAATCCGTGCACCCCACATTCTTTTTCTTCTCCTTCTTACATCATGGGCACTCCACCTCCCAAAACTCTTGCCGAACTTTGGTACCCTCAACCAAACTTTGCTTCATACGCGGATTGTTTTGGTTGAATTACGGACGACCCCTCCATACCCAAAATTTCTTCGAAAGATCGAATAGAAGCGTCTAGGAGAAACAGTTCGACTCCACAATCCACTTTGTATCAACCATTTCAACTTTCACCACCTTCTTATGTTGATACTACTTTTTCGAGACCTGTTGTAACTCCGAAACCCATGTCTATTGCTGAACATATTGAACAATCTCGTAACCGATCTTTCACTCCTTTCAACACTTCCAGTTCTTGGGATCAACAAGTCCATTCACTTTTTTATCCAAATGTTGATCCTACTCCTGTCCAACCATTCAATTCCTACCAGTCCTACCCGACTTTCCCACCTTCCCTAGACATTGATTCTACACAACCATTTGGGAGTTTCACGTATCCAAGCAATTTTGAATCTTTTACTGAAACCCCTTCACAACCCATGTCTAGTCCGGAACAGTCGTTGGAAGCTTATATGGTAGCGACAAACCAAATGATGAGGAATGTGGATGCGTCCATGGCCGCCCTTATACAACCTAGTGACCCGGTAGCTAGTTTCCAACTAGCTCCAAAAATTCCAATGTATGATGAGGCGGTTGGACAAATTGAGAAATTGAGTGGTGAGAGTGAGCTGTACACACTTCCAAATCAAACCTATCCATACCCAATTGAATCCCACAACTCCGGTTTTCAATCAAGTGTCCCAAATGATTCACCAGTTGAAAATAAAACGTGTAATGAGTTGTGCGACTTTGTAGTGCTTGATTTGCCAGATTGTGAAGGGTCCCTTTCGAGTGAAACCATCACCAATCCTTTTGACCTCTACACCTCCAATCTAGAACCTGAATTGATAAATATCCACGCTTTTGATGAGGTGTCCGAAAAAATTGATTTTCACTTGATTGAGGATATTGACGCAGGGAATATTTTGGATGATGAACCCGTAGATTTGACTGAATTTTTCTCTCAAATTCATCATCCCGAGTCATTAAATGTTTCTCCCGAACTTCATATGCGTCTTGATTTTTATGATAATTGTATGGATGAGATAACTTTTGAGGAAAATTATGAGGATAGTATTGAGGAGAGTATTGAGGATAGTATTGAGGATGAACCAGTTTTGTTTGATGAGTCGGATTTTCCAATTCATCCTCCTGAACCTTTAACTGTTATACTTCCTAAATCACCCCCTCCCTTCCATCGTTCCGACCACGCAAATGATCACGCAGGAGGACTGTGAGCTTCAAAAATTTCTCTTCGATCACAGTAGTTTGGACGCCACTAGTGCGTTCCTCTTTGAATCTGACACAGTTCTCACAGCTGATAACGATTACGAGTGTTTCACTTTTTCGGACGATTTTGAAGACTCACCGCCCGAGTTTGAGTCCTTTGAATTTTCAGATGAGTTAGTTGAACCATCAGACTCGGTTGCTTACAGTCATTTCGAACCATTGATGGAATCTTTTGAGTTCGAGACAGTTTACTTAGGTGAGAATAAGACTCCTTAAATCACCCCCCTTCGTTCTTTCCATCGTTTCGACCGCGCAAGAATTCGTCACGCTTCCATTTTCAATGTTTGGTTTACCAAGTTCAACGTACCCATGTTTTCTTGCGAATGTTGAGGGATTTAACCCCATTTCTCCACGGGTTGATAAATTAGCACAATCGTTTTTAACACATCGGTCATCACATTTTGCGCTAATTTATTCACTCGATTTACACCCTCAAGTTCGTACTACACTTCTTTCTCTTTTCCGTCATTCTCCTCCTCCACCGAGACCGTATACCGCTTCTATCCCCATACAGTCTCGTGTGTTGATTAATTGTCAAAACTTGTACTTACCGCAATCAGAAACGGCGTCTCTTCGCAGCTAGCCGGTGAGTACGGGTCGATCCACAGAGACGGGTAAATTTCTTTTATGTGTTTTAACGAGTTGATTCAAGATGTCGTTTTGGTTGGTTTATAAAAATCTATAAAAACTGGATCTAATTAATCTAATTAAGAGTCTTGCTAGGGTTAGGCTTAGGGAAAGTTTTGGAGATTAACGTTTTTCGTCACCGCTTTCAATGCCTTCTTTTTTAGATCTATTAGATGTTAAGGTAATTATTAATAAAGTGGATCCAAATCTTTTGGGAAGATGTTTCTTCCTCTAGATTTGTATCCTTCCTTTGTTGATAATTACCCTAACCCCCACGGAAAACGCGCGCAACCGGCCCTTTATACTACGGTTCATCGTTACCTCGATGGATAGGATGCCGCAGGGAGCGGATGTGCTCGTATGCGTGGAGTTCTAATTCATTAGGTGAAAGTGGCATCGAAAGGGGTGAGAGATCTCATCTCTCAACCCTTTCCCTAAGGCTAACCCTAACAAGCGAGGAGATTACTCGCTCATTAGGGTATGATAAGGCATAATAATTAAAAGAAAGAAAGACATAATTTACCTTCCTAAGTTGACGGCTCCCTCCAAACAAGAAGAACAGATCTGAATTTATCTCTCAGAAAGTCTGAATTTTATTGATTGAAAAGAGGCATAGGGTTTTACAATTTTGAGATTACAATTTATAAGTAAACAGGAGAATTAGGGTTTCAGAGTCTCGCACATGCGCAATTACTGATTTGACCTCTAAAAATCCCAACACCCGAACCGTCGCGGCAACAGAAGAAAAATCCACCGACACGGGCATTAGACAGCCGCGGATCCGCGGCATTGGTTGGCTTGGGCCGCGGATCCGCGGCCCTTTGGTGGTCTTGGGCCGCCAAACTTTTGGGCTTTCTTCAGTGGTTCTTGGGCTCTGTATTTTTATATGTATTTTCTCTGTTGGGCTTCTGGGTCTTCTCCAGATCTTCAGTGAAAACTTGTTCGTATCTTTTGACCGTTCACTTGACATTTTGGACCTTGTATTGTTCTTCGTCTAGGCTTGACTAGGATCCGTCTAATAGTTGGTCAAAAGTCCCTTTTTCTGTTGTTTTGTGTCTTTTTCACTGTATTTGCTCCAGAAACCTGTATCCTGTAATATGCAACAAACGTGCGTCAAGAGTACCTGTTTATTTATAAAAAGGATAAGAATAGGGGAATGCTAAATGCAATATTATGGTCTGAACAAATACCCCCAAACTTACCTTTTGCTCGTCCTCGTGCAAACTTATTATTTATTCACTAAAATCCTAACCGCACTTTCGCAGGGAAACGCGATTGCACTGAGCACGTGCAACAAGCCGTTAAACCTCTAGGTGTCCCTAGTAGGAGGAGTGTTGTCTCCTGAGGGGTTTCAGCGGATTACACCCACAAAATCCTATCAACTCGGCCCATTGAATTTTGTTTTCCAATTAGGTTTTCTAACAAGGAATTCTATTACCTTTTGACTCGCAAATTGTCCACCCATATTCTTCACACTTCCACATCATCTAACTTAAGATTATATATGTTCTATAGATTTACTTAGCTTTCGGCATCTCTTTAAGTTTTCCTTCTAGGGTTCAATCTCTACTTAGGGATTTCTATCAACTCTATTAAAGATACAAGTTCTATCTTTCATTCCTTTCTCTTATCTAAATTCCAATCACATACCCCTACGTGTGTGTATAGATCACCCCTACACTTGGAAATTCAAATCAAGCAATCGTACTTTCGTCCATTGTCCAAAGCACTTATTAATTCGTGAATTTTGAATTTCGCTTACACATCCTTCATGCGACTGTTAATACTTCTTGAGGTACCAACAACCGATTACAAGATGCGTTAGCACATTAAAGCGTACTTCCTAGTTTTGCAACACCCAAGGCTTTAGCAGTGACTCCCAAACCAGTTGGTCAAGGCACTAGGTGATGAAGCACCCTCACTAAATATTTTTCTATTTTTGCAGCCTTAAGTAATCACAAAAACCAGTGTCCATTTTTTTCTTTATTCACTTTTATTTTCTTTTATTTTCTTTGTCCCAAGGACTTTAGACAAGAGCATTTCAAGGTCTCTTCTACTATTCCAAGTTTCAAGGTGCGTGATTGTGCAAATTGTAGGGTATACATTTTCAGAATCTAGACTTAAGCTAGGAACTATTTTTCAAACTTATACTCTAATAAGAACATCAATACTCTTCCCTTGTTTCGACTTAGCCCAAGAAGTCAACCCAAAATTTGCCTATTTCTAAATAAACTACAAGGCATATACTTTCTACCGTTAAACTTTAAGGAATGTTATTTTTAGGGTTTTTAATTTACTAAGTCTAAGATCTAGTTGTTCCTAGCCAATTAACCCATTTGTCAAACTTTAATCAATTAGACCAAATTGAATACATTGATTTTTATAATTTTTGAAATTTTTCAATTTTTATGGGTTTTCAAATAAATATGCAAATGCAAAAATATGTACAAATGAATGCGAAGGAAGAAAACGTACCGAGCATACCCCCAAACTTGAACTTGACAGTGTCCTCACTGTCATGCTAAACCAAGAGGGTCAAAATACCGGCACTTCCCTGTTTATTTATTTATAATTTTTATTGTTAATGAAAACAAAAATATATACAGAAAGGCCCTCCCCCAAACTTCATTTAAACTATGTTAGACATTACTGCCAAACTTTGCATCGGCCAAAAGTCAACACCAACCAGTTGAAAAATTTATCAGTAAAGAATATTGGTTGGTGGAAGAATAAGTTGTGGTGGTCCGCAAAGAATTGGGGAAGATAGAAGTAGTGGTATGGGAGGTGTGGAGGTAAATATACAGGTGATAGTGATGCATCGAAACGAGAATGTAAATGATCAGCAATCAGTGGAGTGTTGGCATTCTCGTAGCTTATTAAAAGAAATAGGGGTATTTCAACTTCTAAAGGAGGAGGTTGACTCACCATAATACCCCCAAGATGTTCCTGTGGTTCCTCTAGTGACCTGGCATCATCCATCAATTGTGTATGATATTCAATTATGAGGGAACTGATCTCCTCGATGTCCGCCATAGTCCAACTGAAAACTTGCCGCCTATCTTGTAAGACTTTTAAAATAGGGTTCTCTTGCTCGAAGGCTAGAGAGGCTGATATTATAATGGGAAAAGTCTCATTCTCACCTATGTAAGCATATTTAAGGTGAGGTGGCAAGGACATGAGTTCGATTTTCGGAGGCGAAAGAATCATTGCGGAATCTACCTCGAACTCAAAGGACTCCAACACAGGTTCGAAATCACTGCAGACAACCGATTCGGAAGGCTCGACTAACTCATCCGAAAATGTAAAGGACTCAAATTCGGGCTGTGAGTCGTCGTCATCCGAAAAAGTGAAACATTCATAATCAATTTCGGTTGTGTCAATGGTGGTAGGCTCAAAGAGGGACACACTAGTGGCGTCAAAACTGTTTTCATCAAATAGAAATCTTTCAAGCTCGCAGTCCTCCTGCGTGATTTCGTGAATAGAGCAAACTTCTCGTGTACTAATTTTAGGCACGGGGGGCAGACTTCCCATCTTATAAATATTGAACTCACTAGACATCTTCTCAAAGGATAGAGTCATGGAGCCATTGCGACAGTTTATTACAGCATTGGAAGTGGCCAAAAATGGTCGACCAAGAATCACCGGAATTTGGTTTCTTGGGTTAGCAACAGGTTGTGTATCCATAACGATAAAATCAACGGGGAATATGAACTCCCCGACTTTGATCAACACATCCTATAGTTGACCCCTTGGATGGGTGATTGATCAATCAGCCATTTGGAGAGTGCAACGAGTGGGTTTCAACTCTCCAACTCCTAATTGTTCGTACACGGAGTAGGGAATCAGGTTAACACTAGACCCAAGATCTAAAAGTGCTCGATTAATTTTCTTATCCCCAATTGTGATTGAAATCGTAGGACAGCCGGGGTCCTTTCGTTTTTGGGGTAAGGTTTGATGGTGGTTAATAGCATTGCTCACTGCACTAGCCACTAGCACTTTCTTGGGTACTTGAGATGCCTTTCTCTTCGAGGTGCACAAGCCCTTTAAGATTTTCGCGTATGAAGGGACTTGTTGGATAGCATCCAAGAGAGGTATATTTATGCTAACCTGCTTAAATATCTCCACAATCTTCTCCACTTGTGCATTTGGTTTATTAGGACTCAACCTGTTTGGGAATGGAGCATTCTGAAAATTTGTTGAGTCAAAAGTCTGTGGAGTAGAATGTGGAGTAGGAACGGATCCCAGTGTGGATGTGTTCGTGTTGTGAGAAATGGGTCCGTTCGAGTCAGAAGTAGAGCCGTGTGAAGGGTGGAGAATAGGCTCTAAAGAAAAAGGTGAAGAAGGAAGTGAAGAAAATGAAGAAGGGGAAGAAGAACCACCGGCGGGGATGTCATCACTAGTTCCCACATTATTTTGCAACTCTCTTCCGGATCTCAACGTGGTCACCGCATTTACATTGTGATTGTGATATGCGTTTTGTGTGTGACCGGGATTGGGCAATGGTTGAGATGGAAGCTTTCCCTTTTCTCTCTCGCTCAACGCAGCAGTTAATTGTGCAATTTGTACCTCAATAGATTTGATACTTTGATCGTGTGAGGCATTGTTATTCATTAAAGATTGAACATAACTTTCAAATCTTGCTGCGGATTCTGTAGATTGCTTGAGAAATGCATCTAGACTTTTCTCGAGCGAGCTAACCTTATCATCATTTGGTTGAACTAAGTTGTTCGTTTGATTTGTATAAGGTTGTTGTTGGAAAGATTGCTGGTTTTGAGTTTGTGAGGGTGCTTGTTGTTGTTGTGGAGGAGGTCTTTGAAAATTATTATTCCCTTAAACTGTTGATTTGGGTGACTCCTCCACCCCTGATTGTATGTCGAAGAGTACGGATCATTTCTTTGTCGTTGCTGAAATGCAGCATTGACTTGATCCTGTCCTTGAATGGGTGCATTATAAGGACACTCTTCGGTTAGGTGCGACGGGTTCGAACAACAAGCACAAACAGTTCGTGTGGGTAGAGTAGGGGCAGGAGAAGACGATGAGATTTTGGTCTCAATGGCTTCTAGCTTTTTCATAAGTGAGGCCATCTCGGCCTTCATAGCAATCGACATATCTACTTGATGCATGCCTGCCCTAGATTGACCACTAGAAGATGATGTGGTCTTGGTACTCTCCCACTGAATTGTTTGCTCACTAAGATCCTCAAGAAACTGCCAAGCTTCGTCGCTAGACTTGGAGAGAAAATGACCCTGACATATTGTTTCTAGCAACTACTTCGTTGCTGCGTTCAATCCTTCGTATAATGTTTGGCAAAGTTGCCAACTTTCTATCCCATGATGAGGGCATTGAACAAGTAGGTCTTTAAATCTCTCGAAACACTTCCAAAATGGTTCGGAAGGAAGCTGTGAAAATTGTATTATCTCGTTACGGATTCTAGCAGTTTTGTGATGAGGATAGAACTTTTTCAGAAAAGCTCTCACAAACTCGTCCCAATTTCTAATGGAATGTGATGCAGTGCTGTATAGCCACTTCTCGGCTAGGTCACATAAGGTAAAAGGAATGACCCTTAGCCTTATAGAGTCATCACTTAATTGGGTAGTTTTCATCATGGCACAAACGTTTTGGAATTTATTAATAAAAATATATGCATCTTCAGATTCCAAACCATGAAATTTTGGCAGCATATTGATGAAATGTGGTTTTATTTCAAAATTATCCCCATTTGCCGGTGGGGGTGAAAGACATGTGGGTAAAGAAGTGCGGACGGGGTAGAAGAGATCCTGGAGCGCAACTCGTGCGGGCGCTACAACAGGCGGAAGATCCGGGTTATTCGCACCTGGCGGAGGTGGAATCATTCCCGTCGGTAAGGTATCGTTGGGGTTAAATCCTGACATACCTTCGAAAGAAGAATTTGAAGGTGGAGGTAAGGAAATGGACGGAATGTCGACGAAGGGTTCGTCGAAGGGTTCGTCGGTCGGGACCAACGAAACACAGACTAATCGGGCGTTAGTATCCCTAGTCCAAAATGACATACACTAAAGGAGTAGTGTAGTCAGAAAAAATAGAAAAACAGAATGTGGGGGTAAGATAACGTCAATGAGAAGAAGTGAGTGGAAGTGAGTTGCAAGTTTTCTTAGCGGCAAGTTGCAAGTTTTGAAAAGATTTTTCTTTATTTTTTTTATTGGAGAGTTTTGCAAGAAGGTCTAGAAAGGGGACTCGTGACACAAATGTATCAACCACACATGCACAATCAGGCCTAGATCTAGGGTCGCCTAGGTCTGCTAGACAGCTCCTAACTAGGGCTAGAAATAGGACCTCAAACCGCCTCTTCACGGACAAATACGGCCAGGTAAGTGGGAAGGAACCACCACTACAGTGGGCCTAATTAATAACCACTAGCCTAGACACCGCAATGTCGGTTAGGATAAACGGTCGATGCCTATACTAGTCCTTTTCCTATTGAGCTCGATGTCCTTAGGTCTGAGTCTAGTCTTTTTTAATTAATTGTGGTCGATGCAGAATGCTTTAGGTGTTTTCTGGGGTCCTGGGAAGGATGATGAAATCCCCACCCAATCTGAGTTTGGTCAATTAGCCCCTTAGAGTCCGGTTAAATTATGCAAAACAATAAAATTTCACTTGCAATCAATTTTTAGCGCGGCGCAAAGAAACTTGCAGAAAGTCTGTTATGTAGAAGGGGGAGAAAATTTTTAGCGCAAAGAAATCCTGCAGAAATTTTTTACAGTGGATATATGGAGGTTGGCAGAGGGGGTTGAAAAGATCTTACAGTGCAAATTTGGTCAACAGTTGATGTCACCAGAGCGCGGATCCGCGGCCCAAGTGAGTTCCTGCCGCGTTTTCGCGATTGTATTGAAGGCACGGTTCCCGAGAAAAATTTGTATGCGATGATGACACTAAACCACCGCCCTTCCGCGGTCTAGAGTAGGTTTATGCCGCGTTTTCGCGGTTGAATGGAGGGATCAGGTTCTAGGAAAATTTGTGCTATTCTGTTTTGGGTTTTCCTTTCTGTTCTGATATGTACTTTTCTAATTTGCCCTCTGTAAAATTCCAGATCCGAGCTTCCTCGCTATTCCTGCAAGATTCAAAAGATACACCCTTCAAACAGATCAAAATTGATAATTTTTTAATATTTTTTTTATATTTTCAGATTTTTATAATTTTTAAAATTTATATCAACCCGAAAATTCACAAAAAGAAATATTATGCCGTCCCCGGCAACGGCGCCATTTGATTAATTGTCAAAACTTGTACTTACCGCAATCAGAAACGGCGTCGCTTCGCAGCTAGCCGGTGAGTACGGGTCGATCCACAGAGACGGGTAAATTTCTTTTTTGTGTTTTAACGAGTTGATTCAAGATGTCGTTTTGGTTGGTTTATAAAAATCTATAAAAACTGGATCTAATTAATCTAATTAAGAGTCTTGCTAGGGTTAGGCTTAGGGGAAGTTTTGGAGATTAACGTTTTTCTTCACCGCTTTCAATGCCTTCTTTTTTAGATCTATTAGATGTTAAGGTAATTATTAATAAAGTGGATCCAAATCTTTTGGGAAGATATTTCTTCCTCTAGATTTGTATCCTTCTTTTGTTGATAATTACCCTAACCCCCACGGAAAACGCGCGCAACCGGCCCTTTATACTACGGTTCATCATTACCTCGATGGGTAGGATGCCGCAGGGAGCGGATGTGCTCGTATGCGTGGAGTTCTAATTCATTAGGTGAAAGTGGCATTGAAAGGGGTGAGAGATCTCATCTCTCAACCCTTTCCCTAAGGCTAACCCTAACAAGCGAGGAGATTACTCGCTCATTAGGGTATGATAAGGCATAATAATTAAAAGAAAGAAAGACATAATTTACCTTCCTAAGTTGACGGCTCCCTCCAAACAAGAAGAACAGATCTGAATTTATCTCTCAGAAAGTCTGAATTTTATTGATTGAAAAGAGGCATAGGGTTTTACAATTTTGAGATTACAATTTATAAGTAAACAGGAGAATTAGGGTTTCAGAGTCTCGCACATGCCCAATTACTGATTTGACCTCTAAAAATCCCAACACCCGAACCGTCGCGAGAACAGAAGAAAAATCCACCGACACGGGCATTAGACAGCCGCGGATCCGCGGCATTGGTTGGCTTGGGCCGCGGATCCGCGGCCCTTTGGTGGTCTTGGGCCGCCAAACTTTTGGGCTTTCTTCAGTGGTTCTTGGGCTATGCATTTTTATATGTATTTTCTCTGTTGGGCTTCTGGGTCTTCTCCAGATCTTCAGTGAAAACTTGTTCGTATCTTTTGACCGTTCACTTGACATTTTGGACCTTGTATTGTTCTTCGTCTAGGCTTGACTAGGATCCGTCTAATAGTTGGTCAAAAGTCCCTTTTTCTGTTGTTTTGTGTCTTTTTCACTGTATTTGCTCCAGAAACCTGTATCCTGTAATATGCAACAAACGTGCGTCAAGAGTACCTGTTTATTTATAAAAAGGATAAGAATAGGGGAATGCTAAATGCAATATTATGGTCTGAACATGTGTTTCTCAACTCCTTTCTCTACACTCCATTCTTTCACCAACCCTACCATTATCACGATAGAATTTTTGAATGGTTGGTGCTAACTTTTGGCCTGTGTAAGGCCTTGTATAGTTAATTTTTCTCCTTCCTAACTCTGAACTTTAACGTTTAAACAGTGAAAACTCTGTTTCACTTAAGTTTGGGGGGGACCTTGTTGTATATATATTTTGTTTTTCTTTTAACAATAATAAAAAAAATTGTAAATAAATAAAAAGGGGAATACCGGCCATTTTGACCCTCTTGGTGTAGCATGACAGTGAGGACACTGTCAAGTTTAAGTTTGGGGGTGTGCTCGGTAAACCTTCTTCCTTCGCATTCATGTGTATATTTTTGCATTTGCAAACTTATTTTAAAACCCACAAAAATTGAAATTTTTTAAAAATTATAAAAATTAAAACATTCAATTTTGGCCATATTTGACTTAAGTTTAATAAGACGGTTAACTAGCTAGGAACAACTAGATCTTAGATTTCGTAAATTAAAACCCTAAAAATAACCTTTCTTAAAATTTAACGGTAGAAAGTATATGTCTTTGTAGTTTATTTAGAAATAGGCAAATTTCGAGTTGACTTCTTGGGCTAAGTTAAAACAAGGGAAAGGTATTGATATTTTTATTAAAGTAAAAGTCTGAAAAATAATTCCTAAGCTTAAGTCTAAATTCTGAAAATATATACCCTACAAATTGCACAAACACGAACCTTGAAATTTGGAATAGTAGAAGAGACCTTGAAATGCTCTTGTCTAAAGTCCTTAGTACGAAGAAAAATAAAAATACATGTGTGACTAAAGAGATAAAAAAATGAACACTGGTTTTTGTAATTACTTAAGACTGCATTAATAGAAAAAATATTTAGCGAGGGTGCTTCATCACCTAGTGCCTTAGACCAACTGGTTTGAAAGTGCTAAAAGCCTTAGGGATTACAAGACTAAGAATTATGTTTTAAAGTGCAACCACATTTTGTAATCGGTCGTTAGTACCTCAAGAAGTATTAACGGTCGCATGAAGGATGTGTGAGCAATTTCATCAAAAAATTCACCAATTGAAAAGTGCTTTGGACGACGGACAAGAGTATGATAGCTTGATTTGAATTTCCAAGTGTAGGGGTGATATATACACACACGTAGGGGTATGTTATTGGGGTTTAGATGAGAGATAGGAATGAAACATAGGACTTATATTTTTAATAGAGATGATAAAAATTTCTAAGTTGAGATGGAACCCTAGAAGGAAAACTTAAAAGATGCCAAAAGCTAAGTAAATTCACAAGAATATATATAATCTTAAGTTAAATGATAAGGAAGAGTGAAAAATACGGGTGGATAATTTATGAGTCGATGATAATAGAGTTCTTGTTAGAAAACCTAATTGGAGAATAAAAGTCAATATGCCGAATTGATAGGATTTTGTGGGTAGTATCCGCTGAAAACCCTCAGGAGACAACACTCCTCCTACTAGGGACACCTAGAGGTTTAACGGCTTGTTGCACGAGCTCAGTGCAATCGCGTTTCCCTGCGAAAGTGAGGTTATGTCTTTTTCGAGAATAAAACTAGGTTTGCTCGAGGACGAGCAAAAGATAAGTTTGTGGGTATTTGTTCATATCATAATTTTGCATTCTTATAGACCCCATTCTTATTCATTTTACAAATAAACAGGTGGTTTTGATCCATGTCTGCTACATAGTTGCAGGTTACAGATTCTCGGAACAAAAACAATGAAATTGATGAAAAGATGATACAAAGTGAGACTACGACCAACAAATCGAAAGATCTTGACCATGCCTACAATTTGAAGACTAAACGAAGATCAATGAACAATTTCACAAAGAACAAAGGCAGCGCAAGGTTTAAGACTTCGTCACGAAGCAAACGGTAAAAGTCCACGACTTTATTCACTGTGGAAATCTGGAAGAAATCTAGAAGACAATCTGAGAAACCAAGTGAAGAAAATAGGAGAAACAAAGCAACAGAAGAAGACATAAAAAATGAAGCATCAAGCTCTCCATATGGCCATAGAACCCAAGCTTATGGCCGTAGATCCGCGGTCATATAGTGCCCGTGTCGGTGGAAAATTGTAACGGTGGAGTCGGTGCGCTGACTAGTCTTCTTAGGGGTATACTTGTAATTGCAGATGTGAGTCGATTGTAACCCTAGGGTTTCTATGTTCTATAAATAGAAATCCTAAACCTCTTTTTGAGGATGCCTCTTCTTGTGCCTCATTGTTTCTATCTAAATTCAGAATTTCAATTCTTGTAAAGTATGAAGAGTGCATCAAATTAGAGTAAGTTTTCTATTCTTGCCCTAGTTAATTTTATTATCTGCCCTAGTATAATTTTCCTTTCTGCCCTAATTTAGATTTTATTCTCTGTTCTAGTTAATTAGTTTAGAACATGTTAATCAATTCCCTAATGAGTGAGTAGTCTCCTCACTTGTTAGGGTTAGATTTAGGGAAGGCTTGAGAGATGAAGATCTCTCACCCCTTTCTTGCCCATCACACGTTTTTATAGGACTCCATGCATACATACACACACCGCTCCCTACGGCACCCTATTCCATGAGGTAGTGGTGATACCGTAGTATAAACGACCGGCTGCGTATGTTTTCCATGGAGGTTAGGGTAAGAATTAAGAAAGGAAGGACATGAACCTAGAGGAAGAAACATCGTTTCTTCCCGATGGTACTAATCCACTTTATTAATTATTACCATAACACTTCATAGATCTTAAATAGGGCATAGAAAGCGGTGAGAAATATTGACTTTCCAAACTTAACCTAAATCTAACCCTTGAAAGATTTTAATCTAGATCAACTTAGTTTTTAGATTTAATCAATCCAACACCGTTTGGAATTAACTCATTAAAACAAATTGAGAATACACAAAATCCCTGTGGACCGACCCGTACTTACCGGCTAGCTACCAAGCGACGCCGTTCTTGATTGCGGTAAAATTATTCTTTGATTCATCTTTTAAAAAGCGTACACGCGACTAACTCATTTCAAATCAGCCACCGTTTCCGTTATATGTATATTCTTTATTTCTGGACTTAGCGGTTCACATGTGGTCGTAGTCGCCACTTTATATATTATTATTTATTGAGACATGATCAGGTTGCGATCGTTGTAGCCGTTGTATAATACAGGTTATAGGTTTACCCCGCGAAGAAGCGCACAGGCAGATGTGTTCTAAATTGCAGCGGGTGGCCATCTCAAGGTGTTGGGATCGGGTCACTCGAGTTTAGGATTGGTGGGTTGCTTGCCGCGCTTGTAGAGGGTATAAGGTAGACCCGCGGAGGAGTGCTCAAGTCACCGGATATAAGAAAGTGCCGGGTGGCCCCCTCATGGTGATGATGATAGGTTGCCTCATTTCTTAGATTGGCTGGCAGCTTGCCGCACTCGTAGGGGTCTGCTTTTGGTTACGCACGGGCTATTTACACGACCGGGGAATGTCGCGTTTCGTCTGTGGCTCGAACGAAATGCGGGATTCATAGGTAATCCAACCATTTCTATTATGTGATGTTCATTGCATGCCCGTAATGTGTTTACCTGCCTGTGATGATATTTATCGCTTGCATGTAATGCTGATTATCTGCCTGCGATAATATATATATATATATATATATATGTTATATACGTTTTGCACCCGCGCTAGCCCTGCCCTTACCCTGTCGTAAGTTAAGTAACCTTACGGTGAAGTCCCGGGACCCCGTAGCGAATGCGGATGCCGTATATGTGCATTCTATTTTTCTTTTCATATCATGCTTTATATGTAATGGTGTGAGTAGATGCTAGATAATATAAGATTATCTATATGATGGGATTGCATTGATTCGGATTAATGCAAAGATAATAAACCTAAAACACGTTGTAGGGACCAAATATCAGATTTTGTGGTGTTATAGTCGAATCTTTTGCTTTGCACAGAGTATTCAGTCAGGAATATCCTTGACCTCATTTCACGAGGAAAGAGCCTAGATCCCTTCACAGGGAGTGACCTCTTTGACAAAAGATTGTGTTGCTATAAATTTGAAAATTGTATAGCCGTAGCCTTTTGCTTTGCATCGAGATATTTGGTTAGGAATAACCTGCACCTCATTCAATGAGGGAAGAGCCTTGATCCCTTCACCGAGGGTTTGCTCTTAACCAAAAGTTTATGTTACTATAAATTTGCAAAACCACTTGATTCATACGATGAGATCAAGTTCATTATGTTAAAGGTTTTCTTCAAAACCAGCAGTAGCCCTTTGTCATTTCAGGAAGTAAAGTATTTAGTATTCGTGCTGCGTTTGTTGATCATTCGTCAATGCGTAATGTACGGTAGCTAAGTGATGTCTTTCTGCTTGCATGTGATGCGATTGGCTAGAACGGCCGTATGACTTTGTTGATCATTCGTCAAGGGCCTATACAGGTGGATCTAGACTAATCAAGAAATGACGGGTTGAACTTGACTAGAATTCTTTGATTTGTTGATCATTCGCCAAAGTTATAGGGTCCAAGGGGTAAAATCTAATATCGGGAGTTTCAAGTTTTGAAACTTGTAATGAGATTGCATACCTTCTATAGAGTGTGGTAATTTTTTGACCATTCATCAAGATTACCACGCCATGATAGGTTGGATTCCGATTCCCGCTGTGAGTAATAGTTACTCTCGGAATATGATCTCGGTTAATTATCCTTTTAGGGTTTGAAGAAGAATTCAACGGAACAGTGGGAGTCATTCTGATTAGATAAATATATCAATCTAATCTTGAAAGAGTGTACGATAAGTGTTTCTTTTCTCTCTCTGATAGTGACTGACCTTCAACTAAAAACTCGTAAACCAAGTTAACCGAACATTTTTACAATCAACGGTTTTAGAATGTCATGATTGCCCTATTTCACGACATAGTCGCATATGTCTTTACCCCTCCCACTACCCCTTTTGCTTCTTCCAGAACACTCCGTATTCGATATCGAGATCCATATTGCATGGAAGGTCATATCGTATAATTACATACGAACTCGGAAAAAGCGTTCCAGTCGAGGATGGTTGATTGAAAGGGTTTCTCACCCTAGCATTTAAAGTCATATTCCGCAATCAAGACAGGTTTGCTTTGTAGCTAACCAGTTGAGTACGGGTCAATCCACAGAGAGATGGGAGTCTTTTTCTTTATGTTTAATGAGTTAAGTCAAGTTTGTCCAAGTTTATTCGATGCTAACTATGTGTTTTGATATGTATGTTAATAGAAGCTTGTTAGGGTTAGGATTAAGTTAGTTTGAGTTAGGAGTTCGCTCACTTCTTTCATTTACCTCTCTTGATATTGACGTTACGGTAATCAGCAACAACGGGGATTAGCACGACTAGGAAGGATACTTGTAAGTATAAACTAGGCTTTCCAACGCTTAATTCCTTCTTTTTGGTCCTTATCCATCCGTTCTTGGCTCTTAACCATAATCTCTGGTCAATCCAACACAACCGGTCTCAGTAGGGTGTCACCACTATCATAGAGGATAAGGTGTCTTAGAGAGCGGAATGTGGATGTCTTGACGGGAGTTCAATTCAAGATGTCGGGCAAAGAAAAAAGTGGGGGAGATTTCCTTCTCTCAAACTTCTCTTATCTTATCCTAACAAGTGGGAAAACCACTCACTCATTATTAAAAAAAAAGGAAAATAAAAACAAGTAGAGAAGATAGAAAGAAATGAGGTAGAAGACGGCAACTAACTACTTGGGATCTTACTTGAGCAAGAATTACACTTGAGTATCATGGTTGCAATGATGTAATGACTCTGTTTTGATTGTACAAAAATTTTAAAAGTTAATGTATAGAATGGAGTATTTGCAAGCTTGAGTATACTTTAAGTATTATTTTTGTTTGAAAACAACAATAAAGCACTTGTAGCTCATTGGTAAAGTCTTGCACTTCTGTGACATAGCCTCTGTGTTCAAATCCCCCCAGCCACATATTATTTTTACTAATTTTTTATTTTAAACTTTTTGGAAGCCCAAAATTTTACACGTGCAATATACGTAAAAATGAAAAGTCAGATAAAATAAACATGCGCAAAAGGGTATTTATACAGATTAGGACACGTGGCATCGATCCAGAGCCCCATCCCTACAGATGGCTGGCGAGATTGGCACTTGGGCCGGCGCCGCCGCCACCCCTGTAGCAAATTCCCCCTAACTCTGCACCTCAGTCCCTTAGCCTATTCCCACTATTCCTATGCTGTTTGATTTCCCTGTAAATTAATAGAGAGATTAAAATCCTATTAATCCAAGTTTAAATGCATTTTTAATTCTCTCTTCAATTCTCAAAACCTTAATTTTACCCTATAAATATAACATCATACCCTAGCCCCCTCATTCTGAAATCTATTGTCAAAAATTCTCAAAATTTTCCAAGTCAAAGAAGAGTACAAGTAGAGTTAGCACTAGGTCAACTTTCCGGCGAGAATTCGAAGTGATTCCGGCGACCCCGCGACTCCACGAAGCCACCAATCTTTTCCTAAACCTCCACTTTCTTCTCTAAGCTAGTAATTTCCACTTCTCTTCTTATCTTCTTAATTTAAAATGATCTCTTTTCAAAATTACGTCGGTAAGTGGAGTTATACCGACCTTTAATTCTATTCTCTTTTAAACATCAATTTCCTCTTAAGAACTACTTAATCATATCATTACTCTTTCTTGTTAAACATTAACTAATATTTAAAAACAAGTTTCATTTTCAAATTTCATGTAAAACAACTTTTATTAAATTTTTACGCTTAAATACCATGAACTTACATATGACATCGTTTAATCATTCTTGCTTATATTACCTTTAGAAAAATCTCATGAGATAATGACCTACCTCTCACAAACACGCATCTTGACATTGCAAGATTGGCAAATACGACTTTTACATCAAAATACCATAAACTATCAAAACCCGTATTCTTTAAATTGTGTTATTTAAATTCCTTACAATTATTCCTCTACAACCCATTTTGGAGAACTCGATCGGGATGGTGCGGGTTATCACATATCCTCGGGACTAGTAGAGCGAGATACAGACCTCCTCACGGAGCATACGATCTCGATGGAATTTTTAATGCAATTTTAAAGAAAAAACGTGATTTTCTATTTAATAAATAAATTTTATTTTTAATAATTATATATAAATATTATCAAACCATCTATTTTAAATATATAATAAATTCCATATTTTTCTAAACAAAAGAAAAGAATTACAGGTTTTATGAAAATACCATCAAGAATCCATACAAGTCGACTTTACACTAAAATACCATGTATTATTCAAGCTAGGTATTTATTCACTAAAATGCCTCACTTTTAAAAAAAATTACATCCATGAATACCCTAAATACGATAAATAAATACTTAAGGTTTATTTTGAAAATATACTAAAAATATTTTTCATAAAACCCCCTCAAGTTATATTAAATTTACATTAAGGACCCTAGTAAATATAGATTTAAGCGGGACCATTTCTCTTGAGCCTCAGAGAGCCGGAGAAAGAAGGTGCTTGCCTATTTAAGATAGAAAACTAAAATAGGGTTATCAATGGTAATTGGCTTGGAAAAAGTCACAAATCCTGCCGTCTATGTGCAGCAGTTACCGATAACTCCTAAATCTAATTCAGGACCCAAATCTGTTTAAGTGTATGACTCAATCTGAGTCTCAGTCTAATCTGAATACAATCCAAATATGAATCCAACTATAACTCCAATTCAACATGAATCCAATATATCAAACATGAACACTTAAACATGAATACCGAACAATACATTCAACATGTCTTGACTTGACCAAATCATGGATATATCATGAACTTGACTACATGACTATCCGTTATATCCTGATCCGTTTACATGAACAATTTATACCATGGCCTTGGCAAGTCCTATATTTACAATCAATACAATATGCATTACGGGGTTTAACGAAGTAGATTGGTACGGAATGTATTAGAAGTGGAATGAGACGGTCACTATAATACACCTAACCTGAATATCCGTGCTGTTGTTCTGTGGTTTTAACGGGACCTTATACTCCATATGCCTTAGTCCACGGAGCAAGTTGGACTCTTCTCATATACACTGATACATTCTGTACCAAGCTACAAAAAACTACGTTAGTAGAACAAAAATAGATAAATTATCAGATCTATTCCTTTTACTTGATCTATCTCTCTTTTGGGACTTACCGAGCGATTGTTCGCTAATGACATCCCTATTTCTTTTTCTTTGGAATGTTGTCAGGAGGACCCGACTCTCATGAGATCGAGTCCAATCAGGAAGATTTGGAGCAGTTTGCTGAGGAGCCAGAGTTCTAATTCTTACTTGTACTTACTTTTCTTTTCAGTTCATATGCCATTGTTTAAGCATTGCTTTCCATTATTGTATTTTACTTTTCAGTTGTATGTAAAGAATGAATATAAATAAAAGTTGTCGTTTCATTACATCTCTTGTCATTCTTGTGCTTTACTTTTATATTGCTTATTTACGAGTAACGTGTTTACTTCTGAGTAAATACGTCGCGGTCTCGCCATGTCTACTTCCCCGTATATTGGGAAGCGGGGCGTGATAGGTTTTGTTGGTGGCCCATGCAGGTCAGTTATGCATGGAAACCTAAGCAATATATCACAAGAATTATATGAATCAGCAACTAAAAACATTCTTTACATTTCAAATTCCTTGAATCTATCCTAACCCTATTTTTTTTCAAGGTTATGGATTCCCCGAACAACACCAACACCAACGTGAATGGCAACACCCCACCATCACCTTTACCACTTACACCTACCATAGCAGCTCCCATCAATGAGCAAACGGTGTTTCTTGAGGCAATCAAGAGCCTCTTGGAGGGACATCAGTAGCAGACTGCTATCCTATTGCACCATCCAGAAACCGAGGCACCCGGAGTGAAGCAATTCCGGGCTTTGCACCCGAAGCAATTTTCAGGGAAAGAGAGCCCCCTACAAGCTGAAGAATGGGCTCAATCGATTGAGGACGATCTGGCAGCAGCACAAGTGCAAGAAATTGCTTGGGTAAGGGTTGCGAAGCTGCAACTAATTGACATTGCCAGGGTATGGTGGAAGGCTGAAGAAAGCCGACTTACCCAGCCGATCGAATGGAAGACATTTTGCGACATGTTCGATGCGAAATATTTTCCTGTGACTGCCCGTTTTGACATGGAGTAGCAATTAACTCACCTGCAATAAGGCTCTATTTGGAGAAAATATGTGGATGAGTTTGATGCTGAATTCACCATGCTGAGCAGGTAAAATATGTCTCAAATATTCGATTTTCTTGATATCACATACTACACTGCTAACACAAGACCATAACAGGTTCGCAGCACATCTCATACAGACTGCTGAGATCAGGACTAGACGATTTCAACAAGGGTTAGACCCGGAGATCCAATATACTCTAGCTACAGGGGATTTCCCAACCCATGACCTTGCTTTGAAGGCTACCCGAAAATATGAGGCAGTTGTGAAGAAGAAGGGCAGACCTCAATCTGCCGGTGTGAAACGCCCTGCTACTCAGATAGCAGGAGGAGCCTCTTCCAGGACACCGTTTGTATCCAGGAGACCGGGAGTAATTTTTAATTGGCCCAGTCTAGACTTTTGCACTTACTGCAGGAGGAATGGACACCTGGCGAAAGACTGCAGGCGTGCAAACGACCTGTGCTTAGTCTGCGGCTCATCCACTCACGACATTGTTGTGTGTCCTCATAGGCTCAATCCGAATCTAGCCTCAAACCAGCCATCACTTATCCGCAGCGGCCATCTATCCAGGCACCTGCTCCTCGACTTGCTTTCCCAGCTCCACCTCCTCGTGGACCTACTGCACCTCCTCCTCGTCAGTTCCATCAAGCACAAAGGAACCTACCTCAAGGACAGAGGAATAGACAAAGGAATGCTCCCCCAGTAAAGAGGAATGTACCTAGGCGTCAGGCTTTCACAATGACTGTGGAAGATGTTAAAGCCACTGGCCAAGTCATCACTGCTAACTTCCCATCTTTCAAATCTGTTCAATACTTGTTTACATCCATATAATCTTTTTCTATACCTAAACATATCCCACACAACTTAGGTACAATCTTAGCAGCCTCCGTACCTGCACTATCACTCTTCGATACTGGAGCATCACATTGCTTTATGTCTCAACAGTTCGTCCAAACTCATGTGATTCCAGTAAAACCGCTCGTATCCAGCTGGAATGTCAGTTCAGGGAACGACGTTCTAAAGGCAACTTTAGGATACGACCTGTGTCCAGTGGTCATCTGCAATAGAGAATTTTATGCCGACTTCAAGGTGCTGGACATACCGAACTTCGACGTAGTCTTGGGTATGGACTGGCTACGAACTTTCTACGCTACCATCGACTATCATTAAAGAAGGGTAGTGTTTGAGATTCCAGACCATACGGTCTTTTATTTCAAGAGTGGAGACCGAACCCCAGAACCTAGCACCTACAAGGATAAACCAAGCAAGGCGGCGATTGCAAAAATACAAGCTGAAGAAGATAAGCCAGAAGTAGTTCGAGAGTTCGAAAATGTATTTCCTGAAGACATCTTAGGTTTGCCTTCCGATCGAGCTCTTGAATTTAGTATTGACTTAGTACCTGGTGCACAACCGGTGATCAAAGTATCATATCGCTTAAGTCCTGAAGAATTGAAGGAGATCTGTACTCAATTGGACGAACTTTTGAAGAAAGGATGGATTCGTCCCAGTACTTAAAGTTGGAGATCTCCAGTTCTTCTTGTGAAAAAGAAGGAAGGTTCATACATAATATGCATAGACTACCGAGCTCTGTACAAAGTCACGATAAAGAACAAGTATCCACCACCGTGCATCGACGCTCTGTTCGATCAGCTAAGTGGGTCTTGCGTTTTCTCAAAGTTAGATTTTCGTTCAGGTTATCATCAGGTGAAAGTCAAAGAGTCTGATATTCCGAAGACGGCATTCAGGACTCGCTATGGTCATTATGAATTTCTCATGATGCCATTTGGAGTGACCAATGCACCAACTATATTTATGAATTTGATGAACCAGGTTTTCCGAGAGTACCTAGACAGGTTCGTTGTCATATTTATCGATGACATCCTGGTGTATTCAAAGAATCGGAAAGTGCACGATGAACATTTACGAATTGTCCTAGAGACTTTGCGACAGCATCAACTCTATGCCAAGTAGTGTGAATTTTGGCTAGATCAAGTCGGATTTCTAGGATGTATCGTTTCAGGCGAAGGAATCTCTGTGGATCCAGCTAAAGTATCAGCAGTAAGCGAATGGCCGATGTTTACCGCCGAAAACAGAGACGAACCGGGATGGATCGTCTTGCCTGAATTTGGGGGCAGATGATATTTGGTTTTATCCGTCCATCTCTCTGAAGATTCCAAGTTGATTTATGGCACCGTGTATCGGAGATTTGGACGGATGCGGCCGTTGTAGTAAACTTTATCAGATTCCCCCTCGTTTGTGAGGGTTTTTTTTATTGTGGGGACGCTCTTCCCTGCAGGCGCAAGTCCCTATAGTTAATTACATTACCGCATCGCGATAACCACTTTCTCCTGCTCCAGAGGTTCACTTCGTATCGTGTGTGTTTGTTTTATTTTTGGTTGCCCATGGATTGTATACGGAGACTAATTTATGTTGTCGCCCATAGGGCGTGGATTAGTCCAAATCCGTATATTCTTAGATTTGGGTTTGGTTTGATTAAAGGATCGTTAATCTTGTTTGAGATTATGATCAACTTTAATATTTGTTGAGAATACGTTAGTCCAATTTAAGACTAAGTTCTTGTTCAGTCGAAAATATTGCATTTTTAACATGACAATTTCCTTGCTTTTCTTAATCGTCTAAAGGTGTTTGTTATAAATATAACACATATTAGAAGTTCATCTGTAAAATACCATTTACCATATGTTTATATATTATAATCAACATTATGAAGGAAATTGTATATTTAATATTTTACGCATAATATTTTGTATCTCAAACATAACTAACATTCTTTATTGAGATATTGTGCAAGTTTAACTCAGGTCAGATATCCGGAATCAAGAATCTACCGTTAAATTAAAGAAAGTCGAAGAATCAAATACTGGCAAAGACTCGGAAAAGATAAGAAGGTTCCAGACATCAAATAAAGACCCAAATACCAACATAAGAAGAATCCAGAAGATTGAAGCTAACAACTCACCGAGTCGGCCGAATTGACGCGGTTCCGCGGTCAAGAAGAGGAGTTAGGGTTCAAGATTCTTCTGGAATCTTCTTTGCAACAAAGTTATTTTGTTGGGATTTTCTGTTACTGGATTGGGGCTATAAAAAGGATCGAGGGCTACATCTACAAAGGATCCAATTTTCATCCAATTTCATTCTTAAAAAGAGCCAAGAACAACAACAAAATCTCCACATCAAATCCAATATCAAAAAGGGGATCTAAGATCTAAGATCAAGAATCTTCGATCTTAAGATCCTCGATCAAGAAATCATCGAGAAATTCATCAAGCGACATCAATCAATTCTCCTTTACACGAAGCCGATTATCATCATCAACGAGCAAGCGATCGAAGATAGGTCCACGATTCGAAGGGATCAAGCGACGTGAAGATCGACGGAACATTTACTTCTTCGAGGCAGAGATCGAGAGCAATTCTTCTTTCTCTTGTAATCTAAACTCAAATAAATGTATTGTGAAGTTGAGTAATAAAGGTAGATCATCAGTTTTATCAATTCGCTTTCTTTAATTTCTGCATTATGAATTCTTTCTCTATTCTTTCTTTTATTTTCATGATGCGCGAATAATTCTCCGCTTGATAGGATTCATAGGATCAGGATAGATCAATGGGTGAGAAAATTCTATACTCTTTTTAAGTCTTATGAAGTTTATAAATTTTAACAAAAGAATCGTCAACATCCTCATCTGGCGCGATATCAATTTCTTGATAATCTCAACCACGATTTGAGATAAGATTGCCGATTTTTTTTTAAGGGCTAGACATGAAAGGACAAGGGTTAATAGAGGAGAAACCCTAATTTCTTCCAAAAAACCCTAATTCTCATTCATCGCCATCAATCTAGTTTTAAATCTATCATTAGATAAGATGAGTCATCTTTATTAGTCATTCAGGGCTACTAAATCCAATTGAATCCTACAAGCCTTCTTCATATAAATTTTACTTGATAATTCAATTAGATCTTAAACTATTTTCTTGATTTTCTTGAAACTATTTTCTTGATTTTCTTGAAACTATTTTCTTGATTTTCTTGAAACTATCTTCTTGATTTTCTTGATTTTCTCTTTTCTATTTCTTTAAATTGATCTAAAGCAAGAACTATAAAATTACATGAATCCCAGAAGACGACCCGTACTTACTAAAGGTTCACTACACGCGACACCATTATTGATTGCCGTTATTTTACTACTACCTTTTCTTTCACAAAAGCACATATCAAATCAACACGATTTTGGGATCATTCAGACCCAACAAAAGAACATTTGGGCTCTATTGCTTTAGTTTAAGGATGTTTTGGTCCGTTGTTAGTTTAAGCACGTTTCGGCCCACAGATCACCATTTTTTAGGTGAGATTTTAGTTTAAGGACGTTACGGTCCGTTGCCTCCATTTTGGGAAGTGCACCCAAAAGCAGTTGGTTCTCGGAACCCGCCACCTCTCTGAAAACGTTGAGAAATTACAACGTCATGTATCAGAGGTCTGGAAAGACGTACCCTTGAACCAATTCCAAGTTTGGGGGAAAAGGAATTGATGGTTGAGCCCAGAAATCATTAGTCATATTTTGAGACTAAGATTTCTTCATTAGTTTTGGGAAGTCATGAGTATAGAGGCTCAATCTATTTGGAGATCGAAGATGTTTTAATCTCAAGAAAACTTAGCCAACTTGAGCTTGGAGTTGATTTCCCATAGTGTTAAACACTAATATATGTTCAGCACTCACGTGTTCCCACGTGAGGTTCTAAAGCAGAGTTAAACACTGGATTCCGGGGGCGCTCACGTGTGGCACGTAAGGCACCTCAAAGCTGGCGCTGTACATTGGGTTCAAGTCCCCGTTTATATATAAGTGTTAAACACTTAATTCTTATGGCACTCACGTGTGAGCATGTGAGGCGCCCCAAAGTTGGTACTGCCTTTTTGGTTTTATTCCCCTATTCTTTTATAAGTGCTAAGCACTCGGCTCACGTGTGAGAATGTGAGGCGCCCGAAATACTGTTCTATGGATTTTATTTCTCTTTCCTTTATATGTGCTAAGCACTTGGACCCTGTGGTGCTCACGTGCGAACACGTGAGGCACCTTCAAAATGTGAGCGCTATTTTTGGGTCTGTTCCCTTTTTCATATAAGTTCTAAGCACTTGATTGGGGGTCGCGTGGAAAACATGTGACTGCCTTAGGAGGCACTTCTTGTTCTTCTTTTAGGCGCTCGCGTGGAAAACATGTGACTATCCTAGGAGGCACTTCTTGTTCTTTTTAAATGCTCGCGTGTGAAACACGTGACTCGGTCCCAGCCATTCTTTTTTGTTCATCAGAGGTGCTCACATGGGAAAACACGTGAGGTTTCGTTATAGTTTTGAACAATAATGAATCACCAGTCTTTCCTTCTATGTGCATGAAGATTTTGATCTCATATTAACGATGCTGGGATCTGAGTTTAGAGAATTTCAAGTCTCTTGTTTTAGAAGAATTAAATTCTTTACAGGGTTAAACCCTAGTTTTATCAAAGGAATTAAATTCCTATATACTTGTGTAAGAATTAAATTCTTTGAACTTAGTTCTTTCCCCTAAGTTTTGAATCTGCATAACAGAATCTTCCTGATGAGAATTAAATTATCAACTTGTAGGGAGATCTGCTTCTGCAGACCTCAACCAGAGGAAGAACTAAGTTCTTATATGAAGGGTTAAACCCTTAAAGAGGCGAAAAAGGGATAGGATAATCTCTGTATTTTCTTCTTATCTAGGTTTTTTTTGTTTAAGAAGGGGATCTTCTTCTTTTAGAGAATTGAATTCTCTTTCTCTCTTTTTTTCTCCTTTTTTTGTATATTCTCTTCTGTTTCTTCCTTTTTTCTTTTAACTTAAAGTCTTGGGTTCTTTATATAGTAGAGAGAAGTTTGTTAATTAGTTTTATAAAATCTCTTATTGAGAGACTTCAATTGATTTGTGGTTTTTACCCGCTGTTGGATCTTTGATCCAAGGGTTACTGTCTTACAGAATATATTTTCTTATTTCTTAAACAAGATTAGGAAAATATTTTCCCGTACAGAATTTATTCTGTAGATTAGTGATTTTTAATCACCGTTGGATTTTTAATCCAAGGGTGCTTAGTTTAACAGAGCACAAATTTTCTTTGTTTTAAAGAGAGATGAAAAATATTTTTCAACTCATGGGATTCTTGATCCGCCAACTTTCTATTTAACAGAAAATATCATTTCCCATTCAAAAGTTCAATAGAATTTAATTCTATCATCATTGGATCTTTGATCCAACGGTTCCTTGTTGAGTAGAATTTTAATTCTACGTAGGGACGTGCCTTCACGTATTAAACACATGGGGCTATTTTAGCCTAGCAATTGTTTTAATTATTGTACCTATATGCGTTGCATATAGGAACTCACGTGTTAAACACGTGGGGATGTTTTAGCCTAGCAATTGTTTTAATTGCTGTGCATATATGCGTTGCATATAGGCACTCACGTATTAAACATGTGGGGCTGTTTTAGCCTAGCAATTGTTTTAATTGCTGTACATATATGCGTTGCATATATGCACTCATGTGTTAAACACGTGGGGTTGTTTTAGATTAGCAATTGTTTTAATTTCTGTGCCTATATGCGTTGCATATAGGCACTCACGTGTTAAACACATGGGGCTGTTTTTAGCCTAGCAATTGTTTTAATTGCTGTGCGTATATGCATTGCATATAGGCACTCACGTGTTAAACACATGGGGTTGTTTTAGTGAGGAACTTTCCCTCATCCCTTTTTTTATAAAGGAAGAAATGCCCCCCCAGCGTTGCTCTCACGTGTCTTGCACGTGAGTACAACGCTGTCTGTCCTCACAGCCGTTGGATTACCTAGGGCAATGGGAAGATGAACCTCTCCCCATCATGTCTTATAAATGCAAGGATTTTGCCTTTGGGAAGCCACTGTTCTTTCATCTTCTTCCTTACTTGTTTTCCCTTGAGAATTTATTTCTTTTCTTCAGAGCTTAGTTCTCTGCCCGCTAAGATCTCAGAGTTAAGCTCTGTTAAAACTTTTCTTTGGTAAGGATCATGAACGGGACCCCCTTCTCTTTTGCCTTTTTTTATGGTGGATTTTAAATCCAGGGACAGAGCGTTGCTCTCTTCTTGAACCGATTTCTTAAAAATCCAAAGCATACATTTTTTTTTGTAGATTTTGAAGTCTTGAATCAATGGGGATTGTTAATCCTCCCCTCAGGGTTTTACCCTGTCACCGATCTTTAAGATTCTTGGAATTTAATTCCATTTTCTTTGCATCCTTACTATAGTTTTTTTTGGGATTTAATCCCTTGGTTAAAGGAATTTATTTTCTTATTCACAGAGCTTGGCTCTGAAAGAGATTTAGATATTTCTGGGAATTTTATTCCCTACTGTTCTCGAATATTTGAGGGTTTTAATGCCCCTAAAGAAGATTTGATTCTGTCATGCTTTTAGCAGAACTTGCTTCAAAAGTTTGTTTAAACTTTACTGTTTCCTTGATGAGAATCCTTCTCGATTCTCTCAATGATTATTTTGCCTCATCATTGGTGAGTCGTCATTTAGATTTTGTGGGGTCCATGGGTTTTGCAGCCAGTGGTCCCATGGAACAAACATCCTGTCGTTTTCTTCTATTATTATATATATATATATATAGGTTTTATTAATGGTTTTTCTTTCCCTTATTTCAGGAACAATGGCTTCACTTCCCTACTTTCCTTATACTCGCTCAGACGCCGTTTTTCCGCAATCGCCGTCGGACGAGAAAGCTATGGCATTGATCAGGGCACATGACAGGGATTGTACGAGTCTACTCTTATGGGGGGGTTTGGTATGGTCATATCATTCGGAGCCGACGGAGCTTTACTTGTGAGGTGCCAACAGAGCCTCTCCGTCTAATATCGCTGATGGAACGCCCACAGACCGCTTATGAGGTGGAGGCGACTAACTGGACTCCTACAGGCCGGCTTGAGCCGTCAACAACTGGGATACCCAACCAGCCCCTGCCGGCTATAGATATTCTGGGGCGCCGCATATGTTAGGGCGAAGCCCGACCCTGGGGACAAGTTTATAAGATAGGTGTTACCCCCGTCATCAAGTAGGCTACCTTCCCTGGGCTCGATACGTTCTTTCCGCCCACCGTGCACGGTTACAGAAGGTTAGGCTATATCAAGCGGTGTACGCGTCTCTATTTCATTACCAGGCCCTTCACGTCTGGTGGGTTAAAGCCTTTCTGAACCAATGGAATCTTCCCACCAACAACTTCTTATTAGGGGATCGCGAGGTCTCGATTTCACTGGAAGAGTTCCGCGAGATCTCCGGATTGACAATCAGGGGAGAGCATTATGAAGAGTTGCTGCCTCCTGATGAGTATGTGTTCGTGACCGTGCCTGCTATGCTTGATGGCCTGACGAATGAAAATGTCGTCCGTCATAAATACTTAAGTCTAATCAAAGCTCTGGGTATCTTTGAGAAACTGTTCGTGACATCAGAAGGGCAAGGCGTCACCTTTGAGACCTTCATTGCCTGCTTTCTTCGTGGAGACACTTTGTCCAAAGAGGCTCTAAAGTTCGCGAACATCTACGACCCTTTTGTGTTCGGGTTGAACAAACTGCCGACCAAAGAGGAAGATTTGCCGCAGTTCTACATTCCGACCTCGTCGGCCGTTTCCTTTGATGCTATTGTGGTTCCCGGCATGGACGAAGAGACCTTCTTCATTGGCTTCATCGGCCTCTGGCTCAGTTAGTTTCGCCATACCGATGCATCGATGCTTTATGAGAGCCTCCGTCTTCTACCCCGCTCATCGCATAGCTGGAGGGGCGCGATTGGCCGTTGGTGTTGCAGGATTGTCGCAACTATATCATGGATTAAGCGGTGCGGCTAATACTTCGACACCAGGCGCGGATATTGTGAATCTCTCCCTCCACTACTTCACGTCGTGGATCGAGATGCATGTATTGGGAGCATTTGCTAATCACCGGCGGCCAAATTTTTATGACTCCTATACCTTCCCACGAGTTATGAGGTTGGTGGATGCTTCCACTCCCGGTCCGACTCAGCTAGTGGCCCTCCGCGTGTTGCTTAACCCATACTCAAACGAAGGAGGGATGGTTTTTAATGAATGAGTCCTATCTGCTCCCGCGGGGCCCATTCAGCAGCTATTTGATCTGTCAAAAGGTGGAGCGCCATTTCTAAAGCCTAAAGAGATTATGCACCTGTACTCGATTAGGCCGGGCTATTTGGTGTTTCGTCAGAATGACACAGTTCTTTTTTTGCGGTATAATCCACACTGCTTCGCCCAATAATTAGGCTATAACCAGGGCATCCCTCTCGAGACGTTTTTAGTTGAGCCTACTTTTTCTTCAGAAGTCACCCGTGACGTCATCCATCATTTTATGCGGCTGAACACTGGCTCCCGTTTCATGATCCCTGAGTCCGACTATCTTCCAAGGTCTGTGGGGTCCTTCAAGGGTTGGTATCGCCATCGAGTCGGTCCTGTCATTGCCGAGTAGAGGCGGGTACTCTTCGAATGTAGAGTTCCAGCTCTGACCCAAGTCACTAGCGCTTCGTTGCGGTCGCGGTCAGTGGTTTGCCCTCCACTAAGGGATAGCGGTCCGGTAGTGGAGGGACTTCGAAGGGTGTAGAGGAGGTGACTGAAGCGGCCTTCCGTGCTGTGGAGCTCCCAGTGGTGGCTGATGTCCCTTCCGTGTCTATTCCCTCAGTAGGACTGACGTCATCTGCTATGGATCCCATGGACATCCCTAGCGACGTACCGGAGTGTCATGCCCCGCTTCCCAAAATATGGAATACGAGGGGTTGACAAGGCCAGTCATGCTTCTACGGTCGAGGAAACATACTGCCGTAGTCACACTTCAGCTTCTAGCTTTACGTGGTAATCAGTAATCAATGCACAGATAATGAGAAATGCAGTCACTAAATCAAAACAAATATAAACTAACCAGATGGAGTCAAAGGAAAGATAGCGCTAACGTCGCTGATCTAGATGTCCGCAATATTCTTAAGGTACAACATGTGCTAATCCGTGCTAAGTCCACTTCTCACTCTGAGCATGCATACTCAGGTCGTCAGAGCGACATAATAGCAATATACATAATGCAAAAGTAAACACGTGCAATGATGATGAACATGAAGCAGTAAATATAGAATGATGACGCACATGAAATAATCGGTACAAGTAAACAGTAAAGTAGGTATATCAAATCAGTAAGCAATGCATGTCAATGTCACTGACCCTATCAGTCTCTAAGTCTCACTGTCCAGGTCATTAAACCTATCGTCAGTCCAAGTGTGAGAGTCAACCACGCAGTTGTATCCCCAACCCAAGGGTAGGGCAAGGGAACACGGGCCCGAATCACGCTCGCTAATAGTCAGTAATATCACCCATATGACTCCCAGAATCGCTGTATATGCCTGCAATGGGACTCCCGAGATTCCATTGAACTCACAATCAAACTACCCCACACCCACGGTCTACATCAAATACCGACCATAAACCCAAATACTAGTCGGTCCATGACAAGTCTACGCGAGAACTGGAGACCAGATCTCCATCAAGCATGTCTCGACTGGTACCCGAGATAGATGGACTATATTTGACGCCTTACCTATGACACTAATATAAGTGCTTCCATAACTGTCCCATACCAGTTATAGTTACACTTACATATGCCCCATAGGCGTCGAAAATGCAATAAATTAACCGGGTCCGCTGATTGTGTACAAGTACGTGTCACTTCACTTATTCATTCACGTTTTAACACTAACGTACTTGCCACAATCAAATCACTAATGTCTATCACTGGGTAATGTACATAATCACTAGGTTATCAATACTAATGAACATTATTTACACGAGTATGACAATCATGCACATGGTGGGGATATAGTAAATGTACCGCTAACAACATATAAACAACCAGTGTCGGTTGGACTAGGAAAATCATATAAAATCACATGTGCATAATTTAGCAAAATGATATAAAAGAAGTAGGCAGTATATTTAATCATCTATACAGAAAAATTGGTTTCGTGTCCATCGGGTTTCAGGTTTGCTAGTTATGGTCATTTCTTTTTAAGTGTTCACTGTTGGAAATCCAATTTCTGAACTGGAAGTCTGTTTCGTAACACATTTTACTCATAGTTGGGATCATAATTAGGTGACGCTACAGTTGGATAATATTTAAGTTTAACAGTTAGGTTTCCAACTTATTAGATGGATCGATGATATCCACTGTATACGGGAAGATATGTTCAGTTTAATATAAATGTGTACAAACTGTCACTGCAGAAAACTGCAGGACACAACGGTATTCTAAAATACGAATTAAATATCAAACGAAGGTGAAACGACAAGGGACTAGATTCAGATGTTAGCTGACTAAATTATCTACGCGACCATATGGGGCTCCGTGCATTTTCAGTTTAAGGAAGGGTGTACAGGTGTTCCCAAGGCCAGGTATTCAAAACGAATGCTGCCCCGGACTGCAGTCCAGAGTTGCGTTCCTCTTCAATTTTCAGTGTCATGAATTTGCAATATTCATTAAAAACTTACCTAGGGTTATAGGTTATATAGTTAGGTTCGATACGAGCCCCGGAATACCATGATTATATTTATATTTAATTAACTAAAAAATTTACGACATGATGGGTACGGTGATTTTCAGATTTGACGTAACCAATTGGGATGTCATTTTACATTGTTAAAATCCGTATTTTCAAGCCAAATCTTAACACCGTATTCGTTATCACTTGGGCCAACTGTTACATTTAATTTCCATCATTTTAAGGGGATTTTCAGATTATGGTTTGTATCGAACACTTATAATAATAATGAATCGCAATCTAAATGAAAATATAATAGCATGAAGCAAGTATTTAAACTTGCCTGACGACGACGATCGGTGATATGACAGCAGCGGACGGTGATGAACGGTACGGTACGTTGCAGACACAGACTAGGCACGACACGGCAACGCAGAAGTTTAGCCTCGGTTCGAGCTTGGTGCGTCTTCTAGCTCGGCAGTGGCGGCTTGTGTGCGCTGGTGTTAGGGAAAGGGAGACCAGGAGGTGGAGGCAGAGTCGACGACGGCGAAGTGGCGACGGAGGTGATCGACGGGCGCAGGAGGTCGGGGGAAGTGAAGGGCGAAGCGACGAGGTTGCAGGTTTGGGGATTCTTGCATCGGGTTGTGGTGGTCGGGGAAGAAGACGAGGGTGAAGCGGTGGTGGAGAGCCGGCGAGATGGGTGCAGGCGAGGCTAGGGTGCTGGGGTTCTCGTTATGCGGTGGTCCGCAGAGGAGAGGAGAAAGGAAGTAGAGGGGGAGGAGGTCGAGGGTGTGAGGGAGACGAGGGGAGAAGTCGACGGCGGCGAGGTGGCGACGGCGACGTGCAGGTGAGGTCGGGGCTGTGGGTTCGAGAGGGGAGAGGCGTCGGGGAAAGAGAGGAAGGTGAGGGTGTCGAAGGTTGGTGGAGGCGAGGTCGGAGGGAGTCGGAGAGATGGGGATGCTGGCGGTGAGGGGATGGCGGCGAGCGCGACGCGCCGGCGTGGGCGCGGGCGCAGGTTCGAGCTCGGAGGCGGCGGGAAAAGAGGAGGGGGGGAGTGCGAGATGAGAGAGAGAGAGTGTGTACGAGAGGAGGGAGAGAGTGGTAATAGAGAGAGAGAGAGAGACGTGGGGTAGTGAACAGAAAGGGAGAGAATATTAAATGAGGATTAATTAGAATTGAAGGGAATTAAAGGGGGTTTAATATGGAGATTTGATTTGGTTTAAATGGGGAGATGTTGGTTTTGATTTTTGGAATCCAAAAAGAAAGTGGTTGTTAAGGGAGGGATGATGAGAGTTTTAATTTTGGGGTTCAGGAATATTAAAGGGATATTAATATTGTTTTGATGGGATATATGGTTTGATTGTGAAGGAATTTGAAAAATAAAGTAATTGTTGGGAGAGGAGAAAATGGGGGAACCGGCCATGTGTGTGTGGGATTTGGGTTAGAGAGTTTGGGTCATGTGAGCCTGGGTAAGAAAAGAGTGAGAAGGTGGAAAAGAGAGAGATTGGGCTGGGCTGAGCATGAGTGAGGTTTAGGGTTAGGAAAAATAAAAAGAAGAAAGAATGAGTCAGAGAGAGTGAGCAGGGCTATCTTGGGCTAGGGTTTTTGGGTAGATTTGTTTAGTGAAAACTATTTGGGTAAAAGTATAGGTTAGGGTTTTAAAATCAATAAAATAAAAATAAATATAAATAAACAAATTTTGTAAACAACACTTTATATAAATACGGATATTGGCGTACAAAAGGAACTGGGTATTACATCATACCACCCTTATAAAAATTTCGTCCTCGAAATTTAAAATAAACGATACGCTATAAAATAATATGCGAAAAGCCACAAAATCAAATACTACTATATAGTGATTTACATAAAAGCAGCTAGATAAAAATCATAATTATATATATAAGAAATAGCGCAGCTAAAATAATAATCATAAGTAAGCACAGGGCATAACCATTTATAATGATAAACTACATATATACAACACACGGAAAAACAATAATAAACAATAGTGAGGGATCGGCTGATAGGCCTTAAGAATTAAAACTACTTTGGTGAGATTACAATTTAAGCAAGTACAAAATAACTTCAGAATACGTATAAGGTAAAAGTGTCGAAAAATAAAACGAAGAATAAGCGAGATAGCAACGAAAACAACAAAAGCATTAGTATGGAAAATTCACTAGACAATAAAATATATAATGTAAATCAAAACGATTCTAGCACTTAGAAATAGTAAAGAAATTCGGGAAAGTAACTAAAAATACTTATTAACACATAATAGAAATCTATCTTATTATAAATAGGCAAAACTCTAAAATTTTAAAATAGTAAATGTAATGATTATAATTATATCAATGGAAAAATAACACTGGTAAGGTGCAACAAACTAGTCGGAGAATGGATTTCGGTATATATATTGAAGATCGACTCCGTGAGCAAACACCCGAATGGGAGAAAAGTGAGGAGGAATTGGGCTGTCCAGAATGATATAAGGATAAAGGATGAAATCAGATTCAAAATCAGGGAGAGATATAATTTAGAAAGAGTGTGAGTTTGACAATTTTAGACGGGGGTAGCGGAAAGATACAACTTAATTGAAAAGAGAGTCAGGGGGTGCGGTGGTGAACCATGATGTCGACTAAGTTTAGGGTCTAAATATAGTGAGTCAAACAAAAGTAGGCAGTCACAATTCACAACTTTATTGCATTCAAACTATAAAGTTCAACGGATACAAGATTTTAAACGAAAGAAAAGGACGACTAAATAGAGTAACAATATCCTTTTTTTGAAAACAGGGAAGGTGATAACTCCGCGTCGGTATTTAATCTCTGCAGTCTCGTAAGGCAAGTCTGAATCTTGTACTGGGTCAGTGCCGTCCTCGAAATTTAAGTACGAAAACAACCAAATCGCTCAATCAAATTTGGAGGGCGTTGCCGAATCTCCACCTTGCAGCTCCTTCCTTCTAGGGCAACCATTGACCAGATGTTCGTCGGATCCACAAATCAAGCACTGCCCTTTGGCCTGGCGACAGTCCCTCTGAAAATGTCCTGGCCTCTTGCAATAACCACAACGTTAGGCTCTCCGCTGCTTCGGTTGCTTAGTAACAAATGAGCGCTTCATCTGCACGCCACCTTTTCGTTTATCAGCGATTTCCCTACGATTGGGGCCTCCTGCTGGTGCTTGAGTCATTTTCCTTCTTAGTCTTTCAGCTAAGAGATCGTTCGTTTGCTCCTGGGCTTCCTTTAAGCCTTGCAGCACATCCAAAATCTCGGCATTCTGGCTCTGGAGAGTGAAGATGGAAGAAGAGTCGTTGGGAGCCATGGTCCTGAAATAACAAATTTTAGGACGGCATAAGGTACAAGGTATAAGAATCAGAATAAGATATAGGACGAAACAAGAATGTGTGGTGAGGTGAAACTCAATCGAATGGAAATTGAATATAGAACTCTAAGTCACTCAAGTGGAGTGTTGCTTTGTAACTATACTGCAGTTCATAGTTACAATCACATAACTCTACTAGGTCACCCAAAACTCTAGCAGATGGATCAAAATATGTAGCAGAACACAATATATGAATCAAGGTCAAGGATAACAAGTTTACAATCTGGACCGAATGGGCGACTTAAATTGTCAAGCCCTACTCGGAAACTGTAATCCCAATCTAAACCTGGCTGCTCTGATACCAACAAAACTATGTCATGTCTCGCTTCCCAAAATACGGAATACGAGGGGTTGACAAGGCCAGCTATGCTCCTACGGTCACGGAAACATCCTGCCGTAGTCACACTTCGGTTTCTAGCTTTACGTGGTAATCAGTAATCAATGCACAAGTAATGAGAAATGCAGTCACTAAATCAAAACAGATATAGTCTAACCAGATGGAGTCAAAGGAAAGATAGCACTGACATCGCTGATCTAGATGTCCACAATATTCTCAAGGTACGGCAGGTGCTGATCCGAGCTAAGTCCACTTCTCACTCTGAGCATGCATACTCAGGTCGTCAGAGCGACATAATAACAATATATATAATGCAAAAGTAAACACGTGCAATGATGATGAACATGAAGCAGTAAGTATAGAATGATGACGCACATGAAATAATCGGTACAAGTAAACAGTAAAGTAGGTATATCAAATCAGTAAGCAATGCATGTTAATGTCACTAACCCTATCAGTCTCTAAGTCTCACTGTCCAGGTCGCTAAACCTATCGTCAGTCCAAGTGTGAGAGTCAACCACGCAGGGGTATCCCCAACCTAAGGGTAGGGCCCCAGGAGCAAGGGAACACGGGCTCGAATCACGCTTGCTAATAGTCAGTAATATCACTCTTATGACTCCTAGAATCGCTGTATATGCCGGCAATGGGACTCCCGAGATTCCGTTGAACTCACACTCAAACTACCCCACACCCACGGTCTATATCAAATACCGACCATAAACCCAAATACTAGTCGGTCCATGACAAGTTTACGCGAGAACTGGAGACCGGATCTCCATCAAGCATGTCTCGACTGGTACCCGAGATAGATGGACTATATTTGACGCCTTACCTATGACACTAATATAAGTGCTTCCATAACCGTCTCATACCAGTTATAGTTACATTTACATATGCCCCATAGGCGTCGACAATGCAATAAATTAATTGGGTCCGCTGATTGTGTACAAGTACGTGTCACTTCACTTATTCATTCACGCATTAACACTAACGTACTTGCCACAATCAAATCACTAATGTCTATCACTGGGTAATGTACACGATCACTAGATTATCAATGCTAATGAACACTATTTACATGAGTATGACAATCAAGCACATGGTGGGAATATAGTAAATGTACCGCTAACAACATATAAACAACCGGTGTTGGTTGGACTAGGAAAATCATATAAAATCACACGTGCATAATTTAGCAAAATGATATAAAATAAGTAGGCAGTATATTTAATCATATATACATAAAAATTAGTTTCGTGTCTATCGGGTTTTAGGTTTGCTAGTTATGGTCATTTCTTTTTAAGTGTTCACTGCTGGAAATCCAATTTCTGAACTGGAAGTCCGTTTCGTAACACATTTTACTCCCAGTTGGGATCATAATTAAGCGACGCTACAGTTGGATAATATTTAGATTTAACAGTTAGGTTTCCAACTTATTAGACGGATTGATGATATCTACTGTATACGGGAAGATATGTTCAGTTTAATATCAATATGTACAAACTGTCACTGCAGAAAACTGCAGGAAACAACGGTATTCTAAAATACGAATTAAATATCAAACGAAGGTGAAACGACACGGGAGAAGATTCAGATGTTATCTGACTAAATTATCTATGCGACCATATGGGGATCCGTGCATTTTCAGTTTAAGGAAGGATGTACAGGTGTTCCCAAGGCCAGGTATTCAAAACAAACGCTGCCGTGGACTACAGTCCAGAGTTGCATTCCTCTTCATTTTTCAATGTCATGAATTTGCAATATTCAATAACAAATTATATAGGGTTATAGGTTATATAGTTAGGTTCGATACGAGCCCTGAAATACCATGATTAGATTTATATTTAACTAACTACAAATTTTACGACATGATGGGTACAGTGATTTTCAGATTTGACGTAACCAATTGGGATGTCATTTTACATTGTTAAAATCCATATTTTCAAGCCAAATCTTAATACAGTATTTATTATCACTCGGGCCAACTATTACGTTTAATTTCCATCATTTTAAGGGGATTTTCAGATTATGGTTTCCATCGAACACTTATAATAATAATGAATCGCAATCGAAATGAAAATATAATAACATGAAGCAAGTATTTAAACTTGCCTGACGACGACGATCGGTGATATGATAGCAGCGAACGGTGATGAATGGTATGGCACGTTGCAGACACAGACTAGGCACGACACGACAACGCAGAAGTTTGGCCTCAGTTCGAGCTTGGTGCGGCTTAGAGCTCGTCAGTGGCGGCTTGTGTGCGATGGTGTTGGGGAGAGGGAGACGAGGAGGTGAAGGCAGAGTCGACGACGGCAAGGTGGCGACAGCGAAGTTCCGGCAAGGTGGTCGATGAGCACAGGAGGTCGGGGCGGTGAAGGGCGAAGCTACGAGGTTGCAGGGTTGGGGATTCTTGCGTCGGGTTGTGGTGGTCGGGGAAGAAGACGAGGGTGAAGCGGTGGTGGAGAGCCGGCGAGATGGGTGCAGGTGAGGCTAGGGTGCTGGGGTTCTCGTCGTGCGGTGGTCCGCAAAGGAGAGAAAGAAAGTAGAGGGGGAGGAGGTCTAGGGTGTGAGGGAGACGAGGGGAGAAGTCGGCGGTAGCGAGGTGGCGACGACGACGTGCAGGTGAGGTCGGGGCTGTAGGTTCGAGAGGGGAGAGGCGTTGGGGAAAGAGAGGAAGGTGAGGGCGTCGAAGGTTGGTGGAGGCGAGGTCGGAGGGAGTCGGAGAGATAGGGATGCCGGCGGTGAGGGGACGGCGGCAAGTGCGACACGCGGGCACGGGCGCGGGTTCGAGCTCGGAGGCGGCGGGAAAAGAGGAGGGGGAGAGTGTGCGAGATGAGAGAGAGAGTGTACGAGAGGAGAGAGAGAATGGTAATAGAGAGAGAGAGAGACGTTGGGTAGTGAACAGAGAGGGAGAGAATATTAAATGAGAATTAATTAGAATTGAAGGGAATTAAAGGTGGTTTAATGTGGAGATTTGATTTGGTTTAAATGGGGAGATGTTGGTTTTGATTTTTGGAATCCAAAAAGAAAGTGGCTGTTAAGGGAGGGATGATGAGAGTTTTAATTTTGGGGTTCAGGAATATTAAAGGGAAATTAATATTGTTTTGATGGGATATATGGTTTGATTGTGAAGGAATTTGAAAAAGAAAGTAATTGTTGGGAGAAGAGAAAATGGGGGAACCGGCCATGTGTGTGTGGGATTTGGGTTAGAGAGTTTGGGTCATGTGGGCTTGGGTAAGAAACGAGTGAGAAGGTAGAAAAGAGAGAGATTGGGCTGGGCTGAGCATGAGTGAGGTTTAGGGTTAGAAAAAATAGAAAGAAGAAAGAATGAGTCAGAGAGAGTGAGCAGGGCCGGCTTGGGCTAGGGTTTTTGGGTAGATTTGTTTAGTGAAAACTATTTGGGTAAAAGTATATGTTAGGGTTTTAAAATCAATAAAATAAATATAAATATAAATAAACAAATTTTATAAACAACATTTTATATAAATACGGATATTGGCATACAAAAAGAACTGGGTATTACACGGAGAGTATAGAGGAGATTGTTGATGCCGTCATCCCTGCCTTGGAGCCTTCAATGGCGGCTTTTGTCCCCTTATTGGAGACTACCACGTCGGCCATAAGTTTCACAAATATCTCTAGTGATGCACGTGAAGGTGTGGAGGAGACCGCTGAGACTGCCATTCCCCCAGCTCAGGGCGGGCGAAGCATTGAAGGTAATCACATGTACCTATACATTTCATTTAATGACCCTTCTATTATCTGACTCTTTCTTTCCTTCAGAATTGCCGGAATTTGTGCCCTCCATCGTGGACCTCTCCTAGGAAAACCTTCCGGCGTTTGCTTGATATGGCTGCCCCATAGGTAATACCCCCGCAAAGCATATTCCTTTTTTCTGGGCAAGGTCTGCGTTCTTTTGACCCCTTTTGTTTTATTATTATTTTTTTATAATGATGTTAATATGCGCTCCACAGTTCTGGAAGCCGATGACGAAGTCGAGATCCTTGATGACCTAGGGATCTCTCCAACCCCCCTTGCATAACTGTGGGTAACTAAGGCTTTATCTTTGGCATTATTTTGTCCATTCCATGTTCGTAAATCTCACTGACTGTTCATGAATCTTGACAGCTCTGCCAACCCTAACCCCGTTAGAATCTCGGATCCCCATGCCACCAGGCCCCTATGCCCGGCATGCGTCTGAAAGAATGGCGAAACAAAGCATTTACTCCCTGACAGCTCTTATTGAAGACCTTCACGCTGGTACCTCTGTCACGGCCGAAGGATTTGTTGTCAAAGACAACGCTTCCTTGTCCGTTCTCGCCACCTATCATGACGAAGCATTGGTGCGTGTCTGGGTTGAGTACTGTCTCCGAGTAGAGGTCTTCCTACACGGGCTTGAGTGCATCCACCTTCCCTCCGACATCTTAACTGTAAAATCGAGTCTGCGGGGGTGGATCGAACGGTGCGCAGCCAATCTACAGTCATGCGAGAAGAGGCTCAACCGGAAGTTTTCGGAGAGAGAGTTAGCTTCAAACGCTTTGGGGGAACTTCAGGCTCAGCTTACCGCCAAGACTCCCCTTGCGTACGAAATTTTGCGGGTGCTTCAAGAAGTTATTACAGAGGTGGTGGCTCTTGACAAAGCCGTTATCTTTACCCGTGAGATGGTCGAAGTCCATAAAGTCGCCGAAAGAGAGCTTGAGTCGGTTTGCTTCATACCAGACTCAACAACTCAGGCGGGGATCCGTCTTGCCGCACTAACAGAGCTTGAAGCCGAGGTCCAGTGGATGAATGACGAACTTACTAGCCTATTGCACCGTCCGCCGGCTTAAACATTTTGTTTGTCGTTGTATATTTTCCTTCTTCTTCTTTTCTTTTGTATTCATTCATGAATAAAAGTATCTTGTATTCATTTTGATTCATGAATAAAAGACATATTTTTCTTTATACTAGAGCTTTTCTTTCTTTTGCTGTCTTCGCTTAGCATAAAGTAGTTTATATACTAATTTTGGAGTTTGTAGTTTATTCACTCATCCCGGAGTCTCTAGTTTATGAACTCATTTCGAAACTTGTAGTTGATTCACTCATCCCGGAGTTTCTAGTTTATGAAATCATTTCGGAGCTTGTAGTTTTTCACTCATCCCGGAGTCTCTAGTTTATGAACTCATTTCGGAGCTTGTTTAGTTTACCTCCTTTGGGCTTGCAGGCAAACCGGTCCTAACGTCACAGTTAACCTCTGCTCTTTACGACAGAGGTCCGTTAGGGTCTGTGGTACTAGGTTTTTTTGTCCGTCGTACCGTCGCGTTGGCTGATGCAATCCCCGATATGCAGTCTTGTTGTTCGAGTAGTCCCGCGACTGTCGTGTCTCTGACCCTTTTGGGGGATGGACAAGACGTCTTCAAGTAATCTCCCAGGTCATATTGCCGTCGGAAGAGCAAGCATTAGGGATCTTCCATGCCGCTTTTTACTTGAGGTTAGGCTCAGTTTGGGAGCTCCGATGAGTCATAACTACTCCGCGCTAGTGTGGGATGATCTCCGATAGTCTTTCAGGTTTTATTTGAGTTGCCGTCAAGACCCTGAAGCTAGGGATTTTCCTTTGCTTCGTTTACTGGTATCGCGTCTGCTGTAACGAGATGAATGTCGAGTTTGTCTCTAGGTTGTCTATGAACCGTTGGGACCTGGAACTAGGGATTTTGCTATGGCTCTGTTTTGTTGACATCGCGTCTGCATCCTGTTGGAGTGAGAAGAAATGCCGTTGTTGATCTCTAGGCTGTCTGTGAACCGTCGAGATTTGGAACTAGGGACTTTGCCGTGGTTCCGTTTTGTTGAAGTCGCGTCTGCATCCTATTCGAATTGAGAAGGAATGTCGGGGCGACCTTGCGTCTGTTGTATCGAGACAAACGTCGAGATGGTCTCTAGGTTGTTTATGAACCGTCAGGACCTGGAACTAGGGACTTTGCCATGGTTCCGAGGTAGTCTCTAGGTTGTTGGTGAACCTTCGAGACTTAGAACTAGGGACTTTGCCATGGCTCCAAGGTAGTCTCTAGGTTGTTGGTGAACCATCGAGGCTTAGAACTAGGGACTTTGCCATGGCTCCGTTTTGTTGACGTCGCGTCTGCATCCGGTTGGAGTGAGAAGAAACGCCGTTGTTGATCTCTAGGCTTTCCGTAAACCGTCGAGATTTGGAACTAGGGACTTTGCCATGGCTCCGTTTTGTTGACGTCGTGTCTACATCCTGTTGGAGTGAGAAGATACGCCGTTGTTGATCTCTAGGCTGTCTGTGAACCGTCGAGATTTGACTCTCCCTTTGACAGAGCCCGGTGGGGAAACGTGGTTCCCTTTTTATTTATGCCCATGGATTGTATACAGGGGTTGATGTGGACGCACCCGCAGGGCAAAAGTTTCATTTTTTTATTTCTTCCCGCGATGCTCTATCATTTCAGCTTTTTATATTGCGAAAGTCGCGATTGTCCAATCATTTCGGATTTTTTATCGCGGTGCCCATTCATTTCGGCTATTCTTTTCTTTTTACTCGCTATTTTTTATTGCGAGTTGCCCAAACATTTCGGCTGTTTTTATATGCATATATTTTGCTCGCTGATTTTTATTGCAAGTTGCCCCATCATTTCAGCTATTTCATATGCATTTTTTTTTGGCTCGCTGATTTTTGTTGTGAGTATGGGACTTGAGATCTAATACCAATCTTGGCATCAGCACTGCTACGACTGGAATATTACCAGGAGCGAATCATCATTTGCCATGAAAGGACTTAAAAAAAATTGACACCTGTTCAGGCATCAATATCGCTACTACAAGAATATTGTCAGGAGCGAATCATCACTTACCTTTGCTGATTTGAACAAAGGTGGCTTAGTAGACAGTGTCACGCCCCGCTTCCCGGTGTACGGGCAGAGGGCGCGAGAGGCCGCTACGTATTTACTGTGAAGTAAATACGCTAAGCGTATCTATGCAATATAAATATAAATGCACAAGAGACAAGATATAATAAATCAGCAACTTTATTTATTCACATTCTTTTTACAATACATGGAAAAGTAAATACAACTGAATAAAAGAAATGCCTAAACAGTGGCATAACAGAAATGAAAAGTACTGAAATAAAAATGTGTACAATGAAGCTAGAGCTCCGGGTCGTAGGAAAGCCGGTCCAAGTCCTCACTAGTAGGCTCGATCTCCTGAGTGTCCAGATCACCTGACAACATTCCAAAGAAGAAAGAGAAGGAATGTCGTCAGCGAACAATCGCTCGGTAAGTCCCAAAGATAAGAGAGAAATAGAATAGAAAGAAAAAGAAGATAGGTTTTAAAGTTGTATTATATGGTTAACGCTGTTGTTTGTAGCTTGGTACAGAAGGATGCCAGTGTATACGAGAGGAGTCTCTATATGCCAGAGACTAGAGGGACGTGTAGTACAAGGAACCGTTTATGCCACGATACAACAGCAACGGAATATAGGTTAGGTGTATTAAATCTTACAGTCTCATGCCACTTCTAACACCTTCCGTACCAATCTACCCCTTAAACCCCGTGAAGTATTGTATTGTATTGTTTGTGCTGTATTGTAACTTGTATTGTCTTATATATATGGATGACTTTCCGAAAACCATAATATCAGTAAATGGATGTAACTGGAGAATCATGTAAATGGAAGTATATCCATGGTTCGGTTCTGTCAATACAGATTGAATAAATTGAATATATGTATTCCAGGATTCATGTTGAATTGTAGATTGTAGATTGTACTTGAATCCTATTCAAGTCAGATTATTAAGAAGAGACTCAGTCTGAGTCAGAACAATTAGAAAAGAAATTAAAGTTCTGATTGTTTTGATGTTATCGGTAACCGCTGCACATGGGCGGCAGGATTTGTGTTTTTTTCAAAAACTATTACCGTGTTGATAACACCGTTGTTAAGTTGTCTACCTTAAATAGGCAAGCACCCACTTCTCCGTCTCCTTGAGTCTCAAGAGATTGGTCCCGCTTAAACCTATATTTACTAGGGTCCTTAAGGTAATTTATAGAACTTGAGAGGGTTTTATGTAAAAATACTTTTGTATAATTTTCAAAATACACCCCAAGTATTTAATTATCGTCTTTAGAGTTGTCATAGATGTAGATTTTATATTTGTGATATTTCTAATGAAAATAACCTATTTTTCATAATACATGGTATTTAATTGTAACATTGAACTTGTATGGAATTCATTGTATTTTAATGTAAAGTGATTCTTGTGATTTTAGGAAAAACTTGGAATATTCATATTATCACAAAATAGATATTTTAATGATACATTTATACATATTTATATAAAAATAATTTTAATATATATTATATTTCTAGAAATCTCATTTTCTTAAGATATTTGTATTTTAAATTTTTGGAGACCGAATGCTCCTTGCGGAGGTCTGTATCTCGCACTACTAAGCCCAGAGATGTGTGATAATCCACACCATCCCAGTCGGATTCCCCAAAATGGGTTGTAGCGGCGCTTTGCAAAGATTTATAAAAATACGAATTCTTATAGAAAACGGTTTTAATAGTTAGTGGTATTTATATGTAAAGTTTCGTTTCCCCGTAGTCTATATTCCCGAAAGGTATTGTGCTATGTTGCATATGAGTGTGTGAGGAGGTAGGTCATTACCTCGTGATCTACTTAAAGGTATAGCAAGATTGTGATATTTTAATGTCGAATTTAAACTACATGGTATTTTAGTGAAAAAGTACGATAACAATTGAAATAGAAATCTTTTTGATATGGAACTTGTTCAATATGACTTTTTAATGTTTAATAGTCAACATGTAAGGGTTTAGTATGACTGTATTTAAGAAAAAGTGAGATTTTTAGGAAGAACTGAATCGGACATCGGATTAACTCCGATTCCGTCGGGTTTTATTAAAAGAAGTTTTAAGACTAGAGAATAGAAGAAGGAGGTGGGACTTACTGGCTTTTAGTTTAGAGGAGAGAAAGAGGTAGTGGACATAGGTTCCGGTGCGTCGTTTCGTCGCCGGGATCTCCTAAGGTCGTCGTCGGAAAATCGCCGGAGCTTCGCCCTTCGCTAACTCCAAAAGCACACTAAACTTCTATGGATTTCTTGAGAGTTTTGATCAGAATTTTGAAGTGAGGGGTGTGTGTTTAGGGGTTGTATTTATAGGGTAAGTCTAGGATTTAGGGTAGGTGAAAGGGTGTAAAGAAAAAATGTAATAAAATGTATTAAAATGGAGTAATTAGGGTTTTAAAGGGTCTCTGGAACCGATCCAAGGTAATAAAGTATGCAGGAGTGATGGGGAGGTGAAGAGGCCCAACTTTCATGTTGGGGACTCGGCGGTCCGGCCGGCGGCGATGGCCCGAATCGGCCGAGTCGCCGGCCGAGTTCGGCCGAGTCTGGCGCTCATTGGGTTCCTCGTCTCTTCATTTACCCCCTGGGCCAGTTTGTTTTATTAGTGTAGTGGGGTTTTACGGTTTTAGCATGTGTAGACTCTTAGAATTCTAAAAATATTAAAATAAAACAATATTAAAAATAATGTGGGGTATGGGATTTGAACTCTGGTAGGTTGGTTCAGCAGTGCAAGGTATTACCAATGAGCTACAAGCTCCTTCTTGCAATTAAAAAGCAAATCAATTACTTATAGAAATCACAGTAAATGCAAATACCCCAAGTATACATTAATTTTTAAACAAATTTTTGTACACCAAAATTGGAGTTGTTACAGACAGGGTTAGGATCCTGTCGACTAAGACTTTTGACTTTATGAGCCGTAAGGGTCTCATAAAGGGTTTTCTCCCTACGAGTCGAGAGGATCCCATAGGTGTAGGTTCTCCCTAGAAATCGTGAGGACTCCTAAGTGATATTTTCTTTTGCAAGTCATAAGAATCTTATAAGAGTGTTTTCTCGTTACAAATCGAAAGGACTTACAAGTGTCTTTTACCACATGAGAACATTCCTCGTTATTGGTGGAACATGGTGGAGGAAATCATTTATTTGTGCCCGTGGATTGTATACAAGAGCCAATATTGACCGTCTGTAGGGCAACTTGGGGAGTGTGATGGCTTAAGAACAGGTTCAGGTCCCTGTATCTTAAGGCTTTTGAATCCTATGAGCCGTGAGGGTCTTATAGGGGGGAATTCTCCTTACGAGTCGTGAGGATCTCGTAAGTGTAATTTCTCCTTCGGAATCGTGGGGATCCCTAAGTGTGTTGCTTTCTTGTGAGTCGTAAAGATCTCACACGGGTATTTTCTCCTCACAAGGTCGAGAGGACCTTGCAGGTGTTTTTATTTTAACGAGATTGCGCCCTTTCGGGTTTTCATAAACTCGCCGGTAGCCCTGCTGTTTTTACTCACGAAGCCCTTTTGTGTTTTCATCCGTGCCCATTTCGCTTGTAGACGTACCGTTTTTTATTTTTTTTGTTTTAACAACGAGATTGCGCCCTTTCGGGTTTTCACAAGCTCGACGGTAGCTCTGTTGTTTTTACTCACGGCGCCCTTTCGGGTTTTCATCCGTACCCATTTCACTTGTGGACATTTTTTTATTTTTACCCTTATGTTCGCCAATGGAACTTATGGGGGACTTCGTCACCAAGGCAGCTATGCAACTAACGAGACTTGAATTGCAGTCTTCGCCACTGGGACTTGTGGACTTGAATTCCACTATCACTGTGTTTGAGGCGACGTATTTAATTTAAGTACATTATGGTCCATTGTTTAGTTTAGGGACATCTCGGTCCGTTGTTAGTTTAGGAACATCTCGGTCCATTGCTAGTTTCGAGGTGAAGTTTTACCGGATACTACTTATGGAGTCTTGACTCAGGAAGACAGCGAGCAGACACGAAAGTCATTATCTATCATTAACCTGAGTTTTGAATTGTCAAGCGTAGTATTTCTTAAGGAACCGGCCGTTTATTAGCCAGAAGGGTCTTTCGCCATGCATATCCATGAGCAAGTAGGCCCCACCTTGGTAGACCTTGTCTATGATGTACGGACCGTCATAGTTCGGCTCGAGTTTCCCCCGCTTTGCACGGTTGGAGATCATAGGTCTTTTTACGAATAGAACGAGTTCGCCTTGGCGGAATGTTCTCGGCCTGGTTAGTCTTTCGTATGAGCGCGCCATCCTTACTTTGTAAGCTTCCAGGTTTTGTTGCGCCATGAGACGAGTTTCATCGAGGGTATCGAGCTCCTCAAGCCGAAGATGGGCATTTTCTTCATCCGTCAGCTCGTATCAAACTGCTACTCGTAGAGAGGGTAGCTCTATCTCTAAGGGAAGTATCGCTTCTGTGCCGAATACCAATGCGAACGGCGTTGTATTCTTGGCCGTTTTGAACGTGGTTCGATACACCAAGAGAGCTTCATGCAGTCTCTCGTGCAACTCCCTTTCATTTCTGGACACCGTTTTCTTTATGATCTTCGTCAAGGTCTTGTTGAAAGCCTCAGCTAGATCATTAGTTCGGGGATTATAGACTGAAGAGTATCTCTAATCTACATTATACCGCTGTGCGAAGCGGCTGATCTTATGGCTCCCGTAGGCTGATTTGTCACGGAGTGCCGAACCGGTAGATGACATGTGTCCTGAAGAAATGGAGGATGTTCTCCGTCTTCACATCCCTTAGTGGCACTGCCTCTGCCCATTTAGAGAAGTAATCGGTTGTTGCCAATATGAACCGATATCCCTTGGACGATACTGGATCGATTATATTGGTTCCCTATATTTCGAACGGCCAACTAGCCAATGTTGGGTGTAGCGGATTTGGATGCTGGTGGATGAAGTCCCCATGAATTTGGCACGAGTGACACTGCTTCGCATATTCGAGGCATTCCTGAATCATCATGGGCCAATAGTAACCCATTCTCTTGATCTTCAACGTCATCTTTGGTCCGGCTTGATGAGAACCGCAGAGTCCGTCGTGAATTTCTTGGACGACCGTATTTGCTTCCTCCAGTCCCAAGCATCTTAGCCACAAACTGTCGAATGATCTCTTATATAGAGTATCATTGATGAAGGCGAAGGATAGAGCTCATTTCATGAGTTGATGTCTTGACGACGCGTCCTCGGATGTTCGATGGGATTTGAAGTAGTTTATGAAGACTTCTCTCCGATCCTTAGCCTTTTCTTCGTCTTCTATTTGGAAAGCTGCTTGTTTGGTCGCTTCCTTCCTTTCAGACGATTCCGGAGATATTTCTGCTGGCACGAGAATCCAGCGGCTTTGCACAATGATCCTTACGTCATCGAGGTTTTCGTCGGCCAGTTCTTTAGCGAGTTTGGCTAATGCATCTGCCTTTCCATTCTCTATCCGCAAAATGCTTTCCAGAATGTAAGAGGGGATTTGTGTCAGCAATTGCTGCACTCTTTCGCCATATTTTACCAGCTATGGTTTGCATATCTGATAGTCGTCATTTACTTGGCTAACGACTAGCTGTGAATCTCCATATATAAGGAGGTTTTCGATTCTCATGTCGACAGCAATCTCAAGACCTGCTATCAAAGATTCATACTTAGCCTCGTTGTTTGTTCTCGGCTCTGTTAATGAAAGGTCGAAACGCATTATCCCTCCTTGCGGAGTCACGAAGATAAGGCCTACCCCGGCTTTTATTATGGGGGTGTTGTGCTTTCACTTCTTCATAGAAGATGCCCTATCAAAGTAAAGTTCCCATCGAGATTCATTTTCTTCATCCTTTGTGTCGAACGCGTGTTCGTCCAGTAATTCACAATTTAAGGGAGATTCGGCTGGTATTGGATGTTCAGCGAGGAAGTAGGCGATGGTCTGACCTTTCACTGCCTTGAGGGGTCGATAGATTATCGAGAACTCCATAAGAGGAGGGCCCATTTGGTAAGCCTTCCCGTTAGTATGCCTCTTGACATCAAATATTTGAGAGGATCCACCTTTGATATGAGATGGACCTCATGTGCCAAGGCATAATGCCGAAGTTTCGTTATCGCGAAGATCGGTGCTAGGAAATGCTTTTCAATAGGGGAGTAGTTGTTTTCTGCCTCCAGGAGAACTCGGCTCAAATAGTAGAAAGCTTTCTCCTTCCCCTGGTCGTTATCCTATGCCCATAGTGTGCGTAAAGAAGCTTCAAGGGCTGTTGTGTACAGGATGAGGCGCTTTCTCTTGACCGGAGCGGTTAGTACCGGCGGGGTTTGCAGGTATTGCTTGATTTCGTCCAGTGCACTTTGGCATTTATGATCCCAAACGAACGGGGTCCCCTTCTTCATTAAATGGTTGTAGGGGCGGCATTTTCCGGAGAGGTTGGCTATGAACTGTCTGATATACGCGAGCTTTCCTTGGATAGACCGCAATTGTTTGAGAGTTCTTGGCGTGGGCATTTCCATAATTGCTTTGATCTTTGATGGGTTTATTTCGATGCCTCGATGTCGTATGATGAATCCTAGGAATTTTCCTGAGGAGACTCCAAATGCGCATTTCAGAGGGTTAATCTACAGGTTATATTTCCGAAGACGCTGGAACACTATTTTCAAATTTTCTCAGTGCTCTTCGTACGATTTTCTTTTCACCACGAGGTCGTCGATATAACATTCGAAAATCTCATGTATAAGGTCATCGAAGGTTTTATTCATATCCCTCTGATAGGTAGCGCCTGCGTTCTTCAAGCCGAAGGGCATCACCTTATAGCAGAATATGCCTAGCAGAGTTCGGAAGGCGGTGTGCTTTTAGTCTTCAGGATTCATTTTATTTGATTGTATCCTGAAGATCCATCCATGAAGGAGAAGACCTCATGAGTGGACGTGTTATCGATCATCAGCTCGGTAATAGGTACTGGGAAGTCATCCTTCGGACAAGCCTTGTTGAGGTCCCGAAAGTCCACGCAGATACGCACCGTCCCATTTTTCTTCATCATTGGGACAATGTTGGCGATCCAGTCAAGATATTGAACTTCTTGGATGAAGCCAGAGTCGATTAGTTTCTTGACTTCGGCATTGATGCTCATATCGAGTTCGAGCGTCATTCTTCTTGGCACATGTTTGAATGATTTGGAATTCGGTGGTATCGCCAGTTTATGCACAGCTATTTCTGGATCTAGTCCCGGCATCTCGAAATAGTTCCACGCGAAACATTCTTTATACTGCATAAGCACGTCTTTTAGCGTGGCCACCTGCTTTTCAGACAGCAGCTCACTGACGAACGTTGGCCTCGGCTCATTTTCCGTCCCCAAGTCGATTTTTCTCAGGTTTTCCGCTGTGGTGTGTATCCCATCTTCCAGCTCTTTTGGCGCCGGTGGAAATTCTAAAACCACCTCGTACTCATCTTCATTTGCGAAGCACCGGGAAAGGTCGTCCATATTCTCTCTTTCTTTTGATAGTGTTATCACGTGGCAGGTACGAGCTCGTTTCCAAGCTCGATGCTGATCTATACTTTCTTCGCAGTGTAGGTTGCTTTTGGCTCATGCTTTCATGGTGGGGCTACCCTCCAACTATCGGATAAAGCAAACCTGTCTTGCTGATACTGGTCTTCGACCCAATCTTTGAAGGTGAAGCAGTCTTTAAGAGGATGTCCTACTGCTCGGTGGCAGGAGCAATAAGCCGGATGATGGACCTCGTTTATTTGCTCAGGGTGCCAAGACTCCGGGAGTGTCATCATTTGATGCTTCATGACAAGGTTGAATATTTTCCTTGTCTTGTCTTGAGGGAAAGAGTATTCCCGACCCATCTTCTTCATAAAGGACGGATTCCAGCTGACTTTTTCTCGATCGAGTGGCTTCTTGAATCCGCTTCGCTGTTTTCGAGCGTCATTCTCATTCTTCACATTTTTGTTTCGTTTGCGTCGGGCCTTTTCCTTGCCACGAGAGCGCACAACGGGCTGAGGGTGAAGGGCATTGTAGTCTTCTCTTTTCGTAGACTGCTGAGTGAGGCGCTGCGTCCTGGCTTTCTCATAAATGACTATTTCGCGGCTGTGGTCATCCTGGACCTTTTGATTGGCTTCTCTCATTAACTTGTCAATATGTTCTTCGAATGGCGGACTTGGCATTCTTACGGCGGGATTTCGCTTTGGTTCAATTTCAGCGCTATCTAGAAAAGTATTCCCTTCTCCACCAGAGTTATTTATGACACGGCAGCCATGGAATCGCTCCCGTTTCTTGGACCGAATGTATCCAAATCCAGTAGTCTCCATCCTCCTGTTGGGCATCTTTCGCTGAGTCCCGGAAATGTCCCAAATCTTGTTGTAAAACTGGGCTTGTCGAGCGGTTTGTTTGAAGGGTACGCATTGGCATCTTAATAGCCTTTTCAATCTCTCGGCATAATATCTGGGCAGACGGATTGGTTGAAGCCTGTCAAGCGCAAGTTCGGCACCATGCCAGACTTCTTTTTCCACTTTAGTCTCCTTAGATTGGTAGAAGAGGATCACCTTTTCACCTATTCGCCTAGGAGGAACGTAGAAGGTCTGCAACTCTTGCACGTCGTATGTATCGAGCGCATCAAGTTCCCTGTGATGCTGCTGCGGAACCATGGTGATTTGTAAACTCTGATCAGCTCCAATGAAGGTTTGTGCTGACGGGAGGACGGAGAACACTGCGTTGGTCTCGTTCTCAGAGTCACTGCCGAAGACCAAAATAGGGGTAGATAGTCCGGACCTGCTGCCTTAGGATTACCCCGAGTAAACTATCTCTTCATCTTCCTCTGTATCGTTCCTAAAGACCGGAATAGCGGCAATGGCTTTTTTTTGGTTCCCCGGCTTACGGCATCTTTCCGTGTCTTCGAAGTCTGGTAGGAAGTACTTGACGTCTTCATATTTGCGGACTTCATTTACGGAGAATGGGTTTATCTCCTCTGTAACTGTGTACTCGAGGCCATCTTTGAAGCACTTCAGACACTGATGTTGTGTAGAAGGGATGATGTTGTACTCGTGCAACCAAGGCCGGCCAAGTAGGGTATTATAGCAAGTCTTGGCGTCAATGACATGAAATTTGATGTCGGTGATGAGCATCCCAAAGCGTAATGTCAATATCACAGACCCAAGCATCCGTGATGACTGTGAGTCGAACCCGGAGATTGTAATTTTGTCCCGAGCCAGATGCTGAACGTTCATGCAGATCTCCTTCAGCACCTTCACATTGAGAAGGTTGACAGAGGACCCGTTGTCAACCAGGATCTTCCCTATCTTAATGTCATGGAAGTACCCGGTGACATATAGAGGACGGTTGTGCTCGCACGTTCCGAAGAGGAGATCTTCATCGCCGAATGTGATGTCGGCTGTATGAACTTCTGCCAGCTCGTCCTTCATCTTTTCTTCCGCAAAGAATGCTTGAAACTGATCAGGCTCTTGCAGTGCCTTGATTATAGAATCTCATGCCTCTTTGGACAGGAGGAGAGCATCCAGTATGCTCAGTTGTGAGGGTATCTTCCTCAGGTGTGCCAGAACATTGTAATCCATCTTGTTTTTCTTAGGCGGGCCCTTGGCCGCGAGCTCTTTGACGACTCCATCATCGAGGGCAATCTCCTCAGGGACTTTTTCCTCCCCCTTATCTCTTTTTCTCGAACCCTTGTTTGTTGGCCCAAGGTTCTTTTCAAGCAACGTACGGTTATGCAGCTGAATGTTCTCACAGTTCTTCTCCCCTTCTTCTTTTCCAGAGGTGGATTCTTTAAAGAGAGGGCCGATAGTTATTTCTTCCTCAAAATCGCTCCCGAATGTGAGAACTTGAGTTTTTCCTTTTGTCGAACTGGTATCGACCATATAACAGCTGCTAGTCGTTTTTTCGCACTCATCTGTCGCACTTTTTCGCTGTCGACGGGCTTCACGCTTCATCCTCTTGAAGTGTTGTCAATGGGCAACATATCCCTGCCACCACTTCTTGAAGGCACTGCACTCTTCGGTGGGTTATGTAACCCTTCGATGGTATAAGCAGTAGTTCGGATGTACATCCGCTTCATCGAGGCACGTACGCCCGGGAGTATTTCCTTGGAAAGGTGGCAGCTTCATTCCCATTGACAGGGCTTTGACTAACCGTTTCCCCGCCTTAAACCTGCTTTTGTCTGTCGCGGGTGTGCTTCGATCTGGTTGGAGTACTTTGTGACTCTCCCTCGCTGCAGCCTCTTCATCCTGACGCCGATGCTTGGCCTTTTCGTATATGGTCGTTTCACGCTCTCGGTTAGCTTTGCTCTTTTGAACGGCTTCGTTTAGCAACCTGTCAATCAAGTCTTCTGACGGCTCCAGGGATTTTTGCACCGGTCTTGTCCCCAGCTTTCCTGCACCGTTTTCTGACTCCGAGGGGGTCTCTTCATTTTTTAACGACGAATGAGAAACCATGAGGCAACTCGCTACATAATCCTAGGGTTCTTCTGACGAGTCGTTCCCCTCGTCATTGTCACTGTCTCCGTTCTCAAGGATATAGTTGAGAAACTCTTCGAGAGTGACTGGAGTCCGCACCTTCTGGTTGTACTCCTCCAGTGCATCGATGTATTTTTGCAGGTCCGTGCGCTTGTTATCAGGCTGTACGGGCTTCTTGGTCTTCTTCTTTTTCTTCGAAGACTTTGAAGGCTTGACTTGGGTGTTTTTCCCATCGTTACTAGCTTTCGGTGTTGGGCGCGGTTTAAGCATCCCCTCAATAATCTCGGGCTCCAGCGGGCTTTTCCACTTGATCGTCGGACATCCTTGAAGGTCCTTCAGCATTCTTTTAGTTTTAGCTAAAAGGAAAACTTCCCATGGAGCTTCTTCTACAAACGAGCATGATGCCCCTGGCGTGTCCACCTTTTTAAGAGCGTGCTTCTGTGGTGGGTTCACCCTCCAGTTTTCGGACAGCACAAACTTGCCTTGTTGGTACTGGTCCTCGACCTAATTTTTGAAGACGTAGCAATCCTCAATTGGGTGGCCCAATACTCTGTGGTAGGAGCAGTAGTTGGGACTGTTGACGTCACCAGGCTGCAGATGACGTCTCAAATCCGGCAGAGTGATAAGTTTGTTGCGCACTGCCAGTTCGAACAGTCTCCTCGTTTTATCCCGGGAAAACGAGTAAGGACGTCCTAGCTTCTCTTCGAAGGATCGGCGTGGGCGTGTGTCGCTTTGGCGAGCAACCGGTTTCGGGTCAATTGGTTGTTGTTGAGTGTTGGCAACGAAGGTCGCTTTCCTTTTGTCCTTTTCATTCCGGGGATCCGTTTTTGAAGAGGACGGCCTATGGCCCATCTGGTCTATTTGGGCCAGCTTGTCGATTAAGGCCTGGAAGGTGGTCGGCTTGAAGAAAATCATAAATTGGGATATGGTCGCCTGAGGATCAAGGGTCCCTACGAACATGCCCACGGCAGGAGCTTCTTATATGTGTTGTTCGCATTTTGACCATAGGTTCCGCCACCGAATTGCGTATTGAACCCAGGTCTCTCTTGGCTTCACCCTGGCATTGATTAATGCCGTGATCGGGGTGCACTCACTTGCGCTTGCGAACTGCTGTGTGAATAGTAATTCCATATCCATGAATGTTTTGACAGAGTCATTTGGGAGCTCAGAGTACCATTCAAATACCGTTTCCGACAAGCTGCCAACAAACTGGCAAAGCAGCAGTTTGTTGTCGCCTTTAGTATTACCGCACAGAGCTCTGAATTGAGCAATGTGCTGGTGTGGATTGCCCGTCCCCTTATACACATGGAATTTAGCGATCGTATATCCTGAGGGTACTTGATTTGATCGTACCTGTAGGGTGTTTTTCGTCACCCCATTGAGATAGGAATACGCGCACGCTTGTCAGGCGTACTACATATTCTTCCTGCTTAGGGTAGACGGGGGTTTATTGATTGTGGAGATCCGAATCTCCGGCAGCCGCGGACTAAGCTGCCGTTAATTACTCCTCACCGTTAGAGCGAGAGAACCTCTGATTGACGGGTCAAACTAGTCATGCGAACTCAACGTGCAGTGTGCGTATGTATTTTGGAGGGTAATTGGAAATATCGGGGGCCCCGCAGAGTTTTACGGGGTCCCTCTACCCGGATAGCGGGCTGGGGGTCAAGGAAGTTAGCAACCCTCTTGCGGGGTGCGGGGCAGCATCCTGTTAGAAAAAATTTCCTAGCAGGGGGCGTGTTTTGAGTGTAGAGTGTATGAAAAAAAGGGGTGATGAGCGTCTTAAAGACGCATGCATGGCACGTGGGCACTGGGTGCCTACGGGTTGCGTGCCTGGCGCAGGACGCTTGGCGCCCGCGGGTCACGTGCCTGACGCATGGGCGTGTGGGCGCATGGGCGCCCGCGGGTCACATGCCAGGAGCATGGGCGCTGGGCGCCGGCGGGTCATGTGCGCGGCATGCGCGGGCGCAGGGCGCCGGCGGGTCACGTGCGCGGCACACGCGGGCGCAGGGCGCCGGCGGGTCACGTGTGCGGCACGCGCGGGCACAGGGCGCCTACGGGTCACTGTACGGCATGCGGGCACTGGGCGCCAGCGGGTCACGTGCGCGGCACGTGCCCGCTGGAAACACCAGCGTAAAAGGGGCTTAGCCCCTAGGCTAGGAGTTGAACTCCTAAGGGATTTTGAGCGGAGTTAAACTCCAAAAGATTTAGATTTGGAGTTAAACTCCTAAATGATCTGGAATAGGAGTTAAACTCCTTTGAGGATTTGGGTCTTGGAGTTGAACTCCCCAAAGATCTTCAGAGGTGATCAAATAGGACCCCTCTCTTCTCTCTTTAGCCCTGGAGCTTCTTTTGAGCCTTGGATCTGTCCAAAGTTGGATTTTTGGAGATGGGTTTCCTTCTTCCTCCTCTTGATCGGATGGATCTTAGAGAAAAGGGGGTGGGACTTAAAGGTCTCCCATTTTCGAGATCTGATTGAAGATCCGAGCTCCCCTTCAAGGATTTTGTGGTGAAAAACTATTTCTTTTTGGAAAAGGAAAGAGTTAAACTCTTGATTTAATTTAAAAAGGGGGAAGATTTTAGAACCTTGAGAAAGGAGAAGGAGGCATAAACCCTAGAATTTTTTAGAATGGAAAAAGTTGTCATAGATATTTTCATCATGTTTTCCTTTATAGATTACACACTTTACATATAGCCCCTTGGGCTTTGCAAAATGGCACTTGTGCCACCCCATGCCTTATGTGCTTAATTCTTTTGCACATGAGCCATGGGCTTATGCCTATTTTTCTTACATTTATTCATAAAAAATAATTTAAAAAAATACACCAAAATTATTTATTACAAAATTTTTATTTTGGCATGGGGGAGGCCGGCGGGTTCATGTTCGTGCTCGACCCGGGCATTCTCCCACTTGACCTGGGCTTGGGCCCACTTGTCTTGGGGTTGACTTTGATTTTGACTTGGTCAATCAGAGTGTAAATTTTGAGCCCAACAGTACCAGCCTGGATAAGGTCACCCAGTTCTGACGACTTGGCCAGCCGCTTCACTCGCTTGATGAGCTCGTATTTGTTGAGCTATGTAGTCATCAAGGGCATACTTGGAGATCGTTTCTTCCTTGGCTGCTGAGAAAGCTGATGGAGGGTTTGACGTTTCTCCTCTGTCATCTTCGATGATTATCAGAGGGTCTTCGGCTGGAAGTTCCGAATGGACCATCATCCCAACCATGTCTTGGAACAGAAGCTCTATCTGCTTTATATTAGCAGGCTGTTCCGCGACCTCCTTGTCCTTCTTTTCAAGCACCATTCGCAGAAATTCTATATCAGTCTCCTGCTCCTGGCGTTGTTCAGACGTCGATTTCGGGCTTTCTTTTTGGTGAGTGCTGCCATTTTCGTCAGCATCTCCTGGAGCTTTTGTTGCTGCTCCTGAACTTTCGTCAACGACCGAGTTTGTGGTCGATGACCCATGGAAGTACGACTTTCTTATTTTCTGGAAGCCATGTACACCGTGTGCATGGTCATGCCCCCGGACTTAAGGCGTTTGGATCCATCACCCTTGGAATTTGCCGCCGGCGATGGGAGATTCTCCGGCCTTCTCTTTTTATGAGAAGTCGAAGTCGAAGGAACTATTGTAACAGGCGCCTGAGAAGCCCCTCGCTGCATGCTAGAGGGATGTTGTCCTCTTGTTGAACCTTCATTTTCTCCGGTCGATGAGAGTAGTTCTTGTTGATCACAGAATCCTGGACTTTCCGCCAAACTCTGTGGATTCGGGAGGGCAGCCGCTGAGGGGGATGCTTCGGTTTTGCCTGTACCATGTTTTCAACATGTAGGGGAGATTTCTTCAGCACCACAGTTGGAGAGTTCTTTCACACCCTCCCTAGCGGTTCAAAGCTGTTCCCAGTTGGAACAGCAGCGTCAACTTCCACCATTGGAGCTGGTGGAGTAAGTCTAGAGGGGGAGTTGCCCCCAGCTTTCCTCACTCGGCGCCAGTGGTGATGTTGAGCATGCCTTGCAGATAGGATTGCCTCAGTTGTGGGAGTGGCTTCGTTATGCCCCCTGCTCTGATGAAGGGTTACTGCTGGTTCCAGCCTGTTGAAGACTGACATCCGTTGAGAGGGGACGGTCAATCATTCGAAGGCCGACCTTTTGGTAGGGGAAGCAGTCTTGATGACTTCACCGGAAGCAGGAATTGGAACGGCCAATCTTGCGAAGACCGATCCTTTAGCAGGATAAGCCCTGTTGACGACTTTATCCACCGGAGCTGTAACGGCTATCCATTTCGGGATAACCCCTTTAGGTATTGTAAGCCTCTTTGCAGGCCCACTAGAGCTTTGGCTCAGTCTGTTGAAGACTGAGGTGGAAGACTTGAACGACCTTATGAGAGGGGCCGTGGTGGCTACAAGTCGATCGAAGACCGACTTCTTTGGAGCTTCCTGTGATGGCACCGGGGTGCTGAAGCTTGTCGGCAGGAGCATGGTCCCGAAGAAAAATCCATTGGTGTCCTGAGTCACTTGTTCCACTGGCATTGAGAAGATGCAGGCCGCATTTGGCCCGTACATCATTCGTCCAGCGGGGACGGAGCGGGGGTTGCTGTTGCAGGTACACTTAGAAGCCATTGATATTCTTTTCTCTGCACAGGAGCAAGACACCAAATCTTAGTACCTCGAATCCAGGGGCAACTATATTAAACCGCAATTTGTTCACGAACACGGAACACAAAGTATGGAGTGGAAAGAGGAAAAGGTCCCACCGGGCGTGCCAGAACCTGTTTACCGCCGAAAACAGAGACGAACCGGGATGGATCGTCTTGCCTGATTTTAGGGGCAGATGCTATTTGGTTTTATCCGTCCACCTCTCCGAAGATGCCAAGTTTATTTATGGCACCGTTTATCGGAGGTTTAGACGGATGCGGCCGTTGTAGCAGACTTCATCAGATTCCCCTCGTTTGCGAGGGGTTTTTTATTATGGGGACGCTCTTCCCTGCAGGCGCAAGCCCCTGCAGTTAATTACAGTACCGCATCGCGATAACCACTTTCTCCTGCTCCAAAGGTTCAATTCGTGTCATGTGTGTTTGTTTTATTTTTGTTGCCCGTGGATTGTATACGGAGACTAATTTATGTTGTCGCCCGTAGGGTGTGGATTAGTCCAAATACGTATATTCTTAGATTTGGGTTTGGTTTGATTTAAGGATTGTTAATCTCGTTTGAGATTAAGATCAACTTTAATGTTTGTTGAGGATACGTTAGTCCAATTTGAACTTAAGATCTACTCAACAGGAATTTGGGATCATTCAGACCCAACAAAAGTGCATTTGGGCTCTATTGCTTTAGTTTAAGGACGTTTCGGTCCGTTGTTAGTTTAAAAATGTTTCGGTCCGCAAATCACCATTTTTGAGGTAAGATTTTAGTTTAAGGACGTTACGGTCCGTTGTCGCCATTTTGGGAAGTGCACCCAAAAGCAGTTGGTTGTCGGGACCCGCCACCTCTCTGAATACGTTGAGGAATTACAACGACATGTATCAGAGGTGTAGAGAGATGTGCCTTTAAACCAATTCTATGTTTGAGAGAAAAGGAATTGATGGTCGGGCCCAGAAACCATTAGTCGTATTTTGAGAATAAGATTTCTTCATTAGTTTTGGGAAGTCATGAGCATAGAGGCTCGATCTATTTGGAGATTGAAGATGTTTTAATCTCAAGAAAACTTAGCCAACTTGTGGCTGGAGTTGATTTCCCATAATATTAAACACTAGTATATGTTCAGCACTCACGTGTTCCCACGTGAGGTTCTAAATCAGTGTTCAACACTGGATTTCGGGGGCGCTCACGTATGGCACGTGAGGCACCTCAAAGCTGGCACTGTATATTAGGTTCAATTCCCCGTTTATATATAAGTGCTAAACACTTAATTCTTGTAGCACTCACGTGTGAGCACGTGAGGCGCCCCAAAGTTGGTACTGTCTTTTTGGGTTTTATTTCCCTCTTCTTTTATAAGTGCTAAGCACTCAGCTCATGTGTGAGCACGTGAGGCCCCCGAAATAGGAACTGTTCTATGGATTTTATTTCTCTTTCCTTTATAAGTGCTAAGCACTTGGACCCTGTGGTGCTTACGTGCGAACTCGTGAGGCGCCTTCAAAATGTGAGCGCTATTTTTGGGTCTGTTCCCTTTTTCATATAAGTGCTAAGCACTTGATTAGGGGTCGCGTGGAAAACACGTGACTGCCCTAGGAGGCACTTCTTGTTCTTCTTTTAGGCGCTCGCCTGGGAAACACGTGACTACCATTAGTTATATGTATGCCCTAGAGGCCATTACTGTACATATGATGTATATTGTAGTGGATTCTTGGACACATATAGGGAGGACTTTCTTGCTCGACATGATAGTATGCTTGTTCTCCTCCAAAATACAGAGATGCGACCGCGTAGGTTCTTCTTGCCTGAATTTGGGGGCAGATATTAATTGGTGTTATCTGTCCACCTCTCCGAAGATGCCAAGTTGATTTATGACACCGTGTATCGAAGGTTTAAACGGATGCGGCCGATGTAGCAGACTTCGTCAGATTCCCCCTCGTTTGAGGGGTTTTTGATTGTGGGGACGTTTTTCCTTGCAGGCACAAGCCCCTGCAGTTAATTACGCTACCGCATCGCGGTAACAACTTTCTCCTTCTCCAGATGGTCACTTCGTGTCGTGGGCGTTTGTTTTGTTTTTGGTTGCCCGTGGATTGTATACGGAGACTAATTTATGTTGTCGCCCGTAGGGCGTGGATTAGTCCAAATCCGTATTTTCTTAGATTTGGGTTTGGGGTTGGGTTTAAGGATACGTTAGTCTCATTTGAGACTAAGATCAACTTAAGCGTATGTTAAGGATACGTTAGTCTAATTTCAGACTAAGATCAACTTAACGGGATCGTTTAGATCCAACAAAAGAGCATTTGGACTCTATTGTTTTAGTTTAGGGACTTTGCGGTCCATAATTAGTTTAAGAAAGTTACGGTCCAAGGTTAAGGACATTATAGTCCATGGGCTTATTAAGGACCCCACAGTCCGAGGTTAAGGACATCATAGTCCATGGGTTTAAGGACCCCACAGTCCGAGGTTAAGGACATCATAGTCCATGGATTTAAGGACCCCACAATCCAGTTTAAAGACGTCATATTCTATGAAATGTATGGTTGTCGGGACCCGTCACCTCTCTGAAGACGTTAAAGGATTACAATGACAAATATCATAGGAGTGAAGAGATGTACCCTTGAACCAATTTTGGTTGGGAGATCTGTAGTCCAGTTGGGACAAAGATCTTAGATTTATGAGCATATGGGCTCAATTAATCTGAATGAGGGGTTTATGGCCAACTTGGGCTCGGCCCACTCAGTTAAAATGTTGGACATTTGATAATGCTGAGCATTGATTTGAGCTCTGACAATATTTTTGTCTTTTATTGAATGCTGAGCATTCATCATAGCTCTAGGGCTTTATTTGTAGAACAATTTATGTTCTTTTATCGTACAAGTGAGGAGCACGTGGTGCTTTGCGCCAGTTAAAGAGCGCAGAGCGCTAGTTTATGAGCACATTGCGCTTTTGCTGGGTAGCACACACGTGAGGAGCACGTGGTGCGCTTGGTGCTTTGCACCAGTCCATGAGCGCATTGCACTAATTTGTGAGCGCAAAGCGCTATTTGTTCAGTAGCGCACACGTGAGGAGAACGTGGTGCGCTTGGCGCTGTGTGCCAGTCCAAGAGCGCAGAGCGCTATTTGTTCAGTGGCGCATATGTGAGGGGCACGTGGTGCGCTTGGCGCTGTGCGCCAGTCCAAGAGCGCAGAGCGCTATTTTATGAGCGCAAAGCGCTAACTGATCAACTTTGTGATCCGAGAAATAAATTCTCGCTTATAAGAGACTTTGTCTCAAGATTCTAAGAACAAAAGTTCTTACTTTATAGAAGATGCTTCAATCTCTTGTATTGATGAAAGGCTTTGCCTTTATGGATCTATGATCCTTAAGAGAATTGAATTATTCTCGTCCATTTTTTATAATGAGATGTTCATGATCTCTTTGTATAAGAGATCTTAGTATTGTAGATCTATGATCTGTGAGAAGAATTATGTTCTTCTTTTTATTTTATGATGAGATCCTTTAATCTCTTTGTGAAAGACTTTGGTCTTGTAGATCTATGATCTTAAAGAAAGAAATGAATTCTTCTTTTTAATATGAGATGATTTCATCTCTCTGTTCTTTTACTTTGAAGAAAAGTTGTTCTTCTATCGAGAACTTGGCTCTTCTTTCTGAGATTTTCTCAAAGTTTCTGGAGGGGGGTCCTCTATTTGTTTCTGTATATCTGAGACTTGAAGTCTTAGGGCCTTTATATAGGGCAAGATGATTTGTTCAATCAGTTAAGGAGATCTTTTCTCTAATTGATTTGGGGAGTTTCCCATCGTTGGATCTTTGATCCAAGGGCTTCTGATTTACAGAAGGCAATTTTCTTGTTTTTAACAAGATTGGGAAATCTTTCCATACAGAATTTATACTGTACTTTTGGTGATTTTTAATCACCATTGGATTATTGATCCAACGGTGCTATGATTTACAGAGCACAATCTTGTTGTTTGGAAAGATTTTGAGGAATCTTTCCTTAACAGAATTTAATTCTGATTAATTGATGATTTATCATCTTTATTGGATCTTTGATTTGACGGTGAGGAGCTTTTAGTTCCAGTGCTAGCGCACCCGTGCTTTGCACGTGGTGCGCTGCTTAGAGCGCAGCGCACTTAGCGCTAGCGCACACGTGCTTTGCACGTGGTGCACTTAGGGCGCAGCGCACTCGGCGCTGCCTTTGAAGCGTTGCTTCATTTCAAAATTTGAATTTTGAACAGAGTTTTGCTCTGATTGGGGGAAACAAATGCCCCCAACCGTTGCGCTCACGTGGCCCACACGTGAATGCAGCGGTTGCAGCATCTGCGCCCTTGGATCAACTCAGAAGTTGAACCGGCATCTCAGTGCCTATAAATAGGACCTTTGGCCCTTAAGATGATTTCTGTTCATCTTCAACTTTGTTTTCTGTGAATTTTTATTCTCTTTCAGAGCATAGCTCTTCATTTTAAGAATCTTCAAGAGTCAAAACTCTGCCGAATTTTTTGGTAAGATTTGAACTTTATCAATAGAGTTTTGCTCTTCCTCAGATCATAGATCTCAAAAAGTTTTTAGGGTTTTACCCTTTAACAGAGCTTTGCTCTTCATAGATCTTAGATCTTAAAAAAGTTATTAGGGTTTTACCCATTAACAGAGTTTTTCTCTTCATAGATCTCAGATCTAAAGAAAACCTTTTTAGGGTTTCTTAACCCATAAACAGAGCTTTGCTCTCTTGAATAATGGAGATTTGTTAATCTCTTATGAAGAACTTTTAAGAGTTTGTTCATGGATCTTGAAGATCTCAGAATTTTAATTCATTAAAAAAATATTATTTCAATTTTTCTGATGGGTTATTCCATCATTTTTACAGAGCAAGGCTCTTAGAATTTTCGGAGACTTTTCAATTCCCCTCATAATTGACTTTGACAGGTGTTATTCCCGTCTGCAGAGCATTGCTCTCAAGGAGTTTAACTCTTTGGGCCGAGGAACCTTTTTATTAAATGCGAAATCTTTTTTAGGTTTCCTTTCTTAATTGCACAGAATTAAATTCATTGGGTGATTTAATTAGCACTTATTTTCTCCTTGGGGATATCAAGAGTTGTTTAAATCCCGTGTCTGTTTCAGTAAGCTTTTTCTTAATCAGTCTGTCCAATAACTCCTATTGATTTTCCTTTTCAGACATTATGGACGCTCATATGTATGATCTCGACGAGATTATTTCTTATGGAGACATTCGCACACTCGGACGTTCCCAAAGTCAAGAATTCACAAACGCCCAGTGTGCTGAAATTATGGGTCGCTTTGATGCATACAATGGTCGACTGCTTCCTCGTCGTTCCTCTCTCTTGAAGCTTATTGTAGGAGCGATCTGGGGAGCACTTCCTCTATTCTATGCCGGCATGCCGCTTAAAGCATTGGACGACGCTGAAGATAAGGTGCACTCGGTGTATCTGATGGGCTTAATCTCAAAGAATAGGTGAGACAACCTTGTTAATATCCTGCATCAAGCTTTTCAAATACTCGCTGCCTATCGAAGGGTAGAGGACATCAGTGGGGATCCTGACGCTTGTGATCGTGAAAAGATGCACACGAAGATGGTTCGAGAGGCCCGAAAAATTTTGGATGGCCTCACTTTTGAATTTCTCAATCTATGTCCCGGATTTGATGTCTTGCCATTATAATCATTTTAATAATGTTTTTGTTTACTGTTTTCATCAATGTAAGAATTTTCTGAAGTATGAATAGCAAATTCCATATCCATGTGTTTATCTTATGCATTAAACCTTTTCGCTCATGCATGAATGGGTGTGCTTTGAATGCTTAACTAAATGCGAATAAAATGTTTTCCTAACTGTCACGTTCTTCTATTTTCTTTGTTGTCGGCATGGTTACTTTAGTAAGCGTAGCCTATAGATGATAGAGAGCATTCCATCTTGAACTCTTCGAGAGGTAGTGATGGCTTAGGAAGCTGGTTCAGATCTGCTGCTTAAGGCTTTTCAACTTTATGAGCCGTGAGGGTCTCATAAAGACTTTTCTCCCTACGAGTCGAGAGGATCTCGTAGATGTATTTTCTCCTTAGGAATCGTGAGGATTCCTAAGTGTGTTTTCTCTTAGGAGTCGTAAGGATCTCACAAGAGAGTTTTCTTCCTTACGAGTGTCGAGGACCCGTAAGTGATTGATGAGATTGACATTATCCGCATTTCACGGAGTCAGGGGTTGCTCTGGGCGTTTCCCACGGGGTTAAGATTGACTTTAGCCGTGTTCCACGGGACCAGGATTTACTTTGGATGCTTCCCACGGGGTCAGGATTGACATTAGCTGTGTTCCACAGGACCAGGATCCGCTCTGGACGCTTTCCACAGGGTCAGGATTGACATTAGCCATGTTCCACTAGACCAGGATTTGCTCTGGATGCTTCCCACGGGGTCAGAATTGACATTAGCCGTGTTCCACTAGACCAGGATCCGTTCTGGACGCTTCCCACGGGGTTAGGATTGACATTAGCCGTGTTCCACTAGACCAGGATTTGTTCTGGACGCTTCCCACGGGGCCAGGATTGACATTAGCCGTGTTCCACTAGACCAGGATTTGCTCTGGATGTTTCCCACGGGGTCAGGATTGACATTAACCATGTTCCACAGGACCAGGATCCGCTCTGGATGCTTCCCACAGGGTCAGGATTGACATTAGCCGTGTTCTACAGGACCAGGATCCGCTCTGGACGCTTCCCACGGGGTCAGGATTGACATTAGCCGTGTTCCACTAGACCAGGATTTGCTCTGGACGCTTCCCACAGGGTCAGGATTGACATTAGTCGTGTTCCACTAGACCAGAATTTGCTCTGGATGTTTCCCACGGGGTCAGGATTGACATTAGACGTGTTCCACTAGACCAGGATTTGCTCTGAATGTTTCCCACGGGGTCACGATTGTGTCACGCCCCGCTTCCCAAAATACGGAATACGAGTGGTTGACAAGGCCAGCCATGCTCCTACGGTCAAGGAAATATCTCTCCGTAGTCACACTTCGGCTTTTAGCTTTACGTGGTAATCAGTAATCAATGCACAGGTAATGAGAAATGCAGTAACTAAATCAAAACAAATACAAAAGAACTAACCAGATGGAGATCAAGAGAGTATAGCTCTGGGTAGCTGATCAAGATGTCCGCGATGTCCTCGAGGTACGTCACGTCCTGGTCCAAACTAGATCCACTTCTCACTTTGAGCATGCATACTCAGGTCGTCAGAGCGACACGATAGCAATATATATATGGATACAAATGGTAACTCATGCAATAATAATGAATATGTAACGGTAAATCAAAAGAGTAAAGACATGAACATGAAGTAGCCAATGTGGGTGTCTAATAGGGCAGGTAAACAGTAAAGCAGTAAACGGTATAGTAGGTATGATAAATCAGTAAATAATGCATGTCAATGTCACTAACCCTATCAGCCTCTAAGTCTCACTACACAGGTCACTAAGCCTATCGTCAGTCCAAGTGTGAGAGTCAACCACGCAGGAGTATCCCCCACCCAAAGGTAGGACCCAAGGGCCCGAAACACGCACGATAATAATCAGTAATATCCCTATATATCTCCATATATCTCCATATCTGCCAGCATGGGACTCCCGAGATTCTGTTGAACTCACGCTCAAACTACCCCACACCCCGTGGTCTACATCAAACGCCAACCATAAACTCTAATACCAGTCGGTCCATGACGAGTTTACGCGAGAACTGAAGACAGGGTCTTCATCAAGCATGTCTCGACTGATACCCAAGATAAATGGACAGTGTTTGGTGCCTTACCTGTGACACCCATACAAGTGCTTCCATAATTGTCCCATACCAATTATAGTCACACTTATATACATCCCACAGACGTCGACAATGCAATAAATCAATAGGGTCCACTGATTGTGTACAAGTACGTGTCACTGGCACTTATCCATTCATGCTTAAACACTAACGTACTTGCCACAATCAAACACTAAAACCTAACACTGGGTAATGCATATGATCACTAGGTTACCATTGCAATGACATCCATATAATGTGATGAGAAAACAGTAATTAATGCATGATTAAGATATCATCAGTCGGTGTCCTACCACTTGCATAATTTAACATAAATCATACATGCAATATTTAGCGATACAATAAAAAGGGGGTAAGCAGTGTGTTTAATTATCTATCCAGAAAAATTTGTTTCACGTTAATCGGGTTTCAGGATCACTAGATATGGCCATTTCATTTTAAGCGTTCACTGCTGGAAATCCGGTTTCAGAATCGGAAGTCCGTTTCGTAACGCATTTTAATCCCAGTTGGGATCAGAATTTAGCGATACTACAGTTGAATGAAATTTATAGTTTTTAATATGGTTTCTAACGCACCAAAAGGATTCTCAATCGCGTCTCTACGTCAGAAGTTATGCACTGCTCCATGATAGGGTATCAGCTCTGTTTCTATTTGGGACTGTCATACGTCCTGTCCGTTTAAATTAAAGTTTAAATAGTAAACGACGGTAAAATGGGGTGAAATCACTTGATTTATTTAGATAACAGTCTCATATAAAATAAAGTATAGGATTCCACAACATACAAGTTCAGGCAGAAAAGTAGTGAGCATTACGAGATTGAAATCAACAGCCAGAGCTGCTCTGGACTGCAGTCCAGAGCCGCTCTCCAAACCAGTTCTCGTCATATTTTCAGTACAGAAACAATTAAATTTTTTTATAGGGTTCTATTTCATCGAGTCGTCTTCGATTTGAACCCTTGAACGCATCATTTCAATGTGTACACAATTAATTATGATTTTATCAAGTTTCAGACGCGGGAAATATTCAGTTTTACCGGGTGTAATTGGGGGTGATCGTTCAAGCCAGCAACGATTAAATTTTCCAGTCAAATTTCACCACAATGTTCATTGCCACACGGGCCAGCATATATAATCAAGTTCCGTCAGTTTAATGTAAGGTTTTCGTTCGGGTTTTGCATCAAGCACTTGCGTCATATAGGTTTTCACGAATCGTAAACATGGAATTAGTAGTGTTTTGAATTATAACAGTATAATCTAGCATGTAGCAAGTAGGGTACTTGCCTGGAGACTCTTTGGCGATGCACGGCAGTGGCAACGGCACGAACGCGCAGCGAACGGCACGGCTAGGGTTCGCGGCATCGGCTCTTGGACTCGATGGCTCGGTGGGTGCGACGGACGTGCGCTGGTGTTGCGACGGTTACAGCCTTGATGATGATGACGGACACAGAGACTGAAGAAATGGATTTTTCGGCGATGATGACGGCTGGGATAGCGGCGATCGACGATAGAGGCAAGTGCTCGATGAAATGGCTAATGCTTTGGTTGAAGCTTGGGCTAGCCTCGAGGCTCGGTCTTGGCTGGAGGTGGTCGGAGTTGGGTTAACGGGAAGGAGCTCGAAGCTCGAAGGAGGAGGGAGCTCTGGCGCGGGGGTTGCAGGCGTGTGGTGCAAGCGAGGAGATGATAGCAGTTGGTGGCGGCGGCTGAAAGGTGAAGTCGCCGGAGATGGGCTCCTGGAGTCGTTCTTGGAGGAGAGGAGCCGATGAAGGTGCAGGCGATGGAGTTCGGCGGAGTTGCAGGTGGTGATGCGCCACTCAGGCGGTTGATGATGAGGCTCGATGGTGGGGTTGTGGCCACGGGGTTAAAGTGGAGAATGAGAATGGCGGAGGATGTCGTGGTGGCTCGTCGGCATGGCTCCTGTAGCCATGAGGGGAGTAGCGGCGGTGGTGATTGTGGTTGGGGTCTCGGCTGTCGATGGGTGGTGGAAGTGGAGGCGGGTGAGATGTTGGCGGAGGTTGCAGTGAGGGCTTGGTTGAGGAGCAGCCATGGGGAGCTTGAGCTCTGCCACGGAAGAGGGGAGGGTTCGGTTCTTGTTGGTGAAGAGAGGGAGAGGTGGAGGTGAATGGAGGAGAAGAGAAGGAAGGCGAGGTGATTGTCGTGGTCATCGCCGTTGTTGTCGGCGTCGGCGGGGCAGGGGTTTGGAGAGAGGAGAGGAGGGAGTTGGAGAGGGATCGAGAGTGTGAGGAGGGAGAGCCAGAGAGACGGGGAGGGGTTGAGGAGTGCGCGCGGTCGTGGCCTTGAGGAGCGGGGGCGTTGGCGACGTGGGCGGCGACGTGGGTGGTGGCATGGGGGCTGCAGGAATCGATCGGGAAAAGAAAACGAGTGGGGAAGAAGAGAAGAGTCGGGTTGGGTCGGGTTGCCTTGGGGGTTAGGGTATAGGCGTGGGCTTAAGGGAAATGGGCTGGGCCAATGGGGATTTTATTTTAATTATAGTTCTTTTAATTTTCCCTGGGGCTGGGCTTTATTTAATAAGTTGGATTTTATCTTGGGCTGGGCTGGCTTGGTTTGGGATTTAATTACTTGGTTTTATTATGTTGGGCTGAGGAAAAAATAAAAGGGATTGGGATTAGGGTTTTTTAAATAATAAATAAATAATAATTATAAAATAAATAAATTTAAGAGGAACAAAAATACGGATATTGATATACAAAAGGACTGGGTATTACAGATTGACATTAGCCGTGTTCCACAGGACCAGGATCCGCTCTGAACGCTTCCCATGGGGTCAGGATTGACATTAGCCATGTTCCACAGGACCAGGATCCGCTCTGGATGCTTCCCACGAGGTCAGGATTGACATTAGCCGTGTTCCACAAGACCAGGATTTGCTCTGGATGCTTCCTATGGGGTCAGAATTGACATTAGCCGTGTTCCACAGGACCAGGATTTGCTCTGGATGTTTTCCACGAGGTCAGGATTGACATTAGCCGTGTTCCACAAGACCAGGAGGTGTTGACTCTCGGTTGTCTGTGCATCGTCGAGTCATGAAACTGGGAGCTTTGCCGCGGCTCCGATTTGCTGATGTTGTGTCTGTTGTAATGAGATGAATATTGAGATGATCTCCAGGCTGTCTGTGAACCGTCGAGATTTGGCTTCTTTTTTTTATGGAGCCTGGTGGGGAGGTATGGTTCCCTCTTTGTTTGTGCCCCTGGATTGTATACAGGGATCGATGTAATCTAACCTGTAGGGCAAAAAGTTTCACTTTATATATTTTTCTTTCCACGATGCTCTATTATTTTAGCTTTTATATCGCGAAAGTCGCAATTACCCAATCATTTCGGCTATTTGTTTTATTTACTCGCTACTTTTTATTGTGAGTTGCCCAACCATTTCGGCTATTTTGTATGCATACATTTTTACTTGCGATTTTGTTGCAAGTTGCCCCATTCTTTCGGCTATTTCGTATGCATTTGTGGCTCGCTGGCTTTTCGCTGCGAGTTTGGGATTGGACACTGATTTCGGCATCAGCATCGCTACAACTGGGATATTGCCAGGAGCGAATCGTCATTTGCCTCTGTCAATGTCGAACAAAGGTGGTTTAGCAAACAGGGTTAAGATCCTATTGACCGAGGCTTTTAACTTCGTGAGCCGTAAGGGTCTCATGAAGGTACTTCTCCCTACGAGTCGTGAGGATTTCATAGGTGCGTTTTCTCCTTAAGAATCGTGAGGAGTCTTAAGTGTATAGTCTTTTATAAGTCGTAAGGATCTTACAAGAGTATTTTCTCCTTATAAGTCGAGAGGACTTACAAGGGTTGTCCATTGTGTAAACATATTCCTAGTCGCGGGTGGGACTTTGTTAGGGAAATGTTTATTCGCGCCCATGGATTGAATACAAGGGTCAGCATTGAACCGCTTGTAGGGCAGCATTGGAGATTGTGATGGCTTAAGAACAGGTTCAGATCCCTGTAGCTTAAGGCTTTCGAACCCTATGAGCCGTGAGGGTCTCAAAGGGGAATTCTCCTTACGAGTCGTGAGGATCTCGCAAGTGTAATTTCTCCTTAGGAATCGTGGGGATCTCTAAGTGTGTTTCTCCTTTGTGAGTCGTAAGGATCTCATGCGGGTGGTTTCTCCTTACAGGGTCGAGAGGACCTTGCAAGTGTCTTTTAACGAGATTGTGCCCTTTCGGGTTTTCACAACACTCACCGGTAGTCCTGCTGTTTTTACTCACGGAGCCCTTTTGGGTTTTCATCCGTGTCCATCTCGCTTATGGACATACCCTTTTTTTTGTCAGCCTTGGGATGCTGCGATCAGTAGTAGTTTATAGACGTTTCGGTCAGTAGCCAGTTTTAGGACGTAGTGGTCCATTGTTAGTTTAAGGACGTTTCGGTCCGTCGTTAGTTTAAGGACGTTTCGGTCCACAGCCAATTTTAGGACATAGCGGTCCATCGTTAGTTTAAGGACGTTTCGGTCTGATTGTCAGCTACTACTTATAGAGTTTGGGCTTAGGAAGATAGCGAGCGGACATAGGCGTCGTCATTTATCATTGACCTAGGCCGTGACTCTTCAGGTGTAGTATTTTTTTAGGAAGCGACCGTTTATTAGCCTGAAAGGTCTTTCACCATGCATGTCCATGAGTAGATAGGCTCCACACTGGTAAACTTTGTCTATGATGTACCGGCCTTCGTAGTTCGGCTCGAATTTCCCCCATTTGGCATGATTGGGGATCACAGGTCTTTTGACCACTAGCACGAGTTCGCCTTGGCGGAATGTTCTCAGCCCAGTCAGCCTCTCATATGAGCGCGTCATTTTCGCTTTGTAAGCCTCCAGGTTTTGTTGTGCCATGAGTCGGGTTTCATCAAAGGCGTCGAGCTCCTCAAGCTGAAGGTGAGCATTTTCTTCGTCTGTTAGCTCGTAGTGAATGGCCACTCGTAGAGTGGGTAACTCTATCTCGAGGGGGAGTACCGCTTCTGTGCCGAATACCATTGCATACGGCATTGTGTTCGTAGCTTTTTGAACGTAGTTCGATACGCCCAGAGAGCTTCATGCAGTCTCTCGTGCCAATTCCTCTTATTTCGAGACACTGTCTTTTTCACGATCTTCATCAAGGTCTTGTTAAAAGCCCCAGCCAGACCGTTAGCTCGGGGATTCTAGACCGATGAATATCTCCAGTCTATGTTATGCTGTTGTGCAAAGCGGCTGATCTTGTGGCTTCTGTAGGCTGGCCCGTTATCGGAGATAATCCGTCGCGGAATGCCGAACCGATAAATGACATGTGTCTTGAAGAAATGGAGGATATTCTCCGTCTTCACTTCTCTTAACGGTATGGATTCTGCCTACTTAGAAAAGTAATCTATCATCGCCAATATGAACCGGTGTCCTCTAGACGATGCTAGCTCAATGGGTCCGATTATGTCAGTTCCCTACATTTCGAATGGCCAGCTAGCTACCGTTGGATGTAGCGGATTTGGATGTTGGTGGATGAAGTCCCCATGAATTTGGCACGAGTGTCACTGCTTCGCGTATTCGAGGCAGTCCTGGATCATCGTGGGCCAATAGTAGCCCATCCTTTTGATCTTCAGTTTCATGTTCGGCCCGGCTTGGTGAGAACCGCAGAGTCCATCGTGAGTTTCCTGGACGACTTTCCTTGCCTCTTCAGGTCCCAGGCATCTTAGCCACAGAGAATCAAATGATCTCTTGTATAGAGTATCATTGACGAAAGCGAAAGACAGAGCTCGTTTCGTGTGCTGATGTCTTGACGACGCGTCTTCAGGTGCTCGACGGGATTTGAAGTAGTTTATAAATATTTCTCTCCAATCCTTAGCCTTTTCCTGATCTTTTATTTGTAGGGCCGTTTACTCGGTAGCTCCCTTTTCTTCGGACGAATCCGGAGATATTTCTGCCGGTGCAAGAACCCGACGGCTTTGCACAACGATCCTCACGTCATCGAGGTTCTCGTCGGCCAGCTCTTTAGCGAGTTTGTCTAATGCATCCACTTTGCTATTTTCCGCACGTGGTATGCTTTCCAGGGCATAGGCAGCAATTGTTGTACCCTTTCGCCGTACTTCACCAACTCAGGTTTGCACGTCTGATAGTCACTGTTTACTTGGATAATGACCAGTTGGGAGTCTCCGTATATGAGGAGGTTTTCAATTCCCATGTCGACAGCGATCTCAAGACCCGCTATCAAAACTTCATATTCAGCTTCATTGTTTGTCCTTGGTTCTGTTAAGGAGAAGGCAAAGCGCATTATCCCTTCTTATGGAGTCACGAATATGAGGCCTACCCCAGACTTGATTATGGGGGATCATTGTTTGCGCTTCTTCATGGAAGATGCCCCATCGAAGTAGAGTTCCCATCGGGTGTCACTCTCTCTTCTCTCACCATCGATCGTGTCAAACGTGTGCTCATCGGGCAATTCACAGTTCAAAGGAGAATCGGAGGGTATCGGATGTTCAACGAGGAAGTCGGCGATGGCCTGGCCTTTCACTGCCTTGAGGGGTCTGTATGTCACCGAGAATTCTATTAAGAGTAGGGCCCATTTAGCGAGTCATCCCGTTAATATAGCCTTCGACATCAAATATTTGAGAGGATCCACCTTTGATATGAGATTGACCTCATGTGCCAACGCGTAGTGTCTGAGCTTCGTTATTGCGAAGATTAATGCTAGACAGTGTTTTTCTATGGGGGAGTAATTGCTTTTTGCCCCCAGTAGAACTCGACTCAAGTAGTAGAGGGCTCTCTCTTTCCCTTGGTCGTTTTCTTGTGCCTACAGCGCGCCTAAAGAACCTTCGAGGGCAATTGTATATAGAATGAGGGGTTTCCTCTTGACTGGAGCGGTTAGCACCGGAGGATTCTGTAGGTATTTCTTGATTTCGTCCAGTGCGCCTTGGCATTTGCGATCCCAGATGAACGGGGTTCCTTTCCACATCAAGTGACTGTAGGGGCGGCATTTTCCAGAGAGGTTAGCTATGAACCGCCTGATATACACGAGCTTTTCTTGGAGAGACCGCAGTTGCTTGAGAGTCCTTGGTGGAGGCATTTCCATGATCGCCTTGATCTTCGACGGGTCTATCTCGATGTCTCGGTGTCGGACGACGAATCCTAGAAACTTGCCCGAGGAAACTCCGAATGCGCATTTGAGAGGGTTCATCTTTAAGTTGTATTTCCGAAGGCGCTGAAACACGATTTTCAGATGCTCCCAATGTTCCTCGTGTGATTTGCTTTTTACCACAAGGTCTTCAATATAGAATTTGACGATTTCATGTATGAAGTCATCGAAAATCTTCGTCATGGCCCTCTGATAGGTGGCACCGGCGTTCTTTAGACCGAAAGGCATCACCTTGTAGCAGAATATGCCCAAAGGGGTCCGGAAAGCAGTATGCTTCTGATCCTCGGGATGCATCTTTATCTGATTGTATCCTGATGAGCCATCCATGAATGATAAAACTTCGTGAGTGGACGTATTATCTATTATCAGCTCGGTGACTGGTACTGGAAAGTCTTCCTTCGGGCAAGCTTTATTGAGGTCCCGAAAGTCCACGCATATGCGCACCGTCCCATTTTTCTTCATCAATGGGACGATGTTGGCGATCCAATCAGGATACTAAACCTCTTGGATGAAGCCGGAGTCGATTAGCTTCTTGACCTCGGCATTGATGCTCATCTCAAGCTCGAGCCGCATTCTTCTTAGTGCTTTTTTGACTGGCTTGATGTCCGGAAATATCGCCAATCTGTGCACAGCAATCTCTGGATCTAGTCCCGGCATCTCGGAATAGTTCTATGCGAAGCAGTCTTTATACTGCATGAGCATGTTTTTAAGCGTAGCCACCCTTTCTTCAGATAACAGCTCACTGATGAATGTCGGCCGCGGGTCACTTGCCGTCCCCAAGTCGATCTTTCTGAGGTTATCTGCAGTAGTATGTATCCCATCTTCCAGCTCTTTTGGTGCCGGTGGAAACTCTGAGATCACCCCATCATCATTGTTTTCGAAGCACCAGGGGAGGTCATCCATATTCTCGGGTTATTCTTCTGACAGCGTTATCACATGACAGGTACGAGATCGCTTCCAAGACCGATGTTGATCTGGTTCTACTCTCGCTGCATACGCGGCTTTCGGTTCATGCTTCTGCGGTGGGGTTACCCTCCAGCTGCTGGATAAAGCAAACCTGCCTTGCTGATACTGATCTTCTACCCAATCTTTGAATGTGAAGCAGTCTTCGAGAGGATGTCCTATCGCTCGGTGATAGGAGCAATAGTCCGGGTGAGAGACCTCGCCTGCTTGCTCGGGGTGCTTGGACTCCGGGAGGGTAATCATCTGATGTTTTATGACAAGATCGAGTATCTTCTTTGTCTTGTCTTGGGGAAAAGAATATGCTCGACCCATCTTCTTCATAAGAGACGGATCCCGGCTGCTCGATTCTCGATCGCGTGGCTTGCTGGTCCCGTTTTATCGTTGTCGAACGCTTTTTCCGTTCTTGGGTTTATTTCTGCCTCTACGTCGGGTCTTTTGTATGACGGGCTGGCGACGAAGAGCATCGTCACTTTCTGCAGCCTGCTGAAAGAAGCGCTGCATTCTGGCTTTCTCGTAGATGGCCATTTCGCAATTATGGTCTTCTCAAACCTTTTGACCCGCTTCCGTTATAAGCTTGTCCATTTGTTCTTCGAATGACGGGCTTGGCATTTTCACGACGGGAGCTCGTTTTAGTTCAGGGTTAGCGTCTTCCCACAGAGCATCTCCTTCTTCATCGAAGTCATGTATGACGTTGCAGTCATGAAATTGCTCCCGTTTCTTGGATTGAATATATCCAACCCTAATCGCTTCCATTCTCCCATTGGGCAATTTTCGCTGAGTTCTAGGAACATTCCAGATCCTATAATAGAACTTAGCTTGTCGAGCATTCTGCTTAAGGGGTACACCTTGGCGCCTCAATAGCCTTCTTAAGCCTTCTGTGTAGTATCTAGGCAGACGGATGGGTTCGAGCCTGTCAAGCGCAGAATTGGCGCCGTGCCAAATTTCTTTCTCCACTTTAGTTTCCGTGGACCGATAAAAGAGGATCGCCTTTTCATTTCTTCGCCTGGGAGGGACGTAGAATGTCTGTTGTTCCTGCACACTATAGGTATCAATTGCGTCGAGCTCTTTGTAGTGCTCTCGTGGAACCATGGCGATTTGCAAACTCCGATCATCGTCAGCGAAGGCTTGTATCGATGGCCGAACAGAAAATACGGCATTAACCTCATCTTCCGAGTCGCTGCCGAAGATCAACATAGGGGTGGACGGTCCCGACTTGTTGCGTTGGGGCGGTCCTGAATAAATTATTTCTTCTTCCTCCTCGGTATCACTCCCGAAGACCGGAATAGTAGTGATAGCTTTGTTCTTGTCCTCCGATTTGCGACATCTTTCTATGTCTTCGAAATCTGGTAGGAAGTACTTGGCATCCTCATATTTGCGGACTTCGTTCATGGAGAATGGGTTTAGTTCCCCTGTCACAGTGTACTCGAGACCATCTTTGAAGTACTTCATACACAGATGTTGTGTAGAAGGGATAATGTTGTACTCGTGTAACCAAGGCCGGTCGAGCAAAGCGTTATAGCAGGTCTTAGCGTCAATGACGTGAAACTTGATGTCAGTGACTAGCAGCCTAAAGCGCAGTGTCAGTATCACAGACCCGAGCATCTGTGATGATTGAGAGTCAAACCCGGAGATAGTGATCTTATCCCGAGCGAGGTGTTGAACGCTCATGCAGATTTCCTTCAACACTCTTACATTGAGGAGGTTAACGGAGGACCCATTGTCAACCAGGATTTTTCCTATCTTGATATCATGACAGTATCCGGAGACATAAAGGGGACGGTTATGCTCACACGTTCCGAGGAGGAGATCTTCATTGGCGAAAGTGATATCGGCCGTGTGTACTTCTTTTAGCTCATCCTTCATCTTTTCTTCGGCGAGAAAAGCTTGGAACTGTTCGGGCTCTTGTAACGCCTTGATCAGAGAATCTCTTGTTTCTTTTGATAACAAGAGGGCATCGAGAATGCTTAGCTGCGAAGGCAGCTTCCTCAAGTATGCCAGAACGTTATAATCCACCTTGTTTTTCTTTGGCGGGTCCTTGGCTGTCAGCTCTTTGACGACTTGATCATCTAGGGCGATGTCCTCAGGGATTTTTTCTTTCCCTTTATCTTTTCTATTCGACCCACTATTCACAGGCCCGAGATTCTTTTCGGGCAACGTATGATTGCGCAGCTGAATGTTCTCACAGGTCTTCATTTCTTCCGTTTCGGATGTGGGTTCTTTAAAGAGAGGGCCAAGGGCTATTTCTTCATCAGAATCTCTCCCAAAGGTGAGAACTTGCGATCCTCCAGCGTTGACCATGTGACAGTTGCCGGTAGTTCTTTTGCGCTCCTCGGTCGTATTTCTTTGCTCCCGATGAGTTTTGCGTTTCATCCGCTTGAAATGTTGTCGGTGAGCAACATATCCCTGCCATCAGTTTTTAAAAGCGTTGCACTCTTCGGTGGGGTGCGCAATCTTTCGATGATATAAGCAGTAGCTAGGATGTATATCCGCTTCATCAGGAGTGTTTCCTTCGGAGGGTGGTAGCTTCATTCCCATCGATATGGATTTGGCGAACCTTTTCCTCATCTTGAACCTGCTTTTACTTACGGTGGATATACTTTGCTCAGGTGGGAGTGTTTCAACCCTTTCGTGCAGTCGCCGGCGTTTGGCATTTTCAAATATGGCCATCTCGCGCTCCCGATCAGCTTTGCTTTTCAAAAGAGCTTCGTTTAGGAATGCGTCAATCATTTCGTCTGATGGTCCTAGAAGTTCCGGATCAGGATCTACCCCCGGTTTCTCTGCATCCAGAGCTTCTTCACCGTTTATTAACGAGTGAGAGATCACATGGCAGCTTGCCACATAATCCTCAGATTCATCCGACGAGTCTTCTCCATTGTTATCATCTCCGTCCTCAAGGACGTGGCTGGGAAATTCTTGGAGTGTGACTGGAGTCCGCGCTTTCTGATTATATTCTTCCAGCGCGTCGATATGTTTTTGCAGGTCCGTGCGCTTGTCATCAGGCTTCACGGGCTTTTTGGTCTTTTTCTTCTTCTTCGAAGCCTTTGACAGCTGGGTGTGGGCACTTTGACTATCACCGCCAATATTTGGAGTTGGGTGCGGCTTCAGCATTCCTTCGACGACTTCGGGTTCCAGCGGACTTTTCCATTTGATCGCCGGGCATGCTTAGAGATCCTTCAGCATTTTTTTGTTTTGGCTGAAAGAACGACCTCCCATGGAGCTTCTTCTACAAAAGAGCATGATGCCCCCGGTGTGTCCGTCTTTTTGAGAGCGTGCGGCTGGGGCGGGTTTACTTTCCAATTCTCGGACAGTGCGAACTTGCCCTATTGGTATTAGTCTTCGATCCAGCCTTTAAAGACGAAGCAATTTTCAATTGGATGGCCTATCGCTTAGTGGTAGGGACAATAATTGAGATTATTTGTCTCACCGGGTTGCAATGGGCGTTTTGGATTCGGCAAATTAATGAGCCTGTTGCGCACCGCCAGCTCGAACAATCTCCTCGTTTTGTCCCGGGGAAATGAATAAGGGCGCTTTATTTTCTCATTATAGAATCGCCGTCTCTCGTCTAGGCGATCAGTTAATCTTGGACCACTGGGCTGCTATTGAGTATTGGCGACGAATGTCGCTTTCCCTTTCCCTTTTTCATTCCGCGGCTCCGGCTTCGAAGAGGAAGGCCTGTGGCCCATCTGGTCCATTTGGGCCAGCTTATCAATCAAGGACTGGAGAGTGGTCGGCTTGAAAAACATCATAAATTGGGAGATGGTTGCTTGAGGGTCGAGAGTACCCACAAACATGCCTACCGCAGGCGCTTCTTCGATGCGCTGCTCGCACTTTGACCATAAATTCCGCCACCGTATCGCGTACAGCACCCATGTTTCGCCTGGCTTTACTCTGGCGTTAATTAATGCGGTGATCGGGGTACGTTCTCTAGCACTTGAGAAACGCTGGGTAAATAGCAACTCCATCTCCGTAAAGGTTTTGACGGACTCATTGGGGAGCTCTGAATACCATTCGAACGCCGTCTCCGCCAAGCTGCCGACGAATTGGCAAAGCGGTAGCTTATCATCCCCTCCAGTGTTGCCGCAGAGAGCCCTGAACTGAGCGACATGTTGATGGGTATTGTCTGTCTCCTTGTATACATGGAATTTGGGAATCGTGTATCCTGGCGGGTACTTTATTTGATCGTACCAACCCGGATAGGGCCGCCCAGTTCTAACGACTTAGCCAGCCGCTTCATTCGCTTGATGAGCTCGTATTTGTTGAGCTATATAATCATCGAGCATGGCTTTAGAGATGGTCTTCTCCTTGGCTGCTGACGGAGCCGGTAGAGGATATGATGTCTCTCCTCTATCATCTTCAATTATTACTGGAGGTTCTTCGGCTGGAGGGTCCGGCTGGATCATCATGCCCACCATATCTTGGAATAGAAGGGCCATTTGTTTTATATTGGCCGCTTGTTCCGCAGCCTCCTTGTCCTTCTTCTCAAGCATTCTCCGAAGGAATTCGGCATCAGTTTCCTGCTCACGGCGCTGCTCCGAGGATGTCTCCGGGCTTGCTTTCGGTCCCGTAAGGGCGGCCATGGTGTAGGGTGTTTTTCATCACCCTATTGAGATGGGAATACGCGCGCGCTTGTCAGGCGTACTATAGATTCCCCCTGCCTAGGGTAGGCTGGGGTTTATTGATTGTGGGGATCCGAATCTCCAGCAGCGTGGACTAAGCTGCCGTTAATTACCCCTAGCCTCTGGAGCGAGAGAACCTCCGATTGACAGGTTAAACTGATCATGCGAACTCAACGTACAGTGTTGTAGAGTGTGTGTGTGTGTGTATATATATATGAAAAGGGGAAAGGGCATCCAAAGGATGCGTTGGAAAAAGCGCCAGCGCTAGCGCTCCACGTGCCAGGCACGTGGGCGCAAGGGTGCTAGCGCTCTGAGCGCAAGAGCGCTAGCGCTAGCACCCCACGTGTCAGCATGTAGGCACTCGGGCGCTGGCGCTCTAAGCGCAAGGGAGCTAGCGCTTTGAGCGCTAGCACCTTGAGCGCTAGCGCCCCACGTGTCAGCACATAGGCGCTCGGGCGCTAGCGCTCTGAGAGCAAGAGCGCTAGCGCCCCACGTGTCACCATGTGGGCTCTCGGGCGCTAGCGCTTCGGGAGGCAAAAGGGACTTGGTCCCTGCAATGGGAGTTGTACTCCCAGAAAGGAGCACTTATTATTTGTGTGTGTGTGTGTGTGTGTGTGTGTGAGGAGTTAAACTCCTAGGATGTCTTGAAGCTGATGAAGGGCTTCTTCCCTTGAGCCCTAGTTCTTCCACAAAGTAGGGTTTCTGGAGATGGGTCTCCTTCTTCCTCCTCTGTTGGCCGGATCTTGAAGATCAAGAGATGTGAGATTTTAAAAATCTCTTCTTTTTGAGATATAATGACAGATCCAAGTTCCCCTTTGTAGGTTTTGTGGTGAAAAACTATTTAGTTTTGGAAAAGGAAGAGTGAAACTCTTGATTTAATTCAAAATAAAGAAGAAGGTTTGGAACCTTCAGAAATGGGAAAGAGGCACAAACCCTAGATTTTTTAGGGGAATGAAAAATCTATCTTTTATTCATCATCATGTTGCCTTATATAGGCTTACATATTTTCATATAGCCCCTTGGGCTTTACAAAATGGCGTTTTTCCCATCCCATGGCTCATGTGCCATTTCTTTTTGCACATAAGCCATGGGCTTACAAAAATTTGGCTTTATGCCCATTTTGTTTACATTCATGCATAAAAAATTACATAAAAATTATTTATTACATGATTTCATTTTGGCATGGGGGAGGGCCGGCCGCTTCGTGTTCGGACTCGACCTGGGCATGGGGCCGTTTGTTTGAGGTTGACTTTGACTTTGACTTGGTCAACAGGGGTGCAATTTTCGAATTCAACAAAGTGCCCCCCATCAATAAATACACACCACATATGTGATTCGCGTGCATGAAATTGATGGATCTTCTTTTGCGTGGAGGCGACTTGCTTTGGTTCCTACTTTTTGGGATGCACTGCCCTTTTTACGACATGGACGATCGACGCTTGACGCGTCTCCGAGATGGAGTGTCCGTAGTAGACGTTTCCCTGGCCCGGAGTGATTTAGTAGACGTGCCCCTAGAACGGAGTGTCGCTGGTCGACGTTTCCCCAAGATGGAGTGTCTGTAGTCGACGTGCCCCCGGCACGGAGTGTCTACTTGACGTTTCCCCGAAGCGGAGTATCGACTGGTTGACGTATCCCCGAGACGGAGTGTCTGCTTGACGTTTCCCCATTACGGAGTGTCGTTGTTGGACGTTTCCCTGATGCGGAGTGTCTGTGTTGGACGTTTCCCTGATGCAGAGTGTCGCTGGTTGACGTTTCCCTGAGGCGGAGTGTCGGTTGTCGATGTGCCCCCGGCATGGAGTGTTTGCTTGACGTTTCCCCGAGGCGGAGTATCAGCTAGTTGACGTATCCCCGAGACGGAGTGTCTGTTGTCGATGTGCCCCCGGCACGGAGTGTCTGCTTGACGTTTCCCCGAGGCGGAGTATCGGCTGGTTGACATGTCCCCGAGACGGGGTATCGGCTGGTTGACGTGCCCCCAGCACGGAGTGTCTGCTTGACGTTTCCCCGAGGTGGAGTATCGGCCGGTTGACGTATCCCGAGATGGAGTGTCTGTTGTCGATGTGCCCCCGGCACGGAGTGTCTGTTTGACGTTCCCCGAGGCGGAGTATTGGCTGGTTGACGTGTCCACGAGACGGAGTGTCTGTTGTCAATGTGCCCCCGGCACGGAGTGTCTGCTTAACGTTTCCCTGAGGCGGAGTATCGACTGGTTGACGTATCCCCGAGATGGAGTGTCTGTTGTCGATGTGCCCCCGGCACGAAGTGTCTGCTTGACGTTTCCCCGAGGCGGAGTATCGGCTGGTTGATGTGTCCTCGAGACGGAGTGTCTGTTGTCGATGTGCTTCCGGCACGAAGTGTCTGCTTGACGTTTCCCTGAGGCAGAGTATCGGCTGGTTGACGTATCCCCTAGACGGAGTGTCTGTTGTCGATGTGCCCCCGGCACGGAGTGTCTGCTTGACGTTTTCCCGAGGCGGAGTATTGACTGGTTGACGTATCCCTGAGACAGAGTGTCTGTTGTCGATGTGCCCCCGGCACGGAGTGTCTGCTTGACGTTTCCCCGAGGTGGAGTATCGGCTGGTTGACGTGTCCCCAAGACGGAGTGTCCGTTGTCGATATGCCCCCGGCATGGAATGTCTGCTTGACGTTTCCCGCAGGCGGAGTATCGACTGGTTGACGTATCCCCGAGACGGAGTGTCTGTTATCGATGTACCCCCAGCACGGAGTGTCTGCTTGACGTTTCCCCGAGGCGGAGTATCGGCTGGTTGATGTGTCCCCGAGACGGAGTGTCTGTTGTCGATGTGCCCCCGGCACGGAGTGTCTGCTTGACGTTTCCCCGAGACGGAGTATCGGCTGGTTGACGTGTCCCCGAGACGGGGTGTCTGTTGTCGATGTGCCCACGGCACGGAGTGTCTGCTTGACGTTTCCCCGAGGTGGAGTATCGACTGGTTGACGTGTCCCCGAGACGGAGTGTCCGTTGTCGATGTGCCCCTGGCATGGAGTGTCTGCTTGACGTTTCCCCGAGGCGGAGTATCGACTGGTTGACGTCTCCCCGAGATGGAGTGTCTGTTGTCGATGTACCCCCGGCACGGAGTGTCTGCTTGACGTTTCCTCGAGGCGGAGTATCGACTGGTTGACGTATCCTCAAGACGGAGTGTCTGCTTGATGTTTCCCCGTTACAGAGTGTCGTTGTTGGACGTTTCCCTGATGCAGAGTGTCTGTGTTGGACGTTTCCTCGATGCAGAGTGTTGCTGGTTGACGTTTCCCCAAGGCGGAGTGTCTGTTGTCGACATGCCCCCGGCACGGAGTGTCTGCTTGACGTTTCCCCGAGGCGGAGTGTCTGTTGTCGACGTGCCCCCGGCACGGAGTGTCTGCTTGACGTTTCCCCGAGGCGGAGTGTCGGCTGGTTGACGTGTCCCCGGCACGGAGTGTCTGCTTGATGTTTCCCCGTTACGGAGTGTCATTGTTGGACGTTTCCCTGATGCGGAGTGTCTGTGTTGGACGTTTTCCCGATGCAGAGTGTCGCTGGTTGACGTTTCCCCAAGGCGGAGTGTCTGTTGTCGACGTGCTCCCGGCACGGAGTGTCTGTTGTCCGATGCAGAGGTCGATGTTGGAATTGGTTGGTTTGATTTGTTTGATTTGAGTTGACATCAGCATCGCTACGCTGGAATATGGTACCGGGAGCGAATCATCATCTTTCATGAGAGGATTTGGGAATTGGTTTTCTGTCGGCATCTGCATTGATGCACTGGAATAATGCCAGGAGCAACTCATCATTTGCCCCGGGAGGATTTGGGAACTGGTTTTTGTTTGGCATCTGCATTGCTGCACTGGAATAATGCCAGGAGCAACTCATCATTTGCCCCGGAAGGATTTGGAAATTGGTGGCTTAGGAAACAGGTTTAGATCCCTATCACCTAAGGCTTTTCAATTTTATGGGCCGTAAAGGTCCCATAAAATCATTTTCTCCCTACGAGTCGAAAGGATCTCGTAGGTGTTTTTTCTCCTTAGGAGTCGTGGGGACTCCTAGGGACTCCTAAGTGTGTTGCTCCTTTGTGAGTCGTAAGGATCTCACGCGGGAATTTTCTACTCACAAAGTCGAAAGGACTTTGCGAGTGCATTTCATCTCTTTTTCACGAGTTTGCGCCCTTTCGGGTTTTCACAGACTCGCCGGTAGTCCTGCTGTTTTTACTCACGGAGCCCTTTCGGGTTTTCATCCGTGCCCATTTTGCTTGTAGATATACTCTTTTTTTTTGGCCGGTGGGACTTTGAATGTGGTCTCACCGGTAGGACTTGGGAGAGATTGGGATTGTTTTACGCCAGTGGATTGTATACGGTTTTGCAGGATGTATGATCCAGACCGTAGGGCCGGAAAAATTTTGGGACTTTGTCGGCGTCTGCATCGCTGCACTGGAATATGGGACCAGGAGCGACTCATCATTCACCGTTGGGGCATGGGATTTAGAACTTGTTTGGCGTATGCATCGCTGCACTGGAATATGGTACTAGGAGCGACTCATCATTCACCGTTGGGGTATGGGATTTGGAATTTGGTTGGCGTCAGCATCGCTGCACTGGAATATAGTACCAGGAGCGACTCATCATTCGCCGTTGGGGTATGGAATTTGGAATTTGGTTGGCGTCTACATCGCTATACTGGAATATGGTACCAGAAGCGACTCATCATTCGCCGTTGGGGTATGGGATTTGGAATTTGGTTGGCGTCTGCATCGCTGCACTGGAATATGGTACCAGGAGCGACTCATCATTTGCCATTGGGGTATGGGATTTGGGATTTGGTTGGCGTCTGCATCGCTGCACTGGAATATGGTACCAGGAGTGACTCATCATTCGCCACTTGGGGATTAGGGAGTGATGGCTTAGGAGACAGGTTTTGATCCCTATCACCTAAGGCTTTTCAATTTCATGGGCCGTGAGGGTCCCATAAAAGCATTTTCTCCCTACGAGCCGTAAGGATCCCGTAAGTGTATTTTTTTCCTTGGGAGTCGTGAGGACCCCCAAGTTTGTTTTTCCTTGGTGAGTCGTAAGGATCCCACGAAGGTTTGTTCTCCTCATGCATCGTGAGGACACATGAGTGGGTCTTTCCAATGGAGCATAATTCAAGGGCGGAGCCGGCTGCTAGACTAGTGATTGCAGTGGGGCATGAGTGTGATGAGAATTAATTGAGCCCATGGATTGTATACGGTAGTCAATTTGGGGACTAACCGTAGGGCTGGGAGAATTTTGGAAATTTGAATTTTTGTTAGCGTTTGCATCGCTGCACTAGAATATGGTACCAGAGCGACTCATCATTCGCCTTTGTTTTTTTTTTTGTTTTTGTTTTTGTTTTACCGCGATTGCTCTATCATTTCAGCTTTTCTTATCGCGAAGGTCGCGATTGCCCTATCATTTCGGCTATTTATTCGCGGTTGCCCCATAATTTCTGCTTTATTTTCATTTTTATTTTTACTCGCTGATTTTTATTGTGAGTTGCCCCATCATTTCGGCTTTTCTTTTTATTTATTTATTTACACATTCCTTTTTTTATTTACACATTTTTTTTACATTCCCAGTTTAACGACTTAGAGGTCGATTGTTCCCAGTTTAACGACGTGGTGGTCGACGGTTTCCAGTTTAACGACGTAGAGGTCATCTGTTTCAAGTTTAACGACGTAGAGGTCATCTGTTTCTAGTTTAACGACTTGGTGGTCATCTGTTTCCAGTTTAACGACTTAGAGGTCATCTGTTTCCAGTTTAACGACGTAGAGGTCATCTGTTTCCAGTTTAACAACGTAGAGGTCATCTGACGGGGAGCTTAGAGAAGATACCCGATTGAGTAGTTGTCAAGGGCACCGCTGGAGCTTGCATGAGATGCCTTATTAGTTTGTCGGTGTTGATGGCCATGGCCCCAGCTGAGGCTAAGGAAAGCCGTTCAAATACCGACTTGCGTTCGAAGATGACAATTGGAAATTGTAACCCCCTGCAAATAGAAACATGATTTCAGTATAGACAATCGATATGTATATTGATTGAGCTCGCATGAACGTTTACCCTGAAATATGGAAGGAGAGATTGGTCCCACCGGGCGTGCCAGAATCTGTAGGGTGTTTTTCGTCACCCCATTGAGATGGGAATACGCGCGCGCTTGTCAGGCGTACTACAGATTCCCCCTGCTTAGGGTAGGCTGGGGTTTATTGATTGTGGGGATCTGAATCTCCGGCAGCCGCGGACTAAGCTGCCGTTAATTACCCCTCGTCTTTGGAGCGAGGGAACGTCCGATTGACGGGTTAAATTGGTCATGCGAACTCAACGTGCAGTGTACGTGTGTTTTGTTTTGGAGGGGGGGCTTGGATATATCGGGAGCCACACAGAGTTTTTATGGGGGAACCTCCGATTGACAGTGTTGTAGTGTGTGTGTGTGTGTGCATGAAAAAGGGAAAGGGCATCCAAAAGATGCGTGGGAAAAAGCGCCAGCGCTAGAGCGCTAGTGCCCCAAGTGCCAAGCACGTGGACGCTCAGGCGCTAGCGCTCTGAGCGCTCGGGCGCTAGCGCTTTGAGTGCCAGCGCCCCACGTGTCAGCACGTGGGCGCTAGCGCTTTGGGCGCTAGCGCCCTATGTGTCAGCACGTAGGCGCTCGGGCGCTAGCGCTCTGAGCGCAAGAGCGCTAGCGCTTTGAGCGCTAGCACCCCACGTGTCAGCACGTGGGCGTTCGGACGCTAGCGCTTTGGGAGCTAGCGCTCTAAGCGCAAGAGCGCTAGCGCTTTGAGAGCTAGCGCCCCACATGTCAGCACGTGGGCGCTCGGGAGGCAAAAGGGACTTGGTCCCTGCAATGGGAGTTGTACTCCCAGAAAGGAGCACTTATTATTTGGGTGTGTGTGTGTGTGTGTGTGTGTGTGTGTGTGTGTATGAGGAGTTAAACTCCTAGGATGTCTTGAAGCTGATGAAGGGCTTCTCCTTTTGAGCCCTAGTTCTTCCCCAAAGTAGGGTTTCTGGAGATGGGTCTCCTTCTTCCTCCTCTATTGGCCAGATCTTGAAGATCAAGAGATGTGAGATTTTAAAAATCTCTTCTTTTTGAGATCTAATGACAGATCCAAGTTCCCCTTTGTGGGTTTTGTGGTGAAAAACTATTTAGTTTTGGAAAAGGAAGAGTAAAACTCTTGATTTAATTCAAAAGAAAGAAGAAGGTTTGGAACCTTCAGAAAGGGGAAAGAGGCACAAAGCCTAGATTTTTGAGGGGAATGAAAAGTCTATCTTTTATTCATCATCATGTTTCCTTATATAGGCTTACATATTTTCATATAGCCCCTTGGGCTTTATAAAATGGCGTCTTGCCCATCCCATGGCTCATGTGTCATTTCTTTTTGCACATAAGCCATGGACTTACAAAAAATTGGCTTTATGCCCATTTTGTTTACATTCATGCATAAAAAATTATATAAAAATTATTTATTACATGATTTCATTTTGGCATGGGGGAAGGCCGGCCGCTTCATGTTCGGACTCGACCTGGGCATGGGCCCGTTTGTTTGGGGTTGACTTTGACTTTGACTTGGTCAACAGGGGTGCAATTTTCGACTTCAATACATGGCTGTTAGCATTTCTTGGAGCTTTTGTTGTTGTTGCTCCTGAGCCCTAGTCAATGATCGCATAAGCGGTCGATGACCTGTAGAGATACGGCTGTCCTCTTTTCCGAATGCCATATAGACGGTATGCACCACCATGCCCCCAGCCTTGGGGCATTTGGATTCAATGGTCTTGCGATTCGTCGCAGATGCAGAGATTTTCTCCGGACTTCTCCTCTTATTAGTGGTCGAAGTTGAGAGGGTCGTTTCAGTGGGCACCCAATTAGCTGTCGCCTTTTGTAGCCTAACAGGATGGTCCTCTTCTCGCTGAACTTTCACCTTTTTCTGTCGGCGAGAGTAATCTTGATCAATCACCGAGTCCTGGACCTTTCGCCAAACTTTATAAATTTTAGAGGATAGCCGCTGAGGGGGCTGCTCTAGCTTCACCTTAGTAGCGTTCTCCATGGGTGGAGGAGATCTCTTCAGCACAGCAGTCGGAGAGTTTTTGCGCACCCTCCTTAGCGGTTCAAAGCTGTTCCCAATTGAAACGGCAGCATCAACTTCTACCGTTGGAGCCGGCGGAGTCAGTCCGGAAGGGGAATTGTCCCCAGCCTTCCTCACTCGGTGCCAGTGGCGATGTCGAGCGTGTCTTGCAGTTGGAATTATCTCAGCTACGGGGGTGGTTTCCTCATGCCCCCTGTCTTGATCAGAAGTTGTTGTTGTCAACCTGTTGAAGACGGACGTCCGCTGAGTGGGGATGGCCAACCTATCGAAAGCAAACTTCCGAGCAGGTGAAGCAGCCTTGACGATTTCTCCTGAAACGGGAGCTGAAACAGTCAGTCTTGTGAAGACCGACCCTTTGGCAGGAGAAGCCGCTTTGACGACTTCGAGAGCAGGAACGGCTATCCTTTTTTGGATAACCCTTTCTGGTATCGCAGGCTTCTTCATGGGCCCACATGAGCTTTAGCCCAATCTGTCAAAAACTGAGGCGTTGGATTTGGGCGACCCGTTGAGAGGGGCCGCGGTAGTGGTAAGTCGATCAAAGACCGACTTCTTTGGGGCTTCTTGCGATAGCAGCGGGGCATTGAAGCTTATGGGTGGGATCATGGTCCCAAAGAATAGTCCAGTGGTGGCTTGAGTTACTTGCTCCACTGGCATTTTGAACAGGGATGCCGCTTGGGGCCCGTAGGTTACTCCTCCAGATGAGGCGGAACGGGAGTTGCAGTTGGAGCTGGAGCAGTTAGAGGCCATTGATGTTCTCTTTTTCTGCATAGGAGCAAAACCAAATCTTAGTACCTCGAACCCAAGGGCAACCATATCAAACCGCGATTCGTTCACGAACACGACACACGAAGTGTGGAGTGGAAAGAGGAAAAGGTCCCACCGGGCGTGCCGGAATCTGTTCTCCTCCGAAATACAGAGACGCGACCGTGTAAGTTCGTCTTGCCTGAATTTAGGGGCAGATGCTAATTGGTGCTATCCGTCCACCTCTCCGAAGATACCAAGTTGATTTATGACACCGTGTATCGAAGGTTTAAACGGATGCGGCCGATGTAGCAGACTTCGTCAGATTCCCCCTCGTTTGAGGGGTTTTTGATTGTGGGACGCTCTTCCATACAGACGCAAGCCCTTGCAGTTAATTACGCTACCGCTTCGCGATAACGACTTTCTCCTTCTCCAGATGGTTACTTCGTGTTGTAGGTGTTTGTTTTGTTTTTGGTTGTCCGTGGATTGTATACGGAGACTAATTTATGTAATCGCCCGTAGGGCGTGGATTAGACCAAATCCGTATTTTCTTAGATTTGGGTTTGGGGTTGGGTTTAAGGATACGTTAGTCTCATTTGAGACTAAGATCAACTTAAATGTATGTTAAGGATACGTTAGTCTAATTTCAGACTAAGATCAACTTAACGGGATCATTTAGATCCAACAAAAGAGCATTTGGACTCTATTGTTTTAGTTTAGGGACTTTGCGGTCCATAATTAGTTTAAGGACGTTACGGTCCAAGGTTAAGGACATCATAGTCCATGGGCTTAAGGACCCCACAGTCCGAGGTTAAGGACATCATAGTCCATGGGTTTAAGGACCCCACAGTCCAGTTTAAAGACGTCATAGTCTATGAAATGTATGGTTGTCGGGACCCGTCGCCTCTCTGAAGACGTTGAAGGATTACAACGACAAATATCAGAGGAGTGAAGAGATGTACCCTTGAACCAATTTTGGTTGGGATATCTGTAGTCCAATTGGGATTAAGATCTGAGATTTATGAGCATATGGGCTCAATTAATCTGAATGAGGGGTTTATGGCCAACTTGGGCTTGGCCCACTCAGTTAAAATGTTGGACATTTGATAATGCTGAGCATTGATTTGAGCTATGACAATATTTTTGTTTTTTTTATTGAATACTGAGCATTCATATAGTTCTAGGGCTTTATTTGTACAACAATTTATGTTCTTTTAGCGCACACTTGAGGAGCACGTGGCGCTTTGCGTCAGTTAAAGAGCGCAGAGCGCTAGTTTATGAGCGCATTGCGCTTCTGCTGGGTAGCGCACACGTGAGGAGCATGTGGTGCGCTTGGTGCTTTGCGCCAGTCCATGAGCGCATTGCACTAATTTGTGAGCGCAAAGCGCTATTTGTTCAGTGGCGCACACGTGAGGAGCACGTGGTGCGCTTGGCGCTGTGCGCCAGTCTAAGAGCGCAGAGCGCTATTTTATGAGCGCAAAGCGCTATTTGTTCAGTGGCGCACACGTGAGGGGCACGTGGTGCGCTTGGCGCTGTGCACCAGTCCAAGTGTGCAGAGCGCTATTTTATGAGCGCAAAGCGCTAACTGATCAACTTTGTGATCCGAGAAATAAATTCTCGCTTATAAGAGACTTTGTCTCAAGATTCTAAGAACAAAAGTTCTTACTTTATAGGAGATGCTTCAATCTCTTGTATTGATGAAAGGCTTTGCCTTTATGGATCTATGATCCTTAAGAGAATTGAATTATTCTCCCCCTTTTTTATAATGAGATGTTCATGATCTCTTTGTATAAAAGACCTTAGTCTTGTAGATCTATGATCTGTGAGAAGAATTATGTTCTTCTTTTTATTTTATGATGAGATCCTTTGATCTCTTTGTGAAAGACTTTAGTCTTGTAGATCTATGATCTTAAAGAAAGAAGTGAATTCTTCTTTTAATATGAGATGATTTCATCTCTCTGTTCTTTTATCTTGAAGAAAAGTTGTTCTTCTATCGAGAGCTTGGCTCTTCTTTCTGAGATTTTCTCAAAGCTACTGGGGGTTCCTCTATTTGTTTCTGTATATCTGAGACTTGAAGTCTTAGGGCCTTTATACTGGGCAAGATGATTTGTTTAATCAGTTAAGGAGATCTTTTCTCCAATTGATTTGGAGAGTTTCCCATCGTTGGATCTTTGATCCAAGGGCTTCTGATTTACAGAAGGCAATTTTCTTGTTTTTAACAAGATTGGGAAATCTTTCCATACAGAATTTATTCTGTACTTTTGGTGATTTTTAATCACCATTGGATCATTGATCCAACAGTACTCTAATTTACAGAGCACAATCTTGTTATTTGGAAAGATTTTGAGGAATCTTTCCTTAACAGAATTTAATTCTGATTAATTGATGATTTATCATCTTTATTGGATCTTTGATCTGACGGTGAGGAGCTTTTAGTTCCAGCGCTAGCACACCCATGCTTTGTACGTGGTGCGCTGTTTAGGGTGCAGCGCACTTAGCGCTAGCGCATCCGTGCTTTGCACGTGGTGCGCTGCTTAGAGCGCAGCGCACTCGGCGCTAGCGCACTCGGCGCTAGCGCACACGTGCTTTGCACGTGGTGCGCTGCTTAGGGCGCAGCGCACTCGGCGCTGCCTCTGAAGCGTTGCTTCATTTCAAAATTTAAATTTTGAGCAGAGCTTTGCTCTGATTGGGGGAAACAATGCTATCTGGTTGCTCTTTATCTTAACATGTACACGTATTGTCTCTATGTTACATGTTGATAAATCCCTTAGGATGAGTACTTGACTACCAGAATTATGATGCAGATCATACTAGTGGGGACATGGTAGTCGCCAAGTACATCCTTTAAATGTTCCTAGTCGTAGGTGTATCGAGACATGGCATCGATATACCAGAGTAAACTAGCGTATAGCTTCTCGACCCATGTAGATGGGCGATGGATGATCCCATATCCATTGGTGTTTGACATCAGAGATGGTATACGGGTGCTCAGTGGATACTGGGTATACTGAACGGACTCGCTGAGAACTCCTAGATAGTATTATACCTCACGTCAGATGGCAGTTCTCTGGTGACACTGGTACAGGTTAGTCTGTAGACCCGAGATCGTCATAGAGTCTTGTGTGATTCCCACTGTGCTTTGATTTCTACCTTACTACGTTCAAGAGAACGTGCAAAACGGTGGTTTTGGGTACAGTCCCGAATCACATGGAGACAATGAGCGATAGGAAGGGTTTCGTCTCTCCCGGTATTGGGAGTTGATGTCGCGCTGTGCTCGATTGGCTATAACAGGAAGTCCCTGGCCAGGGCTGCTTCAGAGATATACTGGTAAGTGTTATCAGTAGTTTCTCGACCCATTATGAGCCTCATATCGACACGACTTATTGAGTTACTGGGGTCTGACGTTTACCACCCCTAGACGAGATATGCGACATATCAGACGAAGAGACCGGACTGTACGGTAGTGTTACTGATTGGATTCGCAGGAGTGTGAGCAGGCTTGCTTGTTGATCTTCTGATCGCTCAATACCCGGGTGGCCGTTACGTTTAGCAGACTGCTTGCGGCTTGTGGGTGTTTGATATGATCATCACCTACTGCCGGCGTATTGACGGGTCTTTAGAGTCCTACACAGGGGTTTCCTGGCTCAAGCGAAACGGAGTAGGAGCACATATGTGATATGTGCGGGACCAAGATTGATACGAGTATGTGATACCGTATTCTATTCTCGCGATTTGTGACATCGGTCGGTTATATGTGATATAGCCGGGTTATCGGATCAAGTGTTGATTCGATGAGTTGTTACACATGATATTAGTCGGTTATATGTGATATAGCCGGATTATTAAATCAAGAGTTGATTTGATAATCTAATGTATAATTATATATTTGATATATTACATTACATTAACTAGTATTAGCTCACTTATGATTCTTTTCTCACTAGTTTGTGTATAAGTGTATATGTGATATATATTTGTGTACATAATTATGTGTCATGCTTGATGATACATGCAACTAAGGTGTGTGTATGACTTACACCATGCTTGGTTTAATGGCTAGGGTTTTATTTATTTAAGTAATTCTAAAACTAAATGATTTTGTCATGGTTGATAAGCTTGTAGAAGCTTGTAGTTCTTTGACTAAGTCTTCAAGTTTTGTTTTACCTAAGATATTTGTTAACCCTATCAATTATCCTAGCCTTGGTTAAGTCTCTACAAAAGTTAAGTATATGATACTAAACTCACCATGGTTGCTTCACTCTCACTTGATGAGTTCATTCTTCTTCTTCTTCTTCATCACAACTCCAAAGCTTTCTAGGTTTTGGATTAATGGGGAAATATTGTGAGAAAATCAAATCTAAAGTGAGCCCACTTCCTATTTCATCATCATCTACTATTTTCCATTTAGTATAGGGTGTTTGCTTCACTAATTTCACAATTAGTGAAGAGATAGCTTGGGTTAATGTCTCCTCGACGTAGATCATCTTCGGTCTCGAAGTCTTCTAGCAAGCTTGATCCGTACATCTTGTGGAGCCTCTCTAGAGTCCGGAGTTCATGATCGCAGCGAAGGGACGACTATACGGAGCTAATGAAGTGAAGGAACGGTCTACAAAGGTTGTATTCCTTGCTCTCTTTTGGTTGCAAAGTGTTTGCATTTCTATTCCATCGGATTTCTAGTATACGATTCTAGGGTTAGGGTTAGCTAGAACGACAAAATTTGAAATTGGCATGTAAGATGCCTCCCGAAATCTTGTTACCGTGCTATGCAACCTTGCAACTACCCTAGGAGGCACTTCTTGTTCTTTTTAAATGCTCGCGTGTGAAACACGTGACTCGTTCCCAGCCATTCTTTTTTGTTCATCAGAGGTACTCACGTGGGAAAACACGTGAGGTTTCATTATAGTGTTGAACACTAATGAATCACCAGTCTTTCCTTCTATGTGTATGAAGATTTTGATCTCATATTAACAATGCTGGGATCTGAGTTTAGAGAATTTCAAGTCTTTTGTTTTATAAGAATTAAATTCTTTACAGGGTTAAACCCTAGTTTTATCAAAGGAATTAAATTCCTGTATACTTGTGTAAGAATTAAATTCTTTGAACTTAGTTCTTTCCCCTAAGTTTTGAATCTGGATAACAGAATCTTCCCGATGAGAATTAAATTCTCAACTTGTGGGGAGATCTGCTTCTGCAGACCTCAACCAGGGGAAGAACTAAGTTCTTATATGAAGGGTTAAACCCTCAAAGAGGCGAAGAAGGGATAGGATAATCTCTGTATTTTCTTCTTATCTAGGTTTTTTCTGTTTAAGAAGGGGATCTTCTTCTTTTAGAAAATTGAATTCACTTTCTCTCTTTTTTCTCCTATTTTGTATATTCTCTTCTGTTTCTTCCTTTTTTCTTTTAACTTGGAGTCTTGGGTTCTTTATATATTGGAGAGAAGTTTGTTAATTAGTTTTAGGAAATCTCTCATTGAGAGACTTCAATTGATTTGGAGTTTTTACCCGCTGTTGGATCTTTGATCCAAGGGTTTCTGTCATACAGAACATATTTTCTTGTTTCTTAAACAAGATTAGGAAAATATTTTCCCGTACAGAATTTATTCTGTAGATTGGTGATTTTTAATCACCGTTGGATTTTTAATCCAAAGGTGCTTGGTTTAATGAAGCACAATTTTTCTTTGTTTTAAAGATATATGAAAAATATTTTTCAACTCATGGGATCTTTGATCCGCCAAGTTTCTGTTTAACAGAAAATATCATTTCCCATTCAAAAGTTTAGTAGAATTTAATTCTATCATCATTGGATCTTTGATCCAACGGTTCCTTTTTGAGTAGAATTTAAATTCTACGTAGGGACGTGCCCTCACGTGTTTAACACGTGAGGCTTATTAGCCTGGCCATTGTTTCAATTGCAGTGCCTATATGCGTTGCATATAGGCACTCACGTGTTAAACACGTGGGGCTGTTTTAGCCTAGCAATAGTTTTAATTGTTGTGCTTATATGCGTTGCATATAGGCACACACGTGTTAAACACGTGGGGCTGTTTTAGCCTAGCAATTGTTTTAATTGCCGCGTCTATATGCGTTGCATATAGGCACTCACGTGTTAAACACGTGGTTTTTTTTTAGCCTAGCAATTGTTTTAATTGCTGTGCCTATATGTGTTATATATTGGCACTCACGTGTTAAACACTTGGGGCTGTTTTAGTAAGGAACTTTCCCTCATCCCTTTTTTTATAAGGGAACAGCCAACACTAAAGACTGTGAAGGACATTCGAAATTTCTTAGGATTAGCAGAATACTACCATAAATTCATAGAAGGTTTTTCGAAGATTGCAACACTCCTGACTAAGCTCACATGTAAAGATGAAGCATTCGTGGTGTCAGAAGCATATGAACAAGCTTTTGTAGAACTCAAGTCAAGATTGACATCAGCGCCTATTCTAGTAATACCGGACCAATCTGGAGATTTCGTTGTGCATTGCGATGCATCCGGTAAGGGATTAGGATGTGTTCTACACCAGCAGAGAAAAGTTGTAGCTTATGCATCAAGACAGCTGAAGATTCATGAGCGCAATTATCCAACACGTGATTTGGAGTTGGCGGCCGTTATCTTTACACTTAAGATTTTGTGCCATTATCTACTTGGAGAGCGAGTGGACATATACACGGACCACAAGAGTCTGAAATATGTGTTTACTCAGAAGGAGTTGAACATGCGGCAGAGAAAATGGTTAGAACTCATGACGGACTTCGACATAAACCTACAATATCATCCAGGGAAGGTGAACGTGGTTCCTGATGCACTTAGTCGTCAGCCACTATCAATGAATCTCACCGCACAGTGGAAGCTTCAACAAGAATTGCACAAGATGGAGATAGAAGTGGTTATGCCAGGTAATACTTCAAGGTTGATGAACTTACAAGTTCAGTCTATTATTGTCAATTAGATCAAAGCAGCTCAAGCAAGTGATGTCAAGTTGCAAAAGATCAGAGAACAAGTAGAAAGTGGACTTTGAACAGACTTCATCATTCACGAAGATGGATCTTTGAGATACGGAAGCAGGTTATGTGTACCACAAGATCCTGTTCGGGAAAAGTTGATGAAAGAAGCTTACAGCTCTCCATACTCAGTACACCCTGGTGGTACAAAGATGTACAAAGATCTACGTCAACATTACTGGTGGCATGGAATGAAGCGTGAAGTAGCTAGAAGCGTAGCCAAATGCTTGGTGTGTCAGCAAGTAAAAGCCGAACATCACAGGACTACTGGTTTACTTCAACCGTTACCTATCACAGAATGGAAGTGGTAACACATCACCATGGACTTCGTGACTACACTTCCTCACAGCACAAAAGGTAACGCTGTGGTATGGGTCATTGTGGATCGACTCACAAAGTTGGCTCACTTCATCCCATTTCGAGTTGGCCAATCTACCGAGACACTAGCAAAGAAGTACATAGAAGTAAGTCTGAATCTAAGTAAGATTTAACTCTTCATAGTGTACTATTTCTGATACCCATGAACTCATGCAGGAGATCGTGAGATTACATGGAGTACCGGTTTGCATTGTCTCCGATCGTGATACCAGATTCCGATCGCAGTTTTGGCTTAGTCTGCAAGCTAGCTTGGGAACGAGTCTGAACTTCAGCACAGCTTACCATCCACAAACAGATGGACAGTCTGAGCGAATGATTCAGATCCTTGAAGATATGCTAAGAGAGTGTATGTTAGACTTTGGAGGATCGTGGAAAGATCACCTACATCTTGTGGAGTTTTCATACAACAACAGCTACCATATTGGAATGGCACCCTTTGCAGCTCTCTATGGGAGGAATTGTCGTTCACCATTAAGTTGGGACGACATCGGAGATAGGGAACTCCTTGGACTAGAGATGATCATGGCAACTGTGGATGTAGTTCGCACGATCAGGGAAAGAATGCGCATAGCCCAAGACCGACAGAAGCACTTGTAGGGTGTTTTTCGTCACCCCATTGAGATGGGAATACGCGCGCGCTTGTCGGGCGTACTACAGATTCTCCCTGCTTAGGGTAGGTGGGGGTTTATTGATTGTGGGGATCCGAATCTCCGACAGCCGCGGACTAAGCTGCCGTTAATTACCCCTCACCTTTGGGGCGGGGAACCTCCGACTAACGGGTTAAAATGGTCATGCGAATTCAATGTGTAGTGTACGTGTGTTTTGTTTTGGAGGGGGTTTTAGATATATCGGGAGCCACACAGAGTTTTTACGGGGGTCTCGCTACCCGGATAGCGGGCTGGGGGTCAAGGGGGCTAGCAGCCCCCTTGCGGGGTGTGAGGCAGCGCCCCGGCCCAAAACATTTTTGGGAGGGACAGTGTTGTGGAGTGTGTGTGTATCTATATACATATACATGTATATATATATATATATATAAAAGGGAAAAAAAAGAAAGCGCCCAAAGAATGCGTGGGGCCAGCGCCTTGAGCGCTGTGCGCTTAGGTGTTGTGCGCTTAGGCGCTAGCGCACCACGTGTCGGCACGTGGGCGCTTGGCGCTTGAGCGCTGGACGCTCGAGCGCTAGCGCACCACGTGTCGGCACGTGGGCGCTTGGCGCTTGAGCGCTGGGCGCTCGAGCGCTAACGCGCCACGTGTCAGCATGTGGGCGCTTAGCGCTTGAGCACTGGGTGCTTGAGCGCTAGGCGCTCGAGCGCTAGCGCGCCACGTGTCGGCATGTGGGCGCTGGGCGCTAGGCGCTCGAGCGCTGGCGCGCCACGTGTCGGCACGTAGGCGCTGGGCACTTGAGCGCAAGGCCCAGTAAAAGTGTTTTACTTGATCAGGACAATATTTAAACAAATAGGGCTCGTCCCAGTAAAAGTGTTTTACTTGGGATAGAAAACGGTATTTGTCCTATTTAGACCAATCGCTGGGTATTAGTCCCGTGGCATGATAGTTCATAATATCCCTGAACCATGGTTCAGCGGATATGCTCAAGAGTTGTTCGTCAGGGAATGAATCATTGATCGGCAGGGTCACAGGAGAAGAAATGATCGTGAAAGATGGTCAGCTACTACGTTTTCACATCCTTTCTTATCTTTGATAACAAGATCGAATTCTTGTAACAGAAGGATCCAACGTATTAGTCGACCTTTTGCATCTTTCTTCGCCAGAAGATGTTTTAAAGCGGAATGGTCAGTATACACAACTATAGGTGAGCCAATTAAGTAAGGCCTGAATTTTTCTAATGCAAATACAACCGCTAAGAGTTTTTTTTCTGTGGTTGTATAATTGATTTGCGCATCATTCAGGGTCTTACTTGCATAGTATATCACGTGTGGCATCTTTTCGATGTGCTGTCCTAAGACTGCACCTACTGCAAAATCAGATGCATCACACATCAGCTCAAAGGGGTAGTCCCAGTTTGGCGATGATAGCACGGGGGCTGAAGTGAGTGAGTGTTTAAGTGATTCGAAAGCTGTCTCGCAGTCCGAGTCAAAATGGAAGGTCGTATCTTTGGCCAGGAGAAGAGTTAAAGGTCTAGCAATTTTGCTAAAGTCCTTAATGAATCTCCTATAAAAGCCCGCATGGCCAAGAAAAGATCGAATATCTTTGACACTTTTAGGATGTGGGAGGTTTTGAATGACATCTATCTTAGCTCTGTCAACCTCAATGCCTTTCTGTGAAATGACATGTCCAAGAACAATTCCTTCTTGAACCATAAAATGGCATTTTTCCCAGTTCAATGTCAAGTTCTTCTCTTTGTAACGAGTAAGAACAGCGTCAAGATTCGATAGGCAATCAGAAAAAGAGTCTCCAAAAATCGAGAAATCGTCCATAAAGATCTCCAGAAAATTCTCTACCATATCAGAGAATATCCCCATCATACACCGCTGAAAGGTAGCGGGAGCATTGCATAACTCAAAGGGCATGCGACTGTAAGCAAAGGTACCAAAAGGACAAGTAAAAATGGTTTTATCTTGATCCTTTTTGGCGATGGGGACCTGATTATAGCCTGAGTATCCGTCCATAAAGCAATAATACTCTCGTCCCGCTAAGCGTTCCAGCATTTGATCAATGAATGGTAGAGGAAAGTGGTCTTTTCTCGTGGCAGCATTGAGTTTTCTGTAATCAATACATACAAGCCATCCAGTTTGGGTGCGTGTCTGAATCAACTCATTTGCCTCATTGGTTATAACAGTGATGCCGGATTTGTTAAGAACGACATGTATAGGACTCACCCACTGGCTATCGGAGATGGGGTATATAATACCATTATCTAAGCATTTGACGATCTCTTTCATGACCGCTTCCTTCATGACGGGATTCAACCGTCTCTGTGGTTCTCGGGTTGGTCTGGCATCATCCATCACATGTATATGATGTTCAACAATCAAGAGACCAATCCCTTTGATGTCCGCCATACTCCAACCAAACGCCTCTTTGTTAGATCTCAATACCGATAAAAGTGCATTCTCTTGCTCTGATGCAAGAGATGCGGATATGATAACCAGTAAAGACTCATTCTCACCAAGATATGCATATTTAAGGTGAGAAGGTAAAATTTTGAGATCTAATTCAGGCGGAGAAATAATAGAAGGAGGAATCATTGAGTGATTTTTGGATTTACAAAGAAGCTCAGAGCCTGTGAAAGATACAGACTCGGGTGGAGAAAAGTCAGAAGTGCAGGACTCAAGTGTAGGTAAAGTGTCCTCACTAAGATCATGTGTGAAATCAAACAGGGAAGGGGTAATGTCATCGAGATCAGTAAAGCAAAGTTCCTCAGCTCCACAACTATCGGGAGCGATCTCATGGACAGAGCACACATCTAAAATATGAGCAGAGGGTTCTGATGGCTGACTTCCAACTTTATAGATGTTTAGTTCAATGGTCATATTTCTAAATGATAAGTTCATTGAACCATTTCTACAGTTTATAACAGCGTTGGAAGTGGCAAGGAAAGGACGACCCAGAATCACTGGAATTTGGCTCCGGGGGTTTGCTACAGGCTGTGTGTCGAGTACAATGAAGTCTACAGGGAAAACAAATTCCCCGACCTTTATCAACACATCCTCTAATTCACCCCTTGGTTTGGTGATAGACCGGTCTGCCATCTGGAGAGTGCAGTGAGCAGGTTTCAACTCTCCAATCCCTAGTTGCTCATATACAGAATATGGAAGGAGGTTAACACTTGCGCCAAGGTCTAAAAGAGCACGATTTATGTTTTTACCCCCAATCGAAATCGATATTGTAGGACATCCTAGGTCCTTACGTTTCTTTGGTAGCTGGGGAATAAAAGCAGTGCTGATATTATTAGACATGAAGACCTTCTTCGGCACTTGAGTCTTCCTCTTCCTAGTGCACAAGTCCTTAAGAATTTTCGCATAAGAGGGGACTTGCTGAATTACATCTAGGAGAGGGATATTGATGTTAACTTGTTTGAACATTTCCATAATTTTCTCCATATGAGGACTCGTTCTATTACCCCTTAACCGATTCGGGTAAGGAGCTTTCGCAATAAGCGCTGGGTCCATCACAGGAGAAGAAAGAGGGGGTAGACGCGGTCCCAAAAGAGGTGTGGGGACCGTTTGTGGAGAACTAGAAGGGCTATACTGAGGTGTCGAGCCTAGTGGGAAATGGAGAATAGGCTCGCGAGAAAGTGGTGTGGTAGAAGAAGAAGGATCAGAAGGAGAAGTGTGTGTGTGTGGAAAGGTCTCAGCCGGGGTGTTGATATGATTTTCAGTATCATCAATACCTTCCCCGACATGATTGTTCAGAACTCTTCCCGATCTCAACGTTGTGACGACATTTACATTGTAATGCCCAGGATTCTGTAGGGGTTGAGAGGGAAGTTTCCCTTTTTCTCTCGCACTCATTTCGGCTTTAAGTGGTGCGATTTCAGCTTCCATCGTTCTGATACTCTCAGCTTGGGAGGCTGAGTTTTTCTTTATCTCACCGACGGAAGATCTAACCTCAGCCGAAACCTCTATGAAATTTGACAAAAGTGATTTCATGGTTTGAGTGAATTGAGAGAACTCGTCAGAACAGGTCATAGGATTAGACTGTGCAGGAGTGTTGACCTGATTTTGGAAGTTTTGTGACTGGTAGGGGTGCTGAGTGAGTTGAAGGGGTTGCTGTTGTGGTGGAGGAAGAGCCCTTTGAAAAGTATTCGTGTTTGGAACCGTGTTTTGAGATTGGTTTTGGTTCCAAGCGAAATTCGGGTGATTCCTCCAACCCTGATTGTACGTGGAAGAATAAGGATCGTTTCTAGGTCGTTGGAATGCGGCATTAGAATGCTCACGACCTTGAAACGCAGAGTTTAATGGACATTCTTCCGTTAAATGAGACGGATCAGAACAGCACCCACAAACAGTTTTGGGGAGCGACACTGGGTTTAGGGAGGCTGCTGCAAATTTGTGTTCCATAGCGTCGAGCTTCTTTTGCATTGCTGCCATTTCAGCTCGAACACCTATTGACACATCTATTTGGTGTACGCCACCCCTATTCAATGGTTGGGTTCCACTCTCCCACTGTAGTGATTTTTCGGCGAACTCTTCTAAATACTTCCAAGCTTCCCCATCATCTTTGGTCATAAAAGTACCTTGACACATGTTTTCAAGGCTCTGTTTAGTGTTTGGGTTAATGCCCTCATAAATGATTCGGCAAAGCTCCCATCTCGGGATGCCGTGATGACAACACTGAACCAATAGATCCTTGAAAGGTTCAAAGCATTTTGAAAATGGTTCAGTAGGGAGCTGGGCAAATTGATTCAGTTCGCTACGGATTCGAGCTGTCTTTCGTATTGGGTAAAATTTCTTAAGGAATGCAGCGACGAATTCTTCCCAATTCGTAATAGAGTGTGCGGTAGTGTTATATAGCCACTTCTCGGCTATATCGCACAATGTAAATGGAAGAAGTCGTAGACGCATCGCATCCACTGAAAGTTGTGACGTACCCATCATTGCGCATACGTTTTCAAATTTGGTAATGAAAACGTAAGCGTCCTCAGTCTCGAGTCCGTGGAATTTGGGTAAAAGATTGAAGTATTGGGGCTTAATCTCAAAGTTATCCCCATTGGCTGGTGGTGTGGATAAGCAGGTCGAAAGAGGACCTCGAATAGGGTAGCACCTCTCCTGGAGAGAAATGCGGGGTGGATTCTGCGCACCAACAGACGGCGGCAGATTAGGGTTAAAGAAGTTTGATGGATTCGGATCCATCGGTGTGGGTGTGGTAGTGGGTAAAGAAAAGGTAAATGGAGAAATACCGACTTCGGAGTCGATAAAGGGTACGCGGACTAAACGGGCACCAGAATCCCGTGTCCAGCCTATCTTGCACTAAAATGGGTTAGTACAAGTGGCAGCGTTGACTAATTAGGGGTATGAATGAATGCGGTGTTTGCTTTGAAAAATGGGCGGATTTTTGAAGAAATGATGTGACACAACAAATGCAGCACACAAACCCTAGAATCTAGTGGTCACCTAGGTCCGGCTCTAGACCGTTCCTAACTGCCAAAAGACAAGTCGCAGGATAGAATCCTCCACTGCCTCTTTGTCCCCCTGTGGCCGGATAAGTGCCAGGTAAGTGGGAAGGTACTCCACTACGTAGTAGTGGGCCTAATTAAAAACCACTAGCCTTAGACACACTCGTCTTAGGCACCACAAGAAAACGCGGATAAGTAATGAATTACCCGCGGCCTTCTCTTGTCCTAATTGAGCGCGACAGTCCTTAGAGTCTTCTCTAGATTTCTTTTAGTTAATGTGGGTCAATGCGGATGCAAGTTTTGTGGTTTTCGGGGCCTAGGAAGGGTAATGAAATCCCCACCTAATTTGGATTTGGCCGTGCCCCTTAATTTCCGTATTAGAATGCAAACAACCAAGAAACAAAATCACGCACAAATTTACTTTTGCTTTTTGCGGCGCTGCGATTTATTTGCAAAGAATCCTGCACAAACTGTTAGTTGGAGCTAAAAAGAGGAGAGAGGAGAAGGTAAGAATTCACCTGAAGCAAAAATTTTGCAGAGATCCCCCAGGCCTGCCGCGGTTCCGCCGCAAATGCCCTCTAATGCCGCGCTTCCGCGGTCTCTTGATGAGATCACTGAACCAAACTTTTTCAGGGAGCTTCTGTAGACTCCCTCAACTCTCTGGTATTTTCCAAAAATTTTCTTCAATTGCTAAACAGCTCCAGATTTCCTTGCAATGAACCACAACAAATCGTTTAGGATTTGCACGAATTTTGATCTCAAAAATAACAATGGAATAATTCTTTCAATTCAAACTATAATATGAAACAAATTAGCGCGTGATCCCCGGCAACGGCGCCATTTTATCAATCGTATATTTCCCGATTGTGTATATCAAGTAAAAGTATCAATTCAAATAGTCCCCGATTTCGGCACCATTTGATTGTTAGTAAAATTCAAGACTGAGTAAGTAAATCAACTCAAATGATTCCCGATAACGGTTTCATTTGATCGATAAGAGTCTCTTTGTGTCGGTAATTAGAAAATTGAATCAAGTTCACAATCAAAGAATTATATTTGACCGCAATCAATTACGGTGTCGGTTGTAGATTGTAAGCGAGTGCGGATCGTCCACGGGGATTGTGCGATTCGTTTCTATGTTTAATTTGTTTGAATTGAAAAGTTAATCGAAAGGAAAAGAAAACATGATTCAAGAATTTATCAATTGATTCAGGTGTCACGATGTTTAATCAAGAATCAAGAAACTGATAAACAAATCAAGAATCGGTGTTTCGATGATATTTCCAACCAAAATGTCAAGAATCTAAATGAGGCTCGTAGGAATCGATCGGATCTATAGACGTGATGTAATCTCAAGATTTCATGTTCTTGTCCTTCGAAGGATTGATACTAGATCGATGATCATCGACGAGAGTTAGGGCTTTCTTGATGAAACTAGGGTTTCATCGTTTAACCCTTGTTCTTTCGTAGATATCATTCACATTCTAGCCTCTAGCAATTTCAAGAAACGATCGTAACTCCCCAATCTCGAGCGATATCAATCAAGAAAGCATCACAACGAATTGGGTCGTCGATTCTTGAACTTGCTAGGGTTTACAAAACTCGTAGGATTCAAGAATCGATTTAAGATATATTACATCATCATTCTATTGATCGTCTCGACTCCTCGACGAGCGGAGTATTACTCAAACATCATTGCACAGAAAGCATTCAAGAATTGAAAAGATAACATGATGCAAGAATTTAAAGAAAACAAGATAAAAGAATATCACCTTTTATTTATATCAACAATTTGATTACAGTCGCTCAAGAACTACAAGAGGAAGAACTAAATTGTCGATTTGGCGTCGCTCGGCTCCGTGAGTCGTGGATCGACTTGGACCACTTGCTCTGTTGAAGATCGGCTCGGCTCATAAAAGGTTGCAAGGCTTCTTGCTTGATGGGTACTCGGGATCTTGGCTTTTGATTGGAATTAGGGTTAGGGTTTCACACAAGTCCTCTCACTAGACTTGTGAAAGAAGAAGATGAAGAAAGAGAGTGAATGGATCTAAATTGGCTAAATGAACTAGTCAAGGATCAAGTCCCTTTTTTACAAGTGAGCCTAGGGTCTTATTTATAGATCACCCAAACCCTAAGCCTTTGAGTTCCCTCCAAAAGTTTGTTGAAAGACCTCTAGAAAGAGTTTGTTAGGCTTAGCTTAAGATTTAAGCTAGGGTTTAAGAAGAAGTTTCTAGAATACAAGGCTTAGTTTAGTGTAGGAACAAGGGTTTTGCTGATCTGGCAGAAGTCTCTGGAGTCTTCTGGAAATTGTTGTGTCTTTCTGAAGTGCGAGCCCTGAGAGAAACATTTTGCACCAAAATTGAGGAGCTAACTCCTTAGACCCACCGCGGATCCGCGGCGCAAGCAGGCTCCTGCCGCGGATCCGCGGCACTTTGTAGGCCTTGGGCCTTGGGCTTTCAGGTGTGGTCTTGGGATGCCCTTTGGGGATTTATCTGATATGTTGAATTTTATTTGTCCCTTTGGATTGATACCAGAACTGAAATCATTGAGTTGGCGTAATCGGTACCGTATAAATTTTGGCCTTTCTTCTGGATTTTCCTGCACAGATCTCAAAACAAGTGTTGCGCAATATAGGAATGATGCGATGCCATGAAATGCGGTCAATTTCCTTTATAGTGTCGGTTTTAGAGTCTAACACATGTAATCTGATATTTTGCGACAGTTTTGCTAATATGTGAAATATGAATACCGTACACTTCTAAATGAATGCAAATGATAGGGAAATTGCCTGCACTGCCCTTTTTGCGACATGGACGGTCGACGCTTAACGCGTCTCCGAGGTGGAGTGTCCGTGGTAGACGTTTCCCTGGCCCGGAGTGATTTGGTAGACGTGCCCCGGCACGGAGTGTCGCTTGTCGACATTTCCCCGGCATGGAGTCTCTGTGTTGGACGTTTCCCCGAGACGGAGTGTCGCTGGTCGACGTTTTCCCGGCATGGAGTGTCACTGATCGACTTGTCCCCGGCACGGAGTGTCGCTGATTGACTTGTCCCCGGCACGGAGTGTCGCTGATGTTCGACTTGTCCCCTGCACGGAGTATCGCTGATCGACTTTTCCTTGGCATGGAGTGTCGCTGTTCGACTTGTCCCCGGCACGGAGTGTCGCAGATCGACTTGTCCCCAGCATGGAGTGTCGCTGATCGACTTGTCCTCGGCACGGGGTGTCGCTGATGTTCGACTTGTCCCCGGCACGGAGTGTCGCTGGTCGAATTGTCCCCGGCACTAAGTGTCGCTGATCGACTTGTCCCCGGCACGGAGTGTCGCTGATATTCGACTTGTCCTCGGTACGGAGTGTCGCTGATCGAATTGTCCCCGGCACGGAGTGTCGCTGATCGAATTGTCCCCGGCACGAAGTGTCGCTGATGTTTGACTTGTCCCCGGCACGGAGTGTCGCTGATCGACTTTTTCCCGGCACGGAGTGTCACTGTTCGACTTTTCCCCGGAACGGAGTGTCGCTGTTCGACTTGTCCCCGGCATGGAGTGTCACGGATCGAATTGTCCCCGGCACAGAGTGTCGCTGATCGACTTTTCCCCGGCACGGAGCGTCGCTGATCGACTTGTCCCCGGCACGGAGTGTCGCTTGTTGACATTTCCATGCTACGGGGTGTCGTTGTTTGACGCAAAGGTCGATGTTGGAATTGGTTGGTTTGATTTGTTTGATTTGAGTTGACATCAGTATCGCTACACTGGAATATAGTACTGGGAGTGAATCATCATCTGTCATGAGAGAATTTGGGAATTAGTTTTCTGTCGGCATCTGTATTGCTGCACTGGAATAATGCCAGGAGCAACTCATCATTTGCCCTGGGAGGATTTGGGAATTGGTTTTTTGTTTGGCATCTGCATTGTTGCACTGGAATAATGCCAGGAGCAACTCATCATTTGCCCCGGAAGGATTTGGGAATTGGTTTTTTGTTTGGCATCTGTATTGCTGCACTGGAATAATGCCAGGAGCAACTCATCATTTGCCCCGAAAGGATTTGGAAATTGGTTTTTTTTTTGGCATCTGTATTGCTGCACTGGAATAATGCCAGGAGCAACTCATCATTTGCCCCGGAAGGATTTGGGAATTGGTAGCTTAGGAGACAGGTTTAGATCCCTATCACCTAAGGCTTTTCGATTTTATGGCCCGTAAGGGTCCCATAAAAGCATTTTCTCCCTACAAGTCGAAAGAATCTCGTAGGCGTTTTTTCTCCTTAGGAGTCGTGGGGACTCCTAAGTGTGTGGCTCCTTTGTGAGTCGTAAGGATCTGACGCGTGAATTTTCTCCTCACAAAGTCGAGAGGACTTTGCGAGTGCATTTCATCTCTTTTTTTTTACGAATTTGCGCCCTTTCGGGTTTTCACAAACTCGCCGGCAGTCCTGCTGTTTTTACTCACGGAGCCCTTTCGGGTTTTCATCCGTGCCCATTTTGCTTGTGGACATGCCCCTTTTTTTGGGTGGGACTTGGGAGAGATTTGGATTGTTTTACGCCCGTAGATTGTATACGGTTTCGCAGGATGTATGATCCAGACTGTAGGGCCGAAAAAATTTCGGGACTTTGTTGGCGTCTGCATCGCTGCACTGGAATATGGTACCAGGAGCGACTCATCATTCGCCATTGGGGTATGGGATTTGGAATTTGGTTGGCGTCTGCATCGCTGCACTGGAATATGGTACCAGGAGTGACTCATCATTCGTCACTTGGGGATTGGGGACCGATGGCTTAGGAGACAGGTTTATGTCCCTGTCACCTAAGGCTTTTCAATTTTATGAGCCGTAAGGGTCTCATAAAAGCATTTTCTCCTTACGAGTTGAGAGGATCTCGCAGGTGTATTTTCTCCTTAGGAATCGTGAGGAATCCTAAGTGTGTTGCTCCTTTGTGAGTCGTAAGGATCTCACGCAGGGATTTTCTTCTTACAAGGTCGAGAGGACTTTGCGAGTGTATTTCATCTCTTTTCACGAGTTTGCGCCCTTTCGGGTTTTCACAAACTCACCGGTAGTCCTGTTGTTTTTACTCACGGAGCCCTTTCGAGTTTTCATCCGTGCCCGTTTTGCTTGTGGACATACCTTTTTTTTCCTTTTTTTCTTTTTTTCTCTTTTTTTCCTTCTTTTTTTTTTGCTGCTGGTGGGACTTTAAAAGTAGTCTCACCGGCAGGATTTGGGAGAGATAGGGGTCGTTTACGCCCGTGGATTGTGTATGGTTTTGCAGGATGTATGATCCGGACCGTAGGGCGGGTGTGCTCAATTCGCCTACGACTTAGAGCATTCATACGTAATATTTCTTGAGATATCGGCCATTGATGGGTGGCATGGGCCTTTCTCCCTCGGCACTTATTAGTTGGTAGGATCCCCCGTCGAACACTTTCTCGATGACGTATGGTCCTTCCCAGTTTGGTTCGAATTTTCCCTTGGCATATCGATTGGGGATGATCGGTCTTTTGAGGACCAACACCAATTCGCCTTTCTTGAAAGCGCGGAGACGGGTTATCTTGTCATAGGCCCGTGACATTTGGGCTCGGTATAGCTCCAGATTTTGCTGCACCGCGAGCCTCTTTTCTTCGAGGGCGTCGAGCTCTTCAAGCCGAAGGAGCACATTTTCCTCCTCCGTCAACTCGTGCTGAACGGCCATTCTTAAACTTGGAACTTCGACTTCGAGAGGGAGGACTGCCTCCACTCCGAAGAGCAATGCGTATGGAGTGGACTGAGTGAGAGTACGGTGCGTGGTACGATATGCCCACAACGCCTCATGAAGTTTGAGATTCCAGTCTCTCTTGTTGGCTGAAGCATTTTTCCTCAGGAGCTTGCATAGAGTCTTATTGAAGGCTTTGGTCAGCCCATTGGCTCTTGGATTATAGATGGAGGAATATTTCCAGTCTATCCTGTGTTGAGTAGCGAATCTTGAGACTTTGAAGCTCTTGAAAGAAGGCCCGTTGTCAGAAATGATTCTTCTTGGTGTACCGAAGCGGTATAGAATATTATGCTGGAAGAATGTCAGAATATCTCCTGTCTTGACTTCTTTTAGCGGGACGGCTTCAGCCCATCTGGAGAAGTAGTCTGTTGCAGCCAGTATGAACCGGTGGCCTTTGGATGACGGAGGATCAATTGGACCAACTATGTCGGTTCCCCAGACTTCAAAGGGCCACGACGCCACCGTAGGATGCAACGGATTGGGGTGCTTATGAATGAAATCACCGTGAATTTGGCAGATATAACATTTCTTTGCATGCTCTCCGCAATCCCGTATCATGGTGGGCCAGTAATACCCAAGCCGTTTAATTTGAAGTCGCATCTTGGGGCCAGATTGGTGAGCACCGCAAACGCCCGAGTGAACTTCTTTCATGACCTTTTGGGCTTCGGCCAATGACAGACACCTGAGCCAGAGTTGGTCATATGACCTGCGGTACAGCGTGTCATTTACAAACACGTATCGGAGAGCTCTCTTCTTCAGCTGAACCCTCGCAGACCTTCCTTCGGGCAGCTTGTCGTATCGGAAGTACTCTATGAAGGGTTCTCTCCAATCAGGATCGTCTTGAACGATCGAAGCTTCTTCGGCGGGACTGCTCTTCTGTTCCGCGCTTTCCTCTTCTCGTAGAGAGAAGGGGGGTAAAATTTGCCGGCTCCTGACTGTGATCAGAATTTCATCCATGTCAGGATCAGCCAGCTCCTTGGCTAAGCGAGCGAGTACGTCAGCCTTTCCGTTCAACGCTCTAGGGACTCTCATTAGTTCAATGTGAGTGAACCGTTTCATGAGTTCCACCACCCGGCTTCTGTACCGAACTAACTCGGGTTTGTATATCTTATAGTCTCCGCTTACTTGGTTGATGACCAGCTGGGAGTCACCGTAAACCCGTAGCCGAAGGATTTCCATTTCTATGGCGAGCTCCACACCAGCTATCAGAGCTTCATACTCGGCCTCATTGTTTGTGCGAGGCTCGGTGAGAGCAAAAAAACGCCGTAGGGTTCCCATTGACGGCGTGATGAACATCAATCCTATCCCTGCTTTTATCTCCGGGATGCTTGATTTACTGGAGGTCCTTATCGATGAGGCCCCATCGAAGTAGAGCTTCCAACATGGCTCGTCATTCTCGAGATGCAACACTTGTTCTTCGGGTAACTCGCAATTGAGTGGTGACCCTTCTGGTATGGGATGAGCAGCGAGAAAGTCTGCAAGAGCTTGCCCTTTTACTACTTTCTGAGGAGTATAAACTATGTCAAACTCAAGTAGCATGACAGCCCATCTTGCCATTCTGCCAGCTAGGCTTGCTTTGGTCATCAAGTGTTTGAGCGGGTCGACCTTGGAGATCAGCATAACCCGATGAGCGAGCAGATAGTGCCTCAGCTTCTTCACAGCAAATATCAGAGCCAGGCATTGCTTTTCGATCGGGGAATAGTTGTGTTCTACCCCGACTAAAGTTCGACTGAGGTAGTAGAGAGCATTTTCTTTTCCCTCCTTGTTATTCTGGGCAAGAAGCGCACCGAGTGACTCATCTAGCGCGGCAGTGTAGAGAATCAGCGGTTTGTTTGGAATGGGAGCGGCCAGCACTGGAGGGTGCAACAAGTATTGTTTGATGCTTTCGAACGCTGCTTGACATTCGGCATCCCAGATAAAAGGAGCTCCTTTCTTCATGAGCTTTAAGAAGGGCCTACATCTTCCCGATAAATTTGAGATAAACCTCCGTATATAAGCAAGTTTGCCTTGAAAAGATCTTAGCTGCGTCAGACTCTTTGGAGGGGGCATCTCCATGATGGCCTTTATTTTGGACGGGTCAACTTCAATCCCTTGATGTCGGACTATGAAGACCAAGAATTTTCCCGATGACACGCCAAAAGCGCACTTTAAAGGATTCATCTTCAGATCGTATTCCCTCAGTCTAGTGAGAACGGTCCTAAGATCTTAGATGCGATCGGCCTTGGCTTTAGTCTTGACGACCAGATCATCAACATAACATTCGGCGACTTTATGAATTAGGTCATCAAAGATATTCGTCATTGCCTTTTGATATGTAGAGCCTGCGTTCTTCAGTCCGAACGACATCACTTTGTAGCAGTATATTCCGATCGGGGTTCGAAATGCTGTGTGCTTCTCATCCTCAGGCGACATCTTGATTTGATTATACCCAGACGAGCCATCCATAAAGGTGAACAGCTCGTAATTTGAGGTGTCATCGACCATCATTTCCATGACCGGTAGCGGGAAGTCGTCTTTAGGACACGCCTTGTTGAGGTCCCTGAAATCGACACAAACTCGGATCTGCCCATTTTTCTTCTTCACTGGGACTATGCATGCGATCCAGTCCGCATATTTCTCTTCCCTGATGAAGCCGGCATCGATGAGTTTCTTGGTTTCCTCGATGACCTTTTATTCTAGTTCCCTTCTCATTCTTCGAGGAGCTTGTTTGACTGGCTTAGCATCATGAGATATAGCTAGCTTATGCACGGCTACTTCAGGGGAAAGACCAGGCATTTCTTTGTACGTCTACACGAAACAGTCGACGAACTCATGCAGCAGGGCAATTATCTGTTCTTTCATTTCCTCTGACAAGAGTGAGCTGATGTAGGTCGGCCTTGGATTGTTAGGCGTTCCTAAATCGATCTCAGTTAACTCATCGAAGGTTGCTTGTCCGCCATCTTCGAGCTCTTAGGGAGCTTCTTCTGGCTCGGCTAGCTCGTCTTCATCATTTGACTCTTCGCTGGCTTCCCCAATATGGATCATGTAGCATGCCTTAGAATCAGGCTGGATGAAACCTATGCCCCGTCTATCTGGGATTCGTCCACCGATGAGTGCTCGGACCTGAGGCGGATGCCGTAGCCCTTCATAAAACTTTGCTTCGGACTCCGATTGATATAATCGGCATCCGCACCTTTTGAAGTATTCTCGCATCTCGGGCGCATAGTATCTGGGATTGAGGACGGCTCTTATGCCTCTCTCATAGGGAAGGCACGCGACAGAAAGATCGTCCGGGTGCACAACGGGGTTTGACCCGTAAAACAGGATGCCCTTCTGTCCATTTTTCCTCCCGGGCACGTAGAAAGTTTTCAGCTGGTTCACGGTAGAGACTGACAATGCGTCAAGCTCTTTGCACATCCGTTCCGGCACCCTTGTGATGGCCAGGGACCCTTCTGCAACTTCGAAGGTCTCTCGTAGTTTCGCTTGCTGCATGGGGGTCCAATCTGCACAGCTGTTGCACGGCAGGTCCTCTTCTTCTGACTCTTCAGTGTCACTGCCAAGATGAGGGTGGACTTTGCTGCTAGATGGGACTTCAACATCAGATTCGTCCGTATCGCTACCGAAATGAGGGCGAGTTTTACGGAGGGGCGGACTTCCAGCGTCGGACTCATCAGTGTCGCTACCGAAACGCGGGCGCACTTGGGCGTTTTTGCTTTTGAAAGTGACAGCCGGCGCAGATTTGCTTTTGAGTTTTGGGGCCGGTCTATCCTCGGTCAGTTGTGGCTTAGCATTTTGGTGGTTCATGAAGTACCGAGAATCTTCATATCGGACTTCATGCACACCGAATGGCTGGATGTCTCCGTCAATGTGTCTTTCTTCACCATTTTTAGTATACTTCATGCATTGATGGAGAGTTGATGGAATGATGCCGTAATCGTGGAGCCACGGTCGTCCCAAGAGAATCTTATAAGACATGTCAGCATCGATCACGTATATCTTAGCTTCGGTCTGCAGATCCCCAAATTTGATTGGCAAAGGTATAGACCCCAGAACTTGCTGGAAATTTTGGTTGAAGTCTTGAATGACAATTCTTTCCCTCGACAGGTGTCGGAGGTCCATTGACAAACTCTTCAGTGTCCGCAAGTTCATGATGTTCACTGAGGACCCCGGATCAATCAATATGTGATTAATTCGATCTTCGTCGCTGTACCCGGTCACGTAAAGCGGTCGATTATGCTCAGCCGTTCCCAGTAGCGAGTCTTCATCCTTAAATGTGACTGCGGCGGCTTGCAAAGTGTACTGAGCTTCTTTCATATTAATTTCCGCAAAGCGAGCCTGATACCGCTCAGGGTTTTGTAGAGCATGAATGAGAACATCTCTAAGCTCTTGAGATAGAACCATGGCATCATAGATGCTAAGGAGAGACGGAAGCTTTCGGAGATAAGCCAAGACATTATAGTCAATTGGGGAAGGACTCGAATCTTCATGGGCAAGTTCCCTGCCATCTTCTTCATTAGCGACCTGTTTTTCCTTCCCTTTTAGGGCATTGCCCTGATTTGGCGGTAGGGCCCTGCCGCTTCTGAGCTGGATTTGATCGGCCTTTGTGGCGAGCACCTCGTCCTCTTCGGGAAAATAGAGCTCCTCCTCAGAGTCGCTGCCAAGATGGATGGCGTAGCAGGTCACTACTGGGATCTCTTCATTGGAGTCTTCTTCTAACTCCTCCAGAATTTCAGCCGCTCGTACAGGGAGGAACTCCTTCAATTGAATCAGAGTTCTTTCCTTCTGTTCATATTCTTCGAGGGAATCGATATATTTTTGAATGGTTGATCTCCCTGCAGACTCCTTTTCGCGCCGAGCTGCACTTTCCTTCTTCTTGAGCTTTTTGGATTTTGAGCCCGATGGAGCTGGAGAGGTAGGCTTCTTCTGCCCTTCCCGTTCCGTCCTGGGCTCTTTCCGAAATAGTTTTATCATCTTCTTCATCTTATTAGATATGTGCGTACTCCACGGAGGCTGCGGTGAGTCCGTTTCATTTCTCAGGGCAGCGGGTTCGGCTGTCTGCTCCCAGAAGGCGTCAGCTTCTGTCTGTATAAAATTGGTGGTTGCAACTTGATTGTTCACCAACACACTTTTGGACAGCTCGATCTCTCCAGCCTTGTACTGCTTCTTGACACAGTCCTTGAAGATATAGCAATCCTCGATCGCATGGCTCACTACTCGGTGGTACGGGCAATACAGGGGATTGTCGGTCATTTTTGCTTCTTGGGGTCTTTTCGACTCCGGCAATTGTAAGCCGTTGTTCAAGGCATCTTTAAATATCTTGCGGATCTTGTCCCTTCTGAAAGAGTAAACCTTGTTCTTCTTCTCCTCTAGGGAAGGCCTATCTCCTCTCAGCAATGGCTTTCGAGACCGGTTTGTTTTGGATTTGCCCGCCCTTCGCTTTTCTTCATTGTCGGACGCATTGAAAACTTGGGTACTGCTAGAACTCCCGCTTCTACGGTTGTCATCCCGCTTGCTTTTCCATGTTTTGTCTCTCTGAGAGTCCGGGGTAGACTCTTGTTTCGAGCGTTCCAGCATTTGGACTTTCTTGGTTAGCTCTTGAAACGTCTTGAGGCCTGCTGTACACAAGAATGGAACCATCCAATTGCTGAGGTTCCCAATAAGAAGGCTGACGGACTGGTCCTGCTCCAGCGATGGTTCACACTTGACCGTGAGATTACGCCACCGGGCGATAAAGTCGGTGTTGCTTTCATTCTTCCCCGGCTTGGTCCTCACAAGGTCAGCAATGGAGATTTTATCACTGACACTCATGAACCTTTGCCGAAACAGAGACTCTATTTGGACAAAGGTAATAACGGACCCGTCTGGTACACTCGCGTACCAGTCGAAAGCGACACCGGTCAGGCTGTTAACAAACTGATGAAGAAGGAGTGCGTCATTGCCCCCTGTATTTCCGCACGAGGCTTTGAAGTGGGCGACGTGCTGATTTGCATTCCCCGTTCCGTCAAATCTTCCGAACTTAGGAATGACGTAGCCGCTCGGGAACTCGATCAAATCGTACTGTGCGGGATATGGCCGCCCACTACTGCCAATTTCTTTCTGGGCTTCAGCTTCGGCCACCAATGTTTTAACCTTACTGGTGACCAAATCCATTATCCAATCTTGTGTTAGCGGGATAGTGTTATCTGGGGCCAAGGCGTCCCCAGAAGCGGAATGTGGCCGGCTTTCGTGCGGCTTGACCAGTCTTGGACCCAAAGGAACAGGCATTGGCTGCTTCGGATTGTCATCACCCGGCTGATGAGTAGCGACTTGTGCTTGATTGGGAGGCGCTCGAGCAATTTGAGCCGTAAGCTGCATCACAACATTCGTTAGGTCGTCAATTTTCGAATAGAGCTTGGCCATCTCTTTATCTTTACTCTTGAGCTGTTTTCGAAGCTCTTGAAGCAGCTCTTGCTCCGCGGTCCTGGGGCGGAAAGCCGGCTCTTCCTCGCTGTCCGAGCTTGACTCTTCCTGGACTGAAGGGACTTTCTGCCTATCGTCCTCTTCGAGAGGGTTTTCATCATCCAGCGGAGGCGGCTGTTCTTGGGAAGCAGCAACCACATTCAAGCCAAATTGGGCTTGGGATGTGGTGGCCTCCTCCTTGCTTTTGCTGCGAAGGTTGTCGCTGGGGCGCCCACCCGCCATGTAGACCGTATGGATAACATATCCAGCCATCTTTTTATTATCGGCGGCTGATTTCACAGATCGCTGTCTTGACCCCCCCGTTTCGGTAACGGGCAGTCGATTGAAAGCGGCTGGCCTGACCAGGTTCTTGAATGGTGCTAGCGCTTCTTTTCTGGGTTTGCCCCGCTGCTTTCGTGCGGCACAGAGCGCCTGATAGACTCTTAAATAGACAGTGTCATACTTTTTCTGTTGGGGCCGGGACACGTCTCTTTGTAGCGACATTCGGACCGCTGTCTTCTTGATTCTGGTGGTCATGGCATTTTTCTGAACCCACTTCAGAGGTTCGAAGGAATTGCTGATTTTTACGGCAGACTCAGCCGTCGTCACAGAGTAACCCTGCTCTTGGAACTTCACAAGATTCCATTTGGCCGAAGCCCTGGCCCTCTTGTTGGCTCGATACCTGAGCCGCTTCTGCCTTAACTTTTCTGTTCTAAGCACCTGGCAGACTTCGGCTCTTTGGGAAGACGTCGTAGACCGGGCGATGGAGGATTTTAGAGATACGCTCGATTATGCATTTGCTGGAGTCATCGCCTGAGCTCGTTTGCAACATTTGATGTCGCCCTTTGTACCGGAAGTCTTTTCCCCAGCTGGAGCACCAGAGAGTCGTTCAGACACTGTCTTAAGTTTCGGTTTTGGTGCCTTGGCAATCACGACATTCGGCCTCTTACCCCTTGAGACCGGCTTGGCTACCTGTTTTGCCGGGATTTCTGCCAGATGAGCGCTTCCGGCAGGGTAGATGATGACGGAGCCAAACTGGCGGGGCAGTTCCTCCCACTGTCGACTGAGGCTTGCGGGGAGAACCACACGAGCATTGACCTTGACCACGTACGGCATCGGGGTCGCGTTGGAAGCTGAATTCATCTTGGGAGACATTGTCGTCGAAAGTTGATTGCTGCACGGAAAAAAAACATCATTTCAGTATAGGCAATCGATATGTATATTGATTGAGTTCGCATGAACGTTTAACCCGAAATATGGGAGGAGAAAGGTCCCACCGGGCGTGCCAGAATCTGTAGGGTGTTTTTCGTCACCCCATTGAGATGGGAATACGTGCGCGCTTGTCAGGCATACTACAGATTCCCCCTGCCTAGGGTAGACGGGGGTTTATTGATTGTAGGGATCCAAATCTCCGGCAGCCGCGGACTAAGTTGCCGTTAATTACCTCTCGCCTTTGGGGCGAGGGAACCTCCGATTAACGGGTTAAACTGATCATGCGAACTCAATGTGCAGTGTTCGTGTGTTTTGTTTTGGAGGGGGTTTAGATATATCGGGAGCCACGCAGAGTTTTTACGGGGGTCCCACTACCCAGATAGCGGGCTGGGGGTCAAGGGGGCTAGCAGCCCCCTTGCGGGATGCGGGACAGCGCCCCGGCCCAAAATTTATTTGGGAGGGACAGTGTTGTGGAGTGTGTGTGTGTGTGTGTGTGTGTGTATATACATGTATACATATATAAAAAAAGGGAAAAAAAGGAAGCGCCCAAAGGACGCGTGGGGCCAGCACCTTGAGCGTTGTGCGCTTAGGTGTTGTGCGCTTAGGCGCTAGCGCACCACGTGTCGGCACGTGAGCGGTTAGCGCTTGAGCGCTCGGCGCTCGAGCGCTCGGCGCGCCATGTGTCGGCATGTGGGTGCTTGGCGCTTGAGCACTGGACGCTTGAGCGCTAGGCGCTCGAGCGCTAGCGCGCCACGTGTCGGCACGTGGGCGCTGGGCGCTTGAGCGCAAAGTGCTCGAGCGCTAGCTCGCCACGTGTCGGCACGTGGGCGCTGGACGCTTGAGCGCTGGCTCGCCACGTGTCGACACGTGGGCGCTGGGCGCTTGAGCGCAAGGCGCTCGGGCGCTTGGGCGCCGTCGAGAAAAAGGGGCTTTTAGCCCCAGAAACTCCCGAAAGGGAAACTAGAGTGGAGTTAAACTCCTAAGATGTTTTGAAGCTGATGAAGTGCTTCTCCCCTTGATCCCTAGTTCTTCCCCAAAGTGGGGTTTCTGGAGATGGGTCTCCTTCTTCTTCCTCTGTTGGCAGGATCTTGAAGATCAAGAGATGTGAGATTTTAAAAATCTCTCATTTTTGAGATCTAATGGAAGATCTGAGTTCCCCTTTATAGGTTTTGTGGTGAAAAATTATTTAGTTTTATAAAATGAAGAGTAAAACTCTTGATTTAATTCAAAAGAAAGAAGAAGGTTTTAGAACCTTGAGGAAGGAGAAAGATCTCAGATCTAAATTTTTTTGGAGAGAGAAAAAGTTATTGGGATATTTTCATTATCCTTTCCTTTATAGGCTATACACTTTACACATAGCCTCTTGGGCTTCACAAAATGGCATTTTGCCTAGCCCATGGCTCATGTGCCATTTCTTTTTGCACATAAGCCATGGGCTTTACAAAAATTTGGTTTTATGCCCATTTTCTTACATTTATTCACAAAATAAAAAATACAAGAAATACAACAAAATTATTTATTACAAAATTTTTATTTTGGCATGGGGAGAGGCCGGCCGCTTCATGTTCGGGCTCGCTCCGGGCATTGGCCCGTTTGGCTTGGGGTTGACTTTGACTTTGACTTGGTCAACCGGGGTGCAATTTTCGACTTCAACAGCACTGGGCTGATGCAAAGCGCCGACACCTAAAGTTCCAGCCGGGAGATCATGTGTTCTTAAAGATCTCTCCAAATCGTAGAGTAATTCGTTTTGGCAAGAGGGGTAAGTTTAGTCCGAGATTTATTGGACCATTCGACATACTCGAACGAGTCGGAGAAGTGGCATATCGTTTGGCACTTCCACCCTCATTGGAAGGAGTGCACAACGTATTCCACATATCCCAGCTTTGAAGATATGTGAGCGACCCCAGCCACATTCTTGATCACTTCGAGCTCACTGTACAGACAGATCTATCTTGTGAGCAACAACCCGTTGAGATCCTGGACAGAAAGTTGAAGACACTACGGAACAAGAAAGTAAATTTGGTCCGAGTGATGTGGAGAAAAGATTCACCAAGAGAATCAACGTGGGAACGAAAAGACGATATGCATGCAAGATACCCTTACTTGTTTGTAAACTAATCCTCAAATAATTGTAAATTTCGATGACAAAATTTTTATAAGAAGGGTAGAATTTAACGACTCTGTTTTGATTGTACAAAAATTTTAAAGTTAATGTACAGAATGGAGTATTTGCAAGCCTGAGTATATTTTAAGTATTATTTTTGTTTAAAAACAACAAGAAAGCACTTGTAGCTCATTGGTAAAGCCTTACACTGCTGTGACATAGCCCCTATGTTCAAATCCCCCTAACCACATATTATTTTTACTGAATTTTTATTTTAAACTTTTTGGAAGCCCAAAAGTTTACACGTGCAATACACGTAAAATGAAAAGTCAGATAAAATAAACATGTGCAAAAGGGTATTTTTACAGACTAGGACACGTGGCATCGATCCAGAGCCCTACCCCTACAGATGGTCGACGAGATTGGCACTTGGGCCTCCATAGCAAATATCCCCTAACTCTGTACCTCAGTCCCTTGGCCTACCCCCACTACTCCTATGCTGTTTGATTTCCCTATAAATTAACAGAGAGATTAAAATCCTATTAATCCAAGTTTAAATGCATTTTTAATTCTCTCTTCAATTCTCAAAACCCTAATTTTACCCTATAAATACAACATCATACCCTAGCCCCCCTCATTCTGAATCTATTGTCAAAACTCCTCAAAATTTTCCAAGTCAAAGAAGAGTACAAGTGGAGTTAGCACTAGGTCAACTTTCCGGCGAGGATTCGAAGCGATTCCAACGACCCCGTGACTCCACGAAACCACCAATCTTTTCCTAGACATCATATTTATATTAAATTACAATGATGACCTTAGTAAACATAGGTTTAAGCGGGACCAGTCTTTTGAGCCTCAAGGAGTCGGAGATATGGGTGCTTGTCTATTTAAGATAGACAACTTAATAAACGGTGTTATCAACACGGTAATCATCTTTGAAAAAGACACAAATCCTGCCGTCCATGTGCAGCGGTTACCGATAACACCAAAACATAATTCAGGATTTAATTTCTTTTCTAATTGTCTGACTCAGACTGAGTCCCAATATAATCAATCTGACTTGAATGAGATTCAGATATATATAACAATTCAATATGAATCCATATATTCAATCTGTTCAATCTATCAATCTATACAACTTAACTGAACCGAACCATGGATATACATCCATCTACATGATTCTCCAATTATATCCATTTACTGATATCATGGTTTCGGCAAGTCATCCATCTATACAATCTATAATACAAGACAATACAATTTACAATACAATACAATCAAGACATCGCGGGGTTTATAAATGGGTAGACTGGTACGGAATATGTTAAAGGTGGCACGTGGTGGTCACTTAAGACGTAATTACATCCATGCCGTTGTTCCGTGGTATTATCGACGGAGCCTTGTACTACGGGTTACCAAAGTCCACGGTGTAAGTTGGACTCCTCTCGTATACACTGGCATCTTCTGTACGAAGCTACAAACAACTACGTTAACATAACAATCAAACATTATAATAGATATATTCACTTCTCTATCTATTCTTCTCCCTCTTTCTTTGGGACTTACCAAGCGATTGTTCGCTGACGACATTCGTTCTCTTTCTTCTTTGGAATGTTGTTAAGTGATTCGGACCATCAGGAGATCGAGCCTACCAACGAGGACTTGGATCAGCTAGCCTTCAACCCGGAGCTCTAGTTCCTTGTACACATTTACATTCTGTATTTTCCATTTCTGTTATGCCACTGTTTAGGCATTGCTTTCCATTCCATGTATTTAATTTTCAGATGTATTGTAAAAAGAATGTTAATAAATAAAGTTGTTGTTCAATATATATCTATTGTCATTGTCTCTTGTGCATTTTACTTATATTGCTTAGATACTCTTAGCATGTTTACTTCAGAGTAAATACGTAGTGGCCTCGTCGCGTCCTCTGCCCGTATACTGGGAAGCGGGGCATGACAGTACTGATAATCACATATCTAATTGCATGCTGGAACATCATGATATCATTATAACATTACATTAGTACAACGTGATATCTAGATTGCATCATACATAGTCATGAATGTATAAAAGGCTATTACAGATAGACATATATGCATCCTGACATCAGCACTATTTACCGTGATTCCGATATCGATTGCAGTTTCATATTGGGTATCCATTTGATACATATGTATCACATGACATGTTCACGACACACTACCTGACTCGTTACTTGATCTTGTTACTAATACCAACAATCCTGACTTGTTGTCCTGATAGATGTAATTTGTTGTCTGCATAGACAAAACTTGTACCTGCTTAATCCCGTGTTGGCATTAGATTCATATCATCAATACCTGACTTGAACACATAACCTTAGGGTAAAGGGAAATCAATAATAAAAACTGACTTGTAACTCAACAATTCGATACTTATACTGATCAGTCTTTACGGGCTAGGCCAGCCCCGGGATGCTGCTGCTGACATCATTCATATGTACATATTACCTGTTTACTGCCTAGCAGCACGTCTCGGATTCAGCCTGAGAATCTTGACCGTGGTCCCGGGCATGCACGGTATACTATTGAGTTACATCGACGATTCCATTTAATTGATTTCAAAGACTTCTAGAATAGATTATCTAAAGGCACAGAGTTTAGGATACACATCACATACATACACCTCACTGTTTCATATTGTGTTATTCATTTATATTCATGTTTACCTATATCGTTACATCCTGATTATTACTGCTATTTTGATATCACGACGCACTGACGTCTGGGTTTTACATGGCCCAGTTCCTCTATCTTTATCGCAAACTGAACAGGAGTACTTTAGCCGTCAAGCCGAGCAGTGAGGAATTAAACATGTGTGGTTTAGAGATGTTTAGTTTAGTTTATTTTCCGCGGTTTTATTTTCTTGATGTGAGCCCATATTGGGACGAGCTTTCAGATGTTGGTTATTGGAGCTTGTATCGTTTCCGCTTATACATTTTCTTGACTCTTTTTAATGTGGCAAATGGACATGTACTAGATAGTTTTATATATTTTATAGTTCTTGATATCCTATAGACAGCAGTAATATGACTGTGGAGGGATGTTTCCTAGCCACAGGTAGCATGGTTGGCTCTGTCATGTGCCGTAGTTTGCGCACTCTGGGAAGTGGGGCATGACAACGGCATGTAATCCTCAAATCGGAGGGGTTGGTCATGAGCGGGAATGCGGGTGATCAAAGTTACTTAATTAATCATGTCCTTATCTATAACAATTTCTCGATCCCCCCAAAACAAGCGTAAATACCCATAATTTCCTAAACACCACTCCTCCATACGCTCATAAAAGAGTTCAATAAGATTCGGAAGCGCGAATTCGTTTGGATGTGTAAGTCGATGCCACACACCTCACATGTTCGTGGGGAGGCAGAGTTTGCAAAAAACGATTTTTAAGTGCTTCGTAATATCGACTAAACTCCAGGATCGATACTAAACCCTAACTAACAAACTTAATTAGAGGTTTAACTACTGTGTGAGAAAGTTATACCACAAGTCACCACTGTCCTTCTCCTCCTCGCTGTCCTTCTCCACGTCGTGAGCTCCTCGAAGTGAGAATGGATCGTGCCTCCTCGTCGGCTTCTCCAAATCGAAGAAGATCCACCCGAGAGTTCCAACCTTGAGTTTAACCTCCAAGTTGAGATAACTAGATCACTTGGTGTGCTAAACTAAGTAGCTTAGAGTGTGTAAAGAGTGATTAGGGATCTAGTTGTCTCACAAACCCTAGGATTCTCAACTCATTAGACAATTAGGGTTTGAAAATTGAGAAAGGAGCTTGAGGAGAATGAGAGAGAGGAAAGTATCTGTAGAATGATAATGGTAATAAGATAATGAAAAAATGGCTTATGTTTTTAACTTTAAACCAAAAGAAAATATCTCATATAAATATCTCAAAATATCGAAGTCTTCATCTCTCACAAAAGTCCAAGGAAGTCAACACAAAGCCATGTTCACATTTCACTAAAATACCACAAAGTTTCCGACCTCATTTCCTCCACCTCAAAAAGATTTCATCAATAAAGAAAAACCCTGATTGAGGTGTCTCGCTCCAAGAAACAATCTTGATCAAATAACAAGAATTCCTCTCTCATCCGTATATACATACCCGCATCCGTATTCCGAGAAACACGAATACAATGAGACGAAACTAATCCAATAATCAAATACTAGGATCCGGATTAAACCAAAGCCCACTAGTACCGTCTTCCCGAACATCATATGCTCACAAGTACACGTATGTGATTGAACCCTGTCATAAAATTATACGACCTCTACATCGTTTCGTCCGAAGCTGGGAAACCCTCTGTCTGGGAATCTAAAGACTCGACAGTACGCTGGCAGTAGGTTTAACCATAAGCGCGTCAGCGGTACTAGCTGCACGTAACGGCTACCCAAGTATCTGTCGATAAGAAGGCCGACGAGCACACTCATCTGTACCCCTACTGAGCCTATCTGTGGCAATCTCCGTACAGTCCGGTCTGTTCGTCTAAGAGTATCGCATATCGGGCCTAGGGGAGGCAAACGTCAGACCCCTAATAGCATAATAAGTCATGTCAGAGTGCAGCCAAAAATACCCTGAGAAACTACTGGAATCCATACCAGCGAATCTCGCTTGCCTTGGCCAGGGACTTTTTGTAATGGCTTTCCGAATCACAGCGCGACATCAACCCTCAACACCGGGAGAGACGAATCCTATCTAACTGCCACTGTCTCCAAGCGCTTCAGGATTGCACCCAACTACTACCTGTTTGCACGACTCAATAAAGCTGTAGTAGGGCAGTAATCTATGAACATTGGGAACGCACTTGAGGCGAAGTAGCAGTGTCAAGTCAACGGACTATGATGTATTCATGTCACCTGGGAATTTCTATCTGACGATAGGTATACTACCAACCAGCAGTTCCCTATGAGTCCATCCAGTGTAACTCATAACCCAATGAGCATCTGCATACTATCTCCAATACGACATACTGATGGCTGTAGGATATACCATCTCCCCTGCTGGGATAAGAAGTGTATACACTAGCCTATTATGGAGTATCGATGCCCTATCTCGATAATCTTACGACTAGGGACCGTTATAAGGATGTGCTTGTAGACTATCCAGCCCCTACTAATGTGGTTGCCATCACAACGCTGGTAGTCAAGCAAAGATCCTAAGGGCTCTACCAATATGTATTAGCGATACGTCAAGAGAAACATATACATATATTAAGATAGATACAAACCAAGTAGTACTACCATATCGAGCAAGACTGTCATAAATCCGTGTATATATACCAAGCTTCCAAAATGTAATATACAAACTAGTACTATACAATAATGGCCTTTAGGGCATATTATACTAACAATCTCCCGCTTGCACTAAGGCTATGTGCTGGCATATCGCAGACCTATCATCTCGAATTTCCTTTCGAACTGCGTCTGAGAGATGGCCTTTGTGAATGGATCTGCAGTGTTGTCCTCAGTAGCAACTCTCCGTACCTCGATCTCCCGGCGATCCATGATCTCCCTAATCAGGTGATACCGCCTCAAGATGTGTCTGGACTTCTGATGGGACCTGGGTTCCTTTGCTAAAGCTATAGCCCCGTTGTTGTCACAATACAGAGGTATTGGATCAACAATGGATGGAACCACCTGAAGTTCTTTTAAGAACTTTCTCATCCAGACTGCTTCTTTTGCGGCATCAGAAGCTGCGATATACTCCGCTTCCATCGTCAAGTCAACAATGGTGTCTTGCTTGGAACTCTTCCAATAGACCGCCCCTCCATTGAGGGTAAAGACATAACCTGACATGGACTTGGAGTCATCCTTGTCACTCTGGAAGCTGGAGTCAGCAAAGGCCTCGATCTGGAGGTCTTTTCCTCCGTACACCAAGAACATTTCCGTAGTCCTTCTCAGGTACTTGAGAATGTTCTTTATTGCTATCTAGTGTTTCTCCCTAGGGTTTGACTGATACCGGCTTACCATGCTTAGTGCATAAACTATATCTGGTCTGGTACAAAACATCGCATACATTATAAAGCCTACCGCAGAAGTGTAGGGTATAATAGACATGCGATCCTTTTCCAAATCAGTCTTAGGAGACATCTCTTTGGAGAGGGTGATTCCGTGACAAGCCGGTAAATTACCACGCTTTGAATCTTCCATACTGAATCTCTTCAGTACGGTTTCGATGTACCTGGACTGTGAAAGCCCAACATCCTTTTAGATCTATCCCGATAGATCTGGATCCCCAGAATGTAAGAGGCATCACCCAGGTTTTTTATGGAGAACCTTTGTGACAAGAACCCTTTGACAGATTGTAGCATAGGAATGTCATTTCCTATCAAAAGAATGGCATCCACGTACAAGACAAGGAATACTACAGTTCTCCCTATAATCTTACTATAAATGCACGGCTTATCTGGATTTTTGATAAAGTCAAATTCTTTGACTGTCTTATCAAAACAGATGTTCCAGCTCCGCGATGCCTGCTTTAGTCCATAGATGGACTTAAGAAACTTGCACACTTTCCCGCTACTCCCACTCTGAATGAAACCCTCTGGCTGGTCCATATAGACGCGCTCTTCCAAGTTTCCATTTAGAAAAGCGGTCTTTACGCCCATCTGCCAAATCTCATAATCGTGGGAGGCAGAAATGGTAAGAAGGATCCGAACGGATTTGAGTATAGCCACTGGAGAAAAGGTTTCCATCATAGTCCAAACCAGGTCTTTGGCGAAATCCTTTTGTCCATCTACACCAATCCTCTTTCTGAAGATCCATTTACAGCCTATGGGTTTTGCCCCTTCTGGAGTAATGTCCAAAGTCCATACTTTCTTGGTATACATGGACTCCATCTCGGTCCGCATTGCATCCATCCATTTTACCAAGTCTGTGCTCTGAATGGCTTGCTGGAAGTTAGTTGGTTTATCATTATCAATGATGCAATCCTCTCTATCCCTGTCTACGAGAAAACCGTAGTATCTCTCAGGCAGATGAGACAACCTACTACTCCTGCGGAGTGGCACGGGAATATCCTGTTCTTTCAAAACTTCTGGCTCCACCAAGCTTTCAGTAATAGCCTGTGGTTATGGAATTTCTTCCAGATCTATTGCGCTCCCACTAGTTTCTTTTTCTAAAAATTGATGTTCTAAAAAGTGGGCATGACGAGAAACAAAAACTTTTGTTTCTCTGCATAATAGAAAAGATACCCCCTGGAGTTCTTTGGGTATCCCACAAACTTACACAGTACTGAGCGTGTCTCGAGTTTGTCCGCATGCTGCTTTTTAACAAAAGCTGGACATCCTCATATCTTCAGATATTGAAGATAGGGTTTCTTCCCACTCCATATCTGATATGGTGTGGTAGGCACAGTCTTGGTAGGAACCTTGTTCAAAAGATATGCAACTGATTCTAGTGCATAGCCCCAGAATGATCGCGGTAACTCAGCGTTACTCATTATGGAACGTACCATATCCAATAGGGTTCGGTTCCGTCTCTCCAATACACCGTTGTGTTGTGGTGTGTATGGAGGAGTAAGCTGAGAGAGAATTTCATTCTCTTTTAGGTAATCCAGGAACTCGGCACTCAAGTATTCACCACCTCGATCAAATCTCAGTGTCTTGATACTTTTGCCGGTTTGTTTTTCCACCTCATTCTTATATTCTCAGAATTTCTCAAAGGTCTCGGATTTATGTTTCATCAAGAAGACATGTCCATACCTAGAGAAATCATCCGTAAAAGTAATGAAATAGGAATAACCACTTCTTGCATGTGTAGACATTGGACCACACAAGTCGCTGTGTATTAGTCCCAAGAGCTCGCTTGCTCTTACTCTGCGTCCAGTGAACGGGGTCTTTGTCATCTTTCCTTTGAGACATGATTGACAAGTTACATAAGATTGATATTCAAATGGATCCAAATATCCTTTTTTATGTAACTTGGTCAACCTTATTTCGTTGATGTGACCCAGTCTACAATGCCATAAGAAAACTTGATTTAATTCTGGAGTCTTTCTTTTATGTGTGTTCTGGACATTGAAAATTTGTAGTTGGTTTAATACGTATATACCGTTATTTAGAGTACCTGACCCAATCAGACCATGATTAAGGTGGATGTTTATGATATCGCTTACAAATGTAAAATCATAACCTTCTTTAGATAAAAAAAGATACAGAAATGATATTACAAGTCAAATTAGGTACACAAAAATAGTTGCGCAAAACCAAAATATGTCCACTTGTCAACCCTAAGTGATATTCCCCTATGGATATAGTATCCACGCTCACTCCGTTATCAACTCTGAGTGTCATATCATCGGTCTTCAGAACCCTACGGCTTCTCAATGCCTGCAAAGAATTACAGATATGAGATCCTGATCCGGTATTCAATACCCAGAAAGTAGAGTTGATTGACAGACAATTTTCAATTACAGACACACCTGAAGTCGAAGCTACAACTTGCTTCGGGTCCTGGTTCTTGGCCTTCCAAGCCCTGCAATCTTTCTTCCAATGGCCCTTCTTATGACAGTAGAAGTATTCTTCATTTCCTACTGTCGGCACTGCTACCCTTGCCTTACCCTTTGCTTCCACCTTACTAACACCGCCTCTCGGCTAGGTGGGGGCCTTCTTCTTCTTTCCTTTGGCTTTCGCCTTGGATCTAGAAGAGAAAGCTCCACCAACAAGTAGAGCGGGTGTTTCCCTGGATTTCTGTAGGGTGCCCTCGGCACTCCTCAACATGTTGAGGAGTTCCAGAAGTTCAACTTCTTTACCTTGAATATTAAAATTCAAAGTAAACTGGGCGTAGGTGGAAGGGAGGGACTGCAGAATTATGTCTGTATACAGCTCATTCTCCAACGTGGTCCCGAGGTTTGCGAGATCCTCAATATAGCCGATCATCTTAAGGACGTTTTCCCCTATAGATGACCCGATGGCCAACCTCGCTTGAAATAGCTTCCTCGAGGTCTCGTATCTTGCAATACGTGATTGCTCTCCATATAATTCCTTGGTATGGGGGAATATGGATTCAAGATCCATATTCTCATGCCGCCTCTGGTGCTTATTATCCATAGAGGCCAGCACGAGGCACTTGGCCTTCGTGCAGTCAATCTCCCAGGTCTTACGGAATTCTCTATCTGCGACACTGGACTCTAGACCTGGAATGGCGGGGGCTTTAGTAGTAAGGATATAGCCCAATTTGTCATACGTGATTGCCATCTTGACATTCCTGAACCAATCTTTATAATTCGGCCCTGTCAATATGTTTTTATCTAATAGTAACTTAAGGCCCGTCATCTTGGTTGCTGCAATTAGGAGAGAGAGAAGAAACACTTTAGCATGATGCTCTTGAAAGTTTAGATTGGTTTTTAGTTTATCTAAACAGGATGGCTCCCACTGTTTCTCGAATCCTTCCTTAAACTATAAAAGAAGAATTAGTCAGGATTAATCTCACCGTACAATACTTCCTTAACCTTTCAGCCAGGCTAGTGTCGGTACTTCGTGGGAGGTTTTACGATACTTTCGCGAAGTTTCTTAATTAAATAACCTCTTTTTCCTGGAGGCGTAGCCCCGCTAACACTGTTCTAAACACCTATTTGTTTTATAGCATTGATCGTTAAGTGAAAAATCTCTCGATGAGTAGCATATACTCACAGTAGGATCAGGATCCAAATATCATTGTGTGATAAAGTCAAAGGAATCCTACCAAAATTATCACACTCCAAATGGTATGCAACACCAGCAAGTTTCAGTTTCTTTAGAAACTCCTGATGTGGGTTTTTGCCCCATGCTCTTATGACCTTGACGAAGGCCAACATATTATAAGTCACATGTCAACTTCTACCCGTCATTGTCTAAGTTAATTTGAACCCACCCACAATACCCTTGACGAAGGCCAAAATAGTGGTACGACTGTCCCAAACCAATGCATCTATCTATGCTACAGATGAATATTCAGCAGCTACCAATCACTATGCATTGGCGAAGGTCAAAATACATTCCTTGAATACTACTGAATATCCAACTGAAATGACGGAGGGCTACGAATGGTTTTGGCGAAACCGTGAACGTAGTGAACTTGATATAATCGAAGGAACCTGATAGCTTTTAAAAGGAGTGGTTTAAGCTCCGCATTTTAAAAGTTTTACTGTTTTGGAAAAATTGAGTGGTTTTGAAATTGTTCCAACGATTCTGCTTTGGTTTGTTTGCTTTGCATTAATATAATGCAGTCCCATCAATTAACCTACCATTGTAGAAAAAAAGATGAAAATACAACGTACGCTTATGTCATCCGCATTCACCACGGGGCCCCGTCTTACGCCGTTAGGTTAGATAACTAACGCCAGAGCTGGGGGCTGTACTAGCGCGGATGCAAAACATAAGCAACGTCTATTATATAATATATATATAATAATATCCATTCGTCAGACGCAATAATAGGTATTCCAGATCACAGATGAATATATTGGATATACTAGAAATTCCGCATTTCATTTAAGCATGTAACGAAAAATGGATTCCACGATCATGATGAATAGCCAAACCCCACCCCAGACCCCTACGGGTGCGGCAAATTACCCGCCAAATACCAAAGTGAAGCAACCTCCCTCGTCAAAGTGAGTAGGCCGCTCGGCACTTCAAAGTATCCGGTAGTTTGTGCACCCCACCTTGGGTCTATCCTACGAGCAGAAAATAGTAAAAGAAATAATACAACGGTGGCTACAACCTTAACCCGGATGTAACCCTTAAAATAATATTATATCACTTTACAATTTACATTTGAATGAAAGAAATAACACCTCACATCCCCGGTTATTCATTCACGACAATCCAACAATATTCATATACACAAACCACAAAAGCATCACACATATTGCAAACCCCAACTAACCGACATATAGCAATTAGCGGAAATTTACGAACACATATATAACAACTTGAAACATTAAACGACGTTAAAACTGCGATTTCGAAACACCCCATATTGCCACCGTGAAGAATTGACAGCATATTCAAAATTGGAAAAAACAAACAACTCCTGAAACCATAGATCCAAGTAACAAGACCGCCGAACAAAACACGACGCATTTCCCTACAAGAAAACCGGTGAGGACGGATATTTTGGCTATGTGGCCGGTCTATATTAGAGGGAAATATCTCGTTTTTGGTGTGTGTTCACTTTACAAGTGAAGGAGTAGTCTGCAATTGCTAAATAAAATTTTAGAGCCTCGTAAAAAATCAACAGAAAGTAGGATCTATGCTTCGATGTTTTGGGGTTATTTCGGTTTCGTAGTTTTACTTATCGTTTAATCTGTTAGTTATGGTTTAGTCGGCTCTGATACCACTGTAAGTCGATGCCACGCACCCCACGTGTTCGCGGGGAGGCGGAGTTTGCAAAAAATGATTTTTAAGTGCTTCGTAATATCGACTAAACTCAAGGATCGATACTAAACCCTAACTAACAAACTTAATCGGAGTTTTAACTAATATGTGAGAAAGTTATACCTCAAGTCACCATTGTCCTTCTCCTCATCGCTATCCTTCTCCACGTCGTGATCTCCTCGAAGTGAGAACGGATCGTGCATCCTTGTCGGCCTCTCCAAATCGAAGAAGATCCACCCGAGAGTTTCAACCTTGAGCTTAACCTCCAAGTTGAGGTAACTAGGTCACTAGATGTGCTAAACTAAGTAGCCTAGAGTGTGTAGAGAGTGATTAGGGATTTAGTTGTCTCACAAACCCTAGAATTCTCAAGTCATGAGACAATTAGGGTTTGAAAATTGAGAATGGAGCTTGAGGGGAATAAGAGAGAGGAAAGTATCTGTAGAATGATAACGGTAATAAGATAATGAAAAAATGACTTATGTTTTTGACTTTAAACCAAAAGAAAATATCTCATACAAATATCTCAAACAATATCTCAAAATATCTAAGTCTTCATCTCTCACAAAAGTCCAAGGAAGTCAACACAAAGCCATGTTCACATTTCACTAAAATACCACAAAGTTTCATCTCATTTCATCCACCTCAAAAAGATTTCATCAATAAAGAAAAACCCGAATTGAGGTGTCTCGCTCCAAGAAACAATCTTGATCAAATAACAAGAATGCCCCTCTCATCCGTATATACATACCCGCATCCGTATTCCGAGAAACACGAATACAATGAGATGAAACTAATCCAATAATCAAATACTAGGATCCGGCTTAAACCAAAGCCCACCAGTACTGTCTGCCCGAACATTATATGCGTACAAGTACACGTATGTGATCGAACCCTATCACGCCCCGCTTCCCAGAGTACGCTAAGATAGGCACGTGACATAGCCAACCATGCTACCTGTGATAGGAAATATCCTTCCACAGTCACATTACGACTGTAGAGATATCAAGAACAATAATAAACTATCTAACACATGTCCATAAGCCAGAATAAAACGAGTAAAGAATAAAATAATGCGGAAGCAAAAGATCCAATACAAGAATAAACTGGAATGTACATCCCATAATGCGGGCTCATATCAGGAATGAAAATACCGAAAGTAAAAAGGGAACTAACTACTAGCAAGTCCTCACTGCTCAGCCTGCTGACTGAAATACTCCTGCTCGGCCTGCAGCAAAGGTAAAGAATCTGGGCCATGCAAAACCCAGACGTCAGTGCGTCATAATATCAAGCAATACTATAAACAAGGGTAGCAAGATATGCAGGTATGAGTATAAGTGGTAAAACAGGTATAACAGTAATATAAGTGAGGACAGTGAGGGTAATGTGTAGTGAGTAATCTAAACTGGTCTATTGGATTAACTACTCTCAAGTCTTTGAAATCAATTTGATGAATCATCGATGTAACTCAATAGTATCCCGTGCGTGCCCGGGATCACGGTGAAGATTCTCGAGCTGAAGCCGAGACATGCCGCTAGGCACTAAAAGGAAAAGGGGTAACGATGAATGATGTCAACAGCATCATCCCATGGCTAGCCTAGTCTCTAAAACTGATCAGTAAAGGTATCGAACTGTCGAGTTACAAGTCAAGTTTCATCATTGATTTCCCTATACCCCCAAGTTATGTATTCAAGTCAAGTATTGATAAATCTGGAGCTAATGCCAACACAGGATCAGCAGATAAGGTTTGTCTGGATAGACAACAGGAAATGTCCGTAGGGACAACATGTCAAGGTTGTTGGCATTAGTAACAAGATCAGGTAACAGGTAAAGCCATGGTACCTCAGGTCAAGTCAAGTAGTGTATATAGGTATCATGTCATGTCAAGTAATGGTATATCAAGTCATGTCAGGGGTGCACAAAATGTCACATGGGTGCTCATAATCAAACCCTAATAAGTATGGGAATACAAAACAAGTATGTGGTACTAATGGAACAATAAAATGGAACATTGTGATGTGGTATGCAAAAGGTACAGATTTAAGCATAGGGATGCACAGGTATCGATTTGGGTTAAGATTATAGTCCAACATTAATTAAAATACACTTTATCAAATATGGACTGTTAAAATCTCATTATTATGTATTAAAATGATCTAGGGATGCAATTGTATATAAAATAGGCTAGATGAATGCAACTAGGTATCCGAAAGTTATAAACTATTTAAAATGGTACTATGGGCTATGCAAATAATCATTATGTAGTTCAATTACGGATATGGGTATCGTGTATCGTAATCTAATATGTAACATGATATGTTTCAGGTTCTAGATCTACAAGTGATATAAATGGGACATCGGAATATTAAAATGGAACATGAGACATTAGATTTGATCTACAGGTTTAATATGAAAATAAATAAGTATAAAAATATTATGAATAGCATGTAGCAAGTTTCACTTGCCTACGGATCAAGAAACGGGTATACGGAACGTCACACGTCGGCGGGAAAAGTCGCGACGCGCGCACGGTACATGGAACGGATCCAAACAATGCACAAAGTGAACACACGGGTCAGGTACGCTCGCTGGGTCGTCGGGATTGTCGACGTCGTCACGGCTCCGGCAATCTACAAAGATCAAGAATTACAGAAAAGAAAAGAAAAGAAAGAAAGAAAGAAAGAAAGAGAAGAAAGGAACTAGGAAGAAAAAGCATGAGAAGAAAAGAAATCTTACTGTGGTTGCAGAAAGGAGTCGCGAGGGTGTCGACGGTCGTGAACGAGCTCCGGCGAAGCTAGGGTTTGGTGTCTAGGGTTAGGTTAGGGTTTGGGTTTTGAAGGTGCAAGCTGGGGTTTCTTGGTGTGCAGGGATCTTAGGCTCAGGTTTGGAGAGAGGAGGAAAAGAAGTGCAGAGGAGAGGGAGAGGATTATGGTGGTGGTGACGGCGAGGTGAAGGGATCGTCGGCGACGAGTTCTGTGGGTGTGCAGGGGTGCAGGTATAGGCTCGGGAAGGAGGAAGAAGGAGGAGAAGATGACGAGGAGGAGGAGATGGAGCTCGGTGAGGGGAGGTCGAGAATGATGAGGAGTTAGGGTTAGGGTTTGAGGAGGCGGCTAAACTTTTGTAGGTTAGGGGTGGCTCGGGTATTTAAAAGAAGAAGAAGGAAAAAAAATAAAGAAAGAAGGGATTTTAGTGAAGAGAGGTGATGGGATCCCCCGAGCTACAGGAAACACGAGATGAGAGAGAGATAGAGAGAGAGCGAGAAGAGAGAGAGAGGGGAGGAGAAAGAAAGTTGTCGTCACGTGGAGGGGAGAGAGAGAGAAAGATTGCGAGAGGAAAGAGAGAGAGAGAGAGAGCAGGTGGTTTATTAAAATTATTAGGTTTAAAGAATTAAATAGAAGAGAGAGAGAGAAAGAAACGATGAGAGAGAGAAATCGAGAGGAGAGAGAGAGGGAGAGAATTCTGAGAGAGAGAGGGAGCAAGAGAGAGATCAGAACTGTTAGGATAGAATAAAAATAATAATAATTTAGTTATATAAATTTTTTTAAACGTAACATATAAAAACAGTTAGAAAAATATATTAATATAATATTAGTACGTTTTGAGATTTTGGCAAATACAAACTTACTCCAAAACACGCCCGGGTCGGATCTAAAAATCCAGATTTAAAATATGAAAAATATATGTGACTTCCAAAATTTAAAATAAAAGATTAGGTAACGAAAATGGATACCCCTAAGAACGGATGCACGTACGTCCGCGTAGCCATCCAAACACGTCCGTTTCACTGAACGGGACGAGAACACGATGCGCAGACGCTACCACAGGGTTAGGGGTATCATGCAGGCTATGAAATGCAATTTTAATTTATTTTACGTGATCTAAAAATGTTATATGTAAAATACGCGATGCTAGGTGAAATGTCAATATGCAATATACATGATATGCACGTGTCTATTTAACAAGCCAGGGTAGTCTATAAATATGAATCAACAGGTTCAAGCAAGCGGGTCGGATCGAATGCAAAGTAAATGAAAAATTACCATTCGCACCCAAACACGATAAATCAATAAAATACCACAGATAAACAAATACGGAAACAGAAATTGGTATAACTGAACTCGGTTGTTACATTATACCCAACTACAAAAAGAATTTCGTCCTCGAAATTCCAAGAACAAGGAAGGATAAACAAACAGGAAACTACGAGACTAGATGTGGAAACTTCCACCGGATTTCATCTTCTCGTTCCCAAGTTGATTCTCCATGCGAGCGATTTCCCCAAGAAACAAGTACAAGAAGGATAACCTTGTTCTTAAGAACCTTTTCCCTTCAATCCACAATCGATATCGGTCGTTCCTCAAAGGTCAAATCCTCTCTTACAGTCAGCTCCGAATGATCTAGCACATGTGTTTCATCTCGAACATACTTACGGAGTTGAAACACGTCATGAACATTCGCCAAGGATTATGGTAAAGCCAATCGATAAGCCACTTCTCCAACATGCTCCAAAATCTCAGAAGGCCCAATGGATCGAGGACTAAGCTTGCCTCGACTCCCAAAATGAATCACTCCTCTAGTCGGTGATATCTTCAAGAACACCAGATCACCAACAGCGAACTCTAGAGGTCTTCTCGATATGTCGGCCCAACTCTTCTATCGATCTTGTGCTGCCTTCAAATGATTCCGGATAGTATTAACTTTTTCCACGGTTTGGACGATCAAATCCGGTCCCAACAATCTTCGCTCTCCAACATCATCCCAACAAACGGGTGAGTGACACTTGCGAGCATACAACGCTTCGAATAGAGCCATCTGAATAGTCGCCTGGAAACTGTTATTGTAAGAAAACTCCACCAAATGTAGATGATCCTCCCATGAACCCTTGAAGTCTAACATGTAAGCTCTTAACATGTCTTCAAGAGTTTGGATCGTTCTCTCCGACTGGCCATCTGTCTGAGGATGATAAGCTGTGCTAAACTTCAATCGAGTCCCCAAACTTTCCTGTAAGCTCCTCCAAAAGTGTGATAAGAAATGAGTGTCACGGTCGGACACGATGCTCACCGGTACTCCATGCAATCTTACAATCTCCTGCATATACCATTCTGCCAAAGTTTCTGTTGATTGACCAACCTGAAAAGGGATGAAATGAGCTGCCTTGGTCAATCGATCAACAATCACCCAAACTGCATCGTTGCCTTTCGGACTCCGCGGTAAAGCCGTCACGAAATCCATGGTTATATGTTCCCACTTCCACTGAGGAATCAGAAGTGGTTGCAATAAACCAGCAACCCTTTGATGTTCAGTCTTAACTTGCTGACACACTAAGCAATATGCCACAAAGCGGGCAATCTCCCGTTTCATGCCTTCCCACCAGAAATGCTGTCGTATATCTCGGTACATCTTCGCGCCTCCTGGATGTACGGAATATGCTGAACTGTGCGCCTCCTTCATAAGTTCTTCACGAATATCTCCCTTTGGCACACACAAACGGCTACCATAACGCAACGAACCATCTTCATGAATCAATAAGTTTGTTCGAAGTCCAGCTTCAACCTGTTCTCGAAACTTCTGCAATCTTGGGTCCTGCAATTGCGCTGCTTTAATATTCTCGATCAACGATGACTGTACTTGCAGCTGCATCAACTGTCCCGAAGAATGCGGTAGCACAACCTCCAAATCGAATCTTCGAAAGTCTTCAATAAGTTCCTCCCGCGCAGTCAACATCTGAATTGCTGGCAATCGACTAAGCGCATCCGGCACAACATTAACTTTTCCCGGATGGTACTTAAGGTCAAGATCGTAGTCAGCTATCAGCTCCAACCATCTACGCTGCCTCATAATAAGTTCCTTCTGCGTGAACACATACTTCAAGCTTTTGTGATCGGTGAAAACCTCGACCCTTTCGCCCAATAAGTAGTGTCTCCAAATCTTCAAAGCGAAAATTACAGCTGCTAGCTCCAAGTCATGAGTTGGGTAATTCTTCTCATGGGTCTTCAACTATCTCGATGTGTAAGCTATAACCTTTCCGTGCTGCATCAAAACACATCCCAATCCTTTCCCAGATGCGTCGCTGTGAATCACCAATCCTCCGGAACTGTCTGGCACGGTCAGAAAAGGAGCGGTTATCAACCTCTGCTTCAACGCCTCAAAAGCCGACGCACACTTATCCGTCCACACAAATGGTACTTCTTTGCGCGTAAGCTTGGTCAAAGGCTCTGCCAGACGAGCAAAGTTCTCCACGAACCTCCTGTAATACCCGGCAAGTCCGAGAAAGCTTCTGATTTCTGCAACGTTCTTCGAAATCGGCCAATCTCGAACTGTTGTAATCTTTTCGGGATCAACGGCGATTCCATCTCCGGACACGACATGCCCCAAAAACTTCACTTCTTCCAGCCAAAACTCGCACTTGCTCGTCTTTGCATACAATTTTTCTTGCCTCAATGTCTGCAATGCGATCTTCAAGTGTTCTGCATGTTCTTCAGTACTCCTGGAGTAGACCAGAATATCATCCATGAACACCACTATAAACTGGTCCAAGAATGGTGAAAGATTCGGTTCATCAAGTCCATAAATATCGCCGGCGCATTCGTTACTCCGAAGGGCATCACTAAATACTCGTAATGTCCATACCGAGTTCGGAACGCCGTCTTGCAAATATCTTCTGTTTTAACTCGGACCTGATGATATCCGGATCGCAAATCCAGTTTCGAGAATACCCTCGCGCCACTAAGCTGCTCAAATAATTCGCCAATACGAGGGATCGGGTACTTGTTCTTAATAGTCATCCGGTTTAATTCTCGATAATCGATGCGCATTCTCCTTGTGCCATCTTTCTTCTTGACTAGAAGAACTGGAGCTCCCCATGGTGAGTTACTGCTTCGAATCCAACCCTTCTCAAGTAATTCAGTAACCTGCTTCTTAACTTCTTCCAACTCCACTGGTGCCATTGGATAGTACGCTTTAAAAACTGGCGCTGCACCAGGAACAAGATCAATCGCGAACTCCACGTCTCGCTTCGGCGGTAAACCTGATATGTCCTCAAACACGTCCATGAAATCCTGAACAACAGATGGCGCTTCATCTTTAGCAACCTCCATCGACGAAAGAACACTATTTATTGGCCTAGCCCTAAACTCAACTGGCCCGACAGAACTGCTTCCTCCAGACAGCCTCTGGATGTCCGGGAATCTGGAAATTCGCTTCCTTTGCTCTACACTCAATGTGAGCGTAGAAAGTGCCGAAAAATCCATTCCCAAGACGACTTCATAACTGTCGATAACAATCACCAAGAAATCTGCAAATAGCTCCCGTCCGCCAACAACAACAGAACAATCCTTACACCCTCTATTAGTTATGATTTTCCTATTCCCAGTGTGTATGTCCCAATAACCAAACAGGGTCGTGCAAGTAATCGAGTGTGTAGTAATAAACTTGGATGACATAAATCAATGGAATGCACTAGAATTGAATAACGCTAATGCGAGAAAACCATGACCAAGTAGGGTACCTAAAATGGCTTCCTCTGAAGCTTTAGCCTCTTCAGCCGTCAGGGTAAAAGCTTGAGCCTGATTAGCTCCATGAGTTAATTGCTCTTGCTCCGGAAACTGCTTTTGCGGTGGCTCCTGAGTATCTTCCTTCAATCTTAGCTTTGACGGACAAGTATCAATGGTATGATCAGTTGATCCACAAATCAGACAAAGTCTAAGTCTCCTTCGACAATCTCTCCAGAAATGACCCGGTCGTTGGTAGTGATCGCACAACACCCTTCCTTTTTGCTTGGGCAAAACTGGCCTCCGAACATTCTCTTTCTTACGAAGCTTCGACGGACAAGCATTGATAGTATGATCCGCCGATCCACAAACCAAACAGAGTCCACGCTTTCTTCGACACTCCCTTTGCACATGCCCAGGCAAACGACAAAAGTCACAAATCACGCTCCTTCTCCGATCAGCAACGATTGTTTTCTTCATTGGTGCTACGCCGCGTCGGTTCACCGGAATACTTCTACGTATGGGCGTTTGGTTTGGTGCAAACGCCTGCTTCAGCTCAGTCTGCTGCTTGTGGTCCTAAAGTAAGTCACGAATTACTCCAAGCAAAGTGGCGTCATCCATACACCTCTGGTACGATTGTAGATTCCTGGCTTCCATGATACTGCAACCAAAACACCAAAGAGGATTAGTATGATAACAGATTCAACATATAGATCAAGGATATGAATCAAGGCTAGAACTCCAAGTTACTTAAATAGAGTACCGCATTGTAACCAAACCACGGTATCATAGCTACAATCACATAACTCCACTCAAGTCGCCTAAGCTCTAGAGATAACAAAAGGAAACCAGGTTTCAAGTCGATATGCAAAGGAGGTTTGCATATCGTAAAAGTAGAATCAGGAGAAAGTTAAGATTCAAAAATGGTAAGACGGTAAGGTGGCAGGACATGTTTCCTAATTACGAGTATTCTGATTCATGTATTGGGTCCAATACCCAACTACAAAAGAATCAAACCCGATTAACCTAGATCCTATGTCTCTGATACCAAAAGAACCATGTCATGCCCCGTTTCCCAGAGTACGCTAAGATAGGCACGTGACATAGCCAACCATGCTACCTGTGGATAGAAAATATCCTTCTACAGTCACATTACGGCTGTAGAGATATCAAGAACAATAATAAACTATCTAACAAATGTCCATAAGCCAGAATAAAACGAGTAAAGAATAAAATAATGCGGAAGCAAAAGATCCAATACAAGAATAAACTGGAATGTACGTCCCATAATGCGGGATCACATCAGGAATGAAAATACCGAAAGTAAAAAGGGAACTAACTACTAGTAAGTCCTCACTGCTCAGACTGCTGACTGAAATACTCCTGCTCGGCCTGCAGCAAAGGTAAAGAATCTGGGCCATGCAAAACCCAGACGTCAGTGCGTCATAATATCAAGAAATACTATAAACAGGGATAGCAAGATATGCAGGTATGAGTATAAGTGGTAAAACAGGTATAACAGTAATATAAGTGAGGACAGTGAGGGTAATGTGTAGTGAGTAATCTAAACTGGTCTATTGGGTTAACTACTCTCAAGTCTTTGAAATCAATTTGATGAATCATCGATGTAACTCAATAGTATCCCGTGCGTGCCCGGGATCACGGTGAAGATTCTCGGGCTGAAGCCGAGACATGCCGCTAGGCACTAAAAGGAAAAGGGGTAACGATGAATGATGTCAACAGCATCATCCCAAGGCTGGCCTAGTCTCTAAAACTGATCAGTAAAGGTATCGAACTGTCGAGTTACAAGTCAGGTTTCATCATTGATTTCCCCATACCCCCAAGTTATGTATTCAAGTCAAGTATTGATAAATCTGGAGCTAATGCCAACACAGGATCAGCAGGTAAGGTTTGTCTGGATAGACAACAGGAAATGTCCGTAGGGACAACATGTCAAGGTTGTTGGCATTAGTAACAAGATCAGGTAACAGGTAAAGCCATGGTATCTCAGGTCAAGTCAAGTAGTGTATATAGGTATCATGTCATGTCAAGTAATGGTATATCAAGTCACGTCATGGGTGCACAAAATGTCATATGGGTGCTCATAATCAAACCCTAATAAGTATGGGAATACAAAACAAGTATATGGTACTAATGGAACAATAAAATGGAACATTGTGATGTGGTATGCAAAAGGTACAGATTTAAGCATAGGGATGCACAGGTATCGATTTGGGTTAAGATTATAGTCCAACATTAATTAAAATACACTTTATCAAATATGGACTGTTAAAATCTCATTATTATGTATTAAAATGATCTAGGGATGCAATTGTATATAAAATAGGCTAGATGAATGCAACTAGGTATCCGAAAGTTATAAACTATTTAAAATGGTACTATGGGCTATGCAAATAATCATTATGTAGTTCAATTACGGATATGGGTATCGTGTATCGTAATCTAATATGTAACATGATATGTTTCAGGTTCTAGATCTACAAGTGATATAAATGGGACATCGGAATATTAAAATGGAACATGAGACATTAGATTTGATCTACAGGTTTAATATGAAAATAAATAAGTATAAAAATATTATGAATAGCATGTAGCAAGTTTCACTTGCCTACGGATCAAGAAACGGGTATACGGAACGTCACACGTCGGCGGGAAAAGACGCGACGCGCGTACTGTACACGGAACGGATCCAAACAACGCACAAAGTGAACACACGGGTCAGGTACGCTCGCTGGGTCGTCGGGATTGTCGACGTCGTCAAGGCTCCGGCGATCTACAGAGATCAAGAATTACAGAAAAGAAAAGAAAGAAAGAAAGAAAGAGAAGAAAGGAACTAGGAAGAAGAAGCATGAGAAGAAAAGAAATCTTACTGTGGTTGCAGAGAGGAGTCGCGAGGGTGTCGACGGCCGTGAACGAGCTCCGGCGAAGCTAGGGTTTGGTGTCTAGGGTTAGGTTAGGGTTTGGGTTTTGAACGTGCAGGCTGGGGTTTCTTGGTGTGCAGGGATCTTGGGCTCAGGTTTGGAGAGAGGAGGAAAAGAAGTGCAGAGAAGAGGGAGAGGAGAATGGTGGTGGTGACGGCGAGGTGAAGGGATCGTCGACGACGAGTTCTGTAGGTGTGCAGGGGTGCAGGTATGGGCTCGGGAAGGAGGAAGAAGGAGAAGAAGATGACGAGGAGGAGGAGATGGGGCTCGGTGAGGTGAGGTCGAGAATGATGAGGAGTTAGGGTTAGGGTTTGAGGAGGCGGCTAAACTTTTATGGGTTAGGGGAGGCTCAGGTATTTAAAGGAAGAAGAAGGAAAAAATTAAAGAAAGAAGGGATTTTAGTGAAGGGATGTGATGGGATCCCCCGAGCTACAGAAAACGCGAGATGAGAGAGAGAGAGAATCGAGAGGAGAGAGATAGAGAGAGAGGGGGGAGGAGAAAGAAAGTTGTCCTCACGTGGAGGAGAGAGAGAGAGAGAAAGATTGCAAGAGAAAGAGAAAATAGAGGAGAGAGAGAGAGAGAGAGCAGGTGGTTTATTAAAATTATTAGGTTTAAAGACTTAAATAGAAGAGAGAGAGAGAAAGAAACGATGAGAGAGAGAAATCGAGAGGGGAGAGAGAGGGAGAGAGAGAGAGAGAGAGATCAGAACTGTTAGGATAGAATAAAAATAATAATAATTTAGTTATATAAAAAATTTTAAACGTAACATATAAAAACAGTTAGAAAAATATATTAATATAATATTAGTACGTTTTGAGATTTTGGAAAATACAAACTTACTCCAAAACACGTCCGGGTAGGGTCTAAATATCCAGATTTAAAATATGAAAAATATATGCGACTTCCAAAATTTAAAATGAAAGATTAGGTAACGAAAATGCATACCCCCAAGAATGGATGCACGTACGTACGCGTAGTCATCCAAACACGTCCGTTTAACTGAACGGGACGAGAACACGATGCGCGGACGCTGCCACGGGGTTAGGAGTATCATGCAGGCTATGAAATGCAATTTTAATTTATTTTACGTGATCTAAAAATGTTATATGTAAAATACGCGATGCTAGGTGAAATGTCAATATGCAATATACATGAGATGCACGCGTCTATTTAACAATCCACGATAGTCTATAAATATGAATCAACAGGTTCAAGCAAGCGGGTCGGGTCGAATGCAAAGTAAATGAAAAATTACCATTCGTACCCAAACATGATAAATCAATAAAATACCACAGATAAACAAATACGGAAACAGAAATTGGTATAACTGAACTCGGTTGTTACAAACCCTGTCGTAAAACCATACGACCTCTACATCGTTTCACCCGAAGCTGGGAAACCCTCTGTGTGGGACTCTAAAGACTCGACAGTACGCTTGCAGTGGGTTTAACCACAAGCGCGTCAGCGGTACTAGCTGCACGTAACGACTACCCAGGTATCTGTCGATAAGAAGACCGACGAGCACACTCATCCGTACCCCTACTGAGCCTGTCTATGACAATCTCCGTACAGTCCGGTCTGTTCGTCTAAGAGTATCGCATATCGGGCCTAGGGGCGACAAGCGTCAGACCACTAATAGCGTAATAAGTCATGTCGGAGTGCAGCCAAAAATACCCTGGGAAACTACTGAAATCCCTACCAGCAAATCTCGCTTGTCCTGACCAGGGACTTTGTGTAATGGCTTTCCGAATCACAGCGCTACATCAACCCCCAATACCGGGAGAGACGAATCCTATCTAACCGCCACTGCCTCCAAGCGCTTCGGGACTGCACCCAACTACTACCTGTTTGCACGACTCAATAGAGCCGTGGTAGGGCGGTAATCTAAGAACAGTGAGAACACACTTGAGGCGATGCAGCAGTGTCAAGTCAACGGACTATGTTGTACTCACATCACCTGGGAACTGCTACCTGACAATAGGTATAGTACCAACCAGCAGTTCCCTACGAGTCCGTCCAGTGTAACTCATAACCCAATGAGCACATGCATACTATCTCCAGTATGACGTACTAATGGCTGTAGGACATACCATCTCCCCTGCTAGGATGAGAAGAGTATACACTAGTCTACTCTGGAGTATCGATGTCCTGTCTCGATAATCCTACGACTAGGGATTTTTATAAGGATGTGCTTGTAGACTACCCAGCCCCTACTAGTGTGACTGCCATCACAACGCTGGTAGTCAAGCAAAGATCCTGAGGGCTCTACCAATATGTATTAGCGATACGTCAAGAGAAATATATACACATATTAAGATAGATACAAACCAAGTAGCATACTACCATATCGAGAAAGACTGTCATAAATCCGTGTATATATTCTAGGTTTCCAAAATGTAATATACAAACTAGTACTATACAATAATGGCCTTTAGGGCATATTACACTAACAAGATGATTGTATAATAAGTAATTCCACCCGCGTTTTCGGATTTCATCGCCAAAATAACTACCGTTAAATTCATGAGCGAATATAGAAGAGAAATCCCTCTCGGGTTGAAATTTGGGAGCCATTGAAAAGAAAACACGGTTTTAACAGTTCTAAAAAGAAGAGATTGAGAAAGCAAACCTCCCCTGAAATTTTCAGAGGGTGAAGAGGCGATAGGGTAGCGAATGCGCGGTCTTTGGATGCTATCGGTGGCGGTTGCGCAGTCAGATCAGTGGACCAGTGGTGGAATTCTTTTTGGCTTCTAGGGTTTGGTGAGTTGGGAAAGATAGAGTCTCGAGTTGGGAAAAAAAAGAACGGATGTGTTTAAAGAGGGTAGTCGAAAAGTGGTCAAAAAATACCTCTTTTGCACTAAAACCCCTCCAAATTTGGTATTGTTCCAAAATTGTTCTCTTCTCATTTCCTTTTGAATATTTACAAAAAGAACCCTTTATTTTTTTTATTTCTTTTACAAAAGGGAATTTCACCATGCAAGAAATATCCCGACATACAAAACCGAGTATTTACAAGACACGGATGCTCGTCAGAAGAACAAAAAATGGATGCGCATCATACCAGAATATCCATACACACACACACACACACACACACACAAGATGGTATATACATACCCCCAAACTTATTTGAAATAGCGTTTCCACTATTTATGTCTGGATAACCGAAGTTTGGTGGTAAACGGAGAAAGATTAGGTAAGATAAACCGGCTCCTGCAATATCAGGAGCTCCTCTGATTGTTCTGCGGTAAAGAAGGATTTTAATCTGTGTCCGTTTATTTTGAATAGTGAACCGTCCTTTGGATTCTCCAAATCAACCGCACCATACGGGTACACACACCGCACAAAGAAAGATCACGTCCAACTAGATCGTAACTTACCCGGATGAAAATGCAGTCGGGTGTCGTAAATAAGGACTTGGTGTCCCGGTGTGAACGTTTTGCGCACAACGTGTTTATCATTAAACACCTTCATCCTGTTCTTCATGATAACCGCGTTATCTTACGCTTCATCTCTAAGCTCGTTGAACTCGTTTATTTGTAGCTTCCGAAAGCTACCAGCTTGAGAAAGATCGACATCAAGTTCCTTGATTGCCCAAATAAATTTATGCTTGATCTTGATCGGGAGATGGCAAGCCTTACCAAAGACAGGCCGATATGGAGACATGCTAAGGTCAATCTTATATGCAGTTCGAAATGCCCAAAGGGTATCAGTCAATTTCGAAGACTAATCCTTACGATTTGTGGAAAATGTCTTCTCCAGAATCTACTTGATTTGCCGATTGGAGACATCGGTTTGCCCACACGTTTGGGGTTAGTAGGACGTGGAGAGCTTGTGGTTGATTCCATACTTCTGTATTACAGTCTCAAAAGACCTATTGCAGAAGTGCAATCCATTATCACTGATAATAGCTCGAAAGTGTCCAAACCGAGAGAAGATATTTTCTTTTAGAAACTTAAATTACGTGCAGCTAAGAATTCCTTCTCGATCGTCGTATAGTTCAACTGGGCACCATTCAGGATACGGCTCGCGTAATAAATTACGTGCAGCTTCTTATCGATATGTTGTCCTAAAACAGTATCGATGGCGAAGTCAGAAGCATCCATCGTCGATAACTCACTAAATTCATCTCTTTTCTTTTTCACTTTCTCGCTTGAACCATTTCAAGAAAGAGATGAAGTAATGAGAATAGCTGTGGATTCACAAAGATAAGAATATATATATCATGGTTTTGTTAAATGAAGAAAACAAAATGAGTCACTAAAGTATACACAATTCTAATAAATGACTCGTTGTTTCATTTAAAATTTAGCGAGCTAATTATTCTACATCTCCTACTAATCATTCTTAACAGGTTTAATTAGTGGGTTGCTTCATTTTGATGAGATCAATTTGAACCTAAAACTTGTGTTGGTGTTATCTCAAAGTGGATCATTTTTGGTAAGCAGATCACCGAGTAAGGTTGTTCCGGGTTTCGTGGAGACTAGCCGGAATCTAAGGAGAGATGGCAAACGTGCTACAAAAGTTGTAGCACTCTAAACTTGCTCTCTTTTCTTTTTGCAATTGCATCTATTTGATAATCTTGGTTAGGTTTTGGTTCTATGTTTGAAAAAATTGTTGTTTTTTATTCTGCCGCGGTCCGTGAATGTCACGACGCTAGAACGGAAACATACATTTTCTTGTGATTGATGTTTGGGATCCATTTCTCATATGGGTACTGATAGAATGCTGCTGCAATTTGTGTTAATTGTTTTATTTTTCTCATTTGAGTGATGATGCAAATTTAGTTTTATTTATCAATTAGGGCTTGTTTCCTCATGGGGGTACTTGCCAAAATCTCATCATGTTGATCAATTCATGACATTCTCCTTCAAATCTTGTCCTCCTCATCAAATATTCTCATTCTGGGGATTGTTTTTCATCGAAAGAAATTTATATAAATATACTTTGAGTTATCAATTGTTGCTTGTTTCTTTATGTGGGTATATGTCAAAATCCCATTTTGTTGATCTACCTGACACACCCATTCAAATTTTGAATATTTTCGTTCTCGCAACTGATACTGATCTTGTTTCATTGATTATGAGAGATTTGCTTATATCTCTTATACTAACTGAAGCTGCAAGAGCCATTGTGGATGTGAGTTTCAAACCGGTTTTCTTTTTTAATCCGTTTATGTATAGATGTGTTGGGGCTGGGACAAGCCATGGCATAATTTCTCTGCAAAGGTTTGATTTTGTGGCCTGATTAGTGAAAAAAAATTTAAAAAATAAATATGCTTATCCCAAACTATCAAAACACTCATCCAAGTTGGAATGCTCCTGCATTTTCATCCAAAAGGAATGCAAATATATTCCGGATATTCTAATCCCAAATTAAAACCTAACAATTTCATTCCCAGCTAACATAGCCTTAGTTTGGATTCTTCAATGCAAGGGATGGCCCACTAAACTTATGATTGGAGAATCAAAAAAATTAAGGAAATCGGAGGGGGTAGGTACATTTTTACTATTTACTTTTTGCTTAATTTTATTTTGCATATTTGGTACTTTCAAGCTACCCTTTCGTGGCCCTCCATTTGCAACTTACCTTGTAGGCTTGTACCATGCGAGGAAGAAAAAAAAGAAAAAATGACTTGTGTGATTCTCCGTCTTCCTATCTGTGAAAGTACGTCATTCCTGATTGGATCTACGCTTATGCTGTTTTAATGCTGATTTAAAATCTTTATTATTTTAAAAATCGATCGAAAATATATACATGATCATTGGCGCATAAGTTTATAGAGGATAGAACAGAGCATAATAGAAAGATAGACTTCCTATATAGAAGCATACTATCACTTCAAGCATATTTCTATTCTTCTTTAGATGTGCTTTGAATGGTATATAGTTTGCTCTTGGCCAAACATTTTTTGTTACTTTAGTTTAAAAGGATTATAGAATTGAAGTCTCATGAAGTTACTTAAAAATATTACTATTGTTTGGATTAAGATCGGTCAGATATCAAGCATCTGTTTAGCACTTTTAATTAACTCAAAGAAGACGGGATATGACGCATCAGGTCTTAAACTAAAACTCCCAGCTCAATTTTATCAATGACACATGCCAATATTCTTATAATTTCCTTCTTATAAAAAATGTTTAAATTTATAATATTCTCTGATCTGCGCTAAAATAAGCTCGAATCATTAATGTCGAATCTATTTTTCTTAAAAAATCCTCTTGAGAAAATTTTCCCGTGTGTTTATATGTTTATGTGCATCACATGCACAACATATTGGTTTTGTTTAAATTAAAGTTTCGATGCTTGGTACACGGAATAAGAGATTATCGGAAATCCACACATATCCATGAAAATGTGATACCTTAAGTACATAATTTCAAGAAACGTGATCGGCATATTTTCATTTCCGGTAATATATACACGCAACAGCTGTGATAATCGGGAACGACGGGTGATGTTCGGCTACAAAGAGCCAGTACTAGCGGAGAATGACGGTTGTAGCATGACAACAGCTGTGATAATCGGGAATATCTTACGGAGATATTCAGATAGAAACTAATAAAATGTGAATCAGATTTCCATGATTCGAGAGGATCTTCCGGCAGAAATTCTAAATTTCCAGAAATAGTATTTGTGCTAAGAAAAAAAAAGATGGTACTCTTAGATTCCCACCCACCAAACAAGGAGAGGGAAAAGGAAGGTCACTATCAACAGGGCAAAGCCTGACAGTTAATTAATTTAGGCTGAAAAGCATGGGCACGAATGGGAAACAATCCATGGGCCTGTTTTCCACGTGATTGTGAGTGGCCCACCACGGCCCTTTCCATTTATAATTGCGGAATTGCCATCCAGATCCAAACAGCGACTCGTTCCGGTGCGCTGGTGACCCTTAGCCCGGCGATTTGGACTTAATTAAAGGAATTTCACTAAAATACCACAAACTATCAGTGTTTTCAGATAAATACAAAATAGGCTTTTGTGGATGGCAAATAATCATGATAAGCTCGGTCGATTACAAACATATACCACATGGTTACAATCTATGACGACCTGAGTTCCTACTTTATAGCGCTTGTTCTAAGATCGGTTACCACATTCTACCATTTAACTTGTAACCACTTTTTTGTCTTGGTCTGAGCAGAAATATTATAAGCCACTTGATTATCAACTGCTCTTATTAGCCATTAGGATTTGATTTATATCTATTAGCCCCATATCAACCCTCGAGGACTGAGCAAAATAAACGATTTTCCCTGGGAGAAAAATTGCCCACGGTTTAACGTTTCGGAGCAAATTCGTTGTTCCTTTTGATTGATGCGTGTGCGCCATGCGGGTGAACTAAAAAAAAAACCCTTGGGGACTTCAAAGACCAAGATTTTACTTTTCTATTTTCATATCAACCTTTCTTTTTCTTCCCAACTTTTTTGTGTACTTTCGACGAGCAAGTGTCAAGAGCTCACTTTCACTTTTCATTCATCATAATTGCTTTGTTTATTCATAACATTTGAAAAGGATAAAGAGGAAAGTACACTAGATCTTTTTAAAGTATGAGTTTAGCAAGGGAGCTAATAAGTAAAAAAAAAAAAAAAAGAAGATAGAAAGCAAATTTTTGTGTTGTTGCTATTATTCCAACCTTTTTTTTTTGTACATCTCTCTCTATAGAATTTTTTTTCTCGCTTGAGTGAGGTTGTCCTTTTGCAATTTTCTTTTTTACTTTCAATTTTTTGCCCTTTTTCTCAGAACAAATGCATGGCGGCCCACAAGGATGAAGTGATTAGATGTCTGCTTTTATCTCTTTTGCTGCTGCAATCCCATTCACTTATTCTTGTCGTTTTCAATTTTCTCTGGATCTTTATATGAAAATCAATCATATAGATACAAATAGCTATAATTATGGTCTTTTCTTTGTATCTCACCTTGATGTTTCCACATTTCTCATACCAAAGTCGATAATCCCACGTTTAGAACACCAAATCATTGATATTTTCATATTTAGCTCCTAAATATTGACCCGTTAGCCAATTGCCCGCCGATCGACCCATAAAACATAAGTTATGGGTCGAAGTTTTGTTGCATGTTAAAATATTACATGTACCTAAAGGCTGGGCCATCTGTTTACAAGTGTCACTGGGTTAACCTGCTCCTCATGTTCGTGGATTTTACCTGACCCGTGGATTGATGGGCCCATATTGAGCAAATTCAAGACTTTTCATTATTTTTCCTAGATACATGAGTAAATGTTTTATATTTATTATGAATTCTAAATAGAAAATTTAATATATATATATATATATATATATATATATATATATATATATATATATATATATAATTGAATGTAGATATTGCCTTTAATTATATATATATAATTGAATGTAGATATTGCCTTTAATTATGATTGTTGATGTAAACAAACCCAGAAAACCTATATATGCAATTTTTTCCTTATAAAATTTCAACAAAAAAAAATCACAATACTCTAAGTTGGACATTAACCCATGCTTGGATGACCCGTTTATATATTCATGGGTTACCTGCAGAGCGGTCCGTCTGTAATGGGTCAGGTGATGGGCACGAAATTTAACACCCGTTTACATCCAAAGATGTTTATCCTTGCGTATTTCACCCGCTGCCAGCCATGACCCGCCTATGGCCTGTGGATGACCTGACCTGACCCGCCCGTGGAACACCTCTAATTTCCATATTTCACCCCTCAATCATTTGACTTGCCTAAAAAATTACCCTCCAATGTATAAACAGTAGGGAGATTTGTGAACGATGGGGTGTGGGGGGTGGTTAAATTTGGAAATACAAAATTTCGAGGTGAAATATGGAAATATCAAGTTTTTGGAGTGAAATATGAAAATATCAAGGGGGTGAGATATAAAAGGTCCCACAATAATAATAATAATAATAATAATAATAGAGAATCAAACTACATATACAAAAACTGAATAACCAAAAAAGCAGACAGAAAAAGGTCATGATTTATGTGGTACAGAAATATCTGCATGTCCACACAAAATTCAAATGAGAATCCAATCTATAATATAATTTGAACATGATGGAAACTACTCATATTGCACTAATTTAAATATTTTGATAATAACCTCGAGCAAGGGAGATCCATATATAGGAGATATAACATGGTGCGAATAACTCAACTATCCTAAGAATACACTAACACCGCCTTGAAACAGACTCTAGATAGGGTTGGGATAACTCGACTGATACAGTAACGCTATCTTAAAACAGAGGCCTCCGCGAAGATATAGAAACACCACCGCGGATTAGACGATGATCGGCTACTAGCTATAAGCATACATTAATACACCACCTTAAGAAAATAGTCGATATAAACTAACAATTCTTCCGAGGGGATACAAAGACACTACTAAGGAATCAAATACTAAAGCAAACCTCAATGGAATCCACAAAAGCATGAAGGCACAAAGTGTAATATATATATAACAAACAGCTTGTTGGTAACATTGAGCACTTGTCTCTTATTAAAAACTATTCAGTCTCGAATTCTTCAAATACATAGCTTGATGAATCAGACATAAACATGACTTGCATTTAACTTTCTAATTAAAACTGAAACAGATGTAAATCTCTCTATGGATTGTTCTTCTTTTTCGCCGTCACATTCTCCCTCAGAAACCTTCTCATAATTTTTCCCGATGCGGATTTTGGAATCGAGTCCACGAATTGCACCATTCTCACTCTTTTATACAATGCGACATTAGAAGCAACAAAGTCCATGATCTCTTTTTCGTTGGTCTCTTTTGCATTTTTATTCAACACGATACAAGCCGCAGGGATTTCCCCTGCCTCTTCATCAGGCACTCTGCAGGTTTATTCGATTAGTAATCTATAGATTCAAATTTCGACATCTTCCCTAAAGCACTAACAAATAAAAATTTCATTTATACTAACCCGAAGACTGCAACGTCGTCGACTGAGGGATGAGAGAGGAGGAGGGCTTCTAGTTCTGCTGGAGCGACCTGCGAAAAAAGAATGTTACATCGTAAAGGACTGTTAATTAACTACTCGATGTTCAGTGCATTAATTTCATCTGTGATTTAGTATCAAACAATTTCTATTACCTGAAAAATAACAATCTAAATCTTCATTTGTTAAAGCTACAAGTTGATATAGATGCTTCACTTTGTCTATGTCAAGGTTAATTGCAAGCTCCAAATTTTCCCTATCTTAAAAGAAGAAGGTAGTTTTCATGACAAAACAACTAAGCCGGTTGTTTTTTAATGAACATGGTGCAAGTCTTAATCGACACTCGATAAGGAAACCACAATTGAATTACAGGAATGCTTCGCTTGTGAAAGAAGTTAGTATATGCAAGGCAAGTAAAGATGATGATCAAGACTGCATTAAAATATTATGTGATTTTGCCACTTGAAAGGAGAATCTAAAGAAATTAATCATCAAAGATCAATTAATTATCGAATTACACGAATACTTTGCTTGTGAAAGAGGTTAGTACATATAAGGCAAGTAAAGATGATCGAAACTACATTAAAATATTATGTAATTTGACACTTGAAAAGAGAGCCTAAAGATATTAATCATCAAAGACTAATTAATTAATGTTCGATTGGCCTGTGTCTTTAACATCCATTTGCATTACAAAATCTCAGATAAAGGGAGAGACTAACTGATTCTATATTATCCAATTAAATTAAAAAAAATCGCGCATGATATAGAAATTTCATTCTCACCTGGAAACCTTTGTACTTGATCAGCTCCTTGATGCGGTCCACAATAAATACATCACCATCATCGTCTATGTAGCCGATATCGCCAGTGTGGAGCCATCCTTGTTCATCCACTGTGCGTGCAGTTTCTTCTTTATTTTTGTAATAACCTATGATATGAAAACCAAAATTGTCAGCATACCCATTGAATTTTCATTGAAATATAAAGACATATCTTGGGTTTCTAGAGTGCTAATAGGACTAACCACAATTTTCTGAGAATTCAAATCTGAAATCTAGGCAGAGCATAAGCGACAATTTAAAAATATACTGATAATACTGTTAAAATTTATAACCTGGATAAAAATAAAGTTGGCTAATGTATTTAAGACCAGTTTCTACCCATAAAAAAGTTTGCATCTTGTTGACATGGTATTATTCAAATTTCTAAAATCTAATGGAGCCGTTTCAAACAGAGAATTATTATGGTCGTTTCTTTGTTATTCTGATATACCTTGCATTACACATTGGCTTCGAACACAAACTTCGCCTGGTGTGCTCTTGGGGAGCAATCGTCCTGTTTCTGGATCGATAAATTTGACCTCCAAATTTGGAAGAATGAATCCAACTGAGTTCTTTTTAGCGACTCCATGTCCTTTCCTTGGATCTCCATGTGTCAAAGTTATGCAACTATGCTCTGTTAGACCATAAGCCTGATTTATGATAAGAGGCGTTGTCAATCACATTCGAATACACAAATTCATGATCTCTTGATGCCTACTGATAAGTATTTTAAAAGCAGATTTTCTTTTGTTTGTAAGAATACAAATTGCTTATAAAATTAGGATTGAATAATCGTGTTGTCACTAGGCTTCGGAATAGCTGATGACACCTTAATTCCATATACAAATGACTTCACTGCACAATAACAGCGAGCTATGTCAACTCTCTATTTTTTTAAGCAATCAACTCTCATAATTCCTCTTCCAAGTGTAGGTATACATAATTTCAGTAAAATACCATGAGCTTACCATCTGAAAACTTCATTAAACAAAGGACAAGCCAGTCCTGACACTTGACACCACTGCCTTCGGCCATTATTATGATCATCTTCTATTCAGAAAAATTCAAACTAATAAAAAAACACTTCTGATATATGACGAGGTAAAAGAATTTTTAAAATTAAAATTGCTGACAAATGAGAACAGCCATGCATATTGCTATCTATTAGTTCAGTATGCATGTCTACTTTGAATTCTTTATAGACGATACCATATCAGTTGTTGCTATTATTATTTTTTTGCGTGGTCTTTCAGAGAAGAGATTTTAATCACTAAAATGTAAATGACTGTTAATTTTATTGATTACCTCTTGAACATTGACACCAGGGAACTTCTCCTCAAACGCAGCTCTCAACTCCGGTGCAAGCGGTGCCGCTGCAGTCAAAACCGACTTAAGCTTGAGCCTACTAAGATCAAACTCATCAATGAGGGGGCTCTTCACCATCGCCAAAATTATCGCAGGCACGATTGGTGCAAAATAAACCTCATGCACAATCAACGCTTCCATGTAACACCTAAGATCAAATCTCCCCATCACAACCACCTTCCCTTTGTTCCTCAACACAGCACAACAAATGCCCGTAATCCCATAAATGTGAAAAAATGGCATGAGGCCTAAAGTTGAGACTTGGCCGATCATATCTTCGCTGACGCTGAAGAGAGAGGAGCAGAGGTTGGAGACGAGGTTGCGATGAGTTAACATTACTCCCTTTGATGAACCGGTAGTGCCTGATGAATACGGAAGAGCGCAGAGATCGTCTGAAGTTAGGGTCTGGTCGGCTATTTTGGCAGGGCCTGCTCGATCGGAAGCTTCAAGGAGATCATCCCAGTTAATGGCTGAGGGGACAGAGTTTTCTCCTATTACGATTGTTGGTATACCAAAATCCTTTACCTGTAACGGAGAGACTTAAATTCAGACATCGAAAGATACAACGGGGAAATATTGGCAAGGTAGAATGAGTTATGACATCAACATGACCCTATTGGTTTAACTTGCAAATTTCAAACATGATGGAGTTCAGAAATTGGAATTAAGTTTACATAACTCAAAATAAAAATGGAGGTATCCTGACTCAACTCCGAAGCCAACCAGGGCCTAAACAGCCTTAGTAAATGCACGATGGAATAATTTCATATGATGAACATGTAAACATAGAAGCTAACCTTGTCATAAGTAGACTCATTGGCCACAATAAGCTTCGCCTCCGAATCCTCGACTTGTTTACGAATCTCGGAAGGCAAAGAAAGAGGATTCACACCTGAAAACACCCCACCACCTGTCATAATCCCAAGCGCGACAACCGGATACACCGCAAGATTAGGAAGAACTACCACCACAACATTTCCCTTTCTAAGTCCTAACGACCTCAATCCTTTGGCAAACCTCGATACATCTCTCACAACTTCCCCATAAGTGAAAGACTTTCCAGTGGAAACTTCGATGAGCGCCACTTTGCTACCATAATCGAGAGCGTCTTGAAGAACGAATTCAGGCAGGGTTGTGTTTTCAGGTACGGAGATTGACGTTGAATACTTGCTTCGGAAAACATGTTGTTCTGATTCTTCAATCGATAGGTCTCCCATTTTCGGAATTCGGATCGGATGGCGTTTGTTTTTTGTGCGGTTAATGGAAAATGGGAGCGAATGGGACTTAAATAGGCGAAAATGTGTGTTTGGGTTTGTTGGAATTTAAGTAGAGGAGAGGTTAATGTGAGTTCATGCATGAATTGTTCATGTTCTTGTGAGGTTGGTGAGTTTTGGTTGTGGCAAGGCAAATTTGATGGATCAAAGTCATGGCAAGGTAAAGATAATTTCAGCTATGAATGAACATTGATATATGCATGGTAAGACAAATTTGAAAAAGGGAAGAAATTAGAAGATAAAACAGTTGTTAACTTCAGCTGTTTCTGTGCATTCAAAGGATACAGTAAGATTTGTCAATTACCAGGAAAAATAATTCATGCATGCTATCAGAGTACGTTTAAAAATTTGTTACTGGCTACATAGTAGCAAGAAATTAATCAGAAAAACCTCACCCACCAAATTTTCATTTCCATATATGACAATTTCATTGCAACAAATTAAATAACCTATTCAAACACAAAAGTAATTTCAATAACAAAGGTCAAGAAACTCACATGATGGATCCTGCAGCGATCATTAACCTGCACGAGTTCAGTAACTACACATACTATCGCATCATGTTGTGTAAGTTGATAGAAATCTTAGCTTCCTACATAAACCTGAACAAAAGGGGTCCAAGCATTGCAAACAAAGATATCATATATAACGTAAGCTTAACCATGCAAAATTTGAGTTTATATACCACATTAATATGCAAGACCTGGCCACCTGGCAATAATTTTACCAAAAAGCATATGATTTGCAAATTCTTCAATGAATCATTCAACCATAATTTGCCTCATGAAATTATTTCATTTCTAAAGGAAAACAAAGCATAACATGCTATAGAATCTCTCAGTGGAATTTCCACAGTCGTATGGCGTGCATGCAAACGACTCGAAGCTCAAGAGTTAGAGAGCGTTTGGTTTAAACAGTACTCCCTTAAAATCAATTACTTCATGAAATGGAAATGATCTGAAATAATCAGATATCTCTCATATTCACAAATTTGAGCTCTGCACAAAAATGACAGAGAGTAACTAATCAGAAGATAGATGTGCAGATAATGCTTCTTATAAATTAATTATATATAGATATATTACATTTAAGATAATTATCGACAGATCCGTTGTAGTCTAGTTGGTTAGGATACTCGGCTCTCACCCGAGAGACCCCCCGGGTTCAAGTCCCGGCAACGGAAACTAATTGGTTTTTCCTGCTATTTTTCCCGGGTTTTTTTCCTCACCCCAAATTTTAAATAGTTTCAAAGCTGTCCAAATTTCACCCATAATGGTTTGGGGGTAAGTTTTGGAAATACTAAATTTTATGCGTGAAATTTGAACAACTTAATAGTTTTGGGGTGAAACAGCTCAATACCTTTGAAGGTGAAATTTGGAAATACTAAATTTTAGGGGTGAAATCTGGAAATATTGAAATTTTAGGAATGAGATATAAAAAAAACGAAAAGAATTTGTTACGTTCCATTTGGCTCACAAATCTCGTGGTTTGGACAAGTTTTAAGCACTTGAAACCCTCTTTCTTAAACTCCAAAAAGATTAAAATTTTCGAAGTCATTCTCTTCTTTTTAAGGCTAAATGACAGGAAATACCATTTACAGTTGCCCCAATATGAGAAGAAAGAAAATAAAGGTGGGAGTTTTATACGGTGATGATGATGATGATGATGATGGAGGAGGAGAAAAAGAAGATGATTATAATGGAAGTGTAATGTTGGCATTTAGTAAAGAAAAATGCTTAATCTACCCGGCTTGATATCCTACCACAATCCATCGACGAGACAAAAATCATTGGCCCGCTTGGCACTGGTATCTAGGTGTTGTGGATCCCACCATTTTGTCTCTTAGATGGATTGCGGTAGGATTTCAACCCGGTAGGTAAAATATTGCTCTTTAATAAATGAATTAAATTGAAAAAAATAAACTTAAAGTCACCTAAGGGTTTGTGGGTAATTAGAAAAAAAAAATTAAAGAATTTTAGGGGGGTGTGATGATGCTTACAAGTGAGAATTCATCAAATCACGACACGTGGCACATGACGCGTCACCCGCGACAGCCCACTAAATTTCTGAGGGCTACCGAGTTAAGATCAGTGTGGGCACTCCACCTCTTGTCCACAAGCAATCTGGCAGCCGAACTTGCACCCCTCCTCTTTTGCTCGTCTCCGAGCTATTGCAGAGTTGAGCTTTCTCGGCCTCCCGGCTCGTCCCCGAGCCATCCCCCGAGCTAAGCCTCCCCAGCTCTCCCGACCAAACGAGAACGCAGATCTCTAGCGCTTCCGCAATAGCTCTGCGTATTTCACCAAAGCGAGATAACCGCCGCCCACGTCCCGCGTCCCAAGCTGGCGCATCCCCTCATTAATGAGAGTATCCAGTCATTAATTGAGGGATCCCATCATTCACGCATGCATAATATCAGGAGCGTAACTGACGGCGAAGATCTCGCACATGCTCGCTCCATGCGACCACTGTAAAAAACCCTCTCTCAGACGACTCAGGTGAGGCAATTTTGATTCCAATAAACCACTACTCTGCCAATATTTCTCGGCTCTAACTTAATCGTCGGAGGGTCCTATGGTGGGCACCCATCCCGGGATTTACATGCAGGTATCTCGGTTTCCACCTCAAACTCAACCCATCGAGATCCACACACTCTAGGAGACAACCTTCAACTCAAATCTCAACCGTTCAACAACGCTTGCTACAGATCGACGGAAGACGGCTTCTGAAGAAGATCATACCCTCCATCAGTTGGCGCCGTCAGTGGGAAAGAAAAAGAACTTTTTTGTTCCACAACAAAAGTTGATCTTTCGCCATCGACCCAATGGCGAGTGATGACCGCAACGATCCGAATATGAGCCGCCACAACGGAGGCGGGAGCGGCTCTCTTCCCCTCCTAACATCATCAACGCCTTTGTTGGGGTCAAAAATTACACCCCAGTTGACTAAATCAAAACCAAGGTCAAGCTCAAGTCAAGTGGGTCCGAGCCCAAGCCTAAGACCAAGCGTGGAAGGGGCCGGTTCCATGCCAAAAAGAAGTCAATAAATTATTCTAAATGTAACTTTTAGAAATAAATATATGTAAAGTGGGCAGAAAGCCAAAATTTTGTAAACCCTATGGCTTATATGCAAAAAAAAAAAAAAATAAGCACATAAGGCATGGGGTGGCAAAAATGCCATTTGGCAAAACCCAAGGAGCTATATGCAAAGTGTGTAGCCTATAAAGGCAACATGATGAAAAAATCAAGAATATCTTCTCTCTCTCAAAAATTAGGGTTCTGTACCTCCTTCTCCTTCTTCAAGATTCTAAACCTTCTTCCCCCTTTTGAATTAAATCAAGAGTTTCACCCTTCCTTTTTCAAAAATAAACAGTTTTTCACCATCAAACCCTTGGAAGGGAACTCAGATCTTCCATCAGATCTCAAAAAGGGGAGATTTTTAAATCTTGCCCCCACTTTTTCTCCAAGATCCGGCTAACAAAAGAGGAGGAACAAAGAGACCCATCTCCAAAAATCCCACCTTAGGAAGATTCAAGGCTCGGAAGAAGATCCAGGGCTAAAGGGGAGAAGAAAGGGGTCCCCTTTGATCATCCCCAAAGATTTCTAGGAGTTTAACTCCATTCAAGATCTATTAGAGTTTAACTCCATAAATCAAACCCTTTTTTTTAAGAGGAGTTCAACTCCATTCAACATCAGTCAGAGTTTAACTCCATAAATAAAAAAACCCTCTTTCGGAGTTTAACTCTTGTTTTCAGGGCTAAAAGCCCCTTTCTTTCCGCCGGCGTCCAAGCGTCCAGCGTCCATGTGCCGGGCGCGTGAGGCGCCAGCGCCCAGCGCCCACATGTCGAGGCGCGTGAGGCGCTAGCGCCCACATGCCGGACGCGTGAGCCGCTCTCGCTCAAGCGCCCAACGCCCGGTTTCCTAGCGTCTTTAAGACGCTCTTTACCTTATTTTTTCCCACACTATCCCACACTCAAAATACACCCCCGCTAGGAAAAATTTTCTAACGGGACGCTGTCTCGCATCCTGCAAGGGGGCTGCTAGCCGCCTTGACCCCCAGCCCGCTATCCGGGTAGCGGGACCCCCGTAAAACTCTATGGGGCCCTCGATATATCCAAAACCCCTTCAAAACACAACACTGCACATTGAGTTCGCATGGCCAGTTTGACCGTCAATCGGAGGTTCTCTCGCTCCAAAGGCGAGGGGTAATTAACGGTAGCTTAGTCCACGGCTGCCGGAGATTCGGATCCCTACAATCAATAAACTCCCGTTTACCCTAGGCAGGGGGAATCTGTAGTACGTCTGACAGGCGACGCGTATTCCCATCTCAATGGGGTGACGAAAAAAATCCTACAGATTCTGGCACGCCCGGTGGGACCAATCTCTCCTCCCATATTTCGGGTTAAATATCCATGCGAACTCAATCAACATATACATTGATTGCCTATACTAAAATCATGCTTCTATTTGCAGGTTAACAACTTTCGACTGCAATTTTTGGATGCAACAAAATGTCTCCAAGGACAATCCCAGCTTTGAGCACGACTCCCATCTCCTACACGATGAAGATGGACGCCAGGACGGTCCTCCCGGCCAGTCTCGGGTGATAATGGGAGGAGCCGCTGCTACCATTCGGCTCTATTCTGTCTGTGCCAGCTAGCACCATCCCAGCTCCTCAAGCTCCAGTAACAGATAGACCAGCCTCAAAAAGCAGGAGGCCAAATGCGGTGATCTCGAGGGCACCACTGTCCAAATGCAAGTCGGTGTTTGAACGACTTTCCCTGGCCCCAGCTGAAGGCAAGGCCATCAATACCAATAAAGCAATAAGGCGTCTCAGCCAAGCTCCAGTGGTGCCCCTGACAAGTGCACAATCGGGTATCTTCTTTAATTTCCCCGGTAATCGAATCACGATGGCTTCCTGGATGACAGACGCCCGTCAAGCCCTCAAAATCGAGAAGCTAAGACAGAAAAGGCTCAGATACAGAGCCAACAAAAGGGTTAAGGCTCCTGCTGATTTGAACATTTTAGGGTTCCAAGAACAGGGTTACCCTGCCGAAGATAAAAAGATGGCCAGATATATGGTCCACACTATCTACATGGCGGGCACGCGTCCCAGTGACAACCTTCGCTGCAAAAGCAAGGATGGGGCCACTACATCTCGAATCCAATCTGGGTTGAATGCGGCTGCCGCTTTCCAAGACCAGCCTCCTCTGGAAGGTAATGAAAACCCTTCCAGTGAGGTTGATAAGCAGAGAGATCCCTAAATTCATGAGGAGTCGGCTCGGAAAGCGAAGGGGACCCAATCTTCTGTTCCAAGACCGCAGAGCAGCAACTTCTCCAAGAGCTCCGAAAACAGCTCAGAAACAAATACAAGGAGATGGCCAAGCTCTACTCGAAGATTGATGACTTGACCAACGTCGTCTTACAGCTCACGGCCCAACTTGCCTCTCAGCCGCCCAATCAAGCGCAGGGCTCTGCTCATGAACAAAGAAACGGTGTCCCGAGGCAGCCGACGCCTATTCCTTCAAATTCAAAGGTGGGCGAGCTGCATGAAAGTCGGCTGCATCCCATCTCGGGAAATGTCTTGGCTACCAATGACAGCAACCTGCTAACTCAAGATCAAATCATAGATTTGGTTGCGAACAAAGTCAAAACATTGGTAGCCGAAGCGCAAAAAGATATCAGCAGTAGTGGGAGACCGTATTCTGCTCGGTATGATCTGGTAGAGTTTCCTGACGGCTATATCATCCCCAAATTTGGAAGATTTGATGGGACGGGAAATGCGAATCAGCACATCGCCCACTTTAAGGTCTCGTGCGGGAATACTGGGGGCAATGATGCGCTTCTCCTCCGCCGGTTCGTTAATAGCTTAACCGATGTCACCTTCGACTGGTACGCTAGCATACCGGATGGCTCCGTTACTACTTTCGTCCAAATGGAATCTTTGTTCCGACAAAGGTTCATGAGTGTCAGCGATAAGTTACCATTGCCGACCTCATAAGGACCAAGCCAAAGAACAACAAAAGCAGCACGGATTTTATAATCCGATGGCGTAATCTCTCTGTCAAATGTGAACCGCCGATAGAGCAGGACCAATCTTTCAACCTCCTCGTCGGAAATCTCAACAATTGGATGGCCCCGTTTCTATGCACCGCGGGTCTCAAAACATTCCAAGAGCTGACCAGGAAATTTCAGATGTTGGAGCGCTCAAAGCAGGAGTTCTCCTCTGATTCCCAAAATACAATAGGTCCTGGAGAAATCGAAAGGACGATAATCGCAAAGACGGAAATTCTGACAATACTGAATATTTTAACACTTCGGCTAACCAAAATAAGCGAGGGATGAGTAGGCCTAATGCCAACGGTCTCGGAAGCCAGTGTTCGGAGAGGGAGGAGAATTTCTACTAAAAGAGAAGCTGGATAAGGTCTATTCCTTCAGAAGAGACAAAATCTGTAAAATATTCAAACACGTCCTAAGAAACGGTTTACAATTGCCAGAATCAAAAAGACCGCAAGAAGCAAATATGACCGACGACCCCAAATATTGTCCCTATCACAGAGTGATAAGTCATGCCATTGAGGACTGCTTTGTCTTCAAAGATTGGGTTGAAAAGCAATACAAGGCAGGAGAGATAGAACTGTCTAAAGGCGTGTTAACAAACAGTCAAGCTGCGACCGCCAATTTCATACAAATGGAGAGCGAAGTTCTTCGGGAACCTGATTCTCTCAGACATCTGCCTTTCTCTAAACAGAGCTGACCACCACATCATTAAACTGGGAGCATACGACCCCTAAGTCGTTAAACTGGGAATGTAAAAAATGTGTCTAAATAAAAAAAATGTGTAAATAAAAGAAAAAAAGAAAAGCCAAAATGATGAGGTAACTCGCAATAAAAATCAGCGAGTAAAATAAAGATGAAAAATAAAGCCGAAATGATGGGGCAACCGCGAATAAATAGCCGAAATGATAGGGCAATCACGACCTTCGCGATAAGAAAAGCTGAAATGATAGAGTAAAGAAAAAACTCCTTAAGGCGAATGATGAGTCGCTCCTGGTACCATATTCTAGTGCAGTGATGCAGACGCCGACCAAAATCCAAATCCCCAAGTGGCGAATGATGAGTCGCTCCTGGTACCATATTCCAATGCAGCGATGCGGACGCCGACCAAAATCCAAATCCACAAGTGGTGAATGATGAGTCGCTCATGGTACCATATTCCAGTGCAGCGATGCAGACGCCAACCAAAATTTCAAATCTCTGAATGTCCCAACGGCGAATGATGAGTCGCTCCTGATACCATATTCCAGTGCAGCGATGCAGACGCCAACAAAGTCCCAAAATTCTCCCAGCCCTACGGTTGGTCCCCAAGTTGACTACCGTATACAATCCACGGGCGCAAATAATTCTCATCACACCCATGCCCCACTATAATCACTAGTTATGCAGCCGGTCTCCGCCCTTAGAATTATACTCCATTTGGGAAGACCCACTCATGTGTCCTTACGATACATGAGGAGAACAAAACTTACGGGATCTTCACGACTCATAAGAAAACACCTTCGTGGGATCCTTACGACTCACAAAAGAAAAACACGCTTGGGAGTCCCCACGGCTCCTAAGGACAAAGTACACCTACGAGATCTTTTCAACTTGTAGGGAGAAAATACTTTTATGGGACCCTTACGGCTCATAAAATTGAAAAGTCTTAGGTGATAAGGACCTAAACCTGTCTTCTAAGCCATCGCTCCCCAACAGGAAAAGACAAATGATGAATTGGTCCTGGCACCTGTGTTTTAGTGTTAGCAACGCTGATGCCGACCCCTACCCAGAAATTCTAAATCAATCCAATAGACCCTTAAGTCTTTAAACTGGGAATAAATGACCTCTAAGTCTTTAAACTGGGAACAGATGATCTCTAAGTCGTTAAACTAGGAACAGATGACCCCTAAGTCGTTAAACTGGGAATGAGGGAAATCCCCTCACGGAAAATGATGATTCACTCCTGGTACCATATTCCAGTGTAGCGGTGCTAATGTCAAACCAAAACCAAAATCCCCAAATCCTCTCATGGCAGATGATGATTCGCTCCTGGTACCATATTCCAGTGTAGCGGTGCTGACGTCAACCCAAATCACAATCAGCAAGACAACCAACAACTTCCCTGGTGGAATCAAGCTCCACCCCAGAAACAATTCGAATCCAGACACCGCAGAAAGCGGAGCAAGTCAACTTCAACCCCGACACCATAGAAAGCGGAGCAAGTCAAATCCAATCTTGACACCGCAAGAAGCGGAGCAAGTCAAGTTCATCCCTGACATCGCAAGAAGCGGAGCAAGTCAAATCAAACACCGACCGTCCACATCGCTAAAATAGCAGCACCGACTGTCCACGTCGCTAAAAGGGCAGCACCGACCGTCCACATCGCTAAAAGTGCATCACCGACCGTCCAAGTGGCTAAAAAGGCAGCACTGACTGTCCAAGTAGCTAAAATAGTAGCACCGATCGTCCACGTCGCTAAAAGGGCAGCACCGACCGTCCAAGTCGCTAAAAGGGCACACCGACCGTCCAAGTCGCTAAAAAGGCAGCACCGACCGTCCAAGTTGCAAAAAGGGCAGCATCGACCGTCCACGTCGCTAAAAGGGCAGTACCGACCGTCCACGTCGGAAAAAGGGCAGAACCGACCGTCCACGTCGTAAAAAGGGCAGAACCGACCATCCAAGTCGCAAAAATGGCAGCACCGATCGTCCACATCGCAAAAAGGGCAGAACTGATCATCCACGTCGCTAAAAGGGCAGGACCGACCGTCGACGTCGCTAAAAGGGGGGCACTGACTGTCCATGTCGCTAAAAAGGCAGCAACGACCTCCTCGCCAGAATTATGCTCCGCCTTGGAATCAAGTCAAACAAACACTCCGCCTCGGGGACACGTCAACCGACACTCCGTTTTGGAGACACGTCAAGCATCGACCATCCATGTCGTAAAAAGGGCAGTGCCAGCTTCCTAACAAGCGGGAACCGAATCAAGTCTTCTCCACATGAAAGGAGATCCATCAATTTCATGCACACGACCCACATATGCGGTGTGCATTTATTGATGGGGGCACTTTGTTGGGGTCAAAAATTACATCCCGGTTGATCAAGTCAAGTCAAAGTCAACCCCAACCAAGTGGGCCTATGCCCTAGTCGAGCCCCACGGCCAGCCTCCCCCATGCCGAAATGAAAATTATGTAATAAATAATTTTGATGTAATTTTCATACATGAATGTATGAAAAATGAGCATAAAGCCAAATTTTTGTAAAGTTCGTGGCTCATGTGCAAAAGAAATGAGCACATGAGGTATGGGATGGGCAAAATGCCATTTTGTAAAGCCCAAGGGGCTTTATGTAAATTTGTTAGCCTATAAAAGGCAACATCATGATGAAATGAAAGAATAATTCATTCTCCCCAAAAATTAGGTTTTCCGTGCCTCTTTCTCTTTGCTCAAGGTTCTAAACTTTTTTCCTTTTTTTGAATTAAATCAAGAGTTCCGCTCTTCCTTTTCTAAAAAGAAATAGTTTTTCACCACAAAACCCTTGAAGGGAACGCGGATCTTCTATCAAAACTCCAAAAGGAGAGATTTTTAAAATCTCACTCTCTCTTCTCTGAGATCCAACAAATAGAGTGGAGGAAGAAGGAGACCCATCTCCAAAAACCCCACTTTCGGGAAGATCCAGGGCTCAAGGGAGAAGAAAGGGGTCCCCTTTCATCAGCTCCAAAAATATCTTAGGAGTTTAACTCCTCAAAATATATATATATATATATATATATATATAATAAATCTTTCTTCTTGGGAGTACAACTCCCAGTGCAGGAGCTAAGCCCCTTTGTCCTCTTTGTCAGGAGTTCAACTCCAAAAGTCAATCGGGAGTACAACTCCCAGTGTAGGGGCTAAGTCTATTTTCATGCTGACGTCTAGCGCCCGCGTGCCAAGCACGTGGGGCGCTGGCGTCCAGCCCCCGCGTGCCAAACACGTGGGGCGCTGGAGCTCACGCGTCTTTTGGACGCTATTTTCCCCTTTTTTATATACATACACACTACTCCCGTTAGAAAAAATTTCTAATGGGACGCTGCCCCACACCCTGCAAGGGGGCTGCTAGCCCTCTTGACCCCCGGCCCACTATCCGGATAGCAGGACCACCGTAAAACTCTGCGGGGCCCCCGATATATCCAAAACCCCTTCAACACACGTACACTGCACATTGAGTTCGCATGACCAGTTTGACCCGTCAATCGGAGGTTCGCTCGCTCCAAAAGCGATGGGTAATTAACGACAGCTTAGTCCGCGGCTGCTGGAGATTCGGATCCCCACAATCAATAAACCCCAGCCTACCCTAGATGGGGGAATCTGTAGTACGCCTGACAAGCGATGCGTATTCCCATTTCAATGGGGTGATGAAAAACGCCCTACAGCCTTATCCGCTCGGATAGACAGGCTCACATCACTGGTGGATGCCCTCGTCCGCGTTCAAGCGGTGGGCCCTACCCAACTGACCGCAGTTCCCCCTTCCCGGGATGACAACACTCGAAGAAGGACGGATGTCCATGCTCAGGCCCTCAATCACGCTCACCTCAGCGTCACCGAGCGCCGGCGTGCCAACCCCGGAAACCATGGCCCTCGCGCGGCGTATGATTCCTTGACCCGCTGGGCGCCGGACAGCTCCACACCCCGATCTCAGGAGAGAATAGGCCGTCGCTCCAACACTCATCGCGTGCTCACACCGCCTGAAGAGATGTTGATCAGTTCGCCTACTTCCAGGCACAACCGACACCCTACTCCCGCCGAGGCCGTGCACGCGGAGAACGTCGGGACTACTCAAGAAGATCCACGCCCGAGGATTTAAGAAATCTGATAGAGCGGAATCGAAGTCGCTCCATCGCACCAACTCGAAGCGGGGGTAGCCACCACTCCGACTGTGCTAAATCCTCGAGGTACCACCACCGGCTCGCAGCCTTCAAAAAGAAAATCCAAGGCATACGACGAGATGGCCAAAAGTCCGGCGAAGGAGCCCGATATTCTACTGATTCACTCACAAAGCCTTTTACAGAAGAGCTGCTGGCCGAGCACGTCTCGTTTAAGAACAAGCCGCACAAAGTGGCCCATTTCGACGAGAAATCTGACCCAAAGGACCACTTGGATGCATTTACGGCGGGCATGAGCTTCCAAGATAACTCGGATGTGGCCCAATGCTAAGCTTTCCCCACTACGCTAATCCGAGCTGGTCGGGACTGGTTCCGGGGGCTTGCGCCGCTCTCCATCTCCACCTTTGATAAGTTGGCTACCCAATTCCTCGGCCATTTCGTCGGGAACCGATAGCAAAAGAAGGCAGTCGACTACTTATTCACTGTCAAGAGCCGAGACAGGGAATCCTTCAAAGGGTATGTCATCCACTTCTACAATGCTTTCCTGGAGATACTTGAGCACCGCGACGAAACGGTCATCACTGCGCTAAGGTCGGGTCTTAGACACAAAGAGTGGCTTTGCTCTTTTGCATTGGCACAACCTAAGACCATAGCCAAAGTGAAAGCATGGACAGAGCGAAAAGTCCAACTCGAGTCCGAGGTGAACTCCAACATGCCCGGAAGCGACCAAATTGACCGAAAGAAGAGGGACATGGAAGAGAAAAGGAAAGACGATCGTCCGAAACCTTACTCCCCGAGGTTCCAGGAGTACACTCCTCTAAACATTTCCCAGACCGAGCTGCTGGAGGAAGTTAAGGGCGAAGAGTTCTTCAGGCTCCCGCCAGCTACCCGATGGACGGGCAAATGGCTTCAAGGCCCATATTGCGCCTATCATCGGACGCAAGGACATCCGACCGAGGATTGTAAACAGCTGCGTGATTACATCGAGGAGCTGATCCGCACCGGTCACTTGGCAAAGTACCTGCGAGATAAACGTCAAGCAGATAGGGGCAAGCCGGTCAAATTAAAGATGGAGAGCTGACGATCGGACAGATCATGGTCATCGCCAACTGACCCAAGTCCAAGCAATAGGGACTGCCGCCGAATCCGGTCATTCAACACAGAAAATTTTAAACTGTATCAGTGAATCTGTATTTTGTTTAATAATAAAGATTCTTGCTTCCCTGTGATCTAAACCGCTTCTTTTTGTTTCCATGATAAAAACATCCTGCAAGGCTGGTGGGTAGCTTTCTGCCTGTCAAGCAAGAGCACGCCCTTCACTCAAGTAAAGGAAGCTCGGATGCGCGTATAAGTAGCAGATCTAAAGCCCTCCTCATGAGGCGACCGGGTATCTTCCTGCTCGGTCATCCCTAGCGGGCAGCTTCTTACCCAACAACACTAAAGATCAAAAGCCCACCTCTCGAGGCCGCCGAGCAGCTCTCTGCTCGGTCCATCCGCAATGGTAGCTTCCTGCCCAACTACGCTGTGGATCGAAGCCCTCTTCGCGAGGCGACCGAGTAGCTTCTTGCTCGGTCATCCCTAGCGGGTAGCTTCCTACCCAACAATGCTAAGGATCAAAAGCCCTCCTCTTGAGGCCGCCGAGCAGCTTTCATGCTCGGTCCATCCGCAGTGGGTAGGTTCCTGCCCAACTACGCTGTGGATCGAAGCCCTCCCCGTGAGGCGACCGAGTAGCTTCCTGCTCGGTCATCCCTAGCGCGTAGCTTCCTACCCAACAATGCTAAGGATCAAAAGCCCTTCTCTTGAGGCCACCGAGCAGCTCCCTGTTTGGTCCATCCATAGTGGGTAGCTTCCTGCCCAATTACGCTGTGGATTGAAGCCCTCTTCATGAGGCGACCGAGTAGCTTCCTGCTCGGTCATCCCTAGCGGGTAGCTTCCTACCCATCTACGCTAAGAATCTAAAGCCCTCCTCTTGAGGCCACCGAGCAGCTTCCCTGCCCGGTCCATCCCTAGCGGGTAGCTTCCTACCCATCAACGCTAAGGATCTAAAGCCCTCTTAACGAGGCCACCGAGCAGTGTCCCTGCCCGGTCCATCCCTAGCGGGTATCTTCCTACCCATCAACGCTAAGGATCTAAAGCCCTCCTACAGAGGCCATTGTAAGTCTATGTAGCACACCCCACGTGTTCGCGAGGAGGCGGAATACATCAAAAACAATTTTTCTCACATCAAAAGATCATGTTTGGCTTTGCAACATAGACTTTTTCCACTTTAGGATCTTGATTAAACCTTAACTAGCAAAAACTAAACTACAAGAAGGTGTTAACTACTCGGTTTAAGTGTTATACTCTCGTGTCAAGTCCTTCGGGTCTTCAAGTGGTTCTTTGCTTCTTGGTTCAAGCTTCTTCTTGATCTCCTTTATTTGGCTTCTCCTTGGCTTCAAAAGAACTCGGTTGCCGGTCTCCTTTGTGTCGAAGAAAGATCCACCCGAGAGCCTATGGTCAAGCTCCAACCTCAAATGAGGTAACTTAGTGATCCAACTTGCTAAAGAAGACTATTAAGTAGAAGTAGAGAAGATATATATTGGATTAATTTGTCTCAAAGCTCATTGATTCACAACTCATGTGATGGCATGAGCTTGATGGAGGAGGAGAGAAAACTTAGGAGAGAAAATGATATCATGAGAATGAACTTGAGAAATGGGTGTGAGAATGACTAAGTCAATTTCCAATAATTCAAGTATGGAATAAAATACTCCATAAAATGCAACCATACTTGAATAGGAAACCCAAATGAATAAACAATATACAAAACCATGCTTGCAACCCATTTCTCAAATATCTCCTAATTTCCACCTCATTAATCCTTTATAAAATAAAGGATAAATCAATAATGAGGTGTCTCCTTCTAGAAGCTCATTCTTGTAAAATTACAAGAATGCCCTCATCGTATATACATACCCGTATCCGTATTCCGAAAAATACGGATACACAGAGATAAGTATAATCCAATAGTATAATACGAGGATCCGGTTTAAACCAAAGCCCACTAATATTATCAGTCCGAACATCATTTGTGTAGCCAGTACATGTATGCGATCGAAACCCTGCCGTAAGACCATACGGCCTCTACATCGTCTTGCCTGATGCAGGGAAACCCTCTGTGTGGGACTCTAAAAACTCGACAGTACGCTGGCAGTGGGTTTAACCACAAATTCGTCAGTGGCACTAGCTGTACGTAACGGAAACCCAGGTACATGTCGAAAAGGAGGCCGACGAGCAAACTCGTCCAAAACCCCTACTGAGCCCGTCCGTGACAATATCCATGCAGTCCAGTCTGTTCGTCTGAGAGTATCGCATGTAAGGTCTAAGGGGTGAAAAATGACAGACCCCTAATAACCGTACAAGTCGTATCAGTGTGGCTCAAGACCATCCGAGAATCTACAGGTCCGTCCACCAGTAATTCTCAATCAGCCCTGGTCAGGGACTTATGGTAATGACCAACCAATCACTGTGCGATATCGACTCCATATACCGGTAGAGACGAATCCCCAACAGTCGCTCACTGCCTCCATTTGGCTCGGGACTGTACCCAACTAAAACCTGTTTGCACGACTTCTTTGAGTCGTGGTAGGATAGTAATCAAAGCATAATGGGAACTCACTCGAGACAAATGACGACCTCAGGTCGACAGACTATCTGCACACATGTCACCAGAGAACCGCTATCTGACGCTAGGTATAATACCATCTAGTCAGTTCTCGGCGAGTCCTGTCCGGTGAACTTGTCATGCCTCGCTTCCCAGAGTACGCTAAGATAGGCACGTGACAGAGCCAACCATACTACCTGTGGTCAGGAAACATCCCTCCACAGTCACATTACGGCTGTCTAGAGATATCAAGAACAGTAGAAATAAAATAAACTATCTAGCACATGTCCATAAGCCAGAATAAACGAGTCATGAAATAAAATGCGGAAGCAAAAGATCCAAGTACAATAATAATCAGGAATGTACGTCCCAAATACGCGCTCACATCAGGAATGAGAATGCTGAAATAAAACTAAAATACTAACAGGTCCTCACTGCTTGGCCTGTTGACTGAAAGTCTCCTGAACGGCCCGCGGCGAAGGTAGAGGATCTGGGCCATGCAAAACCCAGACGTCAGCGCGTCATAATGTCAATAATATTAAGCAAGCAGGATGTAATGAGATAATCAGACATGAAGTATAAACAGTAACAAGAGTATAGCAGTATCACGAATAAGGAACAGTGAAGGGTATAAGCACATGTGATATACAGTGAGTAATCTGAACTAAGTTACTGGGTTAATTACTCTCAAGTCTTTGAAATCAATTTAATGAATCATCGATGTAACTCAATAGTATCACGTGCGTGCCCGGGACCACGATCCAGATTCTCGGGCTGAAACCGAGACATGCAGCAATGCACTAAAACAGGAAATATGTACAGATGAATGATGTCAGCAGTATCATCCCAGGGCTGGCCTAACCCCTAAAACTGATCAGTATAAGCAAGCGAACTATCGAGTTACAAGTCAGGTTCCATCATTGATTTCCCCATACCCCCAAGTTATGTGTTCAAGTCAGGTATTGATAAATCTGAAGCTAATGCCAATACAGGATCAAGCAGGAACATGTTTGTCTATACAGACAACAGGATATGTCCATCGGGACAACATGTCAGGATTGTCGGCATTAGAAACAGGATCAGGTAACATGTCAAGTAGTAATATATCAGGTCATGTCAGGTGGTACATGTATCAAGTCATGTCAAGTAGTGATGTATCAGGTCAGCTGCACAGTGTATCAAGGGGGTGCTCATAATCAAACTGTAGCAAGTATGAGTGCACAAAATCAAGTATAGAGTACTAATATAATAATAAAAATGAAATAATGCGACATAGTATGCAAATAGATATGAAATCGATGATATGGATGCACAATTATCAATTAGGGTTACTTTTATAGTTTCAATACTAATTAGGATGCACTTTATTAAACATGGGGTGTTAAAACATCAGTATTATGTATTAAGGTGATCGGTAGATGCAACTATATGTATATTATATGATATGGATGCAAACGGGTATCCGAAAACTATAAAACTTTAATATCGATGTATAATACTATACCTAGAATGTAGCAAGATGATTTAACGTGCGACTAGATATGTAGTTACTAATATGGATGCACACGGACGTGATATAACAGTAAAATGATAAACTGATTAATGCATGATGTACAATTAAACAACATGGTCTGTTATATTCAATTAGATGCAGTATACTATAGTATAATATGTAACAAGATAGATTTACATGTGCTAGATGTAAAATAACACGTACGGATGCAGACGGACGTCGAAAACTGTAAAACTAAACATGGGTGCATGATTTGAAATATCAGTATTATATTTAATATAAATGTATATAAGGTTATGTAGCATGTAGCAACATAGACTTGCCTAGACGGATCAAGAAACGGATAAGTACGGTACGTCCGACGTCGGAAAAATGTCGCGACGCACGCACGGCACACGGGACGGTTCCAAGCTACGCAAGAGGGTGATCACGCAGGTAAGGTACTTCCTCTGGGTCGTCTGGATCGTCGGCGTCAAGCCCGGCTCCGGCGATGGCTGAAAATACAGATTTCAAGAACTAAAGAAAAAGAGAAAGAAAAGAAAAGGAGAAGAGGAAGAAGAAAGGAAAGAAGGAGTTGCTCACTGGATTTGTAGGTGTTCTGTAATTTCAGAGAGGAGGTGTGAGGGTGACGATGGGATCGACGGAGCTCCGGCAAGGCTAGGTTTGGTGTTAGGGTTATGCTAGGGTTTGTATCGGGTTAGATCTGGGTTTCTTGGTGTGCAGGGATATTAGTGAGGGAGAAGCACAGAGGAGAGGGAGGAGAGGAGAGGAAAATAGTGGTGGTGACGGCGAGGTGAAGGGATCGCCGGCGGTGAGGTGTTCTGTTGGCTGGTGGTGGGTTCTCGGGGTTAGTGGGTATGCAGGGTGCTCGGGGAGAGGAAGAAGGAGAAGAAGAAGACGAGGAAGAGGAGGAGAAGGAAATGGTAGAGGCCAGGTTGAGATTAGGGGTTGATGAGGCAATGAGGTTTTAGGGTTAGGGTTTCGTAGTTGTGATGGGTTAAAGAAGGGGGCTCGCGGAGTTTAAATAAGAGAAGCAGGAGGGAAAGAAGGGACACAGTCAAGAAAGAAATAGTAAACCCGAGAGGAGAGAGAGAGGGTGCGAGCGGAGAGAGAAAGAAGAGAGAGAGAGACTGCGGTGGGGAGAGAGAGAATGGGAAGAGAAAGAGGAGAGAGGATGGGTCTGTCGTGGTGGGGCCAGGAAGAAAGAAAGGGGAGAGAGAAGAGAGAGAGTGAGCTGAAGGAAAGAGTGTTGAGTGGTGGGGCTGGTTTGTTAATAGTTTAGGATTATTTAGTTAAAAGATTTGTAAGTTAATGAAATTTTAAACTGTCGAATTAAAAATAAATATTATATTAATTAAAATTTGAATTTTGGCGGGATACAAGAATATTCCAAAACACGCCCAGTTCGGATCTAAAAATTCAGTTTTAAAATATGAAAAATATATGCGACGACCAAAATTCGAAATGAATGCTCGGGTAACGAAAAATCATACCCCCAAGAACGGATGCACATACGTGCGCGTAACCATCCAAACAAGTCTGTTTCACTGAACGGGACGAGAACAAGATGCGCAGATGCTACCACAAGGTTAGGGGTATCATGCAGGCCATGTAATGTATTTTTAAAATATTTTATGTGACTTAAAATGTTATATGGTAAAAGATGCAATACCAGATAAAATGTCAGTATGCAGTATTCATGAATATGTACCAGTCTACGCAACAAGTCAAGATAATTCATAAACATGAATCAAACAAGTTTCAAGCAAGCGGGTCGGGTCGGATGCAAATACTAATGTAAAATACTATTCACACCCAAAACACGATAAATCAGGAAAATACCACAAATAAGGAAATACGAGAACTGGAATTGGTATACATGAATTAGGGTGTTACATTATACTCAACTACAAAAAGAATTTCGTCCTCGAAATTCCCAAAACAAGAAAAGATAAATAATCAAGAAACTACAAGAATATGTATGGAAATTTCTGTCGAATCTCGTCTTCTCGTTCCCAAGTCGATTCTCCGTGCGAGCGATTTCCTCAAGAAATAAGTACAAGAGGGATAATCTTGTTCTTAAGGACCTTTTCTCTTCGATCAACAATCGACATCGGTCGTTCCTCAAAAGTTAAATCCTCTCTTACAGTCAGCTCCGAAAGATCCAGCACGTGTGTTTCATCTCGAACATACTTACGGAGTTAAGATACATGAAACACGTCATGAACCTTCGCCAAAGATGGTGGTAAAGCCAACTGATAAGACACTTCTCCAACACGCTCCAAAATCTCAAAAGGCCCCACGAATCGAGGACTAATGTAAATCCCCGTTTCCATTCTAATAAAAGTTCCCGATTCTCTGAATTCCAGTAGTTTCTTTTCTTTTTCCTTCATATTTTGAATTGGTTGTTTAAGCCTAATATTTATATTTTTCCAAACCCTAAAAGTTAAAACCCAAGATTTAAAACCAAAACCTAAACTAAAACCATTACAATTTTTCCCCAGCCCTTACTGTTTATTCTCATCAGCCCACTTTTTTTCTTAGTAAAATCCCTTAATCATAAACCCAGCCCTTTCTCACCCTCGGCACACGAGAATTTTTAAGGGAAATTTTTATCCTCAGCCCAAATTTTTCCCGGCCCAGCTTCCTCTAACCGCGCCCGCGCCCGCCTTCATTCGAACCCAACCTGACCCGTTACCAAATCCCTTCATCTTCCCCACGTCCAAACTCCCGCTCGTTTTCTTCCTTTCCCACGTCGCGCCGTTACGCCCACGTCGCCTTCGCCGTCGCCCACGACCCTGGCCACGACTCCCTCAAACTCTCACTCTCCAACTCCTCATCTCCCTCTCACTTCCCAACTCCTCAAAACTCTCCAACCCTCAAACTTTTTCCCCACTAACCCACTGCAACTTCGACGCTCCCCTCGACGACGACGACGACGAACCTCCCCGACCCCTTCTTCATCACCTCACCCTAACCTCCTCCTTCATCAACTTCAGCCCCTTCACACCCAACTTCCCTGCACTCAACCCAATTGCAACAGAGCTCGGCCACCCTACACCCCTCGACGCCGGCGAGCCCCACTTCGCCTGAACCACCTCTACGACCCTACACACCCTCAGCACCACCCTCATATCTCCAGACCCGACCCCCACTGCTCCCCCTCTCTCTCTCCAAAACCACACAAAAAAAAACCCATTTTTCCCCTCACTGCGCACTCTCCGTGCACGCTGCCGGAGCGACGCCGTCGACCGTCGTCGACCCCAGTACACTCGCAGAGGATCAGCAAGCACTCCTCAACCTCCAGGGACTGTGCAACGACTCCGGACAACTCCGACGTAAAACCCGTGTTTCGATCGAAGCTCGCGTGAATCGGTTTCACGGCGTACATCGCGCGTTTGTGACGCCGTTGCTGCATTGCGACCTCGAGACGTCTCCAGGCAAGTGTTTACTTGCTTCATGCTAAAATATTAGTGGTATAGACCTAAAATATCTAGTTTACGGATTTGCCGAATACCGATACATAATATGACCTATGTGCTCGATGCTAATCTCCCATGAAAATAATTGTCTATTTTGACGGAAACTGATATTTTCCATTGGCCCAAAGGATGACAAATATAGTGTAGGAACCTCGCTGGAAAATACGATTGTTAGAGACAAAAATTGATACCCCCAAATATGCCATTAAAACTAGAATTTCCTCGTACCAGAAAATGAATAAAATCACCATAAATTATATTCAAACTGGAATGATGCGTTAGAGGGCTTAAATCGAAGCCGACTCGACGATCTTTAACCCTATGTAAAATTATAATGATTTCTGTTCAGTAATTATGATGATAATTGGATCGGAATGCGACTCTGGACTGCAGTCCAGAGCGTTTCTGATTATTGTGTGCTGTCCCAATATCTGTGCCACTGTGTTTCTTGAAGTCGTATGTTACGAAACCCTACAGTAGATTAAAGATAACTCTGTTAGCTAAATAAAACAGGTGATTCCATTCCGTTTCATCGCCATTTGCTATTTTAAACTGTATTTAAAAGGGCAGAACGTATATCTGTCCAGAACAGATTCAGAAATGACATATTGAGATTAAACTGTGTATAACTTTCAACGTACAGATGCGATTGAGGATCCGTCTGTTGCGTTGAATACTTTATAGAAAACCATAGATTTCATTAAACAGTAGCATCGCTAAATTCTGAACCCAATCGGGTGAAATTCGTGTCGCGAAACGGACGTTCAGTTCTGAAACTGAATTTCCAGCCGCGCGCACTTAAAATGAAACTGCTATATCCTGAAAACCGGAATCCCGATTGAACTGAAATAAATTTTGATGAATCACTGACTAAGTGTTCTATTTATCTTACTTGTATCATTTTGCTGAATTCTTAACACAGTAATTAATGCAATTTATTTTAGTTAATGATATGCGTGTTGATTCATAACATACAGAGCTCATTGGTAGTATACATACATATATCATACCCTTGCCATATACTCAGTGTTAGTACGTGTGGACATTGCATTATCGTGCGTGATAGATGTTGGTTTAGGAGTGACAAGTACATCAATGGAAAGTGAATATTCGTGATAGTGATTGATACAGTGAACAGTGATAAAACCGTGCCATTGGTATACTTGTACACAACTAGATCAATATCATAATTAGTGAGAACCTGGGGAAAAGGGGGAAATCAAAGTGGAAAGAGTATCGTATTTAGCGGGACCGTGTTTAGAGGATGATCATTCGAACAGAGATACTGATACATGTAGGATAGGATCTAGCGATCCGGCTGACAGGGTTATGTCCCGAGCATGTGGGCCGTTGTGTCGGGTATGTATGAGACTCCTGTTAAACATGATCCTCCTTCCACTATGTGATTTCAAATACGACCTAGAGACCGATAGGGACACATAACATATTCTGCATCATATAGTGACATAATGATTACTTGCATTGTTCTTACACCAGTATTACCTCATATACCTGTTTCACCTCATTATAATAAAATTGTTATTGTGTCGCTCTGACGACCTGAGTATGCATGCTCAGATCCCGCGGGAGGACCAGCACAGGAGACGGATCTACCCTTCGAGTTCACGGAGATTTAGACTGGTGTACTTTTTATTTTTCTGCTTTCCATAAAAGTGATCGTAAGTTTGACTTTGGTTAGTATTTGTTCTTGTTATCTGTAATTTGTAAACAATGGAATATTAATGTAATAGATTAGTGATGTGATTCCTTTACCACTGCGCTTTATTTACTGATTACCATGCAATGCTAGAAGCCGAAGTGTGACTACGGCGGGATGATTCCTTGACCGTAGGAGCATGGCTGGCCTAGTCATCCCTCGTTTTCCGTATTTTGGGAAGCGGGGCGTGACATGGTTTAGTTGGTATCAAAGCCTGTGTTTAGTATCAAGGGATAACATTAACTATGCTGTATTACGTTATTCTTGTTTCACTACTCTTGATTTCCATCCTTGAATCTGATCCTATCCTTTTGAATCTTCCAGTGATATGACGTCCCCGAACGACCCCTTCTCGGACTCCAGCTCTCAGGACCGCACGGAAAGGATACTCAGCGCACTGACCACTCTCGCGGAAGCTCAGGAGAGGAAGACCGACTTGCTCACTGAGGGACTCAGGGCGATTACCGCTACAGGAGGACCCTCCACACTTATTACCGCCCCGAGGGTGTTGTTCCACCAGCTTATCATACTAGGGCTGGTACAGTAGCAGACTTCCGACGGTTACACCCAGCTGCGTTTATAGGGCTAGCTGAACCCCTTGAGGCTGAGCAATGGCTGGTGAACATGGAGAATTTATTGACTGCCGCCAGGGTTCCAGAGGAAGACAGAGTGGACGTGATAAAGATACAATTAGAGGACGAAGCCCGTACATGGTGGTCGGTGGAAGAGAGCAGACTCGACAGGCCGATCGAATGGAGCAAGTTTAAGGAGTGCTTCCTAGATCATTACTTTCCTTCCACAGCCAAGGCAGAAATGAGGAGAGGTTTATTCTTTTGAAGCAGAATGGACGCCCAGTGGATGTTTATGCGGCAGAGTTCAACCGCTTGAGTCGTTTCGCTCCGTACATGGTCGCCTCAGAGGTTACCAGGGCCAGACGTTTCCTTCAGGGGTTAGATTTTGAGTTGCAGCAGTTGATTGCATCGTTGGATTTACAGACTTTCGCACAGGTGCTCAATGCAGCGAGAGTTCAGGAGCAATTGATTAACAAGTTCAGGAGACCCCCAGTCGTTCCAGCACGTACCCACACGCCATCTCGAGGAGCCATACCGGTTCACAGAGCAGGAACGACACAAATGAAGCGCCCGTTCGTACCACAGCATCGCCCCCAGAGACAGGGCGTAACTTGCGGCTATTGCGGTAGAGGAGGGCATACCCAGAAGGACTGTCGCCGTGCCAAGGGACAGTGTTTGATTTGCGGTTCCAGTCAGCACAAGATTGGCAGTTGCCCTGAGCGAGCAGAGGTACAGGGAAGTTCTGGACCGCCACAGCAGAGGCCGCAGGAGCAGAGACAACCCTTTACAGGTCGCGGTCAGGGACGGGCTTTCACCTTGACCGCCGAGCAGGCCGAGGCGTCAGGAGACGTGGTTACAGGTACTCTGCTCATACATTCCTTGCCAGCTAGAGTACTTTTTGATTCAGGAGCATCGCATTGTTTCTTGTCTGAGCATTTCACTGATACACACTCAATACCACATGAACCACTAACTAAGGGATGGGAAATTCATACGGGTAATGGCATCATAGTATCTAGTCGAGAATGTAGATTATGCCCGGTTGTAGTGTGTGGCAGGGAATTCTATGCGAATTTCCTCCTAATTGGGACAGGCAGTTACGACGCAATTCTTGGGATGGATTGGATGAGCACTTTCCATGCTGTTATCGATTGTCGTGCAAGGAATGTGATCTTCCGCATTCCCAATCACCCGGAGTTTATTTTCGAAGGCGGAAGCGAATCTTTGGAGCCAGCTAAATACAGAGCAAAGCCTAAGGAGCCGACAGCTATGGAGATTGATAGGAGCCCACCCCCAGAAATTGTTCGGGACTTTTTGGACGTATTTCCCGAGGATTTACCAGGTCTACCACCTCCTCGAATTTTGGAGTTCTCAATCGACTTGACTCCAGGTACAGCCCCAGTATCCAGAGCCCCATACAGAATGGCACCGGTTAAATTGGCGGAATTGAAGAAGCAGGTTGAAGAACTATTGGAGAAAGGATTCATTTGGCCGACGCCGAAGTCAGTGGCTGAGATCAGGAGTTTTCTGGGATTGGCAGGTTATTACCGGAGATTCGTCCAAGATTTCTCAAGAATCGCGGAACCATTGACGCGGCTGACACGGAAGGACGTGCCGTTTACATGGACAGAGGAGTGCACTCAGGCATTCGACACACTAAAGCAGAAATTAACCACGGCGCCTATTCTTACTGTACCCGATGATTCAGGTGGTTTGGTGATACACAGTGATGCCTCAGGGAAGGGTTTAGGCTGTGTTTTGATGCAGCACGGCCGAGTGGTTGCTTACGCCTCTCGACAACTGAGAAACCACGAGAAGAACTACCCCACACATGACTTGGAGTTAGCTGCGGTAGTCTTTGCATTGAAGATTTGGAGGCACTATCTATTAGGTGAGAAAGTGGAGGTGTACACAGATCACAAAAGTTTGAAGTATGTTTTCACCCAGAAGGAATTGAATATGAGGCAGCGCCGATGGCTAGAGCTAATGGCAGATTATGATTTGGACCTTCAGTATCACCCGGGGAAGGTGAATGTTGTACCAGATGCGCTCAGTCGTAAGCCAGCGGTCATGATGTTGACCGATCAGAGGAGCATTATTGAGGACTTTCAGAGACTTGAACTTGAGGTCGTTACGTCGAACGCACTCAGTCAATTTTGGCAACTACAGGTGCAATCTTCCCTGGTGGATCGCATCAAGATTGCACAAGCGGACGATCCCCGATTGCAAAAGTTCAGAGAGGAAGTGAAAGCTGGACTGAGAACGGATTTGATTATACATGAAGATGGCTCTCTGAGATTCGGTAGCAGACTCTGCGTACCTAAGGGAGGTGTTCGAGAAGAAGTATTGGCTGAAGCACACAGTTCAGCTTATTCTGTGCATCCGGGAAGTACAAAAATGTATCAGGACCTAAAGCAGCACTTTTGGTGGAACGGAATGAAGCGGGAAATTGCGAGATTCGTATCCAGGTGCTTGGTATGTCAACAGGTGAAGGCGGAACATCAGAGGACAGCAGGACTGTTACAACCCCTGCCGATACCGAAATGGAAGTGGGAGCACATTACTATGGATTTCGTGACGGCCTTACCACGGAGCCCTAGGGGCAATAACGCCATTTGGGTTATCGTCGATCGCCTCACAAAAGCTGCACACTTTCTACCTTTCCGAGTGGGACAGTCGACAGAATCATTGGCAGAAAGATATATGCAGGAGATTGTACGACTTCACGGTGTTCCAGTCAGCATTGTGTCAGACCGGGACACGAGATTCTTGTCGCACTTTTGGAAGAGCTTACAGGAGAGCTTGGGTACCCGCCCTAATTTCAGCACAGCTTATCACCCACAGACGGATGGACAGTCCGAGCGTACGATTCAGACGCTCGAGGACATGTTGAGAGCCTGTATGTTGGACTTTCAAGGTTCCTGGGAGGACCATCTGCATCTAGTCGAGTTCTCTTATAACAATAGTTATCAGGCTAGTATTCAGATGGCCCCTTTTGAAGCACTATACGGGCGGAAATGTCGATCACCAGTATGTTGGGATGATGTGGGAGAGCGAAGACTACTGGGCCCCGAACTCATTGTTCAGACAGTCGACAAAGTTCAAATGATCAGACAGCGTATCAAGGCGGCTCAGGATCGGCAGAAGAGTTGGGCAGATACCAGCAGAAGGGCACTTGAGTTCGAAGTCGGAGATCATGTGTTCTTGAAGATTTCCCCTACTCGTGGAGTTATCAGGTTCGGAGGTCGGGGAAAGCTTAGTCCCCACTTTATCGGACCTTTTGAGGTGCTAGAGCGAGTAGGAGAGGTGGCCTATCGACTCGCCTTGCCTCCATCGCTAGCTGGTGTGCACAATACCTTTCACGTGTCACAGTTGCGGCGTTACGTTCGAGATGAGAACCATGTTCTGGATCATTCAGAGTTAGTTTTGGGGACCGATCTGTCATACGAGGAGCAGCCTACTACCATTCTCGACCGCAGAGAGAAAGTGCTGAAGAATAAGGTCATTCCGTTAGTCCGAGTGCCTTGGGGCGGTCGTTCCCCAGAAGAATCCACCTGGGAGCGGGAGGAAGATATCCGTGATCGTTATCCACATCTCTTTGTTTAGTACATTTTCATGTATCTTTGTTAAATTTCGAGGACGAAATTTTTGTTAAGGGGGGTATGATGTAAATCCCCGTTTCCATTCTAATAAAAGTTCCCGATTCTCTGAATTCCAGTAGTTTCTTTTCTTTTTCCCTCATATTTTGAATTGGTTGTTTAAGCCTAATATTTATATTTTTCCAAACCCTAAAAGTTAAAACCCAAGATTTAAAACCAAAACCTAAACTAAAACCATTACAATTTTTCCCCAGCCCTTACTGTTTATTCTCATCAGCCCACTTTTTTTCTTAGTAAAATCCCTTAATCATAAACCCAGCCCTTTCTCACCCTCGGCACACGAGAATTTTTAAGGGAAATTTTTATCCTCAGCCCAAATTTTTCCCGGCCCAGCTTCCTCTAACCGCGCCCGCGCCCGCCTTCATTCGAACCCAACCCGACCCGTTACCAAATCCCTTCATCTTCCCCACGTCCAAACTCCCGCTCGTTTTCTTCCTTTCCCACGCCGCGCCGTTACGCCCACGTCGCCTTCGCCGTCGCCCACGACCCTGGCCACGACTCCCTCAAACTCTCACTCTCCAACTCCTCATCTCCCTCTCACTTCCTAACTCCTCAAAACTCTCCAACCCTCAAACTTTTTCCCCACTAACCCACTGCAACTTCGACGCTCCCCTCGACGACGACGACGACAAACCTCCCCGACCCCTTCTTCATCACCTCACCCTAACCTCCTCCTTCATCAACTTCAGCCCCTTCACACCCAACTTCCCTGCACTCAACCCAATTGCAACAGAGCTCGGCCACCCTACACCCCTCGACGCCGGCGAGCCCCACTTCGCCTGAACCACCTCTGCGACCCTACACACCCTCAGCACCACCCTCATATCTCCAGACCCGACCCCCACTGCTCCCCCTCTCTCTCTCCAAAACCACACAAAAAAAAACCCATTTTTCCCCTCACTGCGCACTCTCCGTGCACGCTGCCGGAGCGACGCCGTCGACCGTCGTCGACTCCAGTACACTCGCAGAGGATCAGCAAGCACTCCTCAACCTCCAGGGACTGTGCAACGACTCCGGACAACTCCGACGTAAAACCCGTGTTTCGATCGAAGCTCGCGTGAATCGGTTTCACGGCGTACATCGCGCGTTTGTGACGCCGTTGCTGCATTGCGACCCCGAGACGTCTCCAGACAAGTGTTTAGTTGCTTCATGCTAAAATATTAGTGGTATAGACCTAAAATATCTAGTTTACGGATTTGCCGAATACCGATACATAATATGACCTATGTGCTCGATGCTAATCTCCCATGAAAATGATTGTCTATTTTGACGGAAACTGATATTTTCCATTGGCCCAAAGGATGACAAATATAGTGTAGGAATCTCGCTGGAAAATACGATTGTTAGAGACAAAAATTGATACCCCCAAATATGCCATTAAAACTAGAATTTCCTCGTACCAGAAAATGAATAAAATCACCATAAATTATATTCAAACTGGAATGATGCGTTCGAGGGCTTAAATCGAAGCCGACTCGACGATATTTAACCCTATGTAAAATTATAATGATTTCTGTTCAGTAATTATGATGATAATTGGATCGGAATGCGACTCTGGACTGCAGTCCAGAGCGTTTCTGATTATTGTGTGCTGTCCCAATATCTGTGCCACTGTGTTTCTTGAAGTCGTATGTTACGAAACCCTACAGTAGATTAAAGATAACTCTGTTAGCTAAATAAAACAGGTGATTCCATTCCGTTTCATCGCCATTTGCTATTTTAAACTGTATTTAAAAGGGCAGAACGTATATCTGTCCAGAACAGATTCAGAAATGACATATTGAGATTAAACTGTGTATAACTTTCAACGTACAGATGCGATTGAGGATCCGTCTGTTGCGTTGAATACTTTATAGAAAACCCTAGATTTCATTAAACAGTAGCATCGCTAAATTCTGAACCCAATCGGGTGAAATTCGTGTCGCGAAACGGACGTTCAGTTCTGAAACTGAATTTCCAGCCGCGCGCACTTAAAATGAAACTGCTATATCCTGAAAACCGGAATCCCGATTGAACTGAAATAAATTTTGATGAATCACTGACTAAGTGTTCTATTTATCTTACTTGTATCATTTTGCTGAATTCTTAACACAGTAATTAATGCAATTTATTTTAGTTAATGATATGCGTGTTGATTCATAACATACAGAGCTCATTGGTAGTATACATACATATATCATACCCTTACCATATACTCAGTGTTAGTACGTGTGGACATTGCATTATCGTGCGTGATAGATGTTGGTTTAGGAGTGACAAGTACATCAATGGAAAGTGAATATTCGTGATAGTGATTGATACAGTGAACAGTGATAAAACCGTGCCATTGGTATACTTGTACACAACTAGATCAATATCATAATTAGTGAGAACCTGGGGAAAAGGGGGAAATCAAAGTGGAAAGAGTATCGTATTTAGCGGGACCGTGTTTAGAGGATGATCATTCGAACAGAGATACTGATACATGTAGGATAGGATCTAGCGATCCGGCTGACAGGGTTATGTCCCGAGCATGTGGGCCGTTGTCTCGGGTATGTACGAGACTCCTGTTAAACATGATCCTCCTTCCACTATGTGATTTCAAATACGACCTAGAGACCGATAGGGACACATAACATATTCTGCATCATATAGTGACATAGTGATTACTTGCATTGTTCTTACACCAGTATTACCTCATATACCTGTTTCACCTCATTATAATAAAATTGTTATTGTGTCGCTCTGACGACCTGAGTATGCATGCTCAGATCCCGCGGGAGGACCAGCACAGGAGACGGATCTACCCTTCGAGTTCACGGAGATTTAGACTGGTGTACTTTCTATTTTTCTGCTTTCCATAAAAGTGATCGTAAGTTTGATTTTGGTTAGTATTTGTTCTTGTTATCTGTAATTTGTGAACAATGGAATATTAATGTAATAGATTAGTGATGTGATTCCTTTACCAATGCGCTTTATTTACTGATTACCATGCAATGCTAGAAGCCGAAGTGTGACTACGGCGGGATGATTCCTTGACCGTAGGAGCATGGCTGGCCTAGTCATCCCTCGTTTTCCGTATTTTGGGAAGCGGGGCGTGACAACTAAGCTTGCCTCGACTCCCAGAACGAATCACTCCTCTAGTCGGTGATATCTTCAAGAACACCAGATCACCAACAGCGAACTCTAGAGGTCTTCTCGATGTGTCGGCCCAACTCTTCTGCCGATCTTGTGCTGCTTTCATGTGATTTCGGATAGTATTAACCTTCTCTATAGTTTGCACGATCAAATCCGGTCCCAACAATCTTTGTTCTCCAACATCGTCCCAACAAACGGGTGAACAACACTTGCGACCATACAATACTTCGAATGGAGCCATCTGAATAGTCGCCTGAAAACTGTTGTTGTACGAAAACTCCAACAAGTTTAGATGATCCTCCCATGAACCCTTTGAAGTCTAACATGCAAGCTCTCAACATGTCTTCAAGAGTTCAGTATGCTCTTCAAAACTCCTCAAGTAGACCGGAATATTATCGATAAACACCACTATAATCTGGTCTAAGAACGGTAAAAAGCTCCGGTTCATCAAGTCCATAAATATTGCCGGTGCATTCGTGACTCCGAATGACATCACTAAATATTCGTAATGTCCATACCGAGTTCGGAACGCAGTCTTGCAAATATCTTCTGTTTTAACTCGGACCTGATGATATCCGGATCGCAAATCCAGCTTCGAGAATACCCTCGCGCCACTAAGTTGCTCGAATAATTCGCCGATACGAGGGATCGGGTACTTGTTCTTAATAGTCACCCGATTTAATTCTCGATAATCGAAGCACATCCTCCTTGTGCCATCTTTCTTCTTTACTAGAAAAACTGGAGCTCCCCAAGGTGAAATGCTGCTGTGAATCCAACCCTTCTCAAGCAATTCGGTAACTTGCTTCTTTACTTCTTCCAACTCCACTGGTGCCATTGGATAGTACGCCTTTGAGATTGGCGCTACACCAGGAACAAGATCGATCGCGAACTCCATATCTCGTTTTGGCGGTAAACTCGAGATGTCCTCGAACGCGTCCATGAACTCTCGAACTACAACTGGCGCTTCCTCCTTATCAACTTCCATCGACGAAAGAACACTGTGTGTCGGCCTAGCCCTAAACTCGACTGGCCCGACAGAACTGCTTCCTCCAGCAAAAACAAACTCCGGATGTCCGGGAATCTGGAAAATCACTTTCTTTGCCCCCACACTAAATGTGAGCATGGAAAGTGCCGAGAAAATCCATTCCCAAGACAACTTCACCACTGCCGGTAACGATCACCAAGAAATCTGCAAATAACTCTCATCCGCAACTAACCATTGAACAATCCTTACTCTCTTTACTAGCTATGATATTCCTATTCCCAGTGTGTATGTCCCAAAAACTAGACAGGGTTGTGCAGGTAATCGAGTGTGTAGCAGTAAACTTGGACGAAATAAAATAATGGGATGCACCAGAATCGAATAACGCTAATACGGGAAAACCATGAACAAGTAGGATACCTAAAACGACTTCCTCTGAAGACTTGGCCTCTTCAGCCGTCAGGGTAAGGCTCGAGCTTGATTGGGTCCCCGAGTTAACAGCTTCTGCTCCTGAATCTACTTCTGCGGTGGCCTCTGAACATCATCCTTCATACGAAGCTTCGACGGACAAGCATTGATAGCATGATCCGCTGATCCACAAACCAAACAGAGTCCCCGCATCCTACGACAATCTCTCCTTATGTGCCCAGGTAGATGGCAAAAGTTGCAAATCATGCCCTTTCTCTGATCTGCAACGACGGGCTTCTTCATCGATGCTACGCCACGTCGGTTTACTGGAATACCTCTATGCACAGGCACTCGGTTCGGCGCAAACGCCGGCTTCTGCACTGCAATTGCCTGCAGCTGCGTACCTCCTGTCTTCAACGATAAACTCTGCTGCTCCCTGGCTGCTTTAAGCACTTGAGAGAAAGTGGTCAAACCCAGAGATATAATGTGCCTCTGGATGTCCACATCCAAACTGTGCATGAACCTCCGTGCCCTATCAGCATCATTGGCAACCAAAGGTCCAGCGAATCTACTGAGCCGTGTCCATTCAGCTGCATGCACATCCACGGGTGCACCGTTCTGCTTCAAGCTGATAAACCTTTCTTCCATTTACTCCCGTGCAGTTTGCGGGAAGAACTTCTCCAAGAAACTCTTCGAGAAAGTAGCCTAACTGATCGGCTTGGGCAAACAGGTCTCTTCCACAAGCCACCATTCACGGGCATAGTCCACCAATTGGATGCGTACTACATCCACTCTCTTGTCCTCTAGAATCTGTGCTGCAATGAGAAAATTCTCCGTATCAACCAGCCCCTGCTCCGCTGGCAACGGTTCCTCTAGACCAGTAAAGACGGACGGACTAAGTCTCCTGAAATCCGCCATGGTACCCACACGCTCTATCGGTTTGGCCGCTACATTGTTTACGGACTGCTGGACGGTCCGCAAACCTTCCTGAAAAGCTTCGGCTTGCCGCTGGTTCAGCTCGGTCTTCCGTTTCTGGTTCTCCAGCAAGCCACGAATTACTCCAAGTAAGGCGGCGTCATCCATACACCTCTGGTACGTTTTCAAATTTCTGTTTTCCATGATCCTGCAACCAATACACCAAAGAGGATCAGTATGATAAACAAGATTCAAAACTTGCGATGAATGATGACCATGAATCAAGGATAGGAATCAAGACTAGAACTCCAAATTACTTAAATAGAGTACTGCATTGTAACCATACCGTGGTACATAGTGACAATCACATAACTCCACTCAAGTCTCTCAAATCCTAGAGATAAACAATAGGGAACCAAAAGATTTCAAGTCGAGATGCAAAGTGGTTTGCATATAGTCAAGGCAAAAGATAAAGAGAAAGATATGATTCAAGAATCATGATAACAATCTAGCAGGACATGTTCCTAATCACGGATTTTTTGATTTGTGTATTGGGTCCAATACCCAACTACAAAAGAATCAAACCCGATTAACCTAGATCCTATGGCTCTGATACCAAACAAACCCTGTCACGCCCCGCTTCCCAGAATGCGCTAAGATAAGCACATGACAGAGCCAACCATGCTACCTGTGGAAAGGAAACATCCCTCCACAGTCACATTACGGCTGTCTAGAGATATCAAGAACAGTAGAAATAAAATAAACTATCTAGTACATGTCCATAAGCCAGAATAAACGAGTCATGAAATAAAATGCGGAAGCAAAAGATCCAAGTACAATAATAATCTGAAATGTACGTCCCAAATACGGGCTCACATCAAGAATGAGAATGTTGAAATAAAACTAAAATACTAACAGGTCCTCACAGCTCGGCCTGCTGACTGAAATTCTCCTGAACGGCCCGCGACGAAGGTAGAGGATCTGGGCCATGCAAAACTCAGACGTCAGTGCGTCATAATATCAATAATATTAAGCAAGCAGGATGTAATGAGATATGCAGGCATGAAGTATAAACAGTAACAAGAGTATAGCAGTATCACGAATAAAGAACAGTGAAGGGTATAAGCACATGTGATATACAGTGAGTAATCTGAACTAAGCTACTGGGTTAATTACTCTCAAGTCTTTGAAATCAATTTAATGAATCATCGATGTAACTCAATAGTATCTCGTACGTGCCCGGGACCATGGTCCAGATTCTCGGGCTGAAACCGAGACATGCCGCTAGGCACTAAAACATGAAATATGTACAGATGAATGATGTCAGCAGCAGCATCCCAGGGCTGGCCTAGCCCCTAAAACTGATCAGTATAAGCAAGCGAACTGTCGAGTTATAAGTCAGGTTCCATCATTGATTTCCCCATACCCCCAAGTTATGTGTTCAAGTCAGGTATTGATAAATCTGAAGCTAATACCAACACAGGATCAAGCAGGAACAGGTTTTTCTATACAGACAACATGATATGTCCATCGGGACAACATGTCAGGATTGTCGGTATTAGAAACAGGATCTGGTAACATGTCAAGTAGTGATATATCAGGTCATTTCAGCTAGTGTACATTATCAAGTCATGTCAAGTAGTGATGTATCAGGTCAGGTCAAGTAGTGCACGGTGTATCAAGCGGGTGCTCATAATCAAACTGTAGCAAGTATAGGTGTATAAAATTAAGTATGGAATACTAATATAATAATAAAAATGAAATAATGCGACATAGTATGCAAATAGATATGAAATCGATGATATGGATGCACAATTATCAATTAGGGTTACTTTTATAGTTTCAATACTAATTAGGATATACTTTATTAAACATGGGGTGTTAAAATATCAGTATTATGTATTAAGCTAATCGGTAGATGCAGCTATATGTATATTATATGATATGGATGCAAACGGGTATCCGAAAACTGTAAAACTTTAATATGGATGTATAATACTATATCTAGAATGTAGCAAGATGATTTAACGTGCGACTAGATATGTAATTACTAATATGGATGCACACGGACGTGATATAACAGTAAAATGATAAACTGGTTAATGCATGATGTAAAATTAAACAAAATGATCTGTTATATTCAATTAGATGCAGTATACTGTAGTATAATATGTAACAAGATAGATTTACATGTGCTAGATGTAAAATAACACGTACGGATGCAGACGGACGTCGAAAACTGTAAAACTAAACATGGGTGCATGATTTGAAATATCAGTATTATATTTGTTAAAATAGATGTATATAAAGTAATGTAGCATGTAGCAAGATAAACTTGCCTAGACAGATCAAGAAACGGATAAGTACGGTACGTCCGACGTCGGAAAAATGTCGCGACGCACGCACAGCACACGGGACGGGTCCAAGCTACGCAAGAGGGTGATCATGCAGGTAAGGTACTTCCTCTGGGTCGTCTGGATCGTCGGCATAAAGCCCGGCTCCAGCGATGGCTGAAAATACATATTTCAAGAACTAAAGAAAAAGAGAAAGAAAAGAAAAGGAGAAGAGGAAGAAGAAAGGAAAGAAGGAGTTGCTCACTGGATTTGTAGGTGTTCTATAGTTTCAGAGGAGATGTGAGGGTGACGATGAGGTTGACGGAGCTCCGACAAGGCTAGGTTTGGTGTTAGGGTTATGCACGACGTGCGCGTAGCCACCTGAAGTTCAGAGATGAACTTCTTCATCCAGATAGCCTCTTTCGCGGCATCGTTAGCAGCTATATACTCAGCTTCCATTGTTGAGTCTACGATGGTTTCCTGTTTGGAACTCTTCCAACATACCGCCCCTCCATTGAGGGTAAACACAAAACCCGAAATGGATTTAGAGTCATCCTTGTCACTTTGGAAGCTGGAGTCGGTAAAAGCCTCGACCTGGAGGTCCCCACTACCGTAAACCAAGAACATCCCCTTAGTCCTTCTCAGGTACTTGAGAATGTTCTTTACCTCTATCTGATACCTGCTTACCACATTGAGTGCGTAAGCTATATCTGGTCTGGTACATAATATCGCATACATTATAGATCCTACAGCCGAAGCGTAGGATATAATGCCCACGCGAGCCCTCTCTTCATCAGTCTTTGGAGACATCTCTTTGGAGAGGGTGATCCCGTGACAAGAGGGTAGATTACCGCGCTTGGAATCTTCTATTCTAAATCTCTTTAGTATAGTGTTAATGTACCCGGACTGTGAAAGTCCCAACATTCTTTTGGATCTATCACGATAGATCTTAATCCTCAGAATGTAGGAGGCATCTCCCAAGTCTTTCATGGAGAATTTCTGTGACAAGAAGAGCTTTACTTATTGTAGCATAGAGATATCATTCCCTATCAGGAGTATGTCGTCAACGTATAGTACGAGGAAGACTACTGCTCCTTCTACAATCTTCCTATAAATGCATGGTTCATCTATATTTTTGATAAAATCAAATTCTTTGACTATCTCATCAAAGCAGATGTTCTATCTCCGCGATGCTTGCTTTAGTTCATAAATGGAAAGTGGCAACTCAGCACTACTCATCATTGAACGCATCATGTCCAGTAGCGTGCGATTCCTCATTTCTGATACACCATTATGCTGAGGTGTATACGGAGGAATAAGCTGAGAGAGAATTCCATTCTCTTTTAAGCATTTAAGAAAACTGGTACTTAAGTATTCTCCACCTCGAACAAATCGAAGAGTCTTGATGATTTTACCAGTCTGTTTCTCCATTTCATTTTTATACTCCTTAAATTTCTCAACGGCCTCGGATTTATGCTTCATTAAAAAAACATGTCCATATCTTGAGAAATCATCAGTAAAAGTGATGAAATAGGAGTGACCGCTTCGTGCATGTGTAGACATCAAACCACATACATCGCTGTGTACAAGTTTCAAGAGCTCCGTGGCTCTTTCTCCGTGTCCTGTGAACAGAGATTTGGTCATCTTCCCTTTGATACATGATTGACAAGTTGCATATGATGTACATTCAAACGGATCTAAATATCCATTTTTATACAACTTAGTCAACCTTATTTCATTTATATGACCAAGTCTACAATGCCATAGGAAGGCTTGGTTTGAATCCGGAGCCTTTCTTTTGAGCGTGTTTTGGATATTGAAAACTTGAGGTTGATTAAGTATGTATATGACGTTATCCAGTGTGCCAAACCCAATCAATTTTTGATTTAGGAAAATGTTCATGACATTTCTTTCAAGTGCAAAATTATATCCTTCATTAGACAATAAAGATACTGATATAATATTACATAGCATACAGAGAATACAAAAACAGCTGTACAACACCAAAATGTGCCCACTAGTCAACCCCAGGTGATAATCGCCCACTGCAACAGCATCTACGTTTTTTCTATTGCCAACCTGGAGGGTCATATCACCTGCCTTCAGTGCTCTACGATTTCTCAGAGCCTGCAAAGAATTACAGATGTGAGAACCAGAACCGGTATCAAGTACTCATGATGTAGAGTTTACTGAAAAACGGTTTTCGATTACAAACACACCTGAAGCATCAACAGCAGCTTGCTTTGTGTCCTTGGCTTTAAAAGCCATGCAATCCTTTTCTAGTGCCCCTTCTTGTGACAATAATAGCACTCACTCTTGTCTGCTTTTACTCTCCCCGCCTTGTTCGTTCCCTGCACCTTCTTGACCCCACCTTTCGGTTTGGTGGCGTTCATTTTCTTCTTCCCCTTAGCTTTCGCTTTGGATTTAGAAAAGGATGATTGGCTAACATACAGAATGGGTGTCTTCTCCTTTTTCAAGGAGCTCTCTGCTACCCTCAACATATTGAGGAGCTTTGGAAGATCAGCTTCCATATCGTGCATGTTGAAGTTCAGCACGAACTGAGAGAAAGTGTGTGAAAGGGACTGCAAAATCAAGTCAATGTATAACTCATTTTCTAGCATGCATCCCAGGTTTACGAGTTCCTCAATGAGGGTGATCATTTTTAGGACATGCTCTCCTACAGGTGATTCTGGAGCTAACCTCATCTAGAATAGTTTCCTTGAGATCTCATATCTTGCTATATGAGAGTGTTCTCCATACAATTCCTTGCAATGGAGAAAAATGGATTTAATATCCATACTTTCGTGATATTTCTGGAGTTCATTATTCATGGACGCCAGCACGATACACTTAGCTTTCTCGCAGTCCAGATCCCAAGTTTTGCGGACCTCTTTGTCCGCAACTGAGGAATCTGGTCCTGGGACAGGGGGAGCAGTAGCGGTGGCGACATATGCAACTTTGTCATAAGTCAGTGCAATGTTAACGTTCCTCAGCCAATCCTTATAGTTTGGCCCAGTCGGTGTATTTTTTTCAAGTAATAGTTTTAGTTCCGTCATGATAGCTGCCAGAGAGATAGAAAAGAAATACTCAGCATATGCTCTTGTAAGTTTAGACTGGTTTATTAGTTTATCTAAACAGGATGGCTCCCACTGTTTTCTCAAATTCTTCTTCAAACCCCTAAAAGAAGAATTAGTCAGGATTAATCACACGTCACAATACTTACTTAACCTTTCAGCTAGACTAGTGTCGGTACTTCGAGGGAGGTTTTCGAACGCTTTCGCAAAGTTCCTTAATTATATAACCTCTTTTCCCTGGAGGCGTAGCCCCACTAACATCGTTCTAGACACCTACTTGGTTTATAGTATTGATTGTTAAGTGAGAATTTTCCGAGAGTAATCCTACTCATCAGTGGGATCGGGATCCAACTATCATTGTATGATGACCTAGATGGAAGCCACTCTAGTCACCACACTCCAGAAGGTATGCTAAATTTGCAAGTTTCCTTTATGTTTGAAACTCCCGATGTGATTTTTACCCCAAGCTCTTATGACCTTGACATAGTGTAAAAACTCCAATTTTTTTGTATACCTAAATTTGAATTAAATTTGAAGTATACTTGGAGTATTGATATTGCTGAAAACACTTTAAGTATCTATTTCCCTACAATAATTACAAGAAGGAGCTTGTAGCTCATTGGTAATACCTTGCACTGCTGAACATAGCCACCAGAGTTCGAATCCCATGCCCCACATAATTTTTATATCATTTTGTTTTAATTTTTTTGGGAAGTCAAACGGTCAAACAACCATAACTCTCAAATTAATGCGGTAAAAAAAAATAAAGTACACCATAATTCCCCCTAGAAAATTCCCCACCCAACGAGACCCGACTCGGCCCCGACTCGGCCAAGTCGGCCGGCGACTCGGCCGGACTCGGCCGGTCGGCCGAGTCGTCAACACGGAAAATTTCCGTGTTGACTTGGTCTTCACCCCTGCATACTTCAATTTTTCAGAACAGTTATCATTTTCCCATTACACCTCTTTTAATCCTAAATTTAATGAAATTTTAATGAATTTTTACATTTTTTAAATATTTTTTAATCCAAACCCTAACCCTAGCCTAGCCCTATATAAACACCCCTACCCTCTACCATTTCACCTCACAACTCTAAGTCCACTCTCCCAAATTCTCGAGAACTCGGTACAAAGAGCGAGAAGCGAAGCGCTGCCGAAACCGACGACGGATTCCGGCGATCGTCCTAGAACCTTCGCGACGTTTTCGACGCACCGACAACCATCACTTCTTTAGCCTCCTTAGTTTGTCCAAACCCGTAAGTCCTACCTCTTCCATCTCTCTTTTCTTTTAATAGAAAATACGACTTTTTGGAACCCGACGGAAATCGGAACAAACCGATTTCCGATTCGGTTTTTCTACAAATTTCCACTTGTCACCTAATCCATAATACCTACCTATATTCATGTTGATTATTAATCACCCATAAACCAATTTAAATAAAGTTTCTCACATGAAATGATAGCTTTCTTGTAAAACCGTATTCTTTTCATAAAAATACCACAAAGTTTATTTTTCTTGTTCTAATTAAATCCCTCACTCCTAAATATGTTTATCTTGATCACTAAACTTGTAGAAATCAATTTGAATGAATTTTCACACATGAAATGATAACGTTTTCAAATACCGTATTCTTGCGCTTTAATACCTTCAAGTTTAATACATCATGTTTAACCTCTAAACTTCATTAAAACTTAAAATAAGTCACGAGATAATGACCTACCTCTACACACACACAAATATAACCCTAATTGATAAACGTCAAAATATAGAATACGAAAATACAGGACTTTTTACTAAAATACCATATTCTTTATAAACCTTTTCTAAAAGCTTTAAGTTGTACACAATTCTAAACAAAATCTTTTAAAATAAAAGCACGATATGTCATGAATATCGATCGTTTATATAAACTGTCTTGTGGTGTCTAGGCAAGTGTGTCTAGGCTAGTGGTTTTTAATTAGGCCCACGACTGTGGTTCCTTCCCACTTACCTGGCACTTACCTGGCCGCAATTGACGGTGAAGAGACGATTTGAGGCTTCTAATGACTTATCGTTTAGACCTTAGAAATAGGCTAGTTGGCTTAGGAAACCCTAGAAAATAAAATACGGAAAGTTATACCCTTTTTCAAATAAATACCTTATATTTATAAAACCGTTTTTCTAAATGAATAGTATTTATTAAACCTAAGCAAAGCGCCGCTACAACCCACCTTTGGGGAACCCGTTAGGGATAGTACGGTTCATCGTGCACCCGCGGGCTAGTAGTGCGAGATTCAGATCTCCGCAAGGAGCATTCGGTCTCGAAGGGTTAAAATACGGCATTTAAGAAAAAAATGTGATTTTGGAAAATAAAATATTTATTTAAAAAATATTATTCTTGTATTAAAATATATTTAATTATCATTTAGACACCTATTTTATTATAATATAAAGTTTCCACATTTTCCTAAAAAAATTACAAGATTAAAATTTACATTAAAATACCATGAGTTTCAAATAAATCAATTAATACTTTTATTAGGATATATTCACTAGAATAACACAAATAAAATTCACACTCATTATAACTATAAAGACGAATATTAAATACTTGAGGTGTATTTTGAAAACTATACAATAGTACTTTTTACATAAAACCCCCTCAAGTTTTATAAATTACAATAAGGCCCCTAACAAATATCGAACTTCAACTTACCTTCTTTTAGTCTAACTCGGGTTAGAGTCTGACTATTTCCGTGTTGACTTGGTCTTCACCCCTGCATACTTTAATTTTTCAGAACAGTTATCATTTTCCCATTACACCTCTTTTAATCCTAAATTTAATGAAATTTTAATGAATTTTTACATTTTTTAAATATTTTTTAATCCAAACCCTAACCCTAGCCTAGCCCTATATAAACACCCCTACCCTCTACCATTTCACCTCACAACTCTAAGTCCACTCTCCCAAATTCTCGAGAACTCGGTACAAAGAGCGAGAAGCGAAGCGCTGCCGAAACCGACGACGGATTCCAGCGATCGTCCTAGAACCTTCGCGACGTTTTCGACGCACCGACAACCATCACTTATTTAGCCTCCTTAGTTTGTCCAAACCCGTAAGTCCCACCTCTTCCATCTCTCTTTTCTTTTAATAGAAAATACGACTTTTTGGAACCCGACGGAAATCGGAACAAACCGATTTCCGATTCGGTTTTTCTACAAATTTCCACTTGTCACCTAATCCATAATACCTACCTATATTCATGTTGATTATTAATCACCCATAAACCAATTTAAATAAAGTTTCTCACATGAAATGATAGCTTTCTTGTAAAACCGTATTCTTTTCATAAAAATACCACAAAGTTTATTTTTCTTGTTCTAATTAAATCCCTCACTCCTAAATATGTTTATCTTGATCACTAAACTTGTAGAAATCAATTTGAATGAATTTGAACACATGAAATGATAACGTTTTCAAATACCGTATTCTTGCGCTTTAATACCTTCAAGTTTAATACATCATGTTTAACCTCTAAATTTCATTAAAACTTAAAATAAGTCACGAGATAATGACCTACCTCTACACACACATAAATATAACCCTAATTGATAAACGTCAAAATATAGAATACGAAAATACAGGACTTTTTACTAAAATACCATATTCTTTATAAACATTTTGTAAAAGCTTTAAGTTGTACACAATTCTAAACAAAATCTTTTAAAATAAAAGCACGATATGTCATGGACATCGATCGTTTATCTAAACTATCTTGTGGTGTCTAGGCAAGTGTGTCTAGGCTAGTGGTTTTTAATTAGGCCCACGACTGTGGTTCCTTCCCACTTACCTAGCACTTACCTGGCCGCAATTGACGGTGAAGAGGCGATTTGAGACTTCTAATGACTTATCGTTTAGACCTTAGAAATAGGCTAGTTGGCTTAGGAAACCCTAGAAAATAAAATACGGAAAGTTATACCCTTTTTCAAATAAATACCTTATATTTATAAAACCGTTTTTCTAAATGAATAGTATTTATTAAACCTAAGCAAAGCGCCGCTACAACCCACCTTTGGGAAACCCGTTAGGGATAGTACAGTTCATCGTGCACCCGCGGGCTAGTAGTGCGAGATTCAGACCTCCGCAAGGAGCATTCGGTCTCGAAGGGTTAAAATACGGCATTTAAGAAAAAATGTGATTTTGGAAAATAAAATATTTATTTAAAAAAAAAATTATTCTTGTATTAAAATATATTTAATTATCATTTAGACACCTATTTTATTATAATATAAAGTTTCCACATTTTCCTAAAAAAATTACAAGATTAAAATTTACATTAAAATACCATGAGTTTCAAATAAATCAATTAATACTTTTATTAGGATATATTCACTAGAATAACACAAATAAAATTCACACTCATTATAACTATAAAGACGAATATTAAATACTTGAGGTGTATTTTGAAAACTATACAATAGTACTTTTTACATAAAACTCCCTCAAGTTTTATAAATTACAATAAGGCCCCTAACAAATATCGAACTTCAACTTACCTTCTTTTAGTCTGACTCGGGTTAGAGTCTGGCTATTTCTGACTTGAATATGATTCAAGTCAATCTATATTCTTTTATATTCCAACTTAATTTGAATACATGAATCCTAGAATCCAGTTAACAAATCTATTCGTTTTGACTGAATCAAACCATGGATATTCATCCATTATCCTGATATTCCATTTACCTGATTATACAGTTACAACATGTTTACTGATATCATGGTTTTGGTCAGTCACCCAACTTACACAATACAGTACAACAATAATGTTAAAACACTACGGGGTTTAAGGGGTAGATTGGTACGGAAGGTGTTAAAGGTGGCACGAGGTGGTCAGATTAAGAAACCTAACCTGAATCCTATTGCTGTTGTACCGTGGCATAACGGTTCCTTGTACTTTCCTTTTGCCCTGATCTCTAGCATATAGAGATCCCCCTCGTATACACTGGCATCCTTCTGTACCAAGCTACAAGCAACAGCGTTAACACAATATTCCATAATATTCAACAATATAATACTTTAGGAAATACTTTTACACTGTCTTCCTAATTCTTCTTTATCTTGGGACTTACCGAGCGATCTGTTCGCTGACGACATTCTGTTCTCTCTTCTTTGAATGTCGTCAGGTGCGTTGGACCAAGCTGAGATCGAGCCCACAGGTGAAGATTTGGAGCAGTTCCACGAAGATCCCGAGCTCTAGATATTGTACCTTGTTCTTTCCAGTATTTTCATTTTCTGTTATGCCACTGTTTAGGTATCGCTTTCATTTCAGTTGTATTTTCTTTTCATGTATTGTACAAAGAATGTTATTAATAAAAGTTGCTGTTATTTCTATATCGTTTGTCTCTTGTGATTTACTTTATATTGCTTAGTTACGCTTAGCGTATGTACTTCTGAGTACATACGTAGCGGGCCTCGTCGCGTCCACTTAGCCGTACACTGGGAAGCGGGGCGTGACAGGTTTTGTTGGTGGCCCATGCAGGTCAGAGCTGTATGAATCCCTGTCATGCAGTTCTGGTCTGTGTGAACAACCTAAGCATTATAACACAAGAACCAGCAACTAAAACATTCTTTACAATTCATGTTCTTTGAATCTTGCAAATCTCTATTCCTTGAATCTTATCATTTCATGTATTTGAATCTGTCCTAATCCAAATTTTTCTTCAGGGTCATGGATTCCCCGAACAACACCAGCACCAACGTCAACAACACCCCTCCAGCACTACCTCTCACACCAGCTATTCCTGCACCACCCACTGAGCAAACGATGCTATTCGAGGCAATCCGCAGCCTTCTCGAGGGACAACAACAACTTTTGAACCGTCCTGAGGTCGATGCACCGGGAGTAAAGCAATTCAGGGCTTTGCACCCAAAGCAGTTCTCTGGTAAAGGAAGCCCTCTTAAAGCGGAAGAATGGGCATAAAGTATCGAAGACGATCTGGCAGCAGCTCAAGTGCCAGACAACGTTTGGGTCCGTGTAGCAAAACTACAGCTCACGGATAATGCTCGCAATTGGTGGAAGGCGGAAGAAACCCGTCTGGTACAGCCGATTGAATGGAAGACATTTCGCGAGAAGTTCGATGCGAAATATTTCCCTGTGACTGCCAGGTTCGCTATGGAGCAACAGTTTATTCATCTACAGCAAGGATCAATGTGGGACAAATCGGTAGATGAATACGATGCTGAGTTCACCATATTGAGCCGGTAAGATATGTCACAATAGTTCAATCTTTAATTATCTCATACTACACAGCTAACACAATCTTTAAACAGATTCGCGGCACACCTGATACCGACGGACGAGATCAGAGCCCGTCATTTTCAGCAAGGTTTGGACACAGAGATTAAGGCTGCTCTAGCACAGGAAAGTTTTTGACTCATGAGGAAGCCTTAGAAGCTGCCCGCAGTTATGAGGCAGTGATAAAAGAGAGGGGCAGACCTCAGACTGCAGGAGTCAAGCGCTCTGCCAACCAGATGGCAGGTGGAGCCACGTCCAGACCACCTTTCGTGCCAAGGCGACCCGGAATACCAACCCATCGTCCTAGCCCAGCCTTTTGCACTTACTGCAAGAGAACTGGACATATGATGAAGGACTGCCGTCGAGCCAACCGCCTTTGCTTAATCTGCGGTTCAGCTACTCACGGTATTGGGTCTTGTCCCCAAAGACAGAACCCAGTTGCTGCACCCAGGCCAGCAATTACTTATCAGCAGCGACCAGCTCTTCAGGCACCTGCTCCCAGACTTGCACTTCCTGCACCATCCAGGGGACCACAAGCTGCACCACCTCCTCGACAGTTCCATCAAGCTCAAAGGAACGTTCAGAGGAATGCTCCTCAGGCCAGGAGGAATGTGCCAAAGCGCCAGGCTTTCATGATGTCCGTGGAAGAAGCTGAGGCCACTGGCCAAGTCATTATTGGTAAATTCCTTCTCAAACTTATCTTTTAGTTTTGTTTACCTACACACTTTCCTTATACCTAAAAACCTATCCCATATACCTTAGGTACAATCCTAGTAGCTTCATTACCTGCACTTGCACTGTTTGATACTGGAGCATCCCACTGCTTTATGTCGCAACGGTTTGTCCGAACCCATGCGATTCTAGTCTCACCGCTTGTATCCAGCTGGAACGTCAGTTCCGGAAATGGTGTTCGAAAGGCAACTATGGGATACAGCATGTATCCAGTCGTCGTCTGCAGTCGAGAGTTTTATGCTGACTTCAAGGTACTAGATATACCAAACTTCGATGTGGTTCTAGGAATGGACTGGCTTGGAACCTTTTATGCTACCATCGACTGCCGTCAAAGGAGGGTAGTATTTGAGATCCCAGATCATCCGGTCTTCTATTTCAAGAGTGGAGACCGTACACTGGAACCAAGTATCTACAAAGCGAAGCCAAGAGAAGCAGTAGTTGCAGCAGCTCAGGCAGAGGAAGAATCAAGACCAGAGGTAGTTCGAGAGTTCGACGATGTATTTCCTGACGATATATCAGGTTTGCCTTCCGACCGAGCTATTGAATTCAGTATTGACTTAGTACCAGGAGCACAACCAGTGATCAAAGCACCTTATAGACTAAGTCCGGAAGGATTGAAGGAAGTCCGAACACAGTTGGACGAATACTGGCGAAAGGATGGATTCGTCCCAGCACTTCAAGTTGGGGAGCACCTGTGCTATTGGTGAAGAAGAAGGAAGGTTCATACAGAATGTGCATCGATTATAGGGCCTTGAACGAAGTTACTATAAAGAACAAGTATCCACTCCCGCGCATCGACGATTTATTCGATCAGCTAAGTGGATCTTGTGTCTTCTCTAAACTAGATCTTCGTTCAGGTTATCATCAAGTGAAGGTCAAGGAAGCTGATATTCACAAAACAGCTTTCAGAACTCGCTATGGACATTACGAATTTCTAGTAATGCCATTTGGAGTGACCAATGCACCAGCATCTTCATGAACCTTATGAACCAAGTCTTCCGGGAGTATTTAGACAGGTTCGTTGTCATCTTCATCGACGACATCCTGGTATATTCTAAGAATCGGAAAGAACATGCGGAGCATCTACGAATTGTCCTGGAAACTCTTCGTCAACATAAGCTTTATGCCAAGTACAGCAAGTGCGAGTTTTGGCTAAAACAAGTTGGTTTTCTTGGACATATCGTATCAGGAGAAGGAATTTCTGTGGATCCAGCAAAAATTTCGGCGGTTAGCGAATGGCCTACACCAAAGTCAGTGAAGGATATTCGAAGTTTCTTGGGCTTAGCTGGATATTACAGAAGATTCATTGAAGGCTTTTCGAAGATAGCAACACCCCTAACCAAACTCATACGAAAAGATGAAGAATTTGTGTGGTCAGAAGCATGCGAGCAAGCTTTCGTAGAACTCAAGTCAAGACTGACATCAGCACCTATTCTCGTCATACCGGATCAATCTGGAGTATTCGAAGTGTATTGTGATGCATCCGGTAAGGGATTAGGATGTGTTCTACATCAGCACGGTAAGGTTGTGGCTTATACTTCAAGACAACTAAAGACTCATGAGCGCAATTATCCGAGGCATGATCTGGAGTTGGCAGCCGTCATCTTTGCTCTCAAAATTTGGCGCCACTACTTACTTGGTGAACGAGTGAACATCTACACAGATCATAAAAGTCTGATGTATGTGTTTACTCAGAAGGAGTTGAATATGCGGCAGAGAAGATGGTTAGAACTCATGGCGGACTTTGACATCAACTTGCAATATCATTCAGGAAAGGTGAACGTAGTACCTGATGCTCTTAGTCGCTAACCATTATCAATGAATCTCACTGCCCAGTGGAAACTTCAGCAAGACCTACATCAGATGGAGATTGAACTAGTCATGCCAGGAGATGTTTCAAGTTTGATGAATCTACAAGTTCAATCAACCATTGTCAATCAGATCAAGGAAGCTCAAGCCAGCGATGCTAAGTTGCAAAAGATCAGAGAACAAGTGGAGAATGGACTCAGAACAGATTTCATCATCCATGAAGACGGATCTTTGAGATACGGCAGCAGATTGTGTGTACCAAAAGGTCATGTTAGGGAAGAATTAATGAGAGAAGCTCACAGCTCTCCCTATTCAGTACATCCTGGAGGTACCAAAATGTATAAAGATCTACGTCAGAATTATTGGTGGCATGGAATGAAGCGTGAAGTAGCGAGAAGTGTCGCAAAATGTTTGGTGTGTCAGCAGGTAAAGGCTGAACATCACAAGACAGCTGGACTACTTCAACCATTACCAATTCCAGAATGAAAGTGGCAGCACATCACGATGGACTTTGTAACTTCCCTTCCTCGCAGCACAAAGGGTAACGATGCAATTTGGGTCATTGTGGATCGACTCACAAAGTCGGCTCACTTCATCCCATTTCGAGTTGGCCAATCAACTGAGATACTAGCGAAGAAGTACATGGAGGTAATAATCTAATTTAGACTTAAAACTCTTCATAATGTACTATCTCTGATACCCATGAACTCATACAGGAAATTGTGAGACTTCATGGAGTACCGGTCTGCATTGTCTCCGATCGTGACACCAGGTTCCGATCGCAATTTTGGAAGAGTCTGCAAGCTAGCTTGGGAACAAGTCTGAACTTCAGCACGGCTTATCATCCACAAACAGATGGTCGGTCGGAACGAACTATTCAGATCTTGGAGGATATGCTCAGAGCATGTATGCTCGACTTCAAAGGATCGTGGGAAGATCACCTGCATCTTGTGGAGTTTGCATACAACAACAGCTACCAAGCAAGTATGGGAATGGCACCTTTTGCAGCATTATATGGAAGGAAGTGTCGATCGCCACTAAGTTGGGACGACATCGGAGATAGAGAACTCCTTGGACCAGAGATGATAGTAGCGACCGTTGATGTGGTTCGTACTATCAGGGAAAGAATGAGCATAGCCCAAGATAGACAGAAACACTGGGCTGATGCGAAGAGACGACACTTAGAGTTCCAGCCAGGAGATCATGTATTCCTGAAAATCTCTCCGAACCGCGGAGTGATCCGATTTGGAAGATGGGGTAAGTTGAGTCCGAGATACATTGGACCGTTCGACATACTCGAACGAGTAGGTGAAGTGGCATACCGATTAGCGCTTCCACTCTCATTGGAAGGAGTGCATAATGTGTTCCACATATCTCAACTCAGAAAGTATGTGAGTGACTCCAGCCATGTACTTGATCATTCCGAGCTCACTATACAGCCCGACTTGTCTTGTGAGCAACAACCTGTGGAAATCCTGGACAGGAAAGTGAAGACACTTCGGAACAAAGAAGTTAATTTGGTCCGGGTAATGTGGAGGAAAGACACTCCAGGAGAATCCACGTGGGAAAAGCAAGATGAAATGCGTGCAAGATATCCGCACCTTTTTGTAAACTAGTTCTCAAATAAAAGTTGTAAATTTCGAGGACGGAATTTTTGTAAGGAGGGTAGATTGTAACAACTCCAATTTTTTTGTATACCTAAATTTGAATTAAAATTGAAGTATACTTGGAGTATTGATGTTGCTGAAAACACTTTAAGTATCTATTTCCCTACAATAATTACAAGAAGGAGCTTGTAGCTCATTGGTAATACCTTGCACTGCTGAACATAGCCACCAGAGTTCGAATCCCATGCCCCACATAATTTTTATATCATTTTGTTTTAATTTTTTTGGGAAGTCAAACGGTCAAACAAGCATAACTCTCAAATTAATGCGGTAAAAAAAAAATAAAGTACACCATAATCCCCCCCAGAAAATTCCCCACCCAACGAGACCCGACTCGGTCCCGACTCGGCCAAGTCGGCCGGCGACTCGGCCGAATCGGCCGGCGCCGCCGGTCGGCCGAGTCGTCAACACGGAAAATTTCCGTGTTGACTTGGTCTTCACCCCTGCATACTTCAATTTTTCAGAACAGTTATTATTTTCCCATTACACCTCTTTTAATCCTAAATTTAATGAAATTTTAATGAATTTTTACATTTTAAAAATATTTTTTAATCCAAACCCTAACCCTAGCCTAGTCCTATATAAACACCCCTACCCTCTACCATTTCACCTCACAACTCTAAGTCTACTCTCCCAAATTCTCGAGAACTCGGTACAAAGAGCGAGAAGCGAAGCGCTGCCGAAACCGACGACGGATTCCGGCGATCGTCCTAGAACCTTCGCGACGTTTTCGACGCACCGACAACCATCACTTTTTTAGCCTCCTTAGTTTGTCCAAACCCGTAAGTCCCACCTCTCCTATCTCTCTTTTCTTTTAATAGAAAATACGACTTTTTGGAACCCGACGGAAATCGGAACAAACCGATTTCCGATTCGGTTTTTCTACAAATTTCCACTTGTCACCTAATCCATAATACCTACCTATATTCATGTTGATTATTAATCACCCATAAACCAATTTAAATAAAGTTTCTCATATGAAATGATAGCTTTCTTGTAAAACCGTATTCTTTTCATAAAAATACCACAAAGTTTATTTTTCTTGTTCTAATTAAATCCCTCACTCCTAAATATGTTTATCTTGATCACTAAACTTGTAGAAATCAATTTGAATGAATTTTCACACATGAAATGATAACGTTTTCAAATACCGTATTTTTGCGCTTTAATACCTTCAAATTTAATACATCATGTTTAACCTCTAAACTTCATTAAAACTTAAAATAAGTCATGAGATAATGACCTACCTCTACACACACACAAATATAACCCTAATTGATAAACGTCAAAATATAGAATACGAAAATACAGGACTTTTCACTAAAATACCATATTCTTTATAAACCTTTTCTAAAAGTTTTAAGTTGTACACAATTCTAAACAAAATCTTTTAAAATAAAAGCACGATATGTCATGGACATCGATCGTTTATCTAAACTGTCTTGTGGTGTCTAGGCAAATGTGTCTAGGCTAGTGGTTTTTAATTAGGCCCACGACTGTGGTTCTTTCCCACTTACCTGGCACTTACCTAGCCGCATTTGACGGTGAAGAGGCGATTTGAGGCTTCTAATGACTTATCGTTTAGACCTTAGAAATAGGCTTGTTGGCTTAGGAAACCTTAGAAAATAAAATACGGAAAGTTATACCCTTTTTCAAATAAATACCTTATATTTATAAAACCGTTTTTCTAAATGAATAGTATTTATTAAATCTAAGCAAAGCGCCGCTACAACCCATCTTTGGGGAACCCGTTAGGTATAGTACGGTTCATCGTGCACCCGCGGGCTAGTAGTGCGAGATTCAAACCTCCGCAAGGAGCATTCGGTCTCGAAGGGTTAAAATACGGCATTTAAGAAAAATGTGATTTTGGAAAATAAAATATTTATTAAAAAAAAAATTATTCTTGTATTAAAATATATTTAATTATCATTTAGACACCTATTTTATTATAATATAAAGTTTCCATATTTTCCTAAAAAAATTATAAGATTAAAATTTACATTAAAATACCATGAGTTTCAAATAAATCAATTAATACTTTTATTAGGATATATTCACTAGAATAACACAAATAAAATTCACACTCATTATAACTATAAAGACGAATATTAAATACTTGAGGTGTATTTTGAAAACTATACAATAGTACTTTTTACATAAAACCCCCTCAAGTTTTATAAATTACAATAAGGCCCCTAACAAATATCGAACTTCAAATTACCTTTCTTTTAGTCTGACTCGGGTTAGAGTCTGACTGTTTCTGGTTTGAATATGATTCAAATCAATCTATATTCTTTTATATTCCAACTTAATTTGAATACATGAATCCCGGAATTCAGTTAACAAATCTATTCGTTTTGACTGAATCAAACCATGGATATTCATCCATTATCCTGATATTCCATTTACTTGATTATACAGTTACAACATGTTTACTGATATCATGGTTTTGGTCAGTCACCCAACTTACACAATACAGTACAACAATAATGTTAAAACACTACGAGGTTTAAGGGGTAGATTGGTACGGAAGGTGTTAAAGGTGGCACGAGGTGGTCAGATTAAGACACCTAACCTGAATCCTATTGCTGTTGTACCGTGGCATAATGGTTCCTTGTACTTTCCTTTTGCCCTGATCTCTAGCATATAGAGATCCCCCTCGTATACACTGGCATCCTTCTGTACCAAGCTACAAGCAACAGCGTTAACACAATATTCCATAATATTCAACAATATAATACTTTAGGAAATACTTTTACACTTTCTTCCTAATTCTTCTTTATCTTGGGACTTACCGAGCGACCTGTTCGCTGACGACATTCTGTTCTCTTCTTTGAATGTCGTCAGGTGCGTTGGACCAAGCTGAGATCGAGCCCACAGGTGAAGATTTGGAGCAGTTCCACGAAGATCCAGAGCTCTAGATATTGTACCTTGTTCTTTCCAGTATTTTCATTTTCTGTTATGCCACTGTTTAGGCATCGCTTTCATTTCAATTGTATTTTCTTTTCATGCATTGTACAAAGAATGTTATTAATAAAAGTTGCTGTTATTTCTATATCGTTTTTCTCTTGTGATTTACTTTATATTTGTTAGTTACGCTTAGCGTATGTACTTCTGAGTACAAACGTAGCGGGCCTCATCGCGTCCACTTCGCCGTACACTGGGAAGCGGGGCGTGACACATAGGCCAACAAATCATATGATGCAAGTCAAGTTCTGCCCATCGTTGTCCTGATTAATTTAGACCCATCCGTACTCGCCCTTGACGTAGGCCAACAAGGCTGTACGGCTATCCTACTAATGCATCTATCTATGCAACAAATAAGCAACACATTGCTACCATTCACTACGTCTTGACGTAGGCCAACAAACATAGCATGAATACGATGTGTTGTTTATTTGAAACGACGGAGGGCTACGGCTGGTTTTTGGCAAAACCGTTAACGTAATGAACTTGATATAACCGAAGAAACCATGATAGCTTTTTAAAAAGAGTGGTTTAGGCTCCACATTTAAAATTTACTTTTTGAAGAAAACCGAGTGGTTTTAAAATTGTTCCAACGATTTAGCTTAGGTTTGTTTCCTTTGCATTAATGAGTTAATGTTGTCCCATCAATTAATCCTACCATTGCAGAAAGAAACGAAAATACAACGTACGTTTATACCATCCGCATTCGCCACGGGGCCCCGTCATCACCCGTTAGGTTACTTAACTAACGACAGAGCGGGGGCTGGACTAGCGTAGGTGCAAAACATAAGCAATGCCTACTAAATATCATATATAGATATATACATTCGTCTCACGCAATAATAGGCATTCCATATCACAGATGAACATATTGGATTTACTAGGAATTCCGCGCTTCGTTTAAGCCCATAACGAAAGACGGATTCTACGGTCGTGATGAATAGTCAAACCCCACCCTAGACCCCTACGGGTGCGGCAAACTACCCGCTAAATTCCCAAAGTGAAGCAACCTCTCTCAACAAAGTGAGTAGGCCACTCGGCACTTCAAAGAACCCGGTAGTTTGTGCACCCCTCCTTGGGTCTATCCTAGGAGCAAAAACAGTAAAAGAAAAATAGTACAACGGTGGCTACAAGCTCAACCCGGATGTACCTCATAAAATAGTATTACATCACTTTTACAAATTATATTGAATGGAAGAAAAGAAAACACTCATCTCACATTCCCCGGTTATTCATCATCAACGATCCAATAAAGTTCATATACACAAACCAACATCACAGATATGTGCAACCCCTACTAATCGACGTATAGCGATTAGCGGACGTTTCGAAACACATATATCATTACAGATAATAACTGAAACTAAACGACACAAAAACTATGACTTTGAAGCACTCCAAAATTGCCACAGTAAAAAGTTAACAGTGCAGTCAAATTGGCAAAATCTAGCAACACTTGAAACACTAAATCCAAGAGACAAGAACACAGAACAAATTTCGACGCAACCCCACACTTTTGGACCGGTGAGCTCGGAAATTTTGAGGTTGTGGCCAGCCATTTTAAGGTGAAATTGCCTCGTTTTTGTTTTGTGTTCATTTCACAGGTAAAGGAGCACTCTGCAATTGCTTAAAAAAATTTGAGGCTCTGCAAAAATCGACAGAAACTTGGATTCACGTTTTGTAGTTTCGGAGTTATTTCGGTTTCGTAGTTTCACACTTCGTTTAATCTATTAGCTAGGGTTTAATTAGCTCTGATACTGGTGTAAGTCTATGTAGCACACCCCACGTGTTCGCGGGAAGGCGGAATATATCAAAAATGATTTTTCTCACATCAAAAAATCATGTTTGGCTTTGCAACATAGAATTTTTCCACTTTAGGATCTTGATTAAACCTTAACTAGCAAAAACTAAACTATAAGAGGGTGTTAATTACTCAGTTAAAGTGTTATACTATCGTGTCAAGTCCTTTGGGGTTTTAAGTAGTTCTTTGCTCCATGGTTCAAGCTTCTTCTTGATCTCCTTTCTTTGGCTCCTCTTTGTCTTCAAAAGAACTCGGTTGTCGGTCTCCTTTGTGTCGAAGAAAGTTCCACCCGAGGGCCTATGGTCAAGCTCCAACCTCAAATGAGGTAACTTAGTAATCCAACTTGCTAAGGAAGACTACTAAGTAGAAGTAGAGAAGATATATATTAGATTAATTTATTTTAATGCTCATTGATTCACAACTCATGTGATGGCAAGAGCTTGAGGGAGGAGGAGAGAAAACCTAGGAGAGAGAATGATATCATGAGAATGAACTTGAGAAATGGGTGTAAGAATGACTAAATCAATTTCCAATAATTCAAGCATGGAATAAAATACTCACATAAAATGCAACCATGCTTGAATAGGAAACCTATATGAATAAACAATATACAAAGCCATGCTTGCAACCCATTACTCAAATATCTCCTAATTTCCACCCCATTAATCCTTTATCAAAAAAAGGATAAATCAATAATGAGGTGTCTCCTTCTAGAAGCTCATTCTTGTAAAATTACAAGAATGCCCTCACTGTATATACATACCCGTATCCGTATTCCGAAAAATATGGATACACAGAGACAAGCATAATCTAATAGTATAATACTAGAATCCGGCTTAAACCAAAGCCCACTAGTATTATCTGTCCAAACATCATTCGTGTAGCCAGTATACATATGCGATCGAAACCCTGCAGTAAGACAATACGGTCTCTACATCGTCTCGCCTGATCTAGGAAAACTCTCTGTGTGGGACTCTAAAGACTCGATAGTACGTTGGCAGTGGGTTTAACCACAAATCCGTCAGTGGCACTAGCTGTACGTAACAGCAACCCAGGTACATGTCGAAAAGGAGGCCGACGAGCGAACTCGTCCGAAACCCCTACTGAGCCTGTCCGTGACAATATCCATGCAGTCCGGTCTGTTCATCTGAGAGTATCGCATGTAAGGTCTAGGGCTGGAAAATGTCAGACCCCTAATAACCGTACAAGTCGTGTCAGTGTGACTCAAGACCATCCGAGAATCTACTGGTCTGTCTACCAGTAATTCTTAATCAGCCCTGACCAGGGACTTATGGTAATGACCAACCGATCATTGTGCGATATCGACTCCCTATATCTGGAGCGACAAATCCCTAACAGTCGCTCACTGCCTCCATGTGTCTCGGGACTGTACCCAACTAAAACCTGTTTTCATGACTCCTTTGAGCCGTGGTAGGGTAGTAATCAAAGCACAGGGGGAACTCACACGAGACAAATGACGACCTCGGGTCGACAGACTATCTGCACACATGTCACCAGAGAACCGCTATCTGACGCTAGGTATAATACCATCTAGTCAGTCCTCGGCGAGTCCTGTCCGGTGAACTCACACCCAGTGAGCATCTGTATACAATCTTAGGTGCACATCACCAATGGCTGCGGGATCAATCCATCACCCCTCGTCAGGATCTAGATATGTATACACTAGTCTACTCTGGAGTATCGATGCCCAGTCTTAATAGTCCTACGACCAGGAACATTTAAGGATGTGCCTATTGACCACCCAGCTCCCATAAGTATGGCTAACATCACAACGATGGTAGTCAGGCAAATATCCTACGGGCTTAATCAACATGTACACAATATATGAAATACAAAGTAAAATATATCTCATGTTAAGATAAAGACAAACTAAATAGCGTACTATCATATCGAGCAAGATTGTCCTGTACATACATATCCCTAGCATCATATACAATGAAGGCCTATAGGGCATACATATCCAACAGCCACTGTGCAGATTCCTGCTCGGCTAATCTCTAAGGGGTAGATTCCTACCCTACGAAGACACGAATCTAGGACCCACATCAAGGAGGAATCAGTCAATGTCGACCTATTCTAGCTTGGCTATTTTTCAACTCGTGCTAAGACACATGGTCGTCATCTCGACTCCGAGGTATGGACTTATACCGACCTTCCTACTCAGGTATTTTTTGACTCACGCTAAATGAGAGACCGCTACCTCGACTCTGAGGAGCGGGAGGGTACTGACCTTCCTACACTTGGCTATTATTCGACTTACACTCGACGCGCGATCGTCATCTAAAATGCCGGGCAACGACCTAACACTTGCAACGAAATGAAAATTCAAACAAGAAGAAGACTGAAGAGCTAAAGTACTCACGCAGAAAGCAGACAGTCATGCAGAGGAAAATAAGCTCAACTTTATTTATATTCCAAAATTTTACAAGGTATTCTGGGCTCCTCAGCCTTACAAAAAATGCCCGGAGGATTACAAAATTTTGGAAAGAAAAACAAAAGCTCCCAAGGGAAAAAAGCTCAGGCCGTGGGCTCCGCCGGGATCTCGCCCTGCTCGACTCCGCTCTCGGGGGCCGGAGCTTCGGTCTCTTGGACGGCTTCGCCCCCTGCGGCTACCACGGCGCCCGACCTCTGTGGCACATCCTCGGAGAGCGAGTACTTAGCGCGGAGCTCACCGTCGGAAAACTTTGGCATTGACACCTTGACAGCGTCGAGAGCCTCGTGCCAAACGATGGCCGAGGATTCGGCGACGGCATAGAACTGGTCCAATGCCTTATACCTCTCCAAGGACTTCACCGCTCGGACCTCGGCGAGCTTCACGGTCTCGAGAGCCACCGGGTGTCCTTCCTGAAGATGTCCCTCGACTTCTTCATTGAGTTATAGAGGTTAACAACCTCCTCCAACTTGGCCTGAATAGCCCGGTTGGATTCACTCAGAAGTCGGTGAGATTTCTTGTACTTGGAGTTCGTCAGCTCCTCGGCGACCTCCCAGGTTTCGAGGGCAGCTATCTTCTCCTCCGCCTGTTGCAGCCGAAGGCGCAGATCCTCCTCCCGTGAGGAAGATTCGCCCGCCTTCTTCATGGCCAGGGCGATCTCCTCGGATTCCATATTGACAATGAGGGCGCAATGGTCGAGGACCTGAGGAAAGCTGTAAATCCCCAGTTTCCGTGTGTGTGTGTGTGTGTGTGTGTGTATTTTCCGTATTTTTTCCAGATTTGTTTTCCATTTTTTAATATATTTTTTATTATATTATTCCTAATCTAAACCCAACCCAACCTAATTCTAAACCCGACCTGACCCGTGCTCACCCGACCTGACCCGTGCTCACCCGACCCGACCCGCTCACCCACGTCTTCTTCCTCCTCACTTCCTTCTTTTCCGCTCTTCTCTCTGATGTTTTCCCCCCTCTCCTTATGCCCGCGACGACCGCGCCCACCTCCATGAGACCCGTGCCCCATCGCCAACGAACTCCCCGCAATCCCCTCCCTCCAACGGCTCTCCCTCGCGTCCTCGCCGAGAGAATCGCTCCCTCAACGGCCATGACGACCTCCTTCCCTCGCTAACGATCCCCTGATCCCCTCTCCTAACTTCTCTAAACCCGTGACCGCTCCTTCTCACGATTTCTCCCTCGTTCTCTTCATCTCTTGAGTGCCTTCTCTCTCTTGTCCTCCTCCTTCAACTCGAGCGCACCGCCGCCACGAACCCACCGTCGACCCAAATTCACCTCCACCGAAGCTTTCTCCTCCGTCGAGCTCTCCTCCTCGATGCAGACGTTCCTCTAAACAACCAAGCTCATCCCTCTTATCCCTTGCACACCATCTCCAAGCTCCATGCCACAAACCCACTACCCCGTTGCCGCCGCCACTGCAAACCCACTGCCGTCGTTGAATTCCCTGTAACCACTGCAACTTCAACTCCTTCCACCGTCGATCACCATCAACGTCAAGCTCCGACATCACCACCACAGCAGCACAGAGCCCGAGCCTAACCCAAGCCCTGGCCGAGCTCAAACCTAGCCGTGTAGCTCGTGCTCTTTGCAGTCCTTTTCGTTGCCCGTGCCGTTTCCGCCATCGTCGTCGCTGCCATGCCACTTTCGCCAAAGGCAAGTGAAAATTCTTCACTTGCTACTCATGCTAATTTACCAGTTATATTAAATGACCAAGTTAAAGATTTAATCGAACATGTGTGCGTATATTTAGATTGTAAATTAAAATGGAATTGTTAGCAAACAATTGTGTTGATTGTATTGAATTGAACCCAATTCGGGTCTGTCAACCGTAATGATATCATCTATAATTTACATGAATTAATTGTTATAATCATTTCGATAACACTGACGACGATCGATACTCGTAATTAAATCTAAGTTCGAAGCGATACATGAATGAAAACTCTGGTTAAAGTGTCCATGTTTTGTGATCGTCGAATCCCTTACTGATTAGTGAATGTCGTGTAAGATTTTGAGTTAAAAGTATCGTGTCTATAATCATGTAAAGTCTCCCCCTCAAGGCGACGCTAAATCTGAATTTTACCGCGCATGTTATCTCGTTAAAATCATTGTAAATTCAATACAGTTTGGAATGCGATGTTATATGGCTAATATCGAAGACGACTCAATAATCTAGGACCATCAATAGTTTATTTTTTGATATTGATAGATTACTGTAACGAGATTTGACTGGGAATGCGACTCTAGACTGCAGTCCGGGGCAACATTCCATAAGGACACCTGAGTTTAAGCACCTGTACATACCTACATGAACCTAAAAATACACAGAGCACCATATATTCGCATAGATGATTTAGTTAGCTAACACATGAATCTAGTCTCGTTCAGTCATAGTCGTTTGATATTTAGTTTGTAATTTAGAATGTCGACGTGTTCTGCAGTTTCTGCAGTAGAATTTCTTACCCCTTCACATTAAACAGGACATAAATTCTAGTACAGAAAGGATATTGATAATCAGTTTGATGATTTTGAAATATAACAGATAGAACTAGATTTTATTCAACTGGAGCAACACTTGAATCTAAACATGATCATTAGTAAATAGCGCGCGAAGTTGGACTTCCAGTTCTAAAACTGGGATTCCAGCAACCGATCGCTAATTTAAAATGATGATAAGTCCCTAACCTGAAATGCTATTGACATGAGATTAATTTTATTGCTTAGATAATCAATAGTACTTCATACGCCTTTTATATTATTTTGGTCGATTTCATACATGTGATTTATAGTAAATATTGCAAGTTATATGGTGTTGGCTGTCATAATATAGTGAATATCTGTTCAGTGCATTTCTGCCTATTTTTATGCTTGCTTTATACCTGCTGCACAGTGATTATTTACATTGAGACCTAGTGAATGTTTTGCATTGTCGATATATAAGTGTTAGTGATTGGGTTGTGGCAAATACGAAAGTGATATTGATAAGTGGAAATGCGATTGAAAGTGAAAGCGATACGTATTTGTTCACAACATGTCTAATGCCTGAATACATACTATAACCTGGGGAATGGGGAAATCAAGGTGGAATTGAACTCGTATTTAGTAAGGTACAGTGATTTAGAGGATGTTCATTCGCTATTAGTGATATGTATATATATATGTATATATGTGTGTGTGTGTGTATATATATATATATAGATATATATATATAGATAGATATATATATATGGTATACATACATTAGGTCATGGGCCTAGCGGCACGGCTGCAGGGTTATGTCTCGGGCAACAGTGGACCGTAGTCTTGGGCATGTACGGGATCCTTATTAAACACGAGCATCGTTTCCACCAATTGATTTCATTTTGTAACAACCCTAATTTTCTTATACAAATTTTTTTCAAAATCCATAAAGGGGTATTTTAGTCTGAGCACAAGATATAAGTAATTATTTTGCTTTTTAATTACAAATTAAAGAATGTAACAACTCTATTTTTAGTGTACAAAATTTGCTTAAAAATTAATGTATATTTGGGGTATTTACATTTTCTGTGACTATTTTAAGTAATTAAATAGCTCCATAATTACAAGAAGGAGCTTGCGAGTCATTGGTAATACCTTGCACTGCTGAACCAAGTCACCAGAGTTCAAATCACATACCCCACATTATTTTTAATATTATTTTGTTTTAAATTTTTTTGAAGTCCAACAGTCAACACGTGATAACTCCCAAATTTTCCACTACACATGAAAAACTAAATATACCAGAGGCTACACCAGACGACCCCCCACCTCCCTGACCTCCGACTCGGCCGACTCGGGACGGCGCCGCCGACCAGACTCGGCCGGAAGGATGAGTCCCCAACAGGGAAAATGTGACTTTTCCTCTTCTCATACCCCCTGCATACTTTAAATATTGAGATCGTTTCCAGAGAGCCCATTAACACTCATTTACTCCATTTTTAATACTTTTTTTTTTATATTTTTTTAAATTAAAACCCTTCATCTACCCTAACCCTAGCCTAACCCTATAAATACACCCCTACCCTCTACCCTCTCATCCCAAAGCTCTGAGCCAACTCTCTAAAATTCTCAAGAAAACTTGTGTACTTTGAAAACGAGCACGAAGTGAAGCTACGACGAAATTTCCGGCGAACTTCCGGCGATCATCCTAGGAGCTCCCGGCGACGAAACGACGCACCAGCGACTCTTCCCGTTCAATCTCCCTCTTCTAGTTGTCCAAAACCCGTAAGTCTCATTTTCTATCTATCTCTTCTATCTGAAAATACGGATTTATAAAACCCAACGGAATCAGAACAAATCCGATTTCCGATTCGGTTTCTTCATAAAACTCCACTTCTCGTTAATACAATTATGCTTAAACTCCTTCATGTTGACCATTAAACACTAATCAACCAAATTGATCAAGTTTCATTTCATAAAATGATGGCTATTTCAATTTATCGTACTTTTCACTTAAATACCACATTGTTTCAATTCTACATTTAACCCTATCAAACTTGCTATACCTTTAAGTAGATCACGAGCTAATGACCTACCTCCTCACACACTCATATGCAATATAACAAGATACCCTCGAGAACTTAGAATACGGGAAAACAAACATTTTCATTTAAATACCTTTTACTTAATAAATCCATTTCTAAAAGATTTAGTATTGATACATCTTTATAAATAAATACCACTTATTATGAAAATAGGATAAGGTTGTGGGCATTCAGTCGTTTATCTAAACCTGACTTTGTGGTGTCTAGGCTAGATAAGTGAGAAAGGTAACTTTAAAAGGCCCGTCTCACGGTGATTCGTGAGCGGATCCCTCCTTTCTTCACTTGTACTTACCTGACTACAATTGGCGGTGAAGAGGCGATTTGAGGTATCTCACAACTTGTCGCTTTGGACCAGTTAGAAGCAGTCTAGTTGACTTAGGAGACCCTAAAATATAGAATACGGGAAAACGACACTTTTTCATTTAAATACCATAATTAATAAAACCGTTTTCCTTAATGATTAGTATTTATACAAATTTTTGCAAAGCGCCGCTACAACCCATTTGGGAAATCCGTTCGGGATGGTGCGGATTATCACACATCCTCGGGCTTAGTAGTGCGAGATTCAGACCTCCGCAAGGAGCATTCGGTCTCGAAAGATTTAAAATACGACATCTTAAGAAAAACGAGATTTCTAGAATAATATATATATACAAAAATTATTTTCATATAAATGTATGTATATGTAATATAAACATATATATTTTTGAAGTATTATAAATATTCCACATTTTCTACAATATCACAAGAATCATTTTACCACTAAAATACCATGAATTCCATACAAACCAATATTACAAATAAATACCTTTATTTATGAAAATAGGATATTTTCACTAGAAATATCACAATATAAAATCTACATTCATTACAATTCTAAAGACGATTAATAAATACTTGGGTGTATTTTGAAAAGTATATAAAAGTATTTTTACATAAAACACCCTCAAGTTCTATAAATTACCCTAATGACCTTATTAAATATAGGTTTAAGCGGGACCAATCTCTTGAGTCTCATTATAATCTGACTTGAATATGATTCAAGTACAATCTACAATCTACAATGTACAAACTACAATTTATAATATTACAATTCAACATGAATCCATTATTCCATATATTCAATCTATTAACTTGACCGAACCGAACCATGGATATACATCCATTTACATGATTCTCCAGTTACATCCATTTACTGATATCATGGTTTCGGTCAGTCAATCAATTATACAATTTATACAGTTTACAATACAATACAACAATACAATCAAGATATCGCGGGGTTTAAGGGGTAGACTGGCACGGAATAAGTTAAAGGTGGCACGAGGTGGTCATTTAAGACGTAATTACATCCATACTGTTGTTCCGTGGTATTATCGATGGAGCCTTGTACTACGGGTTACCAAAATCCCCGGTGTAAGTGGGACTCATTTCGTATACACTGGCATCTTCTGTACCAAGTTACAAACAACAGCGTTAATACAATATTACAACAATATAATACGACTTTAAAAGATACCTTCTTATTCTGTCTATTCTACTTTCCTCTTATCTTTGGGACTTACCGAGCGACCTGTTCGCTGACGACATTCTATTTCTTTCTTCTTTGAATGTCGTCAGGTGATTTGGACCTATCAGAGATTGAGCCCACTGCTGAAAACTTGGACCATTTCAGTGAAGACCCCGAGCTCTAGTCATTGTACACTTTCCATTCAGTACTTTCATTTCTGTTATGCCATTGTTTAGGCATTTCTTTTTATTTAGTTGTATTTACTTTTCATGCATTGTACAAAAGAATGTTAATAAATAAAATTGTTGTTCAGTGTATATCTCTTGTCTCTTATGCTTACTTTTATATTGCTTAGATAAGCTTAGCGTATTTACTTCCTAGTAAATACGTAGCGATCTCGTCGCATCCCCTTCGCCGAATACCGGGAAGCGGGGCATGACACATTTACTTAGTGACTGATAGGTAGTGACATACACATTGCCTGGTTTACCGACATGATACTTATATCACATTATTCGTATGCAAATGATGTTCATTATTTTCATGTTCTGCATTCTGTTGCACTTTTCCTGTTTAATAACATTGCACACCCATTATATAATTATTTCTATATGTGTCGCCCTGACGACCTGAGTATGCATACTCAGAGGACGAAGTGGATCCAACCCAGGAGCAGGACCTGCCATTTGAGATCGCGGAGGTCTAGACTGCATCATCAGCGCCATTTCTTTTTCTTTAAGCACCCTATATTTCGTTGGTTAGTTTTTCCTTTGTGCAAAATAAATGTATTTCGAACTCTTTTATTAAATTGTATTAAAGTTGTGAGCTGTGATTTTACTTTACTCTAGTACTGTTTACTGACTACCATGTAATGCTAGAAACCGAAGTGTGACTACAGCGGGATTATTCCCTGACTGTAGGAGCGTAGCTGGCCTAGTCATCTCTCGTATTCCATATTTTGGGAAGCGGGGCGTGACATGGTTTTGTTGGTATTAGAGCCAAGGTTTTGGATAAAATTACAGTTCTATCGAGGGATCCCTAGATTGAGTTACGCCCTTGACGCGTGCGTTATTACATTTCTTTTCACTTTCTAATCCTCGTTGAATCCTCGTGTAGCCCTTGTTTGAATATAATTTCTTTTGATCATTTATTCAGAAATATGGACTCCTCGGGCAACTCCTTAGATGTCGGTTCCCACGATCGTACCGAGAAGATCTTCAGCACACTGATGACCCAGGCCCAAGCTCAAGAGAGGAAGACCGATCTCCTGACTGAGGGATTGAAAGAGGTATAAGAGACCGAAATTACCACTCTGAAGAGATCTATGGCTGTTCCCGCCACCCCCGAGGGCGCACTCGTACCGACTACACAGGCTAGAGTTGGTACCGTTTCAGACTTTAGGTGGCTCCATCCAGCGGTTTTTACAGGATCAGCAAATCCACTCGAGGCCAAGCAATGGCTCATCAACGTGGAGAACCTTCTGCGACCGCTCAAGTTCCTGACGATGACAAAGTGAACGTGGTGAAGATTCAGCAGGAGGACGGGGCACGCACGTGGTGGTCCGTAGAGGAAAGCCGGCTAGAGAAACCTATCGGATGGGACACATTTTCCGCATGCTTCCTAGATCACTATTTTCCAGCCACTGCTAAAGCCGAGATGGAGGAGAAATTCATCATGTTAAAATAGAATGGACGCTCAGTGGATTTCTACGCTGCACAGTTTAACCGTCTGAGTCGCTTCGCACCGTACATGGTAGCCACCGAAGCCGCTAGGACAAGACGGTTCCAGTAGGGGCTCGATATTGAACTGCAGCAACTTATCATATCTTTCGATCTACCAACCTTTGCCCAAGTGTTGAACGCTGCCCGAGTGCAGGAAAGATTGGCGGAGAGGCCAAGAGCCAACGATCGATGGACAGGAGACCCCACGTAGTTCCAGCACGGGCTACCATTTCCTCCCTGGAGCGATCCCAGTTCACAGGTCGCGTGTTACGCAGATGAAGCGCACTTTCTCACCTCAGCAGCCGCAGAAGAGGGCCCTGTTTTGCGATTATTGCCAGAGGTCAGGACACATGCAGAGATATTGTCGCAGAGCTAAGGGTCAGTGTCTGATTTGCGGACCCAGCGAGCACAGGGTCAGCAGATGTCCCCAGAGATCTGAGCTACAGGGAGGGTTCAAGGAACATCGACAGTCGTACGGCACTTCAGCTCAGATCGAAGCCGGCTCGATAATCTAGGACCATCCATAGTTTATTTTTCTATATTGATAGATTACTGTAATGAGATTTGACTAGGAATGCGACTCTGGACTGCAGTCCGAGGTAGCATTCCACGAGGACACCTGTGTTTAAGCACCTGTACATATCTACATGAACCTGAAAATGCACGGATCCCTATATAGTTGCATAGATGATTTAGTTTTCTAACACATGAATCTGGTCTCGTTCAGTTTCATAGTCGTTTGATATTTAGTTTGTAATTTAGAATGTCGACGTGTTCTGCAGTTTCTGCAGTGGCATTTCTTACCCCTTCACATTAAACAGGACATAACTTCTAGTATAGGAAGGATATTCATAATCCGTTTAATGCGTTGTAAACCTAATAGATAGAACTAGATTTTATTCAACTGTAGAAATACCTGAATCTAAACATAATCATTAGTAAACAGCGCGCGAAGTTGGACTTCCAGTTCTGAAACTGGGATTCCAGCAACCGATCACTAATTTAAAATGATGATAAGTGTCTAACCTGAAATGCTATTGACATGAGATTAATTTTATTGCTTAGATAATAAATATTACTTTGTACGACTTTTATATTATTTTGGTCGATTTCATACGTGTGATTTATGGTAAATTTTGCAAGTTATATGATGTTGGCTGTCATAATATAGTGAATATCTGTTCAGTGCATTTCTGTATATTTTTGTGCTTGCTTTATACCTACTGCACAGTGATTATTTACACTGAGACCTAGCGACTGTTTTGCATTGTCGATATATAAATTTTAGTCATTGGGTTGTGGCAAATACGAAAGTGATATTGATAAGTGGAAACGTGATTGAAAGCGAAAGTGATACGTATTTATTCACAATCTGTCTAATGCCTGAATACATACTATAATCTGGGGAATGGGGAAATCAAGGTGGAATTGAACTCTTATTTAGCGAGGTACAGTGATTTAAAGGATGATCATTCGCTATTAGTGATATATATACATACATTAGGTCGTGGCCCTAGCAGCACGGCTGCAGGGTTATGTCCCGGGCAACAGTGGACCGTAGTCTCGGGCATGCACGAGACCCTTGTTAAACACGAGCATCCTTTCCACCAATTGATTTCATTGACTTAGTAACTGATAAGTAGTGACATACACATTTCCTGGTTTACAGACATGATACTTATATCACACTATTCGTATGCAATTGATGTTCATTATTTTCATGTTCTGCATTCTGTTGCACTTTTCCTGTTTAATAACATTGCAAACCTATTATATAATTATTGCTATATGTGTCACCCTGACGACCTGAGTGTGCATGCTCAGAGGACGAAGTGGATCCAGCCCAGGAGCAGGATCTACCATTTGAGATCGCGGAGGTCTAGACTGCATCATCAGCGCCATTTCTTTTACTTTAAGCACCTTGTATTTCGTTGGTTAGTTTTTCCCTTGTGCAAAATAAATGTATTTCGACTCTTTTATTGCATTTTAATAAAGTTGTGAACCGTGATTTTCTTTTACTCCAGTACTGTTTATTGACTACCATGTAATGCTAGAAGCCGAAGTGTGACTACGGTGGGATTATTTCCTGACTGTAGGACCATGGCTAGCCTAGTCACCCTTCGTATTCCGTATTTTGGGAAGCGGAGCATGACAAAAGCAACAGAAGGATTTAGAAAAATTCAAACTAAAAAAAAGATACTTAAGAAAATTCTTAAAGGAAAACGGATACCGACCTGAACAGCCTCCTTAGCAATGGCTGCCACCTGGGCTTTCAGGGTCCGCGGGGAATCTTGCCCCCAGCTGCTTGCTCCATGTCGGAGAGCAAGCTGTCGGTGATGGAGAGCCCCGAGGGCACTCCTGTTTACCGCCGAAAGCCGGGAAAGACGAACGTCTTACCTGAATTTGGGTGCAGATGCTATTTGGGTTTATCCGTCTACCTCTCCGAATATGCCAAGTTGATTTATGGCACCGTATATCAGAGGTTTGGACAGATGCGACCATTGTAGCGGACTTCGTCAGATTCCCCCTCGTTGTGAGGTTTTTTTTTTATTGTGGGGATGCTCTTCCCTGCAGGCGCAAGCCCCTGCAGTTAATTACGTTACCGCGTAGCGATAACCACTTTCTTCTGCTCCAGATGTTCACTTCGTATCGTGTGTATTTGTTTTATTTTTGGTTGCCCGTGGATTGCATATGAAGACTAATTTATGGTGTCGCCCGTAGGGCGTGGATTAGTCCAAATCCGTATTTTCTTAGATTTGGGTTTAGTTTGATTGAAGGATAGTTAATCTCGTTAGCGATTAAGATCAACTTAAAATTTTGTTGAGGATATGTTAGTCTAATTTTAGACTAAGATCTACTCAGCATGATTTTGGGATCATTCTGACCCAACTAAAGAGCATTTGGGCTCTATTGCTTTAGTTTAAGGACGTTACGGTCCATAGATCACCATTTTTGGTATGAGGGTTTAGTTTAAGCACATTGCGGTTTGCAGCTAGTTTAAGGACATTACGGTCCATAGGGGATGTGCTTATGGGTTTGGGATTGCACCAAAGAGCTGTTGGTTGTCGGGACCCTCCATCTCTCTGAAGACGTTGAAGAATTACAACGATACGTATCAGAGGTGTGGAGAGATGTACCCTTGAACCGAACTCCAGATTGAAGAGAGAGATCATGATGGAACGAACATCATTTTAGATGCCATGTGTCAGGAGATCGTTGGTCATCTTTGGAACTAAGATCGATTTGGGAAGACCTGAGTATAGGAGGGCTCGGTTGATTGATGGTCAAAAGGTTTTGGCCTCGGAAGACTTGTAAAATTTGGGCTAAGGTTGGCCTCTCACAGTGTTAGACACTGATATCTGCTTGGCGTTCACGTGCTCCCACGTCAGGCTCTAAAGCAGTGTTAAACACCGCAATTTGGAGCGCACATGTGTGGCACGTGAGGCACCCGAAAGTTGGTACCAGCCCATGGGTTCAAATCCCCGTCTATACATATAAGTGTTAAACACTTAAATCTTGTGGCCATCACGTGTGGACACGTGAGGCGCCCCAGAGTTGGGCACTGCCTCCTTTAGATTTATCCTCCTGTTCTTTTATAAGTGCTAAGCACTATTGGGGGTCACGTGGGATCACGTGAGGCGCCCCAAAATGGGAACGTCTTTGTTTTATTACCTTTTTTTGTAAGTGCTAAGCACTATTAGGGGGTCACCTGGGATCACGTGACTCGATGTCAATCATTCATTTTTGTTCCTCAGAGGTGCTCACATGGGAACACGTGATCTGTTGTTATAGCGTTGTACGCTAATTGTTTCTTTTATGTGCATGGAGATCTTGATCTGAGTTTTGAGAATTTCAGGTCCCTTGTTTTATCAGAGGAATTAAATTCCTATATCTTTTGGGAAGAATTAAATTCTTCAAATTTAGTTCTTTCCTCTAAGTTTTGGGACTACATGATAGAATCTCCCCGATGAGAATTGAATTCTCAAATTGTGGGGAGATCTGCTTCTGCAGATCTCAACCAGAGGAAGAACTAAGTTCTTTTTCTGGAAGAGTTAAGCTCTTGTAAGAGGAGATAAAATAATCTCTAGTTCTTTTTTCTTACCTAGGGTTTCTTTTCTTCAAATAGAACTCTTTTTCTTTTTTTTTCCTTGTTTCTCAAATCTTATCGGGAGGGTCTCCTCTCTTTTTCCTTTCAGTCTCGGGTCCTTTATATAATAGAGGCAAGTTTGTTGATTTAGTTAAGGAAATCTCTCATTGAGAGATTTTTTAATTAATTCGGGGATTTTATCCACCGTTGGATCTTTGATCCAAGGACTTCTGTTTTACAGAAGATATTTTTCTTGTTTTTAACAAGATTGGGAAAATATTTTCCCATACAGAGCTTATTCAGTAGCTTGGTGATTTTTAATCACCATTGGATCTTTAATCCAACGGTGCTCTGTTTTACAGAGTGTAATCTTTCTTATTTTAGAAAGATTGGGGAAATATTTTTCTATACAGAGCTTATTCTGCAGCTTGGTGATTTTTAATCACCATTGGATTTTTAATCCAACGGTGTTATGTTTTACAGAGCGTAATTTTTCTTATTTAGAAAGATCTAAGGAAATATTTCCCAAATAGGGTTTTGATTCCTTTTATTTAGAATTTAATTCTATCAGCTTGGAAGGTGATTAGGAACCCTCATGTGTAGCACGTGAACCCCATAGCATTAAACTGGTTTGCTTATATGCAGCAGTCCTAGAGAAAGGCATCACGTGTTGAAACGTGAGCTGATGTTCAGGAATGTCACATGTGGCACGTGACCCTCACGAAGTTAAGCCCAACAAAGAGCATTACGTGCTGACACGTGAGCTTTTCTGGCCTTTTATTTATTTTAGGAAGGCGCCTATATACTTTGTATATAGATGCTCACGTGTTTGCACATGAGGCTCAATTTTAGCCTTATTTGTTAAGCGCGATTCCTATAATTTTTGCTCTAAGGCGCATCACTTGTGGGCACGTGATGCTCCATTAGAGAATTTTTCCCATCTATTTTTATTTATTAATTTTTTATAAGGAAACAAATGCCCCCACAGCGTTGTTCTCATGTGTCTTGCACGTGAGTGCAACGCTGTCACCTTTACAGCCGTTGGATTGCCAAGGAGAATGGGGAGGTGAACCGCCCTTGTCATGTCTTATAAATGCAAGGGTTTTTTTTTGGGAAGCTACTGTTCTTTCATCTTCCTCCTTCCTTGTCTTCTTCGAGAATTTAATTCTCTTCTTCAGAGCTTAGTTCTCTACCCATTGCAATTCCAGAGTTAAACCCTGTCAGAAAAAGAAACCCATTTTAGGTAAAGATCTTGAGCAACAAAGAAAACCCTTTTCTTAAAAAAAATTCCTAGATTTTAAATCCACCATAAGAGCTTTGCTCTCTTCTGAAACCCATCTCTTAGAGATCCAAAGACGTGATCTTTGAGTAGTAAACCTTAATGTCTTGGGCATTCCCCTTCTGATCTTTAAGGATTCATGGCATTTTTATTTTTCGTTTCCTCATCATGTGGGTTTCTGGAATTTAATTCCACTGCATAAAAGGAATTTAATTCCTCACCGAAGAGCTTAGTTCTGAAAGATCAAAATGGCCCTTCAGGAATTTCATTCCCTAGTGTTCTTTGAGAACGTTTTCATAGGGTGTTTTTTCCTTATTTGCATGAATTTAAATTCGCTGGGTATTTTAACAGAACTTGTTTTCTCTATGAGTATGTCAAGAGTTGTTTAAACTCCCGTGTCTGTTTAATGAGAACCCTTTTTTGATTCTCACAATGATTGTCCTGTCTCATCATTAGTGAGCCGCCAAATTGATTTTGTGGGGTCCGTTAGTTTTGCAATTAATGGTTCCATGGAACAAACTCTCTGTCGTTTCCCTATGTTGTTATATATATATATATATATATATATGTTTCATTAACAGTTTTTCTTTCCCTTATTTCAGGAACAATGACTTCTCTTCCCTACTTTCCTTTTACTCGCTCGGACGTCGCTTTCCCGCAATCGCCGTCGGATGAGGAGGCTATGGCAATGATCAGGGCCTATGACAGGGACTGTACTAGTTTGCTCTTATGGGGTGTTTGGTATGGGCACATCATCTGGGGCCGCCGCAGCTTTACTTGTGAGATGCCAACAGAGCCTCTCCGCAAACCGCTTATGCGGTGGAGGTAGCTAATTGGACTCATACATGCTGTCTTAAGCCATCAATAATCGGGATACCCAACCAGCCCTTACCGGCTATAGATATCTTGGGGCGCCGCATCTGTCAAGGTGAAACCCAACCCTGGGGACAGGTTTATAAGGTAGGGCTTACCCCTCGCCACCCAGTCAGCTATCTTCCTTAGGCTCGATGTGTTCTCTTCGCCCACCGTGCACGGTTGCAGAAGGTTGGGATATATCAAGCGGTGTACGCGTCTCTTTTTTATTACCCGGCTCCTCACGTTTGGTGGGTTAAAGCTTTCCTGAACCAATGGAATCTTCCCACCAACACTTTCTTGCTAGGGGATCGTGAGGTCTCGATTTCACTAGAAGAGTTCCGCGAGATCTCCAGATTGCCAATCAGAGGAGAGTATTATGAAGAGTTGCTGCCTTCCGATAAGTATGTGTTCATGACCGTGCCTGCTACGCTTGACGGCTTGACGACTGAAAATGCCGTCCGTCATTAGTACCCCAGTCTAATCAAGACTCTGGCTATTTTCGAGAAGCTATTCGCGGAGTCAGAAGGACAGAGCGTCACCTTTAAGAGCTTCATCGCCTGTTTTCTCCGTGAAGATGTTTTATCAAAAGAGGCTCCAAAGTTTGCGAACATTAACGACCCTTTTGGGTTTGGGCTGAATAAGCTGCCGCCCAATGAATAGGACTTGCCACAGTTTTATATTCCGGTCTCGTCGGCCGTGCCCTTCGATGCAATTGCGGCCCCTGGCATGGACGAAAAGACCTTCTTCGTCGGCTTCATCATTCTTTTGCTTAGTTGGTTCGCCATGCCGGCGCATCGACACTTCATGAGAGCCTACGTATTCTATCCCGCTTATCGCGTAGCCGAAGGGGCACGATTGGTCCTTGGCATTGCGGGATTGTCGTATCTTTATCATGGATTAAGTGTTGCGGCCAACACTTCAACCCCAGGTACAGATGTCGTGAATTCCTCCCTCCACTACTTCACGTCATAGATTAAGATGCATGTACTGGGAGTGTTCGCAGCGCATCGGCGGCCAAATTTCTATGACTCCTACACCTTCCCATGGGTTATGAGGTTGGTGGATACTTCCGCTCCTGATCCGACCCAGCTAGGAGCCCTCCACGTGCTGCTTAACTCGTACTCCAACGAGAGCGAGATGGTTTTTAGTGACTGAGTCCTCTCTGCTCCCGCAGGGCCTATCCAGCAGATGTTTGATCTATCGAAAGGTGGAGCATCGTCTTTAAAGCCTAAGGATATCATGCAGCTATACTCGATTAGGCCGGGCAACTTGGTGGTCCGTCAGAATAAAGCGGTCCTTTTTACGTGGTACAATCCGCACCGATTTGCCTAGCAATTGGGCTATAACCAGGGTGTCTCTTTCGAGGCGTTCTTAGTTGAGCCCACTCCGTCTCTGGAAGTCACGCATGACATCGCCCATCACTTTATGCGGCTGAACACCGGCTCCTGCTTCATGATCCCCGAGGCTGACTATATTCCAAGGTGTATGGGGTCTTTCACGGGTTGGTATCGTCATCGAGTCGGTCCCGTCATTGTCGAGGAGAGACGGGTACTATTTGAATGCAGAGCTTCAGCTCCGATCCAAGCCGCCGGCGTTCCGTTGCAGCCGCGGACAGTGGTTCGCCCTCCATTGAGGGATAGCGGTGTGGTTCTTATCCCGAAAGCCGCAGAAACAAAATCGACTCCTCGCACTGTTGGGATACCAGTGCGCACTAGAGCTCAAGCAAAGGTCTCCAATGAAGCGCCAGCAATAATGCCATCAGTGGCGGTGTCATCAGCTGTAGCGCCATCAATGTCGGTGTCATCGGCGGTGGTATCACCAAAAGGGGATACCGGAAGCGAGGTTGGCCAACGTCGTTCCAAAGCGCTGAGGGGAAGGAAGCGATCCTCTTCTAGTGTTAGCTCCAGCTCGAAAAGGAGGAAGAAAACAGTTGTTGGCTTGCTTGACCTCTTGCTGGAATCTGAGCCTATTTTTCAAGACGAACCCATATCCATGCAAGAGTCGGATGATGGTCTTATTTACCCTGGTTCGTCCGCTGAGGAAGCCGCGCAATTGGCTGAAGCTTTAAGGCGCTCGCAGGATGAGATCGAGAATATGCACATCCCAAAAAAGCCCTACCCCCCGATTATCTTCTACGAAGATCCCCCATCGATACGGAGAGTACATATGGGTCATCTGCTAAGGGAAGACGAAAGAGCCTTCAAGCAGCCTATCTCGGCTGCTTCTGAAGATGAGCTAGCACTGAAGACCGGTGGGCATGAATCCGCATTTGAAGCCGGGCGAGCACATTTCCTCAGGAAGGAATGACGGCTCGAAAAAGCCATACTAGAACCATCCTGGCATATCGATATGCGTGTTTTCCTTATTTTTCTTTTGGCAAGTAATTTGTATCGCTTTTTATATCTTCTTATCTTTGCGAAAACTTTGTAGGGACTTCAGCAATGAAAGAGAATTTGAGCCCAGGTCATGCCATGACCGTAGATTCTATAGATGTCTCCCATGACATATCGGCAGGTGCAGAAGAGATCACTACAGCCGCCGTTCCTATTGTGGAACTTCCGGTGGTGACTCTTGTTTCTTCGGTGTCCATTCCTCCAGCGGAGGTGACCCCATTGGCTGCGGACCCTATGGATGTTTCTAGTGATGCACCGAAAGGTGTAGAAGAGATTGTTAAAGCTATTAGTTCTATCTTGGAGCTCCCGGTGATGACATCCACTTCTTCAGCGTCTGTACTTTCCACAGAGGCGACCTTGCCGGTCGTAGACCCAATGGATCTTTATGGTGGCATCTTGAAGATTCTAGGAAGGACCGCCAAGGCCACTGTTCCCTCTTTGGATCCTGAAGTGGCGGTTGTTGTTCCGCAACTGGAAGCTGCTACGCCAGCAAATATCCCCGGTGATGTGCCTGAGGGCGCAGAGGAGGCTGCCGAAGTTGCTATCCCTCCAGTTCAAGGAGAGCGGAGCATCGAAGGTAATCTTTTACATTTCATTTTAATGATCCCCTCATTATCTGAACTCTTCTTTCCTTCAGAATTGCGGGAATTGGCGGCTTCTATAGTGGACCTATCTCCCAAGAAGTCCTTCCAGCGCCTACTTGATATGGTTGCCCTACAGACGATATCCCCGCAAAGCATCGTCCTTTCTTCCAGGCAAGGTCGGTATTCTTTGACCCCTTTGTTTTATTATCATTTTTTTATAACAATGCGAATATGCCCCCTGCAGTTCTGGAAGCTGATGACGAAGTGGAGATCCTTGATGGGCCTGGGGATCTTTCAAACCCTCTTTGCATGACTGTGGGTAAGTAAAGCTTTACCCTTGGCATTGTTTTGTTTATTCCATGTTTGCCAGTCTCGCTGACTATTCATAAATCTTGACAGCTTTGCCAGCTCTGGCTCCGTTAGAGTCCTGAATCTCTATGCCACCTGGCCCATATGTCCGACGTGCGTCTGAAAGGATGGCGAGACAAAGCATTCACTCCTTTTCGGCCCTCATTGAAGATCTTCGTGCTGATAGTTCTGTTACGGCCGAAGAATTTGCTGCCGAAGCCAATAATTTTTTGCTCTTCCTTGCCACTTATCATGACGAAACATTGGTGCATGTTTAGGTTGAGTATTGTTGTCAAGTGGAGGCTTGCTTACATGATCTTGAGTGCATACGCCTTCCTTCCGAGCTCCTAACTGCAAAGGTGAGCCTGCGGGGGTGGATTAAACAGTGTGCCGCTAATCTACAGTCTTGCGAGAAGAGGCTCAACCGGAAATTTTCGGAGATGGAGCTACCCTCAAATGCTTTGGGGGAACTTCAGGCTCAACTCACTACCAAGACCACTCGTGCGTACAAAATTTAGCAGGTGCTTCAAGAAGCTATCACAGAGGTGGTAGCTCTTGATAAAGCCGTTATCTTTACCCGCGAGATGGTTGAAGCTCATAAAGTTGCTGAAAAAGAGCTTGAGAGTCGGTTCGCTTCGTATCAGACTCAACAGTTAGACCCGTCTTATGGCAATAACAAAGCTTGAAACCGAGGCCCAGCGGAAGAACGATGAACTGACGAGCTTATTGCACCGTCCACCGGCTTAAAGATTTTTGTTTGTATATTCTCTTTTTTTGTATTTACTCCTGAATGAGAGTATCTTGTATTCATTTTGATTCATGAATAAAAGACATTTTATTTCATACTGGCATGTTCTTTTAGCAAATGCGTCTTGTGGACGGTCTATCTTGATCACCTTGCAGGGCAGCGATGGCTTAGAAAACAGGTTCAGATCTACCGCCTAAGACTTTTCAACTTTATGAGCCGTAAGGGTCTCATAAAGAATTTTCTCCCTACGAGTCAAGAGGATCTTGTAGGTGTATTTTCTCCTTAGGAGTCGTGAGAACTCCTAAGTGCGTTTTCTCTTGAGAGTCGTAAGGATCTCACAAGAGAATTTTCCCTCTTACAAGTCGAGAGAACTCGTAAGTGGTTGTTTCCCTCCTTGTCGATATTCGACTTTGGAGAGTGTGGCTCGCGAATAGTATGCAATAGTCTATCTTGGACGGACTTGCAGGGCCCCAGTACTTAAGGAACAAGTCCTTATCCCCATTGCCTAAGGATTTTCCCTACGAGTCGAGACGGGTCAAGAAGTTCTCGCAGGAACATTATTTTCCCTACGAGTCGAGACGAGTCAAGATGTTCTCACAGGAACAAGGATGTCCTAACGTTGCAGTTAACACCTGCTAATAGAAGTCCGTTAGGGTCTGTGGTACTAGGGTTTTTGTCGTACCGCCGCGTTGTCCGGTGTATTCCTCAATACGCAATCTTGCTGTTCGAGTAGCCCCGCGACTGTCGTGTCTCTGATCCCTTCGGGGGCTGGACAAGACGTCTTCAAGTAATCTTCCAGGTGCTATTACTGTCGAAAAAGCAAGTGTTAGGGATATTCCATGTCGCTTTTTACTTAAGGTTAGGCTCAGTTTGGAAGCCCTAATGAGTCATGACCACTCCGCGCTGGAGTGGGATGATCTCCGATAGTCTTTCAGGTCTCATTTGAGTTGCCGTCAAGACCCTGAAGCTAAGGATCTTCCTTTGCTTCGTTTGTTGACATTGTGTCTGCAATATTGCAATGAATGTCGAGATTGTCTCTGGGTTGTCTATGAACCGTCGAGATTTGGAACTAGGGGACTTTGCTATGGCTCCGTTTGTTGATGTCGCGTCTGTATCCTGCTGGAGGGTAGAAGAATGTTGTTGTTGATCTCTAAGCTGTGGATGCTGCCGTCGAGACTTGGAACTAGGGACTTTGCCATGGCTCTGAGGTAGTCTCTAGGTTGTCTGTGAACCGTCGATATTTGGAACTGGGGGACTTTGCCGTGGCTCTGAGGTAGTCTCTAGGTTGTCTTTGAACCGTCGAGATTTGGAACTAGGGGACTTTGCTATGGCTTCGTTTTGCTAACGTCGTATCTGCATCTGGTTGGAACGAGAAGGAACGCCGTTGTTGATTTCTAGGCTGTAGATATAGCCATCGAGATCCGTCTACCCTTTGACGAAACCTGGTGGGGTAATATGGTTCGCTTTCTATTTGTGCACATGGATTGTATATAGGGGTCAATGTGATCTCACATGTCGGGCAAAAGTTTTATTTTATTTTATTTCTTTCCGTGATGCTCTATCATTTCAGCTTTTTATATTACGAAAGTCGCGATTGCCCAATAATTTCGGCTATTTTTCGCGGTGCCCAATCATTTCGGCTATTTTTTCTTTTTTCTTTACTCGCTGCTTTTTATTGCGAGTTGCCGAATCATTTCGGCTATTTTTATATGCATATATTTTACTCGCTAGTTTTTGTTGTGAGTTGCCCTATCATTCCGGCTATTTCATATGCATTTTTGGCTCCCTGATTTTTTGCTGTGAATATGGAACTTGAGATCTGATACCAATTCTTAGCATCGGCATTGCTGCGACTGGAATATGGCCAAGAGCGAATCATCATTTGTCGTGAAAGGACTTAGAATTTGATACCGATTTAGACATCAGCATCGCTACCACTGGGATTTTTGCCAGGAGCGAATCATCATTTTCCTTCGTCGATTTGGACAAAGGTGGCTTAGCAAACAGGGTTTGGATCCTATCGACTAAGGCTTTTGACTTCATGAGCCGTAAGGGTATCATAAAGGTGTTTCTCCCTACGAGTCGTGAGGATCTCGTAGGTGTGTTTTCTCCTTAGGAGTCGTGAGAATTCCTATGTGTGTGTTCTCTTATAAGTCGTATGGATCTTATAAGAGTATTTTCTCCTTATAACTCGAGAAGACTTACAAGAGTCGTTCACCACATGAGGACATTCCTCGTCGTTGGTGGGACTTGGTGGGGGAAACGTTTATTTGTCCCCGTGGATTATATACAAGGGTCAATATTGAACCGCCTGTAGGGCAACTTGGGAAATGTGATGGCTTAAGAACAGGTTCAGATCCCTGTAAGTTAAGGCTTTCGAATCCTATAAGCCGTGAGGGTCTCATATGGGGATTCTCCTTATGAGTCGTAAGGATCTCGTAAGCGTAATTTCTCCTTAGGAATTGTAGGGATCCCTGAGTGTGTTGCTTCCTTGTTAGTTATAAGGATCTCACGCAGGTGTTTTCTTCTCACAAGGTCGAGAGGACCTTGCAGGTGTTTTTTATTTTAACGAGATCGCGTCCTTTCGGGTTTTCACAAACTCGCCGGTAGCCCTGCTGCTTTTACTCATGGAGCCCTTTCGGGTTTTCATCCGTGCCCATTTTGCTTTTGGACGTACCGTTTTTTAATCACGGTGGGACTTTGCCGACCGGGGTAGCTGTGTAGCCAGAGGGACTTAAGTTGCAATCCTCGCCGCTGGGACTTGTGGACCTGGATTCCACTGTCGCCATGTTTTGAGGCGGCGCATTTAGTTTAAAGACATTGCGGTTCATTGTTAGTTTAAAGATGTCCCGGTCGATTGTTAGTTTAAGGACGTCGCGGTCCGTTGTTAGTTTAAGGACATTGCGGTCCGTTGTTAGTTTAAGGACGTTGCGGTCTGTCAGGATTTTGAGGCGAGATTTCGCCGGATACTACTTATAGAGATTGGACTCAGGAAGACAGCGAGCGGACACGAGCATCGTCATCCATCATTAACGTGAGCCGTGACTTGTCAAGCGTAGTATTTCTTAAGGAACCGGCTGTTTATTGGCCGAAAGGGTCTTTCGCCATGCATATCCATGAGCAAGTAGGCCCCACCTTGGTAGACCTTGTCTATGATGTACGGGCCCTCATAGTTTGGCTCGAATTTCCCCCGTTTAGTATGATTGGGGATCATATGTCTTTTTACGACTAGCACAAGTTCGCCTTGGTGGAATGTTCTCGGCTTAGTCAATCTTTCGTATGAGTGTGTCATCCTTTCTTTGTAAGCTTCTAAGTTTTTGTTGCGCCATGAGACGGGTTTCATCGAGGGCATCGAGCTCCTCAAGCCGAAAATGGGCATTTTCTTCATCCGTCGGTTCGTATCGAACTGCTACTCGTAGAGAGGGTCTATGTGACACCTTAGAATGCGGTTAGTGTTAATTAAGCGATAATGCGGATTTTTAGTAAAAAGTTTACCTAAATAGTTTTCAAATATTTTATAAAAAATTAATTAATATTTTATTAATATTTATTTCGGGCTTGCACACACTTGTGCATGTCAACCTAGGGTTAATTAGGGTTAACCATGCTTAAGTAGCCATGACATCTTAACCCCATTTCAATTAAGTGTAGGTATTTATTTAAATTATTTTGTTTTAAAATATAATAATAAGGTTTGAATTTTTTTTGAATTGGGAGAGAGAAGGGGAATGATGAGCATGGGGCAAGCAAGGCTTGCATTAAATGAGGAGAGAGAAGAAGAGGCATGGCTCATACACTAAACTCACACCCTCATTCCTTCATCCCTCACTCACATATACACCCTCATTCTCACTCACATTCTTTCATTCACTTATCATTTTCTCCTCCTCATTTTTATCACCCTCACACCCTCAAACTGAAACCCTAACCCAAATCCTCACAAACCCAAACCAAATCTCTACTAAACCCAACTAAAACCTTCAAAAGTCAAGATCTATCTACTAAGATCACTTGGAGTATGGAAAGCTAGGATTTTGAACAAGTGTGGATAGATAATGACCTCTAAACTGTTAATTAGATTGTTATATTGTTGTGTAGCTTAGTAGTCGCGGTTTAGAACGATAAAGATATAGATTTGTGCACGTATCATATTTTTAGTGTCGTTTAGAGTCTCTGTGATCTTCTACGACCATGAATCCTTACTGTTTAATCTAGCAATATTGTAGTGTTGTACTAGAGGCCCTGAGCGTTCACCTGAAATCCCGACCCTACCCCGTACTGTTCACCCGGCGAGATAGGGACTTTTTCCGGCGAGCTTGGCCTTTTGGGGGACTGGGGGGTTGTGTTTTTTAGGGTAGCTGTCTGCAGTTGTTTTAGAGTGTTTGGCACTGCTAGATTTTTTAGTTTTGACAGTATGCAAAATCTAGAATCAAATTGCTAGTTTTTAGTGTTTCGACTATGCGTGTCATGGTATCCAACACGGTTCGCGTTGTTTGTGTAGCTTGTTGCACTTAGGGTTGTTTTAGAATATCGCTACACTCGTTAGCCACTAAGAGAACACTTGATAGGTTGTTGGAGTCAGTGTATCGATTTAAACGTAGTTTGTACGTATTATTGGTCGATTTCTAAGTTGCACTTGCTATGTTTTGTGTGATATTAGGAGCGAGTGCGGGGACTTCGGACGCTACGAAGAAAGGGAAGCGGGTGGTTGGATTTACCTAGCTCGAGATCCTTGGTGAGTAGATTTAACATCTACGGGAAAATCGCCCGAATGGCGTTAAGCGTCAGGGCTAGATATGACATTATAGTCACATGTTATATGCATATGAGTTGATTGTGCATGAGCATCATTGCATACCATTACTTGTTGTGCCTTGACTTAGTACCCATTGGACATTGCACCATTACTGACGGTTCATGTTACATGAGCACCAAATTGTATGCTACACACACACCATCGGTAATTGCCATGACACGCACAACCTATACACATATGCGGTATTGTATTGTTATTAACATTGAGACGTTGATTCTTGTTCTATTGTGCATATGAAAAGCATCATGCATATATACTTACATGTATATACATATACCTTGCTATAGCTACATATACACCTTTATATGATGTTGCATTTGACTTTGGAGAAATTGGGAACCGCATGATATATTTAAAAACTGGATTCATTTAAAAGAGCGATTTTCCCTTGATATATACATATTACTGTTCTATGTTGCATACATCATAGTTCATGGATTTACGTATTGAGATACAGATTTCATGTGATTTATAGATTTAAGAACCGTAGGGATATTTCAAGAAAGTATGCATTGTTTTGAAAACCCGGTTTCTCTTGATATGATATTTCGGTGCGTCCACCATGAGTTTTCTCGGTTCTGAGACTTGTGTTAGAAACCCGATTCGAGGAGCGGTAGGCACCGTCTGCGGGTACATGGTGGACCCGGTGAGGTACCCGGGGCAAGAACACTCGTATAGTTAGGCGGTGAGCCTGGCAGGGAAGCACTATCTACCGGTGATAGTTTGGACCCGGCGGTTATCCGGAAGATACCGACCAGAGTCGTGAGATGATATAATCCGATCCGGACTGACGGAGCCCGAGTTATGTGGATTTACGTGTCGATGTTGGACACGAGTATTTCATGATGTTTCGAGTGTCGATATTTGGCACTCAGGTTCCATGAGATTTACAGATATGAGGGCCGATCAGAGTGACGACGCCTGAGTTATTGGGATTTACGTGTCGTTGATGGACACTGGTTTTCCATGATGATGATTCATGCATGAGGTTTTATGTGTTATCCCATACTTAGTATTTATTAGATATGCATTGTTTATGTATTGTAGTACCTGATGGAGTACCTTGATCATGATTGTTGTATATCCATATTGCCATAATTATGCTATCAGATTGCATGTGATAGATTATCGTTGTACATGCATATCTGCGATTATCTGTATGATATTACTTACATTCACGAGTTGGCAACTCACCCCCGTTGTGCCACAGTGTTTTGCAGGATTTACCCTCAGAGTAGTCACGGCAGGGCTTCATATTATCTTTATTTTTGCGGATACCGTTACGGTTGGCTGTGAGGCCGTTTGGTATAGGTGGGTTGCGGCTATCCGATTCTATCTATTGTACATCTTATTGTATCTAGTATTCTCCATCTACCACTTTCATGTATTTACTAAGAGACGAGTTGTGAGGACGATATTTTATATTTTATGACTCTGGATGTCGTGCTTGTATGAGCCGGCCTTTATTATGTTGCTTTATCTCTGTAACAACCCTAAACTTTCTGTACAATTTTTTCAAAAATACAGAAAGGGGTATTTTTGCCTGAGCACAAGTTATAAATTTGTTTTGCTTTAGAACAACAAGAAGGAGCTTATAGCTCATTGGTAAGACCTTGCACTGCTGAAACATAGCACCAGAGTTCAAATCCCATCAGCCACATTATTTTTTATATTGATTTCTTTTAATCTTTTTAGAAGCCCGAGAGTCTACACGTGCATAACCCGTAAACCCAAAGGTCACACTAAAAACAAACGAGTCCAGGAGGTAGACCAAACGACGAGGGATACGTGGCGGCGAGGCGGACCCCGACTCGGCCCGACTCAGCCAGCGGGAGAGGTGTGTAACATTTCAGGAAAATAAAATATTATTTTTGGGAATTTTTATAGTTAAATAATATTATATTGAATATTTTAATAAGGCGGTATAATTAAATACCGATAAGTTTGGAGAAAATTATGGAAAATTACTAAAAAGAGGGTGATTTATGTGATTTATGCAAATTATGAAATTTTATGATTTATTATACACTAATTTTGTGCTAATCGCGATTAGATATCGCTAATTAGGCACTAAACGTGTTTTTGCGCATGACATGCAAAAGTCTTTTTTCACACTTGTTACATTTTTCCTACATGATTCTTATGTGTATGGTTATTGCTTTGGGTTTCCTATTGCAAAGAGAAGAAAAGAAAACAAAACAAAAGAAAATAAAAAGAAAACATTAAATTATTAAGGCATGTGCATGAGAGAGAGAGAGGGTGAGGGGTCAACCATTAGTCTTGGCTCATTCCCTCTTCATTTTCACCATCTTCTTTTCTCTCTCAACTCCCATGGCAGCACCTCCTCCCTCCCCCTCTTCAACCCTCACTTCATCACCAAAAGAAACCCAAAACCATATCTCCTCTTCACAAAAAATGTGCACAAGCTCTCAAGCTACTCTTTGGACCAAGAAAGTTTGAGTTTTGGCGTTGTAAAGGATTCATAAGTGCAAAATGAGGTAATTATTCCATCATTAGTGTAGAATTTCCATTCCTTTAGCATCCATGTTAAATTAGAATCGATATTGTGTGGTTTTGGGAACTTCGAAAACTTTAAGTTGAGGATTAGGGTTTGAGTTGAACCCAAAGGTGAAATTAAGGTTAGTAGAGGCTATACAACCCCTGTGGTGATTGATTGGAGACCTAAACCAGAGACTAGAAACCCTATTAGCGAACTTAGAAACCCGATATCGGAAGAATTGTGGATTCTGTGAGTGTATATTGAAATCTGCTAACACCCGGGTGACCTGAAAATTATTTAGCAAAGACAGTGATGCATGCAGGCAACCTAGGATCCCCCGCTGAAACCCTAGCCCCTACCTCCCTAACCTGGCCGCAGATTTAACCCAGAAGGCCGCAATTTGTGGCCTGGGTCCCACCATTTTTGTTCGTGCTTCGTCTGTGGCTCCAGTATCTGTAATCTAGACCCTTGGCATATGCAAAATTGTCTAATCTCACATAGGGTAAAATCTGGGACCATTTTCAAGAGTTGATGTTTTGATTCGGGGTTTCGTTTCTCGTATTTTGAATTCTGGAGTTCTAGTATTGTGTTTTACCTCGTTCACTTGACGTTTGTACGACGATATCGAGGGTTGGTGGTGGTTTTGAAGGCGTGGTCCATAGGTTCTAACCTATAGGCCTTTAGCGTGTCGTTTTGGTTTTCCGATGTGATTTTAATACGCATTTGCGATTGGATTATATGTGTAGGTACCCCACGTGATGTCGAGACGTTGAAGATGAAGATGGCGACATCGGCATCGGCACACAAGAAGCAAGGTGAGTAGATTTATATCTACGGGGGAAGTCGGGTAGATGGTGTATAGCACCCCCGCAAAGTTGTGAGAAAAGAATGGGATATGATATATATACTTTTATATGTTAGGGTGTGATATGAACCTTAGCAAGAAAGTTTTAGGGTTTAGGGTTAGCGAGAATTGAAAGAAGGACTCTAGTCGATTTCTTAGTCCCAAAACCTTAAAGTAAGGATTGCATACACGCACATACACATACTCGCATACATTGATATCCTTGTGCGTATTGGGGACATATTTATATTGGTATATTCATATGCTTGGATGACGAGAATGTTATATGATACTTGGGAATGAGTTGATCTGATCGGGCATGATGCCGTGAGATATTTAGTGCGCGGCCGAGATATGTCATGATGTTATAGCGGGTCGTTGGACGACGATACTATATTAATGATATATTTATGATAGTTGATGAGTTATATATCGAGATATGAGATAAGATATTTTAAGATATTTATAATGGATCGCTTGGGCGATGTATACTCCTATATGATGATAAGTATTGATGACACCGGATTGTATGAGACCGTAGATCAGTAGGCAGATCATGATTAGTGTTGATGATATTAGTAGTGTGCTATTTTTAGATCGGTATCCCTGCTCACGATATGTGATGATGTGGATACCAGATGAATAATGAGATAAATATGATATTTGACCCGTACCCGGATTTAGGATGCCATACGATGGATTTATCGTACGAGAAATAATTATGATGTTAGATCCGCACTCTTGACTCAAGGATGCCATATACGTATATTGTATTGTACGTGATACTATTGAGGCGAGATCACTGAATACTAGATATATATAGATCGACTCAGACTTAGGTGGATTTCCTTACCCTTTTGACTGGGCTCGAGTCATACACTTTTTCAAAAGTGGAGAATCGTGAGTATTTATATACCAAACTGTATGACTCGTATTTTGGGTAGGTATAGTTTTCAGTGTTGCTGTTACTATATCACTTTCTATATATTTATGATGTTTCATCGCATTGCATGCTTGTGCATATATTATCTGTAATTATCATGAAACCCTGCTGTCAGGACACTAGCACCATTACCGATGATGCGTATGCTCCACATACACTTGCTTGCCGGCTTACACACATCTTCATCGGTAATTTCCATGTCACGTACACTTTAGAAAATACTATTCCTTGACATAGCTTGCTAGTTGATAGTTGCGATATGTTATAGCTTTCACATGCTAGTTTAACTATTGCATTAATTGCATGCTATCAGATGCATTCATATATTCATTGGTCATGCAGTATTATAGAGATTTGTGCCGATATTCACTGTTTACTTACTCTTGATTTTAGATTTCGGATTTCCATGAGATTTCGGGATTTGGGGAAACCCGCAAGAATATATAAACTTCTCTCTCCCTCTTTTTAAAATTCAAGTTGCGGTTTTCTCGTGATGTATGAGTCGTCCACCATAAGTTTTCATAGTAGCTGTTGGATTTCGAGACCCGATTCGAGGAGACGTAGGAACCGTCTCGGGTACATGGTGGACCCGGTATGGTACCCCGGGGCGAGATTGATTTTCATGGTGGATGATGAGCCTGGCAGGGACAGACTGCCTACCGGTGATAGCATTTAGACCTGGCGGTTATCCGGAGGATACCGACCGGAGTCATGAGATGGATATAGGCCGATCCGTACTGCCGGAACCCGCGGGCCGATCCCGCAGATGACACGGAGCCTGAGATATATGAGGATTTACGTGCCGATCTAGGCACATATTTATGTTTTGTGTCAATGCTTGACACTGACTTCTCTGTTGATTTCTTGATATATTCTGTTTCCATTCGTCATGCATTCATGCATCATTTATCTGATATGTTGCTATCTGAGGTACTGACACGAGCATATAGTATAAAACCTATACATAGATGGACCAGGATTTTTATTTGAGGATATTACTTGATATGACCTAGGATAGCGTCATGCATGCGATTTCTACTCGTAGATTTTTTCTACTCACAGGTTGGCAACTCACCCCCGTTGTGCCACGGTTCCTTGCAGGTTTTGCCGTACAGGTTTCATTGCGGTTTTGCTGGCACACTATTCCTTCCGGGTGATTGCTTTGGTAGGTGAGATCTTTTGCATCAGGACCACCATTGTATATTTGTTATTTCAGTTGTATCTAGTAAAACTCCATCAACCAGACATGTATTTATTTCATACTAGAGACCAGTTGTATATTATTTAGACCTTAGAGTCGCGCGTTGTATTATCATGGGTTTTCTTGATGTTTTGAGTTTTCTTTTGAGTTTTGATCCTCACCTTTCGGCGTTGTATATTATATTGCATTGTGTGGTTTGTCCATCAATTGACGAAGAGCTAGCTCCCGCTTGGGGATGCCTTTATTCATTACATATGTTTTATCAAGTTTTGTACCCGTTTGGGGTCAGTTTTTACAAAGGAAACTCTGCCGAAATTTTCAGAAAAGATTAGAGATTTTAAAAATGTATACTTCGACTTATGTTGTTAAACTTCTTGCCTTAAAAATTGGTTTTTCCTTCACTCTTCTGCTTTACTTGGTTTGGATTTCTGGGTTTTGGCTTACTTAGATTACGTACGCCTCTAGACGTTTCGTAGTTTAAGTGCCGGTCATATTCCGTACTTTTCGGGTCGTGAAAAAGTTGGTATCAGAGCGTTAGGTTTTACCTTCGGAGTGTAGGATGACCCTTGGTTGATGGAGTAGGTAGCTTGAGTAGAGTGACGTACCGTACGTATGTTCCGCGGCATACTTACGATACGCTACTCCGCTTAAGAAGCCTTAGGATGTACATTTCCTTGCACAGTATTATATTCCTTCCTATGATCTAGCCTCATCGGTACCAGTTATGGTTTTTTTACCACGGTTGTACGGGCACAGAGAGCTACGGCTAGAGTTGCGGTCAGCACGAGCTCGTCACGAACGAAGACTGACCAGGGCGTGATTCCAGGGACGTACGATTTGCATAGATGCGCCGTGTTATTGTGTTTTCGCGCCATGAGCGTTTGATGGATCGCTGTTATGAGATTTCTCGGGCGTGCAGATTTGCACCAGAGGGTTGAGCCACTGGTAGAGGCCAGCCAAAATGTGATGACCATTGATGTATCGCTTATTCATGATGATTGAGGCAATGTTCAGCGTGCAGATGAATGAGCCAGTTGCTGCTGCGAACGACGAGATATTGCCCCAGATGTTGGAGCTATTGCAGTACGAGTGGTACTAAGAGATATAATAAAAGACCGCTAGTCACCAGAGGTGAAAGACTAGGACTTGTGATTCATTGCCTACCCCGATGCGAGGTCATCAGATTGATTGATTCCGGCTAGAGACGACTTCACGCTGATACGTTGAGAGTCGATATAGACGATCGAATGTCAGGAACCCATTTTCCAAGTCTAAAGTATTCGGAAAACAATGCAAGTAATTCTACGGACCCTCTAGAAGAATGAAACCCTAACTCGACATAATGAACATGGAACGCCGGTGAACCTTAAGGTTTGCGGCAGTACAGTGGTGCCATTAGTGAGGCTTGGGTTTTCCCTTCTACGGGTGGTCCATAGGTACTGTGGCATATATTCGATACTATTAAACTGTACCCAAGATGTTGAGCTCTTGGGGGATTATGGAGCCTTGACGAATCGATCGAAAAGATCGACATCATTCGGATATCATGTGATGGGATGTATTGCTTGAGAGACTCCAGATACGAGTATAGCCGTTGGAGCGCAGTCCATGCAGCCACGATGAGACGGGTCCGAAGCAGTCGACAGTAGAGAAAGGTGGAGCAAGAGGCTCGTACGAGATCTTGATGAGATGACGTTCCACTCTGCCGACATCAGAGATGTGATACGCATGCAGAGGCATTGGATATGGGTATATCTTCCAGAAGGAGCCGCGATGAGTATGCAGCCATTCCGGAACAAGAAACAGATTTAGTGAAAGGTAATAATTTCCGGACAGTTCGGCAGAGACGAGATTTGGGAGAGACCTCGACAGGACCTTTCTGGAATATATTACGAGAAGACTTGGACCCAGGAGTGGTCATTTTACGCATACCAGCAGGCCAGAGTTCGGCATCGTCGACGAGACATATTATGAGTGACCATGACAGTTGGCCAGAGATTCTCAGAGGATGTGCTTGAGCGGGACTATTCTGCCATACTTGATTTTGGTATTTTGGGCGGTCTATTCGCATGATTGAGTTTTGATGATTGAGTTTCATGATATTTGTTTTCGTGCACCATGGTTGCACCTACTGAGTATTTACGATTTGTGCACAGTTATTGCACTCGATATCGTTTTCATGCCTTGGTTGCACATGTTTATGATTTCATGGGTTTCATAGAGTTGAGTTGATTTTGTGCATATGTACGCACACGATTTGGTTTTTGCACTCGGTATAGTTCATATATGCTTGCAGTGCATTGATACGTATCTGTGCACCGCAGTTGCACTGGACTACGATTTGATATCATTTGAGGTATAGATTTTGATTGTGATACACGATATTTGTTTTGTGCACCTTGTGCACCTGACTGGATTCGTGCGCATATTTGATGCGCTTGGATTGGATTTTCGCGCATGTTGAGCACATGTTATGAGATGCGATTTTGGTGCACACCAGATGCACTAAATCGGGATTCTTTGTGCATATCAGATGCACCTGATTTTGCTGTCAGGCACACACGTTGCCTCTGACAGGTGTTTTCGTGCACACCCGTTGCACTTAGATTTTTTTTCTGTGCACATGTATGGCACAATTATTGATTTCGATTTCCGTGCGCACCAGACGCACGCGGCATTCTTATGCACCTTTTGGGATTGATTGCTTATGGAGCAGTACGTTTTTTATGATATTTACTATTGTTTTCGTACTGAGCAGGACTAGTCAGAGGACAGTACCTGGATGTACTTTCCATGCATTGATAGTTATCTAAGGGATTTCCAAAAAGAGAGCTATAGTTTCGGTATTTACCTACGTGTCTGATATAACACGAAATGTTTAAAACAAGAGAACCCTTCTAAATTATTTTCAAAACGGCGGGACGTGCATATTAAACTAAAAATATATACATATATGATTATTTTCTTACAATAGACGTCCCTGTGCAGTGTTATGCGCATCGCACAGCGACTTAACACGGTTTGGCATGCATTTCCTTCAGGTGTTTATATGTATAGTGTCGATGTATATCATATTGATTTTCGTGTTGGATTTAGACATTGATGTCTTCCCCATGACTCCGATGATTGCGGGATGCTTGACGGAGTTTTGTTTTTGAGTTATCTGCTCATTGTTCACGCGCATGCATTGCGCTATGATGCGTTTTATGTATTGATGATTTCGGAGCCCCGACGACTTGGACTTTTTACTGAAATGTTTTAGTATTTGAGGGGTTTAAATTTAAATTCGGGAACCGAATTTCTTTAAGGGGGAAAGATTGTAACATTTCAGGAAAATAAAATATTATTTTTAGGAATTTTTATAATTAAATAATATTATATTGAATATTTTAATAAGGCGGTATAATTAAATACCGATAAGTTTAGGGAAAATTGGGAAAATTATGGAAAATTACTAAAAAGAGGGTACTTTATGCGATTTATGCAAATTATGAAATTTTATGATTTATTATACATTAATTTTGTGCTAATCGCGATTAAATATCGCTAATCGGGTACTAAACATGTTTTGTGCACATGACATGCAAAAGTCTTTTTTCACACTTGTTACATTTTTCCTACATGATTCTTGTGTGTATGGTTATTGCTTTGGGTTTCCTATTGCAAAGAGAAGAAAACAAAATAAAACAAAACAAAAGAAAAAGAAAACATTAAAGTATTAAGGCATGGGCATGAGAGAGAGGGGGTGAGGGGTCAACCATTAGTCTTGGCTCATTCCCTCTTCATTATTTTCACCATCTTCTTTCCTCTCTCAACTCCCATGGCAGCACCTCCTCCCTCCCCCTCTTCAACCCTCACTTCATCACCAAAACAAACCCAAAACCACGTCTCCTCTTCACAAAAAATGTGCACAAACTCTCAAGCTACCCTTTGGACCAAGAAAGTTTGAGTTTTGGTGCTGTAGAGGATTCATGAGTGCAAAATGAGTAATTATTCCATCATTAGTGTAGAATTTCCATTCCTTTAGCATCCATGTTAAATTAGAATCGAAATTGTGTGGTTTTGGGAACTTTAAAAACTTTAAGTTAAGGATTAGGATTTGAGTTGAACCCAAAGGTGAAATTAAGATTAGTAGAGGCCATACAACACCTGTGGTGATTGATTGGAAACCTAAACCAAAGACTAGAAACCCTATTAGCGAACTTAGAAACCCGATATCGGTAGAATAGTGAATTCTGTGAGTGTATATTGAAATCTTCTAACACCCGGGTGACCTGAAAATTATTTAGCAAAGACAGTGATGCATGCAGACAACCTAGGACCCCCCATAGAAACCCTAGCCCCTACCTCCCCAAACTGGCCACAGATTTAACCCAGAAGGCCGTAATTTGCGGCCTGGGTCCCACCATTTTTGTTCGTGCTTTGTCTGTGGCTCCAGTATCTGTAATCTAGACCCTTGGCATATGCAAAATTGTCTAATCTCACATAAGGTAAAATCTAGGGCCATTTTCAAGAGTTGCTGTTTTGATTCGGGGTTTTGTTTCTCGTATTTTGAATTATGGAATTCTAGTATTGTGTTTTACCTCGATCACTTGACGTTTTTTCGACGATATCGAGGGTTGGTGGTGGTTTTGAAGGCGTCGTCCATAAGTTCTAACCTATAGGCCTTTAGCGTGTCGTTTTAGTTTTCCGATGTGATTTTAATACGCATTTGCGATTGGATTATATGTGTAGGTACCCCACGTGATGTCGAGACGTTGAAGATGAAGATGGCGACATCGGCATCGGCACACAAGAATCAAGGTGAGTAGATTTATATCTACAGGGGAAGTCGGGTGGATGGCGTATAACACCCCCGCAAAGTTGTGAGAAAAGAATGGGATATGATATATATACTTTTATATGTTAAGGTGTGATATGAACCTTAGCAAGAAAGTTTTAGGGTTTAGGGTTAGCGAGAATTGAAGAAAGGACTCTAGTCGATTTCTTAGTTCCAAAACCTTAGAGTAAGGATTGCATACACGCACATACACATACTCGCATACATTGATATCCTTGTGCGTATTGGGGACATATTTATATTGGTATATTCATATGCTTGGATGAAAAGAATGTTAAATGATACTTGGGAATGAGTCGGTCTGATCAGGTATGATGCTGTGAGATATTTAGTGCGCGACCGAGATATGTCATGATGTTATAGCGGGTCGTTGGACGACGATACTATGTTGATGATATATTTATGATAGTTGACGAGTTATATATCAAGATATGAGATAAAATATGTTAAGATATTTATAATGGATCGTTTGGGCGATATATACTCCTATATGATGATAAGTATTGATGACACCGGATTGTATGAGGCCGTGGATCAGTAGCCAGATCATGATTAGTGTTGATGATATTAGTAGTGTGCTAGATTTAGATCGGTACCCCTGCTCACGATATGTGATGATGTGGATACCAGATGAATAATGAGATAAATATGATATTTGAACCGCACCCGGATTTGGGATGCCGTACAATAGATTTACGGTACGAGAAATAATTATGATGTTAGATCCGCACTCTTGACTCAAGGATGCCATATGCGTATATTGTATTGTACATGATACTATTGAGGCGAGATCACCGACTACTAGATATATATAGATCGGTTAAGACTTAGGTGGATTTCCTTACCCTTTTGACTGGGCTCGAGTCATACACTTTTTCAAAAGCGGAGAATCGTGAGTATTTATATACTAAACTGTATGACTCGTATTTTGGGTAGGTATAGTTTTCAGTGTTGCTGTTACTATATCACTTTCTGTATATTCATGATATTTCATCGCATTGCATGCTTGTGCATATGTTATCTGTAATTATCATGAAATCCTGCTGTCAGGACACTAGCACCATTACCGATGATGCGTATGCTCCACATACACTTGCTTGCCGTCTCATACACATCTTCATCGGTAATTTCCATATCACGTATACTTTAGAAAATATTATTCCTTGACATAGCTTGCTAGTTGATAGTTGCGATATGTTATAGCTTTCACATGCTAGTTTAACTATTGCATTAATTGCATGCTATCAGATGCATTCATATATTCATTGGTCATGCAGTATTATAGAGATTTGTGCCGATATTCACTGTTTACTTACTCTTGATTTTAGATTTTGGATTTCCATGAGATTTCGGGATTTGGGGGAAAACCGCAAGAATATATAAACTTCTCTCTCTCTTTTTAAAATGCAAGTTGCGGTTTTCTCGTGATGTATGAGTCGTCCACCATAAGTTTTTATAGTAGCTGTTGGATTTCCAGACCCGATTCGAGGAGACGTAGGAACCATCTCGGGTACATGGTGGACCCGGTATGGTATCCCAGGCCGAGATTGATTTTCATGGTGGATGATAAGCCTGGAAGGGGCAGACTGCCTACCGGTGATAGCATTTGGACCTGGCGGTTATCCGGAGGATACCGAACGGAGTCATGAGATGGATATAGGCCGATCCGTACTGCCGGAGCCCGCGGGCCGATCCCGCAGATGACACGGAGCCTGAGATATATGAGGATTTACATGCCGATGATGGGCACAGATTTATGTTTTGTGTCGATACTTGACACCGACTTCTCTGTTGATTTCTTAATGTATTCTGTTTCCATTCGCCATGCATTCATGCATCATTTATCTGATATGTTGCTATCTGAGGTACTGACACGAGCATGTAGTATTACACTTATATATAGATGGACCATGATTTTTATTTGAGAATATTACTTGATATGACATAGGATAGCGTCATGCATGCGATTTCTACTCATAGATGTTTTCTACTCACGAGTTGGCAACTCACCCCCGTTGTGCCATAGTTCCTTGCAAGTTTTGCCGTACAGGTTTCGTTGCGCCTTTACTGGCACACTATTCCTTCCGGGTGATTGCTTTGGTAGGTGGGATCTTTTGCATCAGGACCACCATTGTATATTTGTTATTTCAGTTGTATCTAGTAAAACTCAATCAACCAGACATGTATTTATTTCAGAGTAGTGACCAGTTGTATATTATTTAGACCTTAGAGTCGTGCGTTGTATTATTATGGGTTTTCTTGATGTTTTGAGTTTCCTTTTAAGTTTTGATCATCGCCCTTCGGCGTTGTATTTTATATTGCATCATGTGGTTTGTCCGTCAATTAACGAAGAGCTAGCTCCCGCTTGGGGATGCCTTTATTCATTACATATGTTTTATCAGGTTTTGTACCCATTTGGGGTCAGTTTTTACAAAGGAAACTCTGCCAAAATTTTCAGAAAAGACTAGAGATTTTAAAAATGTATATTTCGGCTTATATTGTTAAACTTATTGCCTTAAAAATTATTTTTTCCTTCACTCTACTGCTTTACTTGGTTTGGATTTCTGGGTTTTGGCTTACTTAGATTACGTACGCCTCTAAACGTTTCGTAGTTTAAGTGCCGGTCATGTTCCGTATTTTTCGGGTCGTGACTGGGTGAATCGGCCGGCGGCGCCGGCTGACTCGGATCCAACTCCGAATTTTCTTCACTCCACCTGTCTTTTGGCCTGCCCATAACCTCTGTTCTATTTATTTTCCTTGCACATTAACAGAGCCAATTAAAACCCAATTTAAATCTTTTTAATGCATTTTTTTATCAAAACCTAACCTTAATTTTCCCTATAAATACCACTCCATTTCACACCCCCTCACTCACAAACTCTGCCAAAACTCTCAAGAAAAATCCCAAGAACTTTTGTGTACAAGTGGAATTAGCGAAGGGCGAAGCTCCGACGAACTTCCGACGACGATCCAAGAAGCTCCCGGTGACGAAACGACGCACCGGCACCTCCTACCACTCTCTCTTCCTCTTCTCTAATCTATAATCCAGTAAGTCCCTCCTTTCTCTTTTCTTTTCTAATCTAAAACTTGTATTTCTAAAACCCGACGGAAGCGGAGTTAATCCGACTTCCGATTCGGTTTTCTTTAAAAATTTCCAATTTTCTTAAATACAACAATACCAAACCATCACATCATGATCATTAAACATTAACAAAACATATTGACAAATTTCATATCAAAATAATTCCTATTTTACTTTTTATCGCAATTTTACAGAAAAATACCATATAGTTTAGTTTCGACATAAAACATCATTACCCCTTGCTATACCTTTAGATAGTTCACGAGGTAATGACCTACCTCCTCACAATGCTCATATTAACATAGCAAGATGATCTTTGGGAACATAGTTTTGGGAAAATACTATTTTACACAAAACTACCTTTAATTTATAAAAACCATTTTCTACAAGATTATGTATTTTTAACAAATCTTTCCAAAGCACCGCTACAACCCATTTTGGGGAACCCATTTAGGATGGTGTGGATTATCGCACATTCTCTGGCTTAGTAGTGCGAGATGCAGACCTCCACAAGGAGCATACGGTCTCGAAAGATTTAAAAATACAATTTTCTTTAGAAAATGTGATTTCTATTATAAATAAAACTTATATTTTTAATAAATATATATGTAATTAATATCAGAATATCTATTTTTAATATTTATAATATTCCACATTTCCAAAATTCAAAAAAAAACATTCCATTTACAAGAAAATACCAAACAATTCCAATATTACAAATAAATACCTTATATTATGAAAATAGGTTTTATTCACTAGAAATATCACTATGATAAAATATACATCAATGAAAACTTTAAAGTCCATAATAAAATACTTGAGGTGTATTTTAAAAATTATACAAAATTATTTTTACATAAAACACCCTCAAGTAATATAAATTACAATAAGGACCCTAGTAAAATACTTGAGTTAATCCGACTTTCGATTCGGTTTTCTTTAAAAAGTTCTAATTTTCTTAAATACAACAATACCAAACCATCACATCATGATCATTAAATATTAACAAAACATATTGACAAGTTTCATATCAAAATAATTCCTATTTTACTTTTTATCGCAATTTTACAGAAAAATACCATATAGTTTAGTTTCGACATAAAACATCATTACCCCTTGCTATACCTTTAGATAGTTCACGAGATAATGACCTATCTCCTCACAACACTCATATGTAACATAGCAAGATGATCTTTGGGAACATAGTTTTGGGAAAATACGATTTTACAGAAAACTACCTTTAACTTATAAAAACCATTTTCTACAAGATTATGTATTTTTAACAAATCTTTGCAAAGCGCCGCTACAACCCATTTTAGAGAATCCATTCAGGATGGTGCGGATTATCGCACATTCTCGGTCTTAGTAGTGCGAGATGCAGACCTCCGCAAGGAGCATACAGTTTCGAAAGATTTAAAAATACAATTTTGTTTAGAAAATATGATTTCTATTATAAATAAAACTTATAGTTTTAATAAATATATATGTAATTAATATCAAAATATCTATTTTTAATATTTATAATATTCCACATTTCCAAAATTCAAGAAAAACATTCCATTTACAAGAAAATACCAAACAATTCCAATATTACAAATAAATACCCTATATTATGAAAATAGGTTTTATTCACTAGAAATGTCACTATGATAAAATATACATCAATGAAAATTTTAAAGACCATAATAAAATACTTTATTTGTATTTTAAAAATTATACAAAATTATTTTTACATAAAACACCCTCAAGTAATATAAATTACAATAAGGACCCTAGTAAACATAGGTTTAAGCGGGACCAGTCTCTTGATTCTCAAGGAGCCGGAGATATGGGTGCTTACCTATTTAAGGTAGACAACTTAACAAACGGTGTTATCAACATGGTAATCGTTTTTGAAAAAAACACAAATCCTGCCGCCCATGTGCTGCAGTTACCGATAACACCAAAACCTAATTCAGAATTCAATTTCTTTTCTAAATTGTCTGACTCGGACTGAGTCTCAATATAATCAATCTGACTTGAATGAGATTCAAGTATATATAACAATTCAATATGAATCCATATATTCAATCTGTTCAATCTATCAATTTATACAACTTGACTGAACCGAACCATGGATATACATCCATCTACATGATTCTCCAGTTACATCCATTTACTGATATCATGGTTTCAGCAAGTCATCCATCTATACAAGATAATACAATTTACAATACAATACAAATAATACAATCAAGACATCGTGGGGTTTATAAGGGGTAGATTGGTACGGAAGGTGTTAGAAGTGGCACGAGACTGCAACCATAAGACACCTAACCTGAATTCAATCACCGTTGTTCCGGGTATTTTGACGGAGCCTTGTACTCTATATACCATAGCCTCTGGTCTAGTGAGACTCCTCTCGTATACACTGGCCTCTTCTGTACTAAGTTACAAACAACAGTGTTAACACTAAATACAACATTATAATAATATAATACAACTTTAAAAACTACACTCTCTCTCTGTCTATTCTACTTCTTCCTTATCTTTGGGATTTACCGAGCGATTTGTTCGCTGACGACATTCCTTCTCTTTCTTCTTTGGAATATTGTCAGGTGGATCGGACCTTTAGGAGATCGAGCCCACTAGCGAGGATTTGAACCAGCTAGCTTTCGACCCAGAGCTTTAGATTCCTTGTACACATTTACATTCTGTACTTTCCATTTCTGTTATGCCACTGTTTAGGCATTGCTTTCCATTACATGTATTTACTTTTCAGATGTACTGTAAAAAGAATGTAAATAAATAAAGTTGTTGTTCAATATATATCTATTGTCATTGTCTCTTGTGCATTTTACTTATATTGCTTATATACGCTTAGCGTGTTTACTTCAGAGTAAATACGTAGCGGCCTCGTCGCGTCCTCTGCCCGTATACTGGGAAGCGGGGCGTGACAATCTCTTTTTATGTTGTTTTCATTATATTGTCAATTTTTTCGCTACGGCGTCGTATATTTATGCTTGTGGTGGTTGTTTCCGCCTTTGGGCGTGATTTGCTCCCGTTTGGGGATGCTTTACTTATATCATATGTTTGTACCCGTTTCGGGGCTAGTTTTTACAAAGGAAGTGCTTCCGAAATTTTTAAGAAAATAAACTTAAGTTTAAAGATTTTTACTTGAGATTTCCAAATGTTTTTAATAATGTTTTTATCACTTACTACTTTTGATGGTTTAGATTTCTGGGTTTTCGGCTTACTTAAATTGTGTTACGCCTGTTGACGTCACGTGGTTTAAGTTCCAGTCACGTGCCAAATTTTGGGTCGTGACAAAATTGGTATCAGAGCGCTAGGTTTTACCTTTTGGAGTGTAGGATGACCTTGGTATGATGGAGTAAGTAGCTTAAGCAGAGTGACATAGCGTGTGTATGTTCCGCGGCATACTTACGACATGATACTCCGTTTAAGTGACCTTAGAACTTGTTGGTTGAAATTCCTTCCGTGATTATATATATCCTTGTGATTCGATTTCTACGCTCTTATCGAATCCTGTTTTCATTTCCAGCTATTATGCCGCTGAAGACTACAAGGGCTCAGAGAGCGGCCGCGAGGGCCAAGGTCAGAGTTGGCTCATCAGAGATGAGGACTGACCAGGGAGATACGCCCGTTGTACAGGAGCAGGTTGATCCACCTTCGACAGACCGTATTACTAGGCTAGAGTCCGGTATGCAGGATTTGCGCCAGATGATGGGGTCGTTAGTTGAGGCCAGTCGAGCGCAGAGATAGGAGGTTGTCCCACCTGTCACGGGGACCGCGATGGTGCCTATGGTTCAGGCAGAAGTACCTGCAGCTACGGAGGTTATCACCGTATCATTATCTGAGTTCATGAGGCTGAAGCCTTCGGTCTTCACCGGTACCGATACAGCTGAGGATCCGCAGTCGTTTATCGATCGGATGGCCAGGATCTGTCGTTCGCTGAGATGCTCCGATACGAGATGGGTAGAGTTCGCAAGTTTTCGTCTGGAGGGTCTTGACCAGACTTGGTGCGAATCTTTAAAGAGGGGCAGAGCCGCAGGTCTTTCTCCTATGACCTGGGCTGAGTTCGTGACGGTTTTTCTTGCCCGATTTCTTCCACAGAGCGTTAAGGATGCTCGAGCTCGCAGTTTCGAGTCGTTAAGCCAGATTCCGGGAATGATGGTGGTAGAGTATGATATTCAGTTTACCCAGTTATCCGTATATGCTCCGTATTTGGTAAATACTGAGGAGATGCGAATCAAGAGATTTGTTCGAGGCCTGATTACCCAGTTGTTCTTCGCTATCTGCTCCAAGCATTTTGACACATATGCAGCCACAGTGGACAACTCTATTGGTAAAGGAGCGTATTTCTGAGACGTCGGTCATTCCGAAACCAAAGAGGATTCATACTGATTTATCAGCGCAGAGGCAGTTTGGCAGAGACCGCGATGGATTCGTTATAGGCCATGTGGGTAGCCGGAGCGTGAGACGGGGCCAGACATATAGTTTATACCCACAGGGCCAGCAGTCGTCGCTTGGATGTTTTGGGTGTGGCAGTCCCCATCACCGCATCAGAGATTGTACTGAAATACGCCAGAGGGAGGCAGCGGTTCCACATGTTACCTTACCACCTTCACCTCAGAGAGCGTTGCCTCTTACACCTGTTGTTGCTCCACGTCAGACTTATGCTCAAAGTGGTCGTGGTCGCAGAGGGTTTGTTCAGAGAGGATGGGGTGGCAGAGGCGGAGGACAGCCAGTTGCTGGTAGAGGGCAGGCATAAGTATTTTCTTTGACTAATCAGGACACGCAGACGTCCAATGCAGTGGTTTCAGGTACTCTATCAGTATGTTCATTCGATGCACAAGTTTTGTTTGATCCGGGATCTATGCACTCATATGTTTCTACACACTTCGTGCCGAGGTTGGGCCGAGATTCGTGTTTGCTAGATCAGCCGCTTGTCGTGAATACTCCGGTTGGCGAGTCTTTTGTTGTGCGACATGTGTTTCGGTCATGTGCCGTTCGTATTGGAGATAGAGATTCGTCCGTCGACTTGATCCTTCTTAAGATGTTGGACTTCGACGTTCTCCTGGGTATGGACTAGTTAACTACTTGCTACGCGTCCGTGGACTGCCGCGAGAAGACAGTCAGGTCTGTTTTGCCCGGCGAGTCAGTTCTTGTTATGCAGGGGGACCGTGGTACCGCCTCTTACAGTTTGATTTCAGTCCTTTGCGCTAGTCAGCTTTTGAGGAGAGGATGTCGGGGATTCTTATCTTTCATTCGTGATACCGGAGCCACAGTAGATTAGTTGGACCGGGTTCCTATCGTGCGAGAGTTTCCCGACGTTTTTCCCGATGAGTTACCTGGATTGCCGCCAAAGCGTGAAATTGAGTTTTGCATTGATTTGATCCCCAGCACGGGGCCTATTTCTATACCGCCTTACCAGATGGCCCTGGCGGAGCTTAAGGATCAGCTGTAAGAGTTGCTTGATAGGGGACTTGTACATCCGAGTGTTTCACCTTGGGGAGCTCCTGTTCTGTTCGTCAAGAAAAAGGATGGCAATTTGAGGTTGTGCATTGATTATCGTCAATTGAATCGAGTTACGATGCAGAATAGGTATCCTTTAACTCGCATTGACGATTTGTTTGATCAGCTCCAGGGTGCGGGACATTTTTCCAAGATTGATTTGAGATCAGGTTATCATCAGTTGCGGGTTCGGAGTGAGAACATTCCGAAGACTGCTTTTCGTACGTGCTACGGGCATTATGAGTTTTTGGTGATGTCGTTCGGACTTACTAATGCCCTAGCAGCGTTCATGGATTTGACAAACCGGATTTTCAGGCCGTTCCTCGACTAGTTTATTATTGTGTTTATTGATGACATTCTGGTTTATTCCAAGAGTCGAGAGGAGCATGAGCAGCACTTGAGGATTACTTTGCAGACATTGAGAGAGTACCAGTTGTTTGCTAAATTCTCGAAGTGTGCCTTCTGGCTTGATAGTGTTGACTTTCTGGGTCATGTGGTTACGGGAGACGGTATTCGTGTGGACCCGAGGAAGATCGAGACCGTACAGCTTTGGCCCAGACCTATATCAGTCACAGAGGTCTGCAGCTTTTTGGGCTTAGCCGGTTATTACCGCCGTTTCGTACAGACTTCTCGAATATCGTTGCACCGCTGACCGGACTGACCAGGAAGGGGGTTCCTTTTCTTTGGACTGAGGCATGCGAGCAGAGTTTTCAGCAGTTGAAGACTCGGTTGACGACTGCACCAGTTTTATCTTTGCCTTCTGGATCGGGCGGCTATGTCGTTTACTTTGATGCTTCTCGAGTGGGGCTCGGTTGTGTATTAATGCAGCATGATAGAGCTATCGTTTATGCCTCTCGGCAGCTAAAGAAGCATGAGCAGAATTATCCCACTCACGATCTTGAGATGACCGCGGTGGTCTTTGCGCTTAAGATTTGGAGACACTACTTGTATGGGGAGTCGTGTCAGATTTTCATGGACTACAAGAGCTTGAAGTACATCTTCCAGCAGCGGGATCTGAATTTGAGGCAGCGCTTTTGGATGGAGCTTGTGAAGGATTATGATTTTGAGATCCTTTATCACTAAGGCAAGGCGAATGTGGTAGCCGATGCTTTGAGTCGTAGGCCCGGAGGTACCTTGTCCCAGTTGAGCGCAGTTCAGAGACAGTCTTCTGCTGATTGGCAGATCTTGTGTGTCAGTAGAGTACAGTTTGAGTTCACTTCCACTGGGGGACAGCTTGCTCATGTCCACGCCCGTCCACTTCTACTAGATCGTATTCATGAGGCACAGCCCATCGATGCCCGTTTGTCTGAGATTCTTGAGCATGTTCGGCAGGGTAGAGATTCAGAGTTTGAGATTGATGACCAGGGTGTGCTGCATTTCAGGACTCGTTTGTGTGTACCTGATATTGATAGGTTAATACGCGAGATCCTAGAGCAGGAACATCGCTCGGCTTTTAGTGTTCACCCAGGTTCCACCAAGATGTACCGTGACTTGAGAGTGGTGGGCAGGGATGAAGAGTGATGTTTCGGATTTCGTTTCGAGGTGTCTGACTTGTCAGCAAGTCAAGGCTGAGCATCAGAGACCGGCCGGAGAGTTGCAACCTTTACCCATTCTGGAGTGGATATGGGAACAGATCTCCATGGATTTCATTGTGGGTCTACCCAGGTCCAGTCGAGGGTATGACTCCATTTGGATGATTGTTGACCGGTCGACGAAAGCGGCTCACTTCCTTCCAGTGAAGACCACTTTCGGTTATGCTCGGTATGCTCAGTTATACATTGATAATATTGTGCATTTGCACGGCGTTCTCACATGCATCGTATCCGACAGGGGCACCCAGTTTACTAGCCATCTTTGGAAGAAGCTTCAGGAAGTTTTGGGTACCCGATTGAGTTTTAACATCGCTTTCCATCCGCAGACCGATGGTCAGTCAGAGCAGACTATACAGACTCTGGAGGATATGCTTCATGCGTGCGTGCTTCATTTTGGTGGCAGTTGGGATCGTCACTTGCCATTGATAGAGTTCTCCTACAATAACAGTTATCAGGAGACGATTCAGATGTCACCTTTTGAGGCTTTGTATGGTAGAAAGTGTCAATCGCCAGTCTGTTGGACCGAACTCAGCGAGAGCAGGATTTTAGGGCCCCGGCTAGTTCAAGAGACTACGGAGAAAATTCAGTTGATTCAGGATAGGATGAGAGTAGCCCAGTGCAGACAGAAGTCTTATGCCGACCGTCGTCGTCGCAGGCTCGAGTTCGCAGTGGGGGATCATGTATTCCTACGGATTTCTCCGATGAAGGGCGTAATGTGATTTGGGAAGAAAGGGAAGCATAGTCCTAGATTTGTAGGTCCTTTTGAGATCCTTGAGCGAGTTGGTACCATTGCCTATCGTTCGGCACTTCCACCCAGTTTTCCGGATGTTCACCCCGTATTCCATGTATCGATGCTTCGCAAATACATTCATGACCCTTCTCACATGATTCAGCACCAGACCGTTCAGCTAGAGCGCGCTCTTTCGTTCACCGAGCAGCCGGTAGTTATATTGGATCGGCAGGTGAAGAAACTTCGGTCAAGGTCTTGCCATCTGTGAAGGTTCTTTGGCGTAGCCCGAATAGTGAAGAGGTCACTTGGGAAGCCGAGAGCGAGATACGGAAGAAATTCCCTCATCTCTTTGAAGGTACGCATAATAAGATTTATAAATTCGGGGACGAATTTCTTTAAGGGGGGAAGATTGTAACACCTTAGAATGTGATTAGTTTTAATTAAGCGATAATGCGGATTTTTAGTAAAAAGTTTACCTAAATAGTTTCAAATATTTTATAAAAAATTAATTAATATTTATTTCGGGTTTGCACACACTTGTGCATGTTAACCTAGGGTTAATTAGGGTTAACCATGCTTAAGTAGCCATGGCACCTTAACCCCATTTCAATTAAGTGTAGGTATTTATTTAAATTATTTGGTTTTAAAATATAGTAACAAGGTTTGAATTTTGATTGACTTGGGTGAGAGAGGGGGGAATGATGAGCATGGGGCAAGCAAGGCTTGCATTAAATGAGGAGAGAGAAGAGAGGGCATGGCTCATACACTAAACTCACACCATCATTCATTCATCCCTCACTCACACATACACCCTCATTCTCACTCACATTCTCTCATTAACTTATCATTTTCGCCTCCTCATTTTTCATCACCCTCACACCCTCAAACTGAAACCCTAACCCAAATCCTCACAAACCCAAACCAAATCTCCACTAAACGCCACTAAAACCTTTCAAAAGTCAAGATCTAGCCACTAAGATCACTTGGAGTATGGAAAGCTAGGATTTTGAGCAAGTGTGGATAGGTAATGACCTCTAAACTGTTAATTAGGTTGTTATATTGTACTGTAGCTTAGTAGTTGCAGTTTAGAACGATAAAGATATTGTTTTGTGCACGTATCATATTTTTAGTGTCGTTTAGAGTCTCTGTGATCTGATACGACCACGAATCCTTACTGTTTAATCTAGCAATATTGTAGTGTTGTACTAGAGGTCCTGAGCGTTCACCTGAAAACCTAATCCCACCCCGTACTGTTCACCTGGCGAGATAGGGACTTTTTCCGGCGAGCTCGGCTTTTGGGGGGACTGGGGGTTGTGTTTTTTAGGGTAGCTGTCTGCAGTTGTTTTAGAGTGTTTAGTACTGCTAGATTTTTAGGTTTTGACAGTATGCAAAATCTGGGATTAAATTGCTAGTTTTTAGTGTTTCGACTACGCGTGTCACGGTATCCGACACGGTTAGTGTTGTTTGTGTAGCTTGCTGCACTTAGGGTTGTTTTAGAATATCGCTACACTCGTTAGCCACTGAGCGAACACTTGATAGGTTGTTGGAGTCGATGCGTCGATTTAAACGTGGTTTGTACATATTATTGGTCGATTTCTAAGTTGCACTTGCTATGTTTTGTGTGATATTAGGAGCGAGTGCGGGGACTTCGGACGCTACGAAGAAATGGAAGAAAGTGGTTGGATTTACCTTGCTCAAGATCCTCGATGAGTAGATTTAACATCTACGGGGAAATCGCCCATATGGCGTTAAGCGTCAGGGCTAGATATGACATTATAGTCACATGTTATATGCATATGAGTTGATTGTGTATGAACATCATGGCATACCATTACTTGTTGTGCCTTGACTTAGTACCCATTGGACACTGCACTATTACTGACAGTTCATGTTGCATGAGCACCAAATTGTATGCTACACACACACCGTCGGTAATTGCCATGACACACACAACCTATACACATATGCGGTATTGTATTGTTATTGACATTGAGACGTTGATTCTTGTTCTATTACGCATATGAAAGGCATCATGCATACATACTTACATGTATATACACATGCCTTGCTATAGCTACATATACACCTTTACATGATGTTGCATTTGACTTTGGAGAAATCGGGAACCGCATGATATATTTAAAAACTGGATTCATTTAAAAGAGCGGTTTTCCCTTGATATATGCATGTTACTCTTCTATATTGCATATATCATAGTTCATGGATTTACGCATTGAGATACGGATTTCATGTGATTTATGGATTTGAGAACCGTGGGGATATTTCAAGAAAGTATGCATTGTTTTGAAAACCCGGTTTCTCTTGATATGATATTTCGGTGCGTCCACCATGAGTTTTCTCGGTTCTGAGACTTGTGTTAGAAACCCGATTCGAGGAGCGGTAGGCACCGTCTGCGGGTACATGGTGGACCCGGTGAGGTACCCCGGGGCAAGAAGACTCGTATAGTTAGACGGTGAGCCTGGCAGGGGAGCACTACCCACCGGTGATAGTTTGGACCCAGCGGTTATCCGGAGGATACCGACCGGAGTCGGGAGATGATATAGGCCGATCCGGACTGACGGAGCCCGAGTTATGTGGATTTACGTATCGATGTTGGACACGAGTATTTCATGATGTTTCGAGTGTCGATATTTGGCACTCAGGTTCCATAAGATTTACAGATATGAGAGCTGATCAGAGTGACGGTGCCTGAGTTATTGGGATTTACGTGTCGTTGATGGACACTGGTTTTCCATGATGATGATTCATGCACGAGGTTTTATGTGTTATCACATACTCAGTATTTATTAAATATGCATTGTTCATGTATTGTAGTACCTGATGGAATACCTTGATCATAATTGTTGCATATCCATATTGCCATACTTATACTATCAGATTGCATGTGATAGATCATCGTTGTACGTGCATACATACGATTATCTGTATGATATTACTTACTATGCACGAGTTGGAAACTCACCACCGTTGTGCTACAGTATTTTGCAGGATTTACCCTCAGAGTAGTCGCGGCATGGCTTCATATTATCTCTATTTTTGCGGATACCGTTACGGTTGGCTGTAAGGCCGTTTGGTATAGGTGGGTTGCGGCTATCCGATTCTATCTATTGTACATCTTATTGTATCTAGTATTCTCCATCTACCACTTTCATGTATTGACTTAGAGACGAATTGTGAGGATGATATTGTATATTTTTTGACTCTAGGTGTCGTGCTTGTATGAGCCGGCCTTTATTATGTTTCTTTATCTCTTTTTATGTTGTTTTCATTATATTGTCTATTTCTTCGCTACGGCGTCGTATATTTATGCTTGTGGTGGTTGTTTCCGCCTTTGGGCATAATTTGCTCCCGTTTGGGGATGCTTTATTTATATCCTATGTTTGTACCCATTTCGGGGCTAGTTTTTACAAAGGAGGTGCTGCCAAAATTTTTAAGAAAATAAACTTAAATTTAAAGATTTTTAACTGAGATTTCCAAATGTTTTTAACAATGTTCTTATCACTTACTACTTTTGATGGTTTAGATTTCTGGGTTTTCGGTTTACTTAAATTGTGTTACACCTGTTGACGTCACGTGGTTTAAGTGCCAGTCACGTGCCAAATTTTGGGTCGTGACGCTCTATCTCCAAGGGAGTACTGCTTCCGTGCCAAATACCAACGCGAATGGCGTTGTATTCGTGTTCGTCTTGAACGTGGTCCGATAAGCCCAGAAAGCTTCATGCAATCTCCCGTGCCAGTCCTTCTTATTTCTGGACACCGTCTTCTTTATGATCTTCATCAAGGTCTTGTTGAAAGCCACAGCTGGACCGTTAGTTCGGGGATTATAAACCGAAGAGTATCTCCAATCTATCTTATGCTGTTGTGCGAAGCGGCTGATCTTATGGTTTCTGTAGGCCGACCCATTATCCCAGATGATCCATCGAGGAGTGCCGAACCGGTAGATGACATGTGTCCTGAAGAAATGGAGGATGTTCTTCGTCTTCACATCCCTTGGTGGCACTGCCTCTGCCCACTTAGAGAAGTAATCGGTTGTTGCAAATATGAACCGATGTCCCTTGGACGATACTGGCTCGATGGGCCCGATTATATCGGTTCCCCACGTTTTGAACAGCCAGCTAGCCAATGTTGGTGGTAGCGGATTTGGGTGTTGGTGGACGAAGTCTCCATGAATTTGACACGAGTGACACTGCTTCGCATATTCAAGGTAATCCTGAATCATCGTGGGCCAGTAGTAGCCCATTCTCTTGATCTTCAGCTTCATCTTTGGCCCGGCCAGATGGGAACCGCAGAGTCCGTCGTGAGTTTCTTGGACGACCCTTCTAGTTTCTTCTGGTCCTAAGCACCTTAGCCACAAACTATCGAACGATCTCTTATATAGATTATCCCTGACGAAGGCAAAAGACAGAGCTCGTTTCATGAGCTGATGTCTTGAAGATGCACTTTCGTGCATTCGATGGGATTTGAAATAGTCTATGAAGACTTCTCTCCAATCCTTAGTCTTTTCTTCATCTTCCATTTGGCAGGCTGCTTGTTTGGTCGCTTCCTCTTCTTCAGACGTCTCCGGAGATATCTCTACGGGCGCGAGAATCCGGCGGCTTTGCACAATGATCCTTACATCATCGAGGTTTTCTTCGGCCAGTTTTTTAGCTAGCTTGGCTAACGCATCCGCCTTGCTATTCTCTGCATGCAGAATGCTTTCCAGAATGTAAGAGAGGATTTGTGTCAACAATTGCTGCACTATCTCGCCATATTTTACCAACTCTATTTTGCATGTCTGATAGTTGCCATTTACTTGACTAACGACTAGCTGGGAATTTCCATATATTAGGAGGTTTTCGATTCCCATGTCGACAGCGATCTCAAGGACTGTTATCAAAGCTTCGTACTCAGCCTCATTGTTTGTTCTCGGCTCTGTTAATAAAATGGTGAAACGCATTATCCCTCTGTTGGGAATTCACCCGCGTGCGCAAACGCGTATATTTTGGAAACGGATATGATTTTAAGGAAATGGAATGTGCACACGAGATCGTTCTCGTTTTAAAATTTATAAACCGCAAGTGCACGGCGCGTTGTAGCAAGCCAACAAGTATGGGTCGATCCACAGGAAATTGTGTATTAGGTCTTGTGATTTAAGGTTCAACAAATAATGAATTGGTTAGTTTGTCACAAAAAATATAAAAAAACGAAAACAAGGAAAATAAGTTAAGAAAGAAGTGGTTGTGGTTTTGGCTCGGAAGGTCGAATCACGATAATTCCTTCGACGCTCTCTTGATCATGAGTTGTGCGTCCTTATGTCGATCCCAGCATGAAGCATGACTTGTCAAGACGGTTGCGAAGCACAAATCATCAAATTCCGATATTCGCCGCAAAACACGAAACGAGTCTGTTTTGTTCACTTACCGTTTGTATGTCCAAGCTTGAGGTATCAACACTAAGCACAAGGGTTAGCAAGCATACGACAACATAAAAAACACAAAGTAGCGAGTGAGAGCAAATAGTTTTAGTGTTAACTTTGCTAAGGGTTTGTGATAATATAGGGTGTATGAAAACTGAGGCTTTGTCAAGCACTTGGTCACAAAATACCGTATTTAAACTTAGCGAATTTAACACCAAATTGATTTTAACTTAAACATTGTGAAATGGGAAAAGGGAGTAAGTATGGTATATGAAGAGCTTACAAAGTAACCATGGTTTCAAAGTACCATATCGCATTAATACGTAAACAATCTTTAAGTTAGAATCAAATTATAAGCACATTAAACATGAACAAGAGAGGAGACAAAGCCTTTCATCTCACTTCCTTACCATTACCGCAACCAAAGAAGATTAGTTACACATAATAATGAAAAGAAAAGCAAAGCAAGTAAAGAAAAGAAAGCAAATAACAAAGAAATATATTAACACTTGAAATTGAGTTACAAGATATTGGTAACTTGTTCAACCTCCATAATGAAGCTCTCAAGAGAAAGCTTCAAGAGGGAAGAATAAGAAGAGACCAAGTTAAAGCCCACTCACTCTCAAGCCCAAACCAAAACCAAAAGAAACTAAAACTAAACAATATATGAGAGATGAGACCCCTTCCCTTCCTCACTGATGTAGGGTGTTTTTCGTCACCCCAGTGAGATGGGAATATGCGCGCGCTTGTCAGGCGTACTACAGATTCCCCCTGCCTAGGGTAGGACGGGGTTTAATGATTGTGGGGATCCGAATCTCCGGCAGCCGTGGACTAAACTGCCGTTAATTACCCCTCGCCTTTGGGGCGAGGAAACCTCCGATTAACGGGTTAAACATGGTCATGCGAACCCAATATGCGGTGTGCGTGTGTTCTGTTTTGAAAGGGGGGTTTTGGATATATCGGGAGCCACGCAGAGTTTTTACGGGGGTCCCGCTACCCGGATAGCGGGCTGGGGGTCAAGGGGGCTAGCAGCCCCCTTGCGGGATTCGGGGCAGCGCCCCGGCCCGAAAATTTTTTGGAGGGGGAGAATGTTGCGGAGTATGTGTATGTGTACATTTGTATACAAATGTATATATATACATATATATATAAATAAAGGGGAAAAGGCATCCAAAGGATGCGTGGGGCAGCATCTTGGGCGCTGTGCGCTTAGGTGCTGTGCGCTCAGGCGCAAGCGCGCCACGTGTCGGCACGTGGGCGCTTTGCGCATGAGCGCTGCGCGCAGGTGCGCAAGCGCGCGCGCCACGTGTCGGCACGTGGGCGCTTTGCGCATGAGCGCTGCGCGCTGGAGCGCAAGCACGCACGCCACGTGTCGGCACGTGGGCGCTTTGCGCATCGCGCTGGTGCGCAAGCGCGCGCCACGTGTCGGCACGTGGGCGCTTTGCGCACGAGCGTTGGCGCGCCATGTGTCGGCACGTGGGCGCTTTGCGCACGAGCGCTGCGCGCGAGTGCGCAAGTGCGCGGGAGCGCAAGCGTGCAGGTGCGCAAGTGCGCGCGCCACGTTTCGGCACGTGGGCGCTTTGCGCATCGCGCTGGTGCGCAAGCGCGCGCGCCACGTGTCGGCACGTGGTCGCTTTGCGCACGAGCTCTGCGCGCTGGAGAAAAAGAGGGCTTTTAGCCCCAAAAACTCTCGAAAGAGAAATTAGTGGAGTTAAACTCCTGAACAAAGGGAAAATGTTTTGGTTGGGGAAATGGGTTCTTCTCCTTCCTCCTCTGTTGGCTGGCTCAAGAGATGTGAGATCTAAAAATCTCTTCTTTTTGAGATCTAATGATAGATCCAAGTTCCCCTATGTGGGTTTTGTGGTGAAAAACTAATTTGTTTTGAAAAAGGAAGAGTAAAACTCTTGATTTAATTCAAAAGAAAGAAGAAGGTTTTGGAACCTTGGAGAAGGAAGAAAGATCTCAGATCTAAAACTTTTTTTTGGAGAGAGAAAAAGTTGTTGAGATATTTCATTATCTTTGCCTTTATAGGCTATACATTTTACACATAGCTCCTTGGGCTTCACAAAATGGCATTTTGCCTATCCCATGGCTCATGTGCCATTTCTTTTTGCACATAAGCCATGGGCTTTACAAAAATTTGGCTTTATGCCTATTTTTCTTACATTTATCCGAAAATAAAATAAAAGAAAATGCAACAAAATTATTTATTACAAAAATTTTATCTTGGCGTGGGGGAGGCCGGCCGCTTCATGTTCGGGCTCGACCCGGGCATGGGCCCACTGGATCTGGGCTTGGGCTCACTTGGCTTGGGGTTGACTTTGATTTTGACTTGGTCAACCGGGGTGTAAATTTTTACCCCAACAAATTGCCCCCTATCAATAAATGCACACCACATATGTGGGTCGTGTGCATGAAATTGATGGATCTTCTTTCACGTGGAGGCGACTTGATTTGGTTCCGGCTTTTTGGGAAGCTGGCACTGCCCTTTTTTTACGACATGGACGGTCGTTGCTTGACATGTCTCCGAGACGGAGTGTCCGTGATAGACGTTTTCCTTGGCCCGGAGTTATCTGGTTCCCGCTTTGTAGGAATCCTGCGCTGCCCTTTTTGCGACTTGGACGGTCGGTGCTGCCCTTTTAGCGACTTGGACGGTCGATACTGCCCTTTTAGCGACGTGGACGGTCGGTGCTGCCCTTTTAGCGACGTGGACGGTCGGTTCTGCCCTTTTTGCGACTTGGACGGTCGGTGCTGCCCTTTTTGCGACTTGGACGGTCGGTGCTACCCTTTTAGCGACGTGGACGGTCGATGCTGCCCTTTTAGCGACGTGGACGGTCGGTTCTGCCCTTTTTGCGACTTGGACGGTCGGTGCTGCCATTTTTGCGACTTGGACGGTCGGTGCTGCCCTTTTAGCGACGTGGACGGTCGATGCTGCCCTTTTAGCGACGTGGACGGTCGGTGCTGCCCTTTTAGCGACTTGGACGGTCGGTTCTGCCCTTTTAGCGACGTGGACGGTCGGTGCTGCCCTTTTAGCGACTTGGACGGTCGGTGCTGCCCTTTTAGCGACGTGGACGGTCGTTGCTGCCCTTTTAGCGACGTGGACGGTCGTTGCTGCCCTTTTAGCGACTTGGACGGTCGATGCTGCCCTTTTAGCGACGTGGACGGTCGATGCTGCCCTTTTAGCGACGTAGACGGTCGGTTCTGCCATTTTAGCGACGTGGACGGTCGATGCTTGATTTGACTTGCTCTGCTTCTTGCAATGCCAGGGGTAGACTTGACTTGCTCCGCTTCTTGCGGTGTCGGAGTGGAAGTTGACTTGTTGATTTTGATTTGGGTTGACATCAGCATCGCTATACTGGAATATGGTACCAGGAGCGAATCATCATCTGTCATGGAGAGGATTTTGGGATTTTGGTTTTTGTTTGGCATCTGCATTGCTGCACTGGAATAATGCCAGGAGCAACTCATCATTTGCCCTGAGAGGATTTGGGAGAAATTGGGATTGTTTTACGCCCGTGGATTGTATACGGTTTTGCAGGATGTATGATCCAGACCGTAGGGCCGGAAAAAATTTTGGGACTTTGTCGGCGTCTGCATCGCTGTACTGGAATATGGTACCAGGAGCGACTCATCATTCGCCGTTGGGGTATGGAATTTGGAATTTGGTTGGCGTCTGCATCGCTGCACTGGAATATGGTACCAGGAGCGACTCATCATTCGCCATTTGGGGATTGGGGAGCGATGGCTTAGGAGACAAGTTTAGATCCCTATCGCCTAAGGCTTTTCAATTTTATGGGCCGTGAGGGTCCCATAAAAGCATTTCCTCCCTACGAGTCGTAAGGATCCCGCAGGTGTATTTTCTCCTTAAGAGTCGTGAGGACTCCTAAGTGTGTTTTTCCTTTATGAGTCGTAAGGATCTCACAAAGGTTTGTTCTCCTCACATATCGTGAGGACACATGAGTGGGTCTTATCAATGGAGCATCATTCCCAAAGCGGAGACCGGCCGCGTAACTGGTGATTACGGTGGGGCATGGGTATGATGAGAATTATTTGAGCCCGTGGATTGTATACGATGGTCAATTTGGGGACCCACCGTAGGGCCGGAGAATTTTGAGAAATTGGATTTTGGTTGGCGTCTGCATCGCTACACTGGAATATGGTACCAGGAGCGACTCATCATTCGTCGTTTGGGGACTTGGAATTTGGATCTTGTTTGGCATCAGTATTGCTGCACTGGAATAATGCCAGGAGCAACTCATCATTTGCCTCGGGAGGACTTGGGATTTGGGTTTTTGGTCGGCATCAGCACCGCTAACACTGAAGCGAAATGCCAGGAGCGAATCATCATTTGCCGTTGCCCGTTGGGGAACGATGGCTTAGGAGACAGGTTTGGGTCCCTATCACTTAAGGCTTTTCAATTTTATGGGCCGTGAGGGTCCCATAAAAGCATTTTCTCCCTACGAGTCGTAAGGATCCCGCAGGTGTATTTTCTCCTTAGGGATCGTGAGGATTCCTAAGTGTGTTGCTCCTTTGTGAGTCGTAAGGATCTCACGCAGGGGTTTTCTCCTCACAAGGTCGAGAGGACTTTGCGAGTGTATTTCATCTCTTTTCACGAGTTTGCGTCCCTTTCGGGTTTTCACAGACTCGCCGGTAGTCCTGCTGTTTTTACTCACGGAGCCCTTTCGGGTTTTCATCCGTGCCCGTTTTGCTTGTGGACATACCGTTTATTTCTTCTTCTTTTTCTTTTTTTTCTTTTCTTTTTTTTTTTTTTGGCCGCTGGTGGGACTTTAAAGTAGTCTCACCGGCAGGATTTGGGAGAAATAGGGGTCATTTACGCCCGTGGATTGTATACGGTTTTGCAGGATGTCTGATCCAGACCATAGGGCTGATGTGCTCAATTCGCCTGCGACTTGGAGCATTCATGTGTAGTATTTCTTGAGATATCGTCCATTGATGGGTGGCATGGGCCTTTCTCCCTCTGCACTTATTAGTTGGTAGGATCCTCCGTCGAACACTTTCTCAATGACGTATGGTCCTTCCCAGTTTGGCTCGAATTTTCCCTTGGCATGTCGATTGAGGATGATCGGTCTTTTGAGGACCAACACCAATTCACCTTTCTTGAAAGCACGGAGACGAGTTATCTTGTCATAGGCCCGTGACATTTGGGCTCGGTATAGCTCCAGGTTTTGCTGCACCGCGAGCCTCTTTTCTTCGAGGGCATCGAGTTCTTCAAGTCGAAGGAGCACATTTTCCTCTTCTGTCAACTCATGCTGAACGGCCATTCTTAAGCTTGGAACTTCGACTTTGAGGGGGAGGACCGCCTCCACTCCGAAGAGCAATGAGTATGGAGTGGACTGAGTTGGAGTACGGTGCGTGGTACGATATGCCCACAATGCCTCGTGAAGCTTGAGATTCCAGTCTCTCTTGTTGGCTGACGCATTTTTCCTCAGGAGCTTGCATAGAGTCTTATTGAAGACTTCGGCTAGCCCATTGGCTCTTGGATTATAGATGGAGGAATATCTCCAGTCTATCTTGTGCTGAGTAGCGAACCTTAAGACATTGAAGCTCTTGAAAGAAGGCCCGTTGTCAGATATGATTCTTCTTGGTGTACCGAAGCGGTATAGAATGTTATGCTGGAAGAATGTCAGAATATCTTTTGTCTTGACTTCTTTTAGCGGGACAGCTTCAGCCCATCTGGAGAAGTAGTCTGTGGCGGCCAGTATAAACCGATGGCCTTTGGATGACGGAGGATCAATTGGGCCAACAATGTCGGTGCCCCAGACTTCGAAGGGCCACGACGCCACCGTAGGATGCAATGGATTGGGATGCTTGTGAATAAAATCACCGTGAATTTGGCAGATATAACATTTCTTTGCATGCTCTCCGCAGTCCCGTATCATGGTGGGCCAATAATACCCAAGCCGTTTAATTTGCAGTCGCATCCTGGGGCCAGATTGGTGAGCACCGCAAACGCCCGAGTGAACATCTTTCATGACCTTTTGGGCTTCGGCTAATGACAGACACCTGAGCCAGAGTTGGTCATATGACCTGCGGTATAACGTGTCATTTACAAACACGTATCGGAGAGCTCTTTTCTTCAGCTGAATCCTCGCAGATTTTTCTTCGGGAAGCTTGTCATATCGGAGGTTCTCTATGAAGGGTTCTCTCCAATCGGGCTCGTCTTGAACGATCGAAGCTTCTTCGGCGGGATTGCTCTTCTGTTCCGCGCTTTCCTCTTCTCGTAGAGAGACAGGGGGTAGGATTTGCCGGCTCCTGACTGTGATCAGAATTTCATCCATGTGAGGATCAGCCAGCTCCTTGGCCAAGCGAGCGAGTACATCAGCCTTTCCGTTCAACGCTCTAGGGACTCTCGTTAGTTCAATATGAGTGAACCGTTTTATGAGTTCCACCACTCGACCTCTGTACCGAGCTAACTCGGGTTTGTATATCTTATAGTCGCCGCTTACTTGGTTGACGACAAGCTGGGAGTCACCGTAAACTCGTAGCCGACGGATTTCCATTTCTACGGCGAGCTCCAAACCAGCTATCAGAGCTTCATACTCAGCTTCGTTGTTTGTCCGAGGCTCGGTGAGAGCGAAAGAACGCCGTAGGGTTCCCATTGATGGTGTGATGAACACCAATCCTATCCCTGCTCTTATCTCCGGGATGCTTGATTTACTGGAGGTTCTTATTGATGAGGCTCCATCGAAGTAGAGCTCCCAACATGGCCCATCTTCCTTGAGGTGTAGCACTTGTTCGTCGGGTAACTCACAATTTAGCGGCGACCCTTCTGGTATGGGATGAGCAGCGAGAAAGTCTGCAAGGGCTTGCCCTTTTACTGCTTTCTGAGGAGTATAAACTATATCAAACTCAAGTAGCATGACAGCCCATCTTGCCATCCTGCCGGCTAGGCTTGCTTTGGTCATCAAGTGTTTGAGCGGGTCGACCTTGGAGATCAGCATAACCCGATGAGCCAGCAGATAGTGCCTCAGCTTCTTCACAGCAAATATCAGAGCCAGGCATTGCTTTTCGATTGGGGAATAGTTGTATTCCGCCCCGACTAGAGTTCGACTGAGGTAGTAGAGGGCATTTTCCTTTCCCTCCTCGTTATTCTGGGCGAGGAGCGCACCGAGTGACTCATCTAGCGCGGCAGTATAGAGAATCAATGGTTTATTTGGAATGGGAGCGGCCAGCACTGGAGGGTGCAACAAGTATTGTTTGATGCTTTCGAACGCTGCTTGACATTCGGTATCCCAGATAAAAGGAGCTCCTTTCTTCATGAGCTTTGAGAAGGGCCTACATCTTCCTGATAAATTTGAGATAAACCTCCGTATATAAGCAAGCTTGCCTTGAAAAGATCTTAGCTGCGTCAGACTCTTCGGAGGGGGCATCTCCATGATGGCCTTTATCTTTGATGGGTCAACTTCGATCCCTCGATGTCGGACTATGAAGCCCAGGAATTTTCCCGACGACACGCCAAAAGCGCACTTCAGAGGATTCATCTTCAGATCGTATTCCCTCAGTCTGGTGAGAACGGTCCTGAGATCTTGGATATGATCGGCCTCGGCTTTAGTCTTGACGACCAGATCATCAACATAGCATTCGACGACTTTATGGATTAGGTCATCAAAGATATTAGTCATTGCCCTTTGATATGTAGCACCTGCGTTCTTCAGTCCGAATGGCATTACCTTGTAGCAATATATTCCGATCGGGGTTCGAAATGCTGTGTGCTTCTCATCCTCAGGCGACATCTTGATCTGATTATATCCAGACGAGCCATCCATAAAGGTGAACAGTTCGTAATTTGAGGTGTCATAGACCATCATTTCCATGACCGGTAGCGGGAAGTCGTCTTTAGGACATGCCTTGTTGAGGTCCCTGAAATCGACACAAACTCGGATCTGCCCATTTTTCTTCTTCACTGGGACTATGCATGCGATCCAGTCTGCATATTTCTCTTCCCTGATGAAGCCGGCATCGATGAGTTTCTTGGTTTCCTCGATGACCTTTTCTTCCAACTCCCTTCTCATTCTTCGAGGAGCTTGTTTGACTGGCTTAGCATCAGGAGATATAGCCAGCTTATGCACGGCTACCTCAGGAGAAAGGCCAGGCATTTCTTTGTACGTCCACGCGAAGCAGTCGACGAACTCACGCAGCAGGGCAATTATCTGCTCTTTCATTTCCTCCGACAAGAGTGAGCTGATGTAGGTCGGCCTTGGATTATCGGGCGTTCCTAAGTCAATCTCGGCTAGCTCATCAAAGGTTGCTTGTCCGCCATCTTCGAGCTCTTGAGGAGCTTCTTCTGGCTCGGCTATCTCGTCATCATCATTTGATCTTTCACTGGCCTCACCAACATGGATCATGTAGCACGCTTTGGAATCAGGTTGAATGTAGCCTATGCCCCGTCTATCTGGAATTCGTCCATCGATGAGTGCTCGGACCTGGGGCGAATACCATAGCCCTTCGTAAAACTTTGCTTCGGACTCCGTTTGATATAACCGGCATCCGCACTTTTTAAAGTATTCCCGCATCTCGGGCGCATAGTATCTGGGATTGAGGACGACTCTTATGCCTCTCTCATAGGGAAGGCACATGCTAGAAAGGTTGTCCGGGTGCACAACGGGGTTTGACCTGTAAAACAGGATGCCCTTCTGTCCATTTTTCCTCCCGGGCACGTAGAAAGTTTCCAGCTGGTCCACGGTAGAGACTGACAATGCGTCGAGCTCTTTGCACATCCGTTCCAGCACCCTTGTGATGGCCAGGGACCCTTCTGCGACTTCGAAGGTCTCTCGTAGTTTCGCTTGCTGCACGGGGGGCCGATCTGCACAGCTGTTGCACGGCAGGTCCTCTTCTTCTGACTCTTCAGTGTCACTGCCAAGATGAGGGCGGACTTTACTGCTAGACGGGCCTTCGGTAACAGATTCGTCCGTATCGCTGCCGAAACGAGGGCGAGTTTTACGGGAGGACGGGCTTCCAGCATCGGACTCATCAGTGTCGCTGCCGAAATGCGGGCGCACTTGGGTATTTTTGCTTTTGAAAGTGACAGCCGGTGCAGATTTTCTTTTTAGTCTTGGGGCCGGTCTATCCTCAGTCAGTTGTGGCTTAGCATTTTGGTGGTTCATAAAGTACCGAGAATCTTCATACCTGACTTCATGCACACCGAACGGCTGGATGTCTCCGTCAATGCGTCTTTCTTCGCCATTTTTAGTATACTTCATGCATTGATGGAGAGTTGACGGAATGATGCCGTAATCGTGGAGCCATGGCCGCCCTAAGAGAATCTTATAAGACGTGTCGGCGTCGATCACGTATATCTTAGCTTCAGTTTGCAGATCCCCGAATTTGATTGGCAAAGCTATAGACCCCAGAACTTGCTGGTAATTTTGGTTGAAGCCTTGAATGACAATCCTTTCCCTTGACAGGTGTCGGACGTCCATTGACAAACTCTTCAGAGTTCGCAAGTTCATGATGTTCACTGAGGACCCCGGATCAATCAATATGCGATTAATTCGATCTCCGTCGCCGTACCCGGTCACGTAAAGCGGCCGATTATGCTCAGCCGTTCCCAGTAGCAAGTCTTCATCCTTAAATGTGACTGCGGCGGCATACAAAGCGTGTTGGGCTTCTTTCATATTAATTTCCGCAATGTGAGCCTGGTACCGCTCGGGGTTTTGTAGAGCGTGAATGAGAACATCTCTAAGCTCCTTAGATAGGACCAAGACGTCGTAGATGCTCAGGAGAGACGGAAGCTTCCGGAGATGTGCCAAGACATTATAGTCCACCGAGGAAGGACTTATGTTTTCATCAATCGGTTCTCTGCCATCTTCTTCATTAGCGACTTGTTTTTCCTTCCCTTTTGGGGCGTTGCCCTGATTTGGCGGTAGAGCCCTGCCGCTTCTAAGCTGGATTTGATTGGCCGTTGTGGCGAGCTCCTCATCCTCTTCAGGAAAACAGAGCTCATCCTCGGAGTCACTGCCAAGATGGATGGCGTAGCAGGTCACTACTGGGATTTCTTCATTGGAGTCTTCTTCTAACTCCTCCAGAATTTCAGCCGCTTGCACAGGGAAGAACTCCTTCAATTGTACCAATGTTCTTTCCCTTTGTTCATATTCTTCGAGGGAATCGATATATTTTTGAATGGTCGATCTCCCTGCAGACTCTTTTTTGCGCCGAGCTGCACTTTTCTTCTTCTTGAGCTTCTTGGATTTTGAGCCTGATGGAGCCGCATTGGCAGCTGGACTGGTAGGCTTCTTCTGTCCTTCCCATTCCATCCTGGGCTCTTTCTGAAGCAGCTTTAGCATCTTCTTCGTCTTATTAGATATGTGCATACTCCATGGAGACCGCGATGAGTCCATCTCATTTCTCGGGGCAGCGGGTTCGGCTATCTGCTCCCAGAAGGCTTCAACTTCTGTCTGTATAAAGTTGGTGGTTGCAACTTGGTTGTTCACCAACACGCTTTTAGACAGCTCGATCTCTCCAGCCTTGTACTGCTTCTCGACCCAGTCTTTGAAGATATAGCAATCCTCGATCGCATGGCTCACTACTCGGTGGTACGGGCAATACAGAGGATTGTCGGTCATTTTTGCTTCTTGGGGTCTTTTCGACTCCGGCAATTGTAGGCCGTTGTTCAAGGCATCTTTAAATATCTTGCGAACCTTGTCCCTTCTGAAAGAGTAAACCTTGTTCTTTTTCTCCTCTAGGGTGGGCCCATCTCCTCCCAGCAATGGCTTTCGAGACCGGTTAGTTTTGGATTCGCCCGCCCTTCGCTTTTCTTCATTTTCGGACGCATTGAAGACATTGGTACTGCTGGAACTCCCACTTCTACGGTTGTCGTCCCGCTTGCTTTTCCAGGTTTTGTCTCTCTGAGAGTCCGGCGGGGACTCTTGCTTCGAGCGTTCCAGCATCTGGACTTTCTTGGTTAGCTCCTGAAATGTCTTGAGGCCCGCTGTACACAAGAATGGGACCATCCAATTGCTGAGGTTCCCAATAAGAAGGCTGACGGACTGGTCCTGCTCCAGCGGCGGTTCGCACTTGACCGTGAGATTACGCCATCGGGCGATAAAGTCAGTGTTGCTTTCATTCTTCCCCGGCTTGGTCCTCACAAGGTCGGCAATGGAGATTTTATCACTGACGCTCATGAATCTTTGCCGGAACAGAGACTCCATTTGGGCAAAGGTAATGACGGACCCGTCTGGTATGCTCGCGTACCAGTCGAAAGCGACACCGGTCAGGCTGTTGACAAATTGACGAAGAAGGAGCGCGTCATTGCCCCCTGTATTTCCGCACGATGCTTTGAAGTGGGCAACGTGCTGATTTGCATTCCCCGTTCCATCAAATCTTCCGAACTTATGAATGACGTAGCCGCTTGGGAACTCGATCAGATCGTATTGCGCGGGATATGGCCGGCCACTACTGCCGATTTCTTTCTGAGCTTCAGCTTCGGCCACCAATGTTTTAACCTTGCTGGTGACCAAATCCATTATCCGATCCTGTGTTAGCGGGATAGTGCTATCAGGGGCCAAGGCGTCCCCAGAAGCGGAGTGCGGCCGGCTTTCATGCGGCTCGACCAGTCTTGGTCCTAAAGAAACAGGCATTGGCTGCCTCGGTATGTCATCACCCGGCTGATTAGTAGCGGCTTGTGCTTGATTGGGAGGTGCTCGAGCAATTTGAGCCGTAAGCTGCATCACCACGTTCGTTAAGTCGTCAATCTTCGAATAGAGCTTGGCCATCTCTTTATCTTTTCTCCTGAGCTGTTTTCGAAGCTCTTGAAGCAGCTCTTGCTCCGCAGTCCTGGGGAGGAAAGTTGGCTCTTCCTCGCTGTCCGAGCTTGACTCTGCATGGACCGAGGGGTCTTTCTGCCTATCATCCTCATCGAGAGGGTTTTCTTCATCTAGCGGGGGCGGCTGTTCTTGGGCGGCGGCAACCACATTCAGGCTAGATTGGGCTTGGGATGTGGTGGCCCCGTCCTTGCTTTTGCTGCGAAGGTTGTCGCTGGGGCGCCCGCCCGCCATATAGACTGTATGGATGATATATCCGGCCGTCTTTCTATCATTGGCAGCTGATTTTATGGATTGCTGTCTTGACCCCCTTGTTTCGGTAGCTGGTAGTCGATTGAAGGCGGCTGGCCTAACCAGGTTCTTAAATGGTGCTGGCGCATCTTTTCTGGGTTTTCCCCGCTGCTTTCGTGCGGCACAGAGCGCTTGATAGACTCTTGATGAGACAGTGTCATACTTCTTCCGTTGGGGCCGGGACACGTCTCTTTGTGGCACTGTTCGGACCGCTGTCTTCTTGATTCTGGCGGTCATGGCGTTTTTCTGAACCCACTTCAGAGGCTCGAAGGAATTGCTGATTCTTACGTCCGACTCAGCCGTCGTCGCGGGGAAACCCTGCACTTGGAACTTCACATGGTTCCATTTGGCCGAAGCCTTGGCCCTCTTGTTGGCTCGATACCTGAGCCGCTTCTGCCTTAACTTTTCTGTTCTAAGCACCTGGCAGACTTCAACTCTTTGGGAAGACGTCGCAGACCGGGCGATGGAAGGCCTTGGAGATACGCTCGATTGTGCATTTGTTGGAGTAATCGCGTGAGCTCGTCCGCAACATTGGATGTTGCCCTTTGTACCGGAGTTCTTGCCCCCCGCTGGAGCACCAGAGAATCGTTCACACACCGTCTTGAGTTTCGGTTGTGGTGCCTTGGCGATCACGACATTCGGCCTCTTGCCCCTCGAGACCGGCTTGGCTGCCTGTTCCGCCGGGATCTCCGCCAGATGAGCACTCCCGGCAGGGTAGATGATGACGGAGCCAAACTGGCGGGGCGGTTCCTCCCACTGTCGACTGAGGCTCGCGGGGAGAACCACACGAGCGTTGATCTTGACCACGTACGGAATCGGGGTCACGTTGGAAGCTGAGTTCGTCTTGGGAGACATTGTCGTCGAAATTTGATTGCTGCACGAAAAGAAAACATCATTTCAGTATAGGCAATCGATATGTGTATTGATTGAGTTCGCATGAACGTTTAACCCGAAATATGGGAGGAGAGATTGGGTCCCACCGGGCGTGCCAGAATCTGTAGGGTGTTTTTCGTCACCCCAGTGAGATGGGAATACGCGCGCGCTTGTCAGGCGTACTACAGATTCCCCCTGCCTAGGGTAGGCCGGGGTTTAATGATTGTGGGGATCCGAATCTCCGGCAGCCGCGGACTAAACTGCCGTTAATTACCCATCGCCTTTGGGGCGAGGGAACCTCCGATTAACGGGTTAAACATGGTCATGCGAACCCAATGTGCGGTGTGCGTGTGTTCTGTTTTGAAAGGGGGGTTTTGGATATATCGGGAGCCATGCAGAGTTTTTACGGGGGTCCCGCTACCCGGATAGCGGGCTGGGGGTCAAGGGGGCTAGCAGCCCCCTTGCGGGATTCGGGGCAGCGCCCCGGCCCGAAAATTTTTTGGAGGGGGAGAATGTTGCGGAGTATGTGTATGTGTACATTTGTATACAAATGTATATATATACATATATATATAAATAAAGGGGAAAAGGCATCCAAAGGATGCGTGGGGCAGCACCTTGGGCGCTGTGCGCTTAGGTGCTGTGCGCTCAGGCGCAAGCGCGCCACGTGTCGGCACGTGGGCGCTTTGCGCATGAGCGCTGCGCGCAGGAGCGCAAGCGCGCGCGCCACGTGTCGGCACGTGGACGCTTGCGCGCGCGCCACGTGTCGGCACGTGGGCGCTTTGCGCATGAGCGTTGGTGCGCAAGCGCGTGGGCGCTTTGCGCATCGCGCTGGTGCGCAAGCGCGCGCGCCAAGTGTCGACACGTGGGCGCTTTGCGCATCGTGCTTGTGCGCAAGCGCGCGCGCCACGTGTCGGCACGTGGGCGCTTTGCGCGTGCCACGTGTCGGCACGTGGGCGCTTTGCGCTTCGCGCTGGTGCGCAAGCGCGCGCGCCACGTGTCGGCACGTGGGCGCTTGGCGCTTCGCGCTGGTGCGCAAGCGCGCGCGCCACGAGCTCGGCACGCTGGAGAAAAAGAGGGCTTTTAGCCCCAAAAACTCTCGAAAGAGAAATTAGTGGAGTTAAACTCCTGAACAAAGGGAAAATGTTTTGGTTGGGAAAATGGGTTCTTCTCCTTCCTCCTCTGTTGGCTGGCTCAAGAGATGTGAGATCTAAAAATCTCTTCTTTTTGAGATCTAATGATAGATCCAAGTTCCCCTATGTGGGTTTTGTGGTGAAAAACTAATTTGTTTTGAAAAAGGAAGAGTAAAACTCTTGATTTAATTCAAAAGAAAGAAGAAGGTTTTGGAACCTTGGAGAAGGAAGAAAGATCTCAGATCTAAAACTTTTTTTTGGAGAGAGAAAAAGTTGTTGAGATATTTCATTATTTTTGCCTTTATAGGCCATACATTTTACACATAGACCCTTGGGCTTCACAAAATGGCATTTTGCCTATCCCATGGCTCATGTGCCATTTCTTTTTGCACATAAGCCATGGGCTTTACAAAAATTTGGCTTTATGCCTATTTTTCTTACATTTATCCGAAAATAAAATAAAAGAAAATGCAACAAAATTATTTATTACAAAAATTTTATCTTGGAGTGGGGGAGGCCGGCCGCTTCATGTTCGGGCTCGACCCGGGCATGGGCCCACTGGATCTGGGCTTGGGCTCACTTGGCTTGGGGTTGACTTTGATTTTGACTTGGTCAACCGGGGTGTAAATTTTTACCCCAACAACTGATCTGGCTTTTATAGGCACCCAAAAATATTAAACAAGTAATAAAAATAAGATGATGTGACTGCAATGAAGGGACAGAGAAAAGATGGGGACAAATGGGGCAAGGGGACCGGCGAGCTCGGATTATTTGGGGGGGTGGCCGGCCAAAATCCGAGTGTAAATGCTCGAGTTGATGTGGTGGTCTTGTGTCTACTCCAACATCATCATGGTGTTGTTTGATTTGTCTAAAATAATCTGGTTTGCACTAAGGACTTTGGAGGGAAACATGAAGCATTACATCACATCACAACTTTATGCATTTAACACACATCACCTCACATGTGCCCACCACTTGCACAATTCATCATTTGTGTGTGCCAAGGCAGCCCCGCCATGGTCCATGTACCAAAGAGTTGTGTGTACGCTTGTATTGTGTTGGACCAAAATTGTGTGCATACATTTATTTGCAAAAGAACTCTTTAGATATCGGTCGGTTTCCTGTTCTGATTGTAGTGTCGGCTCCCAAACGTTATATCCGTGATTTTGAATGTGTTTCCAGTATTTAATCACGAACACCTGTAATCTGTAATTACTGAGCAGACACTGGTTAATAGCACCGATATATAACAAAATAGATATTGAATGAGCGGTATTAAAATACAGTTTTCTGAGATGAACAAATACCCCCAAAATTATTTTTTGCTCGTCCCAAGCAAAACAAAAAATCCTAGCCTCACTTTCGTAGGGAACGCGATTGCACTGAGCACGTGCAACAGGCCGTTAAACCTCTAGGTGTCTCTAGTAGGAGAAGTGTTGTCTGCTGAGGGTTTTCAGCGGATTACACCCACAAAATCCAGTCAAGTTAGTATTGCGCGGAAACTGTTGATTCCAATCTTAAGTTTAGATATCAAAGTTGGAAGTTCTATCACCCAAGTTAGAAACGTTAGACCCTATTTTTCACTCCTCACAATTTGTTTAACATAAACGTATACGCGTCTTTTCGTGATTGTGCGGATAGTGTCCATAAGTTTTTAAGAACTTTGATTAGGGTCATCATGTCATAATTACAGACCAGGATAGACTTCTAAAGGATCACACGAGTTTGAAAGGAGTTAAGATTTTCTCAAGTTTTTGTTCTCAAGTTAGGTTTCAGGTCAGAATTTCAATCGTTTTTAACAGAGAACCTAAGTCTTATTCTTCATTCCTACCTTTCACCTGTTTTTGTTCATACACACCCTTCGTTATCGTGCAAAACGTCTTTATATAAACTTTCATATCTCCGTAAGAAAAACTGTTTTATAAGAAAACCTGTCTCCGCCAAGATTATTTTCCCACAAAGAACCGTGAAGACTTTTAATTCGGAGAGAACACTTGCTTAGCTTGTTTTATTTGGCGATTGGAAACTTAGTGAGCTTTGGGTCAATGACTCCCAAACCAGATGGTTTTAGGGCATTAGGTGTGGATGTTAGTGTATATGCCCTAGGGGCCATTATTGTATCATACTAGCTTGTATATTACTTAATGGAAGCTTGGGATATTCACAGTTATATTAACAGTCTTGCTCAACAGTCTTGCTCAACATAGTAGCATGCTACTTGGTTTATATCTATCTTAATATGTGTATATATTTCTTTTAGCATATCACGAATACATATTGATAGAGCCCTTAGGATCTTGCTTGACTACCAGCGTTGTGATGGCAGCACACTGGTGGGGGCTGGGTAGTCAACAAGCACATCCTTTTTCAGGTCCCTAGTCGTAGGATTATCGAGACAGGGCATCGATACTCCAGGGTAGACTAGTGTATACGCTTCTCGTCCCAGCAGGGGAGATGTTCTGTCCCACAGCCATCAGTACGTTGTACTGGAGATAGTATGCAGGTGCTCGTTGGGTTACGGGTACACCGAACATGACTCGTAGGGAACTGTTGGTTGGTATTATACCCATCGTCAGTTAACAGTTCCCAGGTGACATGAGTACAGCATAGTCCATTGACTTGACACTGCTGCTTCGCCTCGAGTGTGTTCCCACTGTTCTTAGATTGCTACCCTACCACGGCTCGACTGAGTCGTGCAAACAGGTAGCAGTTGGGTGCAGTCCCGAAGCACTTGGAGGCAGTGGCGGTTAGATAGGATTCGTCTCTCCCGGTATTTGGGGTTGATATCGCACTGTATTTGGAGAGCCATTACGCAAGGTCCCTGGCCAGGGCAAGCAAGATTTACTGGTAGATGTTCTGGTAGTTTCTCAAGGTGTAATGGGCTTTACTCCGACATGACTTATACCGCTATTAGGGGACTGACGCTTGCCGCCCCTAGGCCTGATATGCGATAGTCCTAGACGAACAGACCGGACTTTACGGAGATTGTCACATCAGGCTCAGTAGGATTTCGGATGGGTTTCTTCATTGGCCTTCTTTTCGACATCTACCTGGGGACCGTTACGTACAGTTAGTACTACTTGCAGCCTGTGGTTAAACCCACTGCCAGCGTAATGTCGAGTCTTTAGAGTCCCACACAGAGGGTTTCTTTGCTTCGGGCAAAACGATATAGAGGTCGTATGGTTTTACGACAGGGTTCGGACATATACGTGTATTTGTGCACGTATGATATTCGGACAGATTATACTAGCGGGCTTTGGTTTAAGCCAGATTCTAGTATTGGATTATTGGATTTCTGCAGTCTCGGTATATCCGTGTTTTTCATAAATACGGATGGGAGGGGAATTCTCGTAATTAGTTGGGAAGCTTCTAGAAGAAAGGTGACTTATTTAGTTTTAATTCATTTATGAATTAAACTAAATGAGGTGGAGGAGATGAGGTGTTATTATCATTAATTGCACCATGACTCATGAGATGATTCATCTCAAGAATTAAATGAAGCATGGATGATATTTGTGCAAGATATTTTTATGCTTCATAATATTCAAAGTGAGTAAGGTTCAATTCATTATCACAAAACACTTCTCTCTCCTCAAGCTCTCTCTTCTTCATTCTAACCCTAATCCTCTCATGAGTTGAGAAGCCTAGGGTTAGCAAGACTAATCAATCCTTAATCCATCTTTATATTCTCTAGGTCACTTAGATTAGCACTCTAAGTCACTTAGTTACCTCAAGTTAGAGGTTAAAGCTTGTAGTAGGAACTCTCGGGTGGATCTTCTATTATATCGAGGAGCCGACAAGGAGGTGCCATCCTTTCCACTCCAAAAGAGCCCAAGTTATGAAGGAGGACGGCGAGAAGAGAAGAATGACTTGGAACTTTAGGTATAATCTTCTTACCGAGTAGATAATACCTCTAGTTAGTTATGTTAGATATGGTTTAGCAAAGATCCTTATGCTTAGTCGATGTTACCTTGTTTAAAATGATTGTTTTTACTTATTCCGCCTCCCCGCATCTTGTGGGGTGTGTAACGTCGACTTACAGTGGTATCAGAGCCTACTAAACCATATCTAACAGTTTAAACAACAAGTTAAACTACGAAACCGAAATGACACGAAAACAACGAACCCCAAGATGTAAGTTTCTGTCGATTTTCAAACCTGCTCTGAAAATTATTTAAACAAGTACAGAGTGATATTTGAACAGTTAAAAGAACACTAAACAAAAATGAGAGAATTCCTCAAAATTCGAGCCGGCGATATGCCTAGGGTTTCCGGCGAGCTCGGCCTCCATATGGGGAATTGCCTTGATTTTTTTTGTGTGTCTTTATCACTTAGATCTTGGGTTTCAGGAGTTGTTTATTTTTTCCAATTTTAATTTTACTGAAAATTCTTTACTGTGGCAAATATCGTGTGTTTCGAAGTCACAGTTTGAAGTTGTTTAATGTTTCAAGTTCAGTTTTATGTATTCGTAAACCTCCCCTAATTGCTATATTTCGGTTAGCAGGGGGTTGCACATTTCTGTAATGGTTACTTTATGTTTGTGAATATGAACTTGTTAGATTGTCGTGAATGGATAGCCGGGGATGTGTGACGAGTGTTTCTTTCATTCATTTATAAATTGTAAATTGTTGTAATATTCTTTTGCGGGGCACATCCGGGTTGAGGTTGTAGCCACCGTTGTATTATTTCATTTACTGTTTTCTACTCCTAGGATAGACCCAAGGTGGGGTGCACAAACTACCCGGTACTTGAAGTGTTTAGTGGACTACTCACATTGTTGAGGGAGACCGCTTCACTTCGGGTATTTGGCAGGTAGTTTTCCGTACCCGTAGGGGTCTAGGGTATTCATCATGACTATGTAATCCGTCTTTCATTGCAGGCTCAAAGGAAATGCGGATTCCTAGAATATCCAATATGTTCATCTGTGATCTGGAATGCCTATTATTACGTCTGATGAATGTACAATATCTATATATGATATCTAGTAGGTGTTGCTTATGTTTTGCATCCGCGCTAGCCCAGCCCCCGCTCTATCGTTAGTTAAGTGACCTAACGGGTGAATGACGGGGCCCAGTGGCGAATGCGGATGGTATAAGCGGAAGTTGTATTTTCGTTGTTTTCTGCAATGATAGGTTAATTGATGGGACACATTATATTAATGCAAAGAAAATAAACCAAAGTTGAATCGTTGGAACAATTTAAAAGAAACCACTCGGTTATTTTAAAACAGCAGATTTTTTTAATTGCGGAGCTTAAACCACTCCTTTTAAAAGCTATCAGGTTCCTTCGATTATATCAAGTTCACTGCGTTCACGGTTTCGCTAAAACCATTCGTATCCCTCCGTCATTTCATTTGGGTATTCAGTAGTATTCAAGCTATGTATTTTGACCAACGCCAAGGCATAGTGTTTGGTAGCTGCTGGGTATTCATCTGTTGTATAGATAGATGAGTTGGTTTAGGACAATCGTACTGCTATTTGGCCAATGTCAGGGGTATGTACGGGTGGGTTCAAATTAACAAGATAATGATGGGTAGAACTTGACATGTGACTTATGATATATTGGCCAACGTCAAGGTCATAAGAGCACGGGGCAAAAATCAATATCGGGAGTTTCTAAAGAAACTGAAACTTGTTAGAGTTGCATACCATTTGGAGTGTGATAATTTTGGTAGGATTCCTTTAGATTTATCACACGATGATATTTGGATCCCGATCCTACTGTGAGTATATGCTACTCATCGGGAGATTCTTTCACTTAACGGTCAATGCTATAAACCAAGTAGGTGTCGAGAAAGGTGTCAGCGGGGGTACGCCCCAGGGAAAAGAGGTTATTTAATTAAGGAACTTCGCGAAAGCGTCGTAAAACCTCCCTCGAAGTACCGACACTGGCCTGGCTGAACGGTTAAGCAAGTATTGTACGGTGAGAATAGTCCTGACTAGTTCTTCTTTTATGATTTGAGGAAGGATTCGAGAAACAGTGGGAGCCATCATGTTTAGATAAACTAAAAACCACTCTAAATTTTGTTAGTTGTATGTATGCCCTAGAGGCTAGTATTGTACAGATGATGTCTATTATATTGGATGCTTGGACATATATAGAGATGACTTTCTTGCTCGATATGATAGTATGCTATCTGGTTGCTCTTTATCTTAACATGTATACTTGTCTCTTTATACTGTCTTATGGTTACATGTTGGTAAAGCCCTTAGGATGTGTACTTGACTACCTAGACTATGATACGGATCATACTAGTGGGGACATGGTAGTCCATAAGTACATCTTTCAAGGTCCCTAGTTATAGGTGTATCGAGACGGGGCATCGATATACCAGTGTAGACTAGCGTATACGCTTCTTGACCCATGAGATGGGCGATGGATGATCCCATATCCATTGGTGTTTGACATCAGAGATGGTATACGGGTGCTCAGTGGAGACTGGGTACACTGGACGGACTCGCCGAGAACTCCTAGATGGTATTATACCTCACGTCAGATGACAGTTCTCTGGTGACACTTGTACAGGTTAGTCTGTAGACCCGAGATCGTCATAGAGTCTTGTGTGATTCCCACTGTACTTTGATTTCCACCTTACCACGTCCATGAGGGCGTGCAAAACGGTGGTTTTTGGGTACAGTCCCGAGTCACATGGAGGTAATGAGCGATAGGAGGGGTTTCGTCTCTCCCGGTATTGGGGGTTGATGTTGCGCTGTGCTCGATTGGCCGTAACAGGGAAGTCCCTGGCCAGGGCTGATTCAGAGATTTGCTGGTAAGTGTTACCAGTAGTTTCTCGACCCGTTATGAGCCTCACATCGGAACGACTTATCAGTTATTGGGGTCTAACGTTTACCACCCCTAAACTTGATATGTGACATATCAGACGAGGAGACCGAACTGTACGGGAAGTGTTGCCAATTGGCTCGACGGGAGTTGTAGCAGATTTGCTTGTTTTCTTCTGATCGCTCAATACCCGGGTGGCCGTTACGTTTAGCTGACCGCTTGCGGCTTGGGGGTGCTTGATATGATCATCACCCACTGCCGGCGTATTGACGATTCTTAGAGTCCCACAATGGAGTTTTCTAGTCCAAGCGAAACGTTGTGGTACGCGTATGCGATATGCGCATGGACCCGATTAAAATGCGCGTATAGGATACCGTATATTGATCGGGCGGCTTGCTTTTGGTGGGGTCATATGTGATATGGCCGGATTGATAAATCAAGTGTTGATTTATCATTTAACCATTAGTTTCTCACTTGAAATCCTTTCTTGAGTTTGATGGATGTATGCATGCATGTATGCCTTCTTTATTGATTCATGCACATATGGATGTACATACACATATACATACATACATACATCCTTCATGGTTGTACATACATGAAAATGGTGGCAATATAAGACTCACACCATGGTTTTATATATATGGATTTTATTGCATTTTATTTAAAACAAAAAGGAAAAAGGAAAATGGTTATCATTGATTTGTTTCTACACTCTTCTTTTGACCTAACCATCCTCACCCACCTTTTAACCTTAGGTAAACTTTCCTTTTGTGTTTTAACTCAAGTTCAATAAGATATTCATTGTTTAACCATGGTTTGAGATGAGAACAAGAAAATATATATACATATATTTTCATTTTTCTTAACAAGGGTTATTCTTTTCACTCTTGTTAAAGATATAGCCATCATCTTCTTCTTCCTCTCTCATTTGCTCTCTAGATTTTTGTAGTGAGCAATATACTCATCAAGTTAGGATTTTGAAGTGAGAACCACAACACCATTCTACACAAGTCTAGCCCACTTGTTTGGAGTGTTAACTTCATTTCATTCTCTTGATCGGGTGAAGTTGCAAGCTTGGACAAAGCGGACTCCGGGTGGATCATCGTTGACCTAGAGGAGTTCAAGCGGACCCGTTTCCAAACCCCAAGTAGCCGAGGAGTCTAGCATAGGGAGCTACAAAGGTTGTACTTTCAAAACCCTAGCTTTTCTTGCTTATGTTGATGTGCAAAAATTTGAAACCCTAATTTTCTAGGAACGATTCAATGATCGTTAACTTAGCACCCTAAAAATTCCATCTTTGGTACATGTGATACTTCCAATCCCTTCATGAGGTGCTAGGCTAACCCAACAAATTTGCAAGAGTATTATGTTAAAGTGCTTTCTTCTCTCTCTTCTAATTGCATCGACCAATAACATGACAAGCCTTAAGTTATTATTAGATAAAAATATTTTGACAGGGCCAAACTATAAAGATTGGTTCCGGAATGCCAAGATAGCAATCACCTATGACAAATTGGGGTATATCCTTACTACTAAAGCCCCTGCCGTCCCAGGTCTAGAATCCAGTGTTGCGGATAAGGAAATCCACAAGAACTGGGAGATAGACTGCGCGAAGGCCAAATGCATCGTGCTTGCCTCTATGAATAATGAACATCAGAGGAGGCAGGAGAATATGGATCTTGAATCCATATTTCTCCACACCAAGGAACTGTATGGAGAGCAATCTCGTATAGCTAGATACGAGACCTCGAAGAACTTGTTTCAGTCGAGGCTGGCCGTCGGATCATCTGTAGGGGAACATGTCCTTAAGATAATTGGCTACATTGAGGAGCTCACGGACCTCGGGACAACATTAGAGAACGAGCTGTATACAGACTTGGTTCCCCAGTCCCTTCCTTCCACCTACGCCCAGTTTATCTTGAATTTCAATATTCAAGGTAAAGAAGTTGAACTTCCAGAACTCCTTAACATGTTGAGGAGTGCAGAGGGCACCTTGCAGAAAGCAAGGGAAACACCCGCTATGTTTGTTCATGGTGCTTCCTCTTCCAGGTCCAAGGCAAGGGCCAAAGGAAGGAATAAGATGTTAGTTATATATATGCCCTAGAGGCCATTATTGTACATATGATATATATTATAGTGGATGCTTGGATATATATAGATAGGACTTTCTTGCTCGACATGATAGTATGCTATTTGGTTTCACTTTATCTTAACATGTTGACTTGTATTAATTTACTCTCTTGCTCTCACATGTTGATAAAGCCCTTAGGATATGTACTCGACTACTGGGACTATGATGAGATCATACTAGTGGGGCAAGGGTAGTCAACGAGTACATCCTATAACTGTTCCTAGTCGAGGGTGTATCAAGACAGGGCATCGATACACCAGAGTAGACTAGCGTATACGCATCTTGACCCATATGATGGGCGATGGATGATCCCATATCCATCGGTGTTTGACATCAAAGATGGTGTACGGGTGCTCAGTGGAGACTGAGTACACTGAACGGACTCGCCGAGAACTCCTAGATGGTATTATACCTATCGTCAGATGGCAGTTCTCCGGTGACACTGGTACAGGTTAGTCTGTAAACCCGAGATTGTCATAGAGTCTTGTGTGATTCCCACTGTGCTTTGATTTCCACCTTACCACGTCCAAGAGGGCGTGCAAAATGGTGGCTTTTGGGTACAGTCCCGAATCACATGGAGGCAATGAGCGATAGGAGGGGTTTCGTCTCTCCCGGTATAGGGAGTTGATGTTGTGCTGTGTTCGATTGGCTATAACTGGAAGTCCCTGGCCAGGGCTGATATGGAGTGCTACTGATAAGTGTTATCAGTAGTTTCCCGACCTGTTATGAGCCTCACATCGACACGACTTATCGGTTACTGGGGTCTGACATTTACCACCCCTAGACTTGATATGCGACATATCAGACGAAGAGACAGGACTGTACGGTAGTGTTACTGATTGGATTCACAGGAGAATGTACAGGCTTGCTTGTTGATCTTCTGATTGCTTAATACCTGGGTGGTTGTTACGTTTAACTGACCGCTTGCAGCTTGTGGGTGTTTGATATGATCATCACCTACTGCCAGAGGATTGACGATTCTTTAGAGTCCTACACAGAGGTTTCCTAGCTCAGGCAAAACGGAGTAGGAGCACATATGTGATATGTGCGGGACCGAGAATAATACGATATGAGATACCGTATTCTATTATCGTGATATATGATATCGGCCGGGTATATGTGATATAGCCGGGTCATCGGATCAAGTGTTGATTCGATGAAATAGTATATGTTATATTAGTCGGTTATATGTAATATAGCCGGGTTATCGGATCAAGTGTTGATTCGATAATTTAATGTATAATTATATATGTGATATATTACGTTACGTTAACTAATATAAGCTCGCTTTATTGATTCATTTTCTCACGGGATAATACATTGATATATATGCGATATATGTTAATTGTATTATTTTCTTTTGTTACAAAATATATTGTATATGTGATATATAATATTATAAAATGTTAGGGTTACAAATTTAACAAAGGTTTAGGGTTTAAACTTGGTTAGGGTTTGGATTAGGGTTAGCTTTTGCATGAAGCTTCCATGAAACTTCATGAAGCTTTGACTTTGTCTTTAGCTTGATTTTTTGTGAAGATATTTTTTTTAACCCAATCCAAACCATTAACTCTAGTTAATTCTCTACAAGGGTTAACTCCTTCATACTTAACCCATGGTTGTATTTGTAAACATAATAATAACTCATTGTTCATCACAAAAGGATAAGCTTCATCATCTTCTTCTTCTTGCTCTTGCAAAATCTTTCTAGCTTTTTGAGTTGTGATGATATTGAGTGAGAAATTGAAAACAAAAGAGAGTAAAATTCCTACTTCATCATCCTTATCTATTCTAGCCACTTAGATTAGGGTGTTCACTTCTCTAATAAGTTGTTTAGTGAAGTGTAAGCTTGGGTTAGAGATTCTTCAAGGTATATCATCTTAGATCATGAAGACTTCAAGCAAGATGCATCATTCACCTCTTGGAGCCTCACGAGAGTCGGAGTTCTTGATGATCGCAACGAAGGGACCTCAACACGGAGCTTATGAAGCGAAGGAATGGACTACAAAGGTTGTAATCCCTCTCTCTTAGAAGTAAAGGTATTTACTTGTTCAATGTTTTTAGCCTAATCTTTAGTTAAGATCCTTGCTTTGGTTATTTGGCACTTGAAAAATTTAATTTTAGCATGGTTGATACCTTGTAAAACCTTGTTCTAATGCCCAATAACCCTACAGTGGTATAAGAGCCAAGCTAGAGTATTAGGCGCCGTGTAGACGAAGTTAAAAGTCCGATCGAACCCCGAAACGTCATATTTGACCCCCTCTCTGGAAATTTTTAAAAAGATGGTTTTTTCCTTATTAAAAATACTCAAAAAATTAAGCAGGTGATTCTATGGATAACTGTGAAATACGAACCCCTTATTCCTTCAAGTCGCCGCGGAACCGCGGCAATACCAGGCTTTTAGCGGCGGTTCCGCGGCCGTACTTGGGTATCAGGGATAGATATTTCTAGGTAACATCCGTAGGTATTACTACATGCTTCTGGGAATTTTTAATATTACTCAAGTGTTGAGTTTTCTAAAGATCTTATTTATCCGTTGATTCGATCGGAAAGTTTAACATCGTTTATTTTTCCGGATAATTTAGAACGTGTTAAAATGTTCGAACGGATATCAATAACTCACTTTTTCCCGACACGAAAAACTTTCAAGTGTTGGATTTTTTCCAGAGTTTGAATCTATCGGAAAAACATGCAAGCATATCTGTGGACCCTCTAGAAGAACGTAACCTTAACTCGATTATGTGACCGTCAAAACTCCCACTGAACCCTAGGGTTTGTGGTAGTTTAGATTTGCCATATGCGAAGCGTTGGTTTGACCCTTCTACGGCTGGTTCATTGGGGCTGTGACATCTTCTGGAACTTTTTGAACTATGCTCAAGTGTTGAGCTATTTGGGAAATCTTAGGTATTTGTTTATTCGATCAGAAAGTTTAACATTGTCTATTTATCTGAAATGTGATACAATATGTGTAATTTATATAGTTAGGCATGAAATGCGAAGTATGTGATATTTCGGATTTATGATGTCTAAGGAGTTTATGGATTCCAAATGTTGTAGTTTTTCCCTTTTCTTTTCTGCGACCGTAAGTGTAGTATGTGGGGTATTGCTGGCTTCGTTGCTATACATCAACGACAATCGGGATACGCATACTTGCTTACGTTGATGATATGAGATATTATGTGTTGCTGTGATATGTTATATTGGATTGTCGTGTTTTGAATAGCCGGGGTTTTATGTGAGATGAGGGTTTTTAATTTTCATTCATGTAAAATTCATTGTATGTAATATTCTTTTATTGGGGCACTTCCGGGTTGAGGATGATGTCACTATTGTATATTATTTACTTTTCTGCATTAGGATAGACCCGAGGAGGGGAGCACAAGTAACCGGGTTCTAGGATCCAGTGGGAGACCATCTCGAGGAGTCAAGACTGGGTCTCCTAACCCTAGAATTGGCAGTGTTGTTTGCCGCTCTCGTAGGGGTCTAGGGATGTGGGTTTGGCTATTCATCGCGACCGTAGAATCCGTGTTTTATACAGGCTCAATATAAAACACGGACTTCCTAGTATATCCAATATTTCATATGTTATCTTCTGCTACAATGTTCTGTGATGAGATCATATTACTGCCTGAGATGAATGTTTATAATATATATATATATATATATATATATATATATATATATATATATTACTGCTTTCGTTTCTTCTGTGATGCTTAGAAAGCATAATTGATAGGATTTATTAATGAGATTAATAAAAGAAAAGAAACCTAAAACATGTTGTAGAATCAAATTTTCAAAAAGGGTAGCTACAGCTTTTGCTTTGCACCGCGGTATATATGATATACCCCGCACCTTATTCGATGAGGAAAGAGCCGAGATCCATTCACCGGGAGTGACCTCTTTAGCAAAACTGGCAGATACTACAAACTCACTGTTTAGTTTTTGATTGCTTCTATAGTTCTTACTTTGCACAGCGGTATATATGATATACCCTGCACCTTATTCGATAAGGAAAGAGCAGAGATCCCTTCACCGGGAGTGACCTCTTTAGCATAACTAGAAAAGCCTAAAAAACACTCCTTTTCAAAAATCACTTGTTTCTACAACGATATCAAGTTCATTACGCAATAAGTTTTCTGAAAAAACTGTCGTAGCCCTCCGTCATTTCAGATAGATCCTACTTAGTATTCGTGCTGTGTTTGTTGACCTTGTCAAGGCGTAGTGTACGGTAGCTCATTAGTGTTTATATGCTAAAACATGAGATATAATTGGATTAGGGTATTTGTACGGCCTTGTTGACCTTGTCAAGGGTCATGCGGGTGGGTTTAATTCAATCGGGAAATGGCGGGTTGAACTTGACTTGTGATTTATGGTTTGTTGACCTTGTCAAGGTCATAGATCGCTAGGGCAGAATATTATCGGGAATTTCAAGTATTGAAATTTGCAATGAGATTGCATACCTTCTATGAGATAGATGGATCCTGATACCCGCTGCGAGTAAGAGTTATTCCTGAGAGAATTTTACACAGGACAATTAGCCGATCAAGTAGGTGTCTAGAAAGGTGTTAACGGGGTTATGCCTCTTGGAAAACGAGGTTTATTTTAATTAGGTCCGTGCGAAAGCACGAGGAACCTCCCTCAAAGTAGCAACACTGGCCTGGCTGAAAGATTGACGAACTTGTAAGGTGTAATTAATCCCGACTAATCTCACCTTTTAGGGTTTTAAGGAAGATTTGATAAAAAACAGTGGGAGCCATCCTGATTAGATAAGATAATAACCAATCTAATCTTGCAAGAGCATACGCTAAAGTGTTTTCTTCTCTCTCTCTCTCCAGGTAGCGACCCTGTCAGGCCTTAATCAAGATAATAATATGGATGTATTGACTGAACCCGCTTATTATACTGAGCAGGGGAACGTTGGTCCCATTCTTTCTTATAAGTGTTATAAGACTGAGCAGAGAATAGGAGAATATCTAGATTCTCACGCCGCCCAATCGAAGAATAATCATGTTGATACATCTTCCTCGGGCGTGTTAGTTATCGAGAACTGTTTCTCAGTTCACTCTACGTCCTGGGTATTAGATACCGGATCGGGATCCCATATATGTAATATGTTACATGGGCTACGTAAAAGTAGGGAACTGGGAGAGGGTGATCATTCCATAAGAGTAGGGAATGGTGCAAATGTTGCAGCCAAAGCAGTTGGCGAATATCACCTTGTGTTACCAAATGGTAATACATTGGTTCTGAACGAATGCTATCACATTCCGACTCTGATATGCAATCTTATATCAGTTTCTTTATTGAGTAAAGAAGGATATAATTTTGTAGTACAGGATAATATTATGAACATATTCCTAAATCAAAAGTTGATTGGATCAGGATCGTTAAATAATGGCATATACGTTCTCAACCAAACTACAGTACTTAATGTACAGAACACACACAAAAGGAAAAGTTCAGAAATGAACGAATCCTTCTTGTGGTATTGTAGACTAAGCCATATCAATGCGACACGGCTAGCTAAGTTACATAAGGATGGATATTTGAATCCGTTCGAATTTTCATCTTATGATACTTGCCAGTCATGTCTTAAAGGCAAGATGACCAAAACTCCGTTTAGTGGACACGGAGAAAGAGTTACAGAACTCTTAGGGCTGATACATAGTGATGTATGTGGTCCAATGTCTACACATACCAGGAACGGTTCTTCCTACTTCATTACATTCACTGACGATCTCTCAAGATACGGACATGTGTTCCTGTTGAAACACAAGTCTGAAACTTTTGAGAAATTTAGAGAATATAAGCACGAAGTAGAGAACCAAACGGGCAAAAGTATTAAGATCCTACGATCTGATCGAGGAGGAGAATACTTGAGCAATGATTTTCTGGACTATCTAAAAGAGAATGGGATTCTCTCTCAGCTTACTCCTCCCTATACACCACAGCACAACGGTGTATCGGAACGGAGGAATCGCACCCTATTAGATATGGTATGCTCTATGATGAGCACTGCTGAGTTGCCTATTTCCTTTTGGGGTTATGCGCTTGAGATAACAACATACCTATTGAATCAAGTTCCATCTAAATCTGTACCTACCACACCATATGAGATATGGAGTGAGAAGAGACCTTATCTTAAACGAGTTAAGATATGGGGTTGTCCGGCCTATGTCAAAAAGCAAAATCCGGACAAACTCGAGGCACGATCAGTTCTCTACAAGTTTGTGGGATATCCGAAGAATTCTTATGGATATTTTTTCTACCACGGTGAGGAGAAAAAGGTGTTTGTTGCTCAACATGCCACCTTTTTAGAAAAGGAATTTCTTGCAAAAGAAATTAGTGGCAAAGAGGTAGAGCTGGAAGAAGTTCCAGCACCACAAACTACAACTGAAGATTTAGTGGAACCAGGTGATTCAGTAGTTCCCGACGAACCCCAGCCTCTCGCCGATCTAGTAGGGTTTCTCATCCACCTGAAAGATACTGCGGTTTTCTCGTTGATGGTGGGAGCGAGAATTGTATCATGGAAGATGATGACCCAACTAGTTTCAAGCAGGCCATCACGAGTGGGGACTCTGTGAAGTGGCTGGATGCAATGCGATCTGAGATAGAATCCATGTACACCAACAAAGTATAGACTTTGGAAGTTGCTCCTGAAGGGGTAAAACTCATTGGGAGCAAATGGATCTTTAAGAAGAAACTTGGTGTAGATGGAAAAGTTGAGACTTTCAAAGCTAGACTTGTTGCGAAGGGTTTTCGTCAACGACCAGATGTGGATTATGACGAAACCTTTTCTCCAATGGCTATGCTGAAGTCCATCCGAATCCTACTTGTCATTGCTGCATATCATGACTACGAAATCTGGCAGATGGATGTTAAGACCGCCTTTCTAAATGGTGATTTAGAGGAGTGCGTGTATATGACTCAGCCAGAGGACTTCGTAGACAGTGGGAGCAGCGGAAAGGTGTGCAAGCTGCTTAAATCCATCTACGGGTTAAAGCAGGCATCGCGGAGTTGGAACATCTGTTTTGATATGGTAGTCAAAGAGTTTGACTTCATCAAAAACATAGATGAACCTTGTATTTACAAGAAGGTTGCAAAGAGTAAGGTTGTCTTCCTCGTATTGTACGTGGATGACATACTATTGATAGGAAATGATGTTCTTATGCTGCACTCGGTCAAGCTCTTCTTATCACATAGATTCTCAATGAAAGATCTAGGTGATGCCTCCTGCATTTTGGGGATTAGGATCTATAGAGATAGATCCAAGAGGATATTGGGATTGTCCCAATCCAGGTATATTGACACCATACTAAAGAGATTTAGTATGGAAGAATCCAAGCATGGGAACCAACCCACGATCTCTGGACTCACTCTCTCAAAAGAGATGTCTCCCAAGACTGATTTGGAGAGAGCTCGCATGCAAGGGATACCCTATGCTTCGGCTGTAGGCTCTATCATGTACGCGATGCTATGTACCAGACCCGATGTAGCATACTCGCTAAGTGTAGGGAGCAGGTATCAAGCTGATCCTGGAGAGAGTCACTGGACAGCTGTGAAGAGCATTCTCAAGTACTTACGAAGGACTAAGGAGATGCTCTTGGTGTATGGTAACGGAGAACTCCAAGTGGAGTTCTTTACCGATTCGAGCTTCCAGAGTGATAAGGACGACTCTAAGTCGCAGTCGGGATTTGTCTTTACCCTAAATGGAGGGGCTGTTTGTTGGAAGAGTTCCAAGCAAGAAACCGTGGCAAACTCGACTATGGAGGCTGGATACATCGCTGCCAACGATGCTGCCAAAAAGGCTGTCTGGATGAAGAAGTTACTGAACTTGGTGTAGTTCCGTCCATTGAGTATCTAATACCTTTGTATTGTGATAACAATGGAGCTGTGGCTTTGGCCAAAGAACCCAGGTCCTATCAGAAGTCCAGACATATTCTGAGGCGGTATCACCTGATCCGGAAGATAGTTGATCGCCGTGAGATCGAGGTCAGGAGTGTTGACACGAAGGACAACACTGTAGATCCACTCACAAAGGACATACCCCAGATAAAATTTGAGAGACTCTTCGGGATGTTGGGTATGAGATACTACAACACCTGGCCTTAGTGCAAGTGGGAGATTGTTAGTTATATATATGCCCTAGAGGCCATTGTTGTACATATGATGTATATTATATAGAATGCTTGGATATATATATAGAGGACTTTCTTGCTCGACATGATAGTATGCTATTTGGTTTCACTTTATCTTAACATGTCGACTTGTATTAGTTTACTGTCTTGCTCTCACATGTTGATAAAGCCCTTAGGATATGTACTCGACTACTGGGACTATGATGAGATCATACTAGTGGGGCCAGGGTAGTCAACGAGTACATCCTATAACTGTTCCTAGTCGAGGGTGTATCGAGACAGGGCATCGATACACCAGAGTAGACTAGCGTATACGCATCTTGACCCATATGATGGGTGATGAATGATCCCATATCCATCGGTGTTTGACATCAAAGATGGTGTACGGGTGCTCAGTAGAGACTGGGTACACTGAACGGACTCGCCGAGAACTTCTAGATGATATTATATCTATCGTCAGATAGCAGTTCTCCGGTGACACTGGTACAGGTTAGTCTGTAGACCCGAGATCGCCATAGAGTCTTGTGTGATTCCCACTGTGCTTTGATTTCCACCTTACCACGTCCAAGAGGGCGTGCAAAACGGTGGCTTTTGGGTATAATCCCGAATCACATGGATGCAATGAGCGATAGGAGGGGTTTCGTCTCTCCCGGTATAGGGAGTTGATGTTGTGCTGTGTTCGATTGGCTATAACTGGAAGTCCCTGGCTAGGGCTGATATGGAGTGCTACTGGTAAGTGTTATCAGCAGTTTCTCGACCTGTTATGAGCCTCACAACGACAGAACTTATCGGTTACTGGGGTCTGACGTTTACCACCCTTAGACTTGATATGCGACATATCAGACGAAGAGACCGGACTGTACGGTAGTGTTACTGATTGGATTCACAGGAGAATGTACATGCTTGCTTGTTGATCTTCTGATTGCTCAATATCTGGGTGGCTGTTATGTTTAGCTGACCGCTTGCAGTTTGTGGGTGTTTGATATGATCATCACCTACTGCCGAAGTATTGACGATTCTTTAGAGTCCTACACAGAGGTTTCCTAGCTCAGGAAAAACGGAGTAGGAGCACATATGTGATATGTGCGGGACCGAGAATAATACGATATGAGATACCGTATTCTATTATCATGATATATGATATCGACCGGGTATATGTGATATAGCCGGGTCATCGGATCAAGTGTTGATTCGATGAAATAGTACATGTTATATTAGTCGGTTATATATAATATAGCCGGGTTATCGGATCAAGTGTTGATTCGATAATTTAATGTATAATTATATATGTGATATATTACGTTACGTTAACTAATATAAGCTCGCTTTATTGATTCATTTTCTCACAGGATAATACATTGATATATATATACGATATATGTTAATTGTATTATTTTCTTTTGTTACAAAATATATTGTATATGTGATATATAATATTGTAACATGTTAGGGTTACAAATTTAACAAAGGTTTAGGGTTTAATCTTGGTTAGGGTTTGGATTAGGGTTAGCTTTTGCATGAAGCTTCCATGAAGCTTCATGAAGCTTCCATGAAGCTTCATGAAGCTTTGACATTGTCTTTAACTTGATTTTTTGTGAAGATATTTTTTTTAACCCAATCCAAACCATTAACTCTAGTTAATTCTCTACAAGAGTTAACTCTTTCATACTTAACCCATGGTTGTATTTATAACCATAATAATAACGCATTGTTCATCACAAAAGGATAAGCTTCATCTTCTTCTTCTTCTTGCTCTTGCAAAAGCTTTCTAGCTTTTTGAGTTGTGATGATATTGAGTGAGAAATTGAAAACAAAAGAGAGTAAAATTCCTACTTCATCATCCTCATCTATTCTAGCCACTTAGATTAAGGTGTTCACTTCTCTAATAAGTTGTTTAGTGAAGTGTAAGCTTGGGTTAGAGATTCTTCAAGGTAGATCATCTTAGATCATGAAGACTTCAAGCAAGATGCATCATTCACCTCTTGGAGCCTCACGAGAGTCGGATTTTTTGATGAACGCAACGAAGGGACCTCAACACGGAGCTTATGAAGCGAAGGAACGGACTACAAAGGTTGTAATCCCTCTCTCTTAGAAGTAAAGGTGTTTACTTGTTCAATGTTTTTAGCCTAATCTCTAGTTAAGATCCTTGCTTTGGTTATTTGGCACTTGAAAAATTTAATTTTGGCATGGTTGATGCCTTGTAGAACCTTATTCTAGTGCCCAATAACCTACAGAAGAAGGCCGCTACCAAACCGAGAGGTGGTGTTGGTAAGGTGGGAGTCAAGAGAAAGGCAAAGGTTGCAGTGCCGGTAGTAGCAAAGGACGAGTGCTTCCACTATCGTAGAAAAGGCCATTGGAAGAAGGATTGCAAAGCTTGGAATGCCAAGAGCCAGGACCTGAGGCAAGTTGTGGCTTCGGCTTCGGGTGTGTTTATAATTGAAAATTGTCTGTCAATCAACTCTACTTCCTGGGTATTGGATACCGGATCAGGATCTCATATATGCAATTCATTGCAGGCACTGAGAAGCCGTAGAATTCTGAAGGTTGGTGATATGACCCTCCAGGTTGCTAACGGAGCGAGCGTGGATGCTATGTCCATAGCGGATTATCACCTTAGATTGACGAGTGGACATATTTTGGTTTTGCGCAACTGTTTCTGTGTACCTAGTTTAACGTGTAATATCATATCAGTATCGTTGTTATCAAAAGAAGGTTATGATTTCACGTTTGTAAGCGATGTTGTTAACATCCACCTTAATCATGGTTTGATTGGGTCTGGTGCACTAGATAACGGTATATACGTGTTAAACCAATTGCAGATTTTCAATGTCCAGAACACACTTAAAAAAAAAGTCTCCGGATATAAATCAGGCTTTCTTATGGCATTGTAGACTGGGTCACATCAATGAGACAAGCTTAACTAAATTACATAGAGAAGGATATTTGAATCCATTCGAATATCAATCTTATGCCACTTGTCAATCATGTTTCAAAGGAAAGATGATAAAGACTCCATTCACTGGACATGGAGTAAGAGTGAGCGAGCTCTTAGGACTCATACACAGCGATATATGTGGTCCAATATCTACACATGCAAGAAACGGTTTTTCATATTTCATTACTTTTACGGATGATTTCTCTAGGTATGGATTCATTTTCTTGATGAAACATAAATCCGAGGCCTTTGAGAAATTCCAAGAATATAAGAATGAATTAGAAAACCAAACCGGCAAAAGTATTAAGACACTGAGATTTGATCGAGGTGGTAAATACTTAAGTGCCGAGTTCCTGGGTTACCTAAAAGAGAAAGGAATTCTCTCTCAGCTTACTCTTCCATACACTCCACAACACAACGGTGTATCAGAGAGACAGAACCGAACCCTATTGGATATGGTACGTTCCATGATGAGTAATGCCGAGTTACCGCGATCTTTCTGGGGTTATGCACTAGAATCAGCTGCATATCTTTTGAACAGAGTTCCTACTAAGACTGTGCCTACCACACCATATCAGATGTGGAGTGAGAAGAAACCCTATCTTCAGTATCTCAAGATATGGGGATGTCCAGCTTTTGTTAAAAAGCAGCATGCGGAAAAACTCGAGGCATGCTCAGTACAGTGTAAGTTTGTGGGATATCCAAAGAACTCCAAGGGGTATTTTTTCTATTACGCAGAGGAACAAAAGGTTTCTGTTTCTCGTAATGCCCATTTTCTAGAACAGCGGTTTTTAGAAAAGGAAACAAGTGGGAGCGCAATAGAACTGGAAGGAATTCCAGAACCACAAGCTACTAATAAAAGCTTGGTAGAACCAGAAGTTCTAGAAGAACAGGACATTTCCGCACCCCTCCGCAGGAGTAGTAGGCCATCTCATCCGTCTGAGAGATACTACGGTTTTCTCATAGACGGGGATAGAGAGGATTGTGTCATTGATAATGATGAACCTACTAGCTTCCAGCAAGCCATTCAGAGCGGCGACTCGGTAAGATGGCTGGATGCAATGCGGACCGAGATGGAGTCCATGTACACCAACAAAGTATGGAATTTGGACTTTGCTCCAGATGGGGTAAAACCCATAGGATGCAAGTGGATCTTCAAATAGAAGATTGGTGCAGATGGACAGGTGGAAACCTATAAGGCTAGACTTGTTGCAAAGGGTTTTCGTCAAAGGCCTGGTTTGGACTATGATGAAACTTTTTCTCTAGTGGCTATGTTCAAATCCATTCGGATCCTTCATGCCATTACTGCCTTCCATGATTATGAGATCTGGCAGATGGACGTAAAAACGGCTTTTCTAAATGGAAATTTGGACGGGTGCGTCTATATGGATCAGCCAAAAGGTTTCAATCAGAGTGGGAACAGTGGGATGGTGTGCAAGTTGCTTAAGTCCATTTATGGACTGAAGCAGGCATCGCGGAGTTGGAACATCTGTTTTGATGAAATGGTCAAAGAATATGACTTTATCAAAAATCCAGATGAGCCATGTATTTATAGTAAGATTGTAGCACGAACTGTCGTATTCCTCGTCTTGTACGTGGATGGCATTCTCTTGATAGGAAATGACATTCCTATACTACAATCTGTCAAAGGATTCTTATCACACAAGTTCTCCATGAAAGACCTGGGTGATGCCTCTTACATTCTGGGGATCCAGATCTATCGTGATAGATCTAAGAGGATGTTAGGACTTTCGCAGTCCAGGTATATCAACACTATACTGAAAAGATTTAGTATGGAAGATTCTAAGCGCGGTAATTTACCGGCTTGTCATGGAATCACCCTCTCCAAAGAGATGTCTCCCAAGACTGATTTGGAAAGGGATCGCATGTCGATTATACCCTACACTTCTGCGGTAGGCTCTATAATGTATGTGATTTTGTGCACCAGACCAGATGTAGCTTACGCACTAAGCGTGGTAAGCCGGTATCAGTCAGACCCAGGGGAGAAGCACTGGATAGCAGTAAAGAACATTCTCAAGTACCTGAGAAGGACTAAGGATATGTTCTTGGTTTGTGGCGGAAAAGACCTCCAGATCGAGGCTTTTGCGAACTCCAGCTTCCAGAGTGACAAGGATGACTCCAAGTCCATGTCAGGTTATCTCTTCACCCTCAATGGAGGGGCGGTGTGCTAGAAGAGTTCCAAGCAGGACACCGTTGCTGACTCGACGATGGAAGCGGAGTATATCGCAGCTTGTGATGCCACAAAACAAGCAGTCTGAGTAAAGAAGTTCCTAACAGAACTTCAGGTGGTTTCATCCATTGTTGATCCAATACCTCTGTATTGTGACAACAATGGGGCTATAGGTTTAGCGAAGGAACCCAGGTCCCATCAAAAGTCCAGACACATCTTGAGGCGGTATCACCTGATCAGGGAGATCATAGATCGCCGGGAGATCGAGGTCCGAAGAGTTGCTACAGAGGAGAACACTGCAGATCTATTCACAAAGGCTTTACCTCAGACACAGTTCGAGAGGCTATTCGAGATGATAGGTCTGCGAAACGCCAGTACATGGCCCTAGTGCAAGTGGGAAATTGTTAGTGTATATGCCCTAGGGGCCATTATTGTATCATACTAGCTTGTATATTACTTAATGGAAGCTTAGGATATTCTGTAACAACTTCATTTTTAACGTACAAAGAATTAATTTAAATTCAAAGTATAGTTCGAGTATTTAATGTTGCTGATATCTCTTTAAGTATTTATTTCACACCATAATTTCAAGAAGGAGCTTGTAGCTCATTAGTAATACCTTGCACTGCTGAACCAAGCCACCAGAGTTCAAATCCCATACCCTACATTATTTTTAATATTTATTTTTTTAAAACCTTTAGAATACCAAGAGTTTACACGTGCATATCTCACAAAAACCCCCACTACACCCAAAGATATAACATTTCCAGGAGTTAGATGAACCATCTGGGGGGATCCCGGCCGCCTGACTCGGCCGGGAATCGGCTAAATCGGCCTTGACTCGGTCTGACTCAAAACTTAGAATACAAGAAAACAAACATTTGCATTTAAATACCATATACTTAATAAAACCATTTCTAAAAAGATTTAGTTTTGATACATTTTTAAAGAAGTACCGCTTATTATGAAAATACGATAAGTTGTGGACATCGGTCGTTTATCTAAACCCGACTTTGTGGTGTCTAGGCTAGGCAAGTGAGAAAGGTAATTTTAAAAGGCCCGTCTCACGGTGATTCGTGAGCGGATCCCTCCTTTCCTCACTTGTACTTACCTGGCCACAATTGGCGGTGAAGAGACGATTTGAGGTATCTCACAACTTGTCGTTTAGACCATTTAGAAATAGTCTAGTTGACTTAGGAGACCCTAGAATATAGAATACGGAAAATTGACATTTTTATAAATAAATACCACTTACTTCATAAAACTGTTTTCTAAAGGATTTAGTATTTACAATCTTTGCAAAGCGCCGCTACAACCCACTTTGGGGAACCCGTTTGGGATGGTGCGGTTTATCGCGCACCCTCAGGCTTAGTAGTGAGAGATTCAGACCTCCACAAGGAGCATTCGGTCTCGAAAGATTTAAAATACGACATCTTAAGAAAATGAGATTTTTAGAATATAAAATATATATATTAAAATTATTTTTATTATAAATATATGTATATTTATAATTAAAATACCTATTTTGTTATGATATAAATATTCCACCTTTTCTAAAAATCCCAAGAATAAATTTACACTAAAATACCATGAATTTTAAATAAATCAATATTACAGATAAATACCTTTATTTATAAAACTAGGATATTTTCACTAGAAATATCACAATATAAAATCCACACTCATTACAACTCTAAAGACAAATAATAAATGCTTGGGGAGTATTTTGAAAAGTATATAAAAGTATATTTTACATAAAACCCCCTCAAGTTTATAAATTACCCTAAGGACCCTAGCAATTATAGGTTTAAGAAATAATCAAGACTTCAATTTACATTTCTAATTGTCTGACTCGGGTTTGAGTCTGATTAATCTGACTTGAATATGATTCAAGTCAACCTACAATCTACAATATTCCAATTCAATATGAACACATGAATTCATGAATCCAATTATCAATCTATACAATTCGGCTGAACCGAACCATGGATATATATACATTCCATTTACATGGTTCTCCAGTTATTCCATTTATATGATTCTACGGTTATATCCATTTACTGATATCATGGTTTCGGTCAGTCTTTCAATTATATACTCAATTCAATTTACAGTACAAAACAATATAAATAAAACACTACAGGGTTTAAGGGGTAGATTGGTACGGAAGGTGTTAAAAGTGGCACGAGACGGTAAGATTAAGACACCTAACCTATATGTTGCTGTTGTACCATGGCTTAACGGTTCCTTGTACATTCTGTTTGCCCTGGTCTCTAGCATATAGAGACCCCTCTCGTATACACTGGTATCTTCTGTACCAAGCTAAAAACAACATCGTTAACACAACAATACAACACTATAATACAATTTTAAAAAGATACCTTCTTATTCCGTCTACTATACTTTCCTCTTACCTTTGGAACTTACCGAGCGACCTGTTCGCTGACGACATTCTATTTCTTTCTTCCTTGAATGTCGTCAGGTGGTTTGGACCCGGCAGAGATCGAGCCATCTGCAGAAGACTTGGAGCAGTTTGCCGAAGATCCAGCACTTTAGCTTCATTGTACACTTTTCCATTCAGTACTTTTCATTTCCTGTTATGCCACTGTTTAGGCATCGTTTTTATTTCAACTATATTTCCTTTTCATGCATTGTACAAAAGAATGTTAATAAATAAAAGTTGTTGTTTTTATTGTCTCTTGTGCATTTATTTTATATTGCTTAGATACGCTTAGCGTATGTACTTCTGAGTATATACGTAGCGGACCGGTCGCGTCCCCTTCGCCGTATACTGGGAAGCAGGGCGTGACAGGTTTTGTTGGTGGCCCATCCAGGTCAGAGTTGTATGGAACACTGCCATGCAATTCTGTTCTGCGTGAACAACCTAAGTAATATAACACAAGAACCAGCAACTAAAACATTCTTTACAATTCATATTCCTTGAATCTTACAATTCATATTTCTTGAATCTTATCATTTCATGTACTTGAATTTGTCCTAACCCAAATTTTTCTTCAAGGTTATGGATTCTCCGAACAACACCAGCACCAACGTCAACAACGCACCTTCACCTCCACTACCAATCGTTCCTGCGCCACCCACCGAGCAAACAGTGCTACTTGAGGCGATCCGCAGCCTTCTTGAGGGACAGCAACAACTCCTGAACTGTCCCGAGACTGACACACCTGGGGTAAAGCAATTCAGGGCTTTACATCCCAAGCAGTTCTCCGGAAAGGGAAGCCTACTTGAAGCTGAGGAATGGGCACAAAGTATAGAAGATGATCTGGCGGCAGCATAAGTGCCAGACATAGCTTGGGTCCGTGTGGCGAAACTGCAGCTCACGGACAATACTCGCAACTGGTGGAAGGCGGAAGAAAGCCGTCTTGTACAGCCTATTAAATGGAAGACTTTTCATGAGAAGTTCGACGCGAAGTACTTCCCTGTGACTGCCAGGTTTGCCATGGAGCAGCAGTTCATTCATCTACAACAAGGTTCGATGTGGGACAAGTCAGTGGATGAATATGACGCTGAATTCACCATGCTAAGTCGGTAAGATATGTCCCAGTATTTCAAATTTCTAAAATATCACATAATACACAACTAACACAATCCTTTAAACAGATTCGCGACACACTTGATACCGACGGACGAGATCAGAGCCGTCGCTTTCAACAAGGTTTGGACACGGAAATTCAGGCTGTACTAGCCACAGGGAAATTTCTGACGCATGAGAATGCTCTGGAAGTTGCCCGCAGTTATGAGGCAGTGATAAAAGTAAGGGCAGACCTCAGTCTGCAGGAGTTAAGCACCCTGCCAACCAGATGGCAGGAGGAGCCTCGTCCAGACCACCTTTTGTGCTAAGGAGACCCGGAGTACCGAACCATCGTCCCAGCCCAGCCATTTGTACCTACTGCAAGAGAGCCGTACATATGATGAAAGACTGCCGGCGAGCCAACCGTCTTTGCTTAGTCTGCGGCTCAGCTACTCATGATATTGGGTCTTGTCCTCAAAGGCAAAACCCAGTTGCTGCACCCAGGCCAGCAAACAATTACCCATAGCGCCCAACCATCTAAGCCCCTACTCTAAGACCTGCACTACCTGCACTACCCAGAGGACCATAAGCTGCACCACCTCCTCGTCAGTTCTATCAAGCTCAAAGGAACGTCCCGAGGAATGCTCCTCAGGCCAGGAGGAATGTACCAAGGCGCCAGGCTTTCAAGATGTCCGTGGAAGAAGCTGAGGCCATTGGCCAAGTCATCACTGGTAAACTTTTCTTCTCAAACTTTTCTTTTAGTCTTGTTTATCTACACACTTTCCCTATACCTAAAACATATCCCACATATCTTAGGTACAATCTTAGTAGCCTCACTACCTGCACTAGCACTGTTTGATACTGGGGCATCCCACTGCTTTATGTCGCAACGGTTCGTCCGAACCCATGCGATTCCAGTCTCACCGCTTGTATCCAGCTGGAATGTCGATTCAGGAAATGGCGTTCTAAAGGCAACTATGGGATACAGCTTGTGTCCAGTCGTCGTCTGCAGCAGAGAGTTTTATGCTGATTTCAAAGTACTGGACATACCGAACTTCGATGTGGTTCTAGGAATGGATTGGCTTGGAACTTTTTATGCTACCGTCGACTGTCGTCAAAGGAGGGTAGTATTCGAGATTCCAGACCATCCGGTCTTCTATTTCAAAAGCGGAGACCGTACCCTAGAGCCAAGTACCTACAAAGCAAAGCCAAGACAAGCAGTAGTTGCAGCAGCTCAAGCGGAAGAAGAATTAAGACCAGAGATAGTTCGAGAGTTCGACGATGTATTTCCTGACGATATATCAGGTTTGCCTCCCGATCGAGCTCTTGAATTCAGTATTGATTTAGTACCAGGAGCACAACCGGTGATCAAAGCACCATATAGATTAAGTACGGAAGGTTTGAAGGAAGTCCGAACACAGTTGGACGAATTATTGGAGAAAGGATGGATTCGTCCCAGCACTTCAAGTTGGGGAGCACCTGTACTACTTGTGAAGAAGAAAGAAGGTTCATACAGAATGTGCATCGATTATAGAGCTTTGAACGAAGTCACTATAAAGAACAAGTATCCACTCCCGCGCATCGATGATTTATTCGATCAGCTAAGTGGATCTTGTGTGTTCTCTAAATTGGATCTTCGTTCAGGTTATCATCAAGTGAAGGTCAAGGAAACTGATATTCACAAAACAGCTTTCAGAACTCGCTATGGACATTACGAATTTCTAGTGATGCCATTTGGAGTGACCAAGGCACCAGCAATATTCATAAACCTAATGAATCAAGTTTTCCGGGAGTACTTAGACAAATTTGTTGTCATCTTCATCGACAACATCCTGGTGTATTCTAAGAGTCGGAAAGAGCATGCAGAGCACCTACGAATTGTCCTGGAAACTTTTCAACAACATAAGCTCTATGCCAAGTACAGCAAGTGCGAGTTTTGGCTAAAGCAAGTTGGTTTTCTTAGACATATCGTATCAAGAGAAGGAATTTCTGTAGATCCAGCAAAAGTTTCAGCAGTTAGCGAATGGACTACACCAAAGTCAGTGAAGGACATTCGAAGTTTCTTGGGCTTAGCTGGATATTACAGAAGGTTCATTGAAGGCTTTTCAAAGATAGCAACACCCCTGACCAAGCTCACACGTAAAGATGAGGAATTTGTGTGGTCAGAAGCATGCGAACAAGTTTTCGTAGAACTCAAGTCAAGGTTGACATCAGCACCTATTCTCGTAATACCGGATCAATCTGGAGGATTCGAAGTGCATTGTGATGCATCCAGTAAGGGATTAGGATGTGTTCTACATCAGCACGGTAAGGTTGTGGCTTATGCTTCAAGACAACTGAAGACTCATGAGCGCAATTATCCGATACATGATCTGGAGTTGGCAGCCATCATCTTTGCTCTCAAGATTTGGCGCCATTATCTACTTGGTGAACGAGTGAACATCTACACAGATCATAAAAGTCTAAAGTACGTGTTTACTCAGAAGGAGTTGAATATGCGGCAGAGAAGATGGTTAGAACTCATGGAAGATTTTGACATCAACTTGCAATATCATCCAGGGAAGGTGAACGTAGTATCTGTTGCTCTTAGTCGCCAACCATTAGTAATGAATCTCACCGCTCAGTGGAAACTTCAACAAGACTTGAATCAGATGGAGATCGAAGTAGTCATGCCAGGTTATGCTTCAAGTTTGATGAATTTACAAGTTCAATCAACCATTGTCAATCAGATCAAGACAGCTCAAGCAAGTGATGCTAAGTTGCAAAGGATCAGAGAACAAGTGGAGAATGGACTCAGAACAGATTTCATCATCCATGAAGACGGATCTTTGAGATACGGCAGCAGATTGTGTGTACCAAAAGGTCCTGTACGGGAAGAGTTAATGAAGGAAGCTCACAACTCTCCCTACTCAGTACATCCTGGAGGTACCAAAATGTGCAAAGATCTACATCAGAATTATTGGTGGCATGGAATGAAGCATGAAGTAGCCAGAAGCGTCGCAAAATGTTTGGTGTGTCAGCAAGTAAAGGCTGAACATCACAGGACAGCTGGACTACTTCAACCGTTACCAATCCCAGAATGGAAGTGGCAACACATCACAATGGATTTTGTGACTGCTCTCCCTCGCAGCACAAAGGGTAACGATGCTATATGGGTCATTGTGGATCGACTCACGAAGTCGACTCACTTCATCCCATTTCGGGTTGGCTAATCAACTGAGGCACTAGCAAAGAAGTACATGGAGGTAATAATCTATTTAAGATTTAAACTCCTCATAATGTACTATCTCTGATACCCATGAACTCATACAGGAAATTGTGAGACTTCATGGAGTACCGGTCTGCATTGTCTCCGATCGTGACACCAGGTTCCGATCGCAATTTTGGCAGAGTCTGCAAGCAAGCTTGGGAACAAGTCTGAACTTCAGCACGGCTTATCATCCACAAACAGATGGTCAGTCGGAACGAACCATTCAGATCTTGGAGGATATGCTCAGAGCGTGTATGCTAGACTTCAAAGGATCGTGGGAAGATCACCTGCATCTTATGGAGTTCACGTACAATAACAACTACCAAGCAAGCATAGGAATGGCACCTTTTACAGCATTGTATGGAAGGAAGTGTCGATCACCATTAAGTTGGGACGACATCGGAAATAGGAAACTTCTTGGACCAGAGATAATAGTAGCAACCGTGGATGTAGTTCGTACAGTCAGGGAAAGAATGCGCATAGCCTAATATCGAGAGAAACACTGGGCTGATGCGAAGAGACGATACTTGGAGTTCCATCCATAAGATCACGTATTCTTGACGATATCTCCAAACCGTGGACTGATCCGATTTGGAAGACGGGGTAAATTAAGTCCGAGATACATTGGACCGTTCAACATACTCGAACAAGTCGGTGAAGTGGCATACCGCTTAGCGCTTCCACCCTCATTAGAAGGAGTGCATAATGTGTTCCACATATCCCAACTCAGAAAGTATGTGAGTGACCCCAGCCATGTTCTCGATCATTCCGAGCTCACTATACAGCCCGACTTGTCTTGTGAGCAACAACATGTGGAGATCCCGGACAGGAAAGTGAAGACACTTCGGAACAAAGAAGTTAACTTAATCCGGGTAATGTGGAGGAAAGTGTTGGAGATAGTGCCCTCAGAGTCAATTATTAGGTCACAGGTACGTGATTGCAATGATTGAGGGAGGACCTATCCCGGTAGGACAGTCTTACTCGAGATGATAGTATGCTATCTGGTTTACCTTTATCATCGTGTACTGTTTTAGGTGACCTGACACGTCGCTATTACACGTTGATAGAGCCCCTAGGATTCTTGCTTGACCACCAGCAGTATGAGGGCGATCATATAAGTGGGAGCTGGGGGTCTATAAGCATAACCTTAAATGGTCCCTAGTCGTGTGAGTTTCGAGACAGGGCATCGATACTCCAGAGTAGACTAGTGTATACAGTCGAGACCCCGACGAGGGGCGGTGGCCGGTCTCACAAGCCACTGGTGTCAGTTGGATCACCTAAGATGTATACAGGTGCTCATTGGGTTATGAGTACACCGGACAGGACTCGCCGGGATCATGCTAGTTGGTCATATACCAGATGTCAGATGGCAGTTCCCTGGTGACATATGTACAGGTTAGTTCATCGACCTGGGGATCGTCATTTGTCTCATGTGAGTTCCCACTGTACTTTGATTACTACCCTACCACGGCTCAAAGGAGTCGTGCAAACAGGTTTTAGTTGGGTACAATCCCGAGCCACATGGAGGCAGTGAGCGTATCTTCAGGGGTTCGTCTTTCCCGGTATTGGGGGTGAGGTCGTGCTGTGTCTAGGAGAGCCATTACACGAAGCCCTCGGCCGAGGCAAGGAGATTTACTGGTAGGTATTCCAGTAGTATCTCAGGGTGTTCTGGGCTACACTCCGACACGACTTGTACCGCTTTTGGGGGTCTGACTCTTACCAACCCCCTAGGCCCGCCATACGATGCTCATAGACGAACGGACCGGACTGTACGGATATTGTCACTGACAGGCTCAGTAGGGAGTCAGGCTGAGTTCGCTCACAGACGTCCTTTTTGGTCAATACCTGGTAGCCCGTTATGTATTGGCTTATACCTCTAACGTGCTAGTGGTTAAATCCACAACCAAGGTGTTGATGAGTCTTTAGAGTCCCCCACATTCAGTTACTCAGCTTTCGGGCGAAAGGTTGTAGAGGCCGTATGGAGATATGGCAGGGTCCGATCAGATACGTGCGGTATTGCACGGATCAAGATCGGACAGTTTGTACTATAGGCCGTATGGTTATATGGCAGCGTTCGATCAGATACGTGCGGTATTGCACGGATCAGGATCGAACGGATATTACTAGCCGGCTTTGGTTTAAGCCGGATCCTAGTATAGTACAGTGTAGATTTTGTCTCTTTGCATTTGTATTTCGGTCGGAATACAAATGCGGGTGTGTATGCACAGTATCGGGGTTTTCCTGTAATTTATTACGGGACCAGTTTTCTGGAGTTGCCAGTTTGCTTTCCGTTTCGGCCATTTTCATTTGTATCTTTCAATGGCCGAAGTTTGGTGGAGGAGGGTTTATTTGCATTGTTGCAAATAGGCATTTGTGGAGGGGGTCTTTGCATTTTATCATGTCATGATTATAGCACCATCCCTTGACTTCTAGCTTCATGATGGCTTGACTTTGTAAGCATCATGGTTGTTGATGATTGTTGGTTGAGTGTGGGTTTGGGTTGGTGATCATCTCTTGTTATGATAACCATTCCTCTCTCTCTCTCTTGTTTTGATATGAGATGGCTCCCATTATTTGTGTGGCTCCTCCTCATTCTCACCCTCCCTCTCCTCTAGTGATGGCCGGCCACCATGAGGGTGGGCTGTCCAAGTTTTTGTGGTATGGGGTTTTGCTCATTTCATGTTCCAAAATCCCCAAAGTTCCTCTACATTGTTCTTGTATCATCCCTTCACCTAAAATGGCATCTCCATGAACCCCAAAGTGAGACTTGAGTACTACATATTCTACAGCGAATCTTGGGCACGTCGAGTAGCCGGCTTCGTGCCCGAGTTGCCTCGGCATTGAGGTGGGAGCCCGTAAAAGAAGTAGGCGATGTGGTGCACTTCCGGCGACGAGGACGAGACGGGACATTCCGCGGGAGATCGGGACGATGACGAGAAGACCGGAGGACTCGGATCTGTCGGTATATCTCTATTCCCTTTCTTGTAGTTAGCTAGGACTAGTTAGTGGTTCGATCCGGGTATTAGTGCGCGGCGGTTTGCCAGTTCATAGAAAAATTTAAAGTTTATCACCGCTTCCGCATTTGGCCGTCGGATTGACGGCCGGGGCGCCGCCGTGCACTTACAGTGGTATCAGAGCCTCGCCATTAACTTAGTCTAGCTCGGTTTAATGTGTTTTTCAGTTCCGATCGATCAAATGTTCCAAAACCCGCATTTCCTTCAGCATCAGTTTCTGTTGAAAATTTTTGGTCTCGAAAAATTTTTCAGGTTGTAAAATATTGATGTACTAGAAATTGTAAGACTACTGTACAAATTCGAGGCACTGATCTTCTAACCAGAGCGCGGAACCGCGGCCAAAACCCACTTGTTGCCGCGGTTCCGCCGCAGTATGGAGGAATCAGTGGGTTGGGTTTTTACAGTGGGCTTCTGGGGAGATTTTAGGGGTTTTGGAATAATAACATTGGGCCCAGAATTTCCTGATCTGCTACAGTAATGCTTGGGGGCCCACTTGTTAAAATTTGATTGATCGGATATTTTAAACACATTATTTCACAGTATTTACATTATATCTGCGACCGTGAATGTCACTTGATCGGTAAATCCGGTCTAACTGCTATAGCCCGGTTAGACGGATTTGCGAACGTGACTTTCACGTTGATGTTTTGTTTTTGCTGTGATGTTGCGGATCGGTCGTGGGGGATAGCCTGGATGCAATGCTAGTACAGTTGTGGTTGTATTATGTACATTTGATATTGCGGGGCGAGCGTCCAACATGTGGACTGCCGTCACTGCCTGTTTGTATTATTATTTTGGGGCACGGCCAGGTTGCGGTCGATGTACCCGTTGTATGTATATTTTACTTTCTGTACTAGGCTTACCCCGCGGAGGGGTGCACGGATAGCCGGGTTCTAGAGGGCAACAAGCCCGCATCTCATGGCATTGGGCTGAAGGGGGCTTCACTCTAGGATTGGCGGGCTATTCGCCGCACTCGTAGGGGGTACAGGTTGACCCAGGAGGGGTGCCCAAGTTACCGGATTCCGTGAAGTGCTGGGTGGTCCATTCACGGCGCTGAAGGGGGCTGCCTCGCTTCAGGTTTTGGCGGGTGACTTGCCGCGCCCGTAGGGGTCTAGGATTTCATTGCACAGGCTATCCACACGACCAGGGGAACGTCGGGTTTCAGTAGTGGCTCTGTGAAACCCGGGGATCCCAGATATCTGTATTGTTTCTGTGATGCTGTACATTTTCTGTGATGTTGCATTTTATTCACGCCTTGAGCGAATATAATATATTGGTATATATATTAGTAGATGTTGTATATGTTTTGCATCCGCGCTAGTCCAGTCCCCGCTCTGTCGTTAGTTAGCTAACCTAACGGGTAATGACGGGACCCAGTGGCGAATGCGGATGGCATATACGTACATCAGTATATTTTCGTTCTTTTTGGTGTGATCAATTGATGGGACTGCGTTGATTCGGATCAATGCAAGTTAAAAACAAACCTAATCTGATGTTGTTGGAACACTTTTCAAAAAGCTGTTATTGCAAGGACGTTCACTTTTGTTTTGCATCGTGATATTCAGTTGGAATATCCTGCTCCTCAGTCGACGAGGCAAGGGCCGAGATCCCTTCACCGGGAGTGACCCCTTGGATAGAAGTTTGCGTCAGGGCATTAACTTCACTATAGCCGATTGCTTTTGCTTTGCACCGTGGTATTCAGTTGGAATATCCTGCACCCCATTCTACGGGGAAAGAGCCGAGATCCCTTCACCGGGAGTGACCTCTTTAGCAACGGTTTTCGTCACTATATTTTCAAAAAGCTATCCGTTCCTTCAACGATATCAAGTTCATTACGTTAAAGGTTTTCGCCAGAAACCATTCGTAGCCCTCCGTCGTTTCATATGGATAGTCAATAGTATTCAAGCTGTGTTTGTTGGCCATAGTCAAGGCACAGTGTTTGGTAGCTGTTGGGTGTTCATATGTAGCATAGATAGATGCGTTGGTTTGGGACAGTCGTATAGCCTTGTTGGCCCTAGTCAAGGGCTTGTACGGGTGGGTTCAAATCAACCTGGACAATGACGGGTAGAACTTGACATGTGACTTATGATTTGTTGGCCTTAGTCAAGGTCATAAGAGCATGGGGTAGAAATCACATCGGGAGTTTCAAAAGAACTGAAACTTGCCAGATATGCGCATACCTTCTGGAGTGTGACACCGTGAGCGGATTCCGTCACGTTGTCATGCGATGAGAGTTGGATCCCGATTCCCACTGATGAGTTAGTTTACTCCTCGGGTGACTCCGACTAATTCTTCTTTCAGGTTTGGAGGAGAATTTGAGGTACAGTGGGAGGATTCCAGATTAGATAAATTGGTAACCATTCTGATCTAGGTTAGAGTGCACGCTGAGTGTTTCTTTTCTCTCTCTCTTTGGCAGCGACCATTTGACCCGACCCTAAGACTATGACTCAGTGACCAAGTTGACCGAACCTCCTTAACACTGGCTTTTGGATTGTCAGAGTTGCAAACCTCATTGCCACTCCTACTTTTACCCTTTTCTCCAGGACGCCCCGTGTTGCTACGAACGTCCACTTCCATTGGACAAAACCATCGTATGGTTAGATACGAACTCGAAGGAGTTTATTCGAGGATGGTTTCAGGTTCTGGAGAAAACGGATAGGATTATTCAGTTGTCTTTTCCTTTTACCTTCTCTCAGGTTGCGAGTACTCCTTGGTTTAGGAGATAGTACACCTATTACGCAAATTGGATAGTCTTCTTCCAAACCATAGGCTGGTGCCGACTGGTAGGGAATGAAGAAAACCAATTAGCATAACGATGGTGTACAGAAGGTATTAAGTTCAGACAAAGCAAGGGATTAGTAAGAGGGCAAAGTAAATTGCAACAGATATTCACGACCAAACCAAGTATTCCTTCGCCAATCCTAAAATCACCTTTGTATTTCTCCAGGACACTCCGTATCACTACGAAGATCCACAGTTTATTGGATACTCCATCGTATGGTTATATACGAACTCGAAAGGAACTTGTTCCAGTTCGGGGATGGATTCTGGTCCAGGAGAAATAGGAATAAGGTTTATTCGGTTGTCTTTTATCTTCACCCTCTCTCATTGCGAGTGTTCCTAGGATTGGGACAGTACACCCATTATGCTTATTGGATAGTCTTCTTCCAAACCATAGGCTGGTGCCGAACGGTAGGGAAGGAAGAAAACCATTTGGCCTAAAGGGGTGTACAGAAGGTAAAGACTAAAGACATATGAAGGGATTTGGAGAGGTGGCAAAGAACTATACGGTTACAGTCATGAATCTGGAAGAGGCATTACTAGGAATACCAGAATACCCCATCAGAACATTTCAATGTTTCAGTTTCACTGTGTAATGTTAAAGGAAAACTGATTTCCCGATTGGATACTTACTCCAGGGTATGTATTTACCAGGTACGATTCTCACATCTGTATGGTTTTACAGATGATGAGTGGGAGTAAGTTATTGGAAATTGGGTGATTATCCTCATTATATCGGGATTCGTTGTAATCGGTGATATTTGAGGAAATCACCTGGGCTGTTTGCCGGTTGGCAAATATTTGGTTTTGAATATCCGCTGTTATGCACCAGTTTCAAATTGATATATCTGTACGTCTATTTTCATAGAGTGAGATATACCTTTATGAAATTATGTCTACGACATTTACCTATATCAGTGGATGGTTAGGTAAGGAGCATTAAACAGTGGTGTAATTCTTCTTAACCATAAGTACAGTTTTAAACCTACGACACACGGTGAATGAGTTATCAGACTCAAGGGACTTATACAGAGTATTGTATGTTGTCCAGGGTCCATCAGGACAGAGGGGTTGGTCCTCGTACTATATTCGGTTTACTTATGACTTCTCTAGTTTTTAGACAGGTGTTTCGTGGAAACACAGGGTCCGAATTTTGAGAAGTTATAGGTATTTGAATAAAGTAGAGAACCAGGTGTTGCAAGTATCGGGATTCTTCAAGGAGATCGAAGATGTAGATACTTGTGAATGGTATTCAGTTGATAGTAATGATTAAGAGAACTTGCTTCTCTTTCAGGTTACTCATAATTGGAAGTATTCCTAAGTTGAGTAACGCTGATCGGCCTCCTTCCATTAAGTTGACATGCACTGGAGACAGCTGCATGATATGAATCTGGTTCAATTAAATCAGTGCCTCTGGTCCTATATGGGATATAGAACAGTTCGTATCTTAACGTTGTTAAGGTACGGGGAGTTGTCCAGCTTATGATTAAAACCAGACTCTGGATAACTCAAGGCACGTTTCTGTAATGGCTGTTTGTGGGTTGACCCAGGCTATGACGCGGGTTGACTTTCTACCATCTGGATGAACAATAGCAATATTGTTCTAGACTCGCCACAGTTTTAATAAAAATGGATTTTTTCAGAAAACAGTAGTGGGAGTATGGTAGAACTGGAAGTGATTCCAGAACCACAAACGATTACTGAAGATTTGACAGGAACCTAAAGATTCAATCTGGATTGACATTCCATTAGCCACTCCGCAGATAAGGTGGGTAACTTCAGGAACCCGAGAGGTACTACGGTAGCCTCAAGGACGGTGACAGGGAAGTTCTTGTTTACCCACACTTGCCATTGCTGTTGTTCCAGACTGTGAGACCCGGCAGCAGGATGAGTATAGCGTCGTTCTGAACTCGCTTCAGAAGTGTACGTGTATATGACTCTGCCAGAGGGTTGTCGTAGTCAGTGGGAGCAGCGGAAGCATTGGTGGACAAGTGGCTTGTGTCTATTTATAGACTAAAGCAGATATTGCGGAGATAAATCATCTATTTCTGACGTGACAGTCATGGGTTTGACTTCATCAGAATAGGGGATGGATCTGTTGAGAAGGTAGTAGGGTGTGATATCCTGGTATTTGGATGACATACACAGAGTAGGAAAAGAAACTCCTATACTACAATCGGTTGTACTTTGGTCGTCACACAGTGGTTTCTCCACAAAGGAAATGGATTTTATATCAGACATACTGGTTACTAGATCTATGGTTTTAGATCTAGATTTGGGTGGTTTCCCAATCTGGGTACTTAGACAGCATTCTATGAGTATTTAGAATGGACGACTCCATGCACGGTAGTGTACCTGCAGAAGATGGAGTCACCCTCTCTAAAGGTGTCTTATAGACTAAAGGGGAGAGGGATGTGCATGATTGGCAGATCACTTGCTCAGGCAATTGAGTCAATCATGAGATGTCAAGTACCACACCAGATATTGTTCTTGCACTAGATGCAATAAGTTGATATTGATCCAATCCTGGAGAAACAGTCGGAAGCAGTTTTAGAACATAAGTGGATGTTCTAGGGATATGATAACGACAGCCTCATGCAGGAGACAGTTATCATTCCAGGCTTCCAAGGTGACATGGACGACAGGGAGGTTGTCAGAGTTATAGTTTTTCCTTCTGACGAGGGGCAGTATTTTGAACAGTTGGTCCAAGGCAATACTGAGGGAGGCATGGCGCAGGATACTGATTAAGTTCAGTTGACGATACAGTCTAAGAAGTTTGGATTTGGAGTTCATTTATGAGCTATGTCCCATCAGACATCCAGACACATTCTAAGACAGGTATTGCTCATTTCGGGAGATGGGCTTCTCCGCGAACTTGAGATATAGAGAGACATAGAAAGATACAACAAAGCGGATCCACTCACTAAGGCTATTCCTCGAACGCAATAGTTTCGCAAACGAGCTTTGTGAGACTGACTAATAGAGGAGTTGGGTGTTCGGTATCACACGGGCTGTGAGTATGCGACATCGCAATAATTAGCCTTGAGTGCAAGTGGGAGATTGTTGGAGATAGTGCCCTCAGAGTCAATTATTAGGTCACAGGTATGTGATTGCAATGATTGAGGGAGGACCTATCCTGGTAGGACAGTCTTACTCGAGATGATAGTATGCTATCTGGTTTACCTTTATCATCGTGTACTGTTTTAGGTGACCTGACACGTCGCTATTACACGTTGATAGAGCCCCTAGGATTCTTGCTTGACCACCAGCAGTATGAGGGCGATCATATAAGTGGGAGCTGGGGGTCTATAAGCATATCCTTAAATGGTCCATAGTCGTGTGAGTTTCGAGACAGGGCATCGATACTCCAGAGTAGACTAGTGTATACAGTCGAGACCCCGACGAGGGGCAGTGGCCGGTCTCACAAGCCACTGGTGTCAGTTGGATCACCTAAGATGTATACAGGTGCTCATTGGGTTATGAGTACACCGGACAGGACTCGCCGGGAACATGCTAGTTGGTCATATACTAGATGTCAGATGGCAGTTCCCTGGTGACATGTGTACAGGTTAGTTCATCGACCTGGGGATCGTCATTTGTCTCGTGTGAGTTCCCACTGTACTTTGATTACTACCCTACCACGGCTTAAAGGAGTCGTGCAAACAGGTTTTAGTTGGGTACAGTCCCGAGCCACATGGAGGCAGTGAGCGTATCTTTAAGGGTTCGTCTCTCCCGGTATTGGGGGTGAGGTCGTGCTGTGTCTAGGAGAGCCATTACACGAAGCCCTCGGCCGAGGCAAGGAGATTTACTGGTAGGTATTCCAGTAGTATCTCAGGGTGTTCTGGGCTACACTCCGACACGACTTGTACCGCTTTTGGGGGTCTGACTTTTACCAACCCCCTAAGCCCGCCATGCGATGCTCATAGACGAACGGACCGGACTGTACGGATATTGTCACTGACAGGCTCAGTAGGGAGTCAGGCTGAGTTCGCTCACAGACGTCCCTTTTGGTCAATACCTGGTAGCCCGTTATGTATTGGCTTATACCTCTAACGTGCTAGTGGTTAAATCCACAACCAAGGTGTTGATGAGTCTTTAGAGTCCCCCACATTCAGTTACTCAGCTTTCGGGCGAAAGGTTGTAGAGGCCGTATGGAGATATGGAAGGGTCCGATCAGATACGTGCGGTATTGCACGGATCAAGATCGAACAGTTTGTACTATAGGCCGTATGGTTATATGGCAGGGTTCGATCAGATACGTGCGGTATTGCACGGATCAGGATCGAACGGATATTACTAGCCGGCTTTGGTTTAAGCCGGATCCTAGTATAGTACAGTGTAGATTTTGTCTCTTTGCATTTGTATTTCGGTCGGAATACAAATGCGGGTGTGTATGCACAGTATCGGGGTTTTCCTGTAATTTATTACGGGACCAGTTTTCTGGAGTTGCCAGTTTGCTTTCCGTTTCGGCCATTTTCATTTGTATCTTTCAATGGCCGAAGTTTGGTGGAGGAGGGTTTATTTGCATTGTTGCAAATAGGCATTTGTGGAGGGGGTCTTTGCATTTTATCATGTCATGATTATAGCACCATCCCTTGACTTCTAGCTTCATGATGGCTTGACTTTGTAAGCATCATGGTTGTTGATGATTGTTGGTTGAGTGTGGGTTTGGGTTGGTGATCATCTCTTGTTATGATAACCATTCCTCTCTCTCTCTCTTGTTTTGATATGAGATGGCTCCCATTATTTGTGTGGCTCCTCCTCATTCTCACCCTCCCTCTCCTCTAGTGATGGCCGGCCACCATGAGGGTGGGCTGTCCAAGTTTTTGTGGTATGGGGTTTTGCTCATTTCATGTTCCAAAATCCCCAAAGTTCCTCTACATTGTTCTTGTATCATCCCTCCACCTAAAATGGCATCTCCATGAACCCCAAAGTGAGACTTGAGTACTATATATTCTACAGCGAATCTTGGGCACGTCGAGTAGCCGGCTTCGTGCCCGAGTTGCCTCGGCATTGAGGTGGGAGCCCGTAAAAGAAGTAGGCGATGTGGTGCACTTCCGGCGACGAGGACGAGACGGGACATTCCGCGGGAGATCGGGACGATGACGAGAAGACCGGAGGACTCGGATCTGTCGGTATATCTCTATTCCCTTTCTTGTAGTTAGCTAGGACTAGTTAGTGGTTCGATCCGGGTATTAGTACGCGGCGGTTTGCCAGTTCATAGAAAAATTTAAAGTTTATCACCGCTTCCGCATTTGGCCGTCGGATTGACGGCCGGGGCGCCGCCGTGCACTTACAGAAAGACACTCCAGGAGAGTCCACTTAGGAAAGGGAAGATGATATGCGTGCAAGATATCCTCATCTCTTTGTAAACTAGTCCTCAAATAAAAGTTGTAAATTTCGAGGACGAGATTTTTGTAAGGAGGGTAGACTGTAACAACTCCATTTTTAACGTATAAAGAATTGATTTAAATTCAAAGTATACTTCGAGTATTTAATGTTGCTGATATCTCTTTAAGTATTTATTTTACATCATAATTACAAGAAGGAGCTTGTAGCTCAATGGTAATACCTTGCACTGCTGAACCAAGCCACCAGAGTTCAAATCCCATACCCCACATTATTTTTAATATTTTTTTTAAAACCTTAAGAATACCAAGAGTTTACACGTGCATATCTTACAAAAACCCCACTACATCCAAAGATGTAACATTTCCAGGAGTTAGATGAATCGTCGGGGGGGATCCCGGCCGCCTGACTCGGCCAGGAATCGGCCTTGACTCGGTCTGACTCAGTCCTCAGACCGAGTCACGGCCGAGTCGGCCGATTCCGGCGACGGCCCCAAAGTGAAAGTTGTGTCTTTTCATATTCCCTATGCACCTGCAAAATTTCAGCCTCAGACCACTTCCAGAACTCTTTTAAAACCCCAATTACTCCACTTTTAATACATTTTTTTATACATTTTATCACATTTTTCATTTTAACCTTTCATGTACCCTAACCCTAGCCTACCCTATAAATACACCCCCTACCCTCTACCCTCTCACCCCAAAATATTAAGCCCACTCTCTCAAAAAATTTCCAAGAGTTGTGTACTTTGAAAACAAACTCGAGGCGAAGCTCCGACAAATTCCCGGCGGAACTTCCGGCGAACGTTTTAGGAACTACCGGCGATGACGCAACCCATCGGCGATCTCTCTAGTTCCTTTTCACTCTCTAGTGTAATTTAAAACCCATAAGTCCCTTTTCTATCTCTCTTTTCCATTCTCAAAATACGAAATTACAAAACCCAACGGAATCGGAACAAATCCGATTTCCAATTCGGTTTTCTATAAAAATTCCACTTCTCACTAATACAACCATTCTTAAACTTCCTCATGTTGACCATTAAAAGCTAATCAAATAATTTAATCAAGTTTCGTCACATGAAATGATAGCTATTTCAATTTATCGTATTTTTCACTTAAATACCATATTGTTTTATTCCTTCATTTAACTCCATCAAACTTGCTACACATTTAAAGTAGATCACGAGGTAACGACCTAGCTCCTCACACACTCATATGCAACACCCCCGAGAATCTAGAATGCGAGAAAACAAACATTTGCATTTAAATACCATATACTTAATAAAACCATTTCTAAAAAGATTTAGTTTTGATACAATTTTAAAGAAGTACCACTTATTATGAAAATACGATAAGTTGTGGACATCGGTCGTTTATCTAAACCTGATTTTGTGGTGTCTAGGCTAGGCAAGTGAGAAAGGTAATTTTAAAAGGCCCGTCTCACGGTGATTCGTGAGCGGATCCCTCATTTCCTCACTTGTACTTACTTGGCCACAATTGGCGGTGAAGAGGCGATTTGAAGTATCTCACAACTTGTCGTTTAGACCATTTAGAAATAGTCTAGTTGACTTAGGAGACCCTGGAACATAGAATACAGAAAATTGACATTTTTACAAATAAATACCACTTACTTCATAAAACCGTTTTCTAAAGGATTTAGTATTTTACAATCTTTGCAAAGCGCCACTACAACCCACTTTGGGAAACCCGTTCGGGATGGTGCGGTTTATCGCGCACCCTCGGGCTTAGTAGTGCGAGATTCAGACCTCCGCAAGGAGCATTCGGTCTCGAAACATCTAAAATACGACATCTTAAGAAAATGAGATTTTTAGAATATAAAATATATATATTAAAATTATTTTTATTATAAATATATGTATATTTATCATTAAAATACCTATTTTGTTATGATATAAATATTCCACCTTTTCTAAAAATTCCAAGAATAAATTTACACTAAAATACCATGAATTTCAAATAAATCAATATTACAAATAAATACCTTTATTTATAAAACTAGGATATTTTCACTAGAAATATCACAATATAAAATCCACACTCATTACAACTCTAAAGACGAATAATAAATGCTTGGGGAGTATTTTGAAAAATATATAAAAGTATATTTTACATAAAAACCCCTCAAGTTTATAAATTACCTTAAGGACCCTAGCAATTATACGTTTAAGAAATAATCAAGAGTTCAATTTAAATTTCTAATTGTCTGATTCGGGTTTGAGTCTGATTAACCTGACTTGAATATGATTCAAGTCAATCTACAATCTATAATATTCCAATTCAATATGAACACATGAATTCATGAATCCAATTATCAATCTATACAATTCGGCTGAACCGAACCATGGATATATATACATTCCATTTACATGGTTCTCCAGTTATTCCATTTACATGATTTTATGGTTATATCCGTTTACTAATATCATGGTTTAGGTCAGTCTTTCAATTATACACTCAATTCAATTTACAGTACAAAACAATACAAATAAAACACTACGGGGTTTAAGGGTTAAATTGGTACGAAAGGTGTTAAAAGTGGCACGAGGCGGTAAGATTAAGACACCTAACATATATTCCGTTGCTGTTGTACCATGGCTTAACGGTTCCTTGTACATTCTGTTTGCCCTGGTCTCTAGCATATAGAGACCCCTCTCGTATACACTGGCATCTTCTGTACCAAGCTACAAACAACAGTGTTAACACAACAATACAACACTATAATACAATTTTAAAAAGATACATTCTTATTCCGTCTACTATACTTTCCTCTTACCTTTGGGACTTACCGAGCGACCTGTTCGCTGATGACATTCTATTTCTTTCTTCTTTGAATGTCGTCAGGTGGTTTGGACCCGGCAGAGATCGAGCCATCTGCAGAAGACTTGGAGCAGTTTGCCAAAGATCCAGCACTTTAGCTTCATTGTACACTTTTTCATTCAGTACTTTTCATTTCCTGTTATGCCACTGTTTAGGCATCATTTTTATTTCAGTTGTATTTCCTTTTCATGTATTGTACAAAATAATGTTAATAAATAAAAGTTGCTGTTTTTATTGTCTCTTGTGCATTTATTTTATATTGCTTAGATACGCTTAGCGTATGTATTTCTGAGTATATACGTAGCGGACCGGTCGCGTCCCCTTCGCCGTATACTGAAAAGCGGGGTGTGACATATTCACAGTTATATTAACAGTCTTACTCAACATAGTAGTATGCTACTTGGTTTATATCTATCTTAATATGTGTATATGTTTCTTTTAGCATATCACGAATATATATCGATAGAGCCCTTAGGATCTTGCTTGACTACTAGCGTTGTGATGGCAGTCACACTAATGGGGGCTGGGTAGTCAACAAGCACATCCTTTTTCAGGTCCCTAGTCGTAGGATTATTGAGATAGGGCATCGATACTCCGGGGTAGACTAGTGTATACGCTTCTCGTCCCAGCAGGGGAGATGGTCTGTCCCACAGCTATCGGTACGTTGTACTAGAGATAGTATGCAGGTGCTCATTGGGTTACGAATACACCGGACAGGACTCGCAGGGAACTGTTGGTTGGTATTATACCCGTCGTCAGTTAACAGTTCCCAGGTGACATGAGTACAGCATAGTCCATTGACTTGACACTGCTGCTTCACCTCGAGTGTGTTCCCACTGTTCTTAGATTTCTACGCTACCACGGCTCGACTGAGTCGTGCAAACAGGTAGCAGTTGGGTGCAGTCCCGAAGCACTTGGAGGCAGTGGCGGTTAGATAGGATTCGTCTCTCCCGGTATTGGGGGTTGATATCGTACTGTGTTTGGAGAGCCGTTACGCAAGGTCCCTGGCCAGGGCAAGCAAGATTTACTGATAGATGTTCCGGTAGTTTCTCAAGGTGTAATGGGTTTTACTCCGACACGACTTATACCGCTATTAGGGGACTGACGCTTGCCGCCCCCTAGTCCCGATATATGATAGTCTTAGACGAACAGACCGGACTGTACGGAGATTGTCACATCAGGCTCGGTAGGAGTTCGGATGGGTTTCCTCATCGGCTTTCTTTTCGACATCTACCTGGGGACCGTTACGTACAGCTAGTACCGCTTGCGGCCTGTGGTTAGACCCACTGCCAGCGTAGTGTCGAGTTTTTAGAGTCCCACACAGAGGGTTTCCCTGATTCGGGCGAAACGATATAGAGGTCGTATGGTTTTACGACAGGGTTCGGACATATACATGTATTTGTGCACGTATGATATTCGGACAGATTATACTAGCGGGCTTTGGTTTAAGCCAGATTCTAGTATTAGATTATTGGATTTATGCAGTCTCAGTATATCCATGTTTTTCGTAAATACGGATGAGAGGGGCATTCTCGTAATTAGTCGGGAAGCTTTTAAAAGAAAGGTGACTCATTTAGTTTTAATTCATTTGTGAATTAAACTAAATGGGGTGGAGGAGATGAGGTGTTATTATCATTAATTGCACCATGACTCATGAGATGATTCATCTCAAGAATTAAATGAAGCATGGATGATATTTGTGCAAGATATTTGTGCAAGATATTTTTATACTTCATAATATTTAAAGTGAGTAAGGTTCAATTCATTATCACAAAACACTTCTCTCTTCTCAAGATCTCTCTTTTTCATTCTAACCCTAATCCTCTCATAAGTTGAGAACCGTAGGGTTAGCAAGACTAATCAATCCTTAATCCATCTCCATATTCTCTAGATCACTTAGATTAGCACTCTAAGTCAATTAGTTACCTCAAGTTAGAAGTTAAAGCTTGTAGTAGGAACTCTCGGGTGGATCTTCTATTACATCGAGGAGCTGAAAAGGATGTGCCATCCTTTCCACTCCAAAGGAGCCCAAGTGGTGAAGGAGGACAGCGAGAAGAGAAGAAGGACTTGGAAGTTTAAGTATAATCTTCTTACCGAGTAGATAATACCTCTAGTTAGTTATGTTAGATATGGTTTAGCAAAGATCCTTATGCTTAGTTGATGTTACCTTGTTTAAAATTATTGTTTTTACTTATTCCGCCTCCCCACATCTTGTGGGGTGTGTAACGTCGACATACAGTGGAGACACCCAAAGGACTTAATTACCCAAGTTACCAAGGCCACAAAACAAAAGACTCGTTTTATTTTAAAATATTCTGAACTCAGTGAAAACGGAGATATAACCAGCATTTCTTTTAAATCCGAAGACGTTACATGTAGATAAGGTGTGTAATTACTTCAACAAGCTTCCAGATGAGTTACTTTTCAGACCTATAGCTTCTATTAAAACCTCAATAATACCCTTCATATTCTCCTTACTTTATGAACTATTCTTGATATTACTTGACTCAGAACAAACATGTTTTGATCCTAAAGATATTTATCAATTTTAAAAGTTTGAGACATGTTAGACCTTCATCAAATTCTCAAAAACATACAACATGTGTAAAGTGTTTATAAAAGACGTATATCAGCTATGGTTAAACACAAAGGAGGGTTATCTTTCGGGTCGTCAGTCTCACGAAAAGGATTTAGTTATTTCTAACTAATCAACCGAACCGTCAGACTTCGAGTCTAAGTTCCGCCGCTGGCTAACATGACAAAGTTTTTATATTTTTGGGAAATTTTTTCAATTTTTATGGATTTTTTTAATATGTATGCAATGCAGAATATACATATGATGCAGCAAAATAAACGCAGTGCTCACCCCCAAACCTGAGTTTTACGATGTTCTCATCGTTGCCCCCATCTCCAGTAGCTAGATTTAGACATCATGGTGAGAATTTTATTCAAAGAAAAAGAAAAAACCTAAGACTAATTACAACATATACATGTTAAAAGACTGGGTTAGTTCAGAAATTAATACCATCCATTTAAAGATTTTGTCTATATAGTGCAATGGCTGGTAAAAGAATATGTATATAAAAAGAAAAAAGAAAAGGAATATGTTAGATGTTAGTGAAGGGCATGGGCGTGTAAAAGTAGGGATCGGAAGACGTTGAAGATGAAGATGAAGTTCTGAAGAGGTTAAAGAATGAATTGAATGTTCAAAAAGCACGTGTTGAGTTCCAAAGTCAAGTTCGTTCAAAAAATGGAGTTCATCCTCAAAAAGGTCAGCAAAAGAAAGGTTCTTAGGATGTTCTCAAATTGATCCCGACTCAAACTCACCAAGGATATCCTGTTCATCCGCAAATATTTCCTCAAAACTCTACATGAAAGAATATTCTTCAATGCTGTCTTCCTCCCTATGATTTTTCACAATCCTATTCTTATCGTGAAAAATTGAATTGAATTGTGTGTCACCTATATTAATAAGAATTCATAAATGTCACAAAAATAAAGAATATCACACCCTAGCAGTCTATGTTATGCTAGTCAACTAGACCTGCTCAAGAACCTGATTGTCGAAGTAAAACTGTGTCGAGAAACGGGCTCAAGATATATGGATCACGAAACCAGGTAAGTACAAGAGATAAGGGGAGGTTTTCCAACGCTTTCACGAAGTTCCTTAATTAGATAACCCTTTTCTCTTGAACACTTGCCTAGACAACCCATGAACGATATACCCTTAAGCGGTGTTCTAAATACAGTCAACTTCTCCTAATGAGTACGAAGTCCTTAAAGTCAAAGTTCTAGTTGATTTTAAATTACTATGGGTATGCAAGAATACAGTTTTGTGATTTTTGGGCCACGGAGAAAGGTGATGAAATCCTTTACCGTATCTTATTTGGTCTTTTTGCCCTTAATTTCTGTATTAAGATGCAAATGCGCAATCAATAAAAGAATTCAAGACATCAATCAATAAATCAATTCTTTTTTCAGTTTAAATTTAAGCGATGCAACAAATACGGTTAGTTCTATGTGCAATTGATGGCAAGCTTGTGTGAAGAATCCTGTAGAAGATAGAAATATAGGACTGCGTCGGATTCAAGAAGAGTGTGTTAGAAAATTACAAACCAATATGATATGGGTTAAGAAACCCTCTTTGATGTGATCTCGAGTCTTTGATTGTTCGCTTGCGCATGTCAAACTATCCGGATCTTTGGCACTGTACTTCACTAACGTCTTGAAATTGAGTTTGAGCCTCGCTCCGCACGATCGCTGGTCGTAATTCCATGAAAAACCTGAAATGTCGGAAAATATGATATTTAGTGTCAAAAAGCGATATATATGCCCCAATTCCTGCACACTCAAAATTATAAAAATCAAACAATACCACTAGAGTACTGACAACACACTGGAGATCACACAAAAAGAAAAAATCAAAACCCCCACACTTAACCCGACGAGCTCGGATTGTTCATTGATGTCGCCGGCCAAATGAAGTTGGTTTATGCTGGAATTTTGTGTGAGTTCTATAAGCTAGCTAAGTGCTCTTATGGTATAACTTCATTTTTAAAATAAATATCAGGGTGTTAGCAGGTCTGAAGGACAAAGAACAAGTTAGAAAAAAAAATTGTATTGTTAGTTTTGAAAAAAATTGAGTTAAAAGTTAGTTTTGTTAGTAAGAACCAGAAATAACAATACCCAATACTACCAACTCTCCGGCAACAGTACTAAAAACATGTTGGGAATTCACCCGCATGCGCAAACGCGTATGTTTTGGAAACAGATATGATTTTAAGGAAATAGAATGTGCACGCGAGATCGTTCTCGTTTTAAAATTTATAAACCGAAAGTGCACGGCGCGTTGTAGCAAACCGTCAAGTACGGGTCGATCCGCAGGGAATTGTGTATTAGGTCTTGTAATTTAAGGTTCAATAAATAATGAATTGGTTGGTTTGTCACAAAAAATATAAAAAACGAAAACAAGGAAAACAAGTTAAGAAAGAAGTGGTTGTGGATTTGGCTCGGAAGGTCGAATCGCGACGATTCCTTCGACGCTCCCTTGATCATGAGTTGTCCGTCCTTATGTCGATCCAGGCATGAAGCATGACTTGTCAAGGCAGTTGCGAAGCACAAATCATCAAATTCTGATATTCGCCGCAAAACACGAAACGGGTCCGTTTTGTTCACTTACCGTTTGTATGTCCAAGCTTGAGATATCAACACTAAGCACAAGGGTTTACAAGTATACGACAACATCAAAAACACAAAGTAGCGAGTGAGAGCAAATAGTTTTAGTGTTAACTTTGCTAAGGGTTTGTGACAGTATTGGGTATATGAAAACCGAGGGTTTGTCAAGCACTTGGTCATAAAATACTGTATCTAAACTTAGCGAATTTAACACCAAATTGATTTTAATTTAAACATTGTGAAATGGGGGAAGGAAGTGATTATGGTATATGAAGAGGTTATAAAGTAACCATGGTTTCAAAATACCATATCGCATTAATACATAAACAATCTTTAAGTTAGAATCAAGTTATAAGCACATTAAACATGAATAAGAGGAGGAGAAGGCAAAGCCTTTCATCTCACTTCCTTACTATTACCGCAACCAAAGAAGATTAGTTACACATAATAATGAAAAAAAAAGCAAAGTAAGTAAAGTAAAGAAAGCAAATAACAAAGAAATATATTAACGCTTGAAGTTGAGTTACAAGATATTGGTAACTTGTTCAACCTCCATAATGAAGCTCTTAAGAGAAAGGTTCAAGAGGGAAGAAGAAGAGACCAAGTTAAAGCCCACCCACTCTCAAGCCTAAACCAAAAACAAAAGAAACTAAAACCAAACAATATATGAGAGATGAGACCCCTTCCCTTACTCACTGATCTGGCTTTTATAGGCACCAAAAAATATTAAATAAGTAATAAAAATAAGGTGATGTGACTGTAAAGAAGGGACAGAGAAAAGATGGAGACAAATGGGGCAAGGGGGCGGCGAGCTCGGATTATTTGGGGGTGTGGCCGGCCAAAATCTGAGCGTAAAGGCTCGGGTTGATGTGGTGGTCTTGTGTCTACTCCAACATCATCCTGGTGCTGTTTGATTTGTCTAAAATAACCTGGTTTGCACTAAGGACGTTGGAGGGAAACATGAAGCATTACATCACATCACAACTTTATGCATTTAACACACATCACCACACATGTGCCCACCACTTGCACAATTCATCATTTGTGTGTGCCAAGGCAGCCCCACCATGGTCCATGTACCAAAGAGTTGTGTGTACACTTGTATTGTGTTGGACCAAAATTGTATGCACACATTTATTTGCAAAAGAACTCTTTAGATATCGGTTGGTTTCCTGTTCTGATTGCAGTGTCGGCTCCCAAACGTTATATCCGTGATTTTGAATGTGTTTCCAGTATTTAATCACGAACACATGTAATTTGTAATTACTGAGCAGACACTGGTTAATAGCACCGATATATAAGAAAATAGATAATGAATGAGCGGTATTAAAATGCAGTTTTCTGAGATGAACACCCTCTTTGCGGAGTCACAAAGATAAGGCCCACCCCGGCTTTAATCATGGGGGTGTTTTGCTTTCGCTTCTTCAAGGAGGACGCTCCGTCGAAGTAATGTTCCCATTGGAGATTATTTTCCTCCTTTTTCCTTTTGATTGTATCGAACGTGTGTTCTTCAAGGGAGAGTCGGCTGGTATTAGATGTTTAGCGAGGAAGTCGGCGATGGTCTGGCCTTTTATTGCCTTAAGGGGTCGATATGTTATCGAGAACTCCATCAGGAGGAGGGCCCATTTGACAAGTCTTCCCGTTAGTTTGGCTCTTGACATCAAATATTTGAGAGAATCCACCTTTGATATGAGATGGACCTTATGTGCTAAGGCATAGTGCCTGAGCTTCGTTATCGCGAAGATCAGTGCCAGGCAATACTTTTCAATAGGGGGTAGTTATTTTCTGCCCCTAGAAGGACTTGACTCAAATAATAGAGAACTCTCTCCTTCCCCTAGTCATTCTCCTGTGCCCATAGCACGTCTAGAGAAGCTTCAAGGGCTGTTGTGTACAGGATGAGGGGCTTTCCCTTGATCGGAGTGGCCAGTACCGGTGGGTTCTGCAGATATTGCTTGATTTCTTTCAGTGCATTTTGGCATTTACGATTCCAAATGAATGGGGTCCCCTTCTTCATTAGATGGTTATAGGGACGGCACTTACCGGAAAGGTTGACTTGGAGTTTGACACCTGTTTAGGCATCCGTATCTCTACAACTGGGATATTGCAAGGAGCGACTCATTATTTTCCCTGAGAGGACTCAGAATTTGATACCAATTTAGGCATCAGTATCGCTACAACTGGGATAGTGCCAGGAGTGAATCATCATTTTCCCCTGTCGATTTGGACAAAGGTGGCTTAGTAGACAGGGTTAGGATCCTGTTGACTAAGACTTTTGACTTTATGAGCCGTAAGGGTCTCATAAAGGGTTTTCTCCCTACGACTCGTAAAGATCTCGTATGCGTATTTTCTCCTTAAGAATCATGGGGATTCCTAAGTGATGTCTTCTCTTGTAAGTCGTAAGGATCTTCCAAGAGTGTTTTCTCCTTACAAGTCGAGAGGACCTGCAAGTGTTATTCATCATATGGGGACATTTCTTGCCTTTTGCAGAACTTGGCAAAGAAATATTTATTCGTGCCCCTAGATTGTATACAAGGGTCAATATAGACCGCCTGTAGGGCAATTTGGGGGATATGACGTCTTAAGAACGGGTCCAGATCCCTGTAAGTTAAGGCTTTTGAATCCTATGAGCCGTGATGGTCTCACAAGGGGATTCTCCTTACGAGTCGTGAGGATCTCGTAAGTGTATTTATTTTAACGAGATTGCGCCCTTCCGGGTTTTCATAAACTCGCCGGTACCCCTGCTATTTTTACTCACGGCGCCCTTCCGGGTTTTCATCCGTGCCCATTTTGCTTGTGGACATACCGTTTTTTTCGTTTTTTGTTTTTTTTAACGAGATTGTGCCCTTCCGGGTTTTCTCAAACTCGTCGCCAATCCTGCTATTTTTACTCACGGCGCCCTTTCGGGTTTTCATCCGTACCCATTTCGCTTGTGGATATACCGTTTTTTTGTTTTTTTTTGGACGATGAAACTCTCGAAAATAATTTCACCGCAGGTGACCCATCTGTTTGCCGGCGGGGCTTGGGGGTAGATTCATTGCTGGAGTAGCTGTGTAGCCAGTAAGACTTGAGTTGCAATCTTTGCCGTTGGGACTTTGATTGCAATATAGATCTCAAGAGAGGATATCGCCGTATTTGGAGCGATACGCCATGTTTGAGGCGACACACTAATTTAGGGACGTTTCGGTCCATTATCGCCATATTTAAGGCGGATTTCTAGTTTAAGGATTTTTCGGTCCAACACTCTTATTCGGTCGCGAAGTTGCATAACTCACCCCTTCCAACTCTTGTTTGCTAAGACGCTGCTGCTTTTCCTTTGTTTGCATGGATACTTCATGCCTTAGACTATTTTTACTTTCTTGGACTTCTTCATCTATCATCGTGCCAATCGGGTTGTTTTGCAAGAAGTACTGGGAATTTTAAACAGCACCTGCCCCCTCCGTATCAATGTCGCTTTCCGATACTGATGGAGCGTCTTCTTCATATACAAAGGAACGAGATATCACTTCATTCCCTCTGTCGAGTCTTCCTCTTCCTTGGAAGAATGAATTTGACTTGGGGTTTTTCCTCATCATCTGATTCGGAGTGGGACATGGGTTTCACATCCCTCCCATAGTTTTTTGGTTCAAGTGGGATATTCCACTTGATTGCAGAACCCGCTTGTAAGTCCCTTGATATTCTATCCGCTCCTTGAGAAGAAAGGACCATCCCACGTAAAGATTCTTCCGCCAGTGAGAAATATACCCCCTGTGTATATTACGGGGGGGAGCGAGTACCCACGCCGTCGCTATTTTGGCAACAGGTTGCTTCAAAGTCACTTATTTTTGTTGAGAGTAGGCGACAAATGCCATCTTGCCTCCGCTTTTCACTCGTCATCATTAGATGAGAAAGAGTCTTGACCTATTTGATCCAGTCGAGCCATTTTATCCATGAGTTCTTGGAAAGTCGTCAGCTTGAAAAGGGCCATAAATGGGAACACCTTTTAAATTTAAGTCAAAGGTGGCTATAAACATTCCCACAGCTGCAGCTTCATCGATACGTTGCTAGCATTTTAACCAGAGATTTCGCCATCGGGTAACAGATTGAATCCAGGTCTCATTCGGTCTAACCCTTTCATTGACCAACGTCGTTACGGTAGTGCGTTTATTCACACTAGCGAATTTCTGACAGAAGAGCATCTCCATCTCGTCGAAGGTATTCACGGAGTCATTCGGGGGTTCCTCATACCATTCGAAGGCAATGCCCGCCAGAGAGCTGACGAAATGTCAGAAAAGAAGTATATCATTCTCTCCAGTGTTACCGCACATGGATTTAAATCGCGCGATGTGCTGGTGAGGATTCTCGGTTCCTTTGTATATGTGGAGTCGGAAGTATGTATTCTAGCGGGTACTGTATTTGATCGTAGCATGCTAGATACGGTCGACCAGCCTTGATTGGCCTATATGATACTTCACTGGTATAGTGAGTTTTGATTTGCTGAGCGACATATTCATTCAGCTTTGCTTTTGGAATCATTTCCTCTTCGGCCGTTGATGAGGCTCGTAGAGGATTTGAAATGTCACCCTTTTCTTTAAGAGCGACTACCGGCGGTTCATCTGCCAGTGGTTCCGATTGAACCATCATTCAAGTCATATTCTGAATCAGAAGGGCCATCTGGTTCATATTAGTGGACATTTCTGCCGTTTCTTCATCTTTCTTTCTCAGAGAGCGCTTTAGGAAATCAATATCCGACACCTTCTCTACTCTTTCTTCGGGTGCGTCCTCAGAATTTTCCTTAGGCGATGGTTAGCGTTTGCTGCCGCTTGAGCGAGCATCTCCTGTAGCTTTTCACGTTGCAGTTGAACTTCTGTCAGGAACCGAGTTTAAGGTCGGTGACTAGTAGAAGCTCGAACTTCGTCTTTGAAATTCACCACATAGACTCTGTGAACCACCATGCCCTCAGGCTTGGGGTGTTTGGAGTTCTGACCTTTAGAGTTTGCCTAGGGCACTTGAGCTTTATTAGGCCTCTCCTTTTTTGCGAGAAACCGCTTTGGTTTTGGGAAGAACCGCTGTATCATAATCCGTCTTGGGATGAATCCCCTTGTATTTGAAAGGGGAATTATCAGAATTTGGCTGACGTCTAGGGGAAGAGCCGCGGTGGACGACAAAGACCTTTACCTGCTTCCACAGCTTATATATAGATGAGGAAAGTTGTTTTAGGGAGCGAATTAGTTTCTGCTCTCATGGGATCTCTATGGGCTGCGGAGATTTCTTCAATATTGCCGTGAGAGAATTTTGTCTGACCCTTCACAACAGTTTGAAGTTGTTTCTAATTGGAACAACAACATTCACCACTGGGGTTGAAACAGGACCATATGGAGAACTGCCCCCAGCTCATTTTGTATGATGCCGATATCGACGTCGACCATTTCTTACGGCTGGGATTTGATTAGCTGATTGGTAGAGTTTTTGCGTGTTCAAGTTTAGTTAATTACCGCAATCAAAACGGTTTCGCTTGTAGCTAGCCGGTTGAGTACGGGTCGTCCGCAGGGAGATGGGAATCTTTTTCTATGTGCTTTAACGAGTTAAGTCCAAATGTCCAGGTTTGTTTTGAGATTAACTATGTGCTAAAATGATATGTAAAGAGAGCTTGTTAGGGTTACGATTAGGTTAGTTTGAGTTAGGAGTCGCTCACTTCTTTCGTTGCCACTCTTAATATCGGTGTTACGGTAATCGGCAACAACGGGGATTAGCACGACTAGGAAGGAACTTGCGAGTATAAGCTAGGCTTTCCAACACATAAGTTCTTCCTTTTGGTGTTTGTCCGTCCGTTCTTGGCTCTTAGCCTTAACCTCCGGTAATTCAACCACAACCGGTCTCACTAAGGAATCACCGCTATCATGTAGGATAGGGTGCCGTAGGGAGCGGATTGTGGTTCAATTAACGGGAGTCCGAATTAAGATGTTGGGCAAGAAAAGAATGAGAGAGATTTCCTTCTCTCAAACTTTCCTTATCCTACCCTAACAAGTATGAAAACTACTCACCCATTATAAGGAAAAGAAAATAAAACAAAGGAGGAAGATAGAAAGAAAGAGGTTAGAAGATTACAACTAGCTATTTGAGACCTCACCTTGGCAAGGATCAAGCTTAAACATCATAGTTGTTTTAAGGATAAAGAAAAAGAGAACAAGAAAGAAACAAACAACAAATAACAACAACTAGATTAGCAAATGAAAAATACAAGCAAATATAATTAACAATTACAACAAGATAAGCATGGTAAGAACAAGAACTTCTTTATTCATTCTTCACTCATAAAAGCTCACTACAAGTTTTTAATGGAGAAAAGATGAGAGGGAAGAAGAACAACACATGTATTCTAAAATCTAAATACAAGAATAAGCACCCTTGGCTTTGGCAAGCTCTGGACTATTTATAGGCAGGGAAATGGAAACCTAGGGCAACAATCTGCCTCCATATAAAATTACCATCCTACCCTCAAAATATGCACTTCTGCAGAGGCCGTACGGCCGCGGTTCCGCGGCCTAAGCAAGCTTATGCCACGGTTCCGCGGCCATATGGAGGAGATGGCTCCTCGGATTTTGTGGGGTCCCCTGGTTTGATGTTGTCTGCTGTTTGGTATAGTATTTTTCTCATAAGCTCTTCACGATTTTTCCAGAATTTCTGTTGATCAAAAGGTGATGTGATGTGGATCTTTTGCCATGATTTCCTCGAGCTCCGCGTAGATATGTTGGATCTTGTGTTGACGTCCCTTAAACTGGTGTGCGGCAACATACGGATAGAGAGCGGAGACCCGTGTTTTATCTGTGGTTGGCAGTAATCCGGATTTTGTCGTGCTTGTCCATGAATTTCACTGTTTAGAGCTGAGAACCTGTATCCTGCAATTGACTAGCAAACACGGCTCAAGAGTACCTACCGATAAGCAATGTGATAACAATTGGGCGGTATAAAAATGCAAAAATCTGATATGAACATTAGCCTCAGGATTTTGCCGAGCCTGCCCCCTATTTCCTTTGAGAGCTTGAATATCCTGCCCCCTGCGTCGGCAAAGCTGCAGCTTGGGGAACCAGCCTGTGGAAGACCGACTTCCTCTGGGCTTCCTCCATCGGCGTTGAGGCACCGAGGGTGGGAGGTGAGAGTATCGACCCAAAAAGAAGCCCGTTGATTTATTGAAGAGTCAGATTGCAGAGATTTGAGGCTGCAAGTGGCCCATACTTGACTCCAACGGATATGACAGAGCCTAAGTTGCTAGGGTGGGAGCAAACGCCATTCTTCATAGATACGAAACACCGGCTTCAGTATCTTTTCACCCAAGAGCAACCATAAACATATATACCGCGATTATTTGATCGTGGAAAAACATGAAACACGAAGTGTGGAGTGGAAAGAGGAAAAGGTCCCACCGGGCATGCCAGAATCTATTTACCGCCGAAAGCCGGGAAAGACGAACGTCTTACCTGAATTTGGGTTTATCCGTCCACCTCTCCGAAGATGCCAAGTTGATTTATGGCACCGTGTATCAGAGAATTGGACGGATGCGACCGTTGTAGTGGACTTCGTCAGATTCCCCCTCGTTGTGAGGGGTTTTTTGATTATGGGGACGCTCTTCCCTGCAGGCGCAAGCCCCTGCAGTTAATTATATTACTGCATAGCGATAACTACTTTCTCCTGCTCCAGATGTTCACTTCGTGTCGTGTGTGTTTGTTTTATTTTTGGTTGTCCGTGGATTGTATACGGAGACTAATTTATGTTGTCGCCCGTAGGGCGTGGATTATTCCAAATCCGTATTTTATTAGAGTTGGGTTTAGTTTGATTTAAGGATCGTTAATCTCGTTTGGGATTAAAAGCAACTTAAAAGTTTGTTGAGAATACGTTAGTCTAATTTTAGACTAAGATATACTCAGCATGATTTTGGAATCATTCTGACCCAACAAAAGAGCATTTGAGCTCTATTGCTTTAGTTTAAAGATGTTACGGTCCATAGATCACCATTTTTGGTATGAGGGTTTAGTTTAAGGACGTTGCGGTCTGCAGTTAGTTTAAGGACATTACGGTCCATAGGGGATGTGCTTATGGGTTTGGAAGTGCACCAAAGAGCTGTTGGTTGTCGGGACCCTCCATCTCTCTGAAAACGTTGATGAATTACAACGACATGTATCAGAGGTGTGGAGAGATGTACCCTTGAACCGAACTCCAGATTGAAGGGAGAGATCATGGTGGAACGAACATCATTTTAGATGCCATGTGTCAGGAGATCATTGGTCATCTTTGGAACTATGATCGATTTGGGGAGACCTGAGTATAGGAGGGCTCGGTTGATTGATGGTCAAAAGGTTTTGGCCTCGGGAGGCTTGGCTAATTTGAGCTAAGGTTGGCCTCTCACAGTGTTAAACACTGATATCTGCTTGGCGCTCACGTGCTCCCACGTAAGGCTTTAAAGCAGTGTTAAACACTGCAATTTGGAGCGCTCACGGGTGACACGTGAGGCACCCGAAAGTTGGTGTGGTGCTCTTGGGTTCAAATCCCCGTCTATACATATAAGTGTTAAACACTTAAATCTTGTGGCCATCACGCGTGGACACATGAGGCGGCCCGGAATTGGGCACTGCCTCCTTTGGATTTATCCTCCTGTTCTTTTATAAGTGCTAAGCACTATGGGGGGTCACGTGGTATCACGTAAGGCACCCCAAAATGAGAACTGTCTTTGTTTTATTTCCCTTTCTTTTGTAAGTGCTAAGCACTATTAGGGGGTTACGTGACTCGATGTCAGTCGTTCCTTTTTGTTTCTCAGAGGTGCTCACGTGGGAACACGTGATCTGTTGTTATAGTGTTGTACGCTAATCGTTTCTTTTATGTGCATGGAGATCTTGATCTGAGTTTTGAGAATTTCAGATCCCTTATTTTATAAGAATTAAATGCTTATGCAGGGTTAAACCCTAGTTTTATCAGAGGAATTAAATTCCTATATCTTTTGGGAAGAATTAAATTCTTCAAACTTAGTTCTTTTCTCTAAGTTTTGGGACTGCATGAATTGAATTCTCAACTTATGGGGAGATCTGCTTCTGCAGACCTCAACCAGAGGAAAAACTAAGTTCTTTTTTTGGAAGAGTTAAACTCTTGTAAGAGGAGATAAAATGATCTCCAGTTCTTTTTTCTTACCTAAAGTTTCTTTTCTTCAAAGAGAATTCTTCTTCTTCTTTTTTTCTTGTTTCTCAAATCTTATCGGGGGGCTCCTCTCTTTTTCCTTTCAGTCTCGGGTCCTTTATATAATAGAGGCAAGTTTGTTGATTTAGTTAAGAAAATCTTTCATTGAGAGATTTTTTAATTGATTCGGGGATTTTATCCACTGTTGGATCTTTGATCCAAGAATTTCTGTTTTACAGAAGATATTTTTCTTGTTTTTAATAAGATTGGGAAAATATTTTCCTATACAGAGCTTATTTTGTAACTTGGTGATTTTTAATCACCATTGGATCTTTAATCCAACGGTGCTCTATTTTACAGAGCGTAATCTTTCTTCTTTTAGAAAAATTGGGGAAATATTTTTCCATACAGAGCTTATTCTGTAGCTTGGTGATTTTTAATCACCATTGGATTTTTAATCCAACGGTGCTCTGTTTTACATAACGTAATCTTTCTTGTTTAGAAAGATCTAAGGAAATATTTCCCAAATAGGGTTTTGATCCCTTTTATTTAGAATTTAATTCTATCAGCTTGGATGGTGATTAGGAACCCTCACGTGTAGCACGTGAACCCCATAGCATTAAACTGGTTTGCTTATATGCAGCAATCCCAGAGAAAGACATCACGTGTTGGCGCATGAGCTGATGTTCAGGAATGTCACGTGTGGCACGTGACCCTCACGAAGTTAAGCCCAACAAAGAGCATCGCGTGCTGACACGTAAGCTTTTCTTGCCTGTTATTTGTTTTAGGAAGGCGCCTATATACTTTGTATATAGATACTCATGTGTTTGCACGTGAGGCTCAATTTCAGCCTTATTGGTTAAGCGCGATGTCTATAATCTTTGCTCCAAGGCCCATCACGTGTGGACACGTGATGCTCCATTATGGGAATTTTTCCTATCTCTTTTTATTTATTATTTTTTTATAAGGGAACAACCCCGAAGCAGAAGTCCCCCTCCTACACTGGTATTCCGTTGGAGGGCGCACGAGAGACCGTTCTTTTTTTCCTTTTGAGGGGAATTACGGTGGGTTCTTCCTCCTCCCTCCTCGCTCGGGGCGCGGGGTCCTGTGCATGCTCCTGGCTCCCCCCGCGGCTGTCTTCCGGGGCTCAGGGTGCAGCGGAAGGCTTGCTCGGCGGAGTTGGCCTTGGGGCCGAACTCGAACCATGTCGGGATGAACTTCCACCCCCGGTCTTCTTCTGGGCCTTTGCGGCCATGGCAGCTAAGAACTTGGATCGGTCCATTTGTTCTACAAAAGGAGAATACACAAAAAGAGTTAGTAACGCTGAAAAGGGCAAGCAAAATTTATTAAAGTTTAAATAGATCGTCTACGGCCCTAATTTATCCAGAAAGCGCGTGGGGCTGAGCCCAGCCCAGCTCAGAACCTGCTCGGAAAGCAGGATATCGGCCTGCTGGATCGGCTCCCACAAAGACACCACCCTTGCCTCGGGTGTGTAAGGCTACGCCAGCGCCCCGGCCGTCAATCCGAGGCCAAATGCGGAACAAAAACTTTTCAAAACGGCGCTAACGTAACCGTAAATCCCGGATCGTGCCATTAACCCTATACTAGTAATTGGTAAAGTAGTTTAAGAGATTATACCGATTGACCCGTATCTTTCGGTCTTCAATCTCTGTCCCAAGCTTGTCGCGGCTGCCCCGAGCGAGTTCGCTCTCCGGTCTCCCTCATCGAAGAGGCTCCACGTCGAGGATTCTTTATATGGGCTCCCGCTTCAAAAAACAAAGCAACTCGAACAACTAGTTTGCTAGACTAGGTGCCCAAGATGAAGTAGAGTGGGTGTATGATTACTTTGTCTTAAAACACTCGAGGATTATCAACACATGAGAGGGATGGAGTGGAGGTTAAAGAAGATGCCCATGGTGAAAGATGTGAGCTCAAGAAAATATCAAGTGAGCAAGCCTAGCAAAAGAAAAAGAGATGGCTCAATAAAATGTGATGGCTGCCCTCTCATTTTCAAGTGAGTATTTTGATATATTGTGGTGAGAAAATGAGCTACACACACACACAAAATATCTCTACACTCACAAACTCACAACAAATATCTTAGCTCACTCACAAATATCTTAGCTATGACAAAAGACATGTCATGCCAAGAATGAGTCACAATTTCCACCATTAAACATTTAATCTAAATGTTTAAATCAAGAAAAGAACATGGCATCAACTAAAGAAATCTTGTAAGGAATTACAAGAATACCCCTCATCCGTATATACATACCCGCATCCGTATTCCGACTGAATACGAATACTACGAGACGAAAATAATCCAACAATCTAATACTAGGATCCGGCTTAAACCAAAGCCCACTAGTATGATCCGTCCGATCATGATCCGTGCATAAGTGCACGTATATGATCGAACCCTGCCATAAAATCATACGGCCTCTACAACGTTTCGCCCGAACTTGGAAAACTCTTTGTGTGGGACTCTAAAGACTCGTCAATACGCTGGCAATGGGTTTAACAACAAGCACGTCAGTGGCACTAGCTGTACGTAACGACTGCCCAGGTATTGAGCGAAAGGGAGGCCGACGAGCGAACTCATCCTAAAACCTTACTGAGCCTGACAGTGACAATATCCGTACATTCCGGTCCGTTCGTCTATGAGTATCGCATATCGGGTCTAGGGGGTGGATAAAGTCAGACCCCTAATAACGCAATATTCAGTGTCGGTATGAAGCCGATCACCACCTGAGAAACTACTAATCCGAATCAGTAATTCTCGACTAGCTTGGCCAAGGATTTCTAGTGATGGCCGCCCGTGCACACTGCGACCTCTACCCCCAATACCGAGAGAGACGAATCCCCTGACAATCCGCTCACTGCCTCCATGTGGCTCGGGACTGTACCCAACTAAAACCTGTTTGCACGACTCCTTTGAGCCTTGGTAGGGTAGTAATCAAAGCACAGTGGGAACTCACACGAGACAAATGACGATCTCATGTCGATAGACTAACCTGTATACATGTCACCAGGGAACTGCTATCTAACAATGGGTATAATACCAACTAGCATGTTCCCAGCGAGTCCGTCCGGTGTACTCATAACCCAATGAGCATCTGTATACTATCTTAAGTGAACCAACTGATACCAATGGCTTGTGAGAACGGTCATCGCCCCTTGTCGGGGTCTCGATCCGTATACACTAGTCTACTCTCGGAGTATCGATGCCCAATCTCGAAACTCTCACGACTAGGGACACTTTAAGGATGTGCTTATAGACTACCCAACTCTCACGTATATGATCGCCATAATATTGCAGGTAGTCAAGCAAGAATCCTATGAGCTCTATCAACATGTAATAGTGATCTGTAATGTCACCTGAAGCATGTACACGATGATAAAGACAAACCAGATAGCATACTATCATCTCGAGTGAGACCGTCCTACCGGTATAGGTTCTCCCTCAATCATTGCAATCATGTGCCTGCGATCCAATAATTGACTTGAGGGCACTATAACCAACAGGGTGAGAATGACGGTTTCGTGTGCCACCGTGTAGGCACAGGAAAATCCTCGCCTTCAGGTGGCCCAACGAATACGAACTTCTCCTTCCATTCATGAATGGAAGAAGGAACGACTACCGCTCCCGACCCGGCCACCCCTTCCTTACGTTTTTTGAAGGAAAAGTACACCCAGCTCGGCTCGTCCTTATCGGTGCCGGGGTGATTCTTATAACAGAGGAAAGAAACAAGAAAGGTCAAACTAGAAGGGATGTTTTCATGTTTCAACCAGACCAGAAACCCGAGGAGGATTCTCCACAAGTTCGGCGCTAGCTGGCCCGGGGCAAGATGGAAACGAAGCACCCCGCATATTTCGGTTGAGAAAGGCAGACGCATTCCTACCCGGAATGCTTCCAAATACAGGGCGACCTCCTTGCTCTGCACTTGGTCTCATGTTCGCCCTCTCTAGCTAAACGAAGCGGATAGTTATAGTCGATATGGAATCGAGCCCGAATCTCGGTAAGCTCGTCCATATCCGTCGGGACGGAGGGCGCATCGCAAGCGTTCCCGGTGCACACCTTAGGGTCCCTTGTCACTGCCTGACGGCGAGTGACGCGGGTAGCCCTGACTCTATGGGGCGAGCCCGACACAGATGAAGCAGCAGGAGAACCCTCTCGGTTATCTGCAGCCAAAGAGGCGGAAGACCCTCTGGACTCGGCTCCAACAACTGGAGCCTCATCGTCCGACTCAACCCTAACTATTTCTATAGCTCCTCGGATGAAGGCATCTAACCTGATTCAAAGGAATGGGCTCGTCGAGAAAAAAGCACGGGTAATCCGATCTAAAAGGAAGGAGTGCCGAGCAATTTTTGACAATGAAAGTAAATTATGATGGAAATGTTGGCCCAAGGGGGTCCCCTCCTATTTATACACTTCAGAGAAAGAATCCAACAGCCCAGAATGATTCCCGCCAAAACGAAGCGTCGCGCCTGGAAGCCGTCAGTGCTCCATGTGGCGATCGACCATTAGGAACGTCCCTTTGGTTCCAGGTGACAGCGGCAGCCTGTCGCGTCCGCCAACCCACGTCGGACATGTGGCCTGCAGCCCATCAGACGAATGAGCGAAACGACGCACCATCTTTAAATGCGCAATCATTTCACTGATCCGCTGATATCATCAAAGACACGCGCAACGATCCAAGCTCTGGGGGAGGTGCCACGTGGGTTCAAAGATCGAAATGACGCAACTGCTACACGCCACGTCGTCCCGGAAAATCCGCACTAATGATTCTCGGCAACAGACCGTGCTGAGAAAAACCAAGCATGTCATTCTCGATCTGACCTATAAATAGGTCGAAACGAGAGTGGGGGGTTAATGATGATGCTCACAAGTGGGAATTTCTCAGATCACGACACGTAGCAAATAACGTGTCACCCACGACAGTCCACTAGACTCCTGGGGATTACCGAGGTAAGATCAGTGTGGGTACTCCACTTCTTGCCCACGAGCAAGCAGGCAGCCGAACTTGCACCCCTCCTCTTTTTCTCGCCTCCGAGCTATTGCAGAGTTGACCTTTCTCGGCTTCCCGGCTCGTCTCCGAATCATCCGCCGAGCTAAGCCTCCCCAGCTCTCCCGATCAAACGAGAACGCATATCCCTAGCTCTTTCGCAACGGCTCCGCGTATCTCACCAAAACGAGATAACCGCCGCCTACGTCCTGCGTCCCACGCTGACGCATCCCCCCATTAATGAGCGTATCCCGTCATTAATGGAGAGATCCCATCATTCACGCAGGCATAGCGTCAGGGGCGTAACTGACGGCGAAGATCCCGCACTTGCTTGCTCCATGCGACCACTATAAAAAACCCTCTCAGACGACTCAGGTAAGACAATTTTGATTCTAATAAGCCGCTACTCTGCCAATATTTCTTGGCTCTAATTTGATCGTTGGAGGGTCCTACGGTGGCCACCCACCCCGGGACTTACATGCAGGTAGATCGGCTTTCACCTCAAACTCAACCCATTGAGATCCACACACTCTAGGAGACAACCTTTTAACTCAAATCTCAACCGTTCAATAACGCTCGCTATAAATCGACGGAAGACGGCTTTTGAAGGAGATCATACCCTCCATCAGTGTGAGTAATATCAAAAAACAATGAAAGGTATATAAGAGAGAGAGAGAGAGTGAGAAATGTTTTTAATTAAACATTTATAACGGGCATACTGAGAATCAATTAAAGTTGGAGGACGAAAGGTTATAGAAATTAAGTTAGGGTTATTTCCAGGGGTATTTCCTACCATTTAGCATTTTTTTTAAACTTTATTGTTAAACGAACCTTGGTTTCAAAACTAAGTTGCTAAACGTACCTAAATTTTGTGAATCCTCATTTTTACAATGCAAACTTCAGATTCCTTTCGACCATAACTAAATCAGAATTTACTAAAGCTTGTTGCCAAACCAGACATTGCTTAATCAACTCATCTTATTGATGATTCATTTTATCTCAGATTGTAGTTAATTACAATACATGAGCTAGGGTTCCCTTCCCCAAGCCCACAGAACACAGGCATAGCATCATCTATGCTTAGTTTCCATTTTTCTTCCTCCTTTCCTGTATATGTTTTCCACCCATCTTTACCCATTCTTGTTATTATGCTGCTTTTGTTTATAAAACTCCCATCACCTTTTTGTTTAGATGTTTTCCTGCGTAAATTCGATCTCACTTGCTTCAGGATTACCATGCATGTTTTCCTGCATAAATTCGATCCCACTTGCAAAAAGGGTAAAATAAAAAGGCAAGGATTGAGGAAGAGGACAAGGGATCAGTTGCGGGTTTGGGAAATTCAGATCCCTTCATTTTGGAGGACAAATCAACGCGAATCGGAGGAGAACAACTGTGGATGGTAATGGGTCCGAAAGATAGTTTAGGTGGAAAGAGGTTGCTTTTTTATTTTTTGTGAGAATAAAAATGGTATTTAGTTTTATTTTATAAGAGATGCATTACCCTCTCTCTTTTTTATCCCATTTTTTGCTTTTAATTTTCTTGTTTTGGATCAACTTTGATATTTCATTAAATCGTCCTTCAATGAAACACAGGTCCTTCAATGAAACAAGGATTCATAATCGTCCTTTAATGAAACACGGATACATGTTGCCTTCGTTTTAATTATATAAAAAAACCTATACTTTACATTCAAGACAGAAGGGGGCGCAGATATGATGGCCATTTCGGAAGAACATCAACCTATGCGTGCCGAAATTTTTTCCAATTCTACAAAATTAATCCTCTAAAAATCATACATATCCTTTGTTTTTAATACATAACCACCTGTAAACAACATCATAATCAAAGAAACCAAACCATCACCAATTCAAAACCCACCAACAATAAGAATTACAACAATGCCAACAGCAAGAAGAAACAGCCAAACACATAAACCGCAGACGCTCTCAACATCGCCGCCGAATCCTCCACCACAATCTCAATTATAAACCTGCAGGTCCCGCTCGACGGATCTCTATTCGTGATAGTCACCAAACCCGAAAAACCACATGCTTGATCGTCCTGATCGTTGATCTGATAATAGCTATTAAAGGCATATGATATGTTCCCTCTCGCGTCAAGGTCGCCGCATGAAGTCTTGTACCCTAAGCTCGTACAGTCCGCATTACCACAAGCATAGCTAACACTAGGCGCCACGTTCGGATCGTCAAGATTTGCCGACGGTTTCAACACACACCATTTCTTATCCAAGTACTGAACCCCCTTCCCATGAATCAAACCTGAATTCGTAGTTTCAAGACTCAGCTGATACTTAGGGCGCCCGTCGTAGTAAAACAAACCCCAATGCCTTTCGAAATTCCCCGGCTGAATACTTTTCTGATCCTCATCGATCAAACTAAAGAGATAGGCATTGATGGGCCCCGTCCTCATCGGGGTTCCCTGCCCAGTCGAAATATGCCTCATAAAGCCCTGATTAAACTTCTGCGCGAATTGTAAATTTGCATTCATGTTCCCGTCGGTGGGCCACCCGATCTCACCGATTATAATAGGGAGATTTTCAAAGCCGTTCTTTTTAAGGGCCCACACGAGGGTGTCGTGATTGGCGTCAAACATGTTGTTGTAAGTGGTGGACCCATCGGTTACCGCAGATGAGGTGCCGTCGAAAAAGGCGTAGTCAATGGGGAAGTTGGAGTCACTGTAGAGGGATATGAAGGGGTAGATATTGACGGTGAAGGGGGCATTGTTGTCACTAAGGAATTTGATGATGGTGAGCATGAGGTTTTTGATGTCCGGGCGGAAGTCGCCGTCGGAGGGCTTTCCCGACGGGGATTGATAGACATCGGCGTTGAGAGGGACCGTGACTTTGACCTGGTTACCGAGGCCGGCTTTGACGAGGGCGGCTTGGATGTTTTGGAGGGCGGGGAAGGTGGTTTGAAGGAAGGTGCCGTTGAAGGTCTGGAGGAAGGGTTCGTTGCCGACCGCTACGTACCTGTTGGGTAAAAAACGGAAGCGGTTTTTATAGAGAAATATTACAAGAGTAAGCATCAAAATATTTTTGATACTAAATTACACTAAACTAACCTTAGCTAGAGGCGTTATGCACTAAACTACCTTAAAGTTTATTATTACGGAAAACTTCCATAAACTCTGGTTTTCATGGAGTGTTTTCCACTAAAATGCCCTTAAAATGTCGAACAATAAGGGAGCATATTGTGATGAAATTTTTTGAGGTAGTTTGATGGGAAAACAACAATTGTAAAACGTAATTTACAGTAATTTAGCCTACAATTAATGAATGAAACATAGGAAGCTCTATAATTGTTAGTTGAATCATGTTACTGATGATCAAAAAGAAAAATGTTCAAATTAAAGTAGAGCATCAAACTTGTTTGGTGACGAGTGATTTTCACATGTTAGGTGTTTGTGCTGATTGTATAAATAAAAGTATTTGTTGGGGATATAAAAACTAGAATTTAATGAGGCTGGGGTCGACTGGCTGTGCTACACGATCCCTGGGGATGGGGCCCACCCAAACTTAACCCGGCCCCCCCTTTTGCCCCTACTTGGTGCAATTAACAGGTTGTGGGCGACCGCAACCCCATTAAGATCTAAAAACTATGGGTGATTTATGTAAATTTAAAGTTCTTATCTAAATGTTTATTTTAAGAAGTTCAATCTTCCTTGCACTAGTTTATTATCAATTCAATGAAATTTGTAATCATGTTTACTGAACCGGCGGTGGATCCTGATTGATGATGCTCAATATTGACGATCCCCAAGATCAGGACTGGTGGCACATGACGTGTCCCAGAACTCAGAAGAAAGGACCTACAGGGACCGACCAGGTCACCCCTGTACCCGACCTACACACACGAGCTGGCCCTCCTCGGGGCCCCCTGCAAATGGGCCTCCTCGGCCTCTCAGCTCGCCTCAACCTGCCACAAGACCAAAACTCCTCGGCCTTCTCGCTCGCCCCCGAGCTCCCCAGCCGAGGACGTCTTCCTCGGTCCTCCGATCAACTCCACCGCTCACGGGCGTAACCGTCGCTCCGCAAATATCGCCATGCGCAGATTCTCCGCCAACCATATCCCACGTTCCACGCCATCACGATCCCCATTAATGGACGATCCGCTCTCCGCGCGGGCGTGACGTCGGGAGCATAACTGCCGGCGAGATTCTCGCGCCTGCTGCTGCGTACCACCACCGCTATATAAACCCCCATCACAGAGGGGTCAAGTAAGCCATTTTTTACTCCACTTAGCCGTTACGCTGCTCGGATCTTGTACTAACTTGATCGTCGGAGGGTCCTCGGTGGTACCAAACCACCCCGGGACTTCTTTGCAGGTACTCGGCGCTAAACTCCCCAAGTCACCAATCTCCTCCAAACCCATTGAGACCGACACGCAACAGGAGATCACCTCCAGAATCCACCGGGAGATCGACGGAAGACATCATCTGAAGGAGATCCGAAAAGGACCTCCATCACTGATGTAATGCAACATTCCGATCGCTACAATATTGTTAGCCCTTTAGTTTTATACATTAGCATTTAATTCCAAGAGGAGCATGATCTTTCCGCATGGTTTATAATCCTACCATTAGATTGAACAAATGATTTAATTTATTTGCTTATTTATTTCTAAGAGGAAAAGGCGAAACTGCTAGCCTTTACCTATTTTTCTACCCAATCTTAATTTTTGTTTACATCATTATCAATGTGTAAATATGAGTTCATATATACTTTTTTCCTGGGAAAAAGAAAAGACTCGGACAAGCATTTTTACTTCTAGCGAAATTTGGCTTATTTGATGTTGATATATTGCCATCCAATAGTATGGTAAAGCATTTAATAAGATCATTAGTGAACTAGCCAACTTCATGGGTTGGGATTTTCATGGAGATCTCTAAACTCATGACTCATCACTCACTTGCATTCAACCTTCAAGCGTGGGACTACATCGACTACATGTAAATACTCGGCATCGACATACATGGACTTTGTTATACAGTTGAAATTCTAGCAGAATTCCAGACCAAGAAATGTTATACCCTTGAATAGAGACCAATTTCATACACAATTTTAATTTTCTATGCTCTAGAACTAAATTTAAGAGGGAAAGCAAGTGTCTTATTGGTCCCTAAACTTTAATTTAATGGCTAGAGATATGAGTATTCATTTTCATTCCTTCAATCTTCAAGCCCTGTTCGGGAACCGAGTTTCCATAAAGTTAGAAAAACTTAACTCCAAAATGCTAACTTTACCTTGTTTGGCAATCATTCTGGAGTTCAGATAAGTACGGTCATCTCAGCTCGAAAGTTGAGATAAGTGCAATTATCTCTGCTCTAATCCGGCTATCGAAACTCCGTATTTAGAGTTTGGGGCTTGCAAACTACGGTTCGCATACCTCCTACCTCCACTTAAAAATAAACTACGATTATCTTAGCTCCATATCCAAACAAGGCCCGAATAGTTTCGCTACAAATTTAGGAATCGGTGCAATATCTTCCTTCTTAACAAAATTTCATCATAATTAAGGTGATATGATCAAAAATCGCTAAACTTAGCAATCTAATGCATATACACAACTTCAATCACCGAACTAGTGAATCAAAACACACGGAAAAAGGAAGAAATTATACCTGATATTGACACCATCACTAGCATATCCAGAGATATTCTTAGCAACCCATTTCTCAGCAGCCTTCATGCTTGTAGCCAAGCTCTGCAGCAGCTCATTAGGGATCCCAACCATCACCTCAATATTGGTCTTTTCAAGTGCACTGAGGGTTGCATCCTCGGCATCGAAAAGCTTCACCTTTTGAATCCCGTTATCTCTAAGCATCTGAACCACGATCGACGGTGAAAGAGGGTGGCTTGTTTGTGTCCCCCAATTTGCACCAATCCCATCCACTGTTACCACCACCACCATCATCAATAACCCACACACAAACCCTAACAACTTCCCCATCAAAATTGAAACCTCAAAAATCCAAAAAAAAAAACCTCAAATGGGTTTTATCAAAAGACTAGGATTTCATCACCCAAAAGCAAAAGAATTGAAAGCAGCCACTCAAAAAGGTAAATTAATGCTTCAGCTTTTTCCAAAAGTAGCAATAAAGGAGCTATCTTTGGAACCAAAACAACACTAATCAAACTATGAGCTCTCAAGAAACAAAAAAAAAAATTGTTCGGGATCAGAAGGATGGGATTTTTAGGAGGGGGAAAAACAAGTTGAGCTCAGATTGGGGGATGATGCAGAGTGAGGAGAGCTCAGATATCTACAAAATACATGCTGACAGCAAACAAAAGGTAAGCTGAAGGTGTCGCTTCATTTTTAAATATAAAAAAAAACTCAAAAAACTATGTGTATGTTGTTCCAGGAGAACAACATTGTCTTAAGATTTTGTCTCAAATTTGGACAGGAGCCAAAATTTTAGAAAAGAAAACATGTGCAGCAATGCAGCAAGCATGGATATCAGCAGTTTAGGCATGGCAAAATGAGGGCGAGGTATCGTGAACTCGGCTCGCTTCGTCTTTTGACAAGACGAGTTTTATTCGTTGCATTACTGACATAGGGAATTCAACTTCGTCTTGTCTCATTCACTCTCGAGTCAACCCATATAGCCAGCCGTTGGCGAATTTCAATGGCTGTATTTACCTCGTTTTACTGCAAACCCTATCCCTTTGCCTTGGATCCCCCCTCCCCACCACAATGGTCAAATTCATCTCGATCATCTCGGGTCGCATTAATTGGAATTCCCCCAAACAGTTAATTAATGGCTACATTTGAAGCATGAATGTAATTTGACTAATATTAATGGAAAAATATTGCTCGCATTTCCATTTTTGGTCTGTATTAGCATTTTTATTTAATTTCTTTTAAAAATACTTAGTCCGACGAGCTAACTCGCGGAACCCAAATCACTTAGGTGAGTCAGTGAGACGAATGGGTTCAAGCAACAGTCATTCGTGTTTCGATTCGCCTTGTTTTCTCTACGAGACAGGCTCTGGTCGGACACATGCCAGTTTTGTTTTATATATAAAAGATGTAAGAACTAAGCCACTAAGCCAAAAAACCGATTTACATCTCCTTTTTTTTCAAAGATGCAATGGGGATAGGTTAAGGCTAAAGCGAGCTCTGCGACAGAAACAAATTAAATTCACCCCACTTGTGTGATAAAGTTTTGGTGCTTGAAAGTTTTGAAAATGGACTCAAAAGGAACCCTAGGTGACCTGGAAGTGGGCCCCAGGGGATAAGAGAGGGGGCGGGGGGCTGTGGTGGAGAAATAACACGTGTCGGTGTTGCCCTTTTTGGGAATCAGTTTGGATGGCTTTTGACTCGATGTTGTTTTGTCTCGACTTGAAAATTTATTGCTCCGTTTGTTCTGTTGTTGACGGCGCAGTGACGCCCGTTAAGTCTTATATCATTGCTTGCATTTTGTGCCTGTTGATATTGTTTTTTAAAGCGATTTCGTATTCATAAAAATTTCTAGACACATGTTTAGATAACAATGAATAAATGAGGGTCGGAGATAGCGGGTCCGCTCACGTGGGTAAACCCCAAATCTTCCTTTTTGATTCTTAGAAATTGCTTAAGAAACGCTTTCCGTATTTTATTATTTCCTCTGCTGATCATGAAAGCAAGTTTTAAGAACCGTGTCCATTCCGTATTGGTATGCCATCTCGGAATGCAGATGTAATTGATCAAAAAAAAAATAGTAATGGTTCACCTCGGCGGATGTAATATTTTAAGTATTTTGGTCGCTTTAGTATTTATATCCGACTATTATCAAATACGTATGATAGTATTCATTTCAGATAAGACCGTCGATATAACCGAACATATAGTAACACCAATATTATAGTAAATATCGGATACATTATTCTATATGTTAATCAATATTTTTGTTGCTGGGAATTTAAAATTTTTAAGCGGCTTTAATTATTTCGATCAACCTTTGCTTCCAATATTTTAGCAGTTTCTTTATTCATTTTTAAAATAAGCCGGTGTAGGAATGTATCATCAAACAAAGACAACACACACACGCGCGCTCTTCAAGATATGCGAGCATCCTCTTTGATTATAGACCGAAATCCTAAAAATTACTTAATTCATACTTTAAGCAGCTCGAAGGCGGAATATAATTAAACCTTGACTAAAGCTAGCGCCCCTGCATGACATGCAGGCCCCATCCTTGAAGTGGCCTGACTTAAGTCACTATGGGCCCCAGTTTTTTTTACAATTAACCCCCTGGGTCCGGAGCACAAAATATGGCCTCTTTCCACCATTATTCTCATATATATATATATATATAGAGAGAGAGAGAGATGTATCGTAGAAATAATTTCCCGTCTGTCTTAAATATTTCTGCTTCTATTCTCTCTCTAGAATTGTAGCTATTTCTTTGCAAATATTTTCCTAATTGCTGCAAGTATTTTTGCTTCTCTCCTATCTCTAGAACTATATAAATATTTTCCTAGCTGTTATAAATATTTCTGCTCGTCTCCGAAATATAATATTGCGCTCTCTCTGTGGAAGTTATGTTTCTAGATGTTTTAGATAGTTTTGCGGTCAAAGTTATCATCCAACCGTATGTGTTTAGTGGACGGTAATTATAGATTTCCATAAAAAAATATTGTCTTGCTTGTTTTGGTGTAAAAAGTATTCATGTAGATATAGGATTACTGTGGAAATAAGATGCCCCTTGTTTCATGTCCGGAATCTTATTCCCCCGAAATTGATGCCTGTCATATATTATCACGAAATATTCACACCTAATACGATATGTGCCACGACTGTTTGCCACTCGTCGTCCGGCGGGCCACCGGTCGGCCATTGCACACACATGTTACCGGAAATATATACCAATTAAGCACAGTAATACAAGATTCTTTGCAATTATATGTCCAGTCATCACATTCTCGGAAATACAGGGATTCCCAACAATCTTTCATTCCATATAACAAGCGCATCCAGAACAATGAGCATCATGACCGTTTTGCATGTTCATAAATGAGATTCAAGTGTTACAGAAGGAGTTTCATAAATTGTCAGTGTATTTTGTCGTAGATTAAAGTGCTATTATACAAATATGTTAGCAAATTATAATTTTTAATTTACACACCGGAGAAGGATAATTCATGATATAATATTAAAAGGAATACGAAGACATCTAAGATCCAAATATGATAATGGAAAGGAAAGACAAACATCCATATTAATTATATATTCCTTCCGTAAAGGATGGATCACTTACCTATTATCTCTAATATTACAACTCAGACTCTGAAAATGACATATAGATTGAGAAATTTTCAAATTGAAATTGATTAAAGACACGTCAATTTCTCCTTTCGTTAGAGAAACAAACCATAAGGATTCCTTAGAATAAAAAATAAATCCTTCGTGGCCTAAGCAATACAATAAAAAAAGAGAAAAAATATAAACTGGAACTACCTTAACATCATGGGTTGCAAGCTGTAACTACTTAATTCTAACCCCATAAATTAATAGTAATAGTTGGAAAAAAATCACCCAAAAAAATAAAAAGGGAAGAAAAAAACATGATTAAAAGAAGAAAGATGAACGATAGAGGATGAGAAGGGATGGCAGCAAGAAAGATGAAGAGGTGTAATCGAAATTGCATAGGTATGGATTGTTAACAAAAAAAGCCCCCCAAAAATTCAAGTGTCGCATTTTTCTACATTGACCCCTGTGATGCTTTTTCATAATTTTTTTTAGAATAATCTGTAAATAAAATTTTTTATCATGTTACTTAAATTTCCAGATAAGAAGGCAAAAGGATAAGGTATAGAAAGAAGGGAAATTCTTGTAAGCATGTTTTCTCCAAAAAAGGCACGCCTTTCTTTACACTTCAATACTTGAATTCCTTCACAAAAAGCTTTTTATTTTTCTTACACCGTTTTGGCATCATATCTATGCTTAATGATAAGTTGATTGATTCATATTTTTGAGGTAAGTTTATCAGTTGTCGATGTTATTGTCGAAAGAAGAAGGTATACTATTGGCTACCGTAATGTATCAATACAAACAATTTCAACATACATGACCCCTCCCGGATTTGAATATGTTTATCTTTCCGCGTACGATACACATTTAACTTTAAGACCGTCACGTCCCGAATTGGCACGTGACCAGCATTTGAATCACGTAAAGTCTATAGAACTCTACATTCACTCAAGTAAGTCAAAAAACCCGGAATCTAAACCATTTTACAAGAAATAGCGGAGGTGGTGTTTTGAAAAGGTTTTATTTACTTAAAATCAAGTTTGGTTTGAAATCGTTGTTGTTATTTAAAAATCGGACATCACTTCCTTTGTAATTTTTAATCAAAACAAATACAGTAATATAATAATAAAACATCTCTAAACATGGGAGCAAAATCAACCCCAAACGACCGATCAACAACAACACAATATATATACGATGCCTCAGCGAAGAATCAATTGCGGAAAATAAATAGAATAAATATGCATCAAGTCACAATAGCACTAAGGTCTTGACAAACTAGACTTGGTTTTTGATGGAGTGCTTCTAGATACAATAAGTATAAGGCAAATACCGATACAAAAGAACGAAACCCACCACTCAAGTATATGCGCAACTATGCCCGCAAAATATAAGTGCCCAAAATAGCCGCTACTGATCCAAACGGTCAAACCTGCACAAAACTACGGCACAACGGGGGTGAGTTGCCAATTCATGAATAGTATTATATAAGGAGCTAAAAATTGCAAGAATAAGTGGTGAAATATTCAAACAATATAAATGTATACATCAAGGAGGGTAAAATGGTATGCATCGAAACTAGAGTTCGAGTAAAGAAATATGTGATGACAAGCCCTCATGTACAACTCGTGTGTCGCTGTCCTTTATATGCGTCTGTGTATGGTTATCATGTCAATCTCGACTAAACGACATCAAACCCGGTATGGGCATAACATAACCACGACCATATGAAAGCATGTGAGTCACGGAAATAAACGCAATACTATCAAACGTAATAATGATATATCATCAATAAACGGTAACTCACCGCGTACCAAATATACCGGTGTCAATCACGATCACCGTAGTCGTTATGCAATATCTATAGCACACGACCAAACCGAAATAGAAGTAAGGCTATAATACGTATAACACACCTCATTATGCAATCTAATAAAAGTAGCCGAAAGATGTATGTATATTAAATCTTTTCAAAATAACCATATGATGTCTATATCATGGCACTAGTAGCGGACGTTACTGTAAGCAAAGAATAGGTGTTTCATTTAAATATGCGTCTCGCTCTGTTTATTTGAAAATGATATAGAAGGAATTTTCTTTTAAAAGTTTATGTGCTGATCATAGACACGTGGAAAATATGAGACTATAACTATTTATAAATCCTCTTCAATATACATCGATATATAAAAATGCTAGTCAAGTGCTGTCTCGTGGACCAGTCCTGTCCGGTTACTATATATACAACATAATATATCATATCAGTGTAGAGTATCTATCTCGATCCCCCCCCCACACACACATATTGTAACACCTTAGGTTGTGTTTAGGGGTTAATTATATTTTAATATATATAGTTTTTAATAAAAAGTTTACTTAATTGAGTCCCAAATATTTTATCCTATTTAATGAATATTTTATTAGAATTTTTCTAGGCACACACACACTTATGCATGTAAACTAGGGATTAAGAGGTGGGGTTAAACCATGATTAGCAAGCATGATGGATTAACCCATTTTCTTTAAGTTAATTGATTCTTATTAGGTGTATTTGGGTTTTTATTTATGAGTGTTGTTTTTAATTTTTATATGAGAAATGGTTTGGTTCTTGTGTTGACTTGATGAGAGAGAAGAAGTATGGGCTTCATGGTTGAGCCATGTTCATTAAATGAAGAGAGAGGGAGAGAGAGAGGGGTCTTTGACTTGTGCTCTCATTTCTCTCCTCATTCTCATTCTCACAACTCTCTCTCACACACACACATACACACCCTCACACAGCAGCAGCAGCCCCAGCAACATCAGAAGCAGCAGCTGCAGAAGCATCAGCAGTAGCCACAGCATCAGCATCAGCCACAGCATCAGCATCAGCAGCTACAGCATCAGCAGCAGCATAGCAGGCAGCAGTAGCAACAGCAGCTCACCTCTTCTTCTTCTCCTCCTTTCTCCTTGCACCTAGGGTCTTGTAAGGTATAGAATCTGAGCCCAACTTCATGTTTGCTTAACGTATGTGTAGTTTAGCTTCGGTTTGTGTAAAAAGTGAGATTTTGTGCTTGTAATGGTGATTTATGTGGACTTTTTGTTAGGGGATGGTTTTGTTGGTTAACCTAGCCTAATTAGGTGTTATTAAGGCCATGTAAACCTAGTTAGACCCCAGATTACATCAAAATACCATAGGGTTTCAAATTGTGCAGAAATTAGTGTTTTAAGTGAAATTTTGGCTCTCTGTGATCTGCTATAGGCCCGAGCACTTTAGGTTAAAACTGAGGAAACTGGAGCACACATGATATACCCTGACCACACCACTAGAGCCCGAGACCCCCACCCCAATGTGAGGCCGCCGGTTTATTCATTCTGGCCGCAATTTGCGGCCAGATGAGGGAAATTTTGGGTTGGGTCTGTGTGGGTAGGAGTCTGCTACATTTTTAGGGCCATTGGTATGTGTAATTTTGTAAGTTGTTAATCTGGGTAGAATCTGGGACGTTATATCGTATTTTAGGAAATTTTAGTTTGCGCGATACGCGAGTAGGTTCTGTGATCCAGCGCGTCGCGACGTGTCGGGTTAGTTTTAGACGCGTACACACGTTTTAGCCTATCGTACACACGCGCGTTTAGTTCGCGACGCGTGTGTATCTTTTGGCTTAGAGATCGCGTCTTGTGAGATGGTTGCTTATATACGGATTCTTGTGTAAATTCCAGGTTCGCAGGCGGGTAAGTCAGACGAAGCTGAGAAAGGGAAGCGGGTGGTCGGCTACGAGTAGCGCACGACCAGGTGAGTAGATTTAACATCTACGGGGAAATCGCCCGTATGGCGTTAAGCGTCAGGGCGTGTTAGGATAGTTAGTTGTAGAGGTTCATATGGACTGTAGTAGCATACCTTATTGTTGCATATAGAAATGATAGCATAGGACACTGCACTGTCACTAACGGTTCAAGTTGCACGAGCACGATTTATATGCTACACTCACACCGTTAGTGATTGCCATGACACTCACATTATAGGATTGCTATAAATCATATATCATATTGATTCTGCTTTATTGATGTTGTCATGATTTGCCGCATATCAATATATTGATATCTTCATACTTGCGCACATGTACGCTATATACTCATACCAGTGCACACATATATTGACATCTTCATACTTGCATAGATTTACGCATTGAGATATGTTGTTTCCCTGTTATTTCTGGATTTGGGAACCGTGGATATTCCAAAAGAGAATAGGTAATTATTTAAAAACCCGGTTTCCCTTGATATGATAGTTCAGTGCGTCCACCATGTGTTTTCTCGGTGCTAGAGTGATATATGAGAGAGAGGGCTGATCCGGACTGACGGATGCCCGATATATGAGAGAGAGGGCTGATCCGGACTGACGGATGCCCGATATATGAGAGAGATGGCTGACCCGGACTGACGGATGTCCGATATATTAGAGAGGGGGCTGACCCGGACTGACGGATGCCCGATATATGAGGATTTGCGTGTCGATGCTAGACACGAGTATTTTTTGATATTTTGGGTGCCGATGTTGGGCACTCACGATGTTATGAGAATTACAGGATTTAAGGACCGAAGAGAATGACGGCGTCTGGGTAGTATTGGGATTTGGGGGCATTGATGGGTACCGATTACACTTTCCACGATGACATTCCGTGTAGATGTTATATTTCCCATGCTCGGTATTTAGTATTTGATATCTCATCATGTATCTATTGTACCTGATATAGTACGCATGCTTGCACGATCATTGCATACCCTGCTCATTCTTTATAGGGTAGTTAGATTGCATTGTCATACCTGATTATCACATATCTTTCTCATCATATGGAGATGTTATTAGATCGCACTTGTAGCATGATTTGAGCATCCAGTTCATCATATAGATGTTATCTGTTGGCATAGGTTAGAGTATCGCAGCACGTGCATACTCGCGATTACCTTTATATGTTATCTATTATTCACGAGTTGGTAACTCACCCCCGTTGTGCCACGGTGTTTGCAGGTTGCCTTTCGGAGTAGTCACGGCAGGCTGCTTTCTTGCATCTTTTGACACAGATACCCCTACAGTTGGCGTACTAGCCCTTTTGCTGATAGGTGGGTTTTGTGTGGTATCTGTTTATCTTTCAGTTATGTACATTATTGTATCTAGTACTCTCCATCTACCACTTATGTATTGACTTAGAGACCATTTGTGAGGACGATTTATATTATTTTGTACTCTGGTGTCGAGCTCGTTGTGAGCCAACTTTACTTATGCAGCTTATTCTATCTGTGATGTTTCCCACTTGTTGCTCATTTTCTTCGCTACGGCGTCGTATATTGTTATCTTGGTAATTGTCTACGTAAGGTTTCTTAACATTTTAGTAAATGCTTCTATTCAATGCTTAAAACACTCTATACTTTTACTGATTTGATTTCTGGATTTTCGGCTTACTTAGTCGCGTTACGCCTGTAGACGTTACGTGGTTAAGTGCCGGTCATGGGCCAAAATTTTGGGTAGTGACATATATATATATATATATATATATATATATATATATATATAATAACTCCGTAAAGACACCCTGTGTCAATTACCCTCAATCCCTTATGGATTGATCACAAATATATCCGTAGAGATATCCTGTAACAACTCCAATTTTTGTATACCTAAATTTGAATTAAATTTAAAGTATAATTGGAGTATTAATATTGCTGATAACACTTTAAGTATCTATCTCTTTACAATAATTACAAGAAGGAGCTTGTAGCTCATTGGTAATACCTTACACTGCTGAACCAAGCCACCAGAGTTCGAATCCCACATCCCACATTATTTTTAGCACATTTTTCTTTAAAAATTCCTGAAAGTCCAAAAGTCCACAGGCCATAACTCCCAAACATTGAACTGAACCCAAAATTTGGAGTATACCAAAAGCCTAGTCAGGAGACCCCCCACCCGACGCTGGCCGAAATCGGCCGGACTCGGCCAACTCGGCCGGCGCCGCCGGCCGGAGTTGCGCCGACGGTCGGGGTCCCAACACCAATGTTGCGTCTTTTGGCCTTCTGAAACTCATGGGTTACTCCATTTTTAATGTAGCAGTTCTGAATGTTAAATATAACCCTTTTAATGCAAAATTTTAATGTTTTTCTTTAATTTTTATAATTTTTTTTAATAAAAGAAGACCCTTCATCTACCCTACCTAGCTACCCTATAAATAGACCCCCTACCCTCTATCTTTTCATTCCAAAAACCCTAGAAAAAACTCTCTTGAAATTTCCACAAGAAGTGTGCTTTGAAATCGAGTTCCCGGCGAAGCCCTGACGGAATTCCGGCGACGCGTTTTCACCCCTCGGTCTTCCTCCCTAGTTATCTTTACTCTTTAGAAGAGTTTAAACCCGTAAGTCCCATCCTTCTCATCTTTCTATTTCTTAAAAATACGGATTTATGGAACTCGACGGAAATCGGAACAAACCGATTTCCGATTCGGTTTTTCTACAAAATTTCACTTGTCACCTAATCCACAATACCCTAACATATTCATGTTGACTATTAATCACCCATAAACCAATTTAAATAAAGTTTCTCACATGAAATGATAGCTTCTTTGCAAAACCGTATTCTTTTCATAAAAATACCATAGAGTTTATTTTTCTTGTTCTAATTAATTTCCTCACTCCTAAATACGTTTATCTTGATCACTAAACTTGTAGAAATCAATTTGAATGAAATTTCACACATGAAATGATAGCGTTTTCAAATACCGTATTCTTGCGCTTTAATACCTTCAAGTTTAATATATCTTGTTTAACCTCTAAACTTCACAATACCTTAAAATAAGTCACGAGGTAATGACCTACCTCTACCCACACACAAATATAACCCTAATTGATAAATATCAAAATATAGAATACGAAAATACATGACTTTTCACTAAAATACCATATTCTTTATAAATCTTTTCTAAAAGCTTTAAGTTGTACACAATTTTAAATGAATCTTTTAAAATGAAAGCACGATAGGTCATGGACATCAATCGTTTATCTAAACTGTCTTGTGGTGTCTAGACAAGTGTGACTAAGGCTAGTGGTTTTTAATTAGACCCACGACTGTGGTTCCTTCCCATTTATCTGGCACTTACCTGGCCGCAATTGACGGTGAAGAGGCGATTTGAGAATTCTAATGACTTGTCGTTTAGACCTTAGAAATAGGCTAGTTGGCTTAGGAAACCCTAACAACTAAAATACGGAAAACTATACTCTTTTACAAATAAATACCTTATATTTATAAAACCGTTTTTCTAAATGAATGATATTTATTAAACCTAAGCAAAGCGCCGCTACAACCCACCTTTGGGGAACCCGTTAGGGATAGTACGGTTCATCGTGCACCCGCTGGCTAGTAGTGCGAGATTCAGACCTCCGCAAGGAGCATTCGGTCTCGAAAGGTTTAAAATACGATATTTAAGGAAAATGAAATTTTGGAAAATAAAATATTTATTTAAAATTATTCTTGTATTAAAATATATTTAATTATCATTTAGACACCTATTTTATTATAATATAAAGTTTCCACATTTTTCTAAAATCACAAGTTTAAAGGTTACATTAAAATACCATGAATTTCAAATAAATCAATTAATATTTTTATTAGGATATATTCACTAGAATAACACAAATAAAATTCACACTCATTATAACTATAAAGACGAATAATAAATACTTGAGGTGTACTTTGAAAAAATATACAATAGTACTTTTTACATAAAACCCCCTCAAGTTTCTTAAATTACAATAAGGCCCCTAATAATTAATGAACTTCAAATTCTATTCTTTTAGTCTGACTCGAGTAAGAGTCTGACTATTTCTGACTTGAATATGAATCAAGTCAATCTATATTCTTTATATTCTTCTCAAGATGAATACATGAATCCCTGAATCCAGTTAACAATCTATATAACTTGACTGAACCGAACCATGGATATATTCCTGTTACATGTTTCCCAGTATTCCATTTACATGACTCTACGGTTATAACCGTTTCCTGATATCATGGTTTCGGTCGGTCAGTTAATCAATCTTACAATCAATACAATTTTTATAAGATAACAATACAAACAAGACATCGCGGGGTTTAAAGGGTAGATTGGTACGGAAGGTGTTAAAGGTGGCACGGGGTGGTCAGATTAATACACCTAACCTGAATCCTATTGCTGTTGTACGTGGCATAACGGTTCCTTGTACTACACATGCCCTAGTCTCTGGCAAGTGAGACTCCCCTCGTATACACTGGCATTCTTCTGTACCAAGCTATAAATAACAGCGTTAACATAACATTACAACAATAGTTTACACTTTAACAATGTATCTTCTTATAATGTCTTCTCTACTTCCCTCTTACCTTTGGGACTTACCGAGCGATCTGTTCGCTGACGACATTCTGTTCTCTCTTCTTTGAATGTCGTCAGGTGACTTGGACCCGGCAGAAGTAGAACCAACAGAAGAAGACTTGGAGCAATTTGCCGAAGACCCAGCAGTATAATTTCATTGTACACTTTCTTTTCAGTACTTTCCTTTTCCTGTTATGCCACTGTTTAGGCATCTTTATTTTAGTTGTATTTTCCTTTCTATGTATTGTACAAAGAATGTTATTAAATAAAAGTTGCTGTTCTTTTATAATCTTGTCTCTTGTGTATTTATTTTATATTGCTTAGATACGCTTAGCGTATGTACTTCTGAGTACATACGTAGCGGGCCTCGTCGCGTCCACTTCGCCGTACACTGGGAAGCGGGGCGTGACAGGTTTTGTTGGTGGCCCATGCAGGTCTGAGCTGTATGAATCCCTGTCATGCAGTTCTGGTCTGCGTGAACAACCTAAGCAATATAACACAAGAACCAGCAACTAAAATATTCTTTACAATTCATATTCCTTGAATCTTGCAAATTTCCATTCCTTGAATCTTATCATTTCATGTAATTGAATCTGTCCTAACCCAAATTTTTCTTCAAGGTTATGGATTCCCCGAACAACACCAGCACCAACGTCAACAACACCCCTCCAGCACTACCTCTCACACCAGTTGTTCCTGCACCACCCACTGAGCAAACGATGCTATTTGAGGCGATCCGCAGCCTTCTCGAGGGACAGCAACAACTTTTGAACCGTCCTGAAGCCGATGCACCGGGAGTAAAGCAATTCAGAGCTTTGCACCCAAAGCAGTTCTCTGGTAAGGGAAGCCCTCTAGAAGCTGAAGAATGGGCACAAAGCATCGAGGACGATCTGGCAGCAGCTCAAGTGCCAGACCACGCTTGGGTCCGTGTAGCTAAGCTACAGCTCACGGATAATGCTCGCAATTGGTGGAAGGCGGAAAAAACCCGTCTGGTACAACCGATTGAATGGAAGACATTTCGCGAGAAATTCGACGTGAAATATTTCCCTGTGACTGCCAGGTTCGCCATGGAGCAGCAGTTTATTCATCTACAGCAAGGATCAATGTGGGACAAATCGGTAGATGAATACGACGCTGAATTCACTATGTTGAGCCGGTAAGATATGTCACAATAGTTCAATTTTTAGATATCACATACTACACAGCTAACACAATCTTTAAACAGATTCGCGGCACACCTGATACTGACGGACGAGATCAGAGCCCGTCGCTTTCAGCAAGGTTTGGACACAGAGATTAAGGCTTCTCTAGCCACAGGAAAGTTTTTGACTCATGAGGAAGCCCTAGAAGCTGCCCGCAGTTATGAGGCAGTAATAAAAGAGAGGGACAGACCTCAGTCTGCAGGAGTCAAACGCCCTGCCAACCAAATGGCAGATGGAGCCATGTCCAGACCATCTTTCGTGCCAAGACGACCCGGAGTACCAACCCATCGTCCTAGCCCAGCCTTTTGCACTTACTGCAAGAGAACTGGACATATGATGAAGGACTGCCGTCGAGCCAACCGCCTTTGCTTGATCTACTCACGGTATTGGATCTTGTCCCCAAAGGCAGAACTCAGTTGCTGCACCCAGGCCAGCAAATACTTATCAGCAGCGACCAGCTCTTCAGGCACCTGCTCCCAGACTTGCACTGCCAGCACCACCCAGGGGACCTCAAGCTACACCACCTCCTCGTCAGTTCCATCAAGCTCAAAGGAACGTTCAGAGGAATGCTCCTCAGGCCAGGAGGAATGTGCCAAAGCGCCAGGCTTTCATGATGTCTGTGGAAGAAGCTGAGGCCACTGGCCAAGTCATTACTGGTAAACTTCCTTCTCAAACTTATCTTTTAGTCTTGTTTATCTACACACTTTCCCTATACCTAAAACCTATCCCATATACCTTAGCTACAATCCTAGTAGCTTCACTACCTGCACTTGCACTGTTTGATACTGGAGCATCCCACTGCTTTATGTCGCAACGGTTTGTCCGAACCCATGCGATTCCAGTCTCACCGCTTGTATCCAGCTGGAACGTCAGTTCCAGAAATGGTGTTCTAAAGGCAACTATGGGATACAGCATGTGTCCAGTCGTCGTCTGCAGTCGAGAATTTTATGCTGACTTCAAGGTACTGGATATACCAAACTTCGATGTGGTTCTAGGAATGGACTGGCTTGGAACCTTTTATGCTACCATCGATTGTCGTCAAAGGAGGGTAGTATTTGAGATTCCAGATCATCCGGTTTTCTATTTCAAGAGTAGAGATCGTACCCTGGAACCAAGTACTTACAAAGCGAAGCCAAGGGAAGCAGTAGTTGCAGCAGCTCGAGCAGAAGAAGAATCAAGACCGGAGGTAGTTCGAGAGTTCGACGATGTATTTCCTGACGATATATCAGGTTTGCCTCCCGATCGAGCTCTTGAATTCAGTATTGACTTAGTACCAGGAGCACAACCAGTGATCAAAGCACCTTATAGACTAAGTCCGGAAGGTTTGAAGGAAGTACGAACACAGTTGGACGAATTACTGGCGAAAGGATGGATTCGTCCCAGCGCTTCAAGTTGGGGAGCACCTGTACTATTGGTGAAGAAGAAGGAAGGTTCATACAGAATGTGCATCGATTATAGGGCCTTGAACGAAGTTAATATAAAGAACAAATATCCACTTCCGCGCATCGACGATTTATTCGATCAGCTAAGTGGATCTTGTGTCTTCTCTAAACTAGATCTTCGTTCAGGTTATCATCAAGTGAAGGTCAAGGAAGCTGATATTCACAAAACAGCTTTCAGAACTCGCTATGGACATTACGAATTTCTAGTAATGCCATTTGGAGTGACCAATGCACCAGCAATCTTCATGAATCTTATGAACCAAGTTTTCCGGGAATATTTAAACAGGTTCGTTGTCATCTTTATCGACGACATCCTGGTATATTCTAAGAATCGGAAAGAGCATGCGGAGCACCTACGAATTGTCTGGAAACTTTTCGACAACATAAGCTTTATGCCACGTACAGCAAGTGCGAGTTTTGGCTAAATCAAGTTGGTTTTCTTGGACATATCGTATCAGGAGAAGGAATTTCTGTGGACCCAGCAAAGGTTTCAGCAGTCAGCGAATGGCCTACGCCAAAATCAGTGAAGGATATTCGGAGTTTCTTGGGATTAGCTGGATATTACAGAAGATTTATTGAAGGTTTCTCAAAGATAGTAACACCCCTGACCAAACTCACACGAAAATATGAAGAATTTGTATGGTCAGAAGCATGCGAGCAAGCTTTCGTAGAACTCAAGTCAAGACTGACATCTGCACCTATTCTCGTAATACCGGATCAATCTGGAGGATTCGAAGTACATTGTGATGCATCCGGTAAGGGATTAGGATGTGTTCTACATCAGCACGGTAAGGTTGTGGCTTATGCTTCAAGACAACTGAAGACTCATGAGCGCAATTATCCGACGCATGATCTGGAGTTGGCAGCCGTCAATTTTGCTCTCAAAATTTGGCGCCATTACTTACTTGGTGAACGAGTGAACATCTACACAGATCATAAAAGTCTGAAGTATGTGTTTACTCAGAAGGAGTTGAATATGCGGCAGAGAAGATGGTTAGAACTCATGGCGGACTTTGACATCAACTTGCAATATCACCCAGAAAAGGTGAACGTAGTACCTGATGCTCTTAGTCGCCAACCATTAGCAATGAATCTCACCGCCCAGTGGAAGCTTCAGCAAGACCTACATCAGATGGAGATTGAACTAGTCATGCCAGGTGATGTTTCGAGTTTGATGAATCTACAAGTTCAATCAACCATTGTCAATCAGATCAAAGCAGCTCAAGCAGGTGATGCTAAGTTACAAAAGATCAGAGAACAAGTGGAGAATGGACTCAGAACAGATTTCATCATCCATGAAGACGGATCTTTGAGATACGGCAGCAGATTGTGTGTACCAAAGGGTCCTGTTCGGGAAGAGTTAATGAAAGAAGCTCACAGCTCTCCCTATTCAGTACATCCTGGAGGTACCAAAATGTACAAAGATCTACGTCAGAATTATTGGTGGCATGGAATGAAGCGTGAAGTAGCCAGGAGTGTCGCAAAATGTTTGGTGTGTCAGCAAGTAAAGGCTGAACATCACAGGACAGCTGGACTACTTCAACCGTTACCAATCCCAGAATGGAAGTGGCAGCACATCACGATGGACTTTGTAACTGCTCTTCCTCGCAGCACAAAGGGTAACGATGCGATTTGGGTCATTGTGGATCGACTCACAAAGTCGGCTCACTTCATCCCATTCCGAGTTGGCCAATCAACTGAGACACCAGCGAAGAAGTACATGGAGGTAATAATCTAAATTCAGATTTAAACTCTTCATAATGTACTATCTCTGATACCCATGAACTCATACAGGAAATTATGAGACTTCATGGAGTACCGGTCTGCATTGTCTCCGATCGTGACACCAGGTTCCGATCGCAATTTTGGCAGAGTCTGCAAGCTAGCTTGGGAACAAGTCTGAACTTCAGCACGGCTTATCATCCACAAACAGATGGTTAGTCGGAACGAACTATTCAGATCTTGGAGGATATGCTCAGAGCATGTATGCTCGACTTCAAAGGATCGTGGGAAGATCACCTGCATCTTGTAGAGTTTGCGTACAACAACAGCTACCAAGCAAGCATAGGAATGGCACCTTTTGCAGCATTGTATGGAAGGAAGTGTCGATCGCCGTTAAGTTGGGACGACATCGGAGATAGGGAACTTCTGGGACCAGAGATGATAGTAGCGACCGTTGATGTGGTTCGTACTATCAGGGAAAGAATGCGCATAGCCCAAGATAGACAGAAACACTGGGCTGATGCGAAGAGACGACACTTGGAGTTCCAGCCAGGAGATCATGTATTCCTGAAAATCTCTCCGAACCGCGGAGTGATCAGATTTGAAAGACGGGGAAAGTTGAGTCCAAGATACATTGGACCGTTCGATATACTCGAACGAGTCGGTGAGTGGCATACCGTTTAGCGCTTCCACCCTCATTGGAAGGAGTGCATAACATGTTCCACATATCCCAACTCAGAAGGTATGTGAGTGACCCCAGCCATGTACTTGATCATTCCGAGCTCACTATACAGCCCGATTTGTTTTGTGAGCAACAACCTGTGGAGATCCTGGATAGAAAAGTGAAGACACTTCGGAACAAGAAAGTTAATTTGGTCCGGGTAATGTGGAGAAAAGACACTCCAGGAGAATCCACGTGGGAAAGGTAAGATGAGATGCGTGCAAGATATCTGCACCTTTTTGTAAACTAGTCCTCAAATAAAAGTTGTAAATTTCGAGGACGAAATTTTTGTAAGGAGGGTAGATTGTAACAACTCCAATTTTTGTATACCTAAATTTGAAGTATAGTATTAATGTTGCTGATAACACTTTAAGTATCTATCTCTTTACAATAATTACAAGAAGGAGCTTGTAGCTCATTGGTAATACCTTGCACTGCTGAACCAAGCCACCAGAGTTCGAATCCCACATCCCACATTATTTTTAGCTCATTTTTCTTTAAAAATTCCTGGAAGTCCAAAAGTCCACAGGCCATAACTCCCAAATATTGAACTGAACCCAAAATTTGGAGTATACCAAAAGCCTAGTCAGGAGACCCTTCACCCGACGCCGGCCGAAATCGGCCGGACTCGGCCAACTCGGCCGGCGGCCGGCCGGCGCCGCCGGCCGGAGTTGCGCCGACGGTCGGGGTCCCAACACCAATGTTGCGTCTTTTGGCCTTCTGAAACTCATGGGTTACTCCATTTTTAATGTAGCAGTTCTGAATGATAAATATAACCCTTTTAATGCAAAATTTTAATGTTTTTCTTTAATTTTTATAATTTTTTTAATAAAAGAAGACCCTTCATCTACCCTACCTAGCTACCCTATAAATAGACCCCTACCCCCTACCTTTTCATTCCAAAAACCCTAGAAAAAACTCTCGTGAAATTTCCACAAGAAGTGTGCTTTGAAATCGAGTTCCCGGCGAAGCCCTGACGGAATTCCGGCGACGCGTTTTCACCCCTCGGTCTTCCTCCCTAGTTCTCTTTACTCTTTAGAAGAGTTTAAACCCGTAAGTCCCATCCTTCTCACCTTTCTATTTCTTAAAAATACGGATTTATGGAACCCGACGGAAATCGGAACAAACCGATTTCCGATTCGGTTTTTCTACAAAATTTCACTTGTCACCTAATTCACAATACCGTAACATATTCATGTTGACTATTAATCACCCATAAACCAATTTAAATAAAGTTTCTCACATGAAATGATAGTTTCTTTGCAAAACCGTATTCTTTTCATAAAAATACCATAGACTTTATTTTTCTTGTTCTAATTAATTCCCTCACTCCTAACTACGTTTATCTTGATCACTAAACTTGTAGAAATCAATTTGAATGAAATTTCACACATGAAATGATAACGTTTTCAAATACCGTATTCTTACGCTTTAATACCTTCAAGTTTAATATATCTTGTTTAACCTCTAAACTTCACAGTACCTTAAAATAAGTCACGAGGTAATGACCTACCTCTACCCACACACAAATATAACCCTAATTGATAAACATCAAAATATAGAATACGAAAATACAGGACTTTTCACTAAAATACCATATTCTTTATAAATCTTTTCTAAAAGTTTTAAGTTGTACACAATTTTAAATGAATCTTTTAAAATGAAAGTACGATAGGTCATGGACATCGATCGTTTATCTAAACTGTCTTGTGGTGTCTAGGCAAGTGTGACTAAGGCTAGTGGTTTTTAATTAGGCCCACGACTGTGGTTCCTTCCCACTTACCTGGCACTTACCTGGCCGCAATTGACGGTGAAGAGGCGATTTGAGGCTTCTAATGACTTGTCGTTTAGACCTTAGAAATAGGCTAGTTGGCTTAGGAAACCCTAACAACTAAAATACGGAAAACTATACTCTTTTACAAATAAATACCTTATATTTATAAAACCGTTTTTCTAAATGAACGATATTTATTAAACCTAAGCAAAGCGCCGCTACAACCCACCTTTGGGGAACCCGTTAGGGATAGTACGGTTCATCGTGCACCCGCGGGCTAGTAGTGCAAGATTCAGACCTCCGCAAGGAGCATTCGGTCTCGAAAGGTTTAAAATACGACATTTAAGGAAAATGAAATTTTGGAAAATAAAATATTTATTTAAAATTATTCTTGTATTAAAATATATTTAATTATCATTTAGAGACCTATTTTATTATAATATAAAGTTTCCACATTTTTCTAAAATCACAAGTTTAAAGGTTACATTAAAATACCATGAATTTCAAATAAATCAATTAATACTTTTATTAGGATATATTCACTAGAATAACACAAATAAAATTCACACTCATTATAACTATAAAGACGAATAATAAATACTTGATGTGTACTTTGAAAAAATATACAATAGTACTTTTTACATAAAACCCCCTCAAGTTTCTTAAATTACAATAAGGCCCCTAATAATTAATGAACTTCAAATTCTATTCTTTTAGTCTGACTCGGGTAAGAGTCTGACTATTTCTGACTTGAATATGAATCAAGTCAATCTATATTCTTTATATTCTTCTCAAGATGAATACATGAATCTCTGAATCCAGTTAACAATCTATATAACTTGACTGAACCGAACCATGGATATATTCCTGTTACATGTTTCCCAGTATTCCATTTACATGACTCTACGGTTATAACCGTTTCCTGATATCATGGTTTCGGTCGGTCAGTTAATCAATCTTACAATCAATACAATTTTTACAAGATAACAATACAAACAAGACATCGCGGGGTTTAAGGGGTAGATTGGTACGGAAGGTGTTAAAGGTGGCACGAGGTGGTCAGATTAATACACCTAACCTGAATCCTATTGCTGTTGTACCGTGGCATAACGGTTCCTTGTACTACACATGCCCTAGTCTCTGGCAAGTGAGACTCCCCTCGTATACACTGGCATTCTTCTGTACCAAGCTACAAATAACAGCGTTAACATAACATTACAACAATAGTTTACACTTTAACAATTTATCTTCTTATAATGTCTTCTCTACTTCCCTCTTACCTTTGGGACTTACCGAGCGATCTGTTCGCTGGCGACATTCTGTTCTCTCTTCTTTGAATGTCGTCAGGTGACTTGGATCCGGCAGAAGTAGAACCAACAGAAGAAGACTTGGAGCAATTTGCCGAAGACCCAGCAGTATAATTTCATTGTACACTTTCTTTTCAGTAATTTCCTTTTCCTGTTATGCCACTGTTTAGGCATCTTTATTTCAGTTGTATTTTCCTTTCTATGTATTGTACAAAGAATGTTATTAAATAAAAGTTGTTGTTCTTTTATAATCTTGTCTCTTGTGTATTTATTTTATATTGCTTAGATACGCTTAGCGTATGTACTTCTGAGTACATACGTAGCGGGCCTCGTCGCGTCCACTTCGCCGTACACTGGGAAGCGGAGCGTGACATATCTCGTGTCAATTACCCTCAATCCCTCATGGATTGATCATAATGTATATATCTCATGGATCCCCAACCATATCCACCGTGTCCGAATCATACTCCTCTTTCTCATATTCTTTCTATATATACATATATACTCAATCTCGTAGGATTGATATCATATTACATCATATCCTCGTATCCCTTTTAGTCTGCATGAACTAGTCACAGCACAGACGGGTAACATATCATAACAAAAGCAGGAATATAAACGTATCAATATATCACACACACACACATGAATATCGGTGTTCCTGTTACTGATATATGCCCTAGAGACCATTATTGTACAGTACTGCTTTGTATATTACATTTTGGAAGCTTAGGATATACACAAATATAATAACAGTCTTGCTCAATATGGTAGTATGCTACTTGGTTTGATTCTAGCTCAATATGTGTATATGTTTCTTTTAACATATCGCTAATACATATTGGTAGAGCCCTTAGGATCTTTGCTTGACTACCAGCGTTGTGATGGCAGTGACACTAGTGGGAGCTGGGTAGTCTATAAGCACATCCTTATATAGGTCTCTAGTTGTAGGATTATCGAGACAGCGCATCGATACTCTAGAGTAGACTAGTGTATACGCTTCTCATCCCAGAAGGGGAGATGGTCTGTCCCACAGCCATTAGTACGTCGTACTAGAGATAGTATGCAGGTGCTCATTGGGTTATGAGTTACACTAGACATGACTCGTGGGGAACTGCTGGTTGGTATTATACCGATCGTCAGGTAGCAGTTCTCAGGTGACATGAGTACAAGTTAGTCCGTTGACTCGACATTATTATTTGTCTCGAGTGTGTTCCCACTGTATTTAGATCGCTACCCTATCACGGCTCTAATGAGTCGTGCAAACAGATAGTGGTTGGGTGCAGTCCCGAAGCACTGGGAGGCAGAAGTGGTAAGATAGGATTCGTCTCTCCCGATATTGGGGGTTGATATCGCGCTGTATTTGGAAAGCCATTACACAAAGTCCTGGTCAGGGCAAGCGAGATTTACTGGTAGGTACTCCAGTAGTTTCTCAGGTTGTTTTTTGGCTCTTCTCCGACACAACTTATTGCACTATTAGGGGTCTAACGGTTACTGCGCCCTAGGCCCGATATGCGAGTATCTTAGACGAACATACCGAACTGTACGGAGATTGTCACAGATAGTCTCAGTAGGAGTTCGGATGAGTTTGCTCATCGGCCTTCTTATCGATAGATACCTGGGTAGCCGTTACGTGCAGCTAGCACTGCTGACGGTCTTGTGGTTAAACCCACTGCTAGCGTACTGCCGAGTCTTTAGAGTCCCACAAAGAGAGTTTCCCTGCTCCAGGCAAAAGATATAGAGGCCGTATGGTTTTACGGCAGGGTTTCGAACACATACGTGTACTTGTGCACGTATGATGTTCAGACGGATAATACAAGTGGGCTTTAGTTTAAGCCAGATCCTAGTATTATATTCTTGGATTATTTTCGTCTTTTTGTATTCGTATTTTTCGGAATACGGATACGGGTATGTATATACGGTGAGGGGTATTCTTGTAATTTTGCAAGAGTGCTTCTAGAATAAGACACCTCATTTGTTGATTTAACCATTTTGTTAAATGGTTAATGAGGTGGAGGTATGGGGTGTTACTTTGCATTAAATGAAGCATGGCTACTAGGGTGACTCCTGTTTTGGTGACTATTGAAGCATGCTTGATTCATTGGTTTGAATTATTAGTATACTTCATTATTCACAAACCCTTAGCTATTCTACACTTGATGCTCATCACTACACTCTCGTCTCCTCAAGCTTTTTTCTTTTTTCTCAACCCTAAATGTCTCATGTGTTGAGAAACCTAGAGTATTTTGAGACAAACTAACCCATCATCACTCTCTACATCCTCTAGGCTATCTAGTTTAGCGAACTAGGTATCCTAGTTACCTCGGTTTAGAGCTTGGAGCTCGAACTATAGACTTTTGGGCGGATCGTCTTTGACTTGAGGAGGTCGACGATCAAGCGCGGTCCATACACTCCGAGGAGCTCAAGAATAGGAGGAGGAGAATAAGAAGACCCGAATGACTAGTACACGGAGGAATAAAACTCTTACTCAGTAGCTAAACCTCCTCGTGGTTAGTTAGTTAAGGTTTAAGTATCGATCCTGGAGTTCAAGTCAGTGTTGCGAAGCCCGTAAAAATCGTTCGTATTCCTGTTGGATATAGTTCCCTCAGAGTCAATTATTGGATCACAGGCACGTGATTGCAATGATTGAGTGAGGACCTATACCGGTAGGACAGTCTTAATCAAGATGATAGTATGCTATCTGGTTTATCTTTATCATCGTGTACTGGTTTAGGTGACCTTACAGGTCACTATTGCGCGTTGATAGAGCCCTTAGGATTCTTGCTTGATGGCCAGCAGTATGATGGCGATCATATACGTGGGAGCTGGGGTCTATAAGCACATCCTTAAAAAGTCCCTAGTCGTAGGAGTTTTCGAGACAGGGCATCGATACTCCAGAGTAGACCAGTGTATACAGTCAAGACCCCGACGAGGGGCGGTGGCCGGTCTCACAAGCCACTGGTGTCAGTTGGTTCACCTAAGATGTATACATATGCTCATTGGGTTATGAGTACACCGGACAGGACTCGCCGGGAACATGCTAGTTGGTATTATACCTGACGTCAGATAGCAGTTCCCTGGTGACATGTGTACAGGTTAGTTCATCGACATGAGATCATCATTTGTCTCGTGTGAGTTCCCACTGTACTTTGATTACTACCCTACCACGGCTCAAAGGAGTCATGCAAACAGGTTTTAGTTGGGTACAGTCCCGAGCCACATGGAGGCAGTGAGCGGATCGGCAGGGGTTCGTCTCTCCCGGTATTGGGGGTGAGGTCGCGCTGTGTCTAGGAGAGCCATTACACGAAGTCCTTGGCCAAGACAGGAGATTTACTGGTAGGTATTCCAGTACTATCTCAGGGTGTTCTGGGCTACACTCCGACACGACTTGTACCGCTTTTGGGGGTTTGACTTTTACCAGCCCCTAGGCCCGCCATGCGATGCTCATAGAGGAACGGACCGGACTGTACGGATATTGTCACTGACAGGCTCAGTAGGGTGTCAGGATGAGTTCGCTCGTCGACTTCCCTTTTGGTCAATACCTGGTAGCCCCTTACGTACGGCTAATACCTCTGACGTGCTAGTGGTTAAATCCACAGCCAAAGTATTGACGAGTCTTTAGAGTCCCCCACAGACAGTTTCTCAAGTTTCGGGCGAAACGCTGTAGAGGCCGTATGGATATATGGCAGGGTTCGATCATATACGTGCGGTATTGCACGGATCATGATCGGACGGATAATACTAGCGGGCTTTGGTTTAAGCCGGATCTTAGTAATTTTACAGTGTAGATTTTGTCTCATTGCATTTGTATTCGGTCGGAATACAAATGCGGGTATGCATATACAGTTGCGGGGTTTTCCTTTAATTTATTACGGGATCGCTTTTTTGAAGTTTCCAATTTGCATTCCGTTTCGGCCATTTTCCTTTCTTTCTTTCTTTGGCTGAAATTTGATGGGAGGGGCTTATTTGCAAATGTGCAAATTAGCAAAGTGGAGGGTTTTTTTTGTGGTAAGAGTTGATGGTTGATGGTGAGTGTTGAGGTTGATTCTTTTTGAATCATTTCTTTTTCATTTATGAGATTGGAAAGAATGAGATGGTGGTGTGACATTTTTTTCTAGTGATCATACATTTCCTTTTGCTTTTGATGTTCCTTTTTTCCTCCTCCATGATTGAGGGCCGGCCACTACTAGAGTGGGGCTAATGTGTGTGAAAAATTGATCTCTCATTCTTCTTGCATCAAAGTCCATAGCTCCATTTCAAAGTTCATCTCAAAAGCTTATTTTTCCTCCACTCCAAAATGGCAACTTCCTATAACCCCTCGAGACATAGCATTCTACACTCAGTCTACAGCAATCTTGGACACGTCGGCTAGCCAACTTCGTATCCGAGTTGCCTCGGTTCAGAGGTGGGAGCCTGTAAAAAGACTTCTCGATGTGGTGCCCTTTCCGACGAGGAGATCGATACCGGAGATGCCGCGAGGAGATCGGGATGGTGGCCGAAGACCGAAGGATACAGATCGCTCGGTATAGCCTCTCTACCCTTTCTCTAGTTAGCTAGTAGTAGTTTAATGGTCCGATTCGGGTTTATAGTCCGCGGTAGCGCCGGTTTCTAGTTTAGAAAAAGTTTTTGTTTCCGCATTTTGGCCTCGGACAGACGGCCGGGGCGCTACCGTAGACTTACATGGTATCAGAGCCACGCCGTTAACCTTTTCTAGCTTGTTCCAACGTATTTAAAATATCGATCGAACGAATTTTCTAAAAACCGCTTTTCCAAGCATCAATTTCTGTCGAATTTTTCCAGTCGTCAAAAAATTATTTGATATATTGCAGAAATATGTGCAGGCTTTTTCAAGAGAACTGAAGAAATTTGGTTGGCTGATTTTACTGTAGCGCGGCGGATCCGAGGCCGTAACCACGTTTTGGCCGCGGATCCGCCGCCGTACTGTAGCCACAGTGCACCAAATTTCTTCAGTAGTTCTCTGTGTTGGAATTGGGGGTTTTGGTATATTCTGTTTGGGCCCAGATTTATTTTGAGTGCTACAGTTGTGCTTGGGGACCACTTCGGGAAATTTAGTCGATCGAAAATTTTAAACATGTTAGTTCACAGTATTTACATTATATCTGCGACCGTGAATGTCACTTGATCGGTAAATCCTGTCTAACTGCTATAGCCCTTTTAGACGGATTTGCGAACGTGACATTCACGTTGATGTTCTGTGTTGTGCTGTGATATTGCGGATTTGTCGTGGTGGATGGCCTGGATGCAATGGTAGTACAGTTTGGTTATATATGTACATTTAATATTGCGGGGAGAGCGTCCGACATGTGGACTGCCGTCACTGCCTGTTTGTATATTATTCTTTTGGGGCACGACCGGGCTGAGGTCGATGTACCCGTTGTATATATTTTTACTTTCTGTACTAGGATTACCCCACGGTGGGATGCACGGGTAGCCGGGTTCTAGAAGGCAACGGGCCCGCATCTCATGGCCTGGAGACAGAGGGGGCGTCACTCTAGAATTGGCGGGCTATTCGCCGCACTCGTAGGGGGTACAGGTTGACCCAAGAAGGGGTGCTCAAGTTACCGGATTCCGTGAAGTGTTGGGTGGTCCATTCACGTTGTTGAAGGGGGCTGCCTCGCTTCAGGTTTTGGCGGGTAACTTGCCGCGCCCGTAGGGGTCTAGGATTTCATTGCACAGGCTATCCACACGACCAGGGGAACGTCGGGTTTCGGTAGCGGCTCTATGAAACCCGGGGATCCCAGATATCTGTATTGTTCTGTGATGCTTATTACATTTCTGTGATGTTGCATTTTATCACGCCTTGAGCGAATATTATATATTGATATATATACTAGTAGATGTTGTATATGTTTTACATCCGCGATAGTCCAGTCCCCGCTCTGTCGTTAGTTAAGTAACCTAACGGGTAATGACGGGACCCAGTGGCGAATACGGATGGAATATACGTACATCATTATTTTCGTTCTTTATTGGTGTGATCAATTGATGGGACTGCGTTGATTCGGATCAATGCAAGCTAAACAAACCTATTCTGATGTCGTTGGAACATTTTTCAAAAAGCTGTTATTGCAAGGACCTTCTCTTTTGTTTTGCACATTGGTATTCGGTTATGAATATCCAGCACCTCAATCGACGAGGCAAGGGCCGAGATCTCTTCACCGGGAGTGACCCCTTGGACAGAAGTTTGCGTCAGGGCAATAACTTCACTATAGTCGATTACTTTTACTTTGCATCGTGGTATTCAGTTGGAATATCCTGCACCTCATTCTATGGGGAAAGAGTCGAGATCCCTTCACCGGGAGTGACCTCTTTAGCAAAGGTTTTCGCTACTATATTTTTATATAAAAAGCTATCCTGTTCCTTCAACGATATCAAGTTCATTACGTTAAAGGTTTTTCGCCAAAAACCATTCGCAGCCCTCCGTCATTTCAGAAAGGTAGCACTTAGTATTCATGCTATATATGTTGGCCTTCGTCAAGGCATAGTGTATGGTAGCTATTTGTTACTTTTCTGCTGCATAGATAGATGCGTTGGTTTGGGACAGTCGTACTACTATTTTGGCCTTCGTCAAGAGTATGTACGGGTGGGTTCAAATTAACCTGGATAATGACGGGTAGAACTTGACATGTGACTTATGATATGTTGGCCTTCGTCAAGGTCATAAGAGCTTGGGTAAAAATCACATCGGGATTTTCTAAAGAAACTGAAACTTGCCAGATATGTGCATACCTTCTGGAGTGTGATAACGTGAGTGGATTCCATCACGTTATCATGCGATGATAGTTGGATCCCGATTCCCACTGATGAGTTGGTTTACTCCTCGGGTGATCCCGACTAATTCTTCTTTCAGGTTTGGAGGAGAATTTGACGTTACAGTGGGAGGTTTCCTGATTGGATAAAGTGATAACCATTCCGATCTAGGTTAGAGTGCACGCTGAGTGTTTCTTTTCTCTCTCTCTTTGGCAGCGACCATGACCCGACCCTATACTATGACTCAGTGACCAAAGTTGACCGAACCTTCTTAAACAGTGGCTTTTGGATTGTCAGAGTTGCATACTTCATTGCCACTCCTACTTTTACCCTTTTCTCCAGGACACCCCGTATTACTACGAACGTCCACTTCCATTGGATAAAACCATCGTATGGTTATATACGAACTCGAAGGAACTTGTTCCAGATTCGAGGATGGTTTCCGGTTCTGGAGAAAACGAATAGGACTATTCAGTTGTCTTTTCCTTTTACCTTCTCTCAGATTGCGAATGCTCCTTGGATTAGGACAGTACACATATTACGCTAATTGGATAGTCTTCTTCCAAACCATAGGCAGGTGCCGAACGGTGGGGAATGAAGAAAACCAATTGGCCTAACGATGGTGTACAGAAGGTATTAAGTAAAGACAAATAAAGGGATTAGAAAGAGGGCAAAGTAAATTGCGACTGCTATTCACGAACAAAACCAAGTATTTCATCGCCACTCCTACTTCAGCTTTGTATTTCTCCAGAACACTCCGTATCACTACGAAGATCCACAGTTATTTGGATACTCCATCGTATGGTTATATACGAACTCGAAAGGAACTTATTCCAGTTCGGGGATGGATTCTGGTTCAAGAGAAATAGGAATAAGGTTTATTCAGGTGTCTTTTATCTTTAACTTCTCTCGGGTTGCGAGTGCTCCTAGGATTAGGACAGTACACTCATTATGCTTATTGGATAGTCTTCTTCCAAACCATAGGCTGGTACCGAACGGTAGGGAAAGAAGAAAACCATTTGGCCTAAAGTGGTGTACAGAAGGTAATGACTAAAGACATATAAAGGGATTTGGTGAGATGGCAAAGAAATATACGGTTACAGTTGTGAATCTGGATAATGGAAGAGGCATTACTAGGAATACCCAGATACCCCTCGAAACATTTACATGTTTTAGTTTCACTGTGCATTGTTAAAAGAAAACTGGTTTCCCAATTAGACACTTACTCCAGGGTATGTATTTACCAGGTATGATTCTCACATCTGTATGGTTTTACAAATGATGAGTGGGAATAAGTTATTGGGAATTGGGTGATCATCCTCATTATATCGGGATTCGTAGTAATTGGTGATATTTGAGAAAATCGCCTGGATTGTTTGCCGGACGGCAAATATTTGGTTTTGAATATCCGTTGTTGTGCACCAATTTCAAATTGATATATCTGTACGTCTATTTTTATAGAGTGAGATATACCTTTTTGAAATTATGTCCATGACATTTACCTATATCAATGGATGGTTAGGTAAGGAGCATTAAACAACGGTGTAATTCCTTTTAACCATAAGTACAGTTTTCAACCTACGACACACAGGGAATGAGTTATTAGACTCAAGGGACTTATACAGAGTATTGTATGCTGTCCAGTGTCCATGGGGACAGAGGGGTTGGTACTCGTACTATATTCTGTTTACTTGTGACTTCTCTGGTTCTTAGACATGTGTTTCGTAGAAACACAAGGTCCAAGTTTTGAGCAGTTATAGGTATAAGAGTAAAGTAGAGAACCAGGTACTGCAAGTATCAGGATTCTTCAAGGTGATCGAAGATGTAGATACTTGTGTATGGTATTCAGTTGATAGTAATAATTAAGAGAACTTGCTTCTCTTTCAGGTTACTCATAATTGGAAGCACTCCTAAGTTGAGTAATGCCGATCGGCCTCTCTCCATTTAGTTGACATGCACCGGAGACAGCTGCATGATTTGAATCTGGTTCAATTAAATCAGTGCCTCTGTTTCTGTATTGGATATAGAACAGTTCATATCTTAACGATATTAAGGTACGGGGAGTTGTCCAACTTATGCTTAAAACCAGACTCTGGATAACTCAAGGCACGTTTCTGTAATGGCTGTTTGTGGGTTGACCCGGGCTATGACGAGGGTTAACTTTCTACCATCTGGAAGATCAATAGTGATATTGTTCTAGACTCGCCACAGTTTTAGTAAAAATGGATTTTTTCAGAAAACAGTAGTGGGAGTATGGTAGAACTGGAAGTGATTCCAGAACCGCAAACGATTACTGAAAATTTGATAAGAACCTAAAGATTCAATCTGGCTTGACATTCCATTGGCCACTCCGCAGATATGGTGGGTAACCTCAGGCACCCGAGAGGTACTCCGGTAGCCTCAAGGACGGTGACAGGGAGGTTCTTGTTTACCCAGACTTACCATTGTTGTTGTTCCATACTGTGAGACCCGGCAGGAGGATGAGTGTAGCATCGTTCTAAACTAGCTTTAGAAGTACACGTGTATATGATTCTGCCAGAGGGTTGTCGTAGTCAGTGGGAGAAGTGGAAGCATAGTGGACAAGTGGCTTATGTCTATTTATGGACTAAAGCAGATATAGCGGAGATAGATCATCTATTTCTGATGTGACAGTCATAGGTCTGACTTCATCAGAATAGAGGATGGATCTGTTGAGAAGGTAGTAGTGTGTGATGTCCTGGTATTTGGATGACATACACAGAGTAGGAAGTGAAATTCCTATACTACGATCGGTTATACTTTGGTTGTCACACAATGTTTTCTCCACATAGGAATTGGATATTATATCAGACATTCTGGTTACTAGATCTATGGTTTTAGATCTAGATTTGGGAAGTGTCCCAATCTGGGTACTTAGACAGCATTCTAAAGGTGTTTTAGAATGGACGACTCCTGGCACGGTAGTATACCTGCAGGTGATGGAGTCACCCTCTCTAAAGGTGTCTTACAGACTAAAGGGGAGAGGGATGTGCATGATTGGCAGATGACTTGCTTAGGCAATTGAGTCAATCATGAGATGTCAAGTACCACACCAGATGTTGTTTTTGCACGAGCTGCAATAAGTTGATATTGATCCAATCCTGGAGAAACAATCGGAAGCAGTTTTAGAACATAAGTGGATGTTCTAGGGATATGATAATGACAGCCTGATTCGGGAGACAGTTATCATTCCAGGCTTCCAAGGTGACCTGGATGACAGAGTGACTGTCAGAGTTATAGTATTCCCTCCGACGAGGGGCAGTAGTTTGAACAGGTGGTCCAGGCGGATAATGAAGGAGGCATGGCGCAGGATACTGATTAAGTTCAGTTGACGATACAGTCTAAGAAGTTTGGATTTGGAGTTCATTTATGAGCTAGGTCCCATCAGATATCCAGACATATTCTAAGACAGGTATTGCTCATTTTGGGAGATGGCTTTCTCTGCGAACTTGAGATAAAGAGAGACATAGAAAGAAACATCAGGGCAGATCCACTCACTGAGGCTATTCCTCGAACGCAATAGTTTCACAAACGGGTTTTGTGAGACTGATTAGTAGAGGAGTTGGGTGTTCGGTATCACACGGGCTGTGAGTATGCGACATCGCAATAATTAGCCTTGAGTGCAAGTGGGAGATTGTTGGATATAGTGCCTTCAGAGTCAATTATTGGATCACAGGCACGTGATTGCAATGATTGAGGGAGGAGCTATACCGATAGGACAATCTTACTCAAGATGATAGTATGCTATCTGGTTTATCTTTATCATCGTGTACTGTTTTAGGTGACCTTACAGGTCACTATTGCGCGTTGATAGAGCCCTTAGGATTCTTGCTTGATGGCCAGCAGTATGATGGCGATCATATACGTGGGAGCTGGGGTCTATAAGCACATCCTTAAAAGGTCCCTAGTCGTAGGTGTTTTCGAGACAGGGCATCGATACTCCAGAGTAGACCAGTGTATACAGTCAAGACCCCGACGAGGGGCGGTGGCCGGTCTCACAAGCCACTGGTGTCAGTTGGTTCACCTAAGATGTATACAGATGCTCATTGGGTTATGAGTACACCGGACAGGACTCGCCGGGAACATGCTAGTTGGTATTATACCTGACGTCAGATAGCAGTTTCCTGGTGACATGTGTACAGGTTAGTTCATCGACATGAGATCATCATTTGTCTCGTGTGAGTTCCCACTGTACTTTGATTACTACCCTACCACGGGGAGTCGTGCAAACAGGTTTTAGTTGGGTACTGTCCCGAGCCACATGGAGGCAGTGAGCGGATCGGCAGGGGTTCGTCTCTCCCGGTATTGGGGGTGAGGTCGCGCTGTATCTAGGAGAGCCATTACACGAAGTCCTTGGCCAAGGCAGGAGATTTACTGGTAGATATTCCAGTAGTATCTCAGGGTGTTCTGGGCTACACTCCGACACGACTTGTACCGCTTTTGGGGGTCTGACTTTTACCAGCCCCCTAGGCCCGCCATGCGATGCTCATAGACGAACGGACCGGACTGTACGGATATTTGCACTGACAGGCTCAGTAGGGTGTCAGGATGAGTTCGCTCATCGACTTCCCTTTTGGTCAATACCTGGTAGCCCGTTACGTACGGCTAATACCTCTGACGTGCTAGTGGTTAAATCCACAGCCAAAGTATTGACGAGTCTTCAGAGTCCCCCACAGACAGTTTCTCAAGTTTCGGGCGAAACGTTGTAGAGGCCGTATGGATATATGGCAGGGTTCGATCATATACGTGCGGTATTGCACGGATCATGATCGGATGGATAATACTAGCGGGCTTTGGTTTAAGCCGGATCCTAGTATTTTTACAGTGTAGATTTTATCTCATTGCATTTGTATTCGGTCGGAATACAAATGCGGGTATGTATATACAGTTGCGGGGTTTTCCTATAATTTATTACGGGATCGCTTTTTTGAAGTTGCCAGTTTGCATTCCGTTTCGGCCATTTTCCTTTCTTTCTTTCTTTGGCTGAAATTTGATGGGAGGGGCTTATTGCAAATGTGCAAATTAGCAAAGTGGAGGGTTTTTTTTGTGGTAAGAGTTGATGGTTGATGGTGAGTGTTGAGGTTGATTCTTTTTGAATCATTTCCTTTGCATTTATGAGATTGGAAAGAATGAGATGGTGGTGTGACATTTTTTTCTAGTGATCATACATTTCTTTTTGCTTTTGATGTTCCTTTTTTCCTCCTCCATGATTGAGGGCCGGCCACTACTAGAGTGGGGCTAATGTGTGTGAAAAATTGATCTCTCATTCTTCTTGCATCAAAGTCCATAGCTCCATTTCAAAGTTCATCTCAAAAGCTTATTTTTCCTCCACTCCAAAATGGCAACTTCCTATAACCCCTCGAGACATAGCATTCTACACTCAGTCTACAGCAATCTTGGACACGTCAGCTAGCCAACTTCGTGTCCGAGTTGCCTCGGTTCAGAGGTGGGAGCCCATAAAAAGACTTCTCGATGTGGTGCCCTTTCCGACGAGGAGATCGATACCGGAGATGCCGCGAGGAGATCGGGATGGTGGCCGAAGACCGAAGGACACGGATCGCTCGGTATAGCCTCTCTACCCTTTCTCTAGTTAGCTAGTAGTAGGTTAATGGTCCGATCTGGGTTTATAGTCCGCGGTAGCGCCGGTTTCTAGTTTAGAAAAAGTTTTTGTTTCCGCATTTTGGCCTCGGACAGACGGCCGGGGCGCTACCGTAGACTTACAATTCCCACTCCCCGTGAATCCGCGGGGTGCACGACGTCGACTTATAGTGGTATCAGAGCCTACTAAATCTTAACTAGCTAGTTATCAAGTAGTTAGAACTTCGATCGTTGGAAAATCCCGAAATCACAATTTCAAGACCAAGCTTGCTATCGATTTTGAAAACTGATTAGAAAATTATTTCAGTAGCTTTAAAAATACAAACAGGATATTTCAAGAACACCGAAGAAAAACGAAGAGGTAACTCGCCAAGGCCACCGTGGAAGCGCAGCGAAACGGTGCGTTTTGCCACGGTTCCGCGGCCGTGTCGAGGCCGAGTTGCACTGATTTTCTTCCGTGGGTCTTATTTGTGGAGTTGTGATTTCTGGAATATTTGGTTTCTACCCAGTATTGTTTGTGTACTGGTTTGTACATGGGGTAGACACGGAAAATATATTGATCGAAATTCTAAAATTCTTGGCTAATGGGGTTTCTGAGTTTGTATATATGTGTTCGTAAACCTCCGCTAATTTCTATACATCGATTAATTGTGGATTGCACATTTCTGTATTGTGATGGTTTGTATATATAGAGTATTAGATCGTCGTGGATGAATAGCCGGGGGATGTGAGAAGAGCGTTTTCTTTTCTTTCATTCATGTAAATTTGTAATATGATGTAATATTATTTTGCGGGGTGCATCTGGATTGAGATTGTAGCCACCGTTGTATTATTTTCATTTACTGTTATTTGCTCCTAGGATAGACCCAAGGTGGGGTGCACAAACTACCGGGTTCTTGAAGTGCCGAGTGGCCTACTCATTTCACTGAGGGAGGTTGCTTCACTTCGGGAACTTGGCATGTAGTTTGCCGCACCCATAAGAGTCTAAGGTGAGGTTTTGGCTATTCATCACGACCGTGAAATCCATTTTTCATTATAGGCTTAAACGAAATACGGAATTCCTAGTATATCCAATATATTCATCTGTGATCTGGAATGCCTATTATCACTTGAGACGAATGGATATATATATATATATATATATATATATATATATATATAATAGACGCTGCTTATGTTTTGCATCCGCGCTAGTCCAGCCCCCGCTCTGTCGTTAGTTAAGTAACCTAACGGTGCAAGACGGGGCACTGTGACGAATGCGGATGGCATAAGCGTACGTTGTATTTTTATTTCTTTCTGCAATGATAGGATTAAATGATGGGACAACATTAATTGATTAATGCAAAGAAAAACAAACCAAAGCTGAATCGTTGGAACAATTTAAAACCACTCGGTTTTCTTCAAAAAGCAACTTTTAAATGCGGAGCCTAAACCACTCCTTTAAAAGCTATCATGGTTCCTTCGATTATATCAAGTTCATTACGTTCACGGTTTCTCCAAAACCATTCGTAGCCCTCCGTCATTTCAGATAGAAATTCAGTAGTATTCAAGCTATATATTTTGACTTTCGTCAAGGCATAGTGATTGGTAGCTGCTGGATATTCATTTGTAGCATAGATAGATGCGTTGGTTTGGGACAGTCTACTACTATTTTGGCCTTCATTAAGGGTATGTACGGGTGGGTTCAAATTAAGCTGGACAATGACGGGTAGAACTTGACTTTCGACTTATGATATGTTGGTCTTCGTCAAGGTCATAAGAGCTTGGGGCAAAAATCCACATCGGGGGTTTCTAAGGAAATTGAAACTTGCTAGTGTTGCATACCATTTGGAGTGTGAAAATTTTGATAGGATTCCTTCAAGGTTGTCACACGATGATATTTGAATTCCGATCCTACTGTGAGTATCCACTACTCTTCGGAAGATTTTTCACTAAAAACAATCAATGCTATAAAACAAAGTAAGTGCTTAGAACGGTGTTAGCAGGACTACGCCTCCAGGGAAAGAGGTTATGTAATTAAGGAACTTTGCGAAAGCGTTGGAAAACCTCTCTCGAAGTACCAACACTAGCCCGGCCGAAAGGTTAAGCAAGAATTGTAGAGCGAGATTAATCCTGATTAATTCTTCTTTTATGGTTTGAAGGAGGATTCAAGATACAGTGGGAGCCATCCTGTTTAGATAAATTAATAACCAATCTAAACTTGCAAGAGCATCATGCTGAGTATTTCCTCTCTCTCTCTCCAAATTGCAGCGACTATTATGATCGGGCTTAAGTTACTGCTAGATAATAAATTGACGGGGCCAAACTATAATGATTAGCTAAGGAATGTCCAGATGGCCATTACCTATGACAAGCTGGGCTACCTCCTTACTGCCAAATCCTCCGCCGGCCTAGGTCCAGATTCAAGCGTCACGGATATTGAGATCTATAAGACCTGGAAAATTGACAGTGCAAAAGCCAAGTGCCTCATGCTGGCTTCTATGGATAATGAACACCAGAGGCGGTACGAGAAGATGGACCCTGCTTTCATCTTCCTCCATACCAAATATTTATATGGAGAGCAATCTCGTATCGCAAGATATGAGACCTCGAAAAAAGTTTCAGGCGAGTTTGGCTGCCGGGTCATCTGTAGGGGACCACATCCTTAAGATGATCAGCTTGATTGAAGAGCTTGCGGACCTTGGGAGGGACCACGTTGGAGAACGAGTTATATACTGACTTGATTCTATAGTCCCTCCCTTATACCTATGCCCGGTTTATCTTGAACGTCAACATTCAAGAGAAGGAAGTTTCATTTCCAGAACTCCTCAACATGTTGAGGAGCACTGAGGGCGCCTTAAAGGAATACAGAGAGACACCCGCTTTGCTTATTGGGGAATCTTCCTCTTTTAGATCTAAGGCGAAAGCCAAGGGAGAGAAAAAGAAGGCCTCCACCAAGCCGACAGGCAGTGTCAGTAAGGTAGAGAAAAAGGGCAGGGCAAAAGTTTCGGGGTTAACTGTAGGGAAGGAGGAATGTTTCTATTGTCGAAAGGGCATTGGCAGAAGGACTGCATGGCTTGGAAAGCCAGAAATCAGGATTCGAAGCACTTTGTGGCTTCGGCTTCGGGTGTGTTTATGATTGAAAACTGTCTATCAATTAACTCTACTTCCTGGATACTAGATACCGGATCAGGATCTCATATTTGTAATTCATTACAGGTTTTGAGAAACCGTAGAGTTATCAGGGCAGGTGATATGAATCTCGGGGTTGCTAACGGAATGAGCGTGGATGCTATATCCATAGGGGATTATCACCTAGGATTGACAAGTGGGCAGATTTTGATTTTGCATAACTGTTTGTGTGTACCTAGTTTGACATGCAATATCATCTCTGTATCTTTACTATCTAAAAAAGGTTATGATTTTACATTTGTAAGCGATGTCGTCCATATCCACCTTAATCATGGTTTGATTGGGTTAGGTACACTAGATGACGGTATATATGTATTAAATCAAGCTCAGGAAGTGGGTCATATCAATGAAACACGGTTGACGAAGTTACATATCTTTCTTCCAGAACACACTTAAAAGAAAGTCTCCAGAATTAAATCAAGCTTTCTTATGGCATTGTAGACTGGGTCATATCAATGAAACACGGTTGACGAAGTTACATAGAGAGGGATATTTGGATCCGTTCGAATATCAGTCTTATGTAACTTGTGAATCATGTCTTAAAGAAAATATGACAAAGACTCTGATCACTGGACACGGGGTAAGAGCGAGCGAGCTCTTGAGACTCATATACAGCTATGTGTGTGGTCCAATGTCTACACATGCAAGAAGTGGTTATTCCTATTTCATTACTTTTACGAATGATTTCTCTAGGTATAGACATGTATTCTTGATGAAATATAAATCTGAGACCTTTGAGAAATTCCGGAAATATAAGAATGAAGTGGAAAAACAAACAGGCAAAACTATCAAAACACTTAGTTCTGATCGAGGTGGTGAATACTTAAGTGAGGAGTTCCCGGGTTATTTAAAAGAGAATGGAATTCTCTCTCAGCTTACTCCTCCATACACACATCAACACAACGGTGTATCGGAAAGGCGGAACCGAACCTTATTGGATATGGTACGTTCCATGATCAGTAATGCTGAGTTACCGCGATCCTTCTGGGGTTATGAACTAGAATCGGCTGCATATCTTTTGAACAAGATTTCTACCAAGACTGTGCCTACCACACCATATCAGATGTGGAGTGGGAAGAAACCCTATCTTAGGTATCTAAAGATATGGGAATGTCCAACTTTTGTAAAAAAACAGCATGCGGACAAGCTCGAGGCACGCTTAGTACTGTGTAAGTTTGTGGGTACCCAAAGAATTCCAAGGGATATCTTTTCTATTACATGGAGAAACAAAAGGTCTTTGTTTCTTGGCATGCCCACTTTTAAGAAAATCAATTTCTTGAAAAAGAGATAAGTGGGAGTGCAATAGAACTGGAAGAAATTCCAAAATCACAAGATATTACTGAAAGCATGGTGGAACCAGAAGTTTCGAAAGAACCGGACATCCCCGCGCCACTTCGCAGGAGTAGTAGGAAGTCTCATCCGCCCGAGAGATACTACGGTTTTCTCATAGACGGGGATAGAGAAGAATGCATCATCGACGATGATGAGCCAACTAGCTTCCAGCAAGCCATTCAAAGCAGAGACTCGGTAAAATGACTAGATGTAATGCGGACCGAAATGGAGTCCATGCACACCAACAAAGTATGGACTTTGGACATTGCTCCAGAAGGGGTAAAACCCGTAGGCTGCAAATAGATCTTCAGAAAGAAAATTGGTGTAGATGGACAGGTTGAAACCTATAAGGGTAGACTTGTCGCAAAAGGTTTTCGTCAAAGACCTGGTTTGGACTATGATGAAACCTTTTCTCCAGTGGCTATGCTCAAATCCATTCGGATCCTTCTTGCCATTGTTGCCTTCCATGATTATGAAATTTGGCACATGGACGTAAAGACCACTTTTCTGAATGGAAATTTGGAAAAGTGTGTTTATATGGATCAGCCGAAGGGTTTTATAGAGAGTGGGAGCAGTGGAACAGTGTACAAGTTGCTTAAGTCCATTTATGGATTAAAGCAGGCATCGCGGAGCTGGAACATCTGTTTTGATGAAACGGTCATGAAATTCGACTTTATCAAAAATCCAGATGAACCATGTATTTATAGTAAGATTGTAGCGAGAACTGTGGTATTCCTCATCTTGTACATGGATGAAATTCTCCTGATAGGAAATGGCATTCCTATGCTACAATTACTCAAAGGATTCTTATCACAAAAGTTCTCCATGAAGGACCTGGGTGATGCCTCATACATTCTGGGGATCCAGATCTATCGCGATAGATCTAAGAGGATGTTGGGACTTTCACAGTCAAGGTACATCGACACCATACTGAAAAGTTTCAGTATGGAAGATTCAAAGCGCGGTAATCTACCTGCTTGTCACGGAATCACTCTCTCTAAAGAGATGTCTCCCAAGACTGATTTGGAAATGACTCGCATGTCTATTATACCCTACGCTTCTACGGTAGGCTCTATAATGTATGCGATGTTATGTACCAGACTAGATATAGCTTACGCATTGAGAGTTGTAAGCCGGTATCAGTCAAACCCAGGGAAGAAGCACTGGATAGCGGCAAAGAACATTCTCAAGTACCTGAGAAGGACTAAGGAGATGTTCTTGGTGTACGGCGGAAAGGACCTCCAGATCGAGGCCTTTGCTGACTCCAGCTTCCAGAGTGACAAGGATGACTCCAAGTCCATGTCGGGTTATGTCTTTACCCTCAATGGAGGGACGGTCTGTTGGAAGAGCTCCATGCAGGACACCGTTGCTGACTCGACGATGGAAGCGGAGTATATCGCTGCATGTGACGCCACGAAAGAAGCAGTCTGGATAAGGAAGTTCGTAATAGAACTTCAGGCGGTTTCGTCCATTGTTGATCCAATACCGCTGTATTGTGACAACAACGACGCTATAGCTTTAGCGAAGGAACCAAGGTCCCATCAGAAGTCCAGACACATCTTGAGGCGGTACCACATGATCAGGGAAATCGTTGATCGCCGGGAGATCGAGGAGTGGAGAGTAGATGCAGAGAACAACACTGCAGATCCACTCATAAAGGCCATCCATAGACATAGATCGAGAGGCTATTCGAGATGATAGGTCTGCGATATGCCAATACATGGCCTTAGTGCAAGTGGGAGATTGTTAGTGATATATGCCCTAGAGGCCAAAATTGTATAGTATCGGTTTGTATATTACATTTTGGAAGCTTGGGATATACATGGATATAATAACAATCTTGCTCAATATGGTAGTATACTACTTGGTTTGATTCTACCTCAATATGTGTATATGTTTTTTTAACATATCGCTAATACATATTGGTAGAGCCCTTATGATCTTTGCATGACTACCAGCGTTGTGATGGCAGTCACACTAGTGGGGGCTGGGTAGTCTATAAGCACATCCTTATACAGGTCTCTAGTCGTAAGATTATCGAGATAGGGTATTGATACTCCAGAGTAGACTAATGTATATGCTTCTCATCCCAGCAGGGGAGATGGTCTATCCAACAGCCATTAGTACGTCGTACTGGAGATAGTATGCAGGTGCTCATTGGGTTATGAGTTACACTGGACAGGACTCATGGGGAACTGCTGGTTGGTATTATACCTATCGTCAGGTAGCAGTTCCCAGGTGACATGAGTACATATTAGTCCGTTGACTTAACATCACTATTCGTCTCGAGTGTGTCCACACTGTACTTAGATCACTACCCTACCACGGCTCTAATAAGTCGTGCAAACAGGTAGTGGTTAGGTGCAGTCCCGAAACACTGGGAGGCAGTAGTGGTTAGATAAGATTCATCTCTATCGGTATTGGGGGTTGATATCGCGCTGTGTTCGGAAAGCCATTATACAAAGTCCTTGGCCAGGACAAGCGAGATTTACTGGTAGGTACTCCAGTAGTTTCTCAGGGTGTTTGTGGGCTCTTCTCTGACATGACTTATTACGCTATTAGAGGTATGACGGTTATCGCCCATAGGCCCGATATGAGAGTATCTTAGATGAATAGACCGGACTGTACGAAGATTGTCACAGATAGGTTCAGTAGGAGTTCGGATGAGTTTGCTCATCGGCCTTCTTATCGACAGATACCTGGGTAGTCGTTACGTGCAGCTAGTACCGCTGGTGGTCTTGTGGTTAAACGCACTGCCAGTGTACTGTCGAGTCTTTAGAGTCCCACACAGAGGGCTTTCCTGCTTCGGGCAAAAGATGTAGATGTCGTATGGTTTTACGGCAGGGTTTCGATCACATACGTGTACTTGTGAACGTATGATGTTCGGGCGGTTAATACTAGTGGGTTTTGGTTTAAAACAGATCCTAGTATTATATTCTTGGATTATTTTCGTCTTTTTGTATTCGTATTTTTCGGAATACGGATACGGGTATGTATATACTGTTAGTGATATATACCCTAGAGGCCATTATTGTATCATACTGGATTATATATTACACATTGGAAGCTTGGGATATTTCACAGTTATAATAACAGTCTTGCTCAAGATGGTAGTATGCTACCTGGTTTGATTCTACCTCAATATGTGGATGTGTTTCTTTTAGCATATCGCTTATATATATATTGGTAGAACCCTTAGGATCTTTACTTGACTGCCAGCGTTGTGATGGCAGTCACACTCGTGCGGGCTGGGAAGTCTATAAGAACATCCTTATACAGGTCCCTAGTCGTTGGATTATCGAGACAGGGCATCGATACTCTGGAGTAGACTAGTGTATACGCTTTTCATCCCAGCAGGGGATATGGTCCGTCCCACAACCATTAGTACGAAGTACTGGAAATGGTATGCAAGTGCTTATTAGGTTATGAGTTACACTGGTCATGACTCGTCGGGAACTGCTGGTTGGTATTATATCTATCGTCAGACAGCAGTTCCCAGGTGGCATGAGTACAGCTTAGTCCGTTGACTTGCCATCGCTACTTCGTCTCGAGTGTGTTCCCACTGCACTTAGATTACTACCCTACCAAGCTCAAAGGAGTCGTGCAAACAGGTTGTAATTGGGTGTAGTCTCGAAGCACTTGGAGACAGTAGAGATTAGATAGGATTCGTCTCTCCCGGTATTGGGGGTTAATACCGCGCAGTGTTCGGAAAGCCATTACACCAAGTCCCTGGCTAGGGCAGTCGAGAAATACTGGCAAGGAACTCCAGTAGTTTCTTATGGTGTATTGGGCTCTCCTTCGACACGACTTATCACGTTGTTAGGAGTCTGACGTTTACTATCTCCCTAGGCAGATATGTGAGTATCTCAGACGAACAGACCGGACTGTACGGAGATTATCACAGATAGGCTCAGTAGGAGTTCGGATGAGCTTGCTCATCGTCCTTCTTATCGACAGATACCTGTGTAGCCATTACGTGCAGTTAGTACCGCTGACGGCTTGTGGTTAAACCCACTTTCAGCGTACTGACGATTCTTTAGAGTCCCACACAGAGAGTTTCCCTGCTTCAGGCAATTGATGTAGACGTCGTATGGTTTTACGACTGGGCTTCGATCACATACGTGTACTTGTACACGGATGCTGATCGGGAGGACAATACTAGTGGGCTTTTGTTTAAGTCGGATCCTAGTATTGTATTATTGGGTTGTTATCATCTCATTGTATCAATATTTTTCGGAATACGGACACGGGTATGTATATACGGTGAGGGGCATTCTTGTAATTTGTCAAGACATGCTTCTAGAAGGAGCCACCTCATTATTTAGTTTTATCCATTTTCTAAATGGATTAAAGAGGTGGAAATGAAGGAGACTTTGGTGGCATGGTGAGGAATGGCTATTTTGGTTTATTTATTCAGCTTGACTCATTATTGAAGCATGGTGTCTTATTTTATTGAGTTTTTTATTCTATGGCTCAATAAGTGAGATGAGAAAATATATTAGCCATTCTCCACACTTGTCATTCTTGATGCTTGGTTCATTTTTCCTCTCCTCACTTTCTCTCTTGGTTTCTCCTCCTCCTTCTACCTCAAGCACAAACCCTTACATTCACATGTGTTGTGAAACAAAGGGTTTAGTGAGACACTATAATCCATTAGTATTCTCTATATCTCCTAGGCTAGTTGTATTAGCAAACCATCTACCATAGTTACCTCATTTAAAGGTTGAAGCTTGGAGCACATTCTCTCGCGGTGGATCATCTTTGACGCAAAGAGGCCGATGAAGCTTTCGTCATCCGATCACCGAGGAGCCATGGAAAGGAGCACTTGAAGACCCGAAAGACCGTATCTTGAAGGTATAACATTCTACCATAGTAGATAAACATCTTAGATAGATTAGCTAGTTAAGGCTTTAGTAAAGAACCTGGAGTTTTAGTCGGTGTTGCGTTGTTCAACATTATCGTTTTTGAAAATTCCGCATCCCCGCAAACCGCGGGGTGAGCGACATTAGCTTAAAGTGGTATCAGAGCCTATAAAACCTTAACTATCTAGTTAGCAAAATCTTTAGAAATTCGATCGCGGAAAAATCCTAAAATTACATCCGAAAACCCACGTTTCTGCCGATTTTTAAAACTGGGCCAAAAATCTTTTCAGAGACCTTAAAAATACGTGCAGGGTTTTATATGATCACTGGTGAAATTTGGGTGCCCGAGTCACCAAGAACGCCGCTGAACCGCGGCATAACAGACTGTTCTACCGCTATTCCGTAGCCGATTCGAGGCAGGATCGGTCCAAAATTTTCCTGTTTGTTTTATTTGTCTGAATTGTGGTTTTGGGATATTTTGTTTCTACCCAAGATCTTTTGTGTACAGTGTTGTATTTTGGATAGATTCAAATTTTGTTATTCGATCGAAATTCTAAGTATTTTGGCTAAACGACTTTTCTGTGTTTGACATCTGTGCTGAACGTCTGCTAATCGCTATACGTCAATTAGTGGGGGTTGCACAGATCTGTGATGTGATCTGTGATGGTTTGTGTATATGAATTGTATTAAATCGTCGTGGATGAATATCCGGAGGATGTGAGAAGAGTTTTTTCTTTTCTTTCATTTAATATAATTTGTAAAAGTAATGTAATATTATTTTTTGCGGTCGCACGTCTGGATTGAGGTTGTAGCTACCATTGTATATTATTTCTTTTTACTGTTTCTGCTCCCAGGATAGACCCAAGGTGGGGTGCACGAACTACCGGATTCTTTGAAGTGCTGAGTGGCCTACCCATTTTACTGAGAGATGTTGCTTCACTTCTGGAATTTGGCGGGTAGTTTGCCGCACCCGTAGGGGTCTAGAGTGGGGTTTAGCTATTCATCATGATCGTAGGATCCGTCTTTCGTTACAAACTTAAACGAAACGTGGAATTCCTAATATATCCAATATATTCATCAGTGATCTGGAATGCCTATTATTGCGTTAGACGAATGACTATATATATATATATAGTAGGCGTTGTTTCCCCAATGAAAGAGCAAAACTTTGTTCAAAATTAATGAGGCAGCGCTTCACGCGACTTCCACAAGGGCGCCAGCGCTGATAGGATCAAATCTTATGGTGGCGCCTCACGTGTTCCTCACGTGGACGCCAGTGTGAAAAGCACAAAAGAATCTATTAGATTAAATAAGAGTTAAAAGTCCCATATGGCGCCACATGTGCTCCTCACGCGGGCGCCAGTGTGCAAAGCACAGAATGCCCATCCTAAGAAACAAATTCTTAAGTGGCACCCACGTGCACGTGAGCGTCGGCGCTTAGGTAGAATTAAATTCCACTCTCTGTTAAACAGAGCCGTTGGATCAAAAATCCAACGGAGATGATAAATCATTAAGATATAGAATTAAATTCTGTTGGGAGAAAACATTCCCTAAATCTTTCTAAAATAAGAAAGATACCTTCGGTTGGATCATAGAATAAAATTTTATGCCCTTTGTGAAACAGAGAAATCTTGGATTGAAAATCCAATGGTGATTAAAAATCACCATTTCACAGAATAAAACTCTGCATATAAAAAATATTTTCCTAATCTTATTAAAAACAAGAAAATATGTTCTGTAAAAACAGAAACTCTTGAATCAAAGATCCTATGGTGGGTAAAATTCCCCAAATCAATTGGGATCTCTTAATGAGAGATTTCTTCAAAACTAATTAACAAACTTGCCTCCACTATATAAAGGACCGAAGACTTCAAATCTGATATAGAGGAAACCCCCCATAAGTTTCTAAAAACAAAAACAAAAAGTTTCAAAAAGGAACAGAGAATTAAATTCTCAAGGAAGAAGATCTCCCTCCTTAAAACTCTAGGTAAATAAAAAAATAGAGATAAAAACATCTCATTTGCATATCTAAGGGTTTAACCCTTCTCAAAGAACTTAGTTCTTTCTCTGGATCTGAGATCCGTGCCTGGTCTGTCAGCAAGACAAGACCGAAAGAAAGAAGACAAGAGGTCTCTTGGAGCCTCTACCACAAGATAAGTCTCCCACAAGTTGAGAATTTAATTCTCATCGGGAAAAACTTTTTCTTGAGAATCAAAGATTCAGAAAAGACTAGGAATTGAATTGCTCAAAACAAAGCATATAAGAGAAACTTAGTTCTCGTAAAAGAACTTGGTTCTTAAAAATGAAGTTTGATTCCAGATTTGTAAAACAAATATCCTATTGATCATTAATGGGCAAAAATGCTATCAGCAGAGGAGAAAAGCGCCCAGCGCTGCACATGTTCCTCACGTGGGTGTTACAGAAGAGTGCTTAGCACTAACTAGGCAGCGCCCAGCGCCGCACGTGTTCCTCACGTGGACGCCAGAGAAGGGAAGAATGCTTAGCACTCACTAGGCAGTGCCTAGCGCCCAGTGCCTCACGTGCTCCTCACATGCACGCTGTAAAAGAGAAGAAAAGAGTGCTAAGCACTCTCCAAACAGCCCAAAATGGTTGAGTGTTCAACATTCATTGGGCAGCGCCTAGCGCCTCACGCGCTCCCCACATGGTCGCCATAAAGAGTGCCTAGCACTCCATATAAAAGCAAAAGGAGTAAAGTGTTCAACACTTATTGGTCAATCCCCATAAATGAAAACTCCACATGATCATATGTGGGTGTCAGAACTTATATAAGTTCTCAGCACTTTGCATAAAAAAGGAGGACTGATTAAACAGAGCCCAAACAAGTGCTCAGCACTTTTTTCAAAAAAAAAGGGAGACTAAGCAGACTAAAGCCCAAATCGACTAAGTCGCTAAAGTCTTGCTACTGGGTCCAAATGCTCTGTTGCTGGGTCTTAAATAAGGAAGATCCTAAAATATTGTTAAGTAGATCTTAGTCTTAAATTGGACTAACGCATTCTTAACAAAAATTCTTAAGGCCGCCATAACCCTTCCCCCTCAAATACGGGATTCGATTCAAGGGTACATCTCTCCACACCTCTGATATATGTCATTGTAATTCTTCAACGTCTTCGGAGAGGTGGCGGGTCCCGACAACCAACAACTCTTTGGTGCATTTCCTAATTGACGTGAATGCCTCAAACTGGATCGTCCCCAAATTGGGCACAGCCCATATCTCCATTATTCATTCTGTCACGTAACAAATACATGTGCGTAAAGGACGAGTGAAGGACTGAAACTTCCTTAACCTAAAATCCCGCCTCAAATATTGCGACATTGGATCGAAATGTCCCTAAACTAAAACTTCGTCTCAAACATGGCGATAATAGACCGTGATGTCCTTAAACTAAAATAATCGAACCCAAATGCTCGTATGTTTTAGTCGATCTTAATCTCAAAGCAGATTAACGGTCCTTAAATTAACCCAAACCCAAATCTAAAAATATACGGATTTGGACTAATCCACACCCTACGGGCGACGACATAAATTAGTCTCCGTATACAATCCATGGGCAACTCAAAACAAACATACACATGACACGAAGTGAACCTTCAGAACAGGAGAAAGTGGTTATCGCGATGCGGTAATGTAATTAACTGCAGGGGCTTGCGCCTGCAGGGAAGAGTGCCCCCACAATCAAAAATCCGTCTCAAACGAGGGGGAATCTGATAAAATCTGCTATAACGGCCACATTCGTTCAAACCTCCGATATATGGTGCCATAAATCAACTTGGCATCTTCAGAGAGGTAGATGGATAAATCCAAATAGCATCTTCCCTAAAATTTAGGCAAGACGATCTATCCCAGTTCGTCTCTTTTTTCGGCGGTAAACAGATTCTGGCACACCCGGTGGGACCTTTTCTCTTTCCACTCTACACTTCGTGTGTCGTGTTTTGCGAACAAAATCGTGGTTTACTATGGTTGCCTTTAAATTCGAGTTACTAAGATTTGGTGCCTTATTTCTGTGCAGAAGAAGAGAACATCAATGGCTTCCAGCTGCACAACTTGCAACAGTAATTCTCACTCCGCCCCAACTGGAGGAGTGACTTACGGGCCTAATGCGGCCTCCATCTTTTCAATGCCAGTGGGGCAGATAACACAAGCTACTACCGGATTGTTCTTCAGGACCTTGCTCCCACCAACGAGTTTCAGCACCCCAGCGCTGCAAGACGAAGCTCCCAAGAAGTCGGTCTTCGATCGACTCACAACCACAATGGCCCCTCTCAACGGGTCGTCCAAGTCCGATGCCTCAGTCTTCAACAAGCTGAGACAAATCTCAGACGTCTCAGTCTTCAACGGGCTGAGCCAGAACCAAAGCGGGCCAGCAAAGAAACCCGTGATTCCCGAATGGGCTACCCTAAAAAATATAGCCCTCCCAATTCCTGCTTCATATGAAGCCGTTAAAAGTGCTTCACCAGACAGGCGATCGGTCTTCGAGAGGCGGACCGTCTCCAATCAAATCTTTCCAAGGACATCAGTCTTCAATAGGTTGACGCCAACAGCACCCCCTCACCAAAGCCGGCGACATGAAGAAGCCACTTTCAAAACCGAGGCGGTCCCCTCTGCAAGACACGCTCGACGTCGCCACTGGCGTCGAGTGAGAAAAGCTGGGGGCAACTCCCCCTCTGGATTCACTCCGCCAGCTCCAATGGTGGAAGTTGACGCTGCTGTTCCAACCGGGAACAGCTTTGATCTGCTTAGGAGGGTGCGAAAGAACTCTCCAACCGTAGTGCTGAAGAAATCTCCCCCGCTGCAGAAGCCGTAATGCAGACAAAACTGGAGCGCCCCCTATCAACGGCTCTCCTTCCAAATTCACAGGGTCTGGCGGAAAGTCCAAGACTCTGTAATCGACAAAGAATACTCTCGCCGACCGAAGAAAATGAAGGTTCGGTAAGAGAAAGGCTATCCCTCCATTATACATCGAGGGACGCCTTCTATACAGGTGCCTGTTAAAATGGCTCCTTCAATTTCAACCTCCCACAAAAGGACGAGGCTGGAGAAAATCCCACCGCCTGCGGCAAATTCCAAAGGCGCTAGACCCAAACGCCCTAAGTCTAGGGGCATGATCGTGTATACGGTTTACATGGCTTTCGGGAAAGAGGAAAGCCGTGCTTCCGTAGGTCATCGACCACAAACTCGGTCGTTGACAAAAGCTCAGGAGAAATAACAAAAGCTTCAGGAGATGCTGAAGAAAATGACAGCACTCACCAGACAGAAAGAGAATCCGGAATCCACAAGCGAACAGCGCCAAGAGCAGGAGACCGATACAGAGTTCTTGCAAAGGGTGCTTGAAAGAAAGGATAAGGAGACCGCGGAATAAGCTGCTAATATAAAGCAGATGGCTCTTTTGTTCTAAGATATGGTTGGAATGATGATCCAGCCAGAACCTCCAATGATAATCATCGAGGACGACAGAGAAGAAACATTAAACCCTCTTCCAGCTCTATCAGTGGCCAGGGAGGAAACGATCTCTAAGGTTGCTCTTGATAATTATATCGCTCAACAAATATGAGCTCATCAAACAAATGAAACGGTTGGTCAAACTGTCAGAACTGGGCGGCTGTACCCGGGCTGGTATGACCAAATCAAATACCCGCTAGGATATACGATCCCCAAGTTCCATGTATACAAAGGGACAGGAAACCCACATCAGCACGTCGCTCAGTTCAGAGCTCTGTGCGGCAATACTAGAGGTGACGACAAACTGTTGCTTCGCCAGTTCATTGGTAGCTTGTCGGAGACAGCCTATGAATGGTACTCGGAGCTCCTAAATGACTCCGTAAATACATTCACAGAGATGGAACTACTGTTCACACAGCGGTTCGCAAGCGCAAGCGAGCGCACCCCGATCACGGCGTTAATCAATTCCATGGTGAAGTCAGGAGAAACATGGGTCCAATATGCGATCCAGTGGCGGAACCTATGGTCGAAATGCGAACAGCACATTGAAGAATCTCCCACCATGGGCATGTTCATCGGGACCATAGATCCTCAAACGACTGTGTCCCAGTTCATGACGTTCTTCAAGCCGATCACCTTCCAGGCTCTGATCGATAAACTGGCTCAAATGGACCAGATGGGCCACGGGCCTTCCTCCTCAAAAGTAGACCCTCGAAATGCCAAGGGTAAAGGGAAATCGGCCTTCGTTGCTAATACTCAACAACAACCGGGTGACCCAAAACCTGCTGTTCGCCAAAACAACGCACGACCGCGTCTATCCGTGGAAGAAAGGCTAGGACGTACCTACTCGTTTCCCCATGACAAGACGAGGAGACTGTTCGAGCTGGCAGTGCGTAACAAACTCATCACATTGCCAGACCCACGACGTCCACCGCAACCCGGAGATATCAACAACCCTAACTACTGCTCCTATCACAGAATGGTGAGCTAACCAATTGAGGATTGCTACGTCTTTAAAAATTGGGTCAAGGACCATTATCAACAGGGAAAATTCACGCTGTCTGAGAACTAGAGGATGAATCCACCACAGAAGCATACTCCTAAAAAAGTGGATACGCCGGGGGCATCATGCTCGCTCATGGAAGAAGCTCCATGGGAATTCGTCTTTTCAGCTAAAACTAAAAGAATACTGAAGGATCTCCAGGCATGTTTGGAAATTAGGTGGAAGAGCCCGTTTGAACCGGAAATCATCAAAGGCATGCTAAAACCACATCCCGTACCGAAAACCGTCTACAAAAGGCAAAATCCCCAAGTCGAGCCTTCAAAATCTTCGAAGAAAAAGAAGAAAACCAAGAAGCCTGTGCAACCTGCCGAGTATGATGACAAACGCACAAACATACAAAGGTACATTGACACGCTGGAGGAGTACAACCAGAAGGCGCGGACACCGGTCATCCTCGAAGTGTTCCTCAAACGTATTCTTGAGAACGAAGATCGTGACAACAATGAGGAAAACAACTCATCAGAAGAAACCGAAGACTATGTAGCAAGTTGCCACATGGTTTCCCATTCGTCGTTAAATGACGAAGAAGTTCCCTCGGCTTCGGAAAGCAACGCAGAGGAAATGGGGGAAGGAGCGGCGCTAAAATCCCCAGAACTGCCAGAAGACCCAATCGATAGGATGTTAAATGTAGCCTTTCAAAAAAGCAAAGCTGACCGAGAACGCGAAACAGCCATATACGAAAAGGCTAAGCGTCAGCGTCAGGATGAAGAAGCTGTGGCAAGGAGGAGTCGTAAAGTACTCCGACTAAACTAAAGCACACCTGCCACAAATAAGAGCAGGATCAAGACAAGGAAGTGGTTCGTCAAAGCCCTGTCAATAGGCATGAAGCTGCCACCTCTGGTGGGAAGCTCGCCTGGGGTCATAGGCCTCGACGATGAGGACTCATATCCGAACTACTGCCTATATCATCGGAGTGTTACTCATCCCACAGAAGAATGCAGTGCCTTCAAGAAGTGGTGGTAAGGATACGTTGCCCATCAACAACACTTCAAGCGGATGAAGCGCGAAGCTTGTCGACAGCGAAAAAGTACGACGAATGTGCGTGAGAAAATGACTGGCAACTGTCATATGGTTGATACCGGTTTGGAAAAGGAAAAGCTCCAAGTTCTTACCTTCAGGAGCGATTTTGAGGAAGAAACAACCCTCAGCCCTCTCTTCAAGGACTCCACCTCCGAAAAAGAAGAGGGGGAGAAGAACTGTAGGAACATTCAGCTGCGTAACCGCACGCTGCCTGAAAAGCACCTCGGGCCTACAAACAAAGGTTCGAGCAAAAAAGACAAAAGGAAAGAAAAAGTCCCTGAGGAAATCGCCCTCGATGATGGGGTCATTAAAGAGCTCGCAGCCAAGGACCCGCCCAAGAAAAATAAGGTTGATTACAACGTCTTGGCACATCTAAGGAAAATACCCTCATAACTGAGCATATTGGATGCTCTCCTCCTGTCCAAAGAGGCACGAGATTCTCTGATCAAGGCATTACAAGTGCCTGATCAATTCCGAGCTTTCTTAGCTGAAAAGAAGATGAAAGACGAGCTGGCAGAGGTTCACACAGCTGACATCACATTCGGCGATGAGGATCTCCTCCTCGGACCGTGAGAGCATAACCGTCCGCTATATGTCACTGGGTATTGCCACAACATCAAGATAGGCAAAATCCTTATCGACAACGGGTCCTCCGTCAACCTCCTCAATGTGAAGGTGTTGAAGGAGATTTGCATGAACATTCAACACCTGGCTCGGGAAAAAATTACCATCTCCGGGTTCGATTCACAGTCGTCACGGACACTTGGGTTTGTAATACTGACGTTACGCTTCGGATTGCTCATCATTGACATCAAATTTCATGTTTTTGACGCCAAGACTTGCTATAACGCTTTGCTCGGCAGGCCCTGGCTGCATGAATACAACGTCATCCCTTCTACACAACATCAGTGTATGAAGTATTTCAAAGACGGTTTGGAATACACCGTCATGGGGGAGCTATACCCGTTCTCGGTAAACAAAGTCTGGAAATATGAAGACGCAAAGTACTTCCTACCAGACTTCAAAGATACGGAGATGTGTCATAAGCCGGAGGATAATCGGAAGCCCGTCGCCACCATCCCGATCTTTGAGAGCAACACTGAGGAAGATGAAGAAATAGTCTACTCGGGGCAACCCCAACGCAACAGGCCCGGACCATCTACTCCTATTTTGGTCTTTGGAAGTGACTCTGAGGATGAGGCCAATGCAGTGTTCTCTATCCGCCCGCCAATGCAAACACTCAATGAAGCAGATCAGAGCCTGCAAATCACAATGGTTTCGCCTCGGCATTATAAGGAACTTGATGCGCTCGCTACATGTAGCGTATAAGAACTACAGACTTTATATGTACCTCCCAGGCGAAGAGGTGAAAAGGCCATCCTCTTCTACCAATCGACGGAGACCAAAGTAGAAAAAGAAGTCTGGCATGGTGCCGATTTTGCGCTCGACAGGTTTCAACCAATCTGTCTCCTAATATACTACTCGGAGGGATTGAAAAGGCTGTTAAGATGCAAAGGTGTACCCCTCGAATAAACTGGTCGACAAGCCCAATTCTACAAAAAGATTTGGGACATTCCCGGGACGCAGCAAAAGATGCCCAACGGGAAGATGGGGACAACTGGGCTCGGATACGTTCGGTCCAAGAAATGGGAGCGACTCCACAGCTGCCACGTCATAAATAGTTCTGGTAAAGAAGCAAACGCTCTTCCAAATAGCTGTGACGTTGAAACAGAACGAAGCCCCGCTCTAAGAACGTTGAGTCCATCGTTCGAAGAACAGGTTGACCAGCTAATAAAAGAAGACTGTCAAATGATTCGGGATGACCACAGTCACGAAATGGCTATTTATGAAAAGGCCAGGACGCAACGCCTCAACCAACAGTCTGCGGAGAAAGAAGACTACAGTGCCCTTCATCCTCAACCAGCTGTACGTTCTCGCCTCGAAGGAAAATCCCGAAATAAAGGCAAAAACAAGGCGAAGAAAGCAAACGATGCTCGAAAACAGCAACAAGGCAGATCTAAGAAGCCGCGCTATCAAGAAAAACATGGTTGGAAACTGTCCTTTATCAGGAAGATGGGTCGGGAATACTCTTTCCCTCAAGACAAGACAAGGAAAATATTCAACTTTGTCATAAAGTATCAAATGATGACGCTTCCGGAGTCTCAGCACCCCGAACAAATAAACGAGGTCCAACATCCGGATTATTGCTCCTATTACCGAGCAATAGGCCATCCCCTTGAAGACTGCTTTACTTCAAAGACTGGGTCGAAGACCAGTATCAACAAGGCAGGTTCGCTTTGTCTGATAACTGGAGGGTAACCCCACCGCAAAAGCATGAGCCAAAGAGGACCTATACCGTGAGGACAGGACCAGTTCAACGTCAAGAAGGGAAGCAAACTCACACCTTCCATGCGGTAACACTCTCAAAGGATGGAGGGCATGCGACTATAGATGACCCCTTCAAGTACTTCGCAAATGAAGATGAGGATGAGGTGATCTCAGAGTTTCCACCAGCACTAAAAGAGATGGAAGATGGGATATACACTACGGCGGATAACTTAAGGAAAATTGACTTAGGGACGGAAAATGATCCGATGCCGAAGTTTGTCAGTGAGCTGCTATCTAAAAAGCAGGTGTCCACTTTAAAAGATGTACTCATGCAGTATAAGGATTGCTTCACGTGGAAATATTCTGAAATGCCAGGTCTAGATCCAGAAGTAGCAGTATATAAACTGGCCATATCAACAGACATCAAGCCAGTCAAACAAGCGCCGAGGAGGATGCGACTCGAACTCGAGATGAGCATCAACGCTGAAGTCAAGAAGCTAATCGAATTCGGCTTCATCCAAGAAGTTCAATATCCCGGCTGGATCGCAAACATCGTTCCGGTGATGAATAAAAATGGGACGGTGCGCATCTGCGTGGACTTTCGAGACCTCAACAAAGTTGTCCCGAAAGATGACTTTCCAGTACCTGTTACCGAGTTGATGATCGATAACACGTCTACCCATGAGGTTTTCTCTTTCATGGATGGATCCTTGGGGTACAATCAAATAAAATTGCATCCTGAAGACCAAAAACATACCGCCTTCAGGAACCCGCTGGGCATATTCTGCTATAAGGTGATGCCCTTCGGCCTGAAGAACGCTGGCGCTACCTACCAGAAGGCCATGACGAAGATCTTTGATGATCTCATTCACGAGATTATCGAATGCTATATCGACGACCTTATGGTGAAGAGCAAATCTTACGAGGAACATTGAAAACATCTAGGCATAGTGTTCCAACATCTTCGGAAGTATAATCTGAAGATGAATCCTCTAAAATGTGTGTTTGGAGTCTCCTCAGGAAATTTCCTAGTATTCATCATATGGAACCGGGGTATCGAAATCGATCCCTTAAAGATCAAGGCGATTACGGAAATGCCCATGCTAAGGACCCTCAAGCAATTGCGATCCCTTCAAGGAAAGCTTGCGTATATCCGACGGTTCATAACTAACCTCTCGAGAAAATGCCGTCCCTACAGTCATCTAATGAAGAAGGGGACCTCATTCGTCTGGGATCAAAAGTGCCAAAATGCACTAGACGAGATTAAGCAATACCTGCAAAATCCATCAGTACTGACCGCTTTGGTTAGAGGAAGGCCCTTCATCCTATACACAATGGCCCTTGAAGGTTCTCTGGATGCGCTATGGACATAAGAGAACGACCAGGGAAAGGAGAGAGCTCTGTACTATTTAAGTCGAGTTCTTCCAGGGGCAGAAAACAACTACTCCCCCATCGAAAAGCATTGCCTGGTACTGATCTTCACGATAACAAAGCTCAGACATTACGCTTTGACACATGAGGTCCATCTCATATCAAAGGTGGATCGCCTCAAATATCTGATGTTAAGGGCCATTCTAACAGGAAGGCTTTCCAAATAGGCCCTCCTCTTAATGGAGTTCTCGATAACGTATCGACCCCTCAAAGCAGTGAAAGGTCAGGCCATCGCCGACGTTCTCACCGAGCATCCGATACCAACCAACTCCCCCTTAAATTGCGAGTTGCCGGATGAACATGCATTCAACACAATCGAAGGAGAGAAGGATTCCCGATGGGAGCTCTATTTCGATGGAGCATCTTCCTTGAAGAGGTGAAAGCAAAACACCCCTGTGATCAAAGCCGGGATGAGCCTTATCTTTGTGACTCCGCAAGGAGAGATACCGCGCTACGCCCTCTCCTTAATGGAGCTAAAGACTAATAACAAAGCTGAATATGAAGTTTTGATAGCAGGTCTCGAGATCGCCGTCGACATGAGAATCAAAGGCCTCCTCATATATGGAGACTCCCAATTGGTCGTTAGCCAAATAAAGAGCGACTATCAGACATACAAGCCAGAGTTGGTAAAATATGGTGAAAGAGTGCGACAACTACTGATGCAAATCCCCTTTTACATCTTGGAAAGCATACCGCGTGCAGAAAATAGTAAGGCGGATGCATTGGCCAAGCTGGCTAAGGAATTTGCCGATGAAGACCTCGACGACGTAAGGATCACCGTGCAAAGCCGTAGAGTTCTCGCGCCAGCAGAAATATCTTCGGAGGATTCAATAGAGCCATCCGAAGGAAAAGAAATGACCAAACAAGCAGCCCTCCAAATAGAGGACGAAGAAAAAGTCAAGGATTGGAAGGAAGTCTTCATAGACTACTTCAAATCTCGATGAACACCCAACAACGCGTCGTCTAGATATCAGCTCATGAAACGAGCTCTGTCTTTCGCTTTCTTCAATAATACTCTATACAAAAGATCGCTTGATTGTTTGTGGTTAAGGTGCTTGGGGCCAGAAGAAGCAAAGAGAGTCATCCAAGAAACCAACGACAGACTCTACAGTTCTCATCAAGCCAGGCCAAAGATAAAGCTGAAGATCAAAAGAATGGGTTACTATTGGCCCACAATGATTCAGGACTATCTTGAATATGCGAAGCAGTGTCACTCATGCCAGATTCACGGGGACTTCATCCACCAATATCCAAATCCGCTACACCCAACGGTAGCTAACTGGCCGTTCGAAATATGGGGAACCGACATAATTGTCCCCGTTGAACCGGTATCATCCAAAGGACATCGGTTCATACTAGCAACGACCGATTACTTTTCTAAGCGGGCAGAAGCAGTACCACTAAGGGAAGTGAAGACGGAGAATATTCTTCATTTCTTCAAGACACATGTCATTTACCGGTTCGGACTCCGCGACAGATAATATCGGATAATGTGCTAGCCTATAGGAGCCATAAAATCAGTCGCTTCGCAGAACAACATAAAATAGACTGGGGATACTCTTCCGTCTATAATCCCCAAGCTAATAGTCTAGCTGAAGCTTTCAACAAAACCTTGACAAATATTATAAAAAAACGATGTCAAGAAACAAAAAGACTGACACGAAAGGCTACACGAAGCTCTCTGGGCGTACCGAACGACGTTCAAAACAGCTACGAATACGACTCCATACGTGTTAGTATTCGGCACGGAAGAAGTGCTTCCTCTGGAAATAGAACTCCCTTCTCTTCGAGTAGCGGTTCGATACGAGCTGACAGATGAAGAAAACGCTCATCTCCGGCTTGAGGAGCTCGACGCCCTCGACGAAACTCGCCTTATAGCACAGCAAAACCTGGAGGCTTATAAGGCATGGATGACACGGTCATATGAAAAACTGACCAGGCCGAAAACATTCCGCCAAGGCGAACTCATACTAGTCGTCAAAAGACCTATGATTCCCAACCGTGGAAAACGGGGGAAATTCAAGCCGAACTATGATAGCCCGTACATCATAGACAAAGTCTACCAAGGTGGAGCCTACCTGCTCATGGATATGCATGGCGAAAGACCCTTCAGGCCAATAAACGGCCGATTCCTCAAAAAATACTACGCTTGACGAGTCATGACTTAGGTCAATGATAGATGACGACGCTCGTGTCCGCTCGCTATCTTCCTGAGTCAAAACACTGAAAGTGGTATGCAAAGAAACTCCGCCGCCTCAAAAATGGCGACAATGGACTGAGATGTCCTTAAACTAAAAATCCGCCTCAAACATGGCGATAATGGACCGAGATGTCTTTAAACTAAAACCCCGTCTTAAATATAGCAACATTGGACCGAGAAGTCCTTAAACTAGAAAAGATCTGCCTCACACATGGCGATAACAGACCGAGATGCCCCTAAACTAGCACATCGCCTCCGAAATGGTGATGTGCTCCTTTGAGATCAATATTGCAATCAAAGCTCCAACGGTGAAGACTGCAACTCAAGTCCCGCTGGCTGCACGGTTACTCCAACGGTGATGTCACTCCGAAGTCCCATTGGCAAACAGATGGGTCGCTAAAAAAATAGTATGTCCACAAACAAAATGGGCACGGCTGAAAACCCGAAAGGGCGCCGTGAGTAAAAACAGCAGGATTACCGGTGAGTTTGTGAAAACCCGGAAGGGCGCAATCTTGTTAAAAAACGGTATGTCTACAAGCAAAATGGGCACAGATGAAAACCCGAAAGGGCGCCGTGAGTAAAAACTGCAGGATTACCGACGAGCTTGTGAAAACCCGGAAGGGCGCAATCTCGTAAAATTTTCATTTATGAGATCCTTTCGACTCGTAAGGAGAACTCCCCCTATGAGACCCTCACGGCTCATAGAATTCGAAAGTCTTAGGTTACAGGGATCCAAACCCGTTCTTAAGCCATCGTATCCCCAAGTTGCCCCACAGGCGGTCCAATATTAGCCCTTGTATACAATCCACGGGCACAAATAAATATAGCCCTCACTTAGTTCCACCAATGTTGCGAAATGTCCCCATTTGGTGAACGACACTTATAAGTCCTCTCGACTTATAAAAAGAAAACACTCTTGTAAGATCCTTATGACTTTCAAGGGAGAACACACACTTAAGAATTCACACGATTCCTAAGGAGAAAATACACCTATGAGATCCTCACAACTCGTAGGGAGAAATAACTTTATGAGACTCTTTCGGCTCATAAAGTCAAAATGCCTTAGTTGACAGGATCCTAACCATGTTTGCTAAGCCACCTTTGTTCAAACCAACAAAGGAAAATGATGATTCTCTCCTGACGACATTCCATTTGTAGCGATGTTGATACCTAAATAGGTTTCAAACCCCAAGTCCTCTCAAGAAAAATGATGATTCGCTCCTGGTAATATTCCAGTGGTAGCGATATTGATACCTAAATAGGTGTCAAACTCCAAGTCCTTTCACGGTAAATGATGATTCGCTCCTGGCAATATTCCAGTCGTAGCGTTGCTGATGCCAATGTTGGTATCAGGTTCCAAAATCGCAATAAAAATCAGCGAGCAAAAAATATACATATAAAAACAGCCGAAATGTTTGGGCAACTCGCAATAAAAAGCAACGAGTAAAAAAATAGCTGAAATGATTGGGCACCGCGGATAAAAAGCCGAAGTGATTGGGCAATCGCGACTTTCGCGATATGAAAAACTGAAAAGATAGAGCATTGCAGCAATAAAAGAAAGTTTCCTTTGCCTTGCAGGTGAGTCTACACTAAACCCTGTATACAATCCATGGCACAAATGAAAAAAAGGAACCATATTTTCCCACCAGGCTCCGTCAAAGGGAGAGCCAGATCTCGGCGGCTACATCTACCACCTAAAAATCAGCTCGGCGTTCTTTCTCATTCCAGCAGGATGCAGACGCAACGTCATCAAAGACCCAAGGGTCAAATCAAAATGGAGCAATGGCAAACTCCTAGCTCCAAGTCTTAATGGTTCATATAAAACCTAAAGACTACCCCGGTGTTCCTTCTCATTCCATCAGAGTTCTTGTTCTTGGCAGCAAGCGTTTAAGAAAGAGTGCAGAAGCGGCGTCAACAAGCTCCAACGAGCCAAATCAAACTGGAGCAAAGGCGAATTCCTAGCTCCGGACTTCAACTGCAATACATACAGCATAAATGTCCTACAGATGTCTACCCTACTTCAGCAAAGAAATGGTATGGTATCCTCAAAACAAAAATCGGGTCTCGACAGCAACTCATATAAAGCCTTAGAGACTATTGGAGATCATCCCACACCAACGCGGAGTGGTTATGACTCATCGGGGCTCCAAATTGAGCCTAACCTCAAGTAAAAAGCGAAATGGCAAATTCTTAACGCTTGTTCTTACGACGGTCATATAGCCTAAGGAGATTACTTGAAGACGTCTTGTCCATCCCTCGAAGGAATCAGAGACACGACAGTCGCGGGGCTACTCGAACAACGGCTTAAAGACCACATATCGAGGAATATATCGGCCAACACGACGGTACCACGGACCAAAGCCCTAGGACCACAAAACCTAACGGACCTCTATCGTAAAGAATGGAGGTTGTCTATATATAACGTTATGACAAGTTTGCCTGTAAACCCAAGGGAGGTAAACTAAACAAACTTCGAAATGAGTCCATAAACTAGAAACTTCGAAACGAGTGAATAAACTACAAACTCCGAAATGAGTACATAAACTAGAAACTCCGAAAAGAGTGAATAAACTAAAAACTCCGAAATGAGTACATAAACTAGAAACTTCAAAACGAGTGAATAAACTACGGACTCCGAAATGAGTAAGTAAACTAATTAGCGCCACAGTAAGACATCAAAACACAGATAAGTGCATGCAAAAAAGGTGTATATTCTTATTCACGAATCAAGGTGTTTAAGAGATACAATTAATGCAAAAGGTGGAATACAACTACAACTATTAAGAAGGCAGGACTTTCAACAAATTGGCAACCCGCTCATGCGCTCCCCGTAGCTCCTCCTCGCATGCTACTACTGCAGCCAGCCCCGCTTCAATTTGAGCCCGTCGTTGCAAGCATGATGAGAGCTTCTCGGCGATTTCCTGCTTGGAAACTTCGCAATCTTGCATACCCCGCTCGGTAAAGTCGAATTTCTGCCTCAGCGCCAGCCCATAAAAAATACAACATTGGAGGTTTTCAAAAATAACTTGCAGCTGCATGGCATTCACTTCGATCTGGGCGCGCAATTGGATGGATTCGCCAGAAGCCGTCTCATGCTCCTTTCGCTTCAGGATCACTTTTGTTCAAAATATTTAATGAAATCAGCACTTTGCTTGATCCACGCGACCCGCTGAGCCTTCAAGGTCAATACTTCAGGAGCGAGACACTTGAGCTCGATCTCATGCAGACAAGCCTCGATCCTTTTACAATAGTCGACCCAAAAGCCGAAGAAATCTTCGTTGTGGAAATTCACTAGCGTCGCCAGCATAGGATTGACTTTGTCGGCGAAATCTGTAGCAGAAGTGAGAGCCTCGGCAACAAGATCTTCGATAAATTCACTTAACATCCACCTGCTAGTCACAGCGTCCCTGGAAGATTGACGCTTAGCAAAAGATCCTGTAGGCATGGGAATGCGAGACTAAAAAAGGACTGAAACTGGAATAGTTGCTTCAAAACAAATCGCGCACGCATAAGGGTCAGATTTCAATGTGAAAGATAAAGAAGAAAGCTGATGGACGAGATCTACCGTAGCAGCCGTTGAAAGTGGCAAGACAGGAAGCACAGGAGGCTCGGCTATTCCTTCGCTCCTTCCCTCGAGCCGTGATACTGTGGTCAATACGAGGAAAGTCAGCATAAGGAAGCTTGCTCATGGAAAGAAGAGACACTAAGCGACAATATACTAACCAATGCCGGAAGGGGGAACGGATTCCGATTGAAGGAAAAAATGCGGGCTTAACACCTGGTGTAAGCGATCAAAGATCACTCCTGTAAGATTGCGACAATATATGGTTAATGCAGGAAAATTGTATCTACATTGAAGCAAATAAACAAGAAATCTTCACCTTCCAGAGTTCGGAGAGACGCAGAAGAAAGGGGTGGAACTGTGGCAGTCAGGGCAATAACCGACGGAAATTCTTCAGTCAGTACAGCATCAGGGTCTACCGCACCTATACTCAAAATAAAGGAGATATCATTAGATATCTAGTGGGATTAAAAACTCAAGGATAATAACTTAAGGAGTACCTGACAGAGCAGAAACTGAGACAGTGCCCGAAGCGTCACCAGTTGTGACGGCTTCCTCGGTTTCCGTTAAGAAAGTGGATTCAGCACCCACACCTTCATCCCCTGACTCAATAAGGGCTGTCGTAATGCTTGCATCACCCGCCGATATCAAGGATCCACAGAGAGAAGAAGCGACAGTCGGAGCGATCCCAGATTTCAGAGAATGGTTGGCCACTTCAGGTTCTTTAGTTGCCGGCACTTCACCTGCCACGCCATCACCTAAATTTGGCCCTGTTAAGAAATGCGTGTGTTATGATGCAAGAAAAAGATTTTCACTATGAATCGTGCGTTGTTCTACCTTGAACTAGTCGTTCAATCTCTTCTCGGGCCGCACACGCAACCTGTCTATGGGAAGTAGACAGGGCAGAAGGAACGTCCACCATAGGAGCGCCAGAGGGTTGAGCATTACTCGAACCCGCAGCCAAGAGAGCCTGACGTTCCCTCGCAGTGTGCTTTCTACGCTTCCTCTCAGCTTGGGCTGTATGAACCGATCGTCTTACAACTTCTGATAGGGGGACATCATCGTCCAAATCGAGCTTGGCCTCCGAATCTTCTGTGGCATCCGACATCGGTTGCTTCAGTAACGCCTCCTGCGGTGGCCTTGGGAAGGCCTCAGCCGTAATCAATGGCTCTGAAGGCTTTTCTGCATCACCACCCAGGGTTTGCATTACATTCGGAACAACCTGGATTGTGGTGGTTCCCGTAATAGGATAAAGAAAAAGGGTCAGATCATGAATAAAATGAACTAAAAATATAAAGGTATAGTGAAACGAATCATACCAAGGCCCAAGAAGACGCGGAGCCTCTCCTCCTCCTAAAACGTCTTGAGAGAAGCTGAGAGAGCCTCTTCAGCAGAAATACCTATTAAGGAAGAGAGCGTTAGTAAAGCATAATAAATTCAAAAAAGGAGGGGATATACACAAGAGAGTATAACTAAAGTATACCGGACTCCGCAATAGAGGCTAACGCCGCCTATTCACGGGCCAGTCGTTTGGAAGATTCAATGGCAGCCTGAAGATCGGTATCAGTCACAGGCGCATCGAACAGACCAACATTGGTGCCATACTCGTACAAGCCCCCGCTGTAGGAGGCATGGGGCTCCTGGCCGAATATGACGTCAACAGAAAATAATGATTTCTTTCTCTTCTGCGAGCTGGCACCAACACCCAATGATAAGAGTTTTCGCTTGACGGTTCTCTTCGAACGGCGAGTCCCAATCTTTGGACTAATGCCTGACTCTGGGGATACCACGACAACTGCAGTCGCAGGAACATCCGGTCGAAGCTTATCAGGAAAAGCTCGTGGGACTACAGCCGTTGCGATATCTCTTAAAGAAGGATGAACGATTGTCCGTCACTACAGCGGGACCGCTGGATTACTAGCGGGAACGGTATCCTTATGGTCAAGCAGCAGCCGCCTATCCTCCCTAATGATAGCACCCATTACATGTTGGTACCAAGCAACGTAAGCATTCGATTCCCTTGGAGTATAACTCGGCTCACTGACAAGGAAGTGGGACCCCGTATTTAGACGCATGAAGTGATGCGTCAGGTTACGAACACCTTCCTCAGTAGTAACTGGGTCTACGATGAACGCCTTGAGAGGAACGCCTTAGTTGTAACCCAATTGCTGGGAAAAACGGTGTGGGTTATATCTCATAAATAAATCCGAGACGTTTTGTTTGAATACCAGGAAACCTGGTCTGATAGAGTACAGATGGACGATCTCACGAGCCCTCAACATAGAAGCTCCGTCCTTTAAAACATCGTGCAACGGCTGGATCGCTGTTAAAGATTCTTTGCCGATGGTCAGGACTTTATCAACAAAGGTCATGCTATCCCCGACCATGCGCGAGCGAAAAAGCAGCTGCCGAGCCTCCCGTTATGTCGGGTCGGGTGAAGAAGCATCGACTAAGTGCATGACCCAAGGAAAATTGTATCCCTTGTAAAATTTGGGTCGTTTATGCACTCCCAAAGGCACCCAGTACATGCATCTCAATCCATGAGGTGAAATAATGCAGTGGGAGATTGACGGACTTCAGACCCGGCTGAGTAGTGTCAGCCGCTAGACTCAGGCCGTGGTATAAGTGAGCCAGACCTGCAACCCCAACGGCCAAGTGTGTCCCCATCACAATACGGTGAGCCAGATAAAAGACAGACGACCTCATATAACGAGGATGCATCGGGAGTGTGAACCAGCTCAACCACATGTTAATGAACCTCGGGAAGAATGTCTCCTCATCATTGTCAGGAGCAACGACCTCTGCGAAGGAAACGATCGGAGTGTCCGGAATAAAAAAATTGTTGTAAATCTGCTTCTACGATTGGTAGTTTGTCCAAGCCAAATCCTAACGGGTAATCAAGCTTGGCGAACTTGGCAGCTTCCTTCGGCAAAGCCTCCGGACGAAGGAAGCGGGCAATGAAATCTGTAAAGCCAAATCCGTGCCTGCACGACTCCAGGAATAAGCTCTCGTATATGTTCAACACCTTAATCAAGGTTGGAAACTTATGTTGAATGGCATTCTCTGGGGTAAGACCCATCACCACTGATTTGGTGGCAAAGATATACTCATCGGGGGGAAGTATCTCTTCATAATGTTCCCCTTTGAAGAATAATCCGGATATCTCCGCAAAATCCTCCAATGAGATTGAAACCTCCCGATCCGATAAGAGAAATGTGTTGGTCGTGATATTCCATTGTTCCAGAAAAGATTTGACCCACCATACATGAGGAGTATAGTAGTGAAAGAGGGACGCATAGATCGCGGGATACAGCCCGGTCTTCAGTAACAGCAATTTCTTGGCCGACAGGATATATCGGGCCCACTGTTGATAGCCAGCCGAATGACGGGGAGTCATTCCTATGATGTAAACTATCCCCAAAGGACGCGACTCTCCTTAGAATATGCGTCACCCTAAAATGTCCAAGGCCATCAACGGCTGCACTGGTATTGATGCCATGGAAGGCTGAAGATGACCTTCCGAGGTCCAGTTGACATTCTACTGCATAAGTTACCTGAGGTGGGTCAGCATAATGGATCGCTGGGATCAGTTCCAAAGGCACTGCGCAAGTAAAACTGCACCGACCCTGGATAATTTAACTATACCATAACCCCCACAAATGAAGAGACTTTTGCTCTGGGTCATAGTCCTGAATAAGTGCGAAGACTTCTCTATATGTGGGTGCATCGGCGAAAGCACTCTCTGAGCGAGCAAAGGGGAAGGTGCAATCGGAAGCCATAGTACCTGCACAAAAAAGGGGGAGGGGTTAATTATCGACACAATGTTCGAGACTTTAACATTCTTTTACACATAAAATAGTACCGCATCACAGTTCAAAGAGAAAGGGAAAAGGGGCCCCATAAAATCAAGGTAACGCCCCATCAATGATGAGGCAGTCACTGGTTGAAAGAATCCAAAAGGATTCTCATTTAATGAGAAAATATCATTGAACTCTGGAGTTAAACTCCCTCGAGAAATGTGTTCTGCAAACAGATTTCAAATCTGCAAGGAAAATAAGATAGGGAATAAAATTCCCAAAAGAATTTCTTTAAAAGAAGTCTTTCTCAGAGCCAAGCTCTGTAAAGCGATAGGATAAAATCCCAGAAATCCGCTCGAGAAATGGAATTAAATTCCAAATAACCTTCAAAAATCAAAGTTAATAATAGGGTAAAACCCTAAAGATCTTTAAGATCTATGGGCTACTCAATTAAAAGTTTAGATCTCTAAGATATCATTACAAAAGAAGAGCAAAGCGATGTTAACGGGTTAAAAACCCTAGAACATAAAGAGATTCCTTCAAAAGTTTCTTCATGAGTTAAGACATGGTCATGATTCTTACAAATTTTGACAGAGTTTTAACTCTGAAGGAATTTCTTTGAACAGAGATCTGATCTCTGAAATGAGAATTAAATTCTCAAGAAAGGAAGAAGACTAAAGAATATGAACAACGGTCATCTCAAGGGCCGAAAGCCCTAGTTATAAACACAAGGAGACGGTTCAACTCCCTAGGAGATCGAACGGTGGAAAAGATGCCACCGCTGCACTCATGTGTGAGCCACGTGAGTACAACGGTGGGGGGCATTTGTTTTCCCAATAAAAGAGCAAAGCTCTGTTCAAAATTAAAGAGGCGGTGCCTCACGTGCCTTCCACAAGGGCGCCAGCACCGATAGGATCAAATCCTATGGTGGAGCCCCACGTGTTCCTCACGCGGACGCCAGTGTGCAAAGCACAAAAGAATCTATTAGATTAAATAAGAGTTAAAACTCTCATATGGCGCCGCACATGCTCCTCACGCGGGCGCCAGTGTGCAAAGCACATAATGGCCACCCTAAAAACCAAATTCTTAAGTAGCGCTCACGTGCACGTGAGCGCCGGCGCCTAGGTAGAATTAAATTCTACTTTCTGTTAAACAAAGCCGTTGGATCAAAAATCCAACGGAGATGATAAATCATTAAGATACAGAATTAAATTCTGTTGGGAGAAAACATTCCCCAAATCTTTCTAAAATAAGAAAGATACCTTCGGTTGGATCATAGAATAAAATTCTATGCCCTCTGTGAAAAAGAGAACCCTCGGATTGAAAATCCATTGGTGATTAAAAATCACCATTTCACAGAGTAAAACTCGGCATATGAAAAATATTTCCCTAATCTTGTTAAAAACAAGAAAATGTATTCTGTAAAAACAGAAACCCTTGGATTAAAGATCCAATGGTGGGTAAAATTTCCCAAATTAATTGGGATCTCTTAATGAGAGATTTCTTCAAAACTAATTAACAAACTTGCCTTCACTATATAAAGGACCGAAGTCTTCAAGTCTGATATAGAGGAACCCCCCATAAGCTTCTAAAATTAAAAACAGAAAACTTCAAAAAGGAACAGAGAATTAAATTCTCAAGGAAGAAGATCTCCCTCCTTAAAAACTCTAGGTAAATAAAAAAAATATAGATAAAAACATCTCATTTACATATCTAAGGGTTTAACCCTTCTCAAATAACTTAGTTCTTTCTCTGGATCTGAGATCCACAAGACAAGTCTCCCATAAGTTGAGAATTTAATTCTTATCGGGAGGAACTTGTTTTTGAGAATCAAAGATTCAAAAAAGAACCAGGAATTGAATTCATCAAAACAAAGTATATAAGGGAAACTTAGTTCTCGTAAAAGAACTTGGTTCTTAAAAATGAAGCTTGATCCTAAATCTGTAAAACAAAGATACTATTGATCATTAATGGGCAAAAATGCTATAAGCAGCAGAGAAAAGCACCCATCACCCAGTGCCGCACGTGTTCCTCATGTAGGCGCCACAGAAGAGTGCTTAGCACTCACTAGGCAGCACCCAGCGCCGCAGTGTTCCTCACGTGGGTACCCCAGAAGAGTGCTTAGCACTCACTAGGCAGCACCCAGCGCCGCACGTGTTCTTCACGTGGGCGCCACAGAAGGGAAGAGTGCTTAGCACTCACTAGGCAACGTCCAGTGTCTCACGTGCTCCTCACGTGCGCGCCGTAAAAGAGAAGAAAAGAGTGCTTAGCACTCCCCAAGCAGCCCAAAACGGTTGAGTGTTCAACATTCATTAGACTGCGCCCAACGCCTCACACTCTCCCCACGTGGATGCCATAAGAATGCCTAGCACTCCATATAAAAGCAAAAGGAGTAAAGTGTTCAACACTTATTGGGCAATCCCCATGACTGATAGCTCTACATGATTATATGTGGGTGTCAGAACTTATATAAGTGCTCAACACTTTTTACATTAAAAAATGATGACTGATTAAACAGAGCCCAAACAAGTGCTCATCACTTTTTTCAAAAAATAAAAGGGAGACTAAGAAGACTAAAGCTTAAATTGGCTAAGTCGTTAAAGTTTTGCAACTGAGTCTTAATGCTCTATTGTTGGGTCTTAAATAAGGAAGATCTTAAAATATTGTTAAGTGGATCTTAGTCTCAAATTAGACTAACGTATCCTTAACAAAAAATTTTAAGGCCACCATAACCCTCCCCCTTAAATACGGGATTCGGTTCAATGGTACATCTCTCAACACCTCTGATATATGTCGTTGTAATTCTTCAACGTTTTCGGAGAGGTGGCGGATCCCGACAATCAACAACTCTTTGGTGCATTTCCTAATTGACGTGCACGCCTCAAACCGGATCGTGCCCCAAATTGGGCACAGTCCATATCTCCATTGTTCATTCTGTCACGTAACAAATACACGCGCGTACAGGACGAGTGAAGGACTGAAACGTCCTTAAACTAAAATCTCGCCTCAAATATGGCGACATCGGACTGCAATATCCCTAAACTAAAACTTCGCCTCAAACATGGTGATAATGGACCGTGATTTCCTTAAACTAAAATAATCGAGCCCAAATGCTCGTATGTTTAAGTCGATCTTAATCTCAAACCAGATTAACGGTCCTTAAATCAACCCAAACCCAAATCTAAAAATGTACGGATTTGGACTAATCCATGCCCTACGGGCGACGACATAAATTAGTCTCCGTATACAATCCACGGGCAACACAAAACAAACACACACACGACACGAAATGAACCTCCGAAACAGGAGAATGTGGTTATCGCGATGTGGTAATGTAATTAACTGCATAGGCTTATGCATGCAGGGAAGAGCGTCCCCATAATCAAAAACCCCTCGCAAACGAGAAGGAATCTGATAAAGTCTGCTACAACGGTCGTATTAGTTCAAATCTCCGATATATGGTGCCATAATTCAACTTGGCATTTTCGGAGAGGTGGACGGATAAATCCAAATAGTATATGCCCCCAAATTCAGGCAAGACAATCTATCCCAGTTCGTCTCAATTTTCGGCGGTAAACAGACGTTGCTTATATTTTGCACCCGCGCTAGTCCAGCCCCCGCTCTGACGTTTGTTAAGTAACCTAACGGTGTAAGATGGGGCCCAGTGGCGAATGCGGGTGGCATAAGCGTACGTTGTATTTTCGTTTCTTTTGCTGCAATGATAGGATTTGTATGATGGGACCGCATTAACAAAGATTAATGCAAAATAAAATAAACCAAAGCTTATTCGTTGGAACAATTTCAAAACCACTCGGTTTTCTTCAAAAAGCAATTTTAAATGCGGATCTTAAACCACTCCTTTTAAAAAGCCATCATGGTTCCTTCGACTATATCAAGTTCACCATGTTCACGGTTTCACCAAAACAATCCGTAGCCCTCCGTAATTTCATATGAATATTCAGTAGTATTCAAGCTATGTATTTTGATCTTCGCCAAGGCATAGTGATTGGTAGCTGCTGGGTATTCATATGTAGCATAAATAGATGTGTTGGTTTGGGACAGTCGTACTACTATGTTGGCCTTCGTCAAGGGTATGTACGGATGGGTTCAAATTAATCTGGACAATGACGGGTAGAACTTGACATGTGACTTATGATATGTTGGCCTTCGTCAAGGTCATAAGAGTATAAGGCAAAAATCCACATCAGGAGTTTCTAAGGAAACTGAAACTTGCTAGTGTTGCATACCATTTGGAGTGTGATAGTTTTGGTAGGCTTCCTTCAAGGTTATCACACAATGATGTTTGAATCCCGATCCTACTGTGAGTATGTGCTACTCTTCGGGAGATTTTTTCACTAAACGATCAATGTTATAAACCAAGTAGGTGTCTAGAATGGTGTTAGCGGGGCTACGCCTCCAGGGAAAAGAGGTTATGTAATTAAGGAACTTCGCGAAAGCGTTGGAAAACCTCCCTTAAAGTACCGACACTAGCATGGCTGAAAGGTTAAGCAAGAATTGTAAAAGTGAGATTAATCCTGACTAATTCTTCTTTTATGGTTTAAGGAAGGATTCGAGAAAACAGTAGGAGCCATCCTGTTTAGATAAACTAATAACCAATCTAAACTTGCAAGTGCATCATGCTAAGTGTTTCTTCTCTCTCTCCCCTAATTGTAGAGACCACTATGACCGGACATAGGTTATTAGATAATAAATTGACTGGGCCGAACTATATTAATTGGCTAAGGTATGTCCAGATGGCACTTATCCATGACAAGTTGAACTACCTCCTTGCTATCAAAACCTCCGCCCTCCCAGGTCCAGGTTCCACCGTCGCGAATATGGATATCCGTCAGATATGGGAAAAGGATTGTGCAAGAGCCAAGTGCCTCGTGTTAACGTCAATGGATAGTGAACACCAGAGGCAACACGAGAAGATGGACTTAGCTTCCATCTTCCTCCATACCAAAGTTTTATATGGAGAGCAATCTCGTATCGCAAGATATGAGGCCTCGAAGATATTGCTTCAAGCGAGGTTGGCTGTCGGGTCATCTGTAGAGGACCACGTCCTTATGATGATTAGCTATATCGAACAGCTTATGGAACATGGGACTACGTTGGAGAATTTGTTATGTGTTGACTTGATTCTACAGTCTCTACCATCTACTTACGTCCAGTTTATCTTGAATTCCAAAATTCAAGGAAAGGAAGTTTCACTTCCAAGTCTCCTCAAGTTATTGAGGAGCTTAGAGGGCGTCCTGAAAGAATCCAGGGAGACATCCGCTCTGCTTATTGGGGAATCATCCTCTTCTAGATCCAAGGCGATAAGCGGTGTCAGTAAAGTAGAGGGAAAGGGCAGGGCAAAAGTTTCGAGGCTAGTAGTAGGGAAGGAGGGATGTCTCTGTAGTCATGGGAAAGAGCATTGTTAGAAGGACTGCAGGGCTTGGAAAGCCAGAAGCCAAGATTTGAAGCACGTTGTGGCTTCGGCTTCGAGTGTGTTTGTAATTGAAAACCGTCTGTCAATTAACTCTACTTCCTAGGTACTACATACCAGATCAAGATCTCATATCTGTAATTCATTACAGGTTTTGAGAAACCATAGAGTTATCAAGGTAGGTGATATAACTCTCAGAGTTGCTAACGGAATTAGTGTGGACGCTGAATCCGTAGGGAAATATCACCTAGGATTAACAAGTGTGCAGATATTGATTCTATGTAACTGTTTGTATGTACCTAGTTTAGCTTGTAATATCATATCTGTATCTTTACTTTCTAAGGAAGGATATGATTTTATATTTATAAGCGATGTAGTACACATCCACCTAAATAAAAATTTGATTGGGTCATGTACATTAGATAACGACATATACGTATTGAATCAAGCTCAGGTTTTCAACGTCCAGAACACACTTAAAAGAAAGTCTCCGGAATTAAATCAGGCTTTCTTGTGGTATTGTAAACTAGGTCACATCAATGAAACACAGTTGATGAATTTACATAAGGAGGGATATTTGGATCCGTTCGAATACCAGTCCTATGCAACTTGTCAATCATGTCTCAAAGGAAAAATGACAAAGAATCCGTTCACTGGACACAGAGTAAGAGAAAGAGAGAGAGAGAGAGAGATAGCTCTTGGGATTCATACACAGGGATGTGTGTGGTCCAATGTCTACACATGCGAGAAATGGTTATTTCTTTTTCATTACTTTTACGGATGATTTCTCAAGGTACGGACATGTATTCTTGATGAAACATAAATCCGAGGCCTTTGAGAAATTCCGGGAATATAAGAGTGAATCGGAAAAACAAACCGGCAAAAGTATCAAGACACTGAGATCTGATCGAGGTGGAGAATACTTAAGTGCCGAGTTCCTGGGCTACTTAAAAGAGAATGGAATTCTCTCTCAGCTTACTTTTCCATACACACCTCAGCATAACGGTGTATCGGAAAGGTGGAACAGAACCTTATTGGATATGGTTCGTTCCGTGATGAGTAATATTGAGTTACCGCGATCCTTCTGAGGTTATGCACTAGAATCAGCTGCATATCTTTTGAACAAGATTCCTACTAAGTCAGTGCCTACCACACCATAACAGATATGGAGTGGGAAGAAACCCTATCTTAAGTACCTTAAGACATGGGAATGTCTAGCTTTTGTAAAAAAGCAGCATGTGGACAAACTCGAGGCACGCTCAATATTGTGTAAGTTTGTGGGATACCCAAAGAACTCCATGAGGTATCTTTTCTATTACGCAGAGGAACAAAAAGTCTTTGTTTCTCGACATGCCCACTTCTTGGAAACTCAATTTTTAGAAAATGAGATAAGTGGGAGCGTAATAGAACTAGAAGAAATTCCAGAACCGCAGGTTATTACTGAAAGCATGATGGAACCAGAAGTTTTGAAAGAACCGGACATTCCGACGCCACTCCGCAGAACTAGTAGGCTATCTGATCCACCCGAGAAATACTACGGTTTTCTCATAGACAGGGATCGAGAGGATTGCATCATCAACGATGATGAGCCAACTAGCTTCCAGCAAGCCATTCAAAGCAGAGACTCGGTAAAATGGCTGGATGCAATGCGGACCGAAATGGAGTCCATGTACACCAACAAAGTATGGACTTTCGACATTGCTCCAGAAGGGGTAAAACTTGTAGGCTGTAAATGGATCTTCAGAAAGAAGATTGGTGTGGATGGACAGGTGGAAACCTATAAGGCTATACTTGTTGCACAAGATTTTCGTCAAAGACCTGGTTTGGACTATGATGAAACATTTTCTCCAGTGGCTATGCTCAAATCCGGATCCTTCTTGCCACTGCTGCTTTCCACGATTATGAGATCTGGCAGATGGACGTAAAGACCGCTTTTCTAAATGGAAATTTGGAAGAGTGAGTTTATATAGATCAGCCGGAGGGTTTGTCATGCCCCGCTTCCCAAAATACGGAATACGGGAGGCGACTAGGCCAGCCATGCTCCTACGGTCAGGAAACAATCCCGCTATAGTCGCACTTCGGTTTCTAGCATTACATGGTAATCAGTAAATACAGCATAGAAGAAAAGGAAACACATCACTAGTTTATTAAACCAACTTTCATTGTTCACAGTTTACAATAGTTCGAGAGAAAATTAAACTACTAACCAAGTGCGAATACACGTTGAGTTATGAAAAGCGGTAAAAGTACTGTAGGAACGTCCGTCTAGATTTCTGCGAGCTCGAATGGTAGGTCTGAATCCTGAATCGAGTCCTCTCTAATCTCTGAGCATGCAAACTCAGGTCGTCAGGACGACGCAATAGCAATATTATGATAATAATAACGAGTCAAGAAAATAAAGCAATAACGGTGAAGACAATAAATGCAGGTAATCGATATGTCAATAAACAATGCAATGTATGACCTGTGTCCCTATCGATCTCTAAATCAAATTTTGAAATCGAGTTTGTGGAAATGAATGATCATGTTTAACGAGGGTCTCATACATACCCGAGACTACGGCCCATTGTTGCCCGAGACATAATCCTATCAGCCGGACCACTAGGTCCAAACCTAATATATCTATATCTATATCTATATATATATATATTATATATATATATAGTCGCTGTTCGAATGATCATCTTCTAAATCGCTAACCTCGCTAAATACAAGTTCCTTTCCTCTTTGATTTCCCCCTTTTCCCCGGGTTTCACTATCTATAAGTATGGGCTAGTTGTGTACAAGTACGCACCAATAACACTGCATTATTTACTATTCATTATATTGTTCACTATCATGAATCATTCACTTTTTACTGGCGTACTCGACACAACTAAACCGATACGATTCACGTTCGATAATGCATTATACACTGAAAATTAATAAGAACGTTCACTATCGCTAGATGTTGGGTTTACATAGCACCACACAAGGGTTTATCTAGCATCAAACATGCTACAATTTAATTTTTTTAGGGTGCTAAGCAAACTAACCTAGGATCAAACTAGAAATTTAAAGTAACAAATATAGTATCACATACTATAAAGAAGAGTATAACACTAATAGATGAGAAATAAAACCTTTGTAGATCTCCCATTTGAGACTCCTTGGATCAAGTTGGTGTTTGGATGGGTCCGCTTGAGTTCTTCATTTTCCACGACGATCCACCACGGGGTACCTTGGCTCAAGCTCCTTGCTTCACTAGAACAAAGTAGAAGAGATGCAAAACAACCTAAACTAGTGGGCTAAACTAGTGTAGATTGGTGATGTGGGTTTGGATTTCACTTAAAAATCTTTTCTTTTTATCTCCTTAACTCACTTTAATGGAGGTAGTAAGCTTTTGAGGAGGAAGAAGAAGGAGAAGGCTAAGCAAGCTCAATATAATTCTTATGCCAAAAAAGAAATGAATAATTAAATATATGAGAGAGTCTACTCACTCATAACCATGGTTGTAAAAATATCTATATATTTTATTATTGGGTTAAAGAATAAGTGTAGAGATTAAATCATGGTTAAGTGTAGAGACTAAATCATGATTTAAGTGTAGTAATCAAACCATGGTTCAAGTCAAAGTCAACAATGGAAGTGTCTAGAAACAAAGCAACCATTATATAATCCTAATTAATTCTTTAATCAATAATCAAAATAAATAAATATCCAAACCATGTGATTCTTGTTTAGCCAACTCCAATGTATCATCACCATGACACATGTATGCATGCATGTGTGCATCCACATCAACATATGTACATACATACATTCATGCATATAATAAATAAAGAAAAGGTTATAAGTGAAAAGACTAATGGTCATTAATATTAAAACAACAATTGATTTAATATACCGGTCATATCACATACGACCCGACCAAAAGATAACGCCAGATTATAATGCGGTATCACATACACGTATTTAATCAGGCATCCGCGCATATCACCATATGCACCCAACATCGTTTCGTCTGAGCTAGGTAACCCCTTTGTGGGACTCTAAGAATCGTCAATACGCCGGCAGTAAGCGATGATCACATCAAACACCCACAAGCCGCAAGCGGTCAGCTAAACGTAACGGCCACCCGGGTATTGAGCGAGCAGAAGAGAAACAAGCGAACCTGTCAAAACTCCTGTCGAGCCAACCGGTAACACTTACCGTACAGTCCGGTCTCTTCGTCAGATATGCTGCATGTCGAGTCTAGGGATGGCATCGTCAACCCCGATAACTCAATAAGTTATTCCGATATATGGCCTATAACAGTTCAAGAAACTACCGATAACACTTATCAGTAAATCTCATCGGCCCTGGCCAGTGACATGCTGATATAGCCAATCGAGCACAACGCAACATCAACCCCCAATACCGAGAAAGACGAAACCCCTCCTATCGCTCATTGCCTCCACATGTCTCGGGACTGTACCCAAAATCCACCTGTTTGCACGACTCAGTAGAGCCGTGGTAGGGTGGAAATCAAAGCACAGTGGGAGAACACATGAGACTCTTTGACGATCTCGGGTCTACAGACTAATCTGTACCAGTGTCACATGAGAACTACTATCCGACGATAGATATAATACCATATAGGAGTTCTCGACGAGTCCGTCCAGTGTACCCAGTCTCCACTGAGCACCCGTATACAATCTCGGTGTCAAACACCAATGGATGTGGGATCATCCATCGCCCATCTCATGGGTCCAGTATCATATACGCTGGTCTACTCTGGAATATCGATGCCCCGTCTCGATACACCAACGACTAGGAACATTTCAGGATACACTTATAAACTACATATGAACCACTAGTATGATCTGCATCGCAGTCACAGTAGTCAAGCAAATATCCTCAGGGCTTTATCAACATGTACAAATAAATAAAAGCATGATCAAGTGAACATGTCAGATAAAGAGTAACCAGATAGCATACTATCATGTCGAGCAAGAATGTCCTCTGAATACGCACACACACACACACACACACATGTATAAATACATCCACTATCAAATAATGGCTTCTAGGGCATACATATATCCAACAATCTCCCACTTACTCTAAGGCCAGTTATTGGCGTCTCTCATACCCAACATCTCAAAAAGTCGCTCATGCTGAGGCTGAGGAAGGGCCTTGGTGAGTGGATCCACGGTGTTATTCTTTGTATCTACTCTCTGAATCTCGATCTCGCGGCGATCAACTATCTCCCGGATTAAATGATATCGCCTCAGGATGTGTCTGGGCCGCTGATGGGACCTGGGCTCCTTGGCTAACACCATAGCCCCATTATTATCACAATACAATGGTATTGGATCAATAATGATTGGAACCACTCCTAGCTCCAAGACGAACTTTCTCATCCAGACTGCTTCCTTTGCGGCATCATTTGCAGGAATGTACTCATCTTCCATCGTAGAGTCTGCAATTGTGTCCTGTTTGGAACTCTTCTAACTCACCGCCCCTCCATTGAGGGTAAATACAAACCCAGAGATAGATTTGTTGTCGTCCTTACCACTCTGGAAGCTCGAATCGGTAAAGGTCTCCATTTGGAGATCTCCCTTACCATACACCAAGAACAATTCTTTAGTCCTTCGCAAGTACTTAAGAATGTTCTTCACAGCCATCCAGTGATTCTCCCCTGAGTTGGACTGATACCTGCTTACTACACCTAGTGCATAAGCTACATCAAGGCATGTACACAATATCGCATACATTATAGATCCTACGGCTGAAGCATAGGGTATAATGCTCATGCGAGCTCTCTCTTCATCGGTCTTTGGGCAAAAGTCTTTGGAGAGAGTGACTCCATTGCAAGCGAGTAAGGCACCCCGCTTGGAGTCTTCCATACTAAACCTCTTTAGGATGGTGTTGATGTACCTGGTTTGAGACAATCCCAATAACCTTTTGGATCTATCCCTATAGATCCGAATGCCCAATATGTATGTAGCATCATGTTCATATCATAATATTGCAGTTTATATTCCCCAATTCTTATTCATTTTATAAATAAACAGATGCTTTTGACGCATGTCTGCTGCATATTACAGGATACAGGCTCTTGGAGCGAAGACAGTGAGAAAAGACAAAAGATGATACAAAAGAGAGACTTCTGACCCACAAGTAGAAGAATTCTAGTCAAGCCTAGACGAAGAACAATTCACAATTGTATAAGGCAATGCAGTCCGAAATGTCAAAGTGAACGGTCAGAAGATCATTACAAGTTTTCACTGAAGATCTGGAGAAGACCCAGAAGTCTAATAGAGAAAAGAAGTATAAAAGTAGAAAGCCCAAGAAGCATAGAAGGAAGCCCAAAATTTTCATGACCTGACTCCCTAGTTTGGCCGCGGAACCGCGGCCAAACCTAGGCTGGCGCCGCGGTTCCGCGGCCATCAAGTGCACGTGTCGGTGCAAAATTCCTGTGTCGGTGCGTCGGTGCGGGGGTTTGGATTTTTCGTGGGCAAATCTGTAATTGCACATGTGCGAATCCCGTAACCCTAAATTCCCCTGTTTAATTATAAATTGTAATCAGAAATTGTAAAACCCTATGCCTCTTTTCATTTCACAAATTCAGATATGTTCTGCATTATTGTTTGGAGGGAGCCATCAATAAAAATTAGTAAGTTACTTCTATTTCTTTGTTTTTATTCTCTTTTAATTTAGAATGTCTTTAAATCCCCTAATGAGCGAGTGATCTCCTCGCTTGTTAGGGTTAGCCTTAGAGAAAGGTTTGAGAGATGAGATCTCTCACCCCTTTCATGCCCTTCACACCTAAGAATTAGAACTCCATGCATGCACGCATACACCGCTCCCTACGGCACCTAATCCCTCGAGGTAATGGTGACACCGTAGTATAAAGGACCGGTTGCGCGTGTTTTCCATGGAGGTTAGGGTAAGGATCGATAAAGGAAGGACAAGAACCTAGAGGAAGAAATATCTTCCCAAAAGATTCTAATCCACTTTATTGATAATTACTATAACATCTAATAGATCTAAAATAAGGCATTGAAAGCGGTGAGGAAACCTTTAATCTCCCAACTTCCCCTAAGCCTAACCCTAGCAAGACTTTAATTTAGATTAATTTAGTTTATTGATAGATCTAGGTTTTTTAGATTGAATAAATCAATCCAAATAACCATTGGAATCAACTCATAAAAACACATTAAGAAAATTACACATCTCTGTGGATCGACCCGTATTCACCGGCTAGCTGCAAAGCGACCCCGTTTCTGATTACGGTAAATACAAATATTTGAACTAATCACATCACCCAGGTCCTTCATGGAGAACCTTTGTGATAAGAATGATTTGACCGACTGTAGCATAGGAATATCATTTCCTATCAGAAGAATGCCATCCCCGTACAATACGAGAAATGTGACAGCTCTCCCTACAGCCTTCTTATAAACACAAGGTTCATCTGGATTTTTGATGAAATCAAACTCTTTGATAACATCATCAAAACAGATGTTCCAACTCCGTGATGCCTGCTTTAATCTATAAATGGATTTGAGCAATCTACATGCTTTCCCGCTGCTCCCACTATCAACGAAACCCTCTGGCTGATCCATATAAACGCATTCTTCTAAATCACCATTTAGAAATACTGTTTTAACGTCCATCTTCTAGATTTCATAGTCGTAGTGAGAAGCAATAGCAAGTAGGATCCGAATGGATTTAAGCATGGCTACGGGAGAAAAAGTTTCGTCATAGTCCAGACCTGGTCTTTGACGAAATCCTTTCGCCACAAATCTTACCTTATAGGTCTCCACCAGCCCATCTACACCAATCTTTCTTTTAAAAATCCATTTGCACCCCACGGGTTTTACCCCACGGGGTACAACGTCCAAAGTCCATACTTTGTTAGTGTACATGGACTCCATTTCAGATCTCATGGCATCTAGCCACTTCATAGAGTCTCCACTTGTGATAGCTTGCTGAAAACTGGTAGGATCATCATCCTCCATGATGCAATCTTCTCTATCACCATCAATAAGAAAACCGTAGTATCTCTCCGGTGGGCGAGAAGTCCTACCAGATCTACGGGGTGGTTGAGGTTCATTAGTTTCTGTTGCAACAGCCGGTTCAACCAAGTCGTCATTCGTAACTTGTGTTTGTAGAACCTCTTCTAGATCTACCACATTGCCATCTGTATCATTTGTAAAAAATTCTTTTTCTAAAAATGTGGCATACTTAGAAACAAACACCTTTTGTTCCTCCTTGTGGTAGAATAGATATCCATATGAGTTCTTCGGATATCCCACAAACTTATACATGACTGACCGTGTCTTGAGTTTGTCCAGATTTTGCTTTTTGACAGGCCGGACAACCCCAAATCTTAAATCATTTAAGAGATGGTCTCTTCCCATACTACATCTCATATGGTGTGGTAAACACAGTTTTGGTTGGAACCCTGTTCAATAGAAACGCTGCAGTCTCAATGCATGTCCCCAAAATGAGACAGGTAACTCAGCATCACTCATCATGGAATGAACCATATCTAATAGGGTCCAATTCCGACGTTCTGACACACCGTTGTGCTGTGGTGTGTAAGGAGGAGTGAGCTGAGAGAGAATCTCATTCTCTTTTAGAAAGTCTGCAAACTCTGTACTAAGGTACTCGCCACCTCGATCTGATCGAAGCATCTTGATACTCAATCTGGTTTGTTTTTCTACTTCAAGTTTGTACTCAGTGAATTTCTCGAAAGCTTCAGACTTATGCTTTAATAAAAATACATGACCGAATCTTGAGAAACCATCCGTAAAAGTTATGAAGAGTAAGAAAAACCGCCTCTAGCCTGTGTAGACATTGGCCTGCATACATCACTATGTATGAGGCCTAAGAGCTCGGTAGCTCTTTCTCCGTGTCCTGTAAACGGAGTTTTGGTCATTTTACCCTTGATACAATACTGGCAAGTCGCATAAGATTTATATTCAAAAGGGTTTAAATATCCATCTTTATATAACTTGTTTAGTCTTGTTTCATTAATATGACCAAGTCTACAGTGCCAAAGAAAAGCTTCATTTATATCTGAAAATTTTCTTTTAGTAGTGTGTTGTATGCTGAAAACTGTGTGTTGATTTAGGACGTATATCCCGTTATTAAGTGTACCATACCCAACCAGCATTTGATTCGGATTAATGTTCATAACATTATTCTGCAATACAAAATTATATCCTTCATTATCCAACAAAGAAACAGATATTATATTACAAAGCATACTAGGTACATAATAACATGGGTACAAAACCAATATACACCCTGACGGCAACCCCGGGTGATACTCTCCCACTGAAACCGCATGTACATTGGAACCATTTCCAACCCAGAGAGTATGGTCACCTGTCTTCAAAACTTTGCTATTTCTCAGCCCCCTGCATGGAATTGAAAATGTGAAAACCTGAACCGGTATCTAATACCCAGGAAGCAGAGTTTATAGAAAAACAGTTTTCTGTCACAAACACACCTGAAGCGGAAGCATCACCATGCTTCTTCTTCATGAGATCCAAGTACCCAGTACAGTTGCGCTTCCAGTATCCCGCTTTGTGGCAGTAAAAACATTCCCCTTTTTCCGATTCCCCAGCTATGGACTTGTCTTTCCCCTTAGTCTTTTTAACTCCACCTCTAGATTTGGTGGGTTTCTTCTTCATCTTTCCCTTGGCCTTGGCCTTCAGGCGAGAGGAGGAAGATGACCCAGTAATCAAAGAGGGAGTCTTCACTGCTTTGAGCGTGCTCTCTGCACTTCTCAACATATTGAGAAGTTCAGGTAATGACTTCTCTATTTTATGCATGTTGAAGTTGACTACAAATTGAACAAAGGCAGGGGGGAGAAACTGTAAAACAATATCAATATATTATTCGTTCTCCATTGTCCATCTGAGGTCCTCAAGTTCTTCTATAAGAGCTATCATCTTCAGAACATGGTCACCTACTGGTGTGCCAGGAGTCATCCGCATCTGAAACAGCTTTCTAGATGCTTCATATCTTAGGACACGAGATTGCTCCCCATACAACTCTTTTGCATGGAAAAAGATGGATTGGACATCCATCTGCTCGTGCTGCTTTTGACGTGTGTTATCCATCGATGCAAGCGCGAGGCATTTGGCTGTGGCACAGTCAGCGTCCCATGTCTTGCGGATTTCCCTATCCGCAACTGAAGATTTAGGACTTGGGACAGGCGGGGCTGGGGCCGTGAGGACATATGATACCTTATCATAAATCAAGGCAATGTTAATGTTCCTCAACCAGTCTTTATAATTGGTCCAATTCAGTTTATTTTTCTCTAGTAGAAGCTTAAGTCATGTCATTGGTACCTGTCATTAAGAGAGAGAAAAGAATACACTCAGCGAAAGCTATTGCAAAGATCAGATTGGTTATTATGTTATCTAATCGATATCTCTCACTGCTTTTATCAAATTTCCCTTCAAATCTTAAAAGGAAAACTGGCCAAGATTAATTATATTCTACAACTTCGCTAACCGTTCAGCCGGGCCAGTGCTGGTACTTGAGGGAGCTTCCCCGTGCTTTCGCACGGACCTAATTAAAGTAAACCTCATTTTCCCAGAGGCTTAGCCCCGTTGACACATTTCTAGACACCTAATGGGTTAGCTAATTGTAAAGTGCAAAACTCTCCTGGGAGCAACTCTTGCTCACAGTGGGATCGGGATCCAACCATCATATGGAAGGTATGCAATCTCATTGCAAATTTCAACTCTTGAAACTCCCGATATGGTTTTTACCCCTAGCACTTATGACCTTAACTATGGTCAACAAATCACACGCACTAGTCAAGTTCTATCCGTCATTTCATGATTAATTAGACCCACCCATATGACCCTTAACTATGGTCAACAAAGTCATATGAATGTCCTAATTAATCTGCATCATATGCAGTGTAGGAAGACATCACTTAGCTACCGTACACTACGCCTTAACTATAGTCAACAAACGTAGCACGAATACCAAGTACTCTACTTCCTAAAATGACGGAGGGTTGCGGATGGTTTTTAAGAAAACCTTTAACGTATCGTTGTAGAATCAAACGGTTTTCAAAAGGAGTGGTTTAAGCTCCGCAATTTTGAAATGTAGCTTTTTCGTAAAAAGCCGAGTGGTTTTCAAATTCGATTCTACAACATCTTTTAGGTTTATTTTTCCTTACATTAATCATATTAATGTAGTCCCATCATTTAAGTCCTTAAGCCATCACAGAAAAGAAACGAAAATAGAACGTACACTTATGTCATTCGCATTTGCCACGGTGTCCCGTTATGCACCGTTAGGTTACTTAACTAACGGCATACCGGGACGGGACTAGCGCCAATGTAAAACATAAGTAACGCTTATTATATATCATATATAATAATAATAATATTTGTCTCATCATATAAAGCGATCTCATCACAGAATATAAACAACGGAAGCACATATATGAACATATAGGATATACTAGGATTTCCGTATTTTGTATTTTGCCAACGATAGAAAATACGGATTCCACGGTCGTGATGAATAGCCAGTTCCACCCCCTAGACCCCTACGAGAGCGGCAAGCGACCCTTCCAATTCTAGAGTTAGAAGACTCGGTCTCGACTCCTTGAGATAGCCTCCCACTGGACTCTAGAACCCGGTCACTTGTGCTCCCCGCCTTGGGTCTATCCTAATGCGGAAAAGTAAATAATATACATCAAGGTAACATCATCCTCAACCCGGATGTGCCCCAATAAAAGAATATTACATACAAATTAATTTTACATGAATGAAAAGAAAAACTCTCATCTCACATAAAACCCCCGGCCATTCAATCACGACGATCCTATACATCATATTACAGCAACACATAACATCACATGTCATCAACGTAAACAAGTATGCGTATCCCAATTGTCGTTGACATATAGCAACGAAACCGGCGATACACCACATACTACACTTACGGTCGCAAAAATAAGTATCATACAAATCCAGGTGATGTTAAACCATTTGATCGATCGATCAATGACCCAGAAAATTCACTAAGAAGCTCAACGCCTGAGTAAAATTAAAATTACCCAGAAGCATGCCACAGTACCTATGGACCAACCGTAGAAGGGCCGACCCGAGCCTCACAAATGGCGCCGCGGAACCGCCGCCAAAAGCACGTTTCTGCCGCGGTTCCGCGGTCATTTAATCGAATTAGGGTATCGTTCTTCTAGAGGGTCCATAGAATTACCTGCATGATTTTCTGAATATTTTTAATGTGAAAAATTCCATTATTTTGAAAATTTTCCAGAGAAGGATTTTTCCGGGTAATCGATGTCCGTTCAAAGTTTTTAACGTCGTCTAGATTACCCTAAAGCTCTATCTTGGCTCTGATACCACTGTTGGGTTTACATAGCACCACACAAGGTTTTATTTAGCATCAAACATGCTACAATTTAATTTTTGTAGGGTGCTAAGCAAACTAACCTAGGATCAAACTAGAAATTTAAAGTAACAAATATAGTATCACATACTATATAGAAGAGTCTAACAGTAATAGATGAGAAATACAACCTTTGTAGATCTCCCGTTTGAGACTCCTTGAATCAAGTTGGTGTTTGGATGGATCCGCTTGAGTCCTTCGTTGTCCACGACGATCCACCGCGGGGTACCTTGGCTCAAGCTCCTTGCTTCACTAGAACAAAGTAGAAATGATGCAAAACAAACTAAACTAGTGGGCTAAATTAGTGTAGATTGGTGATGCGGGTTTGAATCTCACTTAAAAATCTTTTCTTTTTATCTCCTTAACTCACTTTAATGGAGGTAGTAAGCTTTTGAGAAGGAAGAAGAAGGAGAAGGCTAAGCAAGCTCAATATAATTCTTATGCCAAAAAAGAAATGAATAATTGAATATATGAGAGAGTCTACTCACTCATAACCATGGTTGTAAAATATCTAGATATTTTGTTATTGGGTTAAAGAATAAGTGTAGAGATTAAATCATGGTTAAGTGTAGAGGCTAAACTATGGTTTAAGTGTAGTAATCAAACCATGGTTCAAGTCAAAGTCAACAATGGAAGTGTGTAGAAACAAAGCAACCATGATATAATCCTAATTAATTCTTTAATCAATAATCTAAATATCCAAACCATGTGATTCTTGCATAGCCAACTCCAATGTATCATCACCATGACACATGTATGCATGCATGTGTGCATTCACATCAACATATGTACATACATACATTCATGCATATAATAAATAAAGAAAAGGTTATAAGTGAAAAGACTAATGGTCATTAATATTAAATCATATATACCGGTCATATCACATACGACCCGACCAAAAGATAACGCCAGATTATAATGCGGTATCACATACACGCATTTAATCAGGCATCCGCGCATATCACCATATGCACCCAACATCATTTCGTCTGAGCTAGGTAACCCCTTTGTGGGACTCTAAGACTCGTTAATACGCCGGCAGTAAGCGATGATCACATCAAACACCCATAAGCCGCAAGCAGTCGGCTAAACGTAACGGCCACCCGGGTATTGAGCGAGCAGAGGTGTAACGACTCTAAAATTCCTATATCTTCGTATTAATAAAATTCTATATTTGTACATTTGGTATATTTTTATTTCAATGTTATTAGTTATATTTAATCCCTTCATCTATTTTTCTCATCTAAGTATTTTCTAAAACTCATTTCTTTTTACCCAAACTTATTCTTTAAGCCCAATTCCTTTCTTTTCATTCACATTCTCTACAGCCCATCTAAAAAGCCCATTTTCTTTTTAAGCAATATAATATATTTAATTCTAATTAAATATGTGCATGAACAACCTTATAGCTCATTGGTATTTTGCAAACTATACAATAGTATTTTTACAATAAACCCCCTCAAGTTTTATAAATTACAATAAGGCCCCTAACAATTATTGAACATCAAATTACCTTCTTGTAGTCTGACTCGGGTTAGAGTATGACTATTTCTGACTTGAATGTGATTCAAGTCAATCTATATTCTTTTATATTCCAACTCAAGATGAATACATGAATTCCAGATTCCAGTTAACAATCTATATAACTTGACCGAACCGAACCATGGATATTCCTTTTACATGATTCCCAGTATTCCATTTACATGACTCTACGGTTACAACCGTTTCCTGATATCATGGTTTCGGTCAGTCAGTCAATCAATCTACAATTACTACAATTTACAAGATAACAATACAAATAAGACTTCGCGGGGTTTAAGGGGTAGATTGGTACGGAAGGTGTTAAAGGTGGCACGAGGTGGTCAGATTTAATACACCTAACATGAATCCAGTTGCTGTTGTACCGTGGCATAAACGGTTCCTTGTACTATACGTGCCCTTAGTCTCTGGCATATAGAGACTCCTCTCGTATACACTGGCATCCTTCTGTACCAAGCTACAAAACTTGAATATGTTTGAAGTCAATCTATATTCTTTTATATTCCAACTCAAGATGAATACATGAATTCCAGATTCCAGTTAACAATCTATATAACTTGACCGAACCGAACCATGGATATTCCTTTTACATGATTCCCAGTATTCCATTTACATGACTCTATGGTTATAACCGTTTCCTGATATCATGGTTTCGGTCAGTCAATCAGTCAATCAGTCAATCAAAGTCAATCAAGCAATCATTACAAGTTTACAAGATAACAATACAAATATGACATCACGGGGTTTAAAGGGGTAGATTGGTACGGAAGATGTTAAAAGTGGAATGAGGTGGTCAGATTAAGACACCTAACCTATATTCCGTTGCTGTTGTACCGTGGCATAAACGGTTCCTTGTACTATACGTGCCTTTAGTCTCTGGCATATAGAGACTCCCCTCGTATACACTGGCAGCTTTCTGTACCAAGCTACAAACAATATAGTTAAACAATATTTCATAATATTCTACAATACAATACTTTAGAAAATACTATACTCTGTCACTCTCATTCTTCATTCTTCTTTGGGACTTACCGAGCGACCTGTTCGCTGACGACATTCTATTTCCTTCTTCTTTGAATGTCGTCAGATGCGTCGGACCAAGCTGAGATCGAGCCCACCAGTGAAGACTTGTAGCGGTTCCACGAAGACCTCGAGCTCTAGATATTGTATCTTGTTCTTTCCAGTATTTTTCATTTTCATGTTATGCCACTATTTAGGCATTGCTTTCTTTTTTTCATTCCAGTTGTATTTTCATTTCATGCATTGTATAAAGAATGTTATTAATAAAAGTTGCTGTTATCTCAATCTCATTTGTCTCTTGTGATTATTTTATATTGCTTAGTTACGCTTAGCATATGTACTTCTGAGTACATACGTAGCGGGCCTCGTCATGACCACTTCGCCGTACACTGGGAAGCGGGGCGTGACAGGTTTTGTTGGTGGCCCATGCAGGTCTGAGATGTATGGAACCTAAGCAATATAACACAAGAACCAGCAACTAAAACATTCTTTACAATTCATATTCCTCGAATCTTATTATTTCAAATTCTTTGAATCATATTCCTTGAACCTTATTCTTTGAATCTATCCTAACCCTATTCTTATTTTTCCTCAATTCTTTTCAAATCTATCGCATTCTTTCGTTCTTTCACATATTTTTCATGCATTATCAATAGTTCTATCACCAAAATTTTCTTGAATCCGTTACACTTTCCTTTTACAAATTTCGAGGACGAAATTTTTATAAGGAGGGTAGAATGTAACGACTCTAAAATTCCTATATCTTCGTATTAATAAAATTCTATATTTGTACATTTGGTATATTTTTATTTCAATGTTATTAGTTATATTTAATCCCTTCATCTATTTTTCTCATCTAAGTATTTTCTAAAACTCATTTCTTTTTACCCAAACTTATTCTTTAAGCCCAATTCCTTTCTTTTCATTCACATTCTCTACAGCCCATCTAAAAAGCCCATTTTCTTTTTAAGCAATATAATATATTTAATTCTAATTAAATATGTGCATGAATAAGCTTGTAGCTCATTGGTTAAGTCATTGCATTGTTATTCCATAAGTCACATGTTCAAATCTTCATTCTTGCAATTATTTTTATCAATTTTTTTATTCTTCTCATAACCTACAAATGAGACCTTTCATTTCCAAAATGAATGGTGACCTTTCATTTCTCTTTTAATTCTCATGTTAAATGCATATATTATTATTCACCATTACAACATCTTTATTTGTCCTCCTCCATCTTTTCCTTCCTCATATTTTTCTATCTCTCACTTCTTCCTCTTCACCAAGATGACAAGAAGAAGAACATGAAGAAGTCTTCAAGAAGGTCTCGCTAGTAACGCGAGGCTATCGGCGGATAGACAAGCCCGGTGACAATACCGGCTTGTGCATGTAAGTCCCTTCTCTCTCCTTTCCCCCCACCTCTTTTTCCTCTTGTCATGCATCGTGAACCCCCTATTCTTTTCATATCATAATCCATAAGAGAAGATACACATAAACATATACATATACATATACATAAGTTTAGATATATATGATTCTATATGGTTTAATAATATCTTATTATCTCTTGTTCAAATTAAAGTATTTTTAATTCTTTCTTCATGATTATGAATGTTTATTACAAGCTGTGAGAACATAGATTTCAATCCATAATATATCTACGATATCTCATGGAATCGGTTTAGTTATTAAAAGAAAGGATAAAGCTTGCATAAAAATACTAGTTAATCTTTTTGCCGATTTTAGTATACACATCAATACCTTTAGGTTTAAAATAATTTTTAGACATTAATTTTTACTTCTGAAAATTTCATGGAATTTACATATGATAGATTATATTATTTTATACATGCTGTAAAAATTTTAGATCGATCCGCATAACGGTTTGTGAATTACATCGTATTTATTCACTGATCGTAAAACAGAAAACTGCAGTTATCGGTCAATTTCTAGGACACATAACTTGGTATACCGGTATCCAAATTGAGCAAACTCAGATGTTTTTGACATCTACATCGAATGATATAGATTTTATTAGTTTTATAGTTTTACTGAAAACCTACCTAAGATAAAGAAAACTGCATTACAATATTAAGTGACGGATCTGGACAGAATCTGTCCTGATTCGCACATTGTTTTTAAATTGGACATAACTCGAACACCCGATATCCGTTTGTGACAAAATTTAGATGTGTAGATGCACCATTGATAGAAATATAATTTTCTGTATATTATATTACTTAGGAATGCATGAAACAACCTGATATAGGCTTTACAATACAATATATAGTTGCTGTCCAGAAATCTGAATTTCTGTTTTAAATGCTGATATTAAAATGATCATAACTAGAGCTTCAGAAATCCAAATCATGTGAATCTTGGTGTTTTCGATAAGTACATCGAAATACCTACAATTTTCTAATAATTTTCATAACCTGAAACCTGATACAAATTAACTCAAACTGCGTTTTAAAAATATGTGACGGTGCCGAATAGATTCTGATCTGTTTTGCGCGACGATACGAAAACATATATATCTCTCAAACCGGTAGTCATATTTAGGTAAAACTGGAACTCACGCATGCAAAACATTTAGAGCCATATTTCTGTTTATATTTCGCATTCGTTCAACTTGATTAATTAGTCGTACATAATATTTCTTTACAGCATTGTTTATGGTAGTTACTCGAATAATATACTTGACTCATTTCATGTTATTCGAACATGTATACATATTTATCTTGATCATTAAATTGTTGTATGTACATAAAGACGATAATTAAATACTTGAGGTGTATTTTGCAAACTATACAATAGTATTTTTACAATAAACCCCCTCAAGTTTTATAAATTACAATAAGGCCCCTAACAATTATTGAACATCAAATTACCTTCTTGTAGTCTGACTCGGGTTAGAGTATGACTATTTCTGACTTGAATGTGATTCAAGTCAATCTATATTCTTTTATATTCCAACTCAAGATGAATACATGAATTCCAGATTCCAGTTAACAATCTATATAACTTGACCGAACCGAACCATGGATATTCCTTTTACATGATTCCCAGTATTCCATTTACATGACTCTACGGTTACAATCGTTTCCTGATATCATGGTTTCGGTCAGTCAGTCAATCAATCTACAATTACTACAATTTACAAGATAACAATACAAATAAGACTTCGCGGGGTTTAAGGGGTAGATTGGTACGGAAGGTGTTAAAGGTGGCACGAGGTGGTCAGATTTAATACACCTAACATGAATCCAGTTGCTGTTGTACCGTGGCATAAACGGTTCCTTGTACTATACGTGCCCTTAGTCTCTGGCATATAGAGACTCCTCTCGTATACACTGGCATCCTTCTGTACCAAGCTACAAAACTTGAATATGTTTCAAGTCAATCTATATTCTTTTATATTCCAACTCAAGATGAATACATGAATTCCAGATTCCAGTTAACAATCTATATAACTTGACCGAACCGAACCATGGATATTCCTTTTACATGATTCCCAGTATTCCATTTACATGACTCTATGGTTATAACCGTTTCCTGATATCATGGTTTCGGTCAGTCAATCAGTCAATCAGTCAATCAAAGTCAATCAAGCAATCATTACAAGTTTACAAGATAACAATACAAATATGACATCACGGGGTTTAAAGGGGTAGATTGGTACGGAAGATGTTAAAAGTGGAATGAGGTGGTCAGATTAAGACACCTAACCTATATTCCGTTGCTGTTGTACCGTGGCATAAACGGTTCCTTGTACTATACGTGCCCTTAGTCTCTGGCATATAGAGACTCCCCTCGTATACACTGGCAGCTTTCTGTACCAAGCTACAAACAATATAGTTAAACAATATTTCATAATATTCTACAATACAATACTTTAGAAAATACTATACTCTGTCACTCTCATTCTTCATTCTTCTTTGGGACTTACCGAGCGACCTGTTCGCTGACGACATTCTATTTCCTTCTTCTTTGAATGTCGTCAGGTGCGTCGGACCAAGCTGAGATCGAGCCCACCAGTGAAGACTTGTAGCGGTTCCACGAAGACCTCGAGCTCTAGATATTGTATCTTGTTCTTTCCAGTATTTTTCATTTTCATGTTATGCCACTGTTTAGGCATTGCTTTCTTTTTTTCATTCCAGTTGTATTTTCATTTCATGCATTGTATAAAGAATGTTATTAATAAAAGTTGCTGTTATCTCAATCTCATTTGTCTCTTGTGATTATTTTATATTGCTTAGTTACGCTTAGCGTATGTACTTCTGAGTACATACGTAGCGGGCCTCGTCACGACCACTTCGCCGTACACTGGGAAGCGGGGCGTGACAAGAGGAAAAACAAGCGAACCTGTCAAAACTCCTATCGAGCCAACCGATAACACTTACCGTATAGTCCGGTCTCTTCGTCAGATATGCTGCATGTCGAGTCGAGGGATGGCATCGTCGATCCCAATAACTCAATAAGTTGTGCCGATGTATGGCCTATAACAGTTCGAGAAACTACCGATAACACTTATCAGTAAATCTCATCGGCCCTGGCCAGGGACATGCTGATATAGCCAATCGAGCACAACGCAACATCAACCCCCAATACCAAGAGAGACGAAACCCCTCCTATCGCTCATTGCCTCCACATGTCTCGGGACTGTACCCAAAATCCACCTGTTTGCATGACTCGGTAGAGCCGTGGTAGAGTGGAAATCAAAGCACAGTGGGAGAACACATGAGACTCTATGACGATCTCGGGTCTACAGACTAACCTGTACCCGTATTACCTGAGAACTGCTATCCGACGATAGATATAATACCATATAGGAGTTCTCGGCGAGTCCGTCCAGTGTACCCAGTCTCCACTGAGCACCCGTATACAATCTCGGTGTCAAACACCAATGGATGTGGGATCATTTATCGCCCATCTCATGGGTCCAGTATCATATACGCTAGTCAACTCTGGAATATCGATGCCCCGTCTTGATACACCAACGACTAGAGACATTTCAGGATATGCTTATAAACTACATATGTCCCACTAGTATGATCTGCATCGCAGTCACAGTAGTCAAGCAAATATCCTCAGGGCTTTATCAACATGTACAAATGAATAAAAGCATGATCAAGTGAACATGTCAGATAAAGAGTAACCAGATATCATACTATCATGTCGAGCAAGAAAGTCCTCACACACACACACACACACACACACACACAGACACACACACACACACACATCCACTATCAAATAATGGCCTCTAGGGCATACATATATCCAACACTAGAGGTATTGCAGTTGGGTAAATTTGTGAATTATGTCGCTGAACAAATCATAAGCAATACAAATCATTACGCATCTTAGGAACTTAGAAAAATCACATTAACTCGTACGATCATAATTAAGCAAAATGATACAAAAAGGGTAAAAATTAAACTTAATAAAAAATTCAACGAAATTGGTTTCAAGTCAATCGGGTTTCGGGTTCGCGAATTACAGTCATTTCTTTTTAAGTGTTCTCTGCTGGAAATTCAGTTCCTGAACTGAAAGTCCATTTCGTAACACAGTTTTCACCCAGTTGGGATCATAATTAGGTGATTCTACTGTTGGATGTTAGTTATGTTTATTAGCTAGGTTTCTAACGTGCTAGACTGATTGACAATATCCACGGTGTTCTGGGAGTTATGCATTATTTAAGATCGGGATATATGTTCTGTCCCTGCTTGAGACTGCAGTATGTATTGATGATTTAAAATATGATTAAAATAGTAAACGATGGTAAAAACGAATGAAACCACCTCCAATAGTTAACTAACAGATTAAACTTTGCAACGGTATAAGGTTCTTCATAATACCATTTTCACCCAGAGCTATAATAACATTTTAATTCAGGTGTCAACAAGCAGTACTGCTCTGGACTGCAGTCCAGAGCTGCATTCCCGAACAATTTTTGTCACCGCTTTAAAATAGAAACAAAATATAAATTATATGGGCTTCTAGGTTGTCGAGCCAAATTCGATACGAGCCCTCGAACACTGCATTCCAGTATATATCCAAATTATTACGATTTTCATAACTTAAGTGTATGAGAAATTTCAGATTTGGCGGATCTAAAAGAGGTTGACATTCTATGGTGTTTAAGTCTGTATTTTCGAACCAATCTTTTTACACGTTATCCTTTGTCTCTAAATTAATCTAGTAACCATAAATTCCACCACACTAGATAGGATTTTCGTGCGAAAATAAGTAAACTAATCAGTTGTTTATTGTCGGAAATACCATTATATTCGTTCAATTCACAAGATAAATAACTTACAAACTTCTATACGATTTTAACTCGAGATGTTGGAATAGATTAATTGCTCGGATCTAAATTAATTCAAATGGTTACGGTCTAATACTAATCATGAGATATTATCGGATCATATCGACATATAAACATTATAGCATGTAAGCAAGTCTTAGAACTTGCCTGACGACGTATCGATGACGATACAACAGAGACGCGGCAACAGCGGTGATCTACGGCAACGACAACGGTTTAGCCTCGTTGAAGCTTGAACTTGACGGCTCGGCAGCGGCTATGGTGGCGGGTGCAGTGGCTCCGGTGGTGGTCTCAAGGGAAGGCGACGACAATAAGGGCTTGGCGATGGTCACTGGTGGTGGTCTCAAGGGAAGGCGACGACAGCGAGCTCAGTGGCTCCGGTTAACATGAAGTTGGCCGACAATGGGGTGGTGTTGGATCTCGGGTGTAGGCGATAGAGGAAGGAAGTAAGGAACTTGCAGAGGGGCACTCTTTCTCGTTGGTGCTCGCGGTAGTGAGGAGGTCAGCTTGGGGCTGGTGGCGACGAGGTGGCCGGAGTTGCAGAGGTGTTGGCCAGAGCTTGGAGGTTGGAGGAAAGAGTGGTGTTGGGTGTTGGGTTGTAAGACTCGGTTGATGGAAGGAGAGGAGGAAGAAGGAGATGAGGGTTGCTGGTAATGGTTTTCGGTGACGGCAAGGTCGTAGCGGCGCCGACGATGAAGGTGACGATGGAAGGGAAAGCTCGGTTATGGGTCTGTAGGGGTCGGTGAGCGAGATAGAGAGAGAAAACGAGCTCTGTGTAAAGAAAGAGAAGGGGTGATTGTGTGAGAGAGGGGGAGAGAGTGTGTGTTTTTTTTTGTTTTTTTTTTAAAGAGGGGAAGAGAGAGTGAACGGGAGAGAGAGGGGAGAGAGAGATATGAAAATTAATATATAATTATTAGGATTTAATGAAATTAATTGGGGTAAGATTTAGGTTTTAATGGAGAATAATTTTGAATTTGAAAGGGTTGAAAGGAACTATTGGGGAAAAGAAAGTGGAAGATTTGGACTAATGGGCTTGGGCCTTTGGTTAGGTTGTAAGAAACAAAAATAATTAGAATATGTAGATATAGGAAAGAAAGAAAATATAAATAGAAAAATAAAATGGGTAAACTATTTATACTAACATTTTATTTAAATACTAGTATTGGCGTACATAAAAGGGGGACTGGGTATTACATCATACCACTCTTACAAAAATTTCATACTCGAAATTAAAAGGACGTAAATAAGAAAACGGCGATACATATGGCTACCCGAAAAGATGTGGGAACCGCGAACGGATATCCTCCTCACGTTCCCATGTAGATTCCCCACATGAACGACCGTCCCAAGACACTCGGACTAACGGAATGATTTTATTCTTTAGCACCTTCTCTCCACGGTCGAGTATAGTAATAGGCTGCTCCACATAACATAAATCGGTACCCAAAGTCAATTCTGAATGATTGAGAACGTGAATGTCGTCTCGAACGTAGCGCCGCAACTGTGACACATGAAACGTGTTGTGTATGCTAGCTAACGATGGGGGTAAGGAAAGACGGTAAGCCACTACCCCTACTCGCTCCAATATCTTGAATGGTCTGATGAATCGGGGATTGAGTTTTCCGCGACTCCCAAACCTGATAACACCGTGGGTAGGTGAAATCTTCAGGAATACATGATCACCGACTTCGAACTTTAGCGATCTTCTACTGGCATCTGACCAACTCTTCTGTCGATCCTGAGCCGTCTTATACGCTGTCTGATCATCTGGACTTTGTCTACCGTCTGAACTATAAGTCCGGGACCCAGTAATCCTCGCTCACCAACGTCATCCCAACAAATAGGGGATTGACATTTCGGTCCGTAAAGTGCCTCGAATGGGGCCATCTGGATGCTAGCTTGGAAACTGTTGTTATAAGAAAACTCCACTAAATGGAGGTGATCCTCCCAAGAACCCTGAAAGTCCAGCATGCACGCCCTTAAAATGTCCTCGAGCGTCTGAATAGTACGCTCGGACTGTCCGTTCGTCTGTGGATAGTAAGCCGTGCTGAACTTGAGACGTGTACCCAGACTCTCCTGTAAGCTCTTCCAAAAGTGTGAAACGTGTCTCGATCTGATACTATTCTTACCGGAACTCCGTGAAGTCGCACTACTTCTTGCATGTACTTCTCCTCAAGCGACTCTGTCGACTATCCCACTCGGAAGGGTATAAAGTGTGATGCTTTCGTAAGACGGTCGACGATAATCCAAACGGCGTTGTTGCCTCTTGGACTCCATGGTAAAGCAGTCATAAAATCCATAGTGATGTGCTCCCATTTCCATTCGGGTATCGGAAGCGGTTGCAATAGTCCAGCTGTTCTCTTGTGTTCCGTATTTACTTGCTGGCATACTAAGCACTTGGATATAAACCATGCAATCTCTCGCTACATCTCGTTCCACCAATAGTGCTGCCTCAGATCTTGATACATTTTCATGCCTCCCGGATGCACAGAATAAGATGAACTATGAGCCTCAGCTAGTACTTCTTCTCGAACATCCCCCTTGGGAACGCAGAATCTGCTACCGAACCTCAAAGAACCGTCTCGATGTATGAGCAAGTCCGTCCTTAGTCCATCTTCCACCTGCTCTTTGAACTTCTGCAATCGAGGATCATCAGCCTGAGCAGCCTTAATGCGATTTACAAGTGAAGACTGCACTTGTAACTGCCAAAACTTCCCGGTTGCACTCGGTGTAACAGCCTCTAGTTCGAGCTTCTGAAAGTCCTCAATGATGCTCCTCTGACTAGTCAACATTATGACCGCTGGCTTGCGACTGAGAGCGTCGGGTACAACATTTACTTTCCCCGGATGGTATTGTAAGTCCAAGTCGTAGTCCGCCATTAGTTCTAGCCATCGGCGTTGTCTCATATTCAATTCTCTCTGAGTGAACACGTATTTTAGACTCTTGTGATCCGTGTACACTTCTACCTTTTTGCCTAATAAGTAATGTCTCCAGATCTTCAATGCGAAAACCATTGCATCTAACTCCAAGTCGTGTGTTGGTTAGTTTCTCTCGTGATTCTTTAGCTGCCGTGAGGCATAAGCAACTACCCGACCGTGCTGCATCAGAATGCATCCTAAACCTTTCCCTGAAGCATCGTTGTGTATCACCAAACCTCCTGAATTATCTGGCACTGTAAGAATAAAGGTCGTGGTCAACTTTTGTTTCAGTATCTCAAAAGCCTGAGTACATTCCTCTGTCCATACGTAAGGCACTTCCTTCCGTGTCAACTTTGTAAAAGTTTCAGCGACTCGCGCAAAGTCTTGAACGAAATGTCGATAATATTCTGCCAATCCCAGGAAGCTTCTGATCTCTACCATTGACTTCGGTGTTGTCCAATCCCTAACATATTCTAGCTTCGCTGGGTCCACTGAGATGCTTCGCCCGAAACAATGTGTCCTAAGAACTGCACTTTGTCAAGCCAGAACTCACACTTGCTCAATTTTGCATATACCTTCTCTTCCCGAAGAATATGTAGCAGAGTTCGCAAGTGTTCGGCATGCTCCTCTCGAGTCTCAGAGTAGACTAGTATATCGTCGATGAATACAATGACAAACGTGTCCAAGTATTTTGCAAATACTCTGTTCATCAGATCCATAAATATAGCTGGAGCATTGGTAACGCCGAACGGCATCACAAGAAACTCGTAATGCCCGTATCGGGTCCTGAAAGCCGTCTTGTATATATCTTCGGCCGTTACTCTGATCTGGCGATAACCTGAATGAAGATCCACGTTCGAAAATACCTTGGCACCACCCAATTGATCAAATAAGTCGTGGATACGCGGAATGAGGTATTTGTTCTTTATCGTTACTCTGTTCAGCTCACGGTAGTCTATGCACGTCCGTAGCAATCTATCCTTTTTCTTCACCAACAAGACTGGTGCACCCCACGGCGAAACGCTTGGGCGAATAAATCCCTTCTCTAGAACCTCTCCAATTTGCTTCTTCAATTCTACCAACTCAACTGGTGCCATTCTGTACGGTGCCTTAGAAACCGGTGATGTACCTAGAATCAAATCTATCGAGAATCCCAAGACGCGTGGAGGTGGTAGACCTGGTAAATCTTCAGGGAACATGTCAAGAAAATCCCGAACGATTTCTGGTGCGGGGTTTTCATCAACCTCCATAGCCGTCAATATTTTCGGTTTGGCTCTATAGTTGGCTAGCTCCAAAGACTCGCTTCCGCCTTCAAAAACAAACTCAGGGTGATTGGGGATGCGGAAAGACACATGCCTAGCTCGGCAATCAATAATCGCATGGAATGTACTCATCCAATCCATCCTGAGAACTGCGTCATAGCTGCCTGTTCTGATTAAAAGGAAATTCGCATAGAATTCCCTGCCACACACTACAACTGGACAAGATCTACATTCTCGACTAGATACTATAATATCATTACCCGTATGTATTTCCCATCCCTTGGTCAATGGTTCATGTGGTATGGAGTGTGTATCGACAAAATGTGCAGATATGAAATAATGTGATGCTCCAGAATCAAACAGTACTCTAGCTGGTATAGAATGAATGAGTAGAATACCTATAACAACTTCACCTGAGGCGTCTGCTTGCTCGAAAGTCAGGGTGAAAGCCCGCCCTTGACCGCGGCCTGTGTTGGTTTGCTTCTGTTCTAGTGACCTCTGCTGTTGCGTTCCAGACCCTCCCTGTAACTCTATTTGCTGAGGGCAACCACTAACCTGGTGCTGGTTGGATCCACAAATCAAACACTGTCCCTTGGCATGGCGACATTCCTTCTGGATGAGCCCATCGCTGTGACAGTAGCCGCAAACTAAAGCTTTCCTCTGTGGGTGCTGCTGGGACACGAAGGGACGCTTCATCTGCGTCGTCCCTGGCCTGTGAACTGGTATGACCCTTTGGGAAGATGTGTGAGTACGTGTCGGGAAAGCTAGGGGCCTCCTGTCACTCGAGTTAGGCCCCCTGAATTTATTAATTAGCTTCTCCTGGATTCATGCAGCGTTGAGCACCTGCGCGAAAGTCTGCAACTCGAGTGACGCAATCAACTGTTGCAGCTCAAAGTTGAGTCCCTGCAAGAAACGTCTGGCCCTGGTGACCTCTGAAGCGACCATATATGAAGCGAATCGGCTCAGACGGTTGAATTCTGCCGCATGCACGTCAACGGGACGGCCGTTTTGCTTCAGTAAGATAAATCTTTCTTCCATCTCTGCCTTGGCGGTGGGGGAAATAGTGGTCCAAGAAGAATTCTCTGAACTTGCTCCACTCGATCGGCCCATCAAGTCTGCTCTCTTCAACGGACCACCAAGTACGGGCTTCGTCCTCCAGCTGGATCTTTATCATATTCACCTTCTCTTCATCGGGGACCCGTGCGGCAGTCAATAGATTCTCCACATTGACCATCCATTGTTTGGCCTCGAGTGGTTCGGCTAGTCCTGTAAACACAACTGGGTATAACCTCTAGAAATCCGACACAGTGCCAGTCCTGGCAGGTGTAGCTGGTGTAGCGGTGCCCTCGAAGGTGGTAATGAGAGCCGAGGGTCCTCCTAAGGCGGTAATTGCCCTGAGACCCTCAGTAAGTAGGTCCGTCTTTCTCTCTTGGGCTTCCGCGAGGGTTGTCGGTGCATTCAAGATCCTCTCTATGCGATCCTGAGAGCCATAGTCCGAGGAGAGGTCGTTCGGGGAAGTCATGTCGCTGGAAAAACATATGCACAGATAAGATTAACTATAAGAATGAAAGTGAAAGATAGCGAACTGAAAATAGTATAATAAAGCATAGTTAATGTTATCCCTTAATACTAAAGTCTGGCGCTTTGATACCAACAAAACCATGTCACGCCCCGCTTCCCGAAATACGGAATACGGGAGGCGACTGGGCCAGCCATGCTCCTACGGTCAGGGAACAATCCCGCCGTTGTCGCACTTCGGCTTCTAGCATTACATGGTAATCAGTAAATACAGCACAGAAGTAAAGGAAATACATCACTAGTTTATTAAACCAACTTTCACTGTTCACATTTTACAATAGTTCGAAAAAAGGAAGCTACTAACCAAGTGCGAATACAAGTTGAGTTATGAAAAGCGGTAAAAGTACTGTAGGTACGGCCGTCTAGATCTCTGCGAGCTCGAATGGTAGGTCTGACTCCTGAACCGGGTCCTCTCCAATCTCTAAGCATGCATACTCAGGTCGTCAGGACGACGCAATAGCAATATTATGATAATAATAATGAGGCAAGAAAATGAAGTAATAACGGTAAAGATAATAAATATAGGTAACCTATATGTCAATAAACAATGCAATGTATGACCTATGTCCTTATCGATCTCTAAATCAATTTTTAAAATCGAGTTTGTGGAAAGGAATGATCATGTTTAATGAGGGTCTCGTGCGTACTCGAGACTACGGCACACTGTTGCCCAGGACATAACCCTGTCAACCGGACCGCTGGGTCCAAACCTAATATATATATATAAGAGTCGTTGTTCAAATGATCATCCTATAAATCGCTAACCTCGCTAAATGCAAGTTCCTTTCCACTTTGATTTCCCCTTTTCCCCCAGGTTTCACTATCTATAAGTATGGGCCTAGGTTGTGAGACTCAGTTGATGGAAGGAGAGGAGGAAGAAGGAGATGACGGTTGCTGGTAATGGTTTTCGGTGACGGCGAGGTCATGGCGGCGCCGACAATGAAGGTGACGATGGAAAGGAAAGCTCGGTTATGGGGCTGTAAGGGTCGGTGAGCGAGAGAGAGAGAAAATGAGCTCTGTGTAAAGAAGGAGAATGGGTGATTGTGTGAGAGAGGGGGAGAGAGGGAGTGTTTTCTTTGTTTTTTTAAAGAGGGGAAGAGAGAGAGTGAATGGGAGAGAGAGATAGAGATATGAAAATTAATATATAATTATTAGGATTTAATGAAATTAATCGGGGAAAGATTTAGGTTTTAATGGAGAATAATTTTGAATTTGAAAGGGTTGAAAGGAACTGTTGGGGAAAAGAAAGTGGAAGATTTGGGCTAATGGGTTTGGGCTTTGGGTTAGATTGTAGGAAACAAAAATAATTAGAATATGTAGATATACAAAAGAAAGAAAATATAAATAGAAAAATAAAATGGGTAAACTATTTATACTAACATTTTATTTAAATACTGGTATTGGCGTACAAAAAAAAGGAACTGGGTATTACAAGGTTTCATTCAGAGTGGGAGCAGCGGGAAAGTGTGCAAGTTGCTTAAGTCCATTTATGGACTAGAGCAGGTATCGCGGAGTTGGAACATCTGTTTTGATGATACGGTCAAGGAATTCGTCTTTATCAAAAATCCAGATGAACCATGCATATATAGTAAAATTATAGCGAGAAGTGTGGTATTTCTCGTCCTGTACGTGGATGGCATTCTCTTGATAGGAAATGACATTCCTATGCTATAATTAGTCAAGGGATTCTTGTCATAAAGGTTCTACATGAAGGACCTGGGTGATGTATCCTACATTCTGGGGATCCAGATCTATCGTGACAGATCTAAACGGATATTGGGACTCTCACAGTCAAGGTACATTGACACCATACTGAAACGATTTAGTATGGAAGATTCAAAGCGCGGTAATCTACCAGCTTGTCACGGAATCACCCTCTCCAAAAAGATGTCTCCCAAGACTGATTTGGAAAAGGATCGCATATCTATTATACCTTGTGCTTCTGCGGTAGGCTCTATACTTCGACGGATCGGTGCAAGCTAATGGCTCGATGTTGTGTACCAGACCAGATGTAGCATACGCCCTGAGTGTTGTAAATCGGTATCGTTCAAACCCAGGGAAGAAACACTGGATAGCAGTGAAGAACATTCTCAAGTACCTGAGAAAGACTAAGGAGATATTTTTGGTGTACGGCAAAGAAGACCTCCAGATCGAGGCCTTCGCCTACTCCAGCTTCCAGAGTGACAATGATGACTCCAAGTCCATGTCGGGTCAAGTCTTTACCCTGAATGGAGGGGAGGTTGTTTAGAAGAGCTCCAAGTAGGACACCGTTGCTGACTCAACTATGAAAGTGGGGTGTATTGCTGCCTGTGATGTCGTCAAGGAAGCAATCTGGATCAGGAAGTTCGTGACAGAGCTTCAGGTGTTTCCATCCATTATTGATCTAATATCGCCGTATTATGACAACAACAGTGCTATAGCTTTGGCGAAGGAACCAAGGTCCCATCAGAAGTCCAGACACATCCCGAGGCGGTTCCACCTGATCAGGGAGATCATTGATCGAAGGAAGATCGAGGCGAAGAGTAGAGACAGAGAACAACACTACAGATCCACTCACAAAGGCCATCCCTCAGACACAGTTCGAGCGGCTAATCGAGATGATAGGTCTGCGATATGCCAATACATGGGCTTAGTGCAAGTGGGAGATTGTTAGTGATATATGCCCTAGAGGCCATTATTGTATCATACTGGATTATATATCATATATTAGAAGCTTAGAATATTTCACAGTTATTATAACAGTCTTGCTCAAGATGGTAGTATGCTGCCTGGTTTGATTCTACCTCAATATGTGCATGTGTTTCTTTTAACATATCGCTTATACATATTGATAAAGCCTTTAAGATCTTTGCTTGACTACCAGCGTTGTGACGGCAGTCACATTCGTGGGGGCTGGGTAGTCTATTAGCACATCCTTATATAGGTCCCTAGTCGTTGGATTATCGAGACGGGGCATCGATACTCCGGAGTAGATTAGTGTATACGCTTCTCATCCCAGCAGGGGATATGTTCTGTCCTACAGCCATTAGTACGACGTACTGGAGATGGTATGCAAGTGCTCATTAGGTTATGAGTTACACTGGACAGGACTTTTCAGGAACTGCTGGTTGGTATTATACCTATCGTCAGGCAGCAGTTCCCAGGTGGCATGAGTACAGCTTAGTCCGTTGACTTGCCATCGCTACTTCGTCTCGAGTGTGTTCCCACTGCACTTAGATTACTACCCTACCATGCTCAAAGGAGTCGTGCAAACAGGTAGTGGTTGGGTGTAGTCCCGAAGCACTTGGAGATAGTAACGATCAGATAGGATTCGTCTCTCCCGATATTGGGGGTTGATACCGCGCAGTGTTTGAAAAGCCATTACACCGAGTCCCTGGCCAGGGCAGTCGAGAAATACTGGTAAGGAACTCCAGTAGTTTCTCATGGTGTATTGGGCTCTCCTCCGACACGACTTATCACGTTGTTAGGGGTCTGACGTTTACCATCCCCCAGGTGGATATGCGAGTATCTCAGACGAACAGACCAGACTGTACGGAGATTGTCACAGATAGGCTCATTAGGAGTTTATCGACAGATACCTGGGTAGCCGTTACGTGGAGCTAGTACCGCTGACGGCTTGTGGCTAAACCCACTGCCAGCGTATTATCGAGTCTTTAGAGTCCCACACAGAGGGTTTTCCTGCTTCAGGCAATTGATGTAGACGTCGTATGGTTTTACGACCGGGCTTCGATCACATATGTGTACTTGTACACGGATGCTGATCGGGTGGATAATACTAGTGGGTTTTGGTTTAAACCGGATCTTAGTATTATATTATTGGGTTGTTATCGTCTCAGTGTATCCATATTTTTTGGAATACGGGTACAAGTATGTATATACGGTGAGGGGCATTCTTGTAATTTGTCAAGGCATGCTTCTAGAAGGAGCCACCTCATTATTTAGTTTTATCCATTTTCTAAATGGATTAATGAGGTGGAAATGGAGGAGATTTTGGTGGCATGGTGAGGAATGGCTATTTTGGTTTATTTATTCATGTTGACTCACTATTGAAGCATGGTGCCTTATTCTATTGAGTTTTTTATTCCATGGCTCAATATGTGAGATGAGGAAATATATTAGCCATTCTCCACACTTGACATTCTTGATGCTTAGTTCATTTTTCCTCTCCTCACTTTCTCTCTTGGTTTCTCCACCTCCTTCTACCTCAAGCATAAACCCTTACACTCACATGTGTTGTGAAACAAAGGGTTTAGTGAGACACTACAATCCATTAGTATTCTCTACATCTTCTAGACTAGTTGGATTAGCGAACCATCTACCCTAGTTACCTCATTTAGAGGTTGGAGCTTGGAGCACATTGTCTCGCGGTGGATTATCTTTGACGCAAGGAGGCCGATGGAGCTTTCTTCATCCGATCATCGAGGGGCCATGGAGAGGAGCACTAGAAGACCCGAAGGACCGTATCTTGGAGGTATAATATTCTACCATAGTAGATAAACCTCTTAGATAGATTAGCTAGTTAAGGTTTTAGTATAGATCCTGGAGTTTTAGCTGGTGTTGCGTAGTTCAACATTATCGTTTTTGAAAATTCCGCCTCCTCGCGAACCGCGGAGTGCGCGACATCGGCTTAAATATACGGTGAGGGGTGTTCCCCTCCGAAAGACGGCAGCAGACGTGAGGACGTCTTGCCTGAGATTCGGGGCAGATGCTATATGGTTTTATCCGTCCACCTCTCCGAAGATACCAAGTTGATTTATGGCACCGTGTATCGGAGGTTTAGACGGATGCGGCCGATGTAGCAGACTTCGTCAGATTCCCCCTCGCTAGAGAGGTTTTTGATTGTGGGGATGCTTTTCCCTGCAGGCGCAAGCCCCTGCAGTTAATTACGCTACCGCATCGCGGTAACAACTTTCTCCTTCTCCAGAATTTCACTTCGTGTCGTGTGTGTTTGTTTTGTTTGTGGTTGCCCGTGGATTGTATACGGAGACTGAGTAATGTCGTCGCCCATAGGACGTGGATTAGTCCAAATCCATATTTACTTAGATTTGGGTTTGGTGTTTTAGTTTAAGGATACGTTAGCCGTGTTGAGGCTAAGATCAACTTAAACGTTCGTTAAGGATACGTTAGTCCTGTTTGAGACTAAGATCAACTTAACGTGGTGATCCATTTAATATATGGCCGTCGGGACCCGTCACCTCTCTGACGTCGTTGAGGATTACAACGACAGGTGTCAGAGGAGTTCGGAGATGTACCCTTGAACCGAAGTTGATTAGGGAATATGTAGTCTGCTTGAATGTTTAAGGATACGTTAGCCGTGTTTGGGGCTAAGATCAACTTAAACGGGATCGTTTAGATCCGACAAGAGAGCGTTTGGGGGCTCTGTTGTTCCAGTTTAAGGACGTAGTGGTCCATAGGTAGTTTAGGGACATTGCGGTCCATGTTCCAGTTTAGGGACGTGGTGGTCCATGTTCCAGTTTAGGGACGTTTCGGTCCGTCAGTCCCATTTTGGGACGAATATTAGTTTAAGGACGTTTCGGTCCACGAGTTTAAGGACCCCGCAGTCTATATTTATGTGTGGTCGTTGGGACCCGTCACCTCTTTGACGTCGTTGAAGAATTACAACGATAGGTGTCAAAGGAGTTCGGAGATGTACCCTCGAACCGGTTGTAAATTGATTTAGGGAGAAGCCGTGCTCAGTCAATTTAATTTAAGGACTTACGGCCAAAATTGGGCTAAGTCCAATTAAAAATGTCCACATTTTGTTTGCATTTGGCCTTGCATTTTTTTTTATTCTTATTTGGGCTCTGCCCAGAAAGGATGCAGAGCATCAATTTGTTTTGGGCTCTGCCCATTTACAAATGATGCAAAACATCTACTTTGTTTGGGCTCTGCCCCTTTTAAAATGCATAGCATTTTTATTATTTTGTTTGGGCTCTGCCCATTTATAAATGATGCAGAGCATCAGCTTAATTAGGCCTTCTTGGTCTTTTTGACTTGGGCTTGGCCCATTTTTTAAATAATGCATTGCATTTCAGGCGCTTTGCGCCAATCAAAGAGCGCAAGCGCTTGTGGTGACGACACGTGTCATGCAAGCGCAGTGCGCTGCGCTAGTGCGCTGCGCTTGCGCTGCTGACACGTGGCGTGCTCTAGTGAGTTGCGCCAATTTCAGAGAGCAAAGCTCTATTTCAAAAGCGCATAGCGCAAATGGTTCAAACGCTGACACGTGGCGCTTTCCCAAGAGCGCAACAGCGCAGTTTGCAAGTGCAAAGCGCTATGATTTAGGAATCTTTTAGACTCAAGAACCAATGGTTCATAAAAGTGCAAAGCACTATTTGTTTTCTTAATCTAATTTAGATCAAAGAAAACAAGTTTCTCTTGTTTTCTTATCTCAGAGAACCAGAGGTTCATAAAAAGTGCAAAGCACTATTTTTATTTGTTTTTTATTGAAGATCATTGATCTTGTTCTTAGATCAATGATCTATTAGAAGAAATTCTTCGCTTTTTTAAGGTTTTTACCTTTTTCTTCTCTTGAGATTTCTTCAGAGTTCTCTCTGTTTATTTTCTCACCAAATGTTCCTCCTTTTGAATTGAGGTCTAGGGTCCTTTTTATAGTGCCCATAAATTAGTTAAATTTGTTTAAGAGATCTTTCTCTTTTTGATTTGGGGAATTTTCCCCACCGTTGGATCTTTGATCCAAGAGCTTCTGTTTTACAGAAGAAAATCTTCTTGTTTTAACAAGAACAGAAAGATTTCTTTAGAATTTTAATTCTGTTTGGCGCAAATGCTCCAGCGCGTGACACGTGTCACGCAGCGCACAGCGCAGCGCAACTGCGCTAGCGCATCTGCGCTGCCACGTGTCGCGCAGCGCACAGCGCAGCGCATCTGCGCTGACACGTGTCGCGCAGCGCACAGCGCAGCGCATCTGCGCTGACACGTGTCGCGCAGCGCAGTGCTAGCGCAACTGAAGCGTTCCTTCATTTAATTTTGTTTAAAACAGAGCTTTGCTCTGATTGGGTGCGCTTCCTTGGGCGCTGCGCTGATGCGTCTGCGCCAGACACGTGGCGCGTTGCGCCCGGGATTTGAAGCGTTGCTTCAAAATTTTGAATTTTGAATTTCAACAGAGCTTTGCTCTGATTGGGGGAAACAAATGCCCCCCCACCGTTGCGCTCACGTGGCGCGCACGTGAGTGCAGTGGTGGCAAACTCCTGATCGTTGGATCAAGGGGTGAGCTGAAGGGGCGCAAGCGCCTTATAAATAAGACTCTTGGCCCTTAGAAAAATCTTCACCATCTTCAAGATTTTAATTACCAGAGCTTTGCTCTTGCTTGAGAATTTCAGAGCTTTGCTCATTTCCAAAGTTAGAAACTTTAGGTAAAATTAATTTAAATCAAATTAACTTAAATTAACCTTAACCAAAGAGCTTTGCTCTTACAGATCTTTTGATCTAAAGGGATCCCCATTAGGGTTTCACCAACAGAGCTTTGCTCTAATGAATCCATAGATCTGGAGAGATCTTGTTCATGGGTTTTGACCCATGAGCAGAGCTTTGCTCGTGGATCCAAAAATAGATCTTTTTGAAAAAGTGAAGAACTTCTAAGGGTCTTCAGAATGTTTAAATTTCTTTAGGAGTTTTAAATAAATTTTCTCAGCATCACCACAGAGCTCAGCTCTTTTAAGGAATCTTATTTCCCTGAGACCAGAGTTTGACAAGTGTCACTCTGTGACAGAGCTTTGCTCCGAAAGAGGAGATTTTCTCCTTGTCTCTAGGGATTCTTTATTATTATTATTAGTGGGAATGTTTTTCTGGGGACCAACTGACAATCTCATCCAATGATGAGGTTGTCCTATTAACTGACGTATTGTCAACCAGATTTTGTGGGTCCCCCTTTGGTCCCCTACCCACTGCACTGCAGTGTGATTAATTTTAATCTAATTAATTTTTAAATTCATTTAATTGAAGTTTTTTTTTTAAAAACGCCAAGCGTTGGGATTGTAGCACTAACGGCTGTTTTGTTCTTTTGCAGCGATCATGTCTTTCGACACCTCATTCCCGTTCGTTCGCTCGGAGGAAGGGTTTCCTGAAGCGCCCTTGGACCGTGAGGTCCTGGCCATGATCAAAGACCACGACCCGGAGTATAAGAGTCTCCATCTCTGGGGGTCGTGGTATAATCAGATCATCATGGGTCGACGGAGCTTTACATGCGCAGTGCCGTCCGAGCCCATCACGGCGATTCACTATGCTACCCCACCCTCGGTGCAGTATGCCGTGGAGATGGTGGATTGGACATCGAAGGGCTTTCTACATCCCGCCATAGATGCGATTCCGGTTCAGCGTCCCATGGTTTTGGATATCCTAGGACGCCGTATCTGTCAAGGTGAAGCGCGACCCTGGGGGCAATCATATAACCTTGGTCTGATTCCCCGCCACCCGATCGGCTATCTGCCGTGGGCCCGGTACATCCTGTCCACGAAGAAGTCGCAGTTGAAAAGATTAGGACTGTACACCGCGGTCTACGTCTCTCTCTTCCAGAATCCCACGCTCCCCACCTGGTGGTTCAAGGCTTTCCTGGAGCAGTGGAATATTCCTACCCACACTTTCCTTGCTATGGATCGGGAAGTGTCTATCTCTTTGGAGGAGTTCACAGAGGTATCCGGCCTACCAGTCATGGGGGAACACTATGAAGAGCTACTCCCGACAGATGAGTACGTCTTCGGTGCTAAGCCGGTGGTAAGGGGGACCACGCCGGAAAACGCTGTTCAACACCAATTCCCAAGCTTGATCAAGGTGTTGAACATCTACGAGTCTCTTTTTATCGAACATGGGAGTCGAGGAGTTAATTTTGAGGATTTCATCGCTCGTTTCCTTCGCCCAAGCATCCTCTCATCAGAAGCTGCCAAGTTTGCTACCCTGGATGACCCTTTCGGTCTATGTTTGGATAACCTGCCGGCGAAGGAGACAGACCAAAAGGGTTTTTTCCTTCCGGACTTCCCGACTATATCTTTTGCAGAAATTGCGGCCCCCAGGATGGACGAGGAGGCCTTTTTCTTAGGATTTCTCGGATTGTGGCTGAGTTGGTTTGCGATCCCAATGCACTCTCATCGTATGCGGCCCTCTGTTTTTTACCCAGCCCACCGGATGACTATCGGGGTAAAGGTGGCCGTTGGGATCGCCGGCTTGGCGCACTTATATCATGGCCTCAGCCGAGCAGCGGATGCTAATGAGCCTGGGGTACTGCACGTGGTTTTCCCAATGCACTACTTCGTATCGTGGCTCGAGCTACACACGGCGGGAGTCTTCAGCATGCACAAAAGGCCCTCGTTCTTTGACAAGTGTGGTTTCCCTCGCATCATACAGCTGATTGGCGCATCAATCGTGACCCCATCACCATGGAACGCCAGGGGTTTACTGCTTCGCCCTCACACCGTTGGAGTCGGGATGTCCTTCATCGACAAGGTATTGACCATTGGAAAAGCGTCAAACGCTGCGGTGCGACCATTACAGGACTCCTTTAAGGATGGAGCTTCAGTTTTGACGACCCGGGAGACCCTCCACTTGTATTCTATTAGACCGGGCTTCCTAGTCTTCAGGCAGGACGGTGCGGCAATTTTCATGAGATATAACCCGCATCGTTTCGCCCAACAACTGGGCTACGATCAAGGGGTACCCTTGGAAGCTTTCTTACTGGAACCTGCTGCCAACGAAGAAGGGATGGAGAACATGTTACATCACTTCATGCGCCTGAACACGGGTTCTCGTTTTTTTATCAGTGCGCCGGCCTGCGCTCCACGACTCCTTAATGTATACAAAGAGTGGTACAATCATGCGACGGGGGCCGTTATAAAGTAAGAGAGGCGAGTGTTGATCGACCGTAAAGGTGCACCTCCCGGCACCGACCGTAACGCTCCCTTAGTGCCAAGGAACCCGGTAATCCCCCCTTTAAAAGATGCCAGAGCCGGATCCTCGCTTGCACAGAGTCCTCCACGCGGATTGCCGCTATCTGATATTGCGGATGCACAACCAGCGCCCTGTGCTCCAGTGGAGACAGTGGTTATAGTCTCGCCGGAGTCTGGCGTGGGTGCGGACATTGGGACCCGCCGCCCCAAGGTGGCTGCCAAGCGTAAGTCGATCCCGGGGGCACCTAGGATTGGTGAGCAAAAGAAGAAAAAGAACTCGCTCTTCTCAGCTGATGTCGTGTTTGGTCAGGAACCCCACGCTCCATATGCCGAGGGCCTGAGTGAATATGGGACTAACGAGGGATTAGTCATGCCGGATGACACGGATTTGGAGGCCGCCCTCGAAGCTTCGGAGCGGTTAGCGAGGCGTGACGCATGGCTGGCTAAGCTTGCGGCATCAGGTAATCACTAGTCGCATTTTCTATTGCATCATATCTTTATTATTGCCTTTGACTAACATTTTTCCTTCTTCTCTTCCAACAGGCATCACCACTGAAGAAGCCATTGCCGCTTCCCTCAAGACTTTTCAAGAATTGGAACGTCTTAGAGCGTCCATGGGTCTTAGTAAGTTTTAATTTATCAAGTTTTCATTTCCCTTGTGTTACGGTCGATCTAACCTCTCCCTTTTCATCGCAGGAACCTCAATGCCATTCCCGCCAAGCGACGCAGATGTTCTACCAGCTGCCGATGTTCCTGCTCCCTCGGGGCTACCGCGGGAGGTCCGTCTTGAAGAGCCGATGATAGATGCCTTAAAGGCTCTGGAGGCGTCTCTGAACGAGGACGACGACGCCTTGAAGGAAGCGTCGAAGAGATCCATCGCGACAGCTCGGGAGGAGAGGAAACGGTCAAGGCGCGAAGCGAAGGCACGCCGGGCTGCTTTGGCTACGGGGGCAGGCCCCAGCATTGTCCCTCGTGCTGATACTCCCTCCGAAGAGGCCCCTGTCGCCCTATCCACTGCTCACAGACAAGTGGCGCGCGCAGTTCGGAGCGCAAATGATAAATCTTCTTCAGGTAATATTTCTCTCAAAATTTTGTTGTAAGAGTTATAATGCCATCGGTTCTTATATATTTTATCTTACAGGGCTAAGTCCGACCGAGGGAGAGGCGGAGACCGTTGAACCCAAGGAAACAGAGGAGGCGGCACCTGCCGAACCTGAGCCGACGGTGGGCAACGTCGCTGAGGCTTCGGAGCCTGAAATGGAGGTTGAGGGGTCTGCAGTCGAGAAGGTCATTGATGCCGAGCCCGAAGTGGTGGCAGATGAATTGATCATTACAACTGAGCCCAGGGTGATGGTGGACGAGGCGCTTGAGGCCGGCGATCTCTTGGTGACGGCGGATGAGCCGATGGAGACCGTGGAGCCCGCAGAAGTAGCGGGTGAGATGGGTACGACTCTTGGGGAAGAGTTAGCCGCTCTCTCCCAAGAGTCCGGCAACGCTCCAATCATTTCCTTCCCCGTGTACGATCTTCCGCCGTCTCCAGGTCTTGCGAGCATGACAACGGTCCCTATTGAGTCGGGTGATGAGGCCATGGGCGGCGGCCTCATGTCGATGGAGGGGAAATGGCCTCCGTTTCGGCCGGCAGCTCGTCAGGTAAATCCCAAGTTACAGTTCTTTTTATTTTGCAATTCTTTCTGACAAGTTCACATTTTCGTAACGCAGGTGCAGCCAGCGCCGATGCCCCACTGCTCGAGGGAGCGCCTTCAACGACTGCCTTGGCGATGGTCACCTTTCAGCCCTCTCTCATACCATCGAAGATGTTGGAAGGTATGGGTTTGCAATTTATTAATCTTGTCTTTCAGACGTATAATTTGCGTACTAAAGTCGTACTTGTTGTACCTTTCAGGAGTGCTTTTTGACCATCCTTATCAGGTGTTGCTCCCACACGTCTCCTTCCCATCCGAACTCGCTTCTTCCTCTGGTGGCGCTGGTGAGTATGATTTTCATTGATATCTTCCTTTCCCATTGATGGAATTACTTCTAACCTTTTTTTCTCGTCCCGACCGCAGTGCTACAGATTGAAGGAGGGGGTGAAAGATCAGCTGCGCCACCGGCCCTTCCGGCCTTGCCATCTGCTTCAGCTGGTACGACAACTATCACATTGATAACTTCCCCCTTTTTTATTTCCTAAACTGCTATCTGATCACATCTTGTTTCTTTTCGGCTGTCGTTCCGGTCTCGGCGCCCTTCGAGCCTCGCATCACAATGCCGGCAGGTCCTTACCTGAGACGTCCATCTTCGAAAGGCGCCGCGAACAGCTTGCGTATGTTGAGCGACTATATTGAGGAGCTCGACGTCGAGACCCCTACTTCTGCTGTGGATTTCGCTACAGCGGTTAACCCGATGCTGGTGATACTCGTGAATTTCCATGACGAGGGCATCATCGCATCTTGGGTTAACCATTGTATGGAGATCGAGGCTCGCCTGCATCAGCTGGAGTCGATGCGTCCCGCCCCCGAGACTTTAGCCGCGAGCAATGAAAGAGCAGCATGGATCGAGGGAAGCGCTTCTTACGTCCACCATTTGGAATAAGAAGTAGCTTTAAGGCTAAGAGAATGCCAAGAGACCTCGACAGAGACGGCCCGTCTGCGTGCTGAGGTTGAAGCGAATGCTGCCCACGTGAATGCTATCTTTGAGGGTCTCCTGGAGCGCATCTCCCATGGGCTAAACTTGAAGCGAAAACTTGATGTAGCCGAGCGTGATACCCCAGGCCGGGAAGCTGCTTATCAGGCCGTCAGGGGGCAACTTGCATCTGTCTTGCAGCAACGGGCCCAAGTGGAGGCGGAGCTGGCGGTGGTAGCCGATCAGGAGAAAGTGGGGAAGGAATTGCGCGAACAATTGCTAAAGCTATGCAAGACGCTTCCTTCTCAGTAATTCTCCTTGTATCTAGGCACTTGTAAAAATTTTCTTTTTAAGTAATATGTATCCATTCTTTATTCTTTTGTACGCTTCATCTTGTACTTTATTAAATTCAATAAAGATACATATTTTCCTTTGCAATGTTTTGTACTGTTTCTTTGCTTTTTCCTTTCTTATTATCAGCACGCTATCACAATTAGCAGATAATAGAGTAAGCATCTTGATTTCTTCACGAGATAGCGATGACTTAGGTCACAGGTTCAGATCTGCCGCCTAAGACTTTTCAACTCTATGAGCTGTGAGGGTCTCATAGAGACTTTTCTCCCTACGAATCGAGAGGATCTCATAGGTGGGTTTTCTTCTTAGGAATCGTGAGGATTCCCAAGTGCGGTTTTCTCTTATAAGTCGTAAGGATCCTATAAGAGAATTTTTCCCCCTTACAAGTCGAGAGGACCCGTAAGCGGTTGTTTCCCTCCTTGTCGAAACTCGACTTTGGAGAGTGAGACCCGTGAATAGTATGCAAGAGACCGTTTTAGATCGACTTGCACGGTCCCATTGTTCAGGAAGCAAGTTTTTTTTTAATCCCTGCTGCCTGAGGCTTCATCTTGCAAGTTGAGACGAGTCGGGAATTTCCTGCGGAGACACTGGTTTCTCTGCGAGCCGACGCGAATCAGGAGGCTCTCATCAAGGATTGTTTGTTTCCCTGAGTTGAGGTGTTTGCTAGGGATTATTTGTTCCCTTGGGGTTTGAAACGAGTCGAGAATTTCCCACGGAGGCACTGGTTGCTCTGCGAGTCGACGCGAATCAGGAGGCTCTCGTCAAGGAGTGTTTGTATCCATGAGTTAAGATGTTTGCTAGGGATTATTTGTTTCCCTGGCGCCAAGAATTATTTGTTTCCTTGGGGTTTGAAACGAGTCGAGAATTTCCCACGGAGGCACTGGTTGCTCTGCGAGTCGACGCGAATCAGGAGGCTCTCGTCAAGAAGTGTTTGTATCCGTGAGTTGAGATGTTTGCTAGGGATTATTTTTTTCCCTGGCGCCAAGGATTATTTATTCCCTTGGGGTTTGAAACGAGTCGAGAATTTCCCACGGAGGCACTGGTTGCTCTGCGAGTCGACGCGAATCAGGAGGCTCTCGTCAAGGAGTGTTTGTATCCGTGAGTTGAGATGTTTGCTAGGGATTATTTGTTTCCCTAGCGCCAAGGATTATTTGTTTCCTTAGGGTTTGAAACGAGTCGAGAATTTCCCACGGAGGCACTGGTTGCTCTGCGAGTCGACGCGAATCAGGAGGCTCTCGTCAAGGAGTGTTTGTATCCGTGAGTTGAGATGTTTGCCAGGGATTATTTGTTTCCCTAGCGCCAAGGATTATTTGTTTCCTTGGGGTTTGAAACGAGTCGAGAATTTCCCACGGAGGCACTGGTTGCTCTGCGAGTCGACGCGAATCAGGAGGCTCTCGTCAAGGAGTGTTTGTATCCGTGAGTTGAGGTGTTTGCTAGGGATTATTTGTTTCCCTAGCGCCAAGGATTATTTGTTTCCTTGGGGTTTGAAACGAGTCGAGAATTTCCCACGGAGGCACTGGTTGCTCTGCGAGTCGACGCGAATCAGGAGGCTCTCGTCAAGGAGTGTTTGTATCCGTGAGTTGAGGTATTTGCCGAAGACATTGGTTTCTTCGGAGTTGGGATGAATCGTCGAGATTTGACCTCGTTTTCTGGCGGATCCTGTTGGGAAAGTATGGTTCCCTCTTCGTTTGCGCCCTTGGATTGTATACAGGGATCGATGCGATCTTAACTATAGGGCCAAAGTTTTATCATTTCTTTCTTCTTCTTTTTTTTTGTTTCATTTCCGCGATGCTCTATCATTTCAGCTTTTATATCGCGAAGGTCGCGATTGCCCAATCATTTCGGCTATTTTTCGCGGTGCCCAATCATTTCGGTTGTTTATTTTATTTTTACTCGCTGCTTTTTATTGCGAGTTGCCCAATCATTTCGGCTATTTTTTATTTTTACTCGCTGCTTTTTATTGCAAGTTGCCCAATCATTTTGGTTATTTTTCATGCATACATTTTCACTTGCTGCTTTTTATTGCAAGTTGCCCCATCATTTCGGCTATTTCATATGCATGTGCGGCCTACTGGCTTTTCGCCGTAAACCTGAAATTATACGCCGATTTCGGCATCAGCACCGCTACAACTGGGATATTGCCAGGAGCGAATCATCATCTGCCTCTGTCGATGTCGAACAAGGGTGGCTTAGCGAACAGGGTTAAGGTCCTGTCGACTAAGGCTTTTGACTTCATGAGCCGTAAGGGTCTCACAAAGGTATTTCTCCCTACAAGTCGTGAGGATCTTGTAGGTGTATTTTCTCCTTAGGAATCGTGAGGATTCCTAAGTGTTTGTTCCTCTGTAAGTCGTAAGGATCCTACAGGAGGATTTTCTCCTTGTAAGTCGAGAGGACTTATAAGGGTTGTTCGTCATGCGAACATATCCCCAGTCTCGGATGGGACTAGATTAGGGAAATGTTTATTCGCGCCCGTGGATTGTATACAAGGGTCAGTATTGAGCCACTTGTAAGGCAATATCGGGAGTTGTGGGAGTTGCTTAAGCACAGGTTTAGGTCTCTGTAACTTAAGACTTTCAAATCTTATGAGCCATGAGGGTCCCATAAGAGAGTTCTCCTTACGAGTCGTGAGGATCTCGCAAGTGTATTTTCTCCATAGGAATCGTGGGGATCCCTAAGTGTGTTGCTCCCTTGTGAGTCGTAAGGATCTCACGCGGGTGGTTTCTCCTTACAAGGTCGAGAGGACCCTATAAGTGTCTTTTAACGAGGTTGCGCCCTCTCGGGTTTTCACAAACACTCGCCGGTAGCCCTGCTGTTTTTACTCACGGAGCCCTTTCGGGTTTTCGTCCGTGCCCATTTTGCTCATGGACATACCGTTTTTTTTATTTTCTTCTTCTTTTTTTTTACGAGGTCGCGCCCTTCCGGGTTTTCACGAACACTCGCCGGTAGCCCTGCTGTTTTTACTCACGGAGCCCTTTCGGGTTTTCATCCGTGCCCTTTTTGCTTATGGACATACCGTTTTTTTTTATATTTTTATATTTTTTTTTATCTCGTTAGCCTAAGGATGCTGCGGTAGTAGTTTAAGGACGTTTCGGTCCGTCATTGAGAAGGCAGGCTACTGCTTATGAAGCTTGAACTTAGGAAGATAGCGAGCGGACATAGTCGCCGTCATCTATCTTTGACCTAGGCAGTGACTCATTAAGCATAGTATCTTTTTAGGAAGCGACCGTTTATTGGCCTGAAAGGCCTTTCACCGTGCATATCTATGAGTAGATAGGCCCCACCCTGGTAGACCTTATCTATGATGAACGGGCCTTGATAGTTTGGCTCGAATTTTCCCCGCTTGGCGCGATTGGGGATCATAGGCCTTTTGACCACTAGCACAAGTTCGCCTTGGCGGAACGTCCTTGGTCGGGTCAATCTTTCATATGAGCGCGTCATCTTCGCTTTATAAGCTTCCGGATTTTGTTGCGCTATGAGCCGTGTTTCTTCAAGAGCATCAAGCTCCTCAAGCCGAAGGTGAGCGTTTTCTTCGTCCGTCAGCTCGTAGTGAACTGCCACTCTCAGAGAGGGTAACTCTATCTCGAGGGGGAGTACTGCTTCGGTACCGAATACCAACGCATACGGCGTTGTGTTCGTGGTCGTCTTGAACGTGGTTCGATACGCCCAAAGGGCCTCTTGCAGTCTCTCGTGCCAGTCTCTCTTATTTCGGGACACCGTATTTTTCATGATTTTCGTCAGGGTCTTGTTGAAGGCTTTAGCTAAACCATTAGCTCGTGGATTATAAACCGAAGAATACCTCCAGTCTATATTATGTTGTTGTGCGAAGCGACTGATCTTGTGGCTCCTGTAAGCTGGTCCGTTATCGGAGACGATCCGTCGCGGAGTTCCAAACCGATATATGACGTGCGTCTTGAAGAAATGGAGGATATTCACTGTCTTCACTTCTCTCAACGGCACTGCTTCTGCCCATTTGGAGAAGTATTCAGTCGTCGCCAGGATGAAACGATGTCCCTTGGACGATACTGGTTCGATGGGGCCGACTATGTCAGTTCCCCACATTTCGAACGACCAGCTAGCCACCGTCGGGTGTAGTGGATTTAGATGTTTATGGATGAAATCCCCATGAATTTGACATGAGTGGCACTGCTTCGCATACTCAAGGCAGTCTTGAATCATCGTGGGCCAGTAGTAGCCCATCCGTTTGATCTTCAACTTCATCTTTGGGTCTGCTTGATGAGAACCGCAGATTCCGTCATGAACTTCCTGGACGACTCTTTTCGCTTCGTCAGGCCCCAGACATCTCAACCACAGGGAATCAAATGACCTCTTGTATAGAGTATCATTGACGAAGGCGAAAGACAGAGCTCGTTTTATGAGCTGATGTCTTGTGGACGCTTCTTCAGGCGTTCGGTGGGACTTAAAGTAGTCTATGAAGACTTCCCTCCAATCCTCGGCCTTTTCCCGGTCTTTTATTTGCAGAGCCATTTACTCAGTCGCTCTCTTTTCTTCGGATGATTCCGGAGATATTCCCGATGGGGCAAGCACCCGACGGCTTTGTACCACGATTCTTATGTCATCGAGATTCTCATCAGCCAGTTCTTTAGCGAGCTTGGCCAATGCGTCCGCTTTGCTGTTTTCTGCGCGCGGTATGTTTCCCAAAGTGTAGGAAGGGATTTGGGTCAACAGTTGCTGCACCTTTTCGCCGTACTTCACTAACTCTGGTTTGCACGTTTGGTAGTCGCCATTTACTTGACTGATGACCAGCTGGGAGTCTCCATATATACGGAGGTCTTCAATTCCCACGTCGATAGCGATCTCGAGGCCTGCTATCAAAGCTTCGTATTCGACTTCATTATTCGTCCTTGGCTCTGTTAAGGAGAAGGTGAAGCGCATAATCCCTCCTTGAGGAGTTACGAAGATGAGGCCTACTCCCGATTTGATTATAGGGGTACTTTGTTTGCGCTTTTTCATGGAAGATGCTCCGTCAAAATAAAGCTCCCATCGGGTGTCGTTCCCATCGATAGCGTCAAACGCATGTTCGTCTGGAAGATCACAATTTAAAGGAGAATCGGCGGGTATCGGATGCTCAGCAAGGAAGTCGGCGATAGCCTAGCCTTTGACTGCCTTGAGGGGTTGATACGTTATCGAGAACTCCATCAAGAGCAGAGCCCATTTAGCGAGTCGACCTGTCAATATAGCCTTCGACATCAAATACTTAAGAGGGTCAACCTTCGAAATGAGACGGACCTCATGCGCCAATGCATAGTGCCTGAGCTTTGTTATCGCGAAGATCAACGCCAGGCAGTGTTTTTCAATAGGAGAGTAGTTGCTTTCTGCCTCCAGAAGAACTCGACTCAAGTAATAGAGAGCTCTTTCTTTTCCTTGGTCATTCTCTTGCGCCCATAATGTGCCTAAGGAACCTTCGAGGGCGGTTGTATAAAGAATGAGAGGTTTTCCCTTAACCGGAGCAGCCAACACTGGCGGGTTCTGCAGGTACTGTTTAATTTCGTCCAGCGCGTCCTGGCATTTTTGATCCCAGACGAATGGAGTTCCCTTCTTTATCAGGTGACTGTAAGGGCAGCACTTGCCAGAGAGGTTGGCTATAAATCGCCGAATATATGCGAGCTTTCCTTGGAGAGACCGCAACTGTTTGAGAGTCCTTAGCGGAGGCATTTCCATGATCGCTTTGATCTTGGACGGATCTATTTCGATACCTCGGTGTCGGACGATGAATCCCAGGAATTTGCCTGAGGAAACTCCGAATGCACACTTGAGAAGGTTCATCTTCAAGTTGTATTATCGAAGGCGTTGAAATACAGTCTTTAGATGCTCGAGATGTTCCTCGTATGATTTGCTCTTAACCACGAGGTCGTCGATATAGCATTCGACGATTTCATGTATAAGGTCATCGAAGATCTTCGTCATGGCCCTTTGGTAAGTAGCACCGGCGTTCTTTAACCCGAAGGGCATCACTTTATAACAGAATATTCCCAAAGGGGCCCGGAAAGCGGTATGCTTCTGGTCTTCAGGATGCATCTTTATCTGATTATACCCTGAAGAGCCGTCCATGAAGGAGAAAACCTCATGAGTGGACGTATTGTCTATCATCAATTCGGTGACTGGCACCGGGAAATCATCCTTCGGGCAGGCTTTGTTGAGATCCCGAAAGTCCACGCATATGCGCACCGTCCCATTTTTCTTCATCACCGGGACGATATTGGCGATCCATTCAGGGTATTGAACTTCCTGGATAAAACCAGAGTCGATTAGCTTCTTGACCTCGGCGTTGATGCTCATCTCAAGCTCGAGCCGCATTCTTCTTGGCGCCTGTTTGACCGGCTTGACGTCTGGGGATATCGCCAATTTGTGCACAGCAACTTCTGGATCTAGTCCCGGCATTTCGGAATAGTTACATGCGAAGCAATCTTTATGCTGTACAAGGACGTCTTTTAACGCAGCCACCTTTTCTTCGGATAACAGCTCGCTGACAAATGTCGGTCGCGGGTCGTTTAGCGTCCCCAACTCAATTTTCTTGAGGTTATCCGCGGTAGTATGTATTCCATCTTCCATTTCTTTCGGAGCTGGCGGAAATTCTGAGATCGCCCTATCGTTGCTGTTTTCGAAGCACCAGGGAAGGCTGTCCATGTTCTCAGGCTCTTCTTTTACTATTGTTATCATGCGACAAGTGCGAATCCGCTTCCAATCCCAATGTGGAGTTGGTTCTGTTCTTGCGGCTTTGGGTTCATGCTTCTGTGGCGGCGCTACCCTCCAGTTGTCAGACAGAGCGAACTTGCCAAGCTGGTACTGATCTTCAACCCAATTCTTGAAGGTGAAGCAGTCTTCGAGAGGATGCCCTATTACTCGATGGTAAGAGCAATAATTTGGGTCAGAGGCTTCGCCTGCTTGTTCAGAGTGCTTGGACTCCGGCAGTGTAAGCATCTGATGTTTTAGAGCAAGCTCAAGTATCTTCTTCGTCTTGTCCTGAGGAAATAAGTACGCTCGACCTATTTTCTTCATAAGGGATAGATCAATAACGCTTGACTCCCGCTCGCGTGGCTTTTTAGCCCCGCTTTGTTGCTGTTGAGCGCCTTTTTGGCCTTTCGACTTGTTTCTGCTTCTGCGTCGAGCTTTCTTCATAACAGGTTGACACGGAGTGACACTTTCATTTTTTACGGCCTGTTGAAGGAGGCATTGCGTTCTAGCTCTTTCGTAGATGGCCATTTCGCGATTGTGATCATCTCGGGCCTTTTGACCAGCTTCCCTTATAAGCCTGTCCATTTGTTCTTCAAACGACGGACCGGGCACTTTTGCATCAAGAACTTTTACTGGTTCAGGATTAGTGTCCTCCCGTTGCGCATCTGCTTCTTCATTGAAGTCGTGCACGACGTAACAGTCGCGGAGCAGCTCTCGTTTCTTGGGGCGAATATATCCGAGCCCGATCGTTTCCATCCTCCCATTAGGCAGCTTGCGTTGAGTCCCAGGAACGTTCCAGACCCTGTCATAGAATTTGGCCTTTCTAACGGTCTGTTTGAAGGGTATCCCTTGGCGCTTCAACAGCTTCTTCAAGCCTTCTGTATAATATCTGGGTAGACGGATGGGTTGGAATCTGTCCAGCGTTGGATCTGCCCCGTGCCAGATTTCTTTCTCCACTTTGTTTTCTTCAGAGCGGTAGAATAGAATTGCCTTCTCGCCTTCTCGCCTGGGAGGGATATAGAACGTTTGCAGCTCTTCTACATTGTAAATATCGAGTGCATCCAGTTCTTATGGTGTTTAAGCTGTACCATAGCGACTTATAGACTTTGCTCTCCGTCAGCGGAAGCCCGTATTGAAGGTCGAGCAGAGAATACAGCATGGACCTCATCCTCCGAATCACTACCAAAAATCAACGCAGGAGCGGATGGTCCCGGCTTGGTGTATTGGTGAGGACCCGAATAAACTATCTCCTCTTCCTCCTCGGTATCACTGCCGAAGACAGGGATGGTAGCGTTAGTTTTATTCTCCGGCTTGCGACACCTTTCCGTGTCTTCAAAATCCGGCAAGAAGTATTTGGCATCTTCATATTTGCGGACTTCGTTCACGGAAAACGGATTCAATTCTCCCGTCACGGTATACTCGAGACCATCCCTAAAATATTTCATACACTGATGCTGTGTAGGAGGGATGATGTTGTACTCGTGTAACCATGGTCGGCCGAGCAGAGCGTTGTAGCATGTCTTGGCATCTATGACGTGGAATTTAATGTCCGTGACGAGCAGTCCGAAGCGTAGCGTCAGTATCACAGATCCAAGAGTCTTTGATGATTGGGAGTCGAACCCGGAGATGGTGATCTTGTCTCGAGCGAGGTGTTGAACGCTCATGCAAATTTCTTTTAAAACCCGCATATTGAGTAGGTTGACAGACGACCCGTTATCGATCAGGATTTTGCCTATCTTTATATCATGGTAGTATCCTGAGACATAGAGGGGGCGATTGTGTTCGCACGTCCCAAGGAGAAGGTCTTCATCGCCAAAAGTGACATCGGCCGTGTGCACTTCTTCCAGTTCATCCTTCATATTTTCTTCGGCCAGGAAAGCCTGGAACTGCTCTGGGTCCTGTAGTGCCTTAATTAACGAATCTCTCGCCTCCTTTGATAGTAAAAGGGCATCAAGAATGCTGAGCTGCGATGGTAGTTTTCTCAGATGCGCTAAGACGTTGTAATCCACCTTATTTTTCTTCGGCGGGTCTTTGGCAGCTAGCTCTTCCATGACTTGGTCATCTAAGACGATATCTTCAGAGACCTTCTCTTTTCCCTTATCTTTTTTATTTGAGGGTCCGAGATTCTTTTCGGGCAGCGTGCAGTTACGTAGCCGGATATTTTCGCAGACCTTCGGCTCTTGTTCTTTTCCCGAAGTGGATTCTTTAAAGAGGGGGCCAAGCTCCAGCTCCTCATCAGAATCACTCCCGAACGTGAGCACTTGTGATCCCCCGATGTTGACCATGCGACAATTGCTGGTGGTTCTGTTAAGCCCTTCGGTCGTATCGTTCCGTTCTCGGCGAGTCTTGCGCTTTTCCCGCTTAAAATGCTGCCGGTGAGTAACATATCCTTGCCACCATCTATCGAAAGCTTTGCACTCTTCAGTGGGGTGCAAAATCTTTCGATGATACAAGCAATAGGAGGGGTGCATTTCCGCTTCACCAGTAATTTTTCCTTCGGAGGATGGTAGCTTCATGCCCATTGATATGGCCTTAGCAAACCTTTTTCTCATCTTGAATTTGCTTTTGTCCGCAGTGGGTGTACTTTGCTCCAGCGGGAGTATCTCAATTCTTTCGTCAAGGCGCTAGCATTTGGCTCTTTCGAATATAACCTCCTCGCGCTCCCGATCAGCTTTGCTTTTTAAGAGAGCTTCATTGAGGAATGCATCGATTACTTCATCCGACGGCTCTAGAATTTTTGGTTCGGGAGCTGCCCCCAGCGTTTCAGTACGAGAAGTCTCCTCATCGTCTATGAACGAGTGGGAAATCACATGACAGCTCGCCACGCATTCCTCAGAATCATCAGATGAACTTTCTCCCTCATCTTCATCTTGAAAGACGTGATTGAGGAATTCTTGGAATGTAATGGGAGTCCGTGCCTTCTGGTTGTATTCCTCCAGAGCGTCAATTTATTTTTGCAAGTCCGTACGCTTGTCGCCAGGCTTCACGGGCTTCTTTGACTTCTTTTTCTTCTTCTTTGAAGATTTCGACGGCTGGTTATGAATGCTTGGGCCACCTCCATCAATCTTTTGAGTTGGACGAAGCTTCAACATCCCTTCAATGATCTGCGGCTCCAACGGGTTCTTCCACTTGATCGCTGGGCATGTCTGAAGATCTTCTAGCATCCTCTTTGTCTTGGTTGACAATACAACTTCCCAAGGAGCTTCTTCAACGACGGAGCATGTTGCCCCCGGCGTATTCGTCCCCTTAAATGTGCGGGGCTACGGGGGATTCACCTTCCATTTGTCAGACAATGCGAACTTGCCTTGTCGGTACTGGTTTTCAAGCCAATTTTTGAAAACGTCGCAATCTTCGATCGGATGGCCCAGTACTCGATGATAAGGACAGTAGTTGGGCTTGCTGACATCACTTGGTTGCAACGGACGTTTTGGATCCGGCAGATTTATGAGTCGGTTGCGCAATGCCAGCTCGAATAACCTTCTCGTCTTATCTCGGGGAAAGGAGTAAGAACGTCCTAGTCTCTCCTCAAGGGCCACGTATGGACGCGTATTATTTTGACGAACAACCGGCTTCGAGTCGCTCGGTTGTTGTTGAGCATTAGCGACAATGATCGCTTTTCCCTTCCCTTTGTCATTTCGGGAGTCCGGCTTTGGAAGAGGGGTTTATAGCCCATCTGATCCATTTGCGCTAGTTTGTCAATCAAGGCCTGGAAAGTAGTCGGCTTGAAAAATATCATAAATTGCGAGATGGTTGCTTGCGGATCAAGGGTTCCCACAAACATACCCACCACGGGAGCTTCTTCAATGCGCTGCTCGCACTTTGACCATAAATTACGCCACCGTATTGCATATTGGACCCATGTCTCGCCTGGCTTTACCCTGGCGTTAATCAGCGCCGTCATCGGGGTACGTTCACTAGCGCTTGCAAAACGTTGAGTAAACAACAGCTCCATCTCCGCGAAGGTCTTGATCGAGTCGTTCGGGAGCTCAGAGTACCACTCGAACGCCGTATCTGATAAACTTCCAACAAACTGGCGAAGCAACAGCTTGTCGTCACCGCCGGTGTTGCCGCAGAGTGCCCTGAACTGGGCAACATGCTGGTGGGGATTGCCAGTCCCCTTGTAGACATGGAACTTAGGAATTGTATAACCGGGCGAGTACTTGATTTGATCGTACCAACTTGGATATGGACGTCCTATTCTTACGACCTGGCCAGCTGCTTCAGTTGCATGATGAACCCGTATTTGCTGGGCTATGTACTCGTCCAAGTCAGCTTTGGAGATTATCTCTTCCTTAGCTGCTGACAGAGCTGGCGGAGGATTCGACGTCTCTCCCTTATCGTCTTCAAGGATGATCGGGGGATCTTCGGCCGGAGGATCTTGTTGGATCATCATCCCCACCATGTCTTGAAACAGGAGGCCCATACGCTGTATGTTGGCTGCTTGTTCAGCAGCCTCTTTGTCCTTCTTTTCCAGTATTCGACGAAGGAATTCGGCGTCGGTTTCTTGTTCTTGACGCTCGTCCGAGGACGTTTCAGGGTTTTCTTTTGGCCCGGTAAGTGCAGCCATAGCGTTTATCATCTTTTGGAGCTTCTGCTGCTGCTCCTGCGCTTTGGTAACGGATCGCGTAAGTGGTCGATGACCCGTAGATATGCAGCTGCCCTCCTTACCAGACGCTACGTAGACTGTATGAACTACAATGCCCCCTGACTTAGGGCGTTTGGGTTCACCACCTTTGATATTCGTCATCGGTGTCGGCACTTTCTCCGGCCTTCTTCTTTTATGGGTCGTAGAAGTTAAGGGGGCCGTTGCTTTGGGCACCCAAGCGGTCGTCGCCTTTCGTTGCTTGACCAGGGGATTTTCTTCCTGCCGACCTTTCGACTTCTTGTGCTGGCGAGAGAAGTTAGGATCAATGACAGATTCTCGGACTCATCGCCATGTCTTATAGATCCTGGAGGACAGCGATTGAGGAGGCTGCTCCGGCTTTTCTGTTTCTACGGCAGTCTCTACCGGTGGAGATCTCCTGAGCACCGCAGTTGGTGAGTTCCTGCGTACCCTATTCAGCAGCTCAAAGCTGTTCCCGGTTGGAACAGCAGCATTGACTTCCGCCGTTGGAGCCGGTAGAGTTATCCCAGAAGGGGAGTTGCCCCCGGTCTTCCTTACCCGGCGCCAGTGGCGTCGTCGGGCGCGACGAGTCGTCGGTATTGGCTCAGAGACAGAAACAGCTTCTTCTTGCCCCCTGTTCGGGTGTGGGGCGGTTGCCGGTGTCAGCCTATTGAAGACTGATGTCTTTTGAGCAGCAAGAGTAGGAGTAGGAGTTGGGACGGTCAATCTTGTAAAGACCGATCTCTTAGCAGGAGAAGCCACCTTGACGACTTCAAGAGCAGGTTTGGGTACTCCTTTTGGAATAACCCTTTCCGGGACTGCAAGCTTCATCTTGGGCTCACAGGAGTTTTGGCCCAGTCTGGAGAAGACTGAGGCACTGGTGTTGGGCGACCCGTTGAGAGGGGCCGCAGTAACTGAAAGTCGATCGAAGACCGACTTCTTAGGAGCATCTTGTACGGGCACAGGGGTGCTACAGCTTGTTGGCGGAAGCATAGTTCCGAAAAACAGCCCCGTGGTAGCTTGAGTAATCTGCTCCACGGGCATGGTGAACAAAGAGGCCGCTTGGGGCCCGTAGGTTATGCCCCCAGTTGAGGCCGGACGCGAGCTGCAGTTGCAGTTGGAGCACTTCGAACAAGTTGAGGCCATCGATGCTTGATTTCTCTTCTGCACCAAGCGAGAGACCAAATCTTAGTAAACTTGAAATCCAAACGCAACCGTTAACAAACCGCGATTGGTTCGCGAAGACGACACACGAAGTGTGGAGTGAAAAGAGGAAAAGGTCCCACCGGGCATGCCAGAATCTGTTCCCCTCCGAAAGACGGCCTGAGATTCGGGGCAGATGCTATATGGTTTTATCCGTCCACTTCTCCGAAGATACCAAGTTGATTTATGGCACCGTGTATCGGAGGTTTAGACGGATGCGGCTGATTGTTGTCAAAAACTGTAATTACCGCAATCAGAAACGGCGTCGCTTCGCAGCTAGCCGGTGAGTGCGGGTCGATCCACAGAGACGGGTAAATTCCTTTATTGTGTTTTAACGAGTTGATTCTATTTGTCGTTTTGGTTTTATAAAAATCTAGATCTAAAACTTAATTAATCTAATTTAAATTCTTGCTAGGGTTAGGCTTAGAGGAAGTTTTGGAGATTGATGTTTCCTTCACCGCTTTCAATGCCGTATTTTAGATCCATTAGGTGTTATAGTAATTATCGATAAAGTGGATACGACTCTTTTGGGAAGATGTTTTCTTCCTCTAGATTCGTATCCTTCCTTTAACGTTAATTACCCTAACCCCCATGGAAAACGCGCGCAACCGGCCCTTTATACTGCGATTCACCGTTACCTCGAAGGGTAGGGTGCCGCAGGGAGCGGTTGTGCGCGCATGCATGGAGTTCTTAATGGGTTAGGCATTGAAAGGGGTGAGAGATCTCATCTCTCAACCCTTTCCCTAAAGCTAACCCTAACAAGCGAGGAGACTACTCGCTCATTAGGGGATGAGAAGACATTATAATTAAAAGAATAAAATACTTACTAATGGTGATGGCTCCCTCCAAGCGATAAAGAACAGATCTGAATGTCACTTCCAGAATTTCTGAATTTTATTTATTGAAAAGAGGCATATAATTTTTAGATCTAAGATTACAATTTATAGGAAAATAGAAAACCTAGGGCTACAGACTCTCGCACATGCAAAATTACAGATTTGACCCCTGAGAATCCCAACACCAGAACCGTCGCACCGATACGCCAATTTTCCACCGACACGCGCTCTTAATGGCCGCGGAACCGCGGCGCCAGCATGGGTTTGGCCGCGGTTCCGCGGCCAAACTGAGGAGTTGGGATCTGAGCTTTTGTGGGCTTTTTCCTTGGCTCTTTGGGCTTCTGTTTTTACTCTTCTTTCCTCTGTTGGACTTCTGGATCTTCTCCAGATTTTTAGTGAAGACTTGTATTGGGCTTTTTAACCGTTTCACTTGACTATTTGGACCTTGCACTGTTCTTCGACTGGGCTTGACTAGGGTCCGTCTACTTGCTGGTCAAAAGTCCCTTTATCTGTTGTTTTCTGTCTTTTTCACTGTATTTGCTCCAGAAACCTGTAACCTGTAATATGCAACAAACGTGCGTCAAGAGTACCTGTTTATTTATAAAAAGGATAAGAATAGGGGAATGATAAATGCAATATTATGGTCTGAACAGCGGCCGATGTAGCAGACTTCGTCAGATTCCCCCTCGCTAGAGAGGTTTTTGATTGTGGGGACGCTTTTCCCTGCAGGCGCAAGCCCCTGCAGTTAATTACGCTACCGCATCGCGGTAACAACTTTCTCCTTCTCCAGAATTTCACTTCGTGTCGTGTGTGTTTGTTTTGTTTGTGGTTGCCCGTGGATTGTATACGGAGACTGAGTAATGCCGTCGCCCGTAGGACGTGGATTAGTCCAAATCCGTATTTACTTAGATTTGGGTTTGGTGTTTTAGTTTAAGGATACGTTAGCCGTGTTAAGGCTAAGATCAACTTAAACGTTCGTTAAGGATACGTTAGTCCTGTTTGAGACTAAGATCAACTTAACGTGGTGATCCATTTAATATATGGCCGTCGGGACCCGTCACCTCTCTGACGTCGTTGAGGATTACAACGACAGGTGTCAGAGGAGTTCGGAGATATACCCTTGAACCGAAGTTGATTAGGGAATATGTAGTCTGCTTGAATGTTTAAGGATACGTTAGCCGTGTTTGGGGCTAAGATCAACTTAAACGGGATCATTTAGATCCGACAAGAGAGCGTTTGGGGGCTCTGTTGTTCCAGTTTAAGGACGTAGTGGTTCATAGGTAGTTTAGGGACATTGCGGTCCATGTTCCAGTTTAAGGACGTGGTGGTCCATCATTAGTTTAAGGACGTTTCGGTCCATCATTAGTTTAAGGACGTTTCGGTCCGATATTAGTTTAAGGACGTTTCGTTCCGATATTAGTTTAAGGACGTTTCGGTCCAACATTAGTTTAAGAACGTTTCGGTCCACGAGTTTAAGGACCCCGCAGTCCATATTGATGTGTGGTCGTTGGGACCCGTCACCTCTTTGACGTCGTTGAATAATTACAACGATAGGTGTCAAAGGAGTTCGGAGATGTACCCTCGAACCGGTTGTAAATTGATTTAGGGAGCAGCCGTGCTCAGTCAATTTAATTTAAGGACTTACGGCCAAAATTGGGCTAAGTCCAATTAAAAATGTCCACATTTTGTTTGCATTTGGCCTTGCATTTTTTTTATTCTTATTTGGGCTCTGCCCAGAAAGGATGCAGAGCATCAATTTGTTTTGGGCTCTGCCCATTTACAAATGATGCAAAGCATCTATTTTGTTTGGGCTCTGCCCCTTTTAAAATGCATAGCATTTTTATTATTCTGTTTGGGCTCTACCCATTTATAAATGATGCAGAGCATCAGCTTAATTAGGCCTGCTTGGTCTTTTTGACTTGGGCTTGGCCCATTTTTTAAATAATGCATTGCATTTCAGGCGCTTTGCGCCAATCAAAGAGCGCAAGCGCTTGTGGTGACGACACGTGTCATGCAAGCGCAGTGCGCTGCGCTTGCGCTGCTGACACGTGGCGTGCTCTAGTGAGTTGCGCCAATTTCAGAGAGCAAAACTCTATTTCAAAAGCGCATAGCGCAAATGGTTCAGACGCTGACACGTGGCGCTTTCCCAAGAGCGCAACAGCGCAGTTTGCAAGTGCAAAGCACTATGATTTAGGAATCTTTTAGACTCAAGAACCAATGGTTCATAAAAGTGCAAAGCACTATTTGTTTTCTTGATCTAATTTAGATCAAAGAAAACAAGTTTCTCTTGTTTTCTTATCTCAGAGAACCAGAGGTTCATAAAAAGTGCAAAGCACTATTTTTATTTGTTTTTTATTGAAGATCATTGATCTTGTTCTTAGATCAATGATCTATTAGAAGAAATTCTTCTCTTTTTTAAGGTTTTTACCTTTTTTCTTCTCTTGAGATTTTTCAGAGTTCTCTCTGTTTATTTTCTCACCAAATGTTCCTCCTTTTGAATTGAGGTCTAGGGTCCTTTTTATAGTGCCCATAAATTAGTTAAATTTGTTTAAGAGGTCTTTCTCTGAGTGATTTGGGGAATTTTCCCCACCGTTGGATCTTTGATCCAAGGGCTTCTGTTTTACAGAAGAAAATCTTCTTGTTTTAACAAGAACAGAAAGATTTCTTTAGAATTTTAATTCTGTTTGGCGCAAATGCTCCAGCGCGTGATACGTGTCACGCAGCGCACAGCGCAGCGCAAATGCTCCAGCGCATCTGCACTGCCACGTGTCGCGCAGCGCAACTGCGCTGACACGTGTCGCGCAGCGCACAGCTCAGCGCAACTGAAGCGTTGCTTTATTTAATTTTGTTTAAAACAGAACTTTGCTCTGATTGGGTGCACTTCCTTAGGCGCTGCGCTGATGCGTCTGCGCCAGACACGTGGCGCGTTGCGCCCGGGATTTGAAGCGTTGCTTCAAAATTTTGAATTTTGAATTTCAACAGAGCTTTGCTCTGATTGGGGGAAACAAGGGGTATTCTTGTAATTGTGCAAGAGTGCTTCTAGAAGAAGACACCTCATTTGTTGATTTAACCATTTTTTTAAATGGTTAATGAGGTGGAGGTAGGGGGTGTTACTTTGCATTAAATGAAGCATGGCTACTAGGGTGACTCATGTTTTGGTGACTATTGAAGCATGCTTGATTCATTTGTTTGAATTATTAGTATGCTTCGTTATTCACAAACCCTTAGCCATTCTGCACTTGATGCTCATCACCACACTCTCATCTCCTCAAGCTTTCTTTTTCTTCCTCAATCCTAAATGTCTCATGTGGTGAGAAACCTAGGGTATTTTAAGACAAACTAATCCATCATCACACTCTACATCCTCTAGGCTATCTAGTTTAGCGAACTAGGTATCATAGTTTCCTCGGTTTAGAGGTTGGAGCTCGAACTATAGACTCTCGGCTGGATCGACTATGACTTGAGGAGGTCGACGATCAAGCGCGATCCGTACACTCCGAGGAGCTCAAGAAGAGGAGGAAGAGAATAAGAAGACCCGAAGGACTAGTATATAGAGGTATAAAACTCTTAGCGAGTAGCTAAACCTCTTTGTAGTTAGTTAGTTAAGGTTTAAGTATTGATCTTGGAGTTCAAGTCGGTGTTGCGAAGCCCGTAAAAATCGTTTTTTTGCGTATTCCGCCTTCCCACGAACCCGCAGGGTGCGCGATATCGACTTACAGTCCCATACCACTAAAGTGTAATATCAACGATATATGACGCGTAGCGGAAATCGTAAAGTATAGCGTAACGAATAAGGTAATTAAATTGTGAACGAAAGACATGTAAAGTAAGCGAAACATAAACGAACACTAAATAGATTTAGATTACAAATAACCCCATATATACATTTGTAAAATGCCACGAAACGTTGGTTTTTAAATAAGGAGGCTACAGTATTTTAAAATACTTAAATACCCTTTTTCAAATCCAACAGCACATCCTTCTCATCTCTTTTAAAATATGAAACGAATCGTTGTTGTAAAATTAGGGTTACAATCCGACTATTATAATCTCCTCATCAGGGTAAAATAAGACTCTACGAGTCAAAGTCAATAAAACCGTATTTGACACATTATCATCATCATGTCATCTAGTACAGAAATCTCACCTCGTACGATGACCACTAGATATATTATTATATAATAATAATGATCAGTACGGATACCTAATCTACGTACCTAACACACAACAATAGTAATGCGGACCCTAAGTCTACGCACACCTCGCAACTCATACGAACCTCAAGTCAACGTACGCACCCAGCAACCGATGCGGACATCTCGTCAATGCACCCGCACAACGATCGGTATAGACATCTCATCTCACACACAGCAACCGGTACGGACCTCCAGTCTCGTACTTGCCCAACAATAAGTATGAACACCTAATCTCGTACGCGCATCCAATATATAACTCGTATAATAATATAATTCTATGTCAATTCTACTATGATATGTAAATAGGACAGTTCTGCGTGGCATGACAGTACCGATGGTGTGTAGTGTAACATGCGAGTCTGTGATTGTGCAACATGACAATCATTAGCATTTGTGCTTGTATTCTACCAGTGTATCTACAATGATTATACTAAACAATACTAAAGAAATACGCTACATATCGGACTAATCTAAACATACATGGCATATATTTTAAACAAATCGAATGATATTATAAGCAATATGTTTCACAGGGGTTGTATACGCCATCCACCCAATTTTCACAACTCGAAGATATAATCTACACACAGTTTGCGATCGCGCTAATCGTATCCGACAATCGCCTTGCGCATCCTCGCAGCCTGAGAGGTCTCCGAAACGAAATCTGGCATTCATATAATCACGTAACGTGCATAAGAAACTATATCGGAACCGATATATCAAACAAAGGTCCATAGGTTAAAATTTATGACCAACAAAAATTAGACTAATGCTAACAATAAGGGATTACCTTCCCGGCATCGCTACTCAATCAAATCCACCAAAACCAGAATTATAAATACGGATACGCAATTTTCAAAATCGTAAAATATTGCCAAAATCACACTAAAACACTCACATATTTTGACTCAGGAATTATTAGAAAAAGTAGCATATACCAAATGCTTATTCTACTCATAAAACAAATCCAGACCAAGACTCACATGCAAATTAAAAAATTGGGCCGCCAATTTATTCCCATTTCCCGAAATTTGGCGGCCTGGACTTGGGGGTTTTGGTCCATACTTCTGTGGGTGTCTTCTGGTGATCCTATTAGGTCAATATTATATGCTAAATATTTTATAAGTGTCATAATTCATCCCAGATTTTATTTGAACACTAAAAACACTACAAAAACACCATTTGATGTGCAAGTTAAAAATAAAAAACTTAATACTTGACAAACTGAAAAAGATGAAGTTTTACTTATATGAATGGATCATAAATGAAGTCCAAGCTCAAGAGATGTCTACTGGATGCTCCTTAGAGTTGTGTTGATCTAAGCTTGTGCTCTTTAACAATTTGATGTGCAAGTTAATGAAAGGTTCAAAGTTTTTGAGTAAAAGAACTAAAGTTTGAGATGAAGGTTGAGGAGAAGTGTTTTTGTTCAGTTGGGAATGATAGGAATCATAAGGATTGTGAGAGAAAGAAGGAGGAGGTGTAAAGAATGAGTGTAGAGAAAGGAGGATGTGGAAGGAGGTAAGGTGGAGGTATAAGCATGAGGGTGTATGACATGGTATGATATATGTGAAGGCTTAACATCAATCTAACACATACCAAACCAACTCTCTCATTTAAACGAAATACATTTTGCAAATAAATATTTCCTACATATAAGTATCTTATACAAATAACTACATTTACAATTAAATACCAAAATCTTAATAAAACTATTTTTATCATTATTCAAAATTCTAAAATAACATTTAGATTTTTCTAAAATGGCACAATATCCCCTCCTTAAATAAATTCGGTTCCCGAATTTAAATTTAAACCCAAATCTTTAAAACATTTCTATACATCAAATCCACGGGGTTCCGAAGTTTCACACAAGCTCAAAATGTTACGTAATGTGTGATAACGGTCCAAATATCATATGTACAAGCAATCGCATCCAAGTGGATCGTGCACAAAAAGAGAAACTCTCATCGATAAAATATCATCAAAATCATGTGCCAATCATCGAAACTGAAATCCCAAAATATCATAATGTAAAGTGTATGTATATGGAATAAACGTGTGAAACCCAAATAACTGGAACTCCAACACCGTCATCTAACTACCCCAGCAACGATACTGTGTGTGATGTATGAAAAAGAAATCAAAATCAATGTACATACAAGAATACAACATCAATGCATCAAGTGTGCACCAAACAATACCAAGTGCATCAGGGTGCACAAATCAATATCAACATGTGCAACCAGTGTGCACAAAACCAATATCCAATGCATCTAGAATGCACAAAAATCTCAATCGAATGCATCTGGTGGGCATTAAAACAAAAGGCAATACTCTGCTCATCAAATATTGAGGCCAAAACAAAAGTGATGTCCAGTTTACCAAAATATCAAATCCAAATAAGGAGTGGTACTCAGATCACCCCAAAACACTAATCAAAACACAAATCAATGCAACTGACATTGAAGCGTACCTACTTCAACATTGAAAGATGCCAGGGCACCCGGAGCAGTCAGAGCAAGAACTCTCGCTTGCTCGCCGCTCACGGCCTGACGTCTTCTATCTCCGGATCCTTGTCCTCTTTGCATAGGACCACAATATTCTCTACCCATCCGATTCCCGGATGAAACTTGAGTAATCGTCGGTGGAGGGGGAAAGGAAAACGAAGCAGCGCGTCGGGTCGCTATCCTATTCTGACGCCTGGTAGGACAATTCCTGGCTTTATGACCGGGCCTCATACAATTAAAATACAACCGGATTGGCCTCTGCATCCTATCGGTGTCAAATGGCAGCTCATGAGGCTATCCACTCACATCACCACTCTCCTGCTCTACAGATGGAGTCTCAACTCAAGCCCACTTCGGCTCCGAAGCCGCTCCAATCTCAAAATAATGTTCCTCAATCTGCATGGCCGCATTTAATGCCTTTACGTAGGTATCAAAATGCTAAGCACCAACGAATAAAAACAGCTGCACAAATCTCTTAATCAGAATCACTTCCGTAGGAACCAAATAAAGAGCATATCGCGATAACTGGGTGAACTGAAGGTCATACTCGACTACCGTCATGTCCGGAGTCTTAACCAAAGACTTAAAACTACGTGCTCAGGCGTCTCTGACATTCTGAGGTAGGAATCGGGTCAAGAAAACCTTGGAAAACCTGTTCCAAGTCACAGGAGGAAGACCTACTGCTCGGCCTCTCTCGATCGAATCACACCAAGTCTGAGCAAGACCCTCATAAATTCTGGAAGCGACACGTCGATCGTCTCAATCACCGGAGTCATAATTGATCTCTGAGCACCATGTTGTACTAAAATCTCCGGAGCTGACTGGGTAACGACAGGTCTCTGGATCCGAATAGTCTCAGCTAACGACCCAATCAACCGATGTAGATCCTGAAAACTCGTCTCCAAACGAGAAATCCTATCAGAATACGGAGGATCAACAGGTTCCACTATCACTGGTGTACCATCCTGGTCAGTCCTTACCTCAGACAAGCATGTCCTGACCTCATCATGAACTGTAGCCCACCCGGCTCGTACAGTCCCTGATAGCATGGTGACTAGAACAAGAAACAAAAAAGAATCGGTTTCCGAATCACAAAGGAAAAGCGATGTGATGCCACTAATTTAGAAGGAAACAAGTGAATTATGAAAGAATTTGAAATAATTCCTAATGCTACTTAAGAGGAGTGTCATGTCGTAAATATACCATGGAAAATACGTACAGTACGCAACTCTACTTAAGCTACCTACTCCATCATATCAAGGGTAGCCTATAATTAGAAAGGTCAGGGTTAAGACCCCCAATGTTAAGTCCAAGTTCCGCAAGGTCAAGTCCAGGTCTTAAATATGCCGCGGAACATACGTACAGTACGTTACTCTACTCAAGATACCTCTCCATCAATCAGGGTCAGCCTATGTAATGAAGGTTCAGGTTTAATACCTCCTGTCCAAGTCTAAGTTCCGTAAAGTCAAGCCTAGGTTCCGAAATATTTACGCTCCAGACTCCACATAGTCAAACCTAAACTCGAACAAAGGTTAAACTTAGCGCTCTGATACCAACTTTGTCACGACCCGAAATATTAGCTCGTGACCAGCACTAAAATCACGCAACGTCTAAAGGCATAACGTAATTCAAGAAAGCTGAAACCCAAAAATCTAAATCTTTAAAGAAATAAAAGAGGTGCAATTTTGAAATAAGGCATAATGAAGAAAAGTGTTTTCTTAAATGCATAGAAAAGGGAATATGAAAATGCAAGTTTATCCTACTCGTTGTAAAACATGTTCGTCTTTTAAAAATTTGGGCAGCACCTCTCTTGTATATTTTGATCCAAAACCATAAATACAAGATAATATAAAAGGCATCCCCAAGCGGGAGCTAGCTCTTCGCCAAACGGCGGATTCACAACCATGCAAATAATAAAACAAGTATACGACGCTCAACGGCGAAGATCAACACAAAAAAATAATGAATAAAGCAAGACATCAACCCAGAAAGCAAACATAAAACACATCGCTCAAGTCTCGCAACTACAAGTCTTTCTAAGTCTTACTATTTATACAAATACTAGTTTTGATTGATAGAGTTGACTAGATGCAAATAAATAATAAATACAATAGTGGCACGATCCGATATGTACCACCTACCAAAGCAAATCACCCAAAAGCAAGCTGTGTGCCAACGATACCGCTACCGATCCATGCGATCAACCTGCGAGAACTGTGGCACAACGGGGGTGAGTTGCCAACTCGTGAGTAGAAAACATCAACAGGTAGAAATCGAATAAAATAACGATTTCCTAGGTCAACTTGATCATAAAGGTAATACTATGATATCTAAGGTGACCGTATGTAAATATGTACCAACAATAAATAAATGCAAGTATGCAAATGACACACCAAAACATGTAACCTGAGTGTCCAACACCGACACTCGAAATATCATGAAACCCGTGTCCGGCATCGACATGTAAATCCTCATATCTCAGGCTCCGGCTATCCGGACTGGCCTGTATCCATCTCATGACTCTGGTCGGTATCCTTCGGATAATCTCCAGGTCCAAAATACTATCACTGGTAGGTAGTGCTTCCCTGCCAGGCTCAACGCCATCATCTGCGACCATCTTGCCCCGGGGTACCTCACCGGGTCCACCATGCACCCGCAGACGGTTCCTCCTCCTCCTCCTCGAATCGGGTGTATGATATCGCTCAAGAGCCGAGAAAACTTATGGTGGACTATGCAAATATCATATTAAGAGAAACCTTTTTTTAAAAACAATACATACTTTATTTTGAAATAACCACGGTTCTCAATCCAGAAATCTCATGAAAACAGCATATCTCGAATGCGTAAAATCATAAAGCATGATGTGTGCGACATATAACAGAAATATAAGCATACTGTATATAATGCAATATGGAACAGTAATATGCACATATCAAGGGAAACCACTCTTTAAAATGAATCAAGTTTTAAAATATATCCTGCGGTTCCCAATTTCTCCAAGTTCAAATGCAACATCGTATAAAGGTGTATATGTAACTATAGAAAGTAAGTTATGCAAAAAGTCATATCATGATGCAGCAATTCTACTGTATAGTGACATGGCAATTATCGATGATGAAGTGTATGAGCCGGCCAATATGTGTAAGTGTGACATACGTATCATCGATAATGGTGCAGGTGTACTAGCACAGGTATATGAAATGCAATAGTAATGACATGAACGTAGTATAAAATAAATCGGCAGCTAAAAGGTAAAAGGTATACGTATCTGACATGACCGAGTCGATGAATCTATCAATCGGCCTCCACTAGTCAAGGGTATGGATCAATCATCAATAAACTCATCACGTACGGTAACTCATCGTATGGCGTTATAAAATAATTTAGGATCCTAACAACCTATGTGACAAGGAGGGTACGGATGTCACGTCTCGTACGGCTTAACTCACAAGATCACAACATTATATACACACACACACACACACACACCTATCTCTCAGGTCCCATCCATATCAATCTTAGATCATAGGACTGGCAAAAGTATCAATTATCACATATCGACTCATATCCGTATACCAACATATCATCAAGTTATCATATCACATCGTATTTTCTTTTCATCACATTAAGTCAAATTTTATATATACATTCTACTTTATTAATCTAGTTTCATGTTACGCTAAACTCAATGCTTATTCTAGTGTAATTACCTATCTATAAGTCGTAATTCGCTTTCACTTTTCATATCCCTAAAGCTTTCTCATATCTCAATATATATATTCAATCACTAATATTATCATTAACTATCTTTTAAACTATATCCTAGTTTCCTAATCTAGGTTTCTACGACTATATCCTATAGATCGGTTTCCATTTAATATTTGCGGGGTGCTATACGCCATCCACCCGACTTCCCCCATAGATATAGATCTACTCACCTGGTTCTTGCACGCCGAAGTCGATGACGCTATGCTCCGTCGTCTCGGAATCCACGGGAAGGTACCTACAATAATACACAATCGAAATCTCTATTATCAAGTTCCGAAATCCAATACGGCACGCGCATTGCTTATAGGTTAGAACCTATAGCTTGCGCGTACAAAATCAACCAAACAACCCTTGTTGTTGACGTACAAACGCCAAACAACCCAAAACAATATAAAATACCGAAACCCAAGTTTCAAATCGCAAAACACGAAAACAACAACCTAGGAAAACCACTCCCAGATTTCACTATAGGGCAAACTAAGGGATTTTGCATATAGGGTTAGTCTAGATATCACATGAGGGAACTACCAACCAAAACTCACCCACTTTTGCCATGACCAGGCCGCAAATTGCGGCCTGGGGGAATTAATGTGCGGCCAGAAATTGAAGGGAGAGGCTCAGGTTTCCAGGGTTGATTCATGGTTGCCTGCACGTCTCACTGTCAAGGGAACTTTCTTTACAAAGGTCTCGGGTCATCACAGATCTCTAAATACCATCGCTAAATCCACAAAAACCCGATATCGACAAATCTAAAGTTCGTATTTTGGGGTTTGGTCACTGGTCCAGGTCAAGAATCGATCTTTAAGGTCTTGTAAACATCCACTAGGCATCACCCAACCCATACAACACTCAAACCCTTCTTTAGGAATTTCAACTTCACCATTACACACTAAATCAACTCCTAACTATACTAGAATGCTAGGAAAATATAAACTAAACTAATTGAAGGGAATTTTACTTCAATTGAGCAACTCAAGAAAAACCCTAGCTGCCCCAAGTCATCAAAATCCATCTTTTCTTGGTCCAAAGTATAGAGAGTGAAGAGGGGATCAATTTTAATGAAAGGGGTTTAGGGTTTGGATGAAGGATTTGAGATGGTTTCTTGGGGTGAAGGTGGAGGGAAGGTGAAGATGAAGAAGGAGAAGAAGAAAAGAAATGTGAAGGAAAATGTGACTGCCCCTCTCTCTCTCTTCTTTTATTCTCACCCTCTCTCTCACTCTTTTACCCTTTCTCATTTCTTTCTTTTCTTTTTAATACCAAAACACATAATATCCTAAATACCACACAAGGAAACAACATGTATTCAAAACATAACATGACATCGTGCACTAGCCATGGAAAACTGTAGAAACACGGATTTGGCTTAATCGCGATTAGCAGTGCACTAATCGGGTTTTGTCCAAACTGCATATAATAAACTTTTAAAAATGCCGAATCCGATAAATATATTTTTAAATGAATAAATTATTTTAAATCTCCAATTATTTTACAATTTTTGGTATATATTTATACCTTTTTACGAAAACCCCAATTTCGCAAATCGGGTAGTTTTCGCGAAATATATTATTTTAATATTAAATTCAAAAAATAATATTTTATATTTTCTGAAATGTTACAATCTTCCCCCCTTAAAGAAATTCGGTCCCCGATTTTAAATTTAAACCCCCAATACTAAAATATTTCAGCAATCAACTCAAATCAACGGGGCTCCGAAATCATGAAAGATATAGAAAGCCGCAGCGCATCACGTGCGACTGAAGACGAATATAAAACTCAAAATCGAACTCCGTCAAGCGTCACGCAAATCATCGGATTTGCACGTATATTATCGGAGTTACAGTGGAGATACAGACTTCGAAATTCACTACTGAAATCCAATATGCACAATCAATACTATAATACATATATAGCACGCATCCTTGGAAAAATCTTAAACCGAATAAAACACATGCAAAATCTTTTGAGTTGCCGTGTGATGCGTAACTCATGACACAAGGGGCGGACGCTCATTGTAAAGTATTAAATATACTTATATATGTTTTTGCTCAAATTATACGTTCCGCCGTCTTGAAATATCCCAAAAAGGTTTTCCTTTATAAACGTTTGTGCCGCTCGCGGACACGTAGGAAACAGTGAGACAATAGATCCTTTTTGAAAACCTCTTGTTAAACTTTTTAATGCATGCAAAATACTCAGGTACTGTCCTCAGATCAGTCATGTTTGGCTACTACACAATATAGTGCCCAACATGAAAACAAGGTGCTCAAAAGCAAAATCAGCCTCAAAAGGCGTATCCAACAACCACATGCGTCTGGTGCGCACGAAAATCAAATCCAACACAGGTGCCACAATACGCACAAAGCAAAACTAAGTGCAACGGGTGTGCACGAAAGTATCTGTCCAGTGCAACGGGTGTGCACGACAACAATATCTGGTGCATCTATTGTGCACGAAAATCTCAATCGTGTGCATCCGGTGTGCACAAATCACATCCCATATCATGCACGAATGAAATCTAAATCAAGTGCATTCAGTATGCACGAAACCCAAAACCAAGCGCCTAATATGCGCAAAATCCAAATCAAACGTGTCAGGTCCGTAAAAAGCATTTAGTGCAATAGTATGTACGAAAAATATAAGTCTGGTGTAACAAATGTACAAAAATACAAATCTAGTGCATCAAATGCACGAAATACAAACAATGCTCCAATACGTAAAAAGTAATACCGAGTGTACCAAGGTGTATAAAGTCATAAACGTGTGCAACTGCGTGCACAAAACACGTATCAATGCACTGCAAGCGCATACAAGCTATATCGAGTGCAAAATCAAATCGAGTGCGTACCACATGCACAAAATCAAATCAACTGTATGAAATCCAGGAAATCATAAACATGTGCAGCCAAGGCACAAAATCAATATCGAGTGCAATATATATGCACAAATCATAAACCAACACAACGGTGTATAAAAACATATATCAAGTGCAATAACTATGCACGAAAATGTAATGACCCAGTAGGTGCAGCAGTGGTGCATGAAATCGATACCATAAAACTCATTATCAAAACTCAAATCCAAGCGATATAAGCGTGATACTTGGATCACAACCGCAAATCGCAACAAATGACATTGAGATATACCTCCTACAATGTCGAAAAATATTGGTGCGCCCAAAACTGGCAGAGCAAGAACATCCGCTTGCCTCCTGCTCACGGTCTGGCATTCTCTGTCTCTGGGTCCTCATTTCTCTGTGGATTACCAATCTCGCAATCCATAGGCTCATCGGTTCAGTCAGGTGTGCTAACGGAAACGATTCCGCTCTGGCACTTTTCTGATCGTCTCTTGGCCAATTAATATGACCACTCGTAAAGCAGCACGTCACTGGCGTCGGCCTTTGGTCCTCTGAATATACATCACACATCTGATCCTGGGTGCAAATCTTATTGCAGCAGTGTCCTGGAAGAAACCCACTCAGGGTCTCTTCCGATCTTACCTATGCCGAACTATACGGAGGCTGGTACTCTTACAAAATCTTTTCTCGCTTTCTGGACATCTGCATTCTTAGCACAGCTTTTCCTCGGGAACTGGTCGTATCTCACGCCTTTGTATACATATCAGATCTCTAATCTCAACGGGGAGTAGCAACAGCTCGTTGACATCTCGCACGAACCTCTTATTCCACTCGTCTTTATTATCGTCTGCTTCGACGTCACGTCATGCTATCCGCGTACTGCAATTGTCTCGGCCACCGTCAATCCGGAGTCTCTCACACGGACTCGAAATCACGAACTCGGTATTTTCATCACTCTGTAGAAGATCTCTAGCTGAACACGTCCTCGGGAACTCGTCCATACCATCGGAGGAATACTCAATACTCGTCCGTTCTCGATCAATTTGCAACGTATCTGGGTGAGGTCCTCTATCTGAAGCTGGTCCACTTACTGGTCTCCTATCACATGATATCCAGACGACGTTAAACTTTTCATTCGATTTGTCAAAGTCCCATAATTCCCCGAAAGCTCAACACCTAAGCACAGTTTAACAATATCTAGTACATGCCACGGTACTTATGGACCAACCGTAGAAGGGCAAACCAAAGCCTCACTAATAGCACTGCTAAACTGCCGCAAACCCTAAGGTTCAAAAGCGGTTCCATGGTCATCATGTCGAGTTAGGGTTTCATTCTTCTAGAGAGTCCACAGAATTACTTGCATGTTCTTCCGAATACTTTAATCTTGGAAAATTGGGTTTCTGACATTCGTTCAAACTTTTAACTTCGTCTAGACAATATGTGAATACCCTTCGTCTCTTAACTCAAGATAGATTAGCTATCATCTTTCGTATCTCTGCCTGAAAGCTCCAGCGATCTCAGCTCGTAAGCGCTGGAAGCGACATCACATCAATCTCAGCAACAGCTGGGTCATCTGTCTACACGGTAGACGACATCAAAAATCTCTGAGGTATGCTGTACATCAATAGTCCCCTCATAACTGGCAGCCTCTATCGACGTCCCGATCATACGGTGCAACGCCGAACACTCGCCTCAAACGAGAAGTCACAACACAAATACAAAATCGAGACGTTCTCGTGTCACCAGAAAACACGATGGTCAGTCCTCGTCCATGACGGGCTCGTCCTGACCGCAACACTAGCAGCAGCTCAATCTGCGCTCAAACCATGATGATGGGAACCTCAAGCATGTATCGATGAAACCATATCAATGGAATGAAAGGAATCAACAGATCCCAAAATGAATACATGATCATAAGGAGGAATGGAATCAATAAGAGTATGATCATGGAAACAAATAGAATCAAAGATCTCAATATATGTACATACTAAGGTTTCTTAAGTGGAGTATCGTATCGTAAATATGCCGCGGAACATACGTACGGTACGTTACTCTACTCAAGATACTTACTCTATCAATCAGGGTTGGCCTATGTAACGAAGGTTCGGATTTAATACCCCTTGTCCAAGTCTAAATTCCGTAAAGTCAAGCCTACGTTCCGAAATATTTACGCCCCAGATTCCACATAGTCAAACCTAAACTCGAACAAAGGTTAAATCTAGCACTCTGTTACCAACTTTGTCACGACCCGAAATATTAGCTCGTGACCAGCACTTAAATCATGCAACGTCTAAAGGCGTAACGTAATTCAAGTAAGCTGAAACCCAGAAATCTAAACCTTTAAAGAAATAAAAGAGGTACAATTTTGAAATAAGGCATAATGAAGAAAAGTGTTTTCTTAAATGCATAGAAAAGGGAACATGAAAATGCAAGTTTATCCTACTTGTTGTAAAATATGTTCGTCTTTTAAAAATTTGGGCAGCACCTCCCTTGTATATTTTGATCCAAAACCACAAATACAAGATAATATAAAAGGCATCCCCAAGCGGGAGCTAGCTCTTCGCCAAACGGCGGATTCACAACCACGCAAGTAATAAAACAAGTATACGACGCCCAACGGCAAAGATCAACACAAAAAAATAATGAATAAAGCAAGACATCAACCCAAAAAGCGAACATAAAATCCATCGCTCAAGTCTCGCAACTACAAGTCTTTCTAAGTTTTACTATTTATACAAATACTAGTTTTGATTGATGGAATTGACTAGATACAAATGAATAATAAATACAATAGTGGCACGATCCGATATGTACCACCTACCAAAGCAAATCACCCAAAAGCAAGTTGTGTGCCAACGATGCCGCTACCGATCCATACGGTCAACCTGCAAGAACTGTGGCACAACGGGGGTGAGTTGCCAACTCGTGAGTAGAAAACATCAACAGGTAGAAATCGAATAAAATAACGATTTCCTAGATCAACTAGATCATAAAGATAATACTATGATATCTAGAGTGACCGTATGTAAATATGTGCCAACAATAAATAAATGCAAGTATGCAAATAGATATAGTCCAATAATATAATCAATGCCAACATACATGTCGATCTCGTCCACTCGAAACATCGTAATAGCATATGCATGTAAATATATGAGGATATCAAGAATGTGTGTGTCCATCAATAACACACCAAAACATGTAACCTGAGTGTCCAACACCGACACTCGAAATATCATGAAACCCGTGTCCAGCATCGACACGTAAATCCTCATATCTCAGGCTCCGGCTATCCGGACTGGCCTGTATCCATCTCATGACTCCGGTCGGTATCTCCGGATAACCGCCAGGTCCAAAATACTATCACCGGTAAGTAGTGCTCCCCTGCCAGGCTCAACGCCATCATCTGCGGCCATCTTACCCCGGGGTACCTCACCGGGTCCACCATGCACCCGCAGACGGTTCCTCCTCCTCCTCCTCCTCCTCCTCGAATCGGATGTATGATATCGCTCAAGCGCCGAAAAAACTCATGGCGGACTATACAAATATCATATCAAGAGAAACCGGTTTTTTTTAAAACAATACATACTTTCTTTTAAAATAACCATGGTTCTCAATCCAGAAATCTCATGAAAACAGCATATCTCGAATGCATATAATCATAAAGCATGATGTATGCGACATATAACAGAAATATAAGCATATCTGTATATAATGCAACATGGAACAGTAATATGCACATATCAAGGGAAAACCGCTCTTTAAAATGAATCCAATTTTAAAATATATCCTGCGGTTCCCAATTTCTCTAAGTTCAAATGCAACATCGTATAAAGGTGTATATGTAACTATAGAAAGTAAGTTATGCAAAGAGTCATATCATGATGCAGCAATTCTATTGTATAGTGATATGGAAATTATCGATGATGAAGTGTGTAAGCCGGCCAATATGTGTAAGTGTGACATACACATCATCGATAATAGTGCAGGTGTACTAGCACAGGTATATGAAATGCAATAGTAATGACATGACGTAGTATAAAATAAATCGGCAGCTAAAAGATAAAAGGTATACGTATCTAACATGACCGAGTCGGTGAATTTATCAATCGGCCTCCTCTAGTCAAGGGTATGGATCAATCATCAATAAACTCATCACGTACGGTAACTCATCGTACGGCGTTATAAAACAATTTAGGATCCTAACAACCTATGTGACAAGGAGGGTACGGACCTCACGTCTCGTACGGCTTAACTCACAAGATCACAACATTATCCATATATATATATATATATATATATATATATATATATATATATATATATATATATACCTATCTTTCAAGTCCCATCCGTATCAATCTCAGATCATGGGACCGGCAAAGGTATCAATTATCACATATCGACTCGTATCCGTATACCAACATATCATCAAGTTATCATATCACATCATATTTTCTTTTCATCACATTAAGTCAAATTTTATATATACATTCTACTTTATTAATCTAGTTTCATGTTATGCTAAACTCAATGCTTATTCTAGTGTAATTACCTATCTATAAGTCGTAATTCGCTTTCACTTTTCATATCCCTAAAGCTTTCTCATATCTCAATATATATATTCAATCATTAATATTATCACTAACTATCTTTTAAACTATATCCCTAGTTTCCTAATATAGGTTTTTACGACTGTATCCTACAGATCGGTTTCCATTTAATATTTGCGGGGGTGCTATACACCATCCACCCGACTTCCCCCATAGATATAGATCTACTCACCTGGTCCTTGCTCGACGAAATCGATGATGCCATGCTCCGTCGTCTCGGAATCCACGCGAAGGTACCTACAATAATACACAATCGAAATCTCTATCAATATCAAGTTCCGAAATCCAATACGGCACGCGCATTGCTTATAGGTTAGAACATATTGCTTGCGCGTACAAAATCAACCAAACAACCCTTGTCGTTGACGTACAAATGCTAAACAACCCAAAACAATATCAAATACCAAAACCCAAGTTTCAGAATCGCAAAACACAAAAACAGCAATCTAGGAAAACTACTCCCAGATTTCACTATAGGGCAAACTAAGGGATTTTGTATATAGGGTTAGTCTAAATATCACATGAGGGAACTACCAACCAAAACTCACCCACTTTTGCCATGACCAGGCCGCAAATTGCGGCCTGGGGGAATTAATCTGCGGCCAGAAATTGAAGGGAGGGGCTCAGGTTTCCAGGGTTGATTCATGGTTGCCTGCACGTCTCACTGTCAAGGGAACTTTCTTTACAAAGGTCTCGGGTCATCCCAGATCTCTAAATACCATCGCTAAATCCACAAAAACCCGATATCGACAAATCTAAAGTTCGTATTTTGGGGTTTGGTCACTGGTCCAGGTCAAGAATCGATCTCTAGGGTCTTGTAAACATCCACTAGGCATCACCCAACCCACACAACACTCAAACCCTTCTCTAGGAATTTCTAACTTCACCATTACACACTAAATCAACTCCTAACTATACTATAATGCTAGGAAAACATAAACTAAACTAAGTGAAAAGAATTTTACCTCAATTGGGCAACTCAAGAAAAACCCTAGCTGCCCCAAGTCATTAAAATCCATCTTTTCTTGGTCCAAAGTGTAGAGGGTGAAGAGGGGATCAACTTTAATGAAAGGGGTTTAGGGTTTGGATGAAAGATTTGAGATGTTTTCTTGGGGTGAAGGTGGAGGGAAGATGAAGATGAAGAAGGAGAAGAAGAAAAGAAATGTGGAGGAAAATGTGGCTGCCCCTCTCTCTCTCTTCACTTATTCTCACCCTCTCTCTCACTCTTTTACCCTTTCTCATTTCTTTCTTTTCTTTTTAATACCAAAACACATAATACCCTAAAACCCACACAAGGAAACAACGTGTAATCAAAACGTAACATGACATCGTGCATTAGCCATGGAAAACTGTAGAAACACGGATTTGGTTTAATCGCGATTAGCAGTGCACTAATCGGGTTTTGTTCAAACTGCATATAATAAACTTTTAAAAATGCCGAATCCGATAAATATATTTTTAAATGAATAAATCATTTTAAATCTCCAATTATTTTACAATTTTTGGTATATATTTATACCTTTTTACGAAAACCCCAATTTCGCAAATCGGGTAGTTTTCGCGAAATATATTATTTTAATATTAAATTCCAAAAATAATATTTTATATTTTCTGAAATGTTACACATAACATAAGCAGTAATATGAATGTATCAATATAACCACATATATACATTTGTAAAATACCACGAAACATTATTTTTTAAATAAGGAGGCTGCAGTGTTCTAAAATACGTAAATACCCCTTTTCAAATCTAACAGCACATCATTCTCATCTATTTTAAAATATGAAACGAATCGTTGTTGTAAAATTAGGAGTTACAATCCGACTATTATAATCTCCTCATCAAGGTAAAATAAGATTTCACGACTCAAAGTCAATAAAGCCGTATTCGGCAAATCATTATCATCATGTCATCCAGTACAGAAATCTCACCTCGTACGATGACCATTAGATATATCATTATATAATAATAATGATCAGTACGGATATCTAATCTACGTACCCAACACACAGCTATAGTAATGTGGACTCCAAGTCTACGCACACCTCGCAACTCATACGGGCCTCAAGTCAGCGTATGCATCCAACGACCGATGCGGACATCTCGTCAACGCACCCGCACAACGATCGATACGGACATCTCATCTCACGTACACACACGGCAACCAGTACGGACCTCCAGTCGCGTACTTTCCCAACAATAAGTACGAACACCTAGTATTATACGCGCATCCAATATAACTTGTATAATAACATAATACTATTATAACGTCAATTCTACTATGATATGTAAATAGGATAGTTCTGCGTGGTATGACAGTATTAATGATGTGTAGTGTAATATGCGGGTCTGTGATTGTGCAATATGGCAATCATTAGTATTTGTACTTGTGTTGTACCAGTGTATCTACAATGATTCTACTAAACGATACTAACGGAATACATTATATATCGGACCAATCTAAACATACACTACATATATCTTACACAAATCGAATGATATTATAAGTAATATGTTTTACGGGAGGGCTATACGCCATCCATCCGATTTTCCCCACTCGTGGATATAATCTACTCACAGTTTGTGATCGCGCTAATCGTATTCGACAATTGCCTTGCGCATCCTCGCTGCCTCGGAACTCTCCGTAACGAAACCTAACATTCATATAATCACGTAACGCATATAAGAAACCATATCGGAACCGATATATCGAACAAAGGTCCATAAGTTAAAACCTATGACCAACAAAAGCTAGGCGAATGCTAACAATAAGAGATTACCCTCCCGGCATCGCTACTTAATCAAATCCACCAAAACCAGAATTATAAATACGGATACGCAAGTTTCAAAACCGTAAAATATCGCCAAAATCACACTAAAACACTCCCAGATTATTAGAAAAAGTAGCATATACCGGAGGCTTATTCTACTCATAAAACAAATTCAGACCAAGACCCACACCCAAATTAAAAAATTGGGCCGCCGATTTATTCCCATTTCCTGCAATTTGCGGTCTGGACTTGGGGGTTTTGCTCCATGCTTCTGTGGGTGTCTTCTAGTGATTCTACCACATCAATACTATATGCTAAATATTTTATAAGTGTCCTAATTCATCCCAGATTTTATTTGAACACTGAAAATACTACAAAAACACCATTTTTCTGACATCAATCATAAAAATCAGAAACTTAAAATTTGACAAACTGAAAAAGATGAAGTTTTACTTAAATGAATGGATCACAAATGAAGTCCAAGCTCGAGAGATGTGTTGATCGTAGCTTGTACTCTTTAATAATTTGATATGCAAGTTAATAAAAGGTCCAAAGTTTTTGAGTAAAATAACTAAGGTTTAAGGTGAAGGTTGAGGAGAAGTGTTTTTGTTCAGTTAGAAATGATAGGAACAATAAGGATTATGTGAGAAAGAAGAAGGAGGTGTAAAGAATGAGCGTGGAGAAAGACGGAGGTGAAGGTGTAAGCATAAGGGTGTATGATATGGTATGATATGTGTGAAGCTTTAACATCAATGTAACATATACCAAACCCATTATCTCATTTAAACAAAATACATTTTTCAAATAAATACCTCCCACATATAAGTACCTTATACAAATAACTGCATTTACAATTAAACACCAAAATCTTAATAAAAATCTTTTTATCATTATTCAAAATTCTATTTTAACATTTAAAAAATTCTAAAATGTTACAAAGACTGGCTTTTGGATAGTCAAAAATCAATAAAGACTTTTAATTGGGATAGGACGCTGCATATATTTGGATCATGAAAAATTATCAACCCGCTTTTAGATAAAATATCACATACAAAACGACATATTCAAAAGGGTATTATCGTCATACAAAAATACAGAACACGAGAGGAAATGTTTATGAAAAAACATGGTAAAATGTAGGCACAATAAAAAAGGATGACCAGTAATTCGAGCTCAACGATGATAGTACAGTGAGCAAGGTAAACGAATCTAAGGAAACATTACATATTTCATTTATCTATTAAACAAGCTATGTATACAAATTTGGACGATCTGCTACATATTCTACCACATGCTTCCCTTCTTTCGCACCTTAACATATTAACCTTTTTTTTTTCTGTATATCCGCTGCAAAGTAACCACCTTTGGTAAACATCGACGGGCTCTATAAATTCAATTATCTAACCATCAACCGATCAGAAAGCCTTGTAAAAAAGGGACGGACCGATGGCTACCCATTTCCGTGATTTGTTAGATGTCAATTTAAGGGGGAAAAAACTGCCGAGGGTATTAAAGTGCAACAGGGAGGAAACTTCAAGAGACTATGAAGCAGGGCAGCAGACCAGTGAGATGATGCCAAGTCAGCTTCAAACAAGCAGATGTGGGCCCCATTTTCCGACGTACAATACATGGTATATCTATATTGTATTAAATCTATAAATAAATACTAACTTGTTGTATGGCAGAACCCTAAACCCTCTCCAATGGCGTCGCCGCTTCCCCCCTCCTCATGACTCCTGCTCTCTTCTCTCATTAATCTTTTTAGGGTTTTGATTTATTTAGATTTTTCTCTTTGCTAGATTTCTTGAGGCTTGATTTTGCCAGAACAAGCTCCCTTTCGTCATCCTCTTCATTTTTTCATTCCTTTAGCGCAGAAAAGATCTCACCTTTAATCATTATTGTCTTTTCTTGAATCCCCAATAACTCGGAAATGCCACTAGGTCAAAGAGTTGGAGATAAAACCGACTCCAGCTACTGTGGAGTCGAGACCGAGTTCGATGACGACATGCTGCAGGTCCTCAATCACAATCTCGCTGGGGGATTCGATTTCGTGCTGGCTCCTTTGGTAGTTTCGATCTCTTATTTACCTCCTCCTTATTATTTTTTGTGTGTGGAAATTTCGAACCTTTTGAGCTGCATTTAAGATGTTTGATGAATGTTTCCAATGGGTTAGTACCAAAATAACAACTTTTGGCTTAAATTAATCATCTTTTTCTCATATGATGCTTTTTGGACTGTTTTTTCTCGAATCCCAGAAGATTTATGAGATTGAGGAACAAATTTAACATTATAGATGGCCTATTTATTATCTGTCGTTTAGAAAATTGTCGGTGTTTGAGTTGCATTCAAGTTGTTCGATGAATTACCCAAACAGGGTTTGGACTCAATAAGCAACCTTTAGATTAGCTTAATCATCTTTAGTTAAATTTGATGCTCTGCTTTGATTTGAGAAGCTTTTTATTGTTTCAGAACTTATGCAACCAGCGTCTCGAAAAGTTTAATAAGAAAATGCCAAGATGCGCCACATACTGCCATGCATCAGATTGCTTGTTTATGAATTGAGAAGTCCTACATGGTTTAATGGTCATGCAATAAAGTTCTTGGTTATTGTCTCATACCTCAATCACAATGGTGGCCAGTTTGCCATTCACATGATGGCCTAGTAGCCTAACTTTTGTGCGAATTGTCAGTAAGCTCACCGACATTAATGTGGTGTTGGTATTTTAAAGATAGGTAAACTCTGGTTGGTTGTTTCACCTTCATTTACCACACTTACGTTATTGTCATCAATCTATATATTTTTATATTCATTGTATTAGAATTTTTTTAATAATAGCCGCCTCATAATTATTTCGATGTCTCAAGACTTGACCAATATTATGCTGATCGATCTGTATATTTTTATTCGTTACAGCACTAAAACATTTCATAATTGCTGTATAAGTTTTTAGCAATGTCATATAGAGGATCGAGGTTTTCTCGAAGCCCAGAAGATTCAGAAGATTGAAGAACAAAATTAACATTATAGATGTCATAGTTAGTTTTCCATTAGAAAATTGTAGGTTTTTTAGTTGCATTCGAGGTGTTTGATGAATGTCTCAAATAGGTTTTGGATTCGATGAGCAACTTTAGTATAAATTAATCATCTTTAGTTCAATTTGATGCTTTCCGGACTTGAATTACCCCGGCTTTGATTTGAGCAGTTTTTAATGTTTGAGAATTTATGCAACTAGCATCTGGAAAAGTTTGGAAAGAAGTGCTAAGACGCGCTGGCGTGATGCATATTGTCATGCAGCAAATTGCTTGTTTATGAATTTAAAAGTCCTATATGGTTTAATGGTCATGCAATAAAGTACTTGGTTGTTGTCTCATACCTCAATCACAATGGTGGCCAATTAGCCAGTCACATAATGACCCAGCAGCCTAACTTTTATGTGAATGGTCAGTAAGCTCACTGACATCAATGGAATGTTGGCATTTTGAAGGTAAACACTGGTTGTTTCACCTTAATTTACCTCACTTAAATTATTTTAATCGACTTATATATTCATCGTAATATATAGCCACTTCATTATTATAATGATGGCTGAAGACTTCGCTAACATTACATTGATTGATCTTTTCTTTTTTAATTGTTACAATACATTCACGCTACATAAGTTTTTAACAATGTCATATAGATGATCGAGGTTTTTGGGTGAAGATAATGGTGAAGTCTTGAATTTTAATCGCATGTTACTCTCAATCTGAATAGGTCATATGGTGGCTAATTAGCCAATCACATCTGTAGTCAGTTTGTCTATCTCCTGTTGTGAATGGTCAGTAAGATCACCAATATAAATGCAGTGTTGGGTATTTCTGGGGAAGCATGACTTGCTTCTTTTGGATACTTATCACGTAAATATTTTTATCATTGCTAGTTAATATTGAGTCTAATGGACCAATGGCCCTTAGTTTTATTACTTTGACCCATAATTACCAATGCCGTGTAGTCAGGACCAGGCTTTCTTTTTTAATTACCCGGTGACAAAGGGTGCATGTTTTTTGGGTGAGGATTTTGTCACTTCAATTCAGTAAATTGCATGATAGCCACCTATAGGCAGTAACATAATGTCCTGGTTGTTTTTTTAATATCTGATTGATTACTGTGCTTGCCAATAATATTGCAGTCTTTGTTTTTTCTGAGGAAATTGGGTTTCTGTTATCCATCTCATTGTCTTAATTTTCAGTTTGCAAATATGTAAGGTTGTGAAGCAAAAGGTTTTGGTACTGGTTACTAGGTTAATGACCACTATTTTCTCTTATTGGAGGACTGGAAACAATTTTCTTGAAATAATTCTCTTTACTAGATTGAAAGAACTGAATAAGGAATTATATATATATATATATATATATATATATATATATATATATATATAGAGAGAGAGAGAGAGAGAGAGAGAGAGAGAGAGAGAGTAATGGAGGAAAGAGGCCATAGGAGGGAATTTCCTCCTATGGCGTCGAAAAAATACGCCCTCCATCGTGTTTTCCGATGATCGGAATCCATCATCTTCATCGTTATCATCTAAGATGTGGGTACGCCAAATTTCATGTCATTCTACAACTTTTTCAACGTTGATTTAGCAATGTAAAAAGTTCTATTGTTGGTAAACCGTTAATTTTGAACCCACTAATTCAACGGTGAAAAAGTTGTAGAATCACATGAAATTTGGTGTACCCATATCTTAGATGATAACGATGAAGATGATGGGTGCCGATCGTCGGAAAACACGATGGAGATTGTATTTTTTCGACGCCATAGGAGGAAATTCCCTCCTATGTAATCTTTCCTCCATTATTCTCATATATATATATATATATATATATAACGCTGCGCAAGAAAGCAGTCATAATCTGCATCCGGAGTTTATGGGATACATTAAATTACCTGATTTTGTCCTGCGATCCAAATTTCCATAGTTCTGCAGCATCAGAGGAAGCGATTGCAAAGCCTCGCCATTCTATTGTTCTGAACAACTCTGCCATTAAATTAAGTGTTATCTTAATACCATTGATGCAGTAAACTATTCAAATCACACTTGTTCAATCTCTTAACCCATAATTTCATTGATCTTACTTTAAAATTAAGGTTCATATCTTATCAATTGACAAGGTACTTTTTTCTGGGAAATTGTTCTATGCGTGTTTCCTTTTCTTTTCGTTTGTCAGAAACATGATTTATTGCTGGTAATTAAAACAAGAAAATCATTACTCTCATCTTAGCTTAGAAATGAACAAAGCATTATTTACCTTCTGAACCTCAATTCTCCATAGATTCTGTATAGAAGCAAGAATTTGGAAATAATGCATTCACAGCAACTCTAAATAAACTGCTGATATATTGATCTCAATCATTGTGTATCAAAGTGCTGCATGGTATCCAAGTGCTTCTGCATTTCTCCACATGTGCTTTGCTCTTGTCAATGTTTATGCTTTTCCAACTCGATACAGGTTGAGCCAAGCTATAGGCCTAGTTTAGCCAAAGCAGATGCCAATGGAAGCTCAGTTATTCCTTTTGCATCTTCAGATTTAATCCTTAGCCCCTCACAATGGAGTAGTCATGTCGTTGGTATGTATCCATTTTACATTTATTTATCGTTGAATGATCATAGTTCTCTCTATTTTTTTTGTAAATACAAATATCAATATAAAAGCAGTAACCATTGGTCGGTATATAATTATACTTTTGAGAAATCAAAGGTGGATCATCTTGCATTGAGAAGTTCTCTTCTGAAATACTCATTTTGTCAGTACCTAGTAGTTGTCTGGCTCTTGCTTTTTGAGTAGATTTGGTGTGTTTTCTCCACATTTAGTCAAAAGATGGAATTAAAACCATTGCATACTATTTGTGACCGGCTATCATAATTTGCATTGAAAAACTGTTACTATTATGTTTGTGATCATCTGAGTTCTGCTATTGCAGTTGTGAACGGCTTTTGTTGGTGATATATTTTTTCATGGTAACACGGTATTGTTTCTGCTTGGAGCATTATAAAAGAAATTCAGATTAGTAGGTCCCAGTGTACATGCTGATAGGGTTATCTTCAGGTTTCTTCCCTTTTAGCCTGCTAAGTTTCATTTCATATGCCTTGAGAGGGATTAGTGTCCAGCGTAGTGCTTATTGTAACTATCTGGAGACCCATCCCATACTGGACCATATTTTGATGGGAAGGACCTTTGGTGCCTTGGTTGCTTCACAGGATATAAGAGTTGCATTGCTTTCATGATTTCTACTTGCAAATCCTAGTAGTTTGTTTTATATTCATATCTAGGAAGAATACTAATGTATCAAATGCTCTTCATGCTGATAGACACATTTCTCTAGCCTCCAAGTTAAGCTTTTGTATCCTGTTTGGTTCTTGTGTCAGAGATCCTGTTTTCAATCTTGTATTACCTCTCTTCATGTGGTTTATACGGTCATAGCAGTATATGTTGCTTGCTTTGTGTGTGTGTGTGTGTGTGTGTGTGTGTGTGTTTCACATCATTGTGCTCAACTATTTTGAGGTTTGCTTGTTGGTTTGAATGAATTCTCGCATTTTATCCAGGAAAAATTAGCTCATGGATTGACTTAGACTCAGAAGATGATGGACTTCGAACGGATTCAGAAATTGCCCTAAAGCAAGAAATTGCTTGGGCTTCTCATCTCTCTTTACAGGTTAATCTACTTCACCTTTGGGTTACTCGACTTTTTAGAGATTATGACATTCGTAGTCCTGACATCTTTGCAGGTTACCTTATGTTATTTTTAGCCATATTTGATAATATTGATAAAATGTTTGCACAACCCAGGCCACCCTTTTAGCCCCTATTTTAACTCATTACCAAACAGGGCCCTATAGCTTATGGTGTCCTTTACCGTTCCTTTTGTTTTTGTTTTACATTTCTTTGTGTAAGCTGACGACTGTTATTCTTCTGAATATATATTGCAGGCATGTCTTCTTCCTCCTCCAAGGAGAGCGTCTTGTGGTAATTATGCAAGATGTGTGAACCAGATTTTGCAAGGAGTAAGCAACATGCAGGTAATCTCCTACACGGCCTCTGTCAAGGTTTTTCATGAGAATTGCGTTTGCAGGGTTGTAATAGACTAATGCAAATTTTTCTGATGAAAGCTGTGGCTTAGGGTGCCATTGACGAAGTCTGAACTTATGGATAAAGAAACTATGGATGAAAATGGCGGCACTTCGGTGAGTGCATTAATAATAACTTGCTAAGTAATGCGTCTATCATTAATTTTGCTTTATGTGAGCTTGTAGCATTTAGGATTCACTTGCTACTGTTAACCAAAAAAACAAGAACAACTTTTTCAGAGTTATTATTGTGAAATCTTATAATAGAGAATTGCTAATATCAGTCTATATGATTGTTCTATTTGAACTCTGTCATGAAATTTTCTAGACAACCTCTTCATTATGCAGAGTGAAAAGTTGCATGATTCCTGGGAATGGTGGAATTCATTCAGGCTTCTATGTGAACACCATAGTCAACTGTTTGTAGCCCTTGACATATTGTAAGTGAAATTGTGCTCTCCCTGTATGAGTTCTCTTTGTAAACCTTTACATGCGTGGCTTGTTTTGGTGCTGAAAGTTAAATGTTGACTTGACTGTTTGATCTGTAGGAGTTCACTTCCATATGGGAACTCACTTGGCCGGTGGTTTGGAGAACCTGTTAGAGCGGCCATAGTTCATACAAATGTAAGTGTTTTCTAAATTTTATATGTTGGCAATTTGAGCTTTCTATGTAAAATGCAGTTGGTTGTAGATGATGCCGACATATGATTGCTGTTTACTTGATAGTCATTTCTCACAAATGCAAGAGGATACCCTTGTCTGTCCAAGCAACACCAGAAGTTAATAACAGGATTTTTTAACCATTCTATTCAGGTACCTACCTTTCTTTCTTTCTATTTTTTCAACTATATGTTTCCCACTGTTTTTCTCCCTTCCTGTCTCTCTTGATCTATCAAACAAGTGAATTTGTTGCAAGGCTTCTTTTGTCATTTGATATAGGTGTGCTTCCAGCTTAATGCACAGTGTTTCTTTTAGAAATTCTTTTACTCCGTGAATAAGCTATTAGCCCACCGTATCCCACAATACACAAGTTCCATCCCTCATTAAACTTGTATACGTATGCAGAAAATACACGAGTTCCGTCCCTCAATGAACTTGTATACGTATGCAGAAAAAACAATAGAGAATAGATTTGAGATAATAGTATAAAAATGCCATCATTCAACATGAGTTTGTGTGGAGGGTATTATGGGGGGCACGACACATGAGCTAACAGCCTGTCTAGAGAAACAGGCTATTGCTAACTTAACATGTGGAAGTGAAAAGGATATGAATGATATGCCTTTTTATATTATGGGACCCTTTTTTTTTTTATAGATTTTCTATTGTTGTATATTTAATGAATTAGTAATAATTTTTTAATGTCCATTAGCATTCTGAAAAGGCGAAGAGTATTAACATTTTTCTTTTAGTGAAGAGTATTAACATTTTTCTTTTAGTGAACAGTATTAACTTCTTTTGTGAAAATTTTCATTATTGTCTATATATTTCTAATAAGCTAGAATAACGCCATTCCTCCTTATTCATTTTAACATGATTTATTTTTATGAGATTTTTCCGCATATTGTGCATTATTATTGATGCAATTCATTAGTAAGTTAATCAACTAGGAAAATACCATTCACTGTTTATTTTAACATATTATTCTGTGGGAAAATTTCTCCCAAGCATATGGTGTGCATTTACTATTGATGCAGTTCCGTATTAAGCTGTTCATTTTCTGTTATGAACAAGGTGATGAAACTGTTCATTTCTTAACGTTTCTGGAATTTAGTTTTCTATTAAATGTTTTATTGAAGTATTTCCTAAGGTGTCAAATTGGTCATCGCGGGATGCGGTGAAGTTGGTATGGGTGGAAATTTTCGGTTAAACGGTGGTGAAATTGATGCCTAATACCGTATCATACATGTAAACGTGAATTAAAACTGTAAGGTCTTTGTAACTGCTTAGTTTTCTTTCTGGTTTTATATCTTTTGTTTGAGATAGATGTAAGCCTGTATGGGCTCATATATGCTTTGTAAGCTTTTGCTTTCTGAATAAAATTGCTGGCCTGCTGGAAAAAAATAAATTAAAAAAATACATGTATACGTGAGGTAACCAACAATATACATGATGGTGTCACTCATGGACAGGTCCAAGCGTTGAGGCCATTTTTCTTCTTCTACTTTCATTTAAATATTCAAGATAAACCATTTGGCCTCACAGGACTAATTATCTTCATAAATTCAAAACAATATACTTGGCATACTGTCTAAATATCAGAATGAAGATAACTTTAGTTTAGTTGATGCCACTGGCAAGTCTTTGGCCATATTTGAATGGGACAGGTGACATCTATGAAAGAAATATATTTGCATTAATACACTCGAGTTTTTGTCAATAGTCATCTTAGAATCTGTTCGGTTAACTTTCGTATAAGCTTAGAATATATTTGTCATATCGGGTCAACAATTAAGCCGGTAAAACCCACAGACCATGGATTGGGTAGACCTAATGATGAAATAAATAGGGTATGGGCCAAATTTTTATGAGCATTTTAGACTAGACCTGTGACCAATGTTTTATAGGTCTGGTCAGCAATCCTAACGGATCAGGGGCCAAGTTTGACACCCTAAAACCTACCAATTTGGGCTTAAAATTAGTGTAAAAGGATGCAATAATCGCATTTTAACAAATTCGTAGCTAGCCCTTTATTTTGCATCCCATGCGTTTTTGTTGTTCATCTACATGCTCTTTAATATTGCCTCTGATTCTTTTTTCAGGTATTGATTTCTGGTACTTTGATTCATAATGCTGCTCAAGAAAGTTTTGAAGTTCTGCCTGTCCACAGTAATGATAATGATTCTGAAGGTAGGGTTCTGAAGGCCTGCCCACTGTTTAAAGCATGGTTTTATATATAGGCCAATCCCGACCCGATATGGTGGAATCCAATACAAAAAATGACGGTCCGATTTCCGATACCGAGCTATAGCAGGTTTATCATTTGATTAGTAGGGTTGCAGTATTAAGTTTATTAATGGTTTATTGGGTTAAAGAAAAGATTATCGAATTACGGTTTATTTGACATCATTAATTACTAAAAAGTATAGCAAAAAATATTATAGTTATTTTTACCAAGTATTATAGTTATTTTTATCAAATATTATAACAACCATTTTGGGCATCATTAATCGGCAAAGAATTTACCAAACCATTTGAAGTTACTTTTACTGCTTATTTAAATAAAATCCTAATTATTTTTTTTTTCATTTTGTCAAATGATATAAAATCCGATATTTCTGATTCGAGACCGCCGATACTACCGAGATGTCTGAATCCGATCCAAAAGGCACCCACGAGATCCCGATACCGATTCCGAGATTTTAAACATTGGTTTAAAGTTGATAGGAATATTGTGTATGGAAGAACCTTTTTTCCTTATGTATGAGTTGGTCATAAATCACTTTTTTCAGTTGTCAGTGATGCGCTCTGTATACTATGAAACAACATAAGCTTGATGGTTCTTATCATGTTATATAGGTCCCCCGATTAGACATTCACTGAAGCCTTACCTAGAGTATGTTGCTTACTTGTACCGTAGGATGGACGCGCTTCCTGAACAAGAGCGTTTTGAGGTAGTCACGAAACTTAAATGGTTTTAGTTAGTGAGTTGGCTTCTTCTTTTAAAAAATTACATAGCATTTTGACTTTTGGCTCTTGCCAATTCTATTGCAGCTTGGTTATAGGGATTTTTTGCAGTCTCCATTGCAGGTAAACATCTTGTTTAGTTCCTTATCTCTATTTTATCTTGATAACAAAATTTCCATTCATATTGTTGCTTGTTTTGTTCTTTTTATAGCCTCTCATGGATAATCTGGAGGCTCAAACATATGAGACTTTCGAGAAAGACACAATAAAATATAGCCAGGTTTGTAGAAAGACACAGTAAAATATATCCAGGTTTGTTACTGCACTGTTATGTTTAAGCTCCTCTGTACACAGTGTGCTTAGAGTTGCATTTTATTTTCCCCGGCCTACATAGTGCTTTCCCTGATTCTCAAACCCAGAAAGCGGGGGTGGGTGTGGAAGAAGTAAAGCTGCAAATTAGTGGAATGCGATTATATATATATATATATATATTCCCCTTAAAACCATCCGGTACTCCAGTTGTAAGCACTTTTCTACTGTCTGTCAATGCCAGAAATGAAAGTACATTTGTTTCCAGTAAATATGTAGACAATTTAAATCCTTGTGCTAATGTGGAGGGATCTTCTTTTGGATTAAAATGAGCCTGCATTCAATTTATAGCTTGCTACTATAGAGTACACTATATAGTTCATCATGGATCAATGCCATACCTATCCTTTATCAAAGAACTTGATTTACTGTTCATTTTTTTGGGGGGATAAATACTTGTACTGAAGCTACTTTCTTTCTACTAAAACTTATGTTGATGATTTCCTTGTGCAGTACCAACGGGCAGTTTGCAAAGCTTTGCTTGATAGAGTTCCGGATAATGAAGCTTCAACAATAAAAACGGTAAGATTGGCCTTTTAAGTTTCCCTATTCTTGTTGTAATTTATATATCGGCATCATCGTCAATTCCTGCTCTTTTGAGCTACCTAATTCCTTGCAAGAGTTGACATGTTTCTCTTCTGTTTTTGCAAGAAAGGTATTGATGGTGGTTGGAGCAGGACGAGGGCCCCTTGTGAGGGCTTCATTGCAGGTACTAATATTTTCTGTCCATATAAATAATTATCACTATCAATTGTGATGCAAATAATGCAATAAAAAGAAATGGGCTAACCAAACGAGAAATCTAATCTTGCTATCAAATATCTGCATATTAAACTTTTGAAATATGACCTAATTGTGCATGATCTACCTTCTGTTTGTGTGTGTGTGTGTGTGTGTGTGTGTGTTTCAATATTCAAGTTATGAACACATCTTTTTAATTTTTTTCTTCACTCAATGTTTGGCTCTATATTGCAGGCAGCCGAGGAGACGGGTCGAAGATTAAAAGTTTATGCTGTGGAGAAAAATCCCAATGCTGTGGTGACGCTTCATGTGAGTGCTAATTACCGTTGTTTTGAATAAATGTTAAAAGTAAAAAAGAACTATCTATGTGAACGAATCTCTTCAAAATGGTTCAAACCAATCATAATAAAGCGCGCTTAATTAGCGGGCTTCTGATTTGCAATTGAACTAGAATTTGTACCTAAAAAACAATCAAAACCACTCAAAAATTCTGTTCTTTTAGTATATTCTGTTCAAACCAATCATAATGTGTGTTTCCCATCATATTAGGATATGCTGCCTGTGTGCATTTAGGTAGTTATGTAAAATTCAAAATGTCATGAAATTGAATAATTATTTCAATTTGTCAAACATTGTACCCTGGCCCTGCTTATAGACTTGTATAAATTTTCTTATGTGGTGGCAAAATATATTTATTTGTTAATGACAGAGCTTGATCAAACTGGAAGGGTGGGAAAACACGGTTACTGTGATTTCCAGTGACATGCGTTGCTGGGATGCCCCTGAAAAGGCTGATATCTTGGTAAGAGGGCAACCATTTGTTGTAATATATAGAGTGTGTTTGATTTGTGTTTCTGCTACTGATGTTTGATTTAATAATTTATATAGGTGAGCGAGTTATTGGGATCTTTCGGTGATAACGAGCTATCTCCTGAGTGTCTTGATGGGGCACAAAGATTTTTGAAGCCAGATGGCATCTCTATTCCTTCATCGTATGCCTCTCTATCACCTTATAAATTGCTGGCTGTCTTCATTACTATTTTTGAGGTCGAGTAATGTTTCATAGGTGAGATTATTAAGTAGTTAATGTATACTTTTGGCAGATATACCAGTTTTATCCAACCGGTAACAGCTTCAAAGCTATACAATGATGTATGCCTTCTACTGCCCAAAATTAACCGTTTTAGTTTTATTTAGTGTTAGTTAGTGGGCCTACCCATTCAATTTAATTGTTTTTTACAGGTAAAATCGCATAAAGACCTTGCACACTTTGAAACAGCTTATGTTGTCAAATTGCACAGAGTTGCGAGTCTTGTCAACCTGTGAGAGCCTACTTTAATTTATTTCCTTATATTTTCTTTCTTTTTTAGTCTCAAGCCCTCACACTTGTGTCATTGTATTTCTTCACTCCAACCATTTCTCGTCTTGTATCTTGTTTCTGTGGATCTTTTAAGCTATTCACATTTAACCACCCAGACCACTCTGATAAGAAGAGCAACCAAAGGTACAAGAAGTTAAATTTTGAAATACCGGCGGACACAGGATCAGCTATGGTGCATGGTATGCTTGCTCAGATCCATTTGTCTTGTCCTTTTACTCCTTACATTAAGATCAAGATGAGGTCAAGCTCCAAAACATCTCTATAAATAAATCTTTTTAAACAAGCGGAGCAAAACTAGTATGAATGCTAGAAATACTCTTCTAAACTACCATAATCAGGGTATGAGGCTAAACCGGTGATATGACGAAGGACTTAAAGAGTGAATATCTAAATAGACGGATTACTGGTTAATAAATTTGGGCTAAATTACAGTACAATATCCTTAACTAGGAACATTTCTCTAACTACCTTGAAGTTTAATTATTACAATAAAATCCCTTAAACTTTGGTTTTAGAAGAGTTTTTTTCGGACTAAAAATACTCTTAAAATGTAGCACTCTCAAGGGAACTTACTTTAGTGGAAGTACTCTTCTAGTTTAGTAGAAAAGCTTATAGGCAAGCATATTTTAATGCTATATAGCCAGTAATTTGCAATCAAGGGGGTTTGTTCCTTTTCAGCTCGTAGAGGTTCAAAGTCATTTAATCAGTGTATCTCAGGCCCTTTTCCCCTCTTTTTCCCCCCTTCTAAAATACTAATGATGTTACTGCACTATATACGTTCCTGTAGGATTTGCTGGCTATTTTGATGCGGTCCTATATAAAGATGTTCATCTTGGAATAGAACCATCTACGGCAACACCAAATATGTTTAGCTGGTATTGTTTCATTGATCCCATAGACCTCAACTGTACGACAGATTATTATTTTGTAACTAACACGTCTTTCCTTTATATCAGGTTTCCAATATTCTTCCCATTGCTGACGCCTCTTTGCGTACCTACAGGATCAACAATGGAAGTTCATTTTTGGCGTTGCTGTGGCGCTACAAAGGTTAGTTTTCTCTTTAAACAAACAATAGAATGTTGTGTGCTATATTGTCATACCCATTTGATTGAGAGCTGATAATTTTTTCGCAAAAAAATTATCATATTTGCAGGTTTGGTATGAGTGGGGTGTGACAGCTCCTAATCCTTCACCGATCCACAACATTAATGGAAGGTCTTATTGGGTCGGCCTGTAACCCGTTACTACTGCTGTACAAGGATTTCGGCATGAATTTTGTATCACTCGATTGCTTTTATAGATCTATGTAATATTCAGTTACATCAATTTATTATGCTGGGTTTGAAATTATGTCTGGCGTTGTAAAAGATCAGAATGCAGCTTCTTATTCCAGGCACATTTTCTCAAGCACCATTGCTGCGCGTTGCGGCTTGATCTTGTTTCTTTTCCATAAACCACATGCCAATGAGAACGTTGAAGCTTACTGTAAATTTATGAATGTGTAGTCATAACTGTCGAAGCAACACCTGCTATTACATTTCAGCTGCAACGAATTTCCATAACATGATGTTAAGTTGCCTTGGGCATGATTGAGGGCTTGCAAAAAATACATTCAGACATCGACATAGTTCCACTTTGCTTGAGCAGCGGAAATTTCCTTATGCGTGAGACCTACATGAACTGTGAATAATGATCATTCGAGTATGTGGGATTCTGTGGCTTACTGGGATTGCGCTTTGATCCATGGATGATGATCCCTGAGTATTTGGTCACCGTGCAAAGGAACAAGCCTGTCTATGAGACCTTGCATCACCCTGTAGTCAAACACACCGGTAAGTCAGTCTTTGTTGAAAACAAATGTATCTTATGATGTCCACTCTTTATAAAATGTGTGTCCGAATTCATCGATATGTAACAGTATAGTTTCATGCAGATAAACTTTCTTTTCTGATAAAGTTGTATCATCACCAGAGTTGCTACTGAAAAATTCATCCTCATTACGGACTTACAAATTTCCAGGTGCCTCCTCCACTGATACAGGAAGAAAATTGAATGGTTTTGAGTAGATCTGCAAATTGCAAATTTGAAATGTTCATGAAGACCATTATATACCAAGCCAGAACCAAAAAAAATTTGCAAATTGGATAAACTTGCATAACTGGGTCAAGAAAACAAAATTTATAATTCTACAGATGCCGTATTGATTCTCATATGAGATATATCTTGCAGGTTATACACCTTTACATACCTCCATGGTTATTTTCAAAATAACATCGACTTGCAAACATGGCTCTAGACCGCCGTCCTCCCATGTTATATGATTTATCATGAGAGCTGCAAACATAGAATTATCATCAATCCCCAATTTCAATTCAGTTATACACCTCTCTACAGCTAGTTTTCTGCATGAACCTGCAAAAACTTCATTCTGCTTTTCTCCCAGAGACTGGAGGATAAACATCAATAAGCGCAATCATTTAGTAAACAAAACTTAGACATTCTTAAAAGAGAAACTAACCCTGCAGGACAGCATTTCGACGGTGCAATCTTTGCTCGACGGAGTCACTCTCAAGTCTATCACGGGCACCACTTCATTATTCAGAAGTTTAATATTGTGCAAAGTGCACCTGTTCACCAAAAAAAGGTTCCAGTTGAAGCATTTCAGAAAACACAAGATACTCAAAACATAGAACCGATGCAATAACAAAGAACCTGTAAGTATTAGAATCAATAGGTTCCAAACTTTGCAATGCCCTTTTGTTCTAGAGGGTTTCCATCCCTGATGGGTGAGCAAGAAACTCACTGATGTGGAAATCTTTGCCTGTGAATTTGGGAAGCTTGATCTTCTCCTTGCGTTTCGCGAACAAGTTCGCTTTCTTTTTCTCATTGGTGGCACTCGCCATTGTTTCCCATTTTTTCCTGCAACTAAGAATATTCTGTTTTGGTGGTTGAACACACTGCTTACACCTAGGGGTCATGAGAGACAAAGAAATAGAACTACAGGTACTATCAAGGTGTCTAATAGGCACTTCGGAAAGTACCATTTATTTCTATCTCCTGTCCGTGTGTATTGCACGGTATTACCGGATAATTTCTCATTTTACATGGGTTAAAAATTGGTCTTTTCATTCAATATAAATTTTTTGGCAGATTCTAAGAAAACCCATCAAAAATATTGTACACAAAGCACAGAATTCACTACAAATAAGCAAACAGATACCTGATGGAAGGAGAGGAGACAGGTGAAGGCAGAAGAAGAGATCTTGTGAACATTGTTATGCATTTGACTTGAAGTGAGAAGAAAAAACACTTGCGATTTATATAGAAAGGGGTAAAGTTATGGCTCAAATTTTGGTTTCATGTTTTGGGGTTGAAGCCCAACTGTTTTTGGAGTTTGAGAGAACGTTTAAGATTTTGGACACACAGGAGATGATGGGTGTTGTTTATTAGAAGAAAGAAAAGAGAATTAAATTTATATGCAGGTGTTTGGACAGGAATCTCTCTCTTTATTGGAACCTTTGTCCCAAGGTCCAAATGTCACCCACCAAAAACATTTAATTATACTCAAGAGTCCAGTGATTAAAACTGTAATTTGTTACAAACGTTTAATAGTTGCAACAAAAATTGATTATTTTGTTATTTTCATAGCTAATTTTCATATTTATAAGCATGCTTCTTGATGAACATGAAACTGTAAATATCATTAAACTTGACTCTTCTGACAATACCAGTCTAATATAATGATGGTTGCTAGCAGTGCAAGAAGTTAGGATAGCTAGAGCATGAAGCAGGCATTTACCCCTACTGTTTGCTTTCTCATTTTTGGATTGACAGCAGTCCAATGACATTTACCATTCCCCTTCAAAATCACTGCATGATTCCTGGAACTTCAAGTTGTTCTAATTTTCTCATCTAAAACAAAATTTAAGTATTTTCTGTCTTTCATTTGGCTGCTAAATGTATAATGACCTGCTTAACAAAACCCAACAGATAATGAAAATTATGAGCAAGAGTTAAAAAAAAAAATTGCAACACATAACAATCATGTATTAGACTAAAACCAAGGTGCAAACACCAGAATTTTAGGTAAGGGAATCATACTTTCTCTTCCTTCCCAATTATCTAACCAACTATTGTTTGCATATAGATACTAATTTCGCAAGCATACACACACAATTGTTAACCCTCCACAATCCAATCATCCATCGGGTCCAGGCGTTCTAGCCGAAAATCATCTGCTTGGTGCCAAAGTCGGAGATTGTTCTGCACAAACTCCATGTCAGCCAACTTCTGTTGCCCAATGCAGTTTCTTCCCTTTGTATGCAACTGCTCCGATAACTGGTGCGTGAGTTTGTACCTCGGCCAAGTGCTGCATGCCCGGTTCAGGATTTTCATAGCGAATTTCTGCAATTCTGGCATATTGCCCCGTGCAACGTCTGCCAGTCAGTTGCATTCATGGAATAATATCAAATAATATTCATTAATTGTTCGATAAAATTACGAAATTTTTATTAACGAAAAGAAAATTTTGTTATTTGTCTACTAAGAAAGGGCATGTCTGATTCTATATGCAACATTGACATAACAAGATTCTCTCTCTCTCGGAATAAACTAAATCCAGTTTTGTCATCTGAAACATGTTCATCCAAATAATAATAATAATAATAAAGAAAGTGCAAATAGTATCGGTAGATTGGAGAGGTAAATAAGAAAAAATGGCTGGTGTCAGGCTAAAATCAATCATCGTTTGTCTGAAATAACACCATGAAAATCGAGGATTTGGCAACTACAACTGATTAATATGGATTAGGTTTAAAAGAGAGTTTGCATGCACAGATGCAAACAAGTCCATAAACAAATTCACCCTTCTTCAATTACTATAAAAGGGATTCACTAGCGGAGAATTAGTTCACTAATGATAAAATTTACTGTATATTATTTCTTATAATAAGCCTCAGCCTAAACAAAGGAAGCACATGAGAGATAACTAGTGGTATGTGCGAGCATTTCATATAAAGATGTGGTGGCAATTGTTGAATTAGTGTTTTTTCCATGACAAACCCTATGTCACAAGCATATATAATAAGCCATCAGGTTTTACCTGGTGGAACACTTGATATTTGCTCAATTGCCAGTCCCTCTCTTGAACCATCACGAGTAGACTTGTACACTTCAAGTTGCGGATGAACTTGTTCTTTGTCCTCCGTCATGAGCACTGTGCAGGTTGTAAGCCCACAGGTGACCTCAGCATCGTTATGGAAATCCTTTGAGCAGTACAGACTCGGGTTCAAATAGTATGCAGCCGAATGTAGAGGGCTATGGAGATAGTTATTCCATATGTCATCAATTAATATCCAAAAGGGCCCTTATAGCGCTTTATCACCACCAAGATTCCGCTTTATCTCTAACGTTGCCTGATCCATCGAATTGTATAAAAACCCAATTGGAGCCGTATCACTCACGTTGGTCAGATATAGAATGCCAATTAGAGGGTTCGTGACCTTCAAAATTTCGCCAACTGATGCCCAAAAGGAAGGATTTTTGACTAACTCGCATATTGCACCATTGGTCCTTGAAGCCCACATGGAAAATTTCCATGCCGATGAATTGAACATTCTAACCAAATTGTCTTTCTCGGACTTCATGTTTTCGAGCGTGAGAAAGGGCATCACTGATTTCAACCTTGAGGTTCTAATAAGCTCTTTGCCTTGCATGTATTGTTTCATGAGCTTCACAGGCAATGCATGGATATAAATGAACCTCGTAATGGCCTTAGCTTTATCGAGCACCTCCTTCAAGTGCTCAATAGATGCGATCCTTTACAGTATTAGATCTATGCATTGATCTGCACATAAAGTCCAAAATACCGCCGTGTACTTCCTCACCAACCTTTTGCCTGCGGCCTCCATATAATATGGTTCAGGAGTTATGACATGAACGACGTTTTGGGTCCCCACCTCCTCAACAACACTACTGAGCAACAAGAACTCGTTTGCATCGCTTATAACATCAGATGCATCTACAGATCTCAGAAATACAATGCCTTTTGGGCAATCTACAAGGAAACCAATCAGGGTCCTCCCCTTGTGATCGGTCAAATGATCCAACAAAATGCTGCACCCAGTTTGCTCCCAAGAACGCTTAATCTCGTTCACATGCCCCTGCACTTCTTTAAACTTGGACTCCAGGATCCAGCCTTTGAGCTCATTGCACCTTGGGATGTTCAATCAAGATCCACTGCTACAGGCCGCATCGATCATTCTTTGAAAAGAAGGTAGCTTGATAGTGTCGAGATCGATGCCTGCCTCATAAAAAAAATCTGCATATGCGCTTAGAGGCAACCACGGCTGCATTGTCCTTTGCCTCATCATCACCTGCTAGATGCACCTCTTCGTTCCTAACAAAAACATGGACTTGTGAGTTTACATCGTCACCTAGCTCTTCAAGCTTACGATGCGGATCATTCATTTGTTGAATTGGTTCAACATGTGAACCACTTGCATTTTCAGAGGCCAAATTTACATCCACTGGGTGACTTGGTGGGTTTAGTCTCAATTGGAAGTGTCTCGGCTCAGTGGATGGTGAAGAAAAATTGCGCTTTAAAGGAAGCTCAGGGTGGTATAAGTTGCCAACTTCCTTCACCTGTCTCTCTTTCTTGCTTTCGAGAAGAGAGTTCTTCATGCCGAATTTGACATCGTCTGGGACATGGGAGAAAGCGATCATGTCAGAGCCCACTCCTCCCAAGTGGTGCTTAAGACGGTTGAAGCCAAGAACCACTTTACCGCAATATTTGCATCTCACTCTGTTTCTTTCATGCTCCAGAGTTGAACAATGTTCATAAATTGCATCCCCCCCTTCACTTGAGCTCATTTCTGAGTAAATGATTTCCTGCCAGAATAGTTTACACCAAATGCAACAAAACTTAATCAGAACAGAGAAATGTAAGCCGGATAACTTGCAGAATTACATTTCGACACTTTTCAATCACAAAGATACTAGCCTAGAAATAGAAGATTTTTTTAACTGTCAATGGCAATTTTTATATGAAAGGAAAATATTAGCATTTATTCACTCTGAGATATTAGATATAAAACTTAATTAACATGATGCAATTGGATACAGTCCAAAGCGTAGTGCACAAAACCAAAGCATTACGATTAGAAACATGCATGCAGCTCTACAACTATTAATAACTATCAAGCCCTCCTTGTTTCCAGTCAAAAAGAAATTATCTACCTTTTTAAATCTTCCAAATATCAATATCAACATCTTTCTTTTAAGGCTTACGGACCGGTGCCAAAAAAAACATCGTTCTTTAAAAAGAACATAACTTATCCTGGTCGAAATGAGGCAGTGATTTTGCCAACAGTGAGCTGAATTTTGCAATGCCAATAATTCCAGCCGACGCCACTAAAATAAAATTTACCAAATACTGTTGGATATAGTACCCTCAAGGCAATTATTGTAATTGCAAATAGGCAATTATTGTAATTGATAATTGAACGAGAACCTATACAGGTAGAATAGTTTTACTCGAGATGATAGTATATTATCTGGTTTGTCATTATCATTATGTGTATACGTTTAGATAAAATCCGTAGGATTATTGCTTAATTACCGAAATTATGATGGCGATCATATACGTGGGAGCTGGGAGGTCCATAAGCACATTCTTAAATGTCCCTAGTTAAGAAAGTATCGAGACTGGGTGTAACAACTCCAATTTTAGTGTACATAAAATTCATTCAACTGCAGAATAATAGAATAAGGATTTGATAGTTAGATTGTATGCCTTGATCAGATCCTTAATATCGGTAATGATTTTGTACCCGACTGCGGTAGGAGAGACAACCTCATTATCAAACTTAGGTTTTTTTTTTGATATAGGACGTTTTTAATTTTAAATTATTAAAATAGGATAGTTAGAATTAAAATTGTAAAAATAGGACGGTTTGCCGCCCCACCCTCCAACCCAGTGCAGGGGGCGGGTTCCTAAAACCCGCCCCCTATATAAATATAGAAATTTTAATTAAAAATCGAATAAAAATTGGTTTTGTAAAATAAAAAAACGGGAAAATTGAATAAAATAATAAAATTTTATTATATCAATGTTTTGTACAAAATGAATCCGTCAAATTTACAATACAAAAAATCCTATCTGATTTCTATCTCGACGGTCAAATTTATAATATCAAAATGAATCCGTCAAACTTATAATACAAAAAAATCCTATCTGTTTGTAAAATGTAAATAACTATCGTTTTCCTTTTCGCTTTCCCTTATGAAATCCGAGGAGGCTTGACATAAGCCTATGTCTTCTGGGATGACTGGAGAACCCACCCGTTTCTTGGGTAGATGACGGCGGCGTCTGCTCTTCTGCTTCGGATTTGTCTTTAGCAGCGTCTTGGACAGGCTGTTGTTCCGCAAATTCTGAATGTGGGACGGGTGTCGGATATGTGCTGCCTCCCAACAACTGTACGTAGGACGATAAATCCGTCTCCCAACTGGGCAGTTGTAGCGAAGAACCTGTCCCGTTTCTTGCGGCTGCTGTTGCACAAAACCTGGGCCTCATGGCTGCGCAAATCCTGACCCCCAAGGTTGCTGTCGTTGCGCAAAACCTGACCCCTAAGACGGCTGTTCTGCAAAACCTGACCCCCAAGACTGGTGTTGTTGCGCAAAACCGGTCCCCCAAAACTGTTGTTCCTCCAGTTGTTGCGCTTGTCCGATATGCCAGGGTTGCTGCTGACGGTATGGTGATCCAAACCACTGATCCTGCTACGCTGGATCTCCTTGATGCTGCGGCTCTGGTGCCGGCTCATGCTGTGGCTCTGGTGCCGGTTCATACTACTGCTCCGGTACCGGCTCATACTGCTGCCGGCGATAAATGTGGAAGAATATTATATGAACCGAATACACCACCAATTAATTGGTCTACACTTGAAAATAGAGCCCGAGTCTCCGGACCAGCATCAGTCAGGTATGGATCCTGCACCATTGTTTGTATAAGATGCAATCCACGAGCCTGTCGTTACATTAGAAATAAGAAATAAGTATTGACTCATACCGCCGGATGTTAAAAAGTAATGTAATATAAAGAATTCAACTTACCAAATCTCGTTCCACGTGGCCTCTAGACTCATACCGCGCGATATTTGGAAGGTTGTTAGGGGGAGCAGAAAGATATCTTATGGTGACACACTTATACCACTGTAGATATACTTCGGTGGCTGTTTGGTCACCTATTTGCTGTAAGGCAATATTACGCTGCCTATCCTCCCATCTCAGCAAATATTGATGATGATACTCTCTCCAATCACGCTCCGTCTTTCCTCTCGCATGTCTCCCTCTATTGTCATAGACGAAGGCGGCGCGACAGGAATATATTGCGATCTATTAAACTGTCGCAACACCCGGTCCGGAAGGTGCATGACAACGATATTAATGCAGAAGAGTGAGCATCGAGTCCGCCAAACCGGCTCTCCTTCGATACAGATGCCAGGCAATCTTTGCAGACAATCTGCTGTATAAGGCGTCCACTTGAACTGTGCAAATAATATAGTACAAAAATTGTGATGAAACTATTTCAAAATTTTAAAACAAACTTAATTACCTAAATTATGGTTACCTGAATCGCCTCCATGCGATCCAACTCATCTCTATAGTACCTAAGTACTCGACGATGAGCCTTATACGCTTTCTTGCCATTCCACCAATAGCCGAGCGGCTTTCCAGGGGTATCCAAGGCAGTTATTTTAACTCGATCCGGTCTTCCCATACACATACGCTCCCATGACCAAATCTATAAATAAAGTGTCAGATGATAAGAGAGAACCAATATTACAATTTTGCAAATTTCTAGCTGTGAAAAACAAGGAATTTACCTGAAGTAATGTAATGCAGCCACAAATTTTATTCTTCGTTGGAGCACATACATTATCGAGTTCCTCGTAAAGAAAGGCCAGGACCCCTGCTCCCCAAGCATATTGGCCACACACATCAAAGTCCATAAGGAAGCCAAGGTATAACGGATGGATATGCGTTGCCGATTGGTCCGGCATCAACCAAAAACCGATCATGTACAGAATGTAGGCACGTGCATGTCTATCCAAGACTTCATCGGTGGCTAAATCAGGGATATTAGTAAATGTATCTTTTAACCAGTTTAAACTGATCTTATACCACTTACTATAACCTCTTGGTGCCTGATATTAGCATTTTTTGTGAAATATTAAAACTAGAAATAATGCACAACATGCAACAGGTACCCTATAGAGAGGAAACAGAATGAATTTTTTTACCTGTCCGAGAGCAGACTCGGCATATGTATCCCAATATGGGTGGTCGGTATCTGGACCAACAATTTTTCCTCCGACCAATCCAAGCCCATTGACCCGTAAACCGAGTAAGAGACCAATATCCTGGAGTGTGATAGTGGCATCACCCCATCTTAGATGAAAAGTGTGGGTCTCTTTTTTCCAGCGCTCAACTAGAAAGGTAACGAGGGCGTGATCGATTTGGATATGACGAAGCAATAAAGCTTCATAAAATCCGGCCCTTCGAATCCGCTCGGTAACTATCCACTTGTCAGAACTATGGGTGACGACGGTGAGATTATCTCCATCCTGCAAAATTAAATAATGTTATTTTCAACTATTAGAATTAAAAAAAAGGGGTAATTAAAAAAAATTAATAAGTTTAGAATATTTCCTCTCCGTGTAATATATTAAAAGATCTGTGTTCGTTTTGATCAACGAGCAGAGATTTGTCGAATGGTTGATTCTCCATTGAGACGATTTTAGATATGAGAAGGGACATAGTTAATTTGAAGAAAGAGTTAATTTGATGAAATCCACACTGAAGATGGTGGGTTTTATAGGGAAAGGAGGGCGGGTTCCAGGAACCCACCCTCTTCAATGATTAGTGTTGTCACATCAGTTTTTTATTTTTAACGAAGAGGGCGGGAACCCGTCCTCTTCAATAATTAAATGAGGGCGTGTTCCAGGAACCCGCCCTCATATTCCGTTTGTTTGTGGTGTCACATCATATATTGTGTTGTCACATCATTTTTTTTTATATATGATTGTGTTGTCACGTCAATTTTTTTTATATATGATTGTGTTGTCACATCATTTTTTTATACATAATTATATAAAAAAATTGATGTGACAACACAATCATATATATAAAAAATGATGTGACAACACAATATATGATGTGACACCACAAACAAACGGAATATGAGGGCGGGTTCCTGGAACACGTTCCTGTAACACGCCCTTATTTAATTATTGAAGAAGGCCCGCTCTCTTCGTTAAAAATAAAAAACTGATGTGACAACACTAATCGTTGAAGAGTGCGGGTTCCTGGAACCCGCCCTCCTTTCCCTATAAAACCCATCCTCTTCAGTGTGGATTTCATCAAATTAACTCTTTCGTCAAATTAACTCTGTCCCTTCTCATATCTAAAATCGTCTCAATGGAGAATCAACCACTCGACAAATCTCTGCTCGTTGATCAAAACGAACACAGATCTTTTAATATATTACACGGAGAGGAAATATTCTAAATTTATTAATTTTTTTAATTACCCATTTCTTTTAATTCTAATAGTTGAAAATAACATTATTTAATTTTGCAGGATGGAAATAATCTCACCGTCGTCACCCATAGTTCTGACAAGTGGATAGTTACCGACCAGCGAATAACCGAGCGGATTCGAAGGGCCGGATTTTATGAAACTTCATTGCTTCGTCATATCCAAATCAACGACGTCTTCGTTACCTCTCTAGTTGAACGCTGGAGAAAAGAGACTCACACTTTTCATCTGTGAGGCCACGATCACACTCCAGGATATTGGCCTGTTACTCGGTTTACGGGTCAATGGGCTTGGATTGGTCGGAGGAAAAATTGTTGGTCTAGATACCGACCACCCATACTGGGATGCATATGCCGAGTCTGCTCTCGAAAAGGTAAAAAAATTCATTCTGTTTCCCCTCTATAGTTACCTATTGCATGTTGTATATTATTTCTAGCTTTAATATTTCACAAAAAATGCTAATATCATGCACCAGGAAGCTACAGTAAGGGGTATAAGATCAGTTTAAACTGGTTATAAGATACATTTACTAATATCCCTGATAAAGCCACCGATGAAGTCTTGGATAGACATGCACGTGCCTACATTCTGTACATGATCGGTTCTTGGTTGATGCCGGACCAATCGGCAACGCATGTCCATCCGTTATACGTTGGCTTCCTTATGGACTTTGATGTGTGTCCAATATGCTTGGGGAGCAGGGGTCCTGGCCTTTCTTTACAAAGAACTCGATAAGGCATGTGCTCCAACGAAAAATAAAATTTGTGGCTGCATTACATTACTTCAAGTAAATTCCTTATTTTTCACAGCTAGAAATTTGCAAAATTGTAATATTGGTTCTCTCTCTTATCATCTGACACTTTATTTATAGATTTGGTCATGGGAGCGTATGTGTATAGGAAGACCGGATCGAGTTAAAATAACTGCCTTGGATACCCCTGTAAAGCCGCTCGGCTGTTGGTGGAATGGCAAGAAAGCGTATAAGGCTCATCGTCGAGTACTTAAGTACTATAGAGATGAGTTGGATCGTATGGAGGCGACTCAGGTAACCATAACTTAGGTAATTAAGTTTGTTTTAAAATTTTAAAATAGCTTCATCACAATTTTTGTACTATGTTATTTACGCAGTTCACGTGGACGCCTTATACAGCAGATCGTCTGCAAAGATTATCCGGCATCTGTATCGAAGGAAAGCCGGTTTGGCGGGCTCGATGCCCACTCCTCTGCATTAATATCGTTGTCATGCACCTTCCGGACCGGGTGTTGCGACAGTTTAATAGATCGCAACATATTCCTGTCCCGCCGTCTTCGCCTATGACAATAGAGGGAGACATGCGAGGAGGAAAGGCGGAGCGTGATTGGAGGGAGCATCATCATCAATATTTGCTGAGATGGGAGGATAGGCAGCGTAATATTGCATTACAGCAAATAAGTGACCAAACAGCCACCGACGCTACCGAAGCATATCTACAGTGGTATAAGCGTGTCGCTATAAGATATCTTTCTGCTCCCCCTAACAACCTCCCAAATATCGCGCGGTACGAGCCTAGAGGGCCACGTGGAACGAGATTTGGTAAGTTGAATTCTTTATATTATATTACTTTTTAACATCCGGCGGTATGAGTCAATACTTATTTCTTATTTCTAATGTAACGACAGACTCGTGGGTTGCATCTTATACAAACAATGGTGCAGGATCCATAGCCGACTGATACTGGTCCGGAGACTCGGGCTCTATTTTCAAGTGTAGACCAATTAATTAGTGGTGTATTCGGTTCATATAATATTCTTCCATATTTATCGCCGGCACCAGAGCAGCAGTATGAGCCGGTACCGGAGCAGCAGTATGAACCGGCACCAGAGCCGCAACATGAGCCGGCACCAAAGCCGCTGCATCACGGAGATCCAGCGCAGCAGGATCAGTGGTTTGGACCACCATACCGTCAGCAACAACCCTGGCATACCGGACAAGCGCAACAACCGGAGGAACAACAGTTTTGGGGGACCGGTTTTGCGCAACAACACCAGTCTTGGGGGTCAGGTTTTGCAGAACAGCCGTCTTGGGGGTCAGGTTTTGCAGAACAGCCGTCTTGGGGGTCAGGATTTGCGCTGCCATGGGGCCCAGGTTTTGTGCAACATCAGCCGTAAGAAACCGGGACAGGTTTTTCGCTACAACTGCCCAGTTGGGAGACGTATTTATCGTCCTACGTACAGTTGTTGGGAGACAGCCCAGTTGGGGGTCAGGTTTTGCGGAACAACAGCCTGTCCAAGACGCTGCTAAAGACGAAGCAGAAGAGCAGCCGCCGCCGCCGCCATCTACCCAAGAAACGGGTGGGTCTTCTAGTCATCCCAGGAGGTATAGGCTTATGTCAAGCCTTCTCTGATTTCATATGAGAAAAGGAAAACGATAGTTATTTATATTTTACAAACAGAAAGGATTTTTTTGTATTATAAATTTGACGGATTCATTTTGATATTATAAATTTGACCGTCGAGATAGAAATCAGATATGATTTTTTTGTATTGTAAATTTGACTGATTCATTTTGTACAAAACATTGATATAATAATATTTTATTCAATTTTCCCGTTCCCAAAACCCGCCCTCTCTATTGTTTATATAGGGGGTAGGTTTAGAACCCGTCCACTATATAAATATAAAAATTTTAATTAAAAATCAAATAAAAATTAGTTTTGTAAAAGGGCGGGTAAGGAACCCGCCCCCTGCACTGGGTTGGGAGGTGGGGCGGTAAACCGTCCTATTTTTACAATTTTAACTCTAACCACCCTATTTTAATAATTTAAAATTAAAAACGTCCCATTTCAAAAAAAAAAACCTCAAACTTATACTTGCATCTTGCTTTCCATATGTTCCAGCAAACAATATGTGGAATCAATATCTGAAAAATGCTTTTTGATTATACCAGAATTCATATATTTCCTTAATATTATTATACTAGGTAGCTTGCTTTTCTGTGTAGAAAATGTTATGCATAGAATCTCATACGAAGGTAGCAAGCTCACTCTTAATATAAAGATGTTCTCTGTCTTCTTGTTGATATTCAGTACAACAAATACATTTGCTAGTCATATGAAAGCCCAATTTTCTGCTCATAGAATCAAAGAGATGGAGCATTTTTAAGAATCTTCCAACCGAATACCATAATATTTTTTTGTTCTGTGTTGCTGTTTAAGAATTTTGCCTAGGGATCCTCTTGTTTTACTTTTCTGACATAATTATGTGCTGATTTCAGAGAAAAGTCACCAGAATTCGCGAGCTTCCATATCTTTATGTCAGGGGAATTGCTGATACAGTAATGCTTGCTCTTGATGCTTGCTATAATATCTGCAAGTAAATGATTTTTTATAATCGAGAAATCCCATCCTTTCCCAGAGAGTATTTTATTTATAGTAATAGGAGAAGTGAGTTTAGTAACTTTCTCTTTCAAAACATAATCCTCACGCCATACCTCTGATCAGAAATCAATGTTTCCCTGACCAATAATCCACTTTGAAATATCAGTAACAACAGGAATATAAGAGTATATTTTTCTCCAACTAGCTGAAGCAGAAGAGTTGATATAATGCTCCGAGTTCCTGGTATATTTTGAATGCATATATTTGGACCATAAGCTGTCATCTTTCATGTATTTCCAAGTTTTTTTCATATTGTAAGCTTCTGCAACTTCTATTAGTAATCTAATACCAAGACCACCTCTTGCATGTATTCTCCCAAGACACCCAATGATGATGCTTATTAGTATCTCCATCATTCCAGAAGAATTTAGCAATTGTAGAAGAAATTCTGTTAGGAACAGTTTTAGGAGCATTGCAAGATGCTAACAAATGAACAGGCATAGACATTAAGTACATGATTGATAAGAGTTTGTCTTCCAGCATTTGATAAAGGGTTTATTTTGCCAACCTTGTAGTTTAAAGGGTGATCAACATTAACGGATCGGATTGTTCAAATATATTGTGGATCAAGAGTTCCCATTTTAAAAAAAAGCGGACCGGTTTGCAACGGATCACTCCCCTATATACGCGCGCGCGCGCGCACAAAACTCCGATCAACGTGATTTTTCATCCATATACTATCTAAGACGTGTAGAGCAACTTGAATGAAATGGACATCAGAAGAAAAAATTCGTGAATTTGAAAAAACATGAACCCGCCCTAACGGATCCACATTATATATATATATAGGAGAGCGCTCCATTGCAATCCGGTCCATGTTTTTTTTAAAAATGGGAACTCTCGATCCACGACGTATTTGAACGATCCGAACCGTTCAAGTTAATCATCCTACCTTCAAATCTATGGATATGAAAACTCAAAGGATTTGAAGACCTCTAACTAATGCATTAGACAGAGTTTATGTTTGTAGAGTGTTTTTCGTCACCCCATTAAGATGGGAGTACGCGTCGCTTGTCAGGCGTACTACAGATTCCTCCTGCCTAGGGTAAGCTGGGTTTATTGATTGTGGGGATCCGAATCTTCGGTAAACGTGGACTAAGCTGCCGTTAATTACCCCTCGTCTTTGGAGCGAATGAACCTCCGATTGACGGGTCAAACTGGTCATGCGAACTCAATGTGCAGTGTGCGTGTGTTGCATTTTGAGGGATTTTAGGTATATCGGGGATCTCGCAGAGTTCACGGAAGTCCCGCTATCCGGATAGCGGGCTGGGGGTCAAGGGGCTAGCAGCCCCCTTACGGGGTGTGGGGCAGCGTCCCGTTTGAAATTTTTTCTAACGGGAAAAGTGTTGTGGAGTGTATAAAAAAAGGTGAATAGCATCCAAAGGGTGCGTAGGCGCCAGCGCCTGGTGCCACACGCGCCCGACACATGGGCGCGGAAAAAGGGGCTTAGCCCCTTTGCTGGAAGTTATACTCCCAATTGAATTTTGGAGTTAAACTCCTAAAAGGAAAAAAGGGTTTAGCCCCTGCACTAGGAGTTGTACTCCCAATTGACTTTTGTAGTTATCCCAATTGACTTTTGTAGTTAAACTTCTAAAAAAGGGACTTATTATTATTATTATTATTATTATTATATATTGTGGAGTTAAACTCCTGAAAGATTTTCGGAGAGAGTTTTTCGGAGATGATGAAAGGGGATTCCTTTTTTCACCCTTGAGCCCTGAGTTTTCTCTTGAGCCTTGGATCTTTCCAAAATGAGATTTTTGGAGATGAGTCTCATTCCTCATCTCTGTTGGCTGGATCTTGGAGAAAAAGAATGAGACTTAAAAAAAAATCTCCCCTTTTGGGGATATGATGAAAGATCCGAGTTCTCCTTTAAGGGTTTTATGGTGAAAAACTGTTTCTTTTTAGAAAATGAAGAGTTAAACTCCTGATTTAATTCAAAAAAAGAAAGAAAGAAGGATTAGAAACTTGAGGGAGGAGGAGGCACAGAAATCCTAGTTTTTTAGAGGAATGAAAAAGTCTTTCTTGATTTTTCATCATGTTTGATTTTATAGGCTACACACTTTATACATAGCCCCTTCAGTTTTGCCAAATGGCACTTGTGCCATCCTATACCTTATGTGCTCATCTCTTTTTGCACATAAGCCGTGGAGTTTACAAAATTTTGGATTTTCGCCTATTTTACATACATTTATTTCTATATATAAAAAGAATTACATTAAACCAATTTATATCTTCATTCTTTTTGTCATGGGGCCGGTCCCTTCCATGCTCGGTCTTGACATGGGCTTGGGCCCACTAGGCTTGGGTTGACTTTGATTTTAACTTGGTCAACCGGAGTGTAATTTTTGACCCCAACAATGTAGTTATATTGAAAAACGTTCATTTTGCACTCATCCGATACATGGGTCAGAGGTTTTCAAATCTTTTGATTTTCATACACATATATTTAAGAGTAAAGATGATCAACTTGAACGGTTCGGATCGTTAAAATATTTGGTGGATTGGGAGTTCCCGTTTTTAAAAAAACGCGGACCGATTGCAATGAATCACTCCCTTATATATATATATATATATATATATATATATATATATATATATATAATGAAGAAAAGAGTCCCTAAGAGGGTTTTTCGTCAGGCGGCGTCAAAAAATATACCTTCCAACATTTTATTCGATGATCGGCATCCATTATCATCTAAAGATGCAGACACCAAATTTCACATGATTCTACCACCTTTTCACCGTTGGATTAGCAATGTAAAAAGTTCTATTGTCGGTAAACCGTTAATTCTGCACCCGCTAGATCAACGGTGAAAAGTGATAAAACCACATGAAATTTGGTGTCCACATCCTACATGATAAAGATGAAGATGATGGGTACCGAACGCCGAAAAACATCGAGGCTGTGTTTTTTCGACGCCATAGGAGGAAATTCCCTCCTATGGCACGTTTTCTCCATTACTCTCTCTCTCTCTCTCTCTGTGTGCGCGTGTGAGAGAATACGGATCTTAGCCGCCATTCGAAGGAATTTCCTCATGTGGCGGTCAAAAACATCAACTTCACACTTTTTAATTCGGTGATCAACTACATAAATATAGCTACCTACAAACGGATCATTGCGTGTTGCGAACAAAATGAGCTAGGACAGAATGTCCAGTTTTGAGCAGGTATAGACATGCAAACTTGATCGTGATACGCTGTGCAGGTGTGGGGTATGACCCTCCAAACAGGACAAGAAACTAAGGTGAACGCCCGCCCACCTGTGTTTTTTTACAGGTGACGACAACATGCGTGAAAGCCGCGTTTTTTAAAACCTAAAATTTTTTTGGCAAAACAAAATAAAAGGAAATAGTAATTTGGCGAGAACAATTAAGCAGCAAAATGAAAAAAATTAAGAAAAAATTAAATTACCTTGAAGAGCTATGTCACCTCATCTGATACCATTGATGAAGATGATGCAGTAATTTCTGTAACAAAATGAAAGCTTTTGAGAGTCTGGGAGAAGCAAAGGACAGAGCTTATCGAATTGTTGTGGATTTTTGTGATTTGTATCATTCGCGCTTCACTCTGATGCATGCTCCGAGGCCTTTCCAGACCTACCAGAATAATTTGTTCAAAAGGTTAGAATGCGGAAACGTATATGCTTTTCATATCTATTTGATGAAACATCGTCATTTGACAGTAAGACCGTTACATGATGCAGACTATACCCCTATAAGATGTTTGTTTTAATTGCACAGAATACATTTTCTCTTGTATTTCGAACAAAATTTACTTTTATTAAACTTGTTTAATAGGCGTACCAAGCAAACCGGTCCATTATATTACATTATTACGTGTATATTTATGCCTCTGCTTCATATATATTCATCAACTTCATATAGGATTCAAACCAGATAAGCAGGTGGGGATACTATTTCCATCCGATAGGCCTGTAATTTTTTTTTAAAGATGTAATAGTATTTTGCGTGTGCAAATGCTCGTATCTCTATTTAACCCATCACAGCTGAAGTATTTTTATTGCGTCATTTGTCAGATGTCATGTTTCTAGGGCAACTTGTCAGACCGAGTTAAGAAAAAAAAAGTAAAGATAAATAAACCATCAGAATTCAGAAAAGAGCAATATGTTCATACCTGCATACCTATAATCCACATCAAATACAAGGCGGCAATTAATCTATTATTCTCAATGGGTATAAAGTAATGATAATTTCAAAATGGAAAGTATAAGAGATTTTTGGTTTGCTTGCAGCAATTGTTGCCAATAAATGGTTCCAAATATCATTGTTTCATAGTTAGAGGTTCTTATCTGGTTTGCAAATATTAAAAAGGATTTCTTTTGGTATAATATAGATATGTCAAAATGGAGGATCGAACAATTGACAGCCATGTCATTGACAAATGTCCACATTCGAACATATGCTTAAAGAGACGCAAAACATCATTATACGCCGGTAGGTGCGGGATTATCACCTATGGATGGAATAAGAGACAAAAGTGGAAAAACATATCTTATTAATACTATTTTGGGAGTTGCTTATTAATACTGTTTTGGGAATTAAGGAGGAGGAGGGGGAGGGGGAGATAGCTAATCATCTACAATGCCGGAGTCAATCTATCATACGCAATTGGTATGGAAAGTAATTGTCCTTTGAAAAACGCAGAACAGAAGAAATTTTGGTTTCATTGCAGCATTTGTTACTAATAAATGGTTCCAAAGTCATTGTATAATTGTTGAAATTTGTACCACAAGCTTGGCCAACTTAAAAAAGGACCGACACACACACACACACACACAATTTCCTAAGATGGAATGGTATGCTCCGTTTTCCTAAGATGCACATATTACATTAAAGACCTAAAGTGCTTTATAACAATGCCGCATGGGTACCTCCTTAGGTTGCAATCTAAGGAGGTTGCCCCATGTGTGTGTGTGTGTGTGTGTGTGTGTGTGTGTATTCACCTGTGTGTTTGTGTGTGCGCTTTTTTTTTGGTGGGGTGGGGAAGGGGGACTTGATCATTGCGTGTGGCTGCAATCCCAGGAGGAATTTCCTTGTACGGCGGTCAAAAAGTCAATTTCGCACTTTTTAATTTGATGTTAACTCTATATATGTTTACGGACAGATCCTTGCGTGTTGGGGGGAAATGAGCAGAGATAGAATGTCCGGATTTGAACAAATAGATAGACATGCAGCCATGATCATTATGCGCTGCACAGGTGTGGGGTATCACCCACAAAATGGGACAATAAACTAAGGCCCGCATGTGTTTTTAATAGGTGAAGACAGCAGGCGTGAATAGCCATTTTTTAAAACTCATTATTTTATCGAACACAAAATAAATGGATAATAGTAATTTCGTAGAAGTAAATTGGTAACAAAATGAAAAAAAAAGAGGAAATTGTCTTGAAGAGCTGTGTGGCCTGACCTGATACCATTTATGAAGAGAAAGCAGTAATCTGGTAACAAAATCAAAGCTTCTTGAGAGTTTGAGAGACACAAAGCACCAAACTTGTCATATTGTCGTGGAATTTTGTGATTCGTATTGGAATGATCTACTCCACTCTGATTCATTGCTCTGAGGCTCACACCTTTCTCAACCTACCTGAATGAATCTCTCAAAGGGTTGGAATTCGGAAATAGTATATATACTTTTCATTCCTATTTGATGAAACATTTTGGCTGCAGCACTTGTTGGCCAAAATAATACATTATCTCTGATATTTAGAATAAAAGTTTCTCATATACAGAACGTGTTTGATAAACATGTCATGCGGTCCATTATATTACATGTATATTTAAGCTCTGTCAACTCCATATTAGGTCCAAACCAGATAAGCAGGTGGCAGTAATGTTACTATCTGATAGGCTTGTATTTCCTTTTTTAACCAGCAAATAGTATTTCTGCATGTGCAAATGCCCGTGTGTCTATCTCAAGTATCATTCACGATAACTATGGTATTTGTTGCATTTATATTGCGTCATCTGCCAAGTGTCATGTTTCTGGGGTAACTAGTCAGACCGTGTTAAAAAAGTGAAGATAAAATAAAACACACGTGTTAAAAAAGTGAAGATAAAATAAAACGCAAGAGTTCGGAAGGAGCAATGCTTTCCATATCTTTAAACTACATCAACTACAAGGCCGCAATTAATTTATTATTCTCAAGGGGTATGAAAAGTAACAATCATTTCAAAATGGAAAGTATAAGAGGTTTTTGGCGGTTCTTATTAAAAGCTTTGCAAACATTTAAAAGGCTTTCTTTGTATACCACAGATTTATCAAACTACAGGATTGAACTATTGACAGAAGTGTTGTTATGTGTTGCAGGTAAAGTGAGCACGAACAAAATCTCCAGATTCGAACATATGCTTAAATAGACACAACACCCGATAATTATATCTCGTAGATGTGGGATTATCGCCCACAGTGGAACAAGACACTAAAGTGAAAATACATATATTTTAAATATTTTTCTTTTGGGAATTTACTAGTTAGCATCATGCATATATACTGCTAGTTAAGAACTAACCCAAGGATAAAGGTTCCTTTAAGGCGACTACGGTAGTAAGAAGGTACCATTTACTTTTGAACATTGAGCTTCTTTCGAGCCTAAAGATAAAATTAGGTCAATGATAGAGTAAAGCCAATATACCCTTGGGTCAGGTAGTCTTGATGGATGATCCTAATCCGGACAACTTTAATGGGTTTTAACTTTTAAACCCTTTGCCCATGACTTGTGATTTTAAAGTTGGTGACAGTGGGCATAAATAGCTGCATTTTTACCATGAAATTAATGAACAACAAATAGATGGAAATTCAGCATCGACTTCAGATTTGCAGCGGAAGTAATAGGACTCTGTGGCGCTCAAATAAATTGTCTAATAAACCATAAATTGAAAAGAGAACAAACCACTGTGATTCACATAATATAATTTAGACAATTGAAAAGCGAATACAAAATTACGGATGACCAAAAAAAAAAACCTTCAACTATCAGTAACCACTGCAAAAATTTTTAAAGAACCAATTTTTGATTTTAAAATAATTAAGATCTTCAATTATATGGGGGGGGGGGGGGAAATTATTAGTATTATCGACTCATTTATACTACGAAGCGTTCAACTAAAAAATACACGATTGGATACAATCAATTTAAACCACAAGTGAAACGTAAGAACAATAATGAGCAAGGTAAACAGAAACTTAAACTATGAGCGAAATGCATATTGTAATAGAAGGTCCAGGGTTCTACCACCTTAAGCAACTCTTAGGTGGTGTGGGTTCCGACAAGGTGGCTTGCACTCATGACCCAGACGATATCGAATTCAGCATGAAGAACTCTCTTCTCGAAAAGAAGAAAGAGACTTGTGAAGGAAGTTGGTGAGACTTATACTGCACCGAGCTTCCTTTAAAGCAGACCTACTGAGCCTAGACGCTGCCAATTGAGACCAAACCTGCCAGCTCACCTAGCGAGTGTAAATTTGGCCTCTGAAAATGCAAGCGTTTCACATGTGGAACCAATTCGACAAATGAATGAATCCTTAGCTCGAAGAGCTCGGCGACAATGAAAACTCACAAATCCATGTTTTCATGAGGAACGAAGATGTGCATCTAGCAGGTGATGATGAACCGAAGGTCAATGCGGCCGTGGTTGCCTCTAAGTGCATAGGTAGATACTTTTATGCGGCAGTCATCGATCTCGACACTATCAAGCTACCTTCTTTTCAAAGAATGATCGATGCGGCCAGTAGCAGTGGATCTAGATTCAACATCCCAAGGCGCAATGAGCTCAAAGGCTGGATCCTGGAGTCAGAGTTTAAAGAAGTGCAGGGGCATGTGAATAAGGTGAAGCGTTCTTGGGAGCAAACTGGGTGCAGCATTTTGTTGGATCATTGGACCGATCACAAGGGGAGGAACCTAATTGGTTTCCTTGTAGATTGCCCAAAAGGCACTGTATTTCTGAGATCTGTAGATGCATATGATGTTATAAGTGATGCAAACGAGTTGTTCTTGTTACTTAGTAGTGTTGTCGAGGAGGTGGGGCCCCAAAACGTTGTTCAAGTCATATCTCCTGAACCATATTATATGGAGGCCGCAGGCAAAAGGTTGGTGAGGAAGTACAAGGCGGTATTTTGGACTTTATGTGCAGATCAATGCATAGATCTAATATTGGAAAGGATCGCATCTATTGAGTATGTTAAGGAGCTGCTCGATAAAGCTAAGGCCATTACGAGGTTCATTTATAACCATGCATTGCCTGTGAAGCTCATGAAACAATACATGCAATGCAAAGAGCTTATTAGAACCTCGAGGTTGAAATCGGTGACGCCGTTTCTCATGCTCGAAAACAAGTCCGAGAAAGAGAATTTGGTGAATACGTTGAATTCATCGGCATGGAAATTTTCCATGCGGGCTTCAAGGACCAAGGGTAAAGAAATATGTGACTTGGTAAAAAATCCTTCGTCCTGGGCTGCGGATGGCGAAATTTTGAAGGTCATGAACCCTCTAATTGGTGTTTTACATCAGAATAACGTTAGCGAACGTTAGTGATACGGCTCTGATTGGGTTTGTATACGATTTGATGGATCGGGCAAAAGAAGATAAAAGCAGAATATTGGAGGTGAAGAATAAATAATGGATGCTATTTTAGCACTAATGGTTGAGTGTTCACTCAAAGCACCATCTTCATTTATACCATCTGCCAATTCCACTACTCTCAAAAAAGAAAGAATTGGGGGGAAAACGACCTCATAGAAAAGGAATCAAAGAGGAAAGGGTAATATATTGGATAGTTTAATGGATGGAAGACTATCTAACAGATTGAGAGTATAGATTATGAGAAATTACTCTCAAAAAAAAGAAAAAATTGAGCACTGGAACAACCTTTTCATTGTGGCTAACAAAAGTTCAATGGATCGAGGGTGATATAAGAGATTGAGATAATAGATTATGAGAAAATGCCCTCAAAAAGGAAAAGTGGGGAAAAACTTATATCGTAAAAAAGGAATGAATGAAGGAAGCATAGATCTAAAGGATAAATTTAATGAATAGATTGAGATAACTAATTTTGAGAAACAACTCTCAAAAAAGAAAAAAAAAATTGAAAGAAAAAAATCATAGAAAAGAAATGAAAGAGGGAAAGGTAGATCTAAGGGATGGTTTAATGGATAGACAACAATTTAAGATATTGAGAGAACAGATTATGAGAAATTACTCTAAAAAATGGGAATAAACAACTTCGTAGAAAAGAAATGAAAGAGGGAAGGGTAGATCTAAGGGATAATTTAATGGATGGAACGCGATCTAAAAGATTTGAGAGAATAGATTATGAGACATTACTATCAAAAAAAGGAAAAATTGGGGGGAAAACAGCATCATTGAAAATGAACGAAAGAGGAAAAAGTAGATCTAAGGGATTGTTTAATGGATGGAAGACGATCTATTAGATTGAGAGAATTGAATGTGAGATGGGGTTGAAATTTTAACAAGACTTGACAAGAGATGTAGATTTGATAGCTTATTAAGGTACTGGTTTGAAATGAGCAAGAAAGGTAGACGAGGGTTTTCTAACTATAGTAAGCGTCACCCTAGGTTAATTGAACAAAATATCTCAAGTTATGGTAAGCCCTACCCTAGGTTAATCGAACAAAATATCTCTAGTTATGGTAAGCCCTGACATAGATTAATTGAACAGAAGGTCTCTAACTATGGTAAGCTCTAACCCAGGTTAATCGAGCAAAAGGTTTCTAACTATGGTAAGCCCTAACCCAAATTAATTGAACAAAAGACCTTTTTGATATAACTTACAAGAATTTTAGGGATTCATTTAGGAGAAAAATTGTCTCAAAAATGTTATTTCCCAAGAATTTTCCGAGAATGTTCTAATTAATCAATATCAATCATTTCTTCTTCTTTTTTTTTGGGATAATCTACGTCGTTCATCTTGATCTCCATTACCTAATGAATATATACACCAATTTTTATGAGTTTTCGATACTTTTTTCTCTTGTACTGGATGGTAGCAAAATTAACGGTTTTCGAACATAAAACATTTTACATTTTTAGATCAATAAGCAAAAAGTATCCAAAGCACATGAAAGCCGATGTTTCCATGCATTAGGCCATGAAGAACAAGATGGATGATTTTGATTATCTGAAAAAATAGTCAATAACCCCAAATTTAAGTTAGTAATGGGCGTGCCCAACTACCCATCAGTAACCCAAAAGAATCCCTCAACCCAACAAACATTCCACTCTAAAAATATGATTTTTAAACCCAAAAACCTACTCACATATGAAATGTGTATTGAGTCTATTGACCCATGAAAGGAAATACAACAACTGAGCCTTTTATCCCAAGCATATAGGGTAGGCTATATGAACTAACATGAGAATCACGCTGGTCGAGCACATGAAATGAAATAGAAACATTTATTAACAAACAAAGCAAACAAAATTACCTTGAACAGCTCCGGCACCTCATCAATGAAGAGGAAACGGTTGTGATTTCATACCAAAAATGAGAGCTTGTTGTCGAGCTGACAAAAGTTTGATATTTATCTTTAAGGTGTTGAAAATAAAAACCAAATGATGGAGAAACTTTAATTATAGTTCCACATTGGAAACAGCAAAAGAAACACATGGGTATAAAATATAAAATGAGTCACATCTCAATAAGGCTTGAGTCTTATTATTGGAACCCACTTATCATTAAAAACCCATGTGTGCGAATTAAAAGCCCATCACTCGCTCAACTTTAAATAAACTTTAAAACTTTAACATGATATCAGAGCCAATGGCTCGATCCAAACATGTTCTTCCGACGTGACAACCACACCAAGAAAAAGTGATGGTTGCACGCAACTCGTCTGGTCCTTTCCATGTGACAACCACACCAAGAAAAAGTAATGGTTGCACGTGAGGGGGAATGTTGAAAATAAAAACCAAATGATAAGGAAACTTTAATGATAGTCCCACATTGAAAACAACAAAAGAAACGCATAGGTATAAAATATAAAATGAGTCACACCACAACAAGACTTGAGTCTTATTGTTGAAACTCACTTATCATTAAAAGCTCATGTGTATCTATTAAAAGCCCATCACTCCCTCAACTTTAATACTCTAAACTCTTTACACTAAGAAAAGGTATGCAATCTCTCGGAACAACAACAAAATTCTCAAAACAACAAAAAAGTTCAGTTTTGTCATCTGTAACAAGTTCATCCTAAAAAAAGGCGCAAATATTAACGGTATATTGTAGAGGTACATAAGAAAAAATGACTGGTGTCGGGCTAAAATCAATCATCGTTTGTCTGCAGCAACTCTATGAAAACCAAGAATTTGATAACTATAGCTGATTAAAAGGCACTAAAGAGTCGGTTAAAATCTCACAACTTATATTATGGCATCTTAATGATTAGAAAAGTGCAAACAAAATTCATGTCGGACAAGTCTGTCCACCTAGGTGACAAAGTACGTGCAAATTGCTAACGTGTAAATGTGGTAAGGTACCGCCTGAATAAGCCAATCCGCGTGAAGTGCTCCAAAGATTAGAACATCAACCATACATTTTCTTTTGATCTGACGGCAGGATGAACACTCAGAGGTTAATCTGCGTGAAGTGCTCCCACGTGTTATGAACCATCCATTGTGTTACTATCCAACAACCACGATTAAGCCTCGTCGCGTTATAAAAGGCAACATTATTTCCCTTTCTCCCTCATCAGCGAAGGCGACGAGAAATCCCTCTCTCGTCATGATGTCTGAGAGGTTTAAGATGAGGGTTATGTCATACCTAATCTTGAGAGAAACAAGCGAAGACAAACTGATCTCAGAGCCAGCGCATTGTCATGTCCCATTTCTCCAAATACGAGAGCGGAGACGCGCCCGCAACGTAACTATACTGTAACACCCGAGCCCAATGCTACTATTTTCTGTTACTGGTTGAGTGTTAGATAAACTCATTTCATTTATCTTGCTTGTTTGGGTCTTACTGTAAAATTTTATCTGGCTAAGTCATTTCTGCATATAACAAATTTTAGCACCTAAAATAAAATTAAAAATATCTATCTTGGCCTACTCGTCACCCCTAGCCGCGTGGTAGCGTCCGTGCGTCGAGTTCTCATCCCGTTCGGTGAAACGGGCGAGTTTGGACGACTACGCGCGTGTACAGGTGTCCGACTTGGGGGTATGCTTTTTAATCATAAAACATTGCATTTTAAAATTTGGAACCCGCTTAAAATCCTATTATTTAAATTTCAAATTTTTTGGACCCAACCCGGGCGCGATTTGGAAATGTTTCATTTAGCGCCAAAATCCCAAATCAATAAAATATTCAAAACTATAATATAATCATAATCTTACTGTTAGTTTAAGATTCTTAAATCTTTAATTTATATATTTTTAACTACTCATTATTTTTCCCTGGCCAATCGCAATGCATATTTTTCCTGTGGGCCCCTCCATTATCTTCATCTCTCTATCTCTTTCTCTCTCTCTCTGACGATTCTCTCTCTCTCTCTAACTCTCTCTCTCTCCCCCCTATATATATATATATATAAGTTTCCCCTCACCCTTATTCCTTTCACGAGAACAGTAACCATCGTGAACCCATCAACCCTAGCCCTAGCCACCGTGCCCGTTGCCGCCGCAGCCCCAACGCCGACGCCGCCACCACCATCACCCTCGCCTCTTCGCCCTCGTCGCAGCCACTGCACCTCCTTCTCCCCGTGTGCTCGGCGCCGCAACAGGGACCCCGCAGCAACCCCCGTGCCTTCTCTGTTTGGCCGGAGACATCGTCGGCGACCCTCGTCGTCGTCACCCGCGCCACCGTCGGCACCTCCTCTTCACCTGCGCGCACCAGATCCGACCAGCCCCTCTCCATCTCCACTTTCTTCCCCGTTTCCATACCCGCAGCCCTAGCCGTCGCCTGCAACCTCCTCGCCGGCGTCCCCACCGCCGTCGACCCCATCGCTGGCACGCCCTCGGCAACCCCTGTAAGCCTTCTCCTCCTTTTCCTCCTTTTTCTCTGGTTCCTTTGCATTCTTGTTTGCACAACTTGATGTTTCACTGTTCGCTTTTTTCGCCGGAATCCGGCGATGCCGGTGACGTGTCCCGACGTTCCAGCGAGGTACCCCGGTCCGCGTGGTCCCATTGTTCGTTGTTCGGGTTCAATCCGTGAACCGTGCGTCCGTCGCGAGTTTCCCCGCCGACGTTACGTTCCGTTTTTCCCGGTTCGCGACCGTCGAGGCAAGTATCACTTGCTACATGCTATACTATACAATTATATATGTTTGACTCATTAAACCTGCAAAACTTAACTCGGTATAGTTATTTTCTCATTTGGTTGCAATATGACATATATCATTTTACAGTTAACATAGGAATTACAATTTGCCACTTTAACCTAAGAACCAAGTTTACCAGTTAATTACATTTTACCGTTTAATAGATTGTAGCACTTTCCCATGTAGTTCTATTACATTCGGATATTCGTATTCAAAGGCCTGATATAACTGTTGCACCGCTAAGGGTGCTCAAAACCTGTTAATATAATAAAACGGCTGCACTATATTAATGCACTATTGTGATTGAATGAACTGCTTATTGTTGTTTAATTTATGGCTTATTTCCTGCTGTTAATCCCCTGTTCGATTATATATCTGTTGTGAGCACACCCACGACATTGTTACATCTTGACTTGACTTTGTTACACATGATATATATATTGATACACCTGACATGGTACCGTTTACTGTTGACTTGACCTGATGTACCATGACCTGACCTGTTACCTGATCTCATGCCTAATGCCAACAAACCCGACAAGTAGTCCTCATGGACCATTCCTGTTGTCTATCCAGACAAAACCTGCTGTTACCTGATCCTGTGTTGGCATTAGTTCTTGATTACTGAATACCTGACCTGAGACATATAACTTGGGGGTATGGGGAAATCAAAAGTGTAAACTGAAGTGTAACTTAAAAGGGTATTACTTGATCCGTGGTCCCGGGGGGTAACAGGACAGAGCCATTCGTGACTCTTACATTTTCCTGATCCGTGGTCCCGGGGGGTAACGGGACAGAACCACTATTGGTTCCCATATTCCTGATCCGTGGTCCCGGAGGGTAACGGGACATATCCTTTGAGTTACATGGAGGATTACTCAAATTGATTTCAAAGACTTTAGAATAGAAAACCTGATAGAACAGTTTAGTTACCCACTGCACACTACCCTGCACTGCTTGTTTCATACTATTGCTTTATTCATGTTTATTTCTGCATTGCCTGTTACACTGTTCATATTATATTACTGGTTGACATGACGCGCTGACGTCTGGGTTTTGCATGGCCCAGATTCCGTACCGCTGTCGCAGTCCGAGCAGTACTTCAGCCAGTAGGCTGAGCTGTGAGGTGTTAGTATTAGTTAGTTTTATTTCCTGCATTTATTTCCTGATGTGAGCCCGCATTATGGGACATACTTTTCAGTTATTTGTATTGGATCATTTGCTTCCGCATTTATTTATTATTGACTCCTGTTATTCTGGTTGATGGACATGTTTTTAGAAAATTTTATCTTGTTCTTGATATCTCTACAGCCGTAATGTGACTGTGGATGGATACTTCCTATCCACAGGTAGCATGGTTGGCTATGTCACGTGCCCAATCTAGCGTACTCTGGGAAGCGGGGCGCATTGTCATGTCCCATTTCTCTAAATACGAGAGCGGAGACGCGTCCGCAACGTAACTATACCATGTACATACTCTACATGATACAGTTACGCTACGCGTAAAGTATGCAGGAGTATACAAAAGCAAGTAAAAGAAAAGTAACTTTATTTATTAACCAACATTTATTACATACAATATTCCCAAAATTTATTACCTCAATAAACCCTAAACATGTTGGCAAAAGAAAAAGAAAATAAGAAAACAAAGGTCCTAATCGTAAGTCAAGAGTTGAGCGTAGCCTTCCTCCATAACTTCGTCTTCAGCCAAGCCTTCTTCCAGATCTAACGGACATTATGGAAGAGAAAGAGAGAAAAGAAATGTCCATCAACGAGATAAACTCGAGTAGAATTCTCAAGGGATTTATGTGCAACAAAGTGAACATGTATATGAACTAGCGTTATAATGTACAGGTAAAAGGGTAGATAAAACTGGTGTTACAATGTATATGAGAAAAGGTTGGTAAGGTAACAAAAAATAACTACATTCCGAATTTTAGCATGTTTTAGTTTTGGTTTTATAAGGATACATGCATTTCGGGTAAAACAGGTTATGATAATCGGTGTAGTGTTGTAGCATGCAGGTTTATTCAAATGTATCATGTCATTTAAGATATTTTGCAACGTTTTGTTTTAAGAGTTCAGGTAATAAAAAAGAGCTTCGTGTACCCGGAATAACGGACACACGGTCATTGAACGGTTAGCATTCCGTATATGCCCAGAATACCGGAGACGGTCATTGAACGGTTAGCATTCCGTATGTGCCCGGAATAATAGAAACGGTCATTGAACATGATCATTAAACAGTTAAGTTGACAAGTCAATATGAAAGCACTCCCGATACACGCGATCTCGATTTCCTTCTCCAAACTATCTTAAACCTCGTATCAATAAGTTTAAGTTGAGTTATCAGTTATCAGCTAACACACAGAGCCAACATCGCATAGAAAACACGTTCTCTTTCCGAATCGAGTCATTCCTCATTCATCCAATATCTAGCGTCCATACGCTTACACATAACCGTTCAGGTATAACAAGTTATGATAAGTCCAAGGCAAGATTGGTTATGTAAACCACATCATGAGTAACGGGGTTTCGCAAAGTCTAGTGGTAAAGAAAGGTATACGGTATTTTATTGCAAAATAGGGTACTTAGGAAAGTCGGGGTATTTTAATGAAGAAAGGGTTTCATAGAAGTTCAAGGTATAAATAGTAATTCTAGAATAGTTAGAGGTATTTAAGTAGAACACAGGATTTGGAAACTTGAGGGTATTTTAATGCAAATACGGGTTTTGGAACATCAGGGTATTTATGTGAGATACGGGTTTTAGAAACCTTGGGGCATTATTTTGAAGATGGGAGGTTTGGAACTTTAGGGTTTTTTTTATTGAAAATACAGGTTTAGAAACCATAGGGTATTATCGTGTGAAAAACGGTCGCAATTTATTACTAATAAGGCCGTTCAAAAAAATCGACAGCATTTCGACTGCAAATCGGCGTCATATCAATACATATTAGGTAGAATAACGGCATATTTAGCATGCAAGAGTTATATTTGATTATAAGTCATGGTAGGTCATTACCACAACGCTTAGGAAGTATAAATTTCTAAGTTAAAACTAAATACTAGAAAGTTACCAAATCGGGCAGCATTTCGATATCTAATTTAATATCTAAAATAAATAAAAGCATGCAAGTTTTTCCGTATTAAAGTTTCATAAGAACGCTAAGAAACAATGTAGAGAAATATTTAGAAGATGTGACAGGATCAACAGAAGAGAGACGAAATCCTATCTCGTGAAGAAGATTTGCCGACACGAACCAACGACTCGTAACGAATCGTACTCTCACTTCGGATTTTTCTAGCACCTGTTACCAGTACCGATCCGTAAATCATCAAGAAACGGTCGCATAAGAATTTTTCTGGAATTTTTTGGACCCCAGAAGTGTGAGAAATAAGAGAAATGGTGAAGGCTATTTATAGGGTTTTAAAACCCTAAATCGGAGCCGACCAAGACGCCATCCCCACCGTGATCCGCGCCCAGCTTCCCCCCGACGAATCTTGGCAGTTCGATCCAAGATTGAACGGCTGGGATTAAACCCCACGTGGGCTCAAGCCGCCCACGCGCAAACCACGCGCTTGCGTGTGTAAGCGCGTGGGTCCCACTCGTTGGCGCAAGCAGGCGCCAATAAGAGGTAGGCCGGGTCTTGGGCTCAGGTCTTTGGGCCTGGGTCTTGGCCCGGTTTATTTTTTTAAAAAAACATTTTCTTCTTTTTCTTTTATAAAACCGTTTTAAAATTGTATTTTTTTAAAATTTATTTAAAAAATACTTTTAATTACCATAAAAATATGAAAATTTTATAGAAAAATTCTAAATCAATATTTACTCGTTTCCAACCATTTTCACTTCAAAAATAATTCTTTTCTTCGTAAATCTTAGGAAATAATAATAATAGTATTTAAATTCTTTTCTTTCTCCCGAAAATTATATTAATCATTTATAAACTCAAAACAACATTTTTCCAAACTTTTCTATCAAAACAACTTAGAAAATAATTAATGAGTACAAATAATTATAAAAAGATTTTATTCGGTATATGAAAATTACAGTCGTTACAATCTGAGATATCGGAACGTCGACTTGTATCGACCTCGGCTAACGTCCAATTGGTTAACTATCCATCCCTTCCAGATCCCGTTCATGTACTTCTTGGTAGCCGCTCGGATTTCGATCCATCGAAGCTCCTGAAAGCATATCGATGGTGTTTCTACTGTATCGCTTGATGGTTGCAGTTTCGAATGCGCCGGCTCTAAGATCAGTTTGTCTTCACTGGTTTCTCTTAGAAATCAAGATATGACATAACCCTCCTCTCAAACCTCTCAGACATCATGACGAGAGAGATTTCCCGTCGCCTTCGCCGATGAGGGAGAAAGGGAAACAATGCTACCTTTTATAACATGACTAGACTTAATCGTAGCCATTGGATAGTAACACAAAATGGGTGGTTCATAACGCGTGAGAGCACTTCATATGGATTAACCTCTGGATGTTCATCCTGCCGTCAGATCAAAAGAAAATGGACAATTGATGTTACTATGGAGCATTTCATGCGGATTGGCTTAATCAAACAGTACCTTACCACCTTTACACGCTAGCAATTTGCACCCGTGCGTGATGCACATACTATCACCCACGTGGTTTTACTGACAACTTGTACGACATGAATTTTGTTTGCACTTTTCTATTCATTAAGATGCCATAATATAAGTTATGAGATTTTAATCGACTCTTTAGAGCCTTTTAATCGATTTCTCTTGCAAATAAGAGTGTCACACCATCAAATCAATTTTCAAAATTGAAAATAACCCAACCCAACTCGTTTCGCGTTAATAATAGTCGAGAAGCAGAGATTCATCGTGCGCGAGCCTAGCTAATCGACGAGTTGAGCAGAACCGGAGTACTCTAGGGCTATAGTGATATTTGCTCGACTTCATATGAGCCTATCTCACGTGATGGAAGACTGTAATACGATCGATCCGGTCTCGACTGGTAAGGTTCCTCCAAAAGTTATATATGGAGTCGACAGGGATTCCTCCTTATTTGAAGGCGTCATTGGAGTGCTCCAGTAGTTCCCAGAAGGGAAATCTCATCTCGGGCATCGTCCCGGAAAGGAACCAGCCGAGTGACAACTCCGGCAAGAATCATTAGGAGGGAAACACCATGAAAAGGAACGAAAGAGGGAAGGGTAGATCTAAGGGATGGTTTAATTGATGGTAGGCGATCTATTAGATTGAGAGAATAGATTATGTTTACTATTAAAAGGAAAAACTGGGAAAAACATCATCATAGAAAATGAAAGAGTATTGTTTAATGGATGGAGGCTGACATATTAGATTGAGAGAATTGATTCTGAGATGGGGATGAAAATATAAAAAGAATTGACAAAAGATGTAGATTTGATGGTTTATTAGAGTTCTGGTTTGAAATGGAGAAGAAAGGTAGACGAGGGTTTTCTCACTATAGTAAGCCTTACCCCGGGTTAATTGAACAGAGTGTCTCTAACTATAGTAAGCTCCAGGTTAATCGAACAGAAGGTCTTCAACTATAGTAAACCCGAACCCATGTTAGTCGCACTTAAGGCCTTTAACTATGGTAAGCCATAACCCAGATTAATCAAACAAAAGTAAGCCGTGACCCAAGTTAATTGAAAAGAAGGCCAAGATTTTGGGGATTTATTTAGGACAAAAATGGTCCCAAGAATGTTGTTTCCCAAGAATTTTCCAAGAATGTCTCAATTAATACAACAACCGAGCCTTTTATCCTAAATATATGGGGTAGGCTATATGAACCAACATGAGAATCACACTGGGTCCAGCACATGAATCCTCCGCCTCCACTCACTCCTATTGAACAATATACTTTCATTGAGGCCTTTGGCAACCATATCGTTTCGTATCACCTCCATCCATATTTTTTTCGGTCTCCCTTTTGCCTTTTTGCCATTGCCCATATCGAGAGTATCTATTAGTCGAACCGATACTTCCATAGGTCTGCGTCGCACATGACCAAACCATCTTAGCCGGTTTTCCCGCATCTTCTCCTCCACAGCTGCTACACTAACTTTTGCACGAATATTCTCATTTCGCACCTTATCTTTTCTAGTGTTACCGCACATCCAACGAAGAATGCGTATCTCCGCTACGTGCATCTTCTGTGTGTGATGTTTCTTAGGAGCCCAGCGTTCTGTACCATATAATAAGGCAGGCCGAATAGCACTCCGATAAAACTTCCCTTTCAATTTTAACGGAAAATTATGATCACACAAAATCTCTGTTGCACTCCTCCATTTCAACCAACCAGCTTGGATCCTTTGATTAACATCACTATTGATCTTCCCATTCTATGACATGAACCATAATAAAAATGTCTCAATTAATCAATATCAATATTTTTTTTTTGATAATCGACACCATTCATCTTGATTTCGCGCAAGTTTCATGTGCTTTCGATACTTTTGCTCTTGCATTGGATGGCTGCAAATTTAACGGTTTTTTGACCATAAAACATTTTACATTTTGAGATCAATAGCAAAAACTATCTAAAGCACATGAAAGTTGATGAATCCATGAATTAGGCCATGAAGAATGAGATAAACGGTGTCCACAATCGATGTTGATTTTTGAAGTCTTTCTTGAGTAATTTTCTCGAGACCATATAACTCTTTATTTAGAATGTTAAAACTTTAGGGGTGATTTTTCAAAATAAGGTAGTTTCTGGAGTCCTACCTAATAAATATATGCCCATAAATCAATAATCCCAAATTTAAGTTGATACAATGGAGGTTCCCATCAGCAAACCAAAAAATCCCTCAACCAACACAAACATTTTCTCTAAAAATGTGAATTATAAACCTATAAACCCGCTCACATATGGAATGGGAATTAAGTCTATTGATATATAAACATATATTAACAGACAAAAGCAAACGAAATTACCCTAAACAGCTGTGGCGCTTCATCTTTCACATCGTTGAAGAGGAAACAGATGTGATTTGATACCAAAATGAGAGCTTGTCGTATCTCTGAGCAGAAGCAAGGGGGGTTGGTATGGCCCACCGCCCCCAACAGCCGCGCCGGCAGTCACCAAGCCTCGTCGATGTTGTTCTATGAATTGAGTTCTGATTTTCCAGAATATTTGTTGATTTCAATTCTGCCCTAACTACAACTCTGGTAATCACTTGATCAATAAACTGAGAAATTAAATTAAACTAATCACAAATTAGGTGATATGATCAACTCAGACCCCAACAACAACCCATCAAGCAAGATAATACCCCATTTATATTTAACCCGCAAGAACTGCTCAGGGAGGCAGCATACGGTTTGGCCATGACCTAAAAAGAAACAATAATCAAATAATCAAAAGGCGCCTTGTAGAGCTGTAACAACTTAACACCGATGAGAAGCGTGTGTGTGTGTGTGTGTGAGAGAGAGAGAGAGTTGCTTGGATGTAAAACAGCTTTTGAGAGAAGACTGGGACAATGAAGAGGAAGAAAAAGATTCGAAAGGTTAATGTGTCGTTGTGGATTGTTGTATTTTCTATTGGACGACATGTATCGCACTTCCCTCTGATCATGCTTTGAGGATCATGCTTTTCATCGTTACCGGATAGGTCTTTTGAAATGTTAGAATTTAGAAAGAGCAATACTTTCCATGCCTATAATCCACATCATCTACAACGCCGCAGTCAGTCTATCCTATCCAATTGGTACGGAAAGTAATACCCATTGGAAAATGCCAAATATAAGAGGATTTGGTTTCATTGCAGCATTTGTTACCAATAAATGGTTTCATAGTCATTGTGTGATTGTTCGAATTTGTACTTCAAACTTGGCAAACTTTAAAATGGAAAGACCGATGGGCACGCGTGCCCACACACGCAACAAAATTCTTTCCACCTAATGTGGCAAAGTATACTACATTTTTCTAATATATGCATAAATCTGTGTATGCGCACAAATACCACGTATATGTATGTATGTATACATATGGAAAAAGTGTTCCTATGGTGACCCCTTGGGTTGTAACTGACGGAATCGCTCATGTAGCACTCTAGTAAAGAACTCTAGCTAATACAAAATAAAGCACTGTACCAAGTTAATAAATGCTCATATACTTTCAAGACCTAAAGTGCTTTATACGAATGCCACATGGGCGACTCCTTAAGTTGCCATATAAGGAGTCACCCTATGCCCACTTAAAGATAAGGAAAAGAAACTGATGGGGAATCAAAGAGATACCTATTTATGACGAGCATGAAGTTACAATGGTTAGCCCTAACCACACACACACACACAACTAGCTTAGCCCTAACCATTCAGTCATGCGTCAGAAACCTATCCAGGTAGCTAGGAATGACTAAAGAAGAGAAAATGCCCCCCAGAAAGACGAGGGGGACAGCATCGCCTGTTCAAATGTCGCAAATTTGGCAAGCAGACTAGCTAGAATAAAAAGGCTAAGCGCGTTAGCTATGGAACAAGCCAGACCAGAGGGTGAGGCACCGGGCGGACACCCCTCCAACGGTCTGAGTAGTGTTGCTTATTCATCTGAAAGTTAAGTACACCATGGAGAAATAGGGCTTTCATTTGACCCGCTTCTTGCACCTTACTACCCCACCTCCGTGTGCATGTGTGTAGTGCATGTGACGGTTTCTTTTCTTATTTTCCCACCGGGGGGGGGGGCACTTAATCATTGCATGTGGTTGTAATAAGGAGGGATTTCCTCATACGGCAATCAAAAAAACTCAACTACACACATTTTAATTTGATAGCACCCAAAAAAATAGCTACTTATGGATAGATCATTGTGTGTCGTAGGCAAAATGAGCAGAGAGAGAATGTCCAGATTTGAACTTATAGACAGACATGCAAACTTGGTCATTATACGCTGCGCATGTGTGGGGTATCACCCACAAAACGGGAGAAGAGACTAAGAACTGTATTTTCTACAGGTGATGAGAGCAGGCATAAAAGGCCATTTTTCAAAACCAATAATTTTATTGAATGGAAAATAAATGGAAATAGTAATTCCGTAACGAGTGAAAAAAGAAAAAAATGAAATTACCCTGAAGAGCTGTATGGCCTGATCTGATACCATCTAAAGCAGTAATTTGGTAACAAAATGAAAGCTTTTTGAGAATTTGAGAGAAGCAAAGGACATAACTTCTCATATCGCTGTGCATTTTTGTGATTCATATTAAACGATCTGCTCCAATCTGATTCATTGCTCCAAGGATCGTGCCTTTTTCAATCTACCTGAAGAATTCTTTTAGAAGGTTAGAATTTGGAAATAGTATATGCTTTTCATATCTACTTGATTAAATCGCATCATTAACTGTAAGATGATATTGCACTTTCTCATGTCTTGAACCCTCAGCATCAGCATATCAGCATGAGTCTGATTGATGATGTGGATTATACCCTTATAGGATGTTGCTCGTTCTCGTTGCAACACTTGTTGGCCAAAATAATACATTATCTCTAATATTTAGAATGATTTTTTTATTTTACATAACTTGTTTAATAAACTTGTCATTCGAGGCGGTCCATTATATTATGTGTATGTTTATGCTTCAAGTATACTCGTAAACTTCATATCATATAAGATTCAAACCAGATTAGCAGATGGGGGTAACATTGCCATGTGATAGGCCTGTATTTCCTTTTTAAACCATCAAATAGTATTTCTGCAGGTGCACAAGCTCATGTCTCTTCTCAACCATCATTCACGACAATTATGCATTTGTAGCATTTTTACAGTGTCATTAGTCAAATGTCATGTTTCTAGGGTAACTTGTTAGACTACGTATAAACAGTTAGATAAATAAAAGGTTAGAGTTCGGAAAGAGCAATATGTTCTATACCTACAAGGCGACAATAATCTATTATTCTCAACAGGTATGGAAAGTATTAATCATATCAAAATGGAAAAATGAAAATATAAGAGATTTTTTGTTTTCTTGCAGCATTTCCCAATAAACTGTTCCAAATTCATTGTTTGATTGTTCACGGTTCGTTTACAGCTTTGCAAAAAGTTCTTTTTTTCTTTTTTGGCTGCATGGCAAAGATTTACCAAACTGTAGGATCGAACTATTGACAGACATGTCATTGTGTGTTGCAAGTAAAGTGAGCACGAACAAAATGTCTGGACTCGGACATATGCTTAAATAGACACAAAACTCGATCATTATACCCCGGTGGGTGTAAAATGATCACCCATGGATCGATCAAGAGACTAAACCGCGCACGCACATTATACATAGAGAGTTGGACTATTCTCCTCTTACGAGGAGAGGGAATCTTCTTCTCCCATGCTTTTCACCGTTGGAGTTGTGCTTCGACGGTTGGATGCATATAGGCAAGTTCGTGATAACATTCCTCAAAAAATGGTGATGATATCATCCTACTTTTTCCTCCTATAAGTAGAATAGTCCTATATATATAGCTTTAATACATGTATACTGCTAGTTAAAAACACTCGAGAATAAAGGCTCCTATAAGGCCATTAAGGTAGTAAGAACATGTGATATACTTTTGAGCATCGAGCTTCTTTTGAGCCTAATAACTAACAAGATAAAACTAAGTCACGATTAAGTGAAGCCGGTATAACCATGGGTCACATAGTCCTGATGGGCAATCTAATTCGGAGAACGTTAATGGGTTCTAAAGGTTTAGCCCTGGACTTGAGTTTTATAGGTGATAACAGTGGGCGTAAAAAGCCGCATTTTTTTACAACTGTAATTTTAACAAATGAAAAAATAATCTGAAGAAATTCAGCAATGGCTTCAAATTTGCAGTGGAAGTAACAATTGGCACTTAATTAATTGTCTAATAAAGCCTTAAATTAAAAAGATAAACAACCAGCTGAGATTCACTTAATGTAATTTGGATAGAAAACAAACTTACCGATCACCAGAAAAACAAAAAAAACTTCAACCACCAGTAACCACCGCAAATTTTTTTTAAAGAAACTATCTTTGATTGAAAAAAAAATCCCCTAACCATCGAGAAGTTTCATTTATATGAAATAAAATTATTGTCTTATTGACTCCTTTATACTTACTGCGAAGACTTAAGCCAAAAAAAAAGGAACATCCTGTAGAGCATTATGCAATTGGATACGATCAACTTAAACTATCAGTGAAATGTAAAAACAAGGATGAGCAAGATACACAGAAACTTACACTATGATCAGTGAAATGCATATTGTGATAGGTGGTCCAGGCTTCTACCATCTTAAACACTGGTTAGGTGGTGTGGGTTCCGATGTGGTCACATGAATTCAGGTTCTAACTGATACCAAGCTCTCCATGAAGAATTCTCTTCTTGAAAAGAAGAAAGAAAGGTTGTTGAAAAAAGTTGGGGACTTGTACCACACTCAACTTCCTTTAACGAAGAACTTGTTTTCACAATCTATGAACCAAGATGCTGCGAGTTGAAATCAATCCTGCCAACTAATCAAACAAATGAAAATTTGGTCTCAACCAATCAAAATGGAAGTGGTTCACATGTCGAACCAATTCAACAAATGGAGAATGTGATTCCTAAGCTTGAAGAGCTAGGTGACAATGAGAACCAACAAGTCCCTGTTTTTGTGAAGAACGAAGATGTGCATGCGGCGGTTGATGATGTAGCAAAGGACAATGCGTCCTTGCTTGCCACTAAGTGCATTGACATTTTTATGAGGAAGGCATCGATCTTCACAATATCAAGCTACCTTCTTCAAAGAACGATCAATGCGGCCAGTTGCAGTAGATCTAAAGTCAAGGTACCAATGTGCGACAAGCTTAAAGGCTGAATCCTGGAGCTTAAAGAAGAGCAGGGGTATGTGAACGAGGTGAAGCATCCTTAAATAAGAAAAATACGTGTAACATTTTGTTGGATTATCGGACCGATTAAAAGGGGAGGACCCTGGTTGGTTTCCTTGTAGATTGCCCAAAAGGCACTGAATTTCTAAGAACTGTAGCTATGTCTGATGTTGTAAGCGATGCAAACGAGTTGTTCTTGTTGCTCAGTAGTGTTGTGGAGGAGGTGGGGCCCCGAAATGTCGTTCAAGTCATAACTCCTAAACCGTATTATATGGAGGCCGCAGGCAAAAGGTTGGTGGAGAAGTACAAGGTAACATTTTGGAGTAAATGTGTGAATCAACGCATAGATCTAATATTGGAAAGGATCGCATAGATTGAGCATGCAAAGGAGGTGCTGGATGAGGCCAAGGCCAGTATGAAGTTCGTCAATGGCCATGCATTGCCTATGAAGCTCATGAAACAATACAATCAAGGCAAAGAGCTCGTCACAACCTCGAAATTGAAATCGGTGATGACTTTTCTCATGCTTGAAAACATGAAATCCGAGAAAGAGAATTTGGTGAATATGTTCAATTCATCCGTGTGGAAATTTTTCATGTGAGCTTCAAGGAATAAAGGTAAAAGGATGTGCAAGTTGGTTGAAAATCCATCGATTTAGGCTTCAGTTGGCGAAATTTTGAAGGTCAAGAACCCTCTAATTGGCATGTAACAGCAGAATAATGTGAGTAACATGGTTCCGATTGGGTTGTTATATGATTCAATAGATAGGGAAAAGGAAGAAATAGAGAGGAATCTAGGAGGTGATGAAGAAAAAAAGGAAGCTATTTTGGCCCTAATGGTTAAGTGTTCATCCAAAGCACCATTTTTATTCATACCATCTGCCAATTCCACCTCCATTCTCAAGAAAGGAAAACTTGGGAAAACCAACTGCATGAAAAAGGAATGAAAAAGGGGAGGGTAGATCTACAGGATAGTTAAATGGATGAAGAAGTGATCTAAGAGATTGAGAGAATAGATTATGAGATACTACCCTCAATAAAAGGAAAAAATGGAAGGAAAAAAAAATAATGTTCATCAAAGGAAAGGAATGAAATAGGAAAGGATATACCTAAGGGATGGTTTAATGAATGGAGGGCGATCTAGGAGATTTAGAGAATAGACTATGAGATACTGCTCACAAAAAAGGGGAAAATTTGCGGGAAACAACATCATAGAAAAATAATGAAAGAGAAATAGTAGATCAAAGGGATAGTTTAATGGATGGAGGGTGATCTAAATGATCAAGGGAGGAATATATTGCGGGATGAGACAGAAAGTTTACAAAGAGTTGACGACATATTTGTATTTGAAAGTTAATTAAGCTTTTGATTTCAAATGGGGAAGAAGGGTAGACGAAGATTTTCTAACTATGGTAAGCGTTAACCAAGGTTAATCGAAAGGTTTCTAACTATGGTAATCCCTAACCCATGTTAATCGAATAGAGTGTTTCTAACTATGGTAAGCCTTAATCCAGATTGATCGAATAGCATGTCTCTAAATATGGTAAGCCCTAAGCTATGTTAATTGAACAGAACATCTCTAACTATGGTAAGCCCCGACTAGATTAATCAAACAACACTGTCGCTTGTTATGGTAAGCCCTCACGCGTGTTGATAGAACAAAAGTCTCTAACTATGGTAAATCCTGATCCGGATTAATCAAACAAAAAGTCTCTAAATATAGTAATCTCTAACTCAGGTTAATCGAACAAAAGGTCTCAACTTATGATAAGCCAAATAGGATGTATGTGGCTATGATAAGCCCTAAACCAGGTCAATCGAACATAATGTCTCTAACTATACCAAACCCTAACCCAGTTTAATCGATGGAATGTCTCTAACTATGGTGAGCCCTAACCAAAGTCAATTGAACATAGTCTCTAAATATGGTAAACCTTAATCGAGGTTAATTAAACAGAATGTCTCTAACCCGGTTAATCGAATAAAATGTTTCTAACTATGGTATATCATAATCAATGTTCTAAATATTAGCGATACATGTCGGATATTGCTCGATCTATCAAAAATGTATATGAAACGACATGATATATCAATTTTATATCGTTTGGTAGTTTTGGAGAGATAACGGCTGATATACATGATACCGGCATATCAACCGATTTATCAGGTCCTTGAAATTGGTTAAAATATCGTGATTTTCTATAATAAAATTTATTTTAGGTTGATTATTATCTCAATCACGGTCCAATTTCTTTTGCATCCGAAGAGCTGAGTCAGGCTCAATATCCTCATCTCATTTATCTTAAATCGGAAGCATTGGTCCAAAGAAAATTTACCTAAACGCTAGCGATTGTATTAAATATATTGGAAACTTAGTTAGTTATATTTTGATATAAATACAAATTGAAGATTATTTAGCTTGTTGAAAGATAGGGATATACCTACATTGAACTTAGTGTTAGGATTCTTATATGCACTCTTTGCAAAATCTCTTCCTGGCTCGTATTCATTTCTTTTAAAGAATTGAGGGGTGTGTGTGTGTGTGTGTGTGTGTTTCTTTTAAAAAGTAGCAATGTTTTCTGTTTATGCTTTTTTGCAATCAATTGTCAATTCCTAAATCTTAATATAAATGTTTCCATGCATTTTTAACATCAAATCTCTTCAAGTAGACTACGAAAACCAGTGTGCTTAATAGTTAATAGTTGACCGTTCTACCATTGAGCTACCAAGGAAAAACTCATTTAAGTAAGCCGGCATTTTATATTGAGTCATATTAATGATGTTTATACTATTTAGTGTATGTTAACCTTGTGAAGGTCTGAATTAGAAAATTTACGATCCGGAATTTAGAAGAAATTGCCCGATATATAGCAACATTCGACATGGAAAAATTTCGTGCCAATACAATACTGGCATCTGAAATTAGCTGGCCCATGTCCCAGAGCAATCGAACAGAAGGCCTTATTCGTATAACTAACAAGATGTTGGGGATGCATTTAAGGGCTAATTTCAACATAAGCAAGTCTTAGGAGTCCTACATGGAAAAAAAAGCCCAGAAATCAATAACCCAAAAATTTAAGCTGATAACGGAGGTGCCCATCAGTGAACCAAAACAAACTGATTACTCTAAAAATGTGGTTTTTATACCAAAAAAAAATTCCGCTCACATATGAAATGGGTATTGACGCATGAACTGAAATATAAACAAGTAACTAATAAAAAGAAAAAGGGATTACTTTGAACAGCTGCAGCGCGTCGTATTTCCACATAGAAGAGAGAAAACAGTGTAATTTGGTGGCAAGATGAGAGCTTTTTGAGGACATGTCGTATCGCTCTGCGGAGGCGGTGGGATCCTCCGCCGCCCAACAGCCTCGCCGGCGGCCACCAGACAGCGCGCACGCCGTCGCTAATGTTCTCTGAATTGAGTTTGGAATTTGGAAGTGGGACAGAATTAGGTATTTGGATTTGAGTTTGTCAAAAAGCCCCTGGTCCGCCTGGGTGTTGCCATGCAATTTTCAAAATTGTTGAGAATGATCTATTGATCAAAATCTTTGTGAAATAGCTTTAGGACTAAATGTTTGGATATCACGTACAGTTGCTTAGATGTTACAAACAACTGCAACCATTTAGATATTAATATGAAGAGAGTTTTGATTAAGCCCAGGGGCTTTTTAACAAGAGCAAAAGCCCAGGGTTTTTTACATAGGTTTGAAGCGGGAGATTTTTTACAATTTACCCTTTCGATTTTGAGGCAAATCGGTATAGGCGGGTTTAAACTCGTAGGCCTAATATCAAATGCACATAATTAACCTCGTATCCTATTCTATCCACTTTCACCCGACCCGACCCTGCCCAACTTCTATCTTAATATGCTTCTCGATATAAAAGGGACTGGATATGGAATGAGTGCATGCGCTACCACATCTGTATCCTGTAATTAAAAATGAATTTGAATACGGATACGGACGGTTGTCAGAAACGAAATAATTATTAATATTTGATAGAAACGGATACAGATCCGAAAGAAAAATAGGCTCGACAAAGTAAAAAAATCATTGTTTTTGTTATCCTACTATAGGGATGTGAAATGGATATACGGTACCATCATATCTATATTCAGTGGCTATTTAGCGAATGCGAATATGAATACGGATATAGATAGTCATCAGAAACAAGAAGAGATAAAACACATTATCTGTATTTGATAAAAATCGGATACGGACGGCTTGGAATATCCTTATCCATTTACATCTGTTGGGTCTCGGATCCATTTATTGGGCCGGATCTAATTCCATAAAACTTTTGTTTCAGCCCATCTAGAGACAGGCCGACAAAACAAGGTTCGACTAAAGTCAAGGGTCAACAGTTGCCCCAAAAAATAAAAAATCCATCTCGTCTCTCCCCAAATTTGTCGGAGATCTCCATTGTTCCCCAAAATTTTCTTCATCTCAGGATTTTGTTTCCAAATTTTTTAGGGTTTCCAAATCAATGGCGATGGAGGGCGAGGCAGCGGAGAAGCAATCCTCGTACACCTATTGGGTCAGGGAAACGAGGCGAGATGCCGCTCCTCTTCCGACCCCTAAGAAGCTCACGGCTGAGGACGTCTACAAGCAATCGCAGGCCAACAACAATTCTCTCGGATCCATTTGGAATCAGGTTGGTTTCTCTCTAAAATTTGACCCTTTTTGTTAAGTAATAGATGGGGCAAATTGATCCTATCTTTTTCATGAATTTGGTGGAAAATTGTTTTTAGATGCCTTAGTTTGCTCGCTATGCTTAGGCTACAAAAAAAACTAGACCTTTCGAACAATAAACTTGATGGGGACAAAATTTGGGATTTAGCATTTATTAGAAACTAATTAGGGATTTAGCCTACTTTTAAAACTATTTAAGGATTTAGCACTTTAGGGTCACATCAAGGACACGTAGGTGTTTAAAACTATTTAAGGATTTAACATTTTAGGGTCACATCAAGGACACGTAGGCGCCATGTAGGAATGGTAGTTTGTTACTAAGGCATGTTATACTTGGGTCCGTGAGAGAGCCCAAGTATTAACCTGCACTTTGCGAGTGTGGATTAGACTTTCTTCTGCTAAAAGGAAACAACATCGGTTCGTTGCTGCTAACCTCGGATCTCTCCTAGAGACCCAAGTTCACCATAGGGGATTATTCCGCATTTTCAAAGTGCGGAATAAACCCCCAACCCTTCCAGAGACTCGACCCTCAACCGGAGAGCTAAGTGTTGGGTTTCTGGTTGAGGGCCAAGTCATATTCCACACCTGCAAAGCGTGGAATAGACTCTTCAACCCATCCAGAGACTTGGCTCTCTTGTATGGGGGCCAAGTCTTATTCCGCACTTGCAAAGGTGGAATAGGCTGGCACTACTCCATCCAGCAAACCTGAAAGCCTTTGTCTTCTCCTTGGTTACAACATTCAATTTGTAAATTTTTGCAACTCCATCTCCTTAGTTCTAGCAAACCTGAAAGCCTCAATTTTTGCAACTCCTCCAAAAACCCACTGTTTAAAAGTTCAAACAAATAACGGACAATGCCCTTTTTGTAAATTTTGAATAAATTCATGTACAACATCAATAAAATAAACGCTACCCAATACGGGAGCTAACTCGACACCAAACACGGTGGAGACAATCCATGCAAAATATACGACGCACAAAGGTGAAGAACAACAAGCTGAACGCAATAAACAGTATATATAAATAAAGCAAAGCCGACTCCACATGAGTTTGGCATTCGAATATATACATCTCATGAATTCGATAAAAACAAATACAAAAGAAAGCGTCACATCAAGCACGACAAAACCCGAGGAATCCTAGATCGGCCGCGACGGCGCTGAGATGGACCGAGTATATCCTCGGGTTGTGTGGCTGACTGTGAGGGTCCAAGTTGGTCCGTAGTTCCTAGAGGGGGAGGATCCAGACATCGTATTGGATGCCGTTGGAAAAAACGACCTTCCGATCTTCAAATGGCCTCGATCCCACTAGCTGATGTATGTCCGCCTATTACGCTGTCCGCGACATTATGAACCTGAAACAAGACGTCGTTCAGTAAATAGATAAGTAAATATCTCAAATATATAATATCAAGAAATTACATAGTAAAAAATAGAAAGCAACAATAAAGTGTTTATCATCTCACGCTCTACGAGTCCCTGCGGCTCATACGTCACCCATGGAGGACACGTCGTTTGAGTGTACTGCCATGTTATTCTCGAGTACCAGTCCTGATAACCTTCTATTGGTAAAGGCGGATCTTTCTGATGTACGACAAGTAGAGTTCCTGCATCCTATCGAAAGATGTAGATATGTTGAAAAACTTTCTAATCTACAGCTTTATCTCTCCGTGTCCCGATCAATATACTCTATCGGATCCGGGATGTGCTGTATAAGCCCGAACTAACGTAATACACGGTCAGGGACATGATATGCGACGATGCCGAAACAGATAATAGGTGTCCGGGCATTCCAGATATCCGGAAGCTGTAAACACATCTGGTAGAGCCCAGTAGATATCCAGTGTATATGGCATCCATAGTACAGCTCGGTTCGGGAGCATATCTAACTCATTTTGGTAGAACTTGAGCGACCTGACGGGTGGCCTATCCTATGTCCGACCGATACTAAACCTGTAGCGCAACAAAAAAATATTGTAATTCAGGAGTCACTTACGTTCACAACCTCAAATTTCGCAAAAGTAGATTTTAATTAAATAACTTATAGTTTTACCTGCACCTTAATGGCAGATCTTCATCTAGCAGGACCTCCTAGATAAATATAGGACAACCGGTGGATAGTCGGGTCCAACACCACATTTGCAGATATCATACTATTAAATACCGATATATTTAACATGATAACAAAATCTATTAAGTATTTCAAATTTTTACCTAAAGAAAAAGACAATCATATATAATATTGTGCTCCTGCAGAGCGACAGAGGTCAACTCCTTATACAGGTAAGCCAGCACGACACTCCTCACGACAGTGTGCCACATACGTCTAGATCGGCTAATAATGGTAGCCACATGAGGTGTACCATATTCTTCATGTGTCGGAAAATAAAGGACGTCCCGAGCTGATGAAGAATAGAAGCACGCACGTACTGCTCGACCGCCGCCTGATCTGCATCATCTCCGGGGGCATCGAATGCTTCGCGAAACCATATAAGCCTGATATCACCTTCTTTCATTTGTGCGGGAGCTCAACTAAGATGCTCAATGCAAAGCTCTTGCCAGTCGTGACCCGTATCCTGTCACCGGTGGACCTGGATGCGCAAGTCAAGTAGTACAGCAATATCTTGAAGGGCGATCGTCATCTCCTCTACAGACAAATGAAATGTGAAGGTCTCTGGCCTCCATTGCTTGGCCAACGCTGTAATGAGAGGATGGTCGAGACGAATGTAGTCAATTCTTGAGTAGTGATAAAACCCTACACATGCAAACCCAACCTGCACACGTGCATCTCCAATTGCCCATGACCGAACCTGCTATAAGTGAGCAGTACATGTTAAAACGACACATTAAACAAACTCGTTAGAAATATACAATTAGATGCAAGTACAAGTACTATATTGAATTGAATTAATTTCTTACCGTCACGCATGTCGTCGCCAGATGTCGGTCCGACATGCATAAAACAGACGGATCTATAGGTCTTGGGTTCATCGATACAATATCTGCCAAAAGTAATAATTCAAAAATAAGTGTCAATTATACATCAACGAATGCAATACGTAACTGTAGATAAAATACAATACATTGAACGAACATAATACGTGACTGACGATAAATGATACAATACGGCAGGCGACGCAATACAATACTGTCAATATGATATAATACATCATCGAACACAATACATCAAGCGACATAATACAGAATGGTTCTTACGGATACAAGACATCAACGAACAAAATACATAACTGGATAAAAAGCTATAATACATCCTTGCGGTTGATTCTGAAGTTGATGTGGAAGGTTGGGACATCGCGATTTTTTATGATCATAGGTTTTGCAATTGCTGCACATGTTCTGTACTTTCACCCTTCTACGCCCATCATCCATTGCATCCTTGATACAACAGCTTGGAGGCCTGTCTTTCTTTCTTGTATTGCTGGATAGGAATATACATGGTCCATGATATTCCTCCCAGTGTCATTTATCTGGAACAGGGCTAAACAAAGAGACGCACGACTCTCGATAGTATTGTGCGTAATACTTTCCACGGCATAAGATCTCGTATGATATGTTTGATTCCCTGAAGCTCGTGAATAAGCTGCCATTACATGTTTGCATGAAAGCATTTGTAGTAAAAGTATATTACAACTACAACGACATCTATTATCGTCTATACCAACGTCATACGTAATTCCATCTTTATCTTCCACTTCCCAACGATACTTAGAGAATCGACAAAGTTGACAATGTCTCACATCCGTGTTTCTTTTAGCCAATTCACTATCATTTTTCAGAGTGAACAGTGTCCCATTTAGCCGCCGCTTCACGACGAGTGACGAAATACGCGTTGAGATGGTAAAAGGTTCTATCAATCAATGCCTGTATCGGTAATGCACGAGCTTCTTTAAGAACATCACTAAAACTCTCGGAGCAATTCGTAGTCATAATACAATACCTTACACCACCGTCTATACATAATGCTCAACGATCTTCGTACCCCCTAAACTTTTGTTAATCCAAGCATCTGCATCCAGATTTAATTCTTTAATACGAGCTCTTATTTTAGCATAAATTAGAGGATCTGGAGCACGACCGGTTTCATACAATAAAAGCTATAATGGTTTGTCTTTAATTTTTTGTGAGAAATTAGCTCTGATATGCCTCAAACAGTAGCGATGATAATGGGGCATACACCAGCCTTGAGCTAGTGCCCTTGAAAGTCCCTTCATCCGATCAGACAACTATGAAATTTGGCGACGACTTACATTAGGGATATACATATGAATACATGTAAAGAACCATTCCCAATTTGCTTCAGTTTCACTACCGACAACCGCAAACGCCAAAGGATACACCATTCCATCCGCATCTACCCCGGTAGCAACAAGCAAAGTCCTCTTATATTTACTATATAAGTGCCCTCAATGCTCAGACTGAACGACACTATTCAAATCCCTTAATTGATGGTCCAAATGCCCAGAAAACGCCGGTAAATTAGACTACTGTTGGAGTCAGGTTTTCGTAGGTGATTTTGTAGACCGTGCCGGGATTACTTTTCGTGATTGCCTCCAGATACCGCGATAGAGTTTGATATGATTTTTTTCAATCCCCAAATATCATGCATAAAGTCTTCTCGCCTCGCATGCTTTGAAATAAGAAATATTAATTTGATATGCCTCTTCCATTTGATCTTGAATGATAGCCGATGTCATATCAAGCCGTCTCTTTAGCAAAGGCAAGACGCACTGGCATATAAATGTTGATGTAGCCTGTTTGTGCCCCACATCCTGTACAGTATTTCGGTATCGATGCTCCGGATTATGTTCTTTTATTGTGATGTGTGTCGAATGCGTCCATCATTTTGAAATTATTGCATGAAGTTTCCAAGGGCATTGTCCAAGATCCATACCTGTATTGTTAGCACACACCAGTATCCTTTGTTTTAGTACTCATGGCTATTTTGAATGACACGCACCCCTTAATGGACTATGTACCGACTTCAATTAATTTTTCCTTTGTCGCAAACATCTGTCCGACTTGAAATCCGACATTATCGTCCGTCCGTGTCGTCCAACAAGTGTCATTGATGATCATATCCTCAGTAGCATATGCTTCTACCTGGCATGATCAATCCTCTCATCGGGATGTGGCTCTTCGAACTTAACCGATTTGTTGCTAGTATATGCTTGATGCATCCACTGATTGTCCATTTTATCTTGGTCTGCGTATTGCATACTATCTTACATGTCACCATCTCCTTCACAATTGGTATCTACATCATCTCCCTTACTTTCGGGACCATCTCTTTCTTCAACATGATGTGAGAAAGATGGTCCCGCATAAGGTGTTCCAACTCTTAAAAATGCACCGGCTCCAAACTCCCCTTGCATTGAACTTTGTGTTCGCATATGCTCCGGTACAAAAAATGAAGACCTACGCGATAAATTCAAATATCAATTATCAATTAATCATGATTTGATATATGATGAGTTCTGTCAGTTTTATTTAATATAGTATATTATCTATTCGCTGCAGCCATCCCCATAATGCAATTCGTATTGTACGGATTTGATAGTCTGACCTTACAAATTCCAATCACAGTTATACATATTTGTGTCAACCTACGTGCTATGGAATAGAATTTGCATGGAATTGAATGCGTCATCATGCATGTTTGGCTCCCCGGACTGCACATAGCCGTATTGAGCATGCGTGTAAATTCCTCTTATGGTTCATAAGCTTGATGTGATTGTATATCTTCTTGATGCGATTGTACAGCTTCTTTCACCACCAATATCTGTATTAATGGATTTTCAGGATACAAGCTAAGCATCATGTTTGTATCCTCGTCATCGGCTACTTCAACGCTTGTGTAGTCCTGATTTGTGATCGGAATCTTGCATACCAATTCGATTTTATAATTTCTCGGATTTATCCGCGTGGTTGCATATATCTTTCGCATTAACTATATTTATGAGCACGATTTATTAACTCTCATCATTTTGCTTTTTCAACTAACATAGTTCGGCCTTCCACTCGCTTCAATATTTAAGATATTATAATGACAAATCAACACAGTATTCTCATTTACCATCGTACCTAATATTAATAATAATTGTGAAATTATCAAAAGCTCAAGAAACAAATTTATACACTCTAAAACATTCACAACAACATTCGATACCATATTTTAATTGGGATCCGTGCTTATGAAATTTACGTAACCCCCCAAATATACCAATTCTAACCCCTATAAAAACACTAAATTACCTTAACCCCAACCCCCAAAATACACTAAATTATCTTAACCCTAAAATACCCTAAATTACCCTAACCCCAACAATAAAATACCCTAACCCAAAACCTACTAATTAAAAATCCAAAATTATAATAATTTCAAACAAATAATTTTAAATTAAAACTCACAGGTGAGGAAGAGGGGGTTCGGTCTCGACGAGGAAGGGATCGGCCACAGTAGAGAGGGCTTCAAAGGAGGAGGCTAGAGATCGACCCTAGAGTAGGTGGTTGGAGGAGGGAGAGATATCGAAAGGAGAGAGGAGAGGGAGGGAGAGCGAGAGGAGAGATGGATGTTGAGATATACAAGAGAGTCTGATGTATTAAAGGGGAAAGGGATGGGGATAAGTGTGAAATTGTGTGCCAGTATATTCCGCACTTTGCAAGTGCGGAATATACTTGGCCCAAACAAGGACTTGGCTCTCTGGATGAGGGCAAGTCAAATTTCGGACTTGCAAAGTGCGGAATAAGACCTGGCTTCATCTATTGTGAGGCCAGGTTTAATTACGCACTTTGCAAGTGCGGAATTCGACTTAGCCCAAGAGAGCCAATTTCGTCTTGGGTGAAGTCTCTATTCCGCACTTGGACTTCAGTACTTCCCAAACTGTCAATCCTATGTGGCGCTTATGTGGCAGTTGATTTGACCCAAATGTGCTAATCTTCAAAATAGTTTTAAAAGTAGGCTAAATCCCTAATTAGTTTCTAATAAATGCCTAATCCCAAATTTTGTCCGAGATGGTGATGTAGAAAAGATAATTTTATGGGGTAATGTTAGATTTTGCTTTAAGAAAATTGGCAAGTTTTTAATCACATCATGTAAAGTTTTGAGTTTAAATTAGGCAGGACTGTTTTTGTTTGATTTTGAAGAATATCCTTCAGTGGCTATAGTTTATTTTACTTGCATTCCAATAGAATGCGAGTGTGATACATTTTCTTTGGAGCTGCAGAGAGTTTGCTTTTATGCTTCATTATTGTGATATATCAAATTCAGTCATTTTCCGCCGATTTGCATCATATTTCTTTGTTTTATTTTTCCAACAATATTTTCATGCTCTCGTGATGCAAGCGGAGTCTGTGCTCTTCTTTGGGTATTGTTCTTGTGTATGTGCCCATATATTTTCCTAAAACAATCCTCATACCTGTTAAATTTGGTTACATCTATCATCCAAAACGAAGAATAATATTGCATTATTTATTATAACGTGTCATGATGCTATTACCTTGATTCTTATGTCTTTATAGTTTCTCTTATTTTCTCTTAAACATAATGCCTTTGCTGTGATCTTTGTCCCTCATGGTTTTGTTATCTTTTATTTAACACAATCTATTCCTTATTGAATTCGATTATTATATCGAGAGCTATAATTTTGTTTTCTTTAATTAGTCATGTAGGTCACTTTTTCGCTTAAATGTGGAATATTTCTCTCTTTATACTATAGTTGGATTTATGTTTTATTTTCTAGTTTCTACAGACCAAGGAGAAATGTTATAATCTATGATAATGACTTGTTCTTGTGAATGGTATAATAATGATTAGTGAGAAATAAGAAATTGCTCAAGAGTTAGTATTTTTGTGCTGGTACTTGTTATTTGTACTTTAATTTAAAGCCACTTTAAGGTCAAATGCCAAGTTTTGCATACATGAAGCAGGGTTCCACTAAACCACAGGATCAGCTCTTCCTGTTTGTGCTTTTCATGCCAATATCATTTTCCTCCTGATCTTATTTACATTTGAAATCTATATAGGTCTAATCATTTGATTTTGGCATATTTCAACGATTCCTAACAAGGGTGATTTCTATTTTCTCTGCAGGCTGGAACATGGGAGGAAAGAAACCTTAATACGTGGGCAAGCAATAGAATCAAGGTTTAGTATTATAGTTATGTGCAAATCTGAATTAAGATATTCATATTTTATACATTTGGTCTTGGAATTGCAGGAGCTCCTTGGTTCGTTGGGTACATTGGAGTTCTCTAGTGGTAATGCAAAAATTGATGAAGTGTCCAAATGCTCTGGAGATGTAAGTACATCTTCGCCATCAGCAATTTATTTCAGGGACGTTATAATTGAAGATTTTTCTCTTTGCGCAAGAAATAACCTTTTCCTTTTCTAATTCTATTTTTTACTTCTAGAAACTTATAACCGGCATTTCTCTTTTTACTTTTCCTGTCTGTAACGGCTATATATTAGAGGATCCTCATTTCTTTCGCAAATACTTCTAAACAGTAACTAGATGTCCTTCCTAATTTGATCAGGCATTCTTGGTCACTGTGCGAAATAAAAAAAGAGTTGGATACACATATGAATTGACGTTGAAATTTAAGGGTATGATTTAAAATCGGTGTGCCTGTAGAAATTTGTTACTTTGCCCTTCCACTGTCTCCTCTTTTATTGAGTTGATAAATAATGGAAGCAGGGGAATGGTTGATTAAAGAGGGGAAAAAGAAGATCAAGGGTCGTTTGGAAATTCCTGAAATCTCGTTAGGCGAATTGGATGCCATACAGGTACATTCCAATAAACATTGTTCTGCAATATGATATTATCTTTATTGAGAACATTATTAAAACTCTTAGGGCTCATTTTTCTCTTACACACACACACACATATATATACACACACTTTTCTATTTTGATGTGCAGATTGAATCGAGCCTCAGTGATGACAAGGATCTTGTGGCAGAAGACAAAATGCGAATCAGGAAAGATCTTCAGTCTTTTTTGACGCCCATCCGCAAAAAAATGCTAGAATTTGAGCAAGAGCTTAAAGATAGGTAGAGCAGAAGGTGGTTACGGTCAAAATTTATTGAGCTCACTGTAACAGTCAGTCTGTAACCTTATGAGAAAGATTGATAGAGTCAACAATTATGGCGGAGGATGATGCTGATAATTTATGCAAATTAATTTATGATTGGGATGGTGTCATATCGGTTTCATGCTTCTAAGTGTGATTTTGCAAGTGTTTCTGGCTAGATTATCATTTTTGCATTTAAGTCTATGGATGTACTCAGCAAGTCTTTTGTTTCTTCCTTTTACATCACCAGTAACTTTCTGCCCGCCATTAAATTGGGTGTTAACATTTGTTTGAAGATGGACATTTTGTTAGCAGCTAAACATTATATTTGCATTTCTGAGCATTGCATTCTGAATAGAGCCCAATCATCATAACTGCCAATGATATGGTTGAAGAGGCAGTAGAACGGACTTGAGCATGAACAGACCTCAATTCTTTCTCGGCATTGTGCACAACAGCATATTCTCTAGTTTTGATAGCAAGAGTTTTGATCCAGATGCCATTTCAAGTGCAATATTAAATTTGGCTCCAAGAGAATATAGCCTAAGAATAGCACATTGACCTTCAAAAACGTTGTCTCTAACATCCAGAGAGTATCGGCCGGTGATGGTTTTCACATGTAAAAGAAACTAACTGCACATTCCAACATCGGTTAAGTTGGTAACATCAAAGACCACAATATCTCCCAAACTCAATATATCGATCTTGATCTTCCATCAGTCCAAAATCACAGTTCCTGTCGCTGTATCATCATTCACCTCCAAGGGAAAAAATGGAAGTCTGGATCTACTGCGGTCCAATCCTGGAGATTCTTAATAATAGTTTATATCCATGCCCAATATCATTGCTCCTTATTGCTCTAATCTGATCAACACCATTAAGTCCTCCTTTTAACCTTGTTGGGCTCTTATCAGATTGTGATCGGTGCAACCGTGCGCACGCCAATGAGAGTACCGATTAATCACCTTGTCAGGGTTAGGTCATAACGATTGCTTAAAGTGTTTGATGGAGTTGACCTAGTCCTCATCCTCGCACTACAACCTACTCTTGTTTCTGGATGACAACTAACGCTTTTTCCTTGTCTCTTTTCTGGCAATCTTTTTGTCCCGGCCTTATTGCATAGTTATATGCATCATCAATTCATCATGTATAAAAAAACTCCATACCCTCCTATGACAGAATACCAATGTAGTTATTGGCATGAGCATTACCCATACTTGTTCTTGGATAGTGTCATTTGTGATCAAGTTTGTCTGCTACTAAAAACAATAAGTGGATATTCGAAATTGAAAATTCAACATAGAAATCGCAGACGGGAGGGGGGTTGGGGAGGGGGAGGAACATGGCTAAAAAGATCATCATTTCCCCGTTTCGCAAATATGATTTGTCATAAATTCAACAAATCATTTCAATCAACTGTATCCTTAGCACGCACGCTTTTTCTCTTAGCACCTTGCACATTTATGCTTATAAAATTACAGCTCTACAAGCATATTCTACTGTTGCATTGAAGTTGTATTTTCTCAACATTCTCAAAACCAATTGTATAGTCAAATTATAGGTTTTCTTACTCAGATAGCAGTTCTAACTACATATTTGGACAAACTATCCAAAACCAAACACCTGTTCCTCAAAGCAATTCCCAAGCCAATAATTGCAGCTTAAGCTATATAGCCTATAGGTTTTCTTACTCAGATAGCAGTGTATCAACAAAGCTTGAAACAAGAAAACTACAAGTTCTGGAACATTAAATATATAATGAAAGATGTAATGATTGGACAAGAACTGCTTTTGATTAAATTTCAGCAAAATTTATATAAAATATCAATACAATTCTTCTGTATGCATATTCAACTAAGTGAACCTACAAGGGAGCCTCATATTGCAAGGCCAGCTGTATCCTATATACAAGTAAGAAAAAGGCAAGCCAACAAAAGTGTCTCTCCTCTAGTGTCTTTTAGATCCACCATCTGCATAAACAGAAAGAAAAGGCTTGGCTGAGTTTAGAATTTAACAACTACAAACAGCAAGATGTTCCTGATTATCTGCAATGGTTGAACAAGTTTCAAATTCTTCCTCAACAAAGAATTTTTCTTATAAACATCAACATTTCAATGACGGCATACAATATATATCATCAAAATTCTGGGTTTATATCCTGATGGTAAAAATTCAACTTAAAAATGCTACAATGCTAACTTCGGTACATGCATATTATAACTAATTACATCATATTTCCTAACTCTTTTCTCTCTTAGAAAGATAAATCAGTTATAGGGAACTTACTGGTACCAGGATCAACATGTACATAGAAACTGGCAGCTACTATCAGATAGCACAGAGTTAGCATCAACCCTTTTAAATAGTTCGCAGTTCCGTCCTGAAAAATGCATCGTCGGCTATTATGATTCATGCAACAAGTAAAACATTCTAAGAATTTTCATAATTGATTAAGATTAAGAGATAATTAATAGGGTTGACAGCAATAGCAACGAAAACGACAACAACAATAACAAAGCCGTTTCCCAATTTTTAATGTCTATAAATCTGAATATCTCATTATGAGAAACCACTATTTTGATCGCCTTCAAGTTAAACATGTGAGAAATAGTTGGTTGGCATAAATGCTACAGGACAAACCTGAAGCATAAATGCTACAACTAATACTGTCATGAAGAGCGTGGCCGTCTCAAATAGCTGAAAGTTCAAATCCAATGGTCTCCCCATTATCCAAGCAATTATTACACAGAATGGAATCTGCAAGTTAGTGACGAACAAAAACATAAGCATGTTACAGACTTATGCAAGTCGTATAATTCAATATCAATCAATGATAAAATAATTATCTATCATTCTGATTTGTCTCTAAAACTTACTGCTAGCTGTCGTAGGCGATACAGTGAGGATTTAATCATCGAGATGCTAGACACTTGGTAATCTAATGCGTTGAGGTACTAAGAATAGTCTCCAAATATGCAATACTATAATGCATACTCATTTTGCTTTGGCAATATGAGATTAGAGTTCTGTTATGTATGAATTACATATAGAAGTGACACATGGCACCATGTTACACAAATTACAGTGTCAAATGAAACCTATTATCAGTCTATCTGAAAATAAATGTAAACAATCAATCCGTTTTTCCACTAGAATTGACATGTATATGCAGAAGTAGGCCTTGTTTTGACTGCTTTTAATTTTAGGCTTGTTGTTGTAACATGGTTACAGGGATGGTTGCAATTCTAAATCAATGCTATCACTTGCTTCGTTTCTTTACTCTACTACAATGTTTTACTATATGGATCTGATTCTCATGGGCAACTAATCTGAGGTCTTCATGTTTGTCCTTAATTAACTGCATATATATAAGTGTAACAAGTTATCTTTAATTATATGCTAACCTATAGTCCCCTGTGACTGATATGGTAATTGCCAATGACACTGGGAAGAAACGATCTCTCAGCAGCTAGCTTAATAAAGGGTTAAAGTGGTCTTTCATGTACAATAGTAAAAATGAAAGGCTGAGTAGTAAATAATATCTCTCAGTAATAAATAAATAAAGGGATTATGTCCTACCTTATAATAACACTATGTCAAGAAGTTAACGTGTTTTCACATTGAGCAGCAAATATTTTACCATGTTATTGCATTGAGCTCTTTTGGGTAGAACAATGCATGTTTATACTGCACACTTAAAGGCTGTTCTCAACTCGTATATTGAAGCCTACATAAACTGTTACTTCTAGACAGTGAACAAATTAAAAGACGTAGTGTGGGGATTCTTGAGATTTGAAGTATACTGACTGCTATATACTGCATTGGGATAATCATAAAAAAGTTTTTTTTCCCTTGTCTGTTGAAGCAATGCTATTTTAAGAGTCATGGACGTATTCTTAAGTCTCCCAGAAAGAAAGGTGTTGATGAAACTGCATGTATTCTGTGCATCCAATGATTATTTTTTTCTTTTCCAGATCTTGTTCTTCCAGGTCGTGAAGTCAAATGTAGCTGGGGCTAAATAGATGTTTTTCCTAAAGATTGCCGATTCCACTTGTGGAAAGCTCCTTTACCAACTACGTTTTGTTGTGCTACTTGTGCCCAAAGCCTTATGCTGTCATTCACATTGAGCCTGTTTTATTTGTGAGCACCATTCTGCAACGATTTTTGTTATTATATCCCAGTCAAAGCGTGAAGCCTGTATTCATTTGTTAGGGGTGTTCCGTAAGAATGTAGTTGCTAGGAATGCTGTAAATCTTTTGGGCGCTCTTAGCGTTTTCTTTCCCTTTAAAGATGAAGCCGTTGTATAGAGTTGCCATTTCTGTTAGATATATAAGGACAATACTTTTTGTTTCAACAATATTTTAGCATGAGACGAACTCTTATGAGTCCAGCTCTTTCATTCAAAAAAAAGAAGAAGCATTAACTTTGCATTATAAAGAATGTTGCATGATTAAAAATTATACTTGTACCTAGAAAATCCCATCTTGCTAAGGTCTCCAACATCACCTACGTATTCGTTCAGATATTCAGGCTTAAATTGTTCTTAATTATTTCTCCGCATGTAGTCTATATCTATTAGATCTGTTATGCAGGGGTAACTGGGAATTATTTATTTATTTATTCCAACTGGTCTTATGGTCATTCATGCAATGTAAAAATTATTGTTTGCACCTACCCCAAACATGGAAATCTGTGTAGATGATCCAATTGCAACTCCAAGAGAAATATCCTGAATAAAAATTAAAATACAGGATCAGCTAAAAATTGATTTGGAGATGGTAGGAGAAACTAAAGAATTAAACTACCATGAAGAGGCTTACAAGTTTGTCTTTCATGGCAAACACAATGGCACTTGCATGCTCAGCAGCATTCCCCACGATTGGGAGCAAAATAACACTTATAAAAGCAATTGGCATTTTCCATGCAACTGAAGCACCCTGTGAAAATCAAAACACAAACTAATCGAATCAAAAAATGGAGGAGAGAGACTCTAGCTATGCTATATGTTTGTTTTTCAGTGGGGCGTTATATATAGGCAAATAAGAAAGGATTTAAAAATTTAAATAAAAAAAGGCAGCGACGAAAAAACAATGAAAATGTTTGCCTTGTTGATAGTGAATCAAACATCGGTCCTATTGGCCGATATATCATTTTTGGACCTCTTGCGATATGATAAAACCGATATAATATTGGTCATATATCGGCCGATATGGCAATATCGCTATTGGTCGTGTCTGCTATATGAAGGATCTTTCCGATATGATTCCGATATCCGGTATTTAAAACCTTGCTTATTATATGACTTAATATGCCAAGGAAAACCAACTTCTCCTGCTCAAAGTTTATTAAGCATTTGTTCAATAATTTACTAAAAAATATTTTGCCAACACATGGTGAAAGATTGTTGTGTCTATGGACAATTCAACTAAGGATTTTAGATTAACGTATGATGAATGGCTGCAACATCAAATATAGACAACTCAGCCATAATTGGTAATAATGAATGAATACTGAAAGAATATGAAGGGGAAAATGCACAAGAAGAATAAGAAGCACCAAAAACAGTACCTCTATGGCATCGACTAAATATTCAGATAAAATTGATATCCAAATGGTAATAATTGAAAGCCATATGATTGCTTCCCACTTGGTAATCTCAGGGGCTTCATCATCATCATCACTTCCATCATCTTGAATTACACCCTTCTCGCACATAGAATTAAAAAAGTCATTACAAGACAGGTTCCATTAAAAAACTGGGGAGGAAAAATAATCTAAATAAAATTGAGCTAGACTTCTCTCAGAATGTTTTGAAGGATTCAGGTTTATAAATGTGCTGTGTATAAATGATGGGTTATTAAATAAAATGCCAAAAAAATTGTCTAGGAAGAATATAGGAATTTTTCTGTACAGTAAATAAATTGACAGTTAAACTCTAGTAACAGTATCAGGTTGGAACCGGCCAATCTTCTGGCATATCTAACTTCATTAGGCTCAATTTTCATTTTGTTAGAGATAATATTATATTGTTATAGATAATATTAGATTAATACTCGTATCTGTAAACTCTAGTATAAATGTATATGTATTTCTCCATTAATTTGCTAATAAAAACAATTCTTTTTTTCCTCAAATCTCTTGTCATGGTATCAAAGTAGGACTTCGCCAAACCATAGATCAGCCGCCAACACCAAACCCTAGACACCTTGATCCATCCACTTCCCTCTTGATCCCGCATCCAGATACTGCCCCCCAGCCACCTGCACCTCCCCCCAGATCTGTCACCTAGCCACCTGCGATGCCCTCCAGCCCCCTGATCTGACATCCAGCAATTCTCCAGCCGCCCGCGACACCCTCCAGCCGCCCGATCCTCTCCAGCCACCTGCAACGCCCTCCAACCGCCTGATCCTGCTCTCCAGCCACCTGATCTGCCACCCAGCAATTCTCCAGCCACTTGCGCCTGCCCTCCAACCGTCTGTGACGCCCTCTAGCCTCCTGATCCGCCCTCCAGCTGCATGTGCTTGCCCTCTAAATCCACCGTCCTCGCATCATCGCATGTTGATTGTCCTCCCTCGAAGACTTTTTTGTTGGTTGTCGGATGTCGTGGGTTGATGCGGATGTTGATTTGATTATCGTTGGTGTTGGTCGTTGTTTATTGTTGATCGTTGTTCGTCGTTGGTCATTGTTGGTTGTGGTTGTTCCTTGCGGCTGGAATCATGTCGATGGTATTGGGCAATGGAGAAAGTTTATTTATCTCGTCTGATTTTATCGCTATGGTATCTACAAAGCTTAATGGTGATAATTATGCCCAATGGTCTGTTGCAGTTGAAACCTTCTTGATGGGTAAATGGAAATTGTATTACTTGCCGGAAAGTCCTCCTGCTGAGGACAAGGATGAGAAGAAATTTGATGATTGGCTTGCTGAAGATGCACAGATTCGGACTTTGATTGTGGAATAGCATAGAACCTAAGGTGAATAATAATGTTGTTTTTTGCCTACATTGAAGAAGATATGGGAGTAACTTAAAAATACATACTCGGGTTCTAGCAATATTGCACGCATTTATCAGCTGTATCAAGATTATTTTCAGGTGGAGAAAGGAGTGAACTCTCTTGAAGATCATTACTCGTCTTTCAATAGATTATACCGAAGTTCAGAAATTCTGACCCTTTATGAGGTATTCTCCAGGTTACGTCATTCTTCTGTATCAGATACCTCGTCTAATGTGCATAGTGATAGTATTATGGATAAGTCTGCATTGGTGACTACATCTGGCAGTATACGTGGTCGTGCCCGTGGCTATTTTCGCGGTGGTAATCGTGATGGAGGACATGGTCGTGGTGGTAATCGAGGTGGAAAGTTGTGCACACACAGTGGGAAATCAGTCCATTCTACTGATTTTTGTTGGGATTTATATGGCAAGCTTTCTGCTTATCATGCATCCTCTCAGGATGATATATTGGAGTCCTCACATCCTATTGCTTCATCGGATGCGGCATTTTCGATCTTGTTAGGGTTAAAATTTACACCCCATTGATCAAAAGTCAAAGTCAAATCCAAGCCGGGCCCACGCCCGGACACAAGTCCAAGCAGATGGGCCTAAGCCCAGACCGACCCATGCCAAGAAAGTAAAACAAATAAATTTGATATTTAAATATATGCAAAATATGAAATAAATGGGCAAAATGCTAAATTTTTGTAAAACTCATGGCTCATGTGCAAAAAGAAATAAGCACATGGGTATGGGATCGACAAAATACCATTTTGTAAAACCCAAGGGGCTGTGTGTAAACTTGTAAGTCTATATAAGGCAATATTACAAAGAATAAAAGGTAATCCATTCCCCACAAAAAAGGGTTTTGAGCCGCTCTATATTGCGCAAGTCTCTCGTTCCTTCCTCCTTTCTTTTTTAAGTGAGCACATCAGGAGGCCAAAAAAGAGAAAAAGAGTCCATTTTGATCTTCAAAAGTCAAAGTGTTTTTGGACCGTAACTCCATTGGGTTTCGACCCTTACTTGCACCGTGCTATGTGCCTATTTGGCTAGGTGTGCAACCTGTTGGATGTACATCGAGCCAAGTGCACACCGGCCCAGGTGCGCATCTCGTTAGGTACGCACTTTCCTAAGTGCGCACTCGCACCTTACTGGACCTTTTGGCCCATTCAGGACCCTTAACTCTCTCGCACCTAACCAGGTGCGCACCTCGGCGGGTGCATACCTTATCAAGTGTGCACCTCGCTGGGTGCACACTTGTCACGTGCGCGCCTTGCCACGTGTTCACTTTACTAAGTGCGCACGAGGCACATATACACCCATCATCTCTTCCGTTAGAAAAAAATTCTAAAGGGACACTGCCCTGCACCCCGTAAGGAGGCTGCTAGCCCCATTAACTCCCAGCCCGCTATCCGGATAGCGCGACCCCCATAAAAATTCTGCGAGGCCTCCGATATGTCCAAAGCACCCTCAAATTTGTTTCCAAACATAACACGCACATATTGCATATTGAGTTCGCATGTTCTGTTTGACCTGTCAATCGGAGGTTCGCTCGCTTCAAAAGTGAGGGGTAATTAACGGCAGTTTAGTTCACGGCTGCTGGAGATTTAGATCTCACAATCATTAAACTCTTGCCTATCTCAGACATGAGGAATTTATAATATGCCTGACAAGCGACGCGCATTTCTATCACAATAGGGTGACGAAAAACACTTTACAGACCTCAAACATGATATCTATTTCTGAGGATGGGTACCACTCAGCGGTATACTTCTATTGCCATGGTAACCTATACTTCAGGTACTCATATAGTTTGTAGTGCCACTAGAAAGCTTTGGATCATTGATTCAAGTGCTACAGATCATATGATAGATAATCGCAATCCTTTTATTTCCTTCACACCATCTACACAAAAATCTCATATCACGTTGGCCGATAGATCTTCCTCCTCTATCACTGGAGGTGGTACATCTGTCCAAGAATCTTTCGCTCTCATCTGTTTATCATGTTCTATAATTACCTATTAGTTTATTGCCTGTTAGCAAACTTACGAGATCATTGAACTGTTCTGTGACATTTTATCCTTCACATTTTGTTTTTCAAGGTTTGCAGAACAGGATGCTGATTGGTGGGTGGGTATGAATCTTAATGCCTTTATTATCTGAAAACGGATGATATTTTTTCTTTAGGTTCCGCAGCTTTGTCCTCATCAGTCAAATTGTCCGGTGAGCTCGGCCGGTGAGCAGTGTCTCATTTTCAGCTCCACTGTCAAATGGGTCATCCCAACATGAAGGTTCTTCGGGGTTTATTCCCGCATCTTAGATCAATAAAATCACTTGATTGTGAGTCGTGTCAGTTTGGTAAATATCGTGCATCTTTTTCTATTTCTGAGAGTCGTATGTTGAACCATTTTCATTTACTGCATTCAGACATCCGGAGTCTTTTCAATGGGCCATCATATTTAGGTTTTAAATATTTTGTTATATTTGTAGATGATTTTTCTCGTATCACTTATTTGTACTTGATGAAACATCGTTCGGAATTAAGTAATATATTTCTTGTCTTTCATCTGGAAGTTCAAAACCAATTTGGTGTCATTGAAAATCCTACATACAGATAATGCAAAACATTATGTTTCTGATTATTTCAATAAATATCTTGCTGATAATGGGATTGTACATCAGACGTCTTGCTCATATACCCCTCAACAAAATGGGGTTGTTGAACGAAAAATGTCGTATTGGAATTTGCTCGTTCTTTGTTGTTTCATATGCATGTTCCCAAAAATTACAGGAGTGATGCTGTTTTAACTGTATATTACCTTATTAATCGTCTACCGACTCCTACTTTGAGAAGAAAGTCTCATCATATTTTGTTCCCAGGGATTTCATCTTTTTCACTACCTGCTACAGTGTTCGGTAGTGTATATTTTGTTCAGACTTACTTTGGAGGAGATAAATTAGATTCTCGTGCCATTAAATGTGTTTTCTTAAGATACTCTCGACTTCAGAAAGGCTACAAATGCTTTGACTCTATATTGAATAACCATTATATTTCAGCAGATGTCACTTTTTTGACACTCTACCATATTTTTCTCCGTCAAGTGGATTCTCTACTGAACTATCGCTAATGTCTCCTAATTGTTTGCCTATTATGGATATTGATTTGAGTCCTGAAGAACCGCGGATTATTTCTACCTAACCACTGGTCCATCGTTTTTATTCACGAAAGCCAAGATTTCAGTCAGCTACTCAATCACCTCCACAGTCTGTAGATCCCGCACAAGCTCCACAATCTAATCTCGATCTTCTTATTGCTTTACGAAACATGCTCTTATACTCCTCATTCCATATCGAAGTTTGTTTGCTACTCACAATTGTTATCCAGGTGTTAGTCCTTTATATCTTCCTTACCATCTACTTCCTTATCTGGTTCTTTACATGAAGTTTTAGGTCATCCTGACTGGAAAAAGGGTATGGAGAAAGAGATGGATGCTATGTATCAGAATAGTACGTAGGTATTGGTTCCTTTACCGTCTGGTAAATCATCAATTGGATGTCGTTGGGTGTACACTGTTAAATATCATTCTGACGGGACTATTGCGCGGCTGAAGGATCGTCTTGTTGTTAAGAGTATACACAGACATATGCAATTGATTATGCGGAGACGTTCTCTCTAGTATCGAAGCTTCCGTCCGTACGCATTCTGATTTCTTTAGCAGTAAATTTGAATTGGTCTTTATATCAGTTAGATATCAAGAATGCATTTCTCCACAGTGAGCTTGAAGAAGTATATATGGACCAACCCCCTGGTTTCGTGGTGGAGGAGAAGACAGGCAAAGTATGTAGACTGCGAAAAGCTATGTATGGGATCAAGCAGTTTTCTCGGACTTGATTTGGTAGATTCAGTGCCGTTATGCAGGAGTTTGGTTTATATTAGTACACGAGTGATTATATTGTTTTTACATGAGTACTTGAAGGAAAGAGAATTATATTAGTAGTCAATATTGATATTGTTATTAGTGGAGATGATGCTGACATGATTGTTGTTTTAAAGAAATTTCTCCAAAATCACTTTCATACAAAGGACTTGGGTTGTTGCGATATTTCTTCGGGATTGAGGCTGCGCGCTCTCCGGAAGGTATTTGCTTGTTTCAGAGGAAGTATGTTCTAGATATTCTAGAAGAGACTGGATTTTTGGATACCAAGCCTATAGATAGGGATCCTAATATGAAACTCAATGATGATCGAGAAAAATTATTAGAAGATTCAGGAAGGTACAGTCGATTGATTGGGAATCTTAACTATCTTACGATAACAAGACTAGACATTTCTTTTGTTGTCGGCGTGGTGAGCCAGTTTATGGATTCTCCAAGGGAGCCTCATTAGAAGGCAGTTATTCGTATTGTTTGCAATTTGAAGAATTCACCTGGTCAAGCGTTAATTTACCGCAATTATGGAGATGTTCAACGGTTGATAGGATTTTGTGAAGTTGATTTGGCGGGATCTCCTACCGATAGAAGGTCTACTACTGGCTATTGTATTTTTCTCGGTGGTAATCTTGTATCGTGGATAAGTAAGAAACAATCAGTTGTGGCTAGATCAAGTGCGGAGGCTGAATACCGTGTTGTGGCTCATACTACATGCAAGTTGATTTGGATAAGTAACCTATTAAGTGAGCTTGAATTTCAAATTCATCGGTATATTCCTCTCTTTTATGACAATCAAGTTGCAATCCATATCTCGTCTAATCCTATCTTTCATGAGTGAACCAAGCACATTGAAGTTGATTGCTATTTTATTCGGGAAAAGGAGAACGGATTTCTTAACCCTCGATACATTGCAAGTAAGGATCAACCAGCAGATATTTTCATAAAAGCATTGGGAAAAGCGAGAATTGAATATTTATGTAATAAGCTGGGTCTACATGATATGCATGCACCATCTTGAGGGGTTTAGAGATAATATTATATTGTTAGAGATAATATTAGATTAAGTAGTTGGACTTTGATATTAGATTAATACCCGCATCCGTAAACTCTAGTATAAATGTATATGTATTTCTCCATTAATTTGCTAATAAAAACAATTCTATTTTTCCTCGAATCTCTTGTCACATATCAAATTCACCCAAACAGTAATATGAATGAAAAATATTTATGTTTCCGTTCATCATATCGATTTTGCTTGGCAACAAGGCCCCATGCATCGATGCAACAAATGTAGCTGCCGTGACAGAACTACTGGCAAAACAACAGCTTGGAGCTGTAAAATGGTCTTAAGAATCGAAGATTTACATATAACGTCCATTAGTACAGTAATAATTGTTACCATCAGTAGTCACAAGTAGTCTAGATGTAATAATTTAATACTGGCACTACGAGAGGAACTACAGCAGCAGAAAACATCTTAGCCAGTGGCATGAAACAAATGTATCAACGGCAACACGACCATGCTTATGGTGGTTAACAAAAGCAACAAAATATAATTATTCCCCACAAATATTGCATCAAAATTGCACTGCGCATACCAGCATTAGTTAAGGATGCAAGCAAAAGAATGTACGGGACTAACCTCGTTAAGGGGATTATAGAGGTCTTTTTGACCTTTTAACTGGAAATATATGTAGGAGGCATAAACCACGAGCATAACACAACTACTGAATCTCGAAAGAGCTAATTCTGATTTGCCATAATGCGCTTCAGTACGGGTGAAGTGGAGAACAGCCGGAAACAGTAAGCCCATGACTGCCATTAGCAGCAATCCTGAGTTCATTACAGCAGCTGACTGCCCATAAAGAGATAAGCAATCTAACCTTAAGGTTTCAGTAATCCAACATATCGATAGTTAATTCAAGTACCTTATTGAAAACCTGTTCCTTCTTTAAGGAGATCCCTCCACTGAAAAATGCACAACCAAGAACAAGCAGCATGTTTGACAATATCGATCCTAATAGAGACTGTTGAACAACACGAAGCATGCCATCTTTTAATGCATAGACTGATATTATCAATTCCGTCGCGTTACCAAAAGTAGCATTTAATAGGCCTCCAACTGCATGAGCATATAGTATAACTAAATATAACGCTGTTATAGAATTAAATATAGGAACAGAAAAAAAATATTAACCTGTAGGTCCTGTATAGAATGCTAATTGCCTGCTCAATCATGTAAAAGATGACTCCATCAGGTTATTAACAATTGGCAATGACAAATAAAACTTAAAGAGGCGAGATAAAGGTAATAGAAATCCTTACTCAGTAGCGAAACCCAAACGCTCGGCTAAAGGAATAATACCCAACAAGCTTAAAAAGAAAACCCATCCCTACATCTCCATACACAGAATATAAAGTTAAGCGTCAAAAGAAGATAACCAGTGGAAGGTAACAAGCCAAGATCTTCTGGCATCTAAAATAATTAAGTAAAGGGCATAAGAATAAACTCACATGATGATCGGTCAAGTAATTGACCAAGATCGCAGCAGGACCACAAGGCAGAAGTAAGTTAATTTTGGAACTAAAAACCATGATTTTTATGCTCCCCGTCATCCCATTGTTCAATGGCTTTCCAGGATCTGCAGAGGAACGATGTTGAATGCTCACCGAACCAAGATTCTTCGAAGAAAGTGTCACAGGAGTAAATAGTTCCTCAAACCCGCGATCTGTTCTAACTTCTACAGAGCCCATCTGCGCTACCAAAAGAATTGTTAAGAAACCATGACAACTGACAACCATATAGATATTAAAGGGATACACCACCAGTTTTGAACCAATAAGCAATAAGATCGCACACGTAATGAGATGGCAAAACAATTCAGCGTACTAAACTGAGAAGAGTGGCTATGCTGCGTCAAAAGAATAATTATCGATGCAAAATGTTTGAGGCAGCTTAGTAAACCCTTCTTTAACTTTCTATTAGGGAACTCATCAATCGCTACGAGCAACAGTTGTCAAATTATAGCATCTAATCTTATCAATCTCAAATCTGGGAGATTATCTATTTCATCTTTTGAAGTACGCAATATTGAAGATGACTTAACCGATAAATATAAGCTATGAATTGATCACATGATATATCACAAATTCTATGTTTCAGCACAACAAAAACCTCTTTGCTGATCACTGTCATTTCCCGTGAAAATGGCTGTAGCCTATGAAGAACGTCTCCACTCTCCATGAAAGATTTGTCAAAAATAAAAATAAAATAATAATAATAATTGGATGGCATCAATTTTCTCTTAATTTTGTGTCATTAAAAAGAGAGGGGATTTCCGTGGTCATACATTCTCCCAAATTCTTCTATACTTCTATATTTTCTATAGGAAATTATGCTAACTTCCAAGGCACATACAAAACCAAAGAGCAAATCTTGCATTTCCAAAAAAATTGCTTTGAATAAAGCAGCATTCTTCATTCCATACTTCAACAGCGAAAATTAACAATCATTACCCAAAAAAGATGGCAACTTTATCAATTTTAACCAAAAATAATCGACGGATCGTACCTGTATCGATGCTTGCGAATTGGGAAGCATCCCATGTTTATTCATGGCTCTCCCACCACAATGTCGCAAACCCTAAGAAGAAAAGAGAGCAGATTGGGGGTCGAATTCGATGATATGATGCTTACCTATCGTGAAGATAACACATCAATTGCAGAAATCTTCGATAAAAATCGTTGGTTTTTTAGCGCAACGGCGATTGTTTGAATCTTTTATTATTTTGTTTTGGTTTTTTGTTGAGGAGTCGCAAAGATATGCTTGTGAACGGCAGCGCACAACCGGCGCTATTTTCGTACACACGGGTTCCGCGCAATGCTCCTTGTCTTTATTTTACTTTTGGGGTTTTGTTTTGTATACAACCCTTCACAATCAACTATTTTGAAATACAACCTTTCAAAAAGGTATTTTGAAAAACAGCACTTAATGATTTCTGTTAACTAAATACCGTTTTTCTGTTTGTGATGGCCACAAATTAACCCTTTCGGATCAAGTTCATGAGTCCTTAGATGGTGTGTTGGTGTGTGCATGGGTGCAGTGTGTGTTTGGATGAGACTTAAGAACCAGTTAAAAAAAATTCAACGCGTAAGTTAAATTGCGTCATGGTTAACTTCTAATATATAATGCCCCGTCTATCCTCAATAAAGTCACCATTTTCATTCTCTCCGGCCCGGGCTTCTTCTTCCTCCTCCTCCTCTTCCTCTTCCTCTCTCTCTCTCCCTCTCTCCCTCTCTCAACGTGTGCTCTATTTCATCTTATCTGAAGAGGTTAATCTGAAAAGGTCGTGGATGAAGAATCGTGGCTATCAATGGCTCTCCGTTAAAAGAAAAAATCATTAGATATGAAAGAGATCTTTCAAGAATGCCTGCCTAAAAGTATCTCAATCATCCGTATGTTCTTTTCAATTCTCCATTAAAAATCCAATTTTGTCAACTTTATTTTTTAAGGACGTGATTTTATGTATAAAAACCCATGCACGTGTGCATGGGTTTTTCTTTTATATATATAGAGAGAGAGAGAGAGTAATGGAGGAAAGAGGCAATAGGAGGGAATGTCCTCCTATGGCGTCGAAAAATTACGCCCTCCATCGTGTTTTCCAACGATCGGAATCTATCATCTTCATCGTTATCATCTAAGATGTGGGTACGCCAAATTTCGTGTGATTCTACAACTTTTTCATCGTTGAATCAGTGGGTTCAAAATTAACGGTTTACCGACAATAGAACTTTTTATATTGCTAAATCAACGGTGAAAAAGCTGTAGAATCACATGAAATTTGGCGTATCCACATCTTAGATGATAACGATGAAGATGATGGATTCCGATCCGCTTGCTCCTTGTAGTGTTCATTACTGGCATGAATGAAATTCTTTTACGGACTTTCTCGTGTATTTCCTGTATATGCTTTTCTTTGTTGCTTTTGTTGTTCCCTTGTTTGGGCTCGGCTTCCTTCCCATCCGAGGGGGTCTCTCGTATTCAAAAAAGGAAGGAGAGGCCCGTAGAGTAGGGGAAGGAAAGAGCGAGACCCAAAGTCCAGAGCAATACTCTGCCGCAACTAAGCCATCTGTTGGAAAATACGATAGAGTGCGTATTTTTTCGACGCCATACGAGAAAATTCCCTCCTATGGCCTCTTTCCTCCATTATTCTCATATATATCCTATGGCCTCTTTCCTCCATTATTCTCTCATACATATATATATAGAGAGAGAGAGAATAATGGAGAAAATAGGCCATAGGAGGAAATTTCCTTCTATGGCGTGGAAAAAATACAACCTCTATCAATTTTTTCGACGATCGACTCTCATCATCTTCATCGTTATCATTTAAGATGTGGGTACACCAAATTTCATGTGATTCTATAACATTTCACCGTTGATTTAGCAATGTAAAAAGTTCTATTGTCGGTAAACCGTTAATTTTGAACCCACTGAATCAACGGTGAAAAAGTTGTGGAATCACATGAAATTTGGTGTACGCATATCTTAGATGATAACGATGATGATGATGGGTGTCGATCGTCGGAAAAAATAGTGGAGGTTGTATTTTTTCCAGACCACAGGAGTAAATCCCCTCCTATGGCCTCTTTCCTCCATTAATCTTATATATATATATATATATATATATATATCGCATGTTTTTCTGACATGGCTTAATAGAGTTGCTACAATGACCGAACATCCAACATATGACATAACTAAACAGCTGCAGAAGTACAAATATCGTAGATATATATTAAGATAGAGAAGCATGCATAATGCTGATTATGGCTAACTAGAATAAGCAAGTTTGTGAATATGACTATAATAACGTTGCTTGCTAATCTGATTTGAATCATATAAAGAGTGTACGCGGGAAATGAATACATATGGAGTCTAACGAATCAACTTGCTTAATATGTTTATTAAACGCTTTAGGTTTGCAACGAATAAAGTTACATGGTAAACATCACATATTTCAGTATTTTGGCAAGCTCTGTTAGATACCTGCAGCATGTTGAGCGAATTAAGAAAAACATGATAACTATTTGAAAGAGAGGTCAATTTTGATGAAATCAAAGGTAAATCAATTTCCAAACGAGTTCAATTTGACATGAATGTTTGTTTTTTGAAATTGAAGGTGAGATGGCCCCACAACTTGCAATGATTCATCCGTGGGCAGCTAACCTAGAAAAATGATGCCTTTAAAACTGAAACAATAAGAAAATACCTAGCCACGAAACATACTTAGAAAAACACAAAAAAACAAGCAATTGATTTTGAGACAATATTCGGCAACATACGTTAGACCAAACAACATCCTTAAGTTTATAGCTATTAAATGTGCTACCTAGAAGATTCATGTGCATAATCCGCATCATTAACCGATCTATCCTTGATGCCTAAAGTGGGGAATCCATGCGTCCTTTTCATCATGGTATATGTCGCGTCCAATAAAACTTAAAGTATTGATTATTAAGACAATGATGGAGGCTGTGATCTTCCTCAAATGTTATCCTCCGTCGATCCTGTGATGGCGGTCTTTAACGGTTGAGATTTGGTTTGGGAGTTGTTGAGCATGTGGGTCTCAATGGGTTGGTGTTGACGCTGAGCTATCTGCAAAGGAAGTCCCGGGATGGGTGACCACCGTAGGACCCTCCGACGATCAAGTTAGTGCCGATGAATAGGTGCAGAGTAACGGCGTATTGGAATGAGTAGGAGTTACCTGAGTTGTCTGAAAGAGGGGTTTATATGGTGGTCGCGTGGAACGAGCAGGCGCGACATCATCGCCGTCAGTTACACCCCTGCGTTATCCTCGCATTAATTGCTGGATACGCCGATTAATGGGGTCCGGCATTTGTTAAAAAGCTTAATCCCGACAAGCTCGAGACACGATCGGTTTTGTGTAAGTTTGTGGGATACCCCAAGTATTCAAGAGGATATCTGGTCTACCACACTGAAGAACAAAAGATGTTTGTCGCTCGCCACATTGTATTCTTAGAGAGCGAATTTCTTGCAAAAGAAATTAGTGGGAGCGCGGTAGAGCTGGAAGAAATTCCAGAATTTCAAACTACTGCCGAGAACTTAGTAGAACCTCAGGTTTCAATAGAGCCCGACGAACCAACGCCGCTCCGCAGATCTGATAGGCTTTCTCGTCCTCCTGAAAGATACTATGGGTTTCTTGTAGATGGGGATCGAGAGGATTGCATCATCGATGATGATGAGCCTATTAATTTTCAGCAGGCTATCACGAGTAAAGACTCGGTGAAGTGGCTGGATGCTATGAGATCCGAAATGGAATCCATGTACACCAATAAAGTGTGGACTTTAGATGTTGCTCCTCCTGGGGTAAAACCAGTTGGATGCAAATGGATCTTCAAAAAGAAGATTGTTGCATTTGGACAAGTGGAAACCTACAAAGCTAGACTCGTTGCAAAAGGTTTTCGTCAAAAACCAGGATTGGACTATGATGAAACATTTTCCCCAGCAGCTATGCTTAAATCCATTCGGATCCTGCTTGCCATTGTTGCCTTCCATGACTATGAAATCTGGCAGATGTGTTGGCTACAGTGCCCTCAAGGCAATTATCATAGTCGCGGACTTGTAATTATGATGATTGAGTGATGACCTATACCGATAAAACAGTCTTACTCAAGATGATAGTATGCTATCTGGTTTGTCTTTATCATCATGTACGTGTTGATAGAGCCCATAGGATTCTTGCTTGACTGCCAGCATTGTGATGGCGATCACATATGTGGGGGCTGAGGGTCTATAAGCACATCCTTAAATGTCCCTAGTCGTGGGAGTATCGAGACCGGGCATCAATACTCCAGTGTAGACTAGTGTTTACTGATCGAGACCCCGACGAGGGACGGTGGCCAGGTCTCACAAGCCATTGGTATTAGTTTGTTCACCTAAGATAGTATACAGGTGCTCATTGGGTTATGAGTACACTGGACGGACTCGCCGGGAACCTGCTAGTTGGTATTATACCTATTGTCAGATAGCAGTTCCCTGGTGACATGTGTACAGGTTAGTCTGTCGACCTGAGATCGTCATTTGTCTCGTGTGAGTTCCCACTGTGCTTTGATTACTACCCTACCACGGCTCAAAGGAGTCGTGCAAACAGGTTTTAGTTGGGTACAGTCCCGAGCCATATGGAGGCAGTGATCGGATCGTTGGGGATTCGTCTCTCCCGGTATTGGGGGTTGATGTCGCGTTGTGTACGGATGGCCATCACCATAAATCCGTGGCCACGGTGGACGAGAATTATCGATCCAGGATCGATAGTTTCTCAGGTGGTGATGTGTTTCATACCGACACTAAATATTGCGTTGTTGGGGGTTTGACTTTATCCACCCCCCTAGACTCGATATGCGATACTCTTAGACGAACAGACCGGACTGTACGGATATTGTCACTGACAGGCTCAGTAGGGGTTCAGGATGAGTTTGCTCGTCGGCCTTCCTTTCGCTCAATACCTCGGTAGCCGTTACGTACGGCTAGTGCCGCTGACGTGCTTATGGTTAAACCCACTGCCAGCGTATTGACGAGTCTTTAGATTCCCACACAGAGGGTTTTCACGGTTCAGGCGATATGGTGTACATGAGGTATGTTGATACATACAGGTGTCCGGTTAAATATGTGCAAGTGCTGTGCAGACTTTAATCGGACGGTTGATAATACTAGCGGCTTAGGATTAAACCAGTTTATTAAATCAGGTTTTGATTTAATAATTCACATATGTATTTATATATATGTATTCTAGTATTATTATTCACTATTCGTTTTCTCTCTCGGTTATTCGTATTTTGGTACGAATACGCGTATGTGTATTTCGATACATGTAACGGGAAGTATTCCGTATTTTCTACGGAATAGCTTCTAGAAGAAGATGCCACCTCATTTATATAATTTTCTATTTATGGAAATTCATTTGTTTTTTAAATGAGGTGGAAAAGGAGGTATAGCATGAACATGGAACATAGCATGGTTCAAAGTATGGTTTGCATTATTTTATTGCAATAATGGGAATTGGAAATGATATTTTTTTGTGTGGAGGAGAGTAAGGGGTCGGCCACTTTTAGATGTGGGCTCATTTTTCATTTTGCTTCATGACACACTTGATTACACACTCTCACTCACATTCACACAAAAAAAGAGTTAGCTATTTTCATAGTTCATCATGCCAAGTTTTCATCATCTCCTTCATTCTTCTTCTTGAGTTTCTCATTGAGCTCATGGTTGAGAGAAAAATTATAGTGACATATTCATACACCCCCATACTCCATCACTAGCGACGTTGGAGAGTCGGTTATCTCGTTCGACGAGATTGGAGCTTGCGCCGTTTCTCTCGAGTGGATCATCGGAGATGGAGGAAGACCGGCAACCAAACATCGTCAACGGATCACTAGAAACTTGGAATGAAGACCGAAGGACACGGATCAACTCGGTATAACAATTCTAACTCTTAGTTAGTTTGCTAGTTTAGGGTTTAAGGTCGATCCGGGATTCGGGTAGTGGTAGCGCCAATTTAGAAAATTTTTGTTCCGCATTTTGGCCGCGTTTCGACGGCCGGGGCGCTGCCGGGACCCTTCAAGATGGACGTAAAAACAGCTTTTCTGAATGGACATTTAGAAGAGAGTGTTTATATGGATCAACCAGAAGGTTTCTTAGACAGTGGGAGCAGCGGGAAGGTGTGCAAGTTGCTTAAATCCATTTATGGATTAAAGCAAGTATTGCGGAGTTGGAACATCTGCTTTGATGAGACGGTCAAAGAGTATTTTTGTAAGGCTGAGGAGCCCACAATACCTTTGTACATAATTTTGATCATGAATAAAGTGTACTTTTTCTTCGCTCAAATATCTGATCAATCTGCAAGTACTTTAGCTCGTATACTTTTTATTATTCGAATCTTTATTCTGCAAGTATTTTTAGCTCGTAAGTCTCTTTATCTTGCTAGTGTAAGGCCGGTGTCCACCCTTTCTGGGTGACGATCGTTCCTTGAGCATGAGTCGAACAATAGCCAAGTGTAGGAAGATCGGTATCCTCCCTTTCCTCGGATTCGAGGGGGCGATCGCGCATCGAGTATGAATCGATTGATAGCCAAGTGTAGGAAGGTCGGTATCCTCCCTTTCCCCGGAGTCGAGGTGTCGATCGCGCCTCGAGTATGAATCGATTGATAACCAAATATAGGAAGGTCGGCGTCAATCGATCCTACCCGGCCGTCTCGTGGTGATGGTTTTAGATCCACAGTGTTTGTTTGGACAGGAAGCTACCCCTTGCGGGTAGGCCGAGCAGGAAGCTGCACGACGGCCTCGTGATAAAGGCTTTAGATCCACAGCGTTTGTTGGGCAGGAAGCTACCCGCTGCGGATGGACCGAGCAGGAAGCTACTCGGTGGCCTCGTGAGGAGGGCTTTTAGATCCACAGCGTTGTTGGGTAGGAAGCTACCCCCTACGGATGGACCGAGCAGGAAGCTACTCGGTGGCCTCATGAGGAGCGCTTTGATCCACAGCGTTTGCTGGGCAGGAAGCTACCCGTTGCAGATGGACCAAGCAGGAAGCTACCCCGTCGCCTCGCGATGAGGGCTTTAGATCCACAACATTGTTGGGTAGGAAGCTACCCATTGCGGATGGACCGAGCAGGAAGCTACTCGGCGGCCTCGTGATGAAGGCTTTGGATCCACAGCGTTGTTGGGCAGGAATCTACCTACCGCGGATGGACCGAGCAGGAAGCTACTCGGTGGCCTCGTGATGAGGGCTTTAGATCCACAGCGTCAGTTGAGCAGGAAGCTACCCGCTACGGATGAGCCGAGCAGGAATTTGCCCGGCCGTCTCGTGATGAGGGCTTTAGATCCACAGCGTTTGTTGGGCAGGAAGCTACCCACTGCGGATGAGCCGAGCAGGAATCTGCCCGGCCGCTTTGTGGTGAGGGCTTTTAGATCTACAGCATTGTTGGGTAGGAAGCTACCCACTGCGGGATGGACCGAGCAGGAAGCTACTCGGTGGTCTCGTAGGCAGGGCTTTTGATCCACAGCGTTTGTTGGGCAGGAAGCTACCTGCTGCGGATGGGCCGAGCAGGAAGCATCTTGGCGGCCCTGCAGGGAGTTTTAGCATAGAAACAAAAGAAAGGCAGTTCAGATTGCAGGAAAGTAAGAATCTTTAGGATTAAAGAAAATACAGATTCGATGATTCAGTTTAAACTCTCCTGTATTAAAAGAATGGATCCGGTTGGTGTCCTTGTTGCTCGGACTTGGGTCAGTCGGTGACGACCATGATCTGCCCGATCATCAGCTTTCCGGCTTTAATTTGGTCGGCTTGTCCCCTATCTGCTTGACGTTTGTCTCGCAGGTATTTTGCCAAGTGACCGGAGCGGATCAGCTCATCGATATAATCGCGCAGCTTTTTGGAATCCTCGGTCCCCTTGCATCCGATGATAGGCACAATACGGGCCTCGGAGCCATTTGCCCGTCTTTTGGGTAGCTGGAGGGAGCTTAGAGAACCTCTTGCCCTTAGCTTCCTCTAACAGCTCGGCTTGGGAAATGTTCAGGGGGGTGTACTCCTAGAACCTTGGGGAATAAGGTCTCGGACGATCGTCTTTCCTTTTCTCTTCCCTGTCCCTCTTCTTCCGGTCTGCTTGGTCGCCTCCGGGCATGTTGGAGTTCACCTCGGACTCGAGTTAGATTTCTCGCTCGGTCCAGGCTTTCACTTCGGCCATGGTCTTAGGCTGCGCTAATACAAAAGAGCGGAGCCACTCTTTCTACCTAAGACCCGACCTCAGCGCGGTGATAATTGTTTCATCGCGGTGCTCGGGGCCTCCAGGAGGGCATTGTAGAAGCGGGTGACATACCCTTTGAAGGATTCCTTGTCTCCACTTTTGACAATGAACAGGTAGTCAACTGTCCTCTTCTGTCGTCGGTTTCCGACGAAGTGACTGAGTAATTGGATGGCCAGCTCGTCGAAGGTCGAGATGGAGCGTGTCGTAAGTCCTCGGAACCAGTTCCGGCCAGCCCAGATTAGGGTGGTGGGGAAAGCTCGGCATTGAGCAGCTTCCGAGTTATCTTGGAAGCTCATGCCCACCGTAAATGCGTCCAATCGGTCCTTCGGGTCAGACTTCCCGTCAAAGAGGGCTACTTTTGGCGGCTTGTTCCTGGACGAGACATGCTCAGCCAGCAGCTCTTCTGTAAAGGGCTTTGTTAGTGAGTCGACGGAGTACCTGGCCCCTTCGCCTGATGCGTGGCCATCCCGTCGTATCCCTTAGATTTTCTTCTCGAGGGCTTCAAGTCGGTGGTGGGACTCCGAAGATTCTGTACAGTCGGAGTGGTGGCTACCCCCGCTCCGGGTCTGTGCGATCTATTCCGCTCTATCAAATTTCTCAAATCCCCGGACGAGGCCCTTTTCGAGTAGTCCCGACGTTCGCCGTTCGCGCGGCTTCGACGGGAGTAGGGGCGTCGGTCATGCCTGGAAGCAGGAGAACTGACCGACACCTCCTCAGGGGGTGAGAGCATGCGGCGGGCATCGGAGCGACGACCCAGTCTTCCCTAGGATCGGGGTGTGGAGCTGTCCGGGGCCCAGCGGGTCATGGAATCAATCGCCACATGCGGGTCACGGTGGCCGGAGTCGGCACACCGGCGCTCGGTGACGCTGAGATGAGAGTGAGTGAGATCGAGGGCTTGAGCGTGCCCATCCGTCCTTCTGCGGACATCGTTATTCCGGGGAGGGGGAACTGCGGTCTGGTGGGTAGGACCCGCTGCTTGAACACGGACGAGAGCATCCACCAACGATGTGAGCCTGTCTATCCGAGCGGATAAGGCGTTGATCACGTTAGGAGGGGGAGACGAGCTGCTCCCGCCTCCGTTGTGGCGGCTCGTATTTGGATCGTCGCGGTTGTTACTTGCCATTGGGTCGAGGCCGGAAGATCAACTTATGGGTGGAGAAGCTTCTGAAGAGTTGTTCCCACAGACGGCGCCAACTGATGGAGGCTGTGATCTCCCTCAGATGTTGTCCTCCGTCGATCCTGTGATGGCGGTCTTTAACGGTTGAGATTTGGTTTGGGAGTTGTTGAGCGTGTGGAACTCAATGGTTTGGTGTTGACGCCGAGCTATCTGCAAAAGAAGTCCCGGGGTGGGTGACTACCGTAGGACCCTCCGACGATCAAGTTAGAGCCGAGGAATAGGTGCAGAGTAACGGCGTATTGGAATGAGTAGGAGTTACCTGAGTCGTCTGAGAGAGGGGTTTATATAGTGGTCGCGTGGAGCGAGAAGGCGCGAGATCATCGCTGTTAGTTACGCCCCTGCGTTATCCTTACATTAATGGCGGGATACGCCTATTAATGAGGGGACGCGCTAGCGTGGGACACGGAACGTGGGGAGGCGGATATCTCTCCCTGGTGAGATACACGGAGCCGTTGCGGGGGCGCTTAGGTTCCGCCCTCTCGGTTGATCGGGGAAGTCGAGGAAGCTCGGCCTGTCAGATGGCTTGGAGACGAGCAGGGAGGCCGAGGAATCTCGGCCCGTCAGATGGCTCGGAGACAAGCAAGGAGACCGAGGAAGCTCGGCCTGTCAGATAGCTCGTAGATGAGCAAGGAGACCGAGGAAGCTCGGCCTGTCAGATGGCTCGGAGACGAGCTGTTGGCTGTTTGCTAGGTGATGGTGGAAAGTACTCAGGGAGGTCTCCTGAAAGGTCGGATGCATCCTCGGAGACGAGATCCTGAAGAACGCCCCTAATGCATCTCATTTATTCCACCTCCGTAGACTTCGGGACATGTCATCCGCCACGTGTCGTAATCTAAGGAAATACCACTTGTGAGCATCATCAGACAATGATAAGCATCAACATTAGATTTAAGGTTTCATATACTGGTATCAGTATAGACACCGTTGGAACCATTAAAATTGCATGTTTTTATTTGCCACCTGGATTGAGACTTAAGACAAGCGTGATGATACTCGTATGTGGAGATTCCCCAGATCACGGCACACAGCAGATTACTTGTCGTCCACGTAAGCCCACTAGATTCCTGGGGCTATGGAGCGGGAATAGGTATGATGCAATGGGGACATTTCTCAGCGCCTCAACTCCGAAGCAGCACCCGACCTTTTGGGGGCCTCCCCCTAGGTGCATTCTTTCTTCAACCAACCACCGGTCGATAGCTCGTCTCCGAGCTATCCTAGAGCTGAGCTTCCTCAGCCCCCTCACCGTCTCAACCATCTCGAGACCTATAGCACAAAACCCGGGCTTCCTTGGATTGAGCTTTCAACTTACCTTTACCGAGCTTCCTTGCTCGTCTTCGAGCTATCCTATGGCTGAGATTCCTCAGCGTCTCTATTTGGCTGGGAGCATGGAGCACGAGCGTTCCCGTAACAGCTCCGTGTATCTCACCACGACGAGATCTCCGCCTCTTCATATCCCGCATCCCATGCTAGTGTATCTCGCCATTAATGAGTGTATCTCGCCGTTAATGGGCGTATCCCGCCATCGCGAGGGTGTAACGGACGACGAGAATCTCGCATCAGCTCGCTCTAATGCGACCCCTATATAAACCCCTTCTCCAGACAATTCAGGTAACTCGAACTCAATTCAATACGTCGTTACTCTACCCAATTATTCATCGGTACTTACTTGATTGTCGTAGGGTCCTACGGTGATTTCCCACCCCGGGACTTCTTTTGCAGGTTGTTCGGCGTCAACAACAATCAACAACCCATTGAGATCCGCACGCTCAACTTTTCACAACAAATCTCAACCGTTCAGCCCCGCTGGCCACAAGATCGACGGAGGACAACATCTGAGGAAGATTCCGACCTCCATCAGTTGGCGCCGTATGTGGGAAGTGAGATTTTTTTCCACCAAAAATTTGATCTTCCGCCTTCGATTCGATGGCCAGCGATCATTGCAACGAAAATCTTTGTAACAACCCTAAACTTCCTATACATCTTTCTGTACAATTTTTCAAAAAAATACAGAAAGGGATACTTTTGCATGAGCACAAGTTATAAGCTTGTTTTGCTTTTTAATAGCAAGAAAGAGCTTGTAGCTCATTGGTAAGACCTTGCACTGCTGAACCAAGCCACCAGAGTTCAAATCCCATCCCCCACATAATTTTTAATATTGTTTTCTTTTGAATTTTTAGAAGTCCAAGAGCCTACACGTGCATAACTCGTAAAAAATCCACTACACATGTAAAACAAACTGACCCAGGGGCTACACCAAGCGACGAGGGACACGTGGCAGCGAGCCCCGGCCCGACTCGGCCGACTCGGGCCAGCGACTCGGCCGACTCGGCCGGCCGCCGCCGGCCGAACTCAGTCGGATCGCCGAGTTGCCTTCATGAAAGTTCTGCCTTTTTGCCTTAATAACCCCTGTATAATTTAATTTCTCTGCACAGTAACAGAGTCTTTTAAAACACCTATTTACTCCATTTTAAATATAATTTTTATTACATTTTCAATTCACCGTTTCACCTACCCTAACTCTAGCTTTACCCTATAAATATCACTCCTAAACACACCCTCCTCACTCCAAATTTTTGTCCAAAACTCTCAAGAAAATCCCTAGAACTTTTGTGTACAAGTGGAGTTAGCGAAGGGCGAAACTCCGGCGATCTTCCGACGACGACCCTAGGAGCTTCCGGCGACGAAACGACGCACTGGCAAATCCTACTTCCTCCTCTCCCTCTTCTCTTGATTCTAAACCCATAAGTCCTACCTCCCTCTTCTCTATTCTTTTCTAAAAACTCATATTACTAAAGCCCGACGGAATCGGAGTTAATCCGATTACCGATTCGGTTCTTCTTAAAAAACTCTCATTTTTTCTTAAATACAATCACACTAAACCCTTACATGTTGACTACTAAATATTAACAAGTCATATTGAACAAGTTCCATATCAAAAGGATTTCTATTTCAATTTTTATCGTACTTTTTCACTAAAATACCATGTAGTTTAATTTCGACATGAAAACATCACAATCTTGCTAAACCTTTAAGTAGATCACGAGGTAATGACCTACCTGCTCACAACACTCATATGCAATATAGCACAATACCTTTCGTGAACATAGAATACGGGAAAATGAAACTTTACATATAAATACCACTAACTACTAAAACTGTTTTCTATAAGAATTTGTATTTTTATAAATCTTTGTAAAACGCCGCTACAACCCATCTTGAGGAACCCGTCTGGGATAGTGCGGATTATCGCACATCCCTGAACTTAGTAGTGCGAGATTCATACCTCCGTAAGGAGCATTCAGCCTCGAAAGATTTAAAAATACAAATATCTTAAGAAAATTAGATTTCTAGAAAATAATAAATTAAAATTATTTTTATAAATATATATGCATTATCAAAATATCTATTTTTTTATATATAATATCAATAATCAAACTTTTCTAAGCCAAAAGAATCACTTTACATTAAAATACCATAAAATTCCATACAAGTTCAATATTACAATTAAATACCCTATATTATGAAAAATAGGTTTATTAACTAGAAATGTCACAAATATAAAATCTACATCTATGAAAACTCTAAAGACGATAATTAAATACTTGAGGTGTATTTGTAAATTATATAAAATTACTTTTACATAAAACCTCCTCAAGTTTTATAAATTACAATAAGGACCCTAGTAAATATAGGTTTAAGCGGAACCAATCTCTTGAGCCTCAGGGAGTCGGAGAAGTGGGTGCTTGCCTATTTAAGATAGAAAACTTAACAACGGTGTTATCAACACGGTAATCGTCTTTGAAAAAGACACAAATCCTGCCGCCCATGTCCAGCAGTTACCGATAACATCAAAACCTAATTCAGGACTTCAATTTCTCTTTCTAATTATTCTGACTCAGACCGAGTCTCATTATAATAATCTGACTTGAATATGATTCAAGTACAATCTACAATATTACAATTCAACATGAATCCGTGAATTCATATATTCAATTTATCAATCTATACAACTTGACTAAACCGAACCATGGATATACTTCCATTTACATGATTCTCCAGTTACATCCATTTACATGATTCTCCAGTTACATCCATTCACTGATATCATGGTTTCGGTAAGTCATCCAATTATACAATTTATATTACAAGACAATACAAGTTACAATACAATTTACAATACAAACAATACAAACAAGACATCGCGGGGTTTAAGGGTAGATTGGTACGGAAGGTGTTAGAAGTGGCACGAGACTGCAAGATTTAAGACACCTAACCTGAATACCACGCCGTTGTTCCGGGATTTCTAACAGAGCCTTGTACTTCTATTTGCTTTTAGTCTCTGGCATATAGAGACTCCTCTCGTATACACTGGCATCCTTCTGTACCAACCTACAAACACAGCGTTAACACAACATTATAACAATATAATACAACTTTAAAAGCTACACTCTCTCTTACTCTCGGGGTACGACAGATCCTGATCCGAGCTAAGTCCACTTCTCACTCTGAGCATGCATACTCTGGTCCTCAGAGCGACACAATAGCTGTAGGGTTCCTAGGCACACTAATGAAGTCTCACAAGTGATCAAACATGCCCAATTATAAAATTTCATGTGCCTACAAACCCTAATACGGATCGTTAACTAGATAATGAGGCGATGCAAAGGAAGTAAACAACTTTAACTCTAAAGGAAAGGGGCTACAACCTTTGTAGATCCGGCCCTCCATCTCCATGGCTCCGTGATGAAGTCCCCTCGCTGTCCAAATTGAATCCATGACTCTAGCATCGGCTTCATCGGAGAAATGGGCGGGCTAGGTCGTCGACTTCGATGCCGAAGATGATCTACGTTGAGGCATCACAAGATCAAGCTCCCACTTCACCAAGTCATGAAACTTGTGAAGAAAACACCCTGTACTACTTGGCAAGAGGTAGAGGATGAAGAAATAGGAAGTGGGTTCACTTTGGAATTGGATTTCTCACTCATTTTCACAAGTTGCCATTGATGGAGGCAAGCTTTCTTCATTGTTGAAGATGAAGAAGATGATGAAAAGAATATGATAAGTATAAAAAGGATTATTTTTAAAAAGGAAAATCCAACTCATTCTTATCATAATCCAACCTTGGTTAAGTGTAGAGAATGAACTAGGGTTAGTTGAATGGTTAGGGTTAAAGGAAAGAGACAAAATGGTCAAGCTTTCAAACCTTCATGAAGTTTCAAAGAAAAGACAAATCAAGCCACCATTTCATTTTCTTTCCAAATGAAGAATAAATAAATAAATAGTTAATAAAATCAAAACCCTAACCATTACATAACCATGGTTTAATCATACACTTAACCAAGTTAGCATGTATCATCAAACATGATACAATCTTGTGCACAAAAGTATATCACATATACAACTTGTGTACATCAAGTGAGAAAATCCATTTAAGTGAACCAATACTAGTTAATGCAAAGTAATATATCAAATATATAATTATGCATTAAATCATTAAATCAATACTTGATTTAACGATCCGGTCATATCGCATATAACCGACTAATATCCAATGTATCGGCTTATCGAATCAATCCTTGATTCGATAACTAGGTTATATCGCATACAACCATTCGATACATTCATCGCGAGAATGGAATACAGTATCACATACACGCATTATTCTCGGTCCCGCACATATCTCATATGCGCTCCTATTTCGTTTCGCTTGAGCCAGGAAACCTCTGTGTAGGACTCTAAAGACTCGTCAATACGCCGGCAGCAGGTGATGATCATATCAAACACCCACAAGCCGCAAGCGGTCTGCTAAACGTAACGGCCACCCGGGTATTGAGCGATCAGAAGATCGACGAGCAAGCCCGCTCACACTCCTGTGAATCCAACCAGTAACACTTACCGTACAGTCCGGTCAGTTCGTCTGATATGTCGCATATCTCGCCTAGGGGTGGTAAACGTCAGACCCCAATAGCTCGATAAGTCATGCCGACGTGTGATCCATAACATGTGTGAAACTACTGATAACACTTACCAGTGGATCACTGCAACCCTGGCCAGGGATTTCCTGTTATGGCCAGTCGAGCATAGCGCAACATCAACCCCCAATACCGGAAGAGACGAATCCCCTCCTATCGCTCATTGCCTCCATGTGAATCGGGACTGTACCCAAAAACCACCTGTTTGCACGACTCAGTAGAGCCGTGGTAGGGTGGAAATCAAAGCACAGTGGGAGACACACAAGACTCTATGACGATCTCGGGTCAACAGACTAAGCTGTACTAGTGTCACCAGAGAACTGCCATCTGACGTGAGGTATAATACCATCTGGGAGTTCTCGGCGAGTCCGTTCAGTGTACCCAGTCTCCACTGAGCACCCGTATACCATCTCTGATGTCAAACACCAATGGATATGGGATCATCCATCGCCCATCACATGGGTCTTGAAGATATACGCTAGTCTACTCTGGAATATCGATGCCCTGTCTCGATATTCCCACGACTAGGAACATTGAAGGATGTACTCATGGACTACCCAGGCCCCACTAGTATGATCTGCATCATAGTCCTGGAAGTCGAGTACACATCCTAAGGGCTTTATCAACATGTAATCAGAGAGACAGAGAGTATACATATTAAGATAAAGAGCAACTAGATAGCGTACTATCATGTCGAGCAAGAAAGTCCTACCTATATATGTCCCAGTATCCACTACAATATACATCCAATGTACAGTAATGGCCTCTAGGGCATACATATAACTAACAATCTCCCACTTGCACTAGGGCCATCTGTAGCAGTGGTTGCAGTATCACATACTCAACCATCCCATATAAGTCTCTCTCTGAGAAAAGGCCTTTGTGAGTGGATCCGCCGTGTTGTCCTCTGAGTCTACTCTCCTAACCTCGATCACCCTGGAGATCAACCATCTCCATGATCAGGTGATACTTCCTCAGAATATGTCTGGGTCACTGATGGGACCAGGGTTCACGGGCCAAAGCCACACTTCCATTGTCACACAATGGTAGGAACCTAGTTCATCTTATGAACCAATATACACCCAAACTGCCTCTTTGGTAGTATCTTTAATAGCGATGTTACCAGCCTTTATCGTCTAGTTAGCCACGGTATCTAACTTGGAACTCTTCCAACATACCGTCCCTTTACTGAGGGTAAAGACAATGCCTGTGACTGACTTTCAGTCGTCCTTATCACCCTGGAACCCTTCCAGTGATTCTTCCCAGGATCGATTGATACCATCTCACTACATCTAGTGAGTATCCTAGCATCCAATTTCATCTATCTCATAGATGAAAGCTCAGGATTTAGGAGGTATCGCTTTGATCCTATTGGAGAATCCTTGTGATAAGCGGAGATTGATCGAGCGTAGCATAGAAAACTCCTTCCCTATCAAGAGCATGTCATCCACGTACCCTACGAGGATCGTCACTATACTCCCTACTACTTTTTTGTTTATACAAGGTTCATCTACCATTTTGATGATGTCAAACTCTTTGACTAACACATCAAAACAGATGTTCCAACTCCGCGATACCTGCTTTATCCTATAAAGCATTTTGTACACGTTTCCGCTGCTCCCACTGTCTACGAAGCCCTCTGGCTGTGTACTTATAGACGTTCTCTTCTAAAACATCATTTAGAAAAGCAGTCATGGCATCCAACCGCCAGATATCGTAGTCATGGTATGTAGCCGTGGCAAGTAGGATCTGGATGGACTTAAGCATAGCCACTTGAAAAAGGTTTCATCATTATCCATGCCTGGTCGATGACGAAAAGCTTTAACAAGTCTAGCTTTGAAAGTCTCAACTTTTCCATCTACACCAAGTAATCTTCTCAAGATATACTTGCTCCTGATGGGGATTTAACCCTTCAGATATAGCAACCAAAGTCCATACTTTGTTGGTGTACATGGATTCCATCTCAGATCGCTAAGCATCCAGCCATTCTTACAGAGTCCCACTCCTGATGGCCTGCTCGAAACTAGTTGGGTCATCATCTCATGATGCAATTCTCGCTCCCACTGTCATAGAGAAACCAAAGTATCTCTCAGGTGGGTGAGGAACCCTACTAGATCGGCGGAGAGGCTGAGGTTCGTCGGGAACTATTGAATCCTTTGGTTCTGTCAAATCATCAGCTGCGGTTTTGTATAGCTGGAACCTTTCCAGTTCTACAGAACTGTCCTTGCCTCGATCTTGTCCGGATTTTGCTTTTGACATAGGCCGGACAAACCCAAATCTTAACTTACTTAAGAGATAGGCTCTTCCCATACCATATCTCATATGGAGTGGCATGCACTGATTTGATTCAAACCTAATTCAACAGGTATGCAGCTTTTCAAGTGCACAACCCCAAAAAGGAAATAGGTAACTCAGTAGTACTCATCATAGAGCACACTATATCCAATATGGTGCGATTGTTCCACCCCGATACACCGTTGTGCTGTGGTGCATTCAGAGGAGTAATACTGAGAGAGAATCTCATCTTCTTTTAGAATATCCAAGAATTCCATGCACAAGTATTCTCCTCCCTGATCTCATCATAGGATATAATACTTATACCCGGTTATTGGTTCTCTACTTCTAGCTTATATTCTGTGAATATCTCAAAAGGTTCGGACTTGTGTTTCAACAGGAACATATGTCTGAATCTTGAGAGATTATCAGAGAACGTAATGAAGTATAAAGAACCAGTCCTGGTATGTGTAGACAGGAGACCTTACATACATCAACATGTATCAGTCCCAAGAGTTCATTAACTCTTTCTCTGTTTCCAATAAACAGAGCTATGGTCATCTTATCTCTGTGACATGACTGGCAAGTTTCACAAGATATAAATTCAAACTGATTTAAATATGCATCTAAAATGTAACTTCAGCCAGTCGGGTCGCGTTGATATGACCTAGTCTACAATGCCTCAAGAATGATTCGTTCATTTCTGAACTCTTCCTCTTGTGTGTGTTCTGTATACTAGGAACTGTAGTTTGATTTAGAACGTTAATGCTTTTAGATAACGTGCCTGAACCGATCAACTTTTGATATAGGAAATGTTCAAAACATTATCCATCAATACAAAATTTTATCATTTCTTTACTAATAAAGAGATGGATATGATTTTGTATATTAGGTTCGGTATCTAATAGCATTTGTTCAGAATCAATGTATTGGTAATACAGGGTGACAGTGACCAACAGACTTGGCTGCAACACTTGCCCCGTTTTCTGTCTCATGAAACTTATCACCCGTTCTCAGTTTTTCTACCATTTTGCAGCCCTATGTAACAGATTACATATCTGGGATCCTGATCCGGTATCATATACCCAGGATGCGGAGGATACTGAGAAACGGTTCTTTGTAATGAACACACCCGAAGATGATGCATCAGCATGCACTCTCTTCGTTTGGGCGGCACGGGAATTCTGGTAATCCCCAATTTCCTGCTCTGTCTTATAACAATTATAAGTTGGAGAGGGACCAACGTTCCCCAGCTCAGTATAACAAGCGGGTTCGGTCAATACATCCATATTATTATCTTGATTAAGACGTGATATGGTCGCTACCTGGAGAGAGAGAGAAGAAAACACTCTGCGTGCGCTCTTGCAAGATTAGATTGGTTATATAATTTATCCAATCAGGATGGCTCCCACTGTTTTTATCAAATCTTCCTTCAAACCTTAAAAGGAAAGACTAGCCGGGATTAATTACACTCTACAAGTTCGCCAATCTTTCAGCCAGGCCAGTGTCGGTACTTTGAGGGAGGTTCCCCGTGCTTTCACACGGACCTAATTACAGTAAACCTCGTTTTCCCAGAGGCGTAACCCCGTTGACACCTTTCTAGACACCTACTTGATCGGCTAATTGCAAAGTGCAAAACTCTCCCAGGAGTAACAATTACTCGCAGTGGGTATCGGGATCCAACTATCACATAGAAGGTATGCAATCTCATTGCAAATTTCAACACTTGAAACTCCCGATAAAGATTTTTACCCCTAGCACCTATGACCTTGGCTAAGGTCAACAAATCATAGGTACTAGTCAAGTTCTACCCGTCATTTCGTGATTAATTAGACCCACCCACATGACCCTTGGCTAAGGTCAACAAAGCCACATGACTGTCCTAACTAATCGCATCATATGCTGTGTAGGAAGACATCACTTAGCTACCGCACACTACGCCTCGGCTATGGTCGACAAACGTAGCACGAATACTAAGTACTCTACTTCCTAAAATGACGGAGGGTAGCGAATGGTTTTTAAGAAAACCTTTAACGCTTTGAACTTGATCTCGTTGCGGAATCAAATGGTTTTTAAATGGAATGTTTTTGAGGCTTTTCTAGTTTTGCTAAAGGGGTCACTCCCGGTGAAGGGATTGTCGGCCCTTTCCTCGTCGAATGAGGTGCGAGATATATCATATATATCACTGTGCAAAGCGGAAACTATAGAAGCGATCAAAAGATAAACCGAGGGTTGTAGCATCTGCCGGTTATTGCTAAAGGAGTCACTCCCGGTGAAGGGATCTCGGTCCTTTCCTCATCGAATAAGGTGCAGGATGTTCTATAAGGAACACCACGATGCAAAGCAAGAACTGTAGCTACCTGTTTTATTTTTGAAATTCGATTCCACAACATCAATTAGGTTTATTTTCTTTCATTAATCTCATTAATGAATGTCCCATCATTTAAGTCCACCTAAACATCACAGATAAATATAACGTACGCTTATGCCATCCGCATTCGCCTCGATGTCCCGTCTGCACCGTTAGGTTAGATAACTAACGCCAGAGCAAGGCAGGGCTAGCGCGGGTGTAAAACATAAGCAACGTCTATATAATATATCATATATACTATATATAATATCCATCTGAACAAATCACATGATCACATCACAGATAACGCAGCAGAAAAATATCATATGAAATATTGGATATACTAGGACGTCCGTGTTTTCAATACGAGCCAGTATAAAACACGGATTCCACGGTCGTGATGAATAGCCAAACCCACACCTCTAGACCCCTACGAGAGCGGCAAGTAACCCTACCAATTCTAGAGTTAGGAGACCCGGACTCGACTCCTCGATTTGGTCTCCCACTGGACCCTAGAACCCGGTTACTTGTGCCCTCCTCCTTGGGTCTATCCTAGTGCAGAAAAGTAAATAATATACAAATGGTGACATCATCCGCTACCTGGAAGTGCCCTAATAAAAGAATATTACATACAAGTTTTTACATGAATGAAAATGAAAAACACTCATCTCACATAAAAAAAACCCCGGCTATTCGAACACGACGATCCAATATAACATATCCAGCAACACATAACATCACATGTCATCAGCGTAAGTAAATATGCGCATCCCAATTGTCGTTGACATATAGCAACGAAACCGGCGATATCACATATTACACTTACGGTCACAGAAAAGAAAGTGTAAAACTACAACAGTTGGAATCCGCATCCTCTTTAGACATCGCATGTCTAATCAAATGAAATACTTAGACATCGCATGCCTAACAATTATAAACCCCGCATTTTAGTCTCATTATCGAAAACACTTTTCAATATCAAGTCGGGCAATTCAACAGGATTCCCGACATACTGATCGAATACTCGTCGCAAACTTTAGTAGGCGGCCGCACCCCCGACGCCGTCGACGAAGTGCACCAAGGCGGAACACCGCTGCCGCGAGCATCCGAACGGATGCTTTCGGCGACGGGGTTCTCCTACAGTCACTTGGTCGGGGCTATGGGGCGAGGCTGTCTATTAAGTTTACCCGGCGAGTATCCGCGTACGCTACGTGATTGCGACGGACTTTTGATCACATCAAAATTCCGTGGCAACCGATCAAGTGAGACTAAACTGCTATTTTTATAACATTCATTCAGTTATCTCAAAACAACTTGTGAATTCCAAGTATTGTATCACATTCCGGATAAATAAAAAAATGTTAAACTTTCCGATCGAACAATCGAACACCCAAGTTTTCCCGATACAGCTCAACACATGAAATAAGTCTAAAAACATTCAGTTCGTGCCTCAGTACCAATGGTCCAGCCGTAGAAGGGTCAAGCCAACGCCTCACATGTGGCACGCCGTACTGCCCCAAACCCTAAGGTTCAAAGGACAGTTCAAGACGGTCACATAATCGAGTTAAGGTTTGTTGTCTTCTAGAGGGTCCATCGCGTTACTTGCACTACTTAGAACGTCTTTAAACCACGGAAAAATCCAACAATTGGAAATTTCCCGGCAGGGGAAAAAGTGGGTATTTATATCCGGTCGAACTTTTTAACATATTCTAAAATTACCCGGAAAAACACACTGACAAAATTAGACAGTCCGATCGAATCTCCGAACCCCCAATACAACCCAGAAAACTCAACTCTTGAGTTCAGATTAAAAAAAAATTCCCAGGAAACTCAGCAATGCATGAAAGAAGTTACTGTGCAAAAAGTTTTGAATGAAGAGATTAACTGGCCGCGGAACCGCCGCATTAGCCATGCTAATGCCGCGGTTCCGCCGCGCAATGATCGAATCATGGGTCCCGTTTTGTACAGTAATTCTTAGAATCCCCTGCTGAGTTTTCTGCATATTTTTAATTTGGAAAAAACCCAGTTTTGTAAAAATGTCCAGAGAGGGTGAAAAATTGGGGTTTCGGGTTCGATCGGGTTTCTAACATCGTCTACGCATCGCCTAAGGCTCTAGCTAGGCTCTGATACCACTGTAGGGTTCCTAGGCACACTAATGAAGTCTCACAAGTGATCAAACATGCCCAATTATAAAATTTCATGTGCCTACAAACCCTAATACGGATCGTTAACTAGATAATGAGGCGATGCAAAGGAAGTAAACAACTTTAACTTTAAAGGAAAGGGGCTACAACCTTTGTAGATCCGGTCCTCCATCTCCATGGCTCCGTGATGAAGTCCCCTCGCTGTCCAAATCGAATCCATGACTCTAGCATCGGCTTCATCGGAGAAATGGGCGGGCTAGGTCGTCGACTTCGATGCCGAAGATGATCTACGTTGAGGCATCACAAGATCAAGCTCCCACTTCACCAAGTCATGAAACTTGTGAAGAAAACACCCTATACTACTTGGCAAGAGGTAGAGGATGAAGAAATAGGAAGTGGGTTCACTTTGGAATTGGATTTCTCACTCATTTCCACAAGTTGCCATTGATGGAGGCAAGCTTTCTTCATTGTTGAAGATGAAGAAGATGATGAAAAGAATATGATAAGTATAAAAAGGATTATTTTTAAAAAGGAAAATCCAACTCATTCTTATCATAATCCAACCTTGGTTAAGTGTAGAGAATGAACTAGGGTTAGTTGAATGGTTAGGGTTAAAGGAAAGAGACAAAATGGTCAAGCTTTCAAACCTTCATGAAGTTTCAAAGAAAAGACAAATCAAGCCACCATTTCATTTTCTTTCCAAATGAAGAATAAATAAATAAATAGTTAATAAAATCAAAACCCTAACCATTACATAACCATGGTTTAATCATACACTTAACCAAGTTAGCATGTATCATCAAACATGATACAATCTTGTGCACAAAAGTATATCACATATACAACTTGTATACATCAAGTGAGAAAATCCATTTAAGTGAACCAATACTAGTTAATGCAAAGTAATATATCAAATATATAATTATGCATTAAATCATTAAATCAATACTTGATTTAACGATCCGGTCATATCGCATATAATCGACTAATATCCAATGTATCGGCTTATCGAATCAATCCTTGATTCGATAACTAGGTTATATCGCATACAACCATTCGATACATTCATCGCGAGAATGGAATACAGTATCACATACACGCATTATTCTCGGTCCCGCACATATCTCATATGCGCTCCTATTTCGTTTCGCTTGAGCCAGGAAACCTCTGTGTAGGACTCTAAAGACTCGTCAATACGCCGGCAGCAGGTGATGATCATATCAAACACCCACAAGCCGCAAGCGGTCTGCTAAACGTAACGGCCACCCGGGTATTGAGCGATCAGAAGATCGACGAGCAAGCCCGCTCACACTCCTGTGAATCCAACCAGTAACACTTACCGTACAGTCCGGTCAGTTCGTCTGATATGTCGCATATCTCGCTTAGGGGTGGTAAACGTCAGACCCCAATAGCTCGATAAGTCATGCCGACGTGTGATCCATAACATGTGTGAAACTACTGATAACACTTACCAGTGGATCACTGCAACCCTGGCCAGGGATTTCCTGTTATGGCCAGTCGAGCATAGCGCAACATCAACCCCCAATACCGGAAGAGACGAATCCCCTCCTATCGCTCATTGCCTCCATGTGAATCGGGACTGTACCCAAAAACCACCTGTTTGCACGACTCAGTAGAGCCGTGGTAGGGTGGAAATCAAAGCACAGTGGGAGACACACAAGACTCTATGACGATCTTGGGTCAACAGACTAAGCTGTACTAGTGTCACCAGAGAACTGCCATCTGACGTGAGGTATAATACCATCTGGGAGTTCTCGGCGAGTCCGTTCAGTGTACCCAGTCTCCACTGAGCACCCGTATACCATCTCTGATGTCAAACACCAATGGATATGGGATCATCCATCGCCCATCACATGGGTCGAGAAGATATACGCTAGTCTACTCTGGAATATCGATGCCCTGTCTCGATATTCCCACGACTAGGAACATTGAAGGATGTACTCATGGACTACCCAGGCCCCACTAGTATGATCTGCATCATAGTCCTGGAAGTCGAGTACACATCCTAAGGGCTTTATCAACATGTAATCAGAGAGACAGAGAGTATACATGTTAAGATAAAGAGCAACTAGATAGCGTACTATCATGTCGAGCAAGAAAGTCCTACCTATATATATCCCAGCATCCACTACAATATACATCCAATGTACAGTAATGGCCTCTAGGGCATACATATAACTAACAATAGCAATATATATAAATACAAATGCAAACACGTGCAATGATGATGAACACGAAACAGTGAACATGGAGTAATGACATGAGCATGAATTAACCGATACAGGTAAACAATAAAGCAGGTGTATCGAATCAGTGATCAATGCAATGTCCATGTCACTAAACCTATCAGTCTCTAAGTCTCAATATCCAAGTCACTAAATCTATCGTCAGTCCAAATATGAGCGTCAACCACTACAGGAGTATCCCCAACCCAAGAGTAGGCCCCAGGGACAAGGGAACACGGGCCCGAATCACGCTCGCTAATAATCAGTAATATTATCCATACGACTCCCGAAATCGCTATATATGCCGGCAGTGGGACTCCTGAGATTCCGTTGATCGAACTCATACTCAAACTACCCCACACCCCGCAGTCTACATCAAACACTGACCATGAATTCAAATACTAGTCGCTCCATGACAAGTCTACGCGAGAACTGGAGATAGGGGGTCTCGATCAAGCATGTCACGACTGGTATCCAAGATAAATGTACAGTGTTTGACATCTCACCTATGCCACTAATATAAGTGCTTCCATAACCGTCTCATTCCAGTTATAGTTACACTTATATATGTCCCATAGGCGTCGACAATACAATAACTATTTGGTTCCGCTGATTGTGTATAAGTACATGTCACTTCACTTATTCATTCACGCTTTTACACCGACGCACTTGCCACAATCCAATCGCTAACATTTATCACTTGGTAGTGTAACACGGTTACTAGGTTATCAATATAAATGAACACTATTTACAAGGGTATGACAACCATGCATATGATGGGGATATATTAAATGCACTGCTAAAAATATATGAGCAACCGGTATCAGTTGGACTAGAAAATCATATAAAATCACACGTGCATGATTAAGCAAAACGATATAAAAGGAGTAGGCAGTATATTTAATTATATATACATAAAAACTGGTTTCATGTCAATTGGGTTTCAGGTTTGCTAGTTATGGTCATTTCATTTTAAGTGTTTACTGCGGGAAATCCAATTTCTGAACTGGAATTCCATTCCGTAACACGTTTTGCTCCCTGTTGGGAGCATAATTAGGTGACGCTGCTGTTCAACTAATTGTAGGGATGTGAGTTAACTTTACATCTCAGGAGACGGATCAACAATAGTCATCTTGGTTTAGGAGTTATGGTCATATTACTGATGATAGGTGAAAGCTGAAATGACAGAAATCTACAGTACATGTCAGTCGTTTAAAATATGATTTAAATACCAAATAATACTGGAATTTGGTGAAACCAGTACCATTGGAAAGATAAAACAATTGTATATGTATTGGTAATTGTCTCCGCACACTCTCGCAATTAAACATTAAGGTTTCAGGTGTATAAATGCATGTCAAGGAGTAAGTTCCCGCTATGGACTGCAGTTCAAGGTCAGGTAAGTTTTTTGTTTTCGAAATTCAAAGGATATATCTAACAGTAAACCTACCCGTCGTGTTAAATATTATGCAGTACCCTTCTCAATGAACCCAGGCACACTGCGATTGGACTTTCCTGAAATTAATTATGAATTTAACGGTGCAGTATGTCCGGAAAACTTTAGATTTAGTGTCGCCTTTAGGGGGCGACTTACATGATTATAAACATGATGTTTTGCATCCAAATTTCAACACGATATTCATAAACAGTAAATGAATCTAACTATCGTAAGTTCCGCCATAATAAGATAAGTTTTGGTCTAGGAATTTGTGTCGAGCACTTAACCAGTGTACGGTTATTAACGAGGGATCCGCTTAATCTAATTAATTAAAACAATAGTTATTCCATGTTCACATTCTGATCACCGTAGGTGTTATCTATGGGTTATAGGTTCACAACGTGGGTTATTATGACGACGTAGATATATATGCAATATTATTATTACGAATAAAAACCTATCGACCCATTTAAAATAATAATAGCATGTAAAGCAAGTGATTGGGTTTTCACTTGCCTTGACGGTGCAACGATGGTGATGAGGACGCGGTAGTAGCTATGATGTAACACAGCATGGGCACGATCACGGCACGACGGCAACACACACACATCAGCATCAACAGCAAAACAAGCTACGTCTCGGCTCTGGCCCGAGCTCGTGGTACGGGTTGGAGATTGGTGACGAGCTGCGGCTGTTGGCAACGTGGAGGTGGTCGTGCGGGTACTCAGACGGCGCTGGGGTGAGCCGACGATGATGGTGGTGGTCGGTGGCGGCGAGTGTGGTCACGAGGTCGAGGATGCGAGCTGTCGATGCAAAACGATGGCGATGGAGGCTGGCGGTTGGGTTCGGCAGCTGGCAGTGGTCGATGGTGTGAGGAAGTGAGTCGCTGAAGGTCTTCGTGGTGGTTTGGGGGAAGCTCCAGCGACGAGGTCGGGGATGCTGCAGACGACAGCGAGGTAAGGAGATGCATCGGCGATGAGGGGAGGTGCTATGGGTTGTGGCCGCGGAGTTGGGGAAGAGAGAGAGAGATAGAGGCTCGGGTTTGTGGGTGGGGCTAGGCGAGGAGACGAGGAGGTCGGGGGATCTTAGTGGGCTCGGCGAAGTGGTGGTGCCGGGGGCAAAAGTTGATGGCTTAGAGGTGGTGAGGGGTCCACGGGAAGCGGTCGGTGGTGGGGTCGAGGGGTCATGGCCGGTGAAAGAGGGTCGAGGCGGGCGAAGGTGATGGTGGGTTGGTGGGGTGCAGGGAGTGGGGAGGCAGTGAAGGGAAGTGGGTGCTCGGGTCTTCGATGGGGGAGATATAGAGAGGTGAAGAGGGAGGGTTGGTTGTTGAGAGGGAGGAGGGCAGACGGGTGGATCTCGTGAGAGGCGGGCGAGATCTCGGGGACGCCGGGGAGTAGGATTCGTCGTCGAGGCCGTTGCAGGAGCGGGTTGCGCGGAGCCGTTGAGACGAGGACGGGGCGATGGAGGTAGTAGCTTGAGCTGATACGATGAGGCAGCGGTGGTGAGTTCGGGAGGAGATGGAGGGGTTCGGTGAGGGGATCGAGGGCGGTTGCGGGGATCTCGGGGGAGCGCGAGGGAGGGGGAGACGTGGGGGAAAACGTGAAGATGAGGACGTAGTCGCGGGGAGGAGCGGGTGAGGATTCGGGGAGGAGATCTCGTGGGGGCGCCGGTGTAGGGGGTACGGTCGTCGGGGAGCGGGTCTCGTGGGAGTGGGGGCTCGTTGCGAGGAGGCGAAGAAGAAACTAGAAAAGAGCGGGTGTCACGCCCCGCTTCCCGGTGTATGGGCAGAGGGCGCGACTGGCCGCTACGTATTTACTCTGAAGTAAATACGCTAAGCGTAACTAAGCAATATAAATGTAAATGCACAAGAGAAAAGATATAATAAAACAACAACTTTATTTATTAACATTCTTTTTACAATACATGGAAAAGTAAATACAACTGAATGAACGCAATGCCTAAACAGTGGCATACAGAAAAGGAAAAGTACTAAAATAAAAGTGTATAATGTAGCTAGAGCTCTGGATCGTATGCAAGCTGGTCCAAGTCGTCGCTAGTAGGCTCGATCTCTCGAAGATCCGAATCACCTGGCAACATTCCAAAGAAGAAAGAAAAGAAATGTCGTCAGCGAACAATCGCTCGGTAAGTCCCAAGGTAAGGGAGAAATAGAATAAACAGAGAGTAAGAGAAAGAGTGTAGTTTTTAAAGTTGTATTATATTGTTTAACGTTGTTGTTTTTAGTGTTAACGCTGTTGTTTGTAGCTTGGTACAGAAGGATGCCAGTGTATACGAGAGGAGTCCTTATATGCTAGAGACTAGGGCAAATGGAAGTACAAGGCTCCGTTATACAACCCGGAACAACAGCAATTGGATTCAGGTTAGGTGTCTTAATCTTGCAGTCTTGTGTCACTTTTAACACCTTCCGTACCAATCTACCCCTTAAACCCCGCGATGTCTTGATTGTATTGTTTGTATTGTATTTCAACTTGTAATTGAATTGTAATATAAATTGTATATATGGATGACTTGCCGAAACCATGATATCAATAAAATGGATGTACTGGAGAATTATGAATGTAACTGGAGAATCATGTAAATGGAAGTATATCCATGGTTCGGTTCAGTCAAGTTGTATAGATTGATAAATTGAATATATGGATTCACGGATTCATATTGAATTGTAGTTTTGTAATTTCATACTTGAATCATATTCAAGTCAGATTATTAAGAAGAGACTCGGTCTGAGTCAAAATAATTAGAAAGAGAAATTGAAGTCCGGAATTAAGTTTTGATGTTATCGGTAACCGCTGCACATGGGCGACAGGATTTGTGTCTTTTTCAAAGACGATTACCGTGTTGATAACACCGTTGTAAAGTTGTCTACCTTAGATAGGCAAGCACCCACTTCTCCGGCTCCCTAAGGCTCAAGAGATTGGTCCCACTTAAACCTATATTTACTAGGGTCCTTAGGGTAATTTATAGAACTTGAGGGGGTTTTATGTAAAAATACTTTTGTATAATTTTCAAAATACACCCCAAGTGTTTATTTATCGTCTTTAGAGTTATCAGAGATGTAGATTTTATACTTGTGATATTTCTAGTGAATAAACCTATTTTTCATAATACATGGTATTTAATTGTAATATTGAACTTGTATGGATTTCATGGTATTTTAATATAAAGTGATTCTTGTGATTTTTAGAAAAAGTTGGAATATTTATATTATCACAAAATAGATATTTTAATGATACATATATACATATTTATATAAAAATAATTTTAATATATATTATATTTCTAGAAATCTCATTTTCTTAAGATATTTGTATTTTAAATCTCTCGAGACCGAATGTTCCTTGTGGAGGTCTGTATCTCGCACTACTAATCCCAGGGATGTGCGATAATCCGCACCATCCCAGCCGGGTTTTCCAAAATGGGTTGTAGCGGCACTTTGCAAAGATTTATAAAAATACTTAATCCTTTAGAAAACGGTTTTATTAATTCATGGTATTTATTTGAAATGTTTCGTTTTCCCGTATTCTATATTCCCGAAAGGTATTGTGCTATATTGCATATGAGTATCGTGAGGAGGTAGGTCATTACCTCGTGATCTACTTAAAGGTATAGCAAGTTTGTGATGTTTAAATGCTGAAATGAAACTATATGGTATTTTAGTGAAAAAGTACGGTAAAAGTTACAAAATGAATTAGATTGTCGTGAAACTTGATCAACATGTTTATTAATATTTAATAGTCAACATGTAAGAGTTTTGTTTGAATGTATTTAAGAAAATGTTGGATTTTTAGAAAGAACCAAATCGAAAATCGGTTTAACTCCGATTCCGTCGGGTTTTGAAGTTTCATATTTTTAGAATAATATTAGAGAAGAGGGAGGGGGACTTACTGGCATAGATATTAGAAGAGAGGAAGAGAGAACGGTAAGAGGCGACGGTGCGTCGTTTCGTTGCCGGGAGCTCCTAGGATTGTCGTCGGAATTTCGCCGAAGCTTTCGCCTTTCGCTACTCCAAAAGTACACTAAGAGTCTAGGGATTTTCTTGAGAGTTTTGATCAGAATTTTAGAGTGAGGGGTGTGTGTGTAGGGGTTGTATTTATAGGGTAAGTCTAGGGTTTGGGGTAGGTGAAATGTTTAATTGAAAAAATGTGATAAAATATAATAAAATGTAATAAAATGGAGTAATTAGGGTTTTAAAGGGGTCTTTGTTGCTGGTTTGAAGAAATAAAGTGTACAGGAGTGCAGGGGAGGTGAAAAGACAAAAGTCTCATGTTGATGACTCGGAGGTCCGGCCGAGTCCGGACAGCGGCGACGGCTCGAGTCGGCCGGTCCGCCGGCCGATTCGGCCAAGTCCGGCCAAGTCAGGTGGTCGGAGTCCTCCTTGCCGGTTCATGTAGCATCTGGTACAGTTAGTTTATCATGTGTAGTGGGGTTTTTGTGAGTTATGCACGTGTAAACCCTTGGTATTCTAAAATTCAAAATAAAACAATATTAAAAATAATATAGGGTGTGGGATTTGAACTCGGGTGGCTTGGTTCAGCAGTGCAAAGTCTTACCAATGAGCTACAAGCTCTTTCTTGCTATTAAAAAGCAAAACAAACTTATATCTTGTGCTCAGGCAAAAATACCCCTTTCTGTATTTAAAATTGTACAGAAAGTTGTACAGGAAATTTGGGGTTGTTACATTCTACCCTCCTTATAAAAAAATTCGTCCTCGAAATTTGTAAAAGGAAGGTGTAACAGATTCAAGGAAAGTTGGGTGACTGAAGTACTGATAGTGTATGAAAAATAACAAAGTGATACAAGGGTTTGAGAATGTGAAAGAGACTTACCAGTGTTACCTTGGTCAACTGTCTCAGCTTCTACGGCTGCTAAGATGTAAGCCTATCGCCATGGCACATTCCTCCTAGCTGGAGTCACATTCCTCTATTCTCGAGGCATGTTCCTCAGTGCCTGATGGAATTGGCAATTTGGCTGTGCAGGAAATCCACGTGGAGGTGGTGCTGGGAGTGCAGGACGAGTTGCAGGAGCCTGGATAGCTGGCCGCTGCGGTTAGTTGGTGTGTGTGTGAGCTGGGTTGCTATAATATAGACAGTTTCCAATTCTGTGATTGGACGCGTCACAAACTAGGCACAAGCCTTTTGCGCGCCTGCAGTCCTTCCACAAGTGTCCCTTTCTATGGCAGTAAGTAGCAAAAGTCTGGACTTGGTTGGTTACTAATTTCTTCCGGTCTTCGGGGTTCAACCATTGGCCTTGAAAAGGCTCCTCCTGCCATCTGATTGGCAGGTTGCTTTACTCCGGCAGATTGAGATTTGCCTTTCTTCTTCACCACTGCCTCGTATCTTCAGACAGCTTTCAAAGCCAAATCATGTGTTGGGAAATCCCCTATAGCTAAAGCAGCTTGAATTTCCGGGTCCAACCTTTGCCGAAATCTTCTTGCTCTGATCTGAGCAGTCGGTATGAGATGAGCCGCAAACCTGTTACGGTCTTGTGTTAGCTGTGTAGTATGTGATTTTAGGAAAACGAATACCGAGACGTATATTACCTGCTGAGCATGGTAAACTCAGCGTCATACTCATCTACAGATTTTGTCCATATTGAACCTTATTGCAGATGGATGAACTGTTGTTCCATGTCGAACCCGGCAGTCTCAGGGAAGTACTTTGCGTCGAACATGTCGCGGAAAGTCTTCCATTCTATGGGTTAATCAAGACGGCTTTCTTCCGCCTTCCACCAAACCCATGCATTGTCCGTGAGGTGCAGTTTCGCAACACGAACCCAAGCTATTTCCGGCACTTGTGCTGCGGCCAGATCATCCTCGCCCATTCCTCAGCTTCCAGTGGGCTCCCTTTTCCTGAGAACTGTTTGGGGTGCAAAGCCCTGAATTGCTTCACCCCAGGTGCTTCTGCCTCGAGACGGTTCATTAAAAGAGCAGTCTGCTTCTGCTGTCCCTCAAGGAAGCTGAGGATTGCCTCCACCAGAACCGTTTACTCATTGAGCGGAGTAGGGACGGCAGGTGTGAGTGGTAGTGGTGGAGGTGTTTTGTTGACATTTGTGCTGGTGTTGTTTGGGGAATCTATAACCTTGAAAGAAAAATTTAGGTTAGGACAGATTCAAAGTATATGATTCAAAGAATATGAAATGATAAGATTCAAGGAGTACGGATTGTAAAGAATGTTTTTACTTGCTGGTTCTTGTGTCATATTGCTTAGGTTGTTCACGCAGAACAGGACAGCATGGTAGTGTTCCATACAGCTCTGACCTGCATGGGCCGCCAACAAAATCTGCCACGCCCCGCTTCCCGGTGTACGTGCAGAGGGCGCGACTGGCCGCTACGTATTTACTTTGAAGTAAATACGCTAAGCGTAACTAAGCAATATAAATGTAAATGCACAAGAGACAAGATATAATAAAACAACAACTTTATTTATTAACATTCTTTTTACAATACATGGAAAAGTAAATACAACTGAATGAACGCAATGCCTAAACAGTGGCATACAGAAAAGGAAAAGTACTGAAATAAAAGTGTGCAATGTAGCTAGAGCTCTGGATCGTATGCAAGCTGGTCCAAGTCCTCGCTAGTAGGCTCGATCTCTGGAAGATCCGAATCACCTGACAACAAAGAAGAAAGAAAAGGAATGTCGTCAGCGAACAATCGCTCGGTAAGTCCCAAGGTAAGGGAGAAATAGAATAGACAAAGAGTAAGAGAAAGAGTGTAGCTTTTAAAGTTGTATTATATTGTTTAACGCTGTTGTTTTTAGTGTTAACGCTGTTGTTTGTAGCTTGGTACAGAAGGATGCCAGTGTATACGAGAGGAGTCCCTATATGCTAGAGACTAGGGCAAATGGAAGTACTAGGCTCCGTTATACAACCCGGAACAACGGCAATTGGATTCAGGTTAGGTGTCTTAATCTTGCAGTCTCGTGCCACTTTTAACACCTTCCGTACTAATCTACCCCTTAAACCCAGCGATATCTTGATTGTATTGTTTGTATTGTATTTCAACTTGTAATTGAATTGTAATATAGATTGTATATATGGATGACTTGCCGAAACCATGATATCAATAAAATGGATGTACTGGAGAATCATGAATGTAACTGGAGAATCATGTAAATGGAAGTATATCCATGGTTCGGTTCAGTCAAGTTGTATAGATTGATAAATTGAATATATGGATTCACGGATTCATGTTGAATTGTAGTTTTGTAATTTCATACTTGAATCATATTCAAGTCAGATTATTAAGAAGAGACTCGGTCTGAGTCAAAATAATTAGAAAGAGAAATTGAAGTCCGGAATTAAGTTTTGATGTTATCGGTAACCGCTGCACATGGGCGGCAGGATTTGTGTCTTTTTCAAAGACGATTACCGTGTTGATAACACCGTTGTAAAGTTGTCTACCTTAGATAGGCAAGCACCCACTTCTCCGGCTCGCTGAGGCTCAAGAGATTGGTCCCACTTAAACCTATATTTACTAGGGTTCTTAGGGTAATTTATAGAACTTGAGGGGGTTTTATGTAAAAATACTTTTGTATAATTTTCAAAATACACCCCAAGTATTTATTTATCGTCTTTAGAGTTATCAGAGATGTAGATTTTATACTTGTGATATTTCTAGTGAATAAACCTATTTTTCATAATACATGGTATTTAATTGTAATATTGAACTTGTATGGATTTCATGGTATTTTAATGTAAAGTGATTCTTGTGATTTTTAGAAAAAGTTGGAATATTTATATTATCACAAAATAGATATTTTAATGATACATATATACATATTTATATAAAAATAATTTTAATATATATTATATTTCTAGAAATCATATTTTCTTAAGATATTTGTATTTTAAATCTCTCGAGACTGAATGCTCCTTGTGGAGGTCTGCATCTCGCACTACTAATCCCAGGGATGTGCGATAATCCGCACCATCCCAGCCGGGTTTCCCAAAATGGGTTGTAGCGGCACTTTGCAAAGATTTATAAAAATACTTAATCCTTTAGAAAACGGTTTTATTAATTCATTGTATTTATTTGAAATGTTTCGTTTTCCCGTATTCTATATTCCCGAAAGGTATTATGCTATATTGCATATGAGTGTCGTGAGGAGGTAGGTCATTACCTCATGATCTACTTAAAGGTATAGCAAGTTTGTGATGTTTAAATGTCGAAATGAAACTATATGGTATTTTAGTGAAAAAGTACGGTAAAAGTTACAAAATGAATTAGATTGTCATGAAACTTGATCAACATATTTATTAATATTTAATAGTCAACATGTAAGAGTTTTGTTTGAATGTATTTAAGAAAATGTTGGATTTTTAGAAAGAACCGAATCGAAAATCGGTTTAACTCCGATTCCGTCGGGTTTTGAAATTTCGTATTTTTAGAACAATATTAGAGAAGAGGGAGGGGGACTTACTGGCTTAGATATTAGAAGAGAGGAAGAGAGAACGGTAAGAGGCGCCAGTGCGTCGTTTCGTCGCCGGGAGCTCCTAGGGTTTTCGTCTGAATTTCGCCGAAGCTTTCGCCTTTCGCTCCTCCAAAAGTACACTAAGAGTCTAGGGATTTTCTTGAGAGTTTTGATCAGAATTTTGGAGTGAGGGGTGTGTGTGTAGGGGTTGTATTTATAGGGTAAGGCTAGAGTTTGGGGTAGGTGAAAGTTTTAATTGAAAAAATGTGATAAAATATAATAAAATGTAATAAAATGGGGTAATTAGGGTTTTAAAGGGGTCTCTGTTACTGGTCTGAAGAAATAAAGTGTACAGGAGTGTAGGGGAGGTGAAAAGCTAAAAGTTTCATGTTGATGACTCGGGGGTCCGGCCGAGTCCGGACGGCGGCGGCGGCCTGAGTCGGCCCCTGGCCGATTCGGCCGAGTCCGGCCGAGTCCGGCCGAGTCAAGTGGTCGAAGTCCTCCTTGCCGGTTCATGTAGCCTCTGGTACATTAGTTTATCATGTGTAGTGGGGTTTTTATGAGTTATGCACGTGTAAACTCTTGGTATTCTAAAATTCAAAATAAAACAATATTAAAAATAATGTGGGGTGTGGGATTTGAACTCTGGTGGCTTGGTTCAGCAGTGCAAAGTCTTACCAATGAGCTACAAGCTCTTACTTGCTATTAAAAAGCAAAACAAACTTATATCTTGTGCTCAGAAAAAAAATACCCCTTTCTGTATTTAAAATTGTACAGAAAATTGTACAGAAAATTTGGGGTTGTTACAGCGGGAAAGAGAAGAAGGAGAGGAAGAGGATGGAGCGGGGGAAGACGGGTCGGGTCGGGGTAGGTCGGGTCGGGTAAGTGTAGAGAGAATGGGTTTGGGCAAGGATGGGTCATGGGCCGGGGTTTATAGGTTATGGGCCGGGGTTACAAAAATAGATGGGTTTAGGGGTTAGGAAAATATTGAAATTATATATAGCAAATATAAGAAATATTAATTGTAAAAAAAATTTAAATGTAAAATTTTTGGGGAAAGCGTTTATTTAAAATACGGAAGATATTTATAGGGGACTGGGTATTATATCATACCTCACTTATATAAAATTTCGTCCTCGAAATTAAAATAAACGACAAGCTAAAAATGCCATGCGAAAAGCAACAAACGTCAAATACTACTACACAATGATTTACGTAAAAACAACTATATGAAAATCAAATATATATATATATATATATATATATATATATATATATATATATATATATATATATATATATAAGAAATAACGCAGCTAAAAGAAAAGTCATAGGCATAACAATTAATAGTAATCAACTATACACACACACACACACACACACACACACACACAATACAAAGAAGAATAGAATAACAGCAAATAATAATGGTGAAAGATTGGTTGATAAGTCTTAAACTCCGAAACTATATTAGTAAAATTACAAATCTGGCAGTTATAAAATAGCTTAAGAATTCTCATATGGAAAAATACAAGAGAAAATAAAACGAAATAGTATATGAGATGTAAGTTTGCACTATTGAAAATGTGAAGAATAGGAAAGCATTTAAAATGAGTAAAACGAAAATAGTTAATAATACACAATTTTGATAAACACAAAAATAAAAAAAACTTAATTTTGAATAACAAACGTCACTGAATCTAATTACAGTAATAGGAAATAATACTAGTAATGTATAAGAGACTAGCTAGGGTATGGTCTGCGGTAAGATACAGCCTAATCGAAAAGAAGTCGGAAATGTGGTGCTCAAATAGAATGTCGATGAGACTGGGGTCAGATTACTACAAGGTTCAAGGATGAAGTAATAATAATGAATCTCGGGAGGGAAAGAAATTATTGGGAGGAGGAACAGTCAATGCATCATGCGGATCTTAAAGGTACAATACTCAAAAAGATTTGCGTGCTCAGAAACTTTATTTTTCAGAAATTTTAACAAAGCATACTTGAATGATAAAAGTGGCCCTAACCTATATATAGTTTTATCTGGCCAGAAGAAATGAAAACAAGTCGTGTCAGTCGCGATTGTGCAAGTTCAACAGGTTACGATAAGCTCTCGTGCGAAGATAGGGACGTCCATTCCCATAGCGCCTCGCAGAAATTGCTACTGGAGGTTCTTCCGCCTCGAATTCCTCCTCACTCGAGATTTCATCCTCCAACTCTTTCTCGGCCGGGGCCTCGTTTTCAGGCTCTTCCTCCACGGGGTTTTCTTCTCCCGGTCCTTCTTCCTCGGCGGGAGCTTCCTCATCGGGGTCCTCTTCCATGTGATCCGTCTCTTCTGGATCTTCTTCCACTGGGTCCTTCTCAGGATCTTCCTCTTCTGGATTCTCATCTACCGGGTTTTCTTCCACTGGGTCTTCCTTAGGATCTTCCTCTTCTGGATTCTCTTCTACTCGGTCCTCCTTAGGATCTTCCTCTATCGAATCTTCTTTGTGTTCCTCTTCTTCATTGTCAGAGCATCGATCATGTTGACTTTTGGAGCTGCGTCTGCAACTTCCTCGTCCTCGGGATCGCTGTTGTCGAAAACAACCTGTGGGCGATCGACCTCGTCATCTAAACTCAACAGCATGCAGTCCAAGGAAACGCAGGACCGAGTGTCCTCATCGAGAGGCGGCGCTGCCCCAGGGTTGGCCATGGCCTGAAAAGAGAGAGTCATGATCAGATAGTGGAACACACAAAAATAACTAAAGATGCAGAGCACATGGAAAATATAAGGTAGGTGAAGAATGTAAAATCAAAATTTTGAATAATGATGCAGTAAGTAGTATAAGGAAGTAAGTGGCAAGGGAACGATATATAAATCACAACTCACATTTTTCTCCATTTAAACCAAGGGGTCCAACAAAAATACAAAGTTCAGACGAAAAGAAACAATTACTAAATAAAATAACAAGGTCTTTATTGAAAGCAGGAAGGTGACAACTCCGCGTTGATATCTTGATCGCTGCGATCCCGTAAAGCGAGTTTGAATCCTACGTCGGGTCCGTACCATCCTCGAAACTCGAACTATGATAGCAACCAAGTTACTTAAGCAAATGTGGAGAGCGTTGACGAATCTCCTCCTCATAGCTCTTTTCTTCAAGGGCAACCATTGATAAGATGCTCGTTGGATCCACAAATCAAGCACTGCCCTTTGGCCCGGCGACAGTCCTTCTGAAGGTGTCCTGGCCTCTTGCAATAACCAAAACGTTGGGTTCTCTGCTGCTTCTGTTGCTGAGAAACAAATGTGGCGCTTCATCTGCACACACACCCGTTGTTTAACAGGGATTCCCCTACGATTAGGGGCTTCTCCTGGTGTTCGAACTAGTTGCCTCCTTAACCCCTCGGCTAAAAAATCGTTCGTCCTCTCCTGGGCTTCTGTCAAGCCTTGCAGTACACCCAAAATCTCGGCGGTCTGACTCTGGGGAATGGAGATGAAAGAAGAGTTATTGGAAGCTATGGTCCTGAAACAACAAATTTTCGGACGGCATAAGATACAAGGTATAAGAATCAGAATAAGATATAGAATGGACAACGAAACAAGAATATATGATGAGGTGAAACCTAAACGAGCGGAAATCAAATGTAGAACTCTAAGTCACTCAAGCAGAGTGCTGCTTTGTAATTATGCTGCAGTTCATAGTTACAATCACATAACTCTACTAACTCACCTAAAACTCTAGCGGATGGAATAAAAAATCTAACTTGACAAATTATAGGGATCCTAGTCAAGGATAACAAGTTTATAATCTAGACCGTATGGGCGACTTAAATTGTCAAGCCCCAGTCGGAAACTATAATCCTAATCAAAACTTGGCCTCTGATACCAACAAAACTATGTCACGTCCCGCTTCCCAAAATACGGAATATGAGGGGTGTCAAGGCCATCCATGCTCTTACGGTCGAGGAAATATCCTGTCGTAGTCACACTTCGGCTGCTAGCATTACGTGGTAATTAGTAATCATAACACAGGTAATGAGAAATGCAGTCACTAATTCTACCAAAACCGATATAAAACTAACCAGATAGAGATCAAGGGAAAGATAGCGCTGGCGTTGCTGATATAGATGTGCGCAATATTCTCGAGGTATGACAGATCCTGATCCGAGCTAAATCCACTTCTCACTCTGAGCATGCATACTCAGGTCGTCAGAGCAACACAATAGCAATATATATAAATATAAATGCAAATACGTGCAACGGCGATGAACACAAAATAGTAAACATGGAGTAATGACACGAGCATAAAGTAACCGATACAGGTAAACAATAAAGCAGGTGTATCGAATCAGTGATCAATGCAATGTCCATGTCACTAAACCTATCGGTCTCTAAGTCTCAATGTCCAAGTCACTAAATTTATCGTCAGTCCAAATGTGAGCGTCAACCGCCGCAGGAGTATCCCCAACCCAAGGATAGGCCTCAGGGACAAGGGAACACGGACCCGAATCATGCTCGCTAATAATCAGTAATACCATCCATAGGACTCCCGAAATCGCTATATATGCCGGCAGCGGGACTCCTGAGATTCCGTTGATCGAACTCACACTCAAACTACCCCATACCCTATGGTCTACATCAAACACCGACCATGAATTTAAATACTAGTCGCTCCATGACAAGTCTACGCGAGAACTGGAGACGGGTTCCATCAAGCATGTCTCGACTGGTATCCAAGATAAATGGACAGTGTTCGACGTCTTACCTATGACACTAATATAAGTGCTTCCATAACCGTCTCATTCCAGTTATAGTTACACTTATATATGTCCCATAGGCGTCGACAATGCAATAACTATTTGGTTCCGCTGATTGTGTACAAGTACGTGTCATTTCACTTATTCATTCACGCTTTTACATCGACGTACTTGCCACAATCCAATCACTAGCATTTATCACTTGGTAATGTAACACGATCACTAGATTATCAATGCAAATGAACACTATTTACAAGGGTAGGACAATCATGCATATGATGGGGATATAGTAAATGCACTACTAAAAACATATGAGCAACCGGTGTCGGTTGGACTAGAAAATCATATAAAATCACACGTGCATGATTAAGCAAAACGATATAAAAGTAGTAGGCGGTATATTTAATTATATATACAGCAAAATTGGTTTTGTGTTAATCGGGTTTCAGGTTTTCTAGTTATGGTCATTTCATTTTAAGTGTTTACTGCGGGAAATCCAATTTCTGAATTGGAAGTCCGTTTCGTAACACGTTTTACTCCCTGTTGGGAGCATAATTAGGCGACTCTACTGTTCAACTAATTGTAGGGTTGTGAGTTAAATTTATATCTCAGGATACAGATCAACAATAGTCATCTTGGTTTAGGAGTTATGGTCAGATTACTGATGATAGGTGCAAGCTGAAATGACAGAAATCTTATGTACATGTCAGCCGTTTAAAATATGATTTAAATACCAAATGATACTGTAATTTGGTGAAACCGGTACCATTGGAAAGGTAAAAAAAATTTATACGTAGCGGTAATTGTATCCGCACACTCTCGCAATTAAACATTAAGGTTTCAGGTGTATAAATGCATGTCAAGGGGTAAGTTCCCGCTCTGGATTGCAGTTCAAGGTCAGGTAAATTCTTTGTTTTCGATGTTCATAGGATATATATAATAGTAAAACTACCCGTCATATTAAATATTATGCAGTACCCTTCGTGACGAACCCAAACACGCTGCGATTGGACTTTCCTGGAATTAATTATGAATTTAACGGTGCAGTAAGTACGGAAAACTTCAGATTTAATGCCGTCTTTAGGGGGAGACTTACATGATTATAAACATGATGTTTTGCATCCAATTTCAACACGATATTTATAAACAGTAAAGAAATCTAACTATCGCAAGTTCCGCCATAATAAGATAAGTTTTGGTCTAGGAATTTGTGTCGAGCACTTAACTAGTGTACGGTTATTAACGAGGGGTCCGCTTAATCTAATTAATTAAAACAATAGTTATACCATATTCACGTTCTGACCACTGTAGGCGTTATCGATGGGTTATAGGTTCACAACGTGGGTTATTATGACGACGTAGATATATATGCAATATTACTATTACGAATAAAAACCTATCGACCCATTTAAAATAATAATAGCATGTAAAGCAAGTTGTTTCTCCCAATCAGAGCAAAACTCCGTTGAAATTCAAAATTCAAATTTTGAAGGAACGCTTCAAATCTTGGATGCAACGCGCCACGTGTCAGGCGCTGATACTTCAGCGTAGCGCCCAAGAAGGCGCGCCCAATCAGAGCAAAGCTCTATTAAAAAACAAAAGGAAGCAACGCTTCAGTTGCGCAAGCACTGCGCTGCGCGACACGTGTCAGCGCGGATGCGCTAGCGCAGTTGCGCTGCGCCTTGCGCTGCGCGACACGTGTCAGCGCGGATGCGCTGCGCCTTGCGCTGCGCGACACGTGTCACGCGCTGGGGCATTTGCGCCAAACAGAATTAAGATTTTAAAGAAATCTTTCTGTTCTTGTTAAAACAAGAAGATTTTCTTCTGTAAAACAGAAGCCCTTGGATCAAATATCCAACGGTGGGGAAAATTCCCCAAATCACTCAGAGAAAGATCTCGTTAACAAATTCAACAAACTTATGGGCACTATATAAAGACCCCTAGACCTCAAATCACAGGGAGGAACATTCTTGGAGAAATTAAACAGAGAGAACTCTGAGGAAATTCCAAAAAAAAAAGAAAGGTAAAAGACTTTTTAGATAGAAGAATTTCTTCTGATAGATCATTGATCCAAAAACAAGATCAATGATCTTTAATAAAAAACAAAATAAAAACAGTGCTTTGCACTTTTTATGAGCCTCTGGTTCCTGAAATAAGAAAAAGCTTGTTTTTCTTTGATCTAAATTAGATCAAGAAATCAAATAGTGCTTTGCACTTCCTTTATGAACCATTGGTTCTTGAATCTAAAAGATTCTCAAATTATAGTGCCTTGCACTTGCAAACTGCGCTGTTGCGCTCTTGGGTTCGCACAAGCCACCAGAGAGCGTTACGTGTCAGCATCTGAACTACTTGCGCTATGCGCTTTAAGATAGTGCTTTGCTCTCTGTAATTGGCGCAACTCGCCAGAGTGCGCCACGTGTCAGCAGCGCAAGCGCAGCGCACTAGCGCAGCGCACTGCGCCTGCACGACACGTGTCGTCACCACAAGCACTTGCGCTCTTTGATTGGCGCAAAGCGCCTAAGAATGCAATGCATTTCTTTTGCTAAAGGGCCAGGCCCAAGTCAAAAAGACCTAACAGGCCAAAATAAATTGCAAAGGAATAAAAAGGGCAGAGCCCAAGTAAAATTGATACTCTGCATCATTTATAAATGGGCAGAGCCCAAAACAAATTGAAGCTCTGCATCCTTTATGGGCAGAGCCCAACCCAAAATTGAAAATAATGCAATGTATTATTTAAAAATGGGCCAAGCCCTAGTACAGGCCAAAAAACAAATAAAAGTGTGGAACAGTTTTCAACTAGACTTAGCCCAATCATGGCCGTAAGTCCTCAAATTAAATTGACTGAGCAAAATTGCTCTCCTAAATCAATTTACCTCCGGTTCAAGGGTACATCTCCGAACTCCTCTGACACCTATCGTTGTAATCCTTCAACGACGTCAGAGAGGTGACGAGTCCCGACGACCACACATTAATACGGACTGCGGGGTCCTTAAACTCGTGGACCGAAACGTCCTTAAACTAATATTGGACCGAAATGTCCTTAAATTAATATTGGACCGAAACGTCCTTAAACTAATGTTGGACCGAAACGTCCTTAAACTAATGATGGACCACCACGTCCCTAAACTGGCGATGGACCGAAACGTCCCTAAACTGGCGATGGACCGAAACGTCCTTAAACTAATGATGGACCACCACGTCCCTAAACTGGCGATGGACCACCACGTCCCTAAACTGGAACATGGACCACCACGTCCCTAAACTGGAACAATAGAGCCTCCAAATGCTCTTTTGCCAGATCTAAACGGTCCCGTTTAAGTTGATCTTAGCCCTAAACACGGCTAACGTATCCTTAAACATTCAAATGGACTATAAAACTCCAAATCAACTTTGGTTCAAGGGTACATCTCTGAACCCCTCTGACACCTATCGTTGTAATTCTTCAACGACGTCAGAGAGGTGACGAGTCCTGACGGCCATATAATAAATGGATCACCACGTTAAGTTGATCTTAGTCTCAAACAGGACTAACGTATCCTTAACGAACGTTTAAGTTGATCTTAGCCTCAATACGGCTAACGTATCCTTAAACTAAAAACACCAAACCCAAATCTAAGTAAATACGGATTTGGACTAATCCACGTCCTACGGGCGACGACATTACTCAGTCTCCGTATACAATCCACGGGCAACCACAAACAAAACAAACACCCACGACACGAAGTGAAATTCTGGAGAAGGAGAAAGTTGCTACCGCGATGCGGTAGCGTAATTAACTGCAGGGGCTTGCGCCTGCAGGGAAGAGCGTTCCCACAATCAAAAACCCCTCAAGCGAGGGGGAATCTGACGAAATCTGCTACATCGGCCGCATCCGTCTAAACCTCCGATACACGGTGCCATAAATCAACTTGGCATCTTCGGAGAGGTAGACGGATAAAACCATATAGCATCTGCCCCGAACCTCAGGCTAGACGTCCTCACGTCGTCTCCGCCGCCGTTCGGAGGGGAATACAAGTGATTGGGTTTTCATTTGCCTTGACGATGCAACGATGGTGATGAGGACGCGACATTAGCTATGATGCAATACAGCATGAGCACGATCACGGCACGACGACAACACGCAAGCAGCATCAGCAACAACAACAAAACAAGCTATGTCTCGGCTCTGGCCCGAGCTCATGGTACGGGTTGGAGATTGGTGACGAGCTGGGGCTGTTGGCAACGTGGAGGTGGTCGTGCAGGTGCTCAGGCGGTGTTGGGGTGAGCCGACAACGATGGTGGTGGTCGGTGCCCGTGGCGGCGAGTGTGTTCACGAGGTCGAGGATGTGAGCTATCGATGCAGACGATGGCGATGGAGTCTGGCGGTTGGGTTCGGCAGCGGGCAGTGGTCGATGGTGTGAGAAAGTGGGTCGCTGAAGATCTTAGTGGTGGTTTGGGGAAGCTCCGGTGACGAGGTCGGGGATGCTGCAGACGACAGCGAGGTAAGGAGACGCGTCGGCGGTGAGGGGAGGTGCTATGGGTTGTAGCCGCGGAGTCGGGGAAGAGAGAGAGAGACAGAGGCTTGGGTTTGTGGGTGGGGCTAGGAGAGGAGACGATGAGGTCAGGGGATCTTGGTGGGCTCGGTGAATTGGTGGTGTCGGGGGCAGAAGATGAGGGCTTAGAGGTGGTGAGGGGTCCACAGGAAGCGGTCGGTGGTGGGGTCGAGAGGTTGTGGCCGGTGAAGGAGGGTCGAGGTGGGCGAAGATGATGGTGGGTTGGTGAGGTGCATGGAATGGGGAGGCAGTGAAGGGGAGTGGGTGCTCGGGTCTTCGAGGGGGAGGAGATAGAGAGAGGTGAAGAGGGAGGGTCGGTTGTTGAGAAGGAGGAGGGCAGACGAGTGGATCTCACGAGAGGTGGGCGAGATCTCGAGGACGCCGGGGAGTAGGATTCGTCGTCGTGGCCATTGCAGGAGCGGGGCGCGCGGAGCCGTTGAGACGAGGACTAGGTGATGGAGGTAGTACCTGGAGCTGATGAGATGAGGCAGCGGTGGTTGGTTAGGGGACGTTGAGGAGATGGAGGGGTTTGGTGAGGGGATCGAGGGCGGTTGCGGGGATATCGGGGGAGCGCGAGGGAGGGGAAACATGGGGGAAAATGTGAAGACGAGGATGTAGTCACGGGGAGGAGCAGGTGAGGATTCGGGGAGGAGATCTCGTAGGGGCACCGGTGTAGTGGGCGCGGTCGTCGGGGAGTGGGTCTCGCGAGAGTGGGGGCTCGTTGCGAGGAGGCGAAGAAGAAACTAGAAAAGAGTGGGAAAGAGAAGAAGGAGAGGATGAGGAGGGAGCTGGGGAAGACGGGTCGGGTCGGGTAAATGTAGAGAGAATGTGTTTGGGCAAGGATGGGTCATGGGCCGGGTTTGTAGGTTATGGGCTTGGGTTACAAAAATAGATGAGTTTAGGGGTTTGGAAAATATAGAAATTATATACAGCAAATATAGGAAATATTAATTGTAAAAAAAAATTTAATATAAATTTTTTGGGGAAAACATTTATTTAAAATACGGAAGATATTTATAGGGGATTGGGTATTACGGCACGTAACCCCACTAGATTCCCGGGGGTTATGGAGCGGGAATAGGTATGATGCAATGGGGACATTTCTCGGCGGCTCGCCTCCGAGATAGCACCCGACCTTTTGGGGGCCTCCCCCTGAGTGCATTCCTTTTTTAACCAACCACCAGTCGATAACTTGTCTCTGAGCTATCCTTGAGCTGAGCTTTCTCGGCCCCTTTACAGCCCAGACCAGCCTGGGACCGGTAGCACAAAGTCCGAGTTTCCTCAATATCACGCCCCGCTTCCCAAAATACGGGGTACGAGGGGTTGACAAGGCCAGCCATGCTCCTACGGTCGAGGAAACATCCTGCCATAGTCACACTTCGGCTTCTAGCTTTACGTGTTAATCAGTAATCAATATATTGGTAATAAGATATGCAATCACTAAATCAAAACAGATAAAAAAACTAACCAGATAGAGATCCAGGAAGTATAGCGCTGAGTCGCTGATCTAGATATCCGCAATGTCCTCGGGGTACGTCAGGTCCTGGTCCGAGATAAATCCACTTCTCACTCTGAGCATGCATACTCAGGTCGTCAGAGCGACACAATAGCAATAAATAGAAATACATATGTAACAAGTGTAATAATGATGAATATGAAACAGTAAGCATGGAGTGATGATATGAGCATGAAGGAGCCAGTACAGGTAAACAGTAAAGCGAGTAAACAGTAAGACAGGTGTATCAGTCAGTAATCAATGCAAGTCACTAAACCTATCAGTCTCTAAGTCTCACTTTCCAGGTCACTAAACCTATCGTCAGTCCAAGTGTGAGAGTCAATCACTCGTGAGTATCCCCTACCCAAGGGTAGGGCTCCAAGGGCAAGGGAACACGAGCCCGAGTCGCTAATAATCAGTAATATCACTCATATAACTCCCAGAATCGATGTGTATGCCGGTAATGGGACTCCCGAGATTCCGTTGAACTCACACTCAAACTACCCCATACCCCGTGGTCTACATCAAACACTAACCATAAACTCAAATACTAGTCGGTCCATGACAAGTCTACGCGAGAACTGAAGACATGATCTCCATCAAGCATGTCTCGACTGGTACCCAAGATAAATGGACAGTATTTGGTGTCTTACCTATGACACTAATATAAGTGCTTCCATAATCGTCCCATACCAATTATAGTTACACTTATACATGTCCCATAGACGTCGACAATGCAATAAATTAACTGGGTCCGTTGATTGTGTACAAGTACGTGTCACTTTCACTTATTCATTCACGCTTTAACACTAACGTACTTGCCACAATCAAAACACTAATATCTAATACTGGGTAATGTACACGGTCACTAGGTTACCAATATATATGAGCTCTACATGATATGATGAGAATGCAATAGTTCTGATATGAACAAAATATCATCAGCAAGTGTCCTACCACTTGTATAATTCATTATAAATCATACATGCAGAATCGAGCGAAACAATATAAAAGGGGTAAACAGTATATTTAATTATCTATCCATAAAAATTAGTTTCGCGTCAATCGGGTTTTGGGTTTGCTAGTTATGGCCATTTCATTTTAAGTGTTCACTGCTGGAAATCCAATTTCTGAATTGGAAGTCCGTTTCGTAACGCGCTTTACTCCCAGTTGAGATCATAATTAGGCAACACTATAGTTGAACAATATTTAGGGTTATCAGTTATATTTCCAACGCACCAGATGGATCGATAATATCCATGGCGTACTGGAAGTTATGCATTGAAAATGAAGGGGTATATGTTCTGTCCCTGTTTGGGACAGCTATGTGTTCTGTTGATTTAAAATATACTTTAAATAGTAAACGACAGTAAAAATGAACGAAACCACTTTCAACGGTTAGCTAACAGATTTATATTCTCTATGGATAGGATTCCGCATTATAACATTTTCATACAGCAGAGTAAAAGCATTACAAAACGAGACTCGACAGCCAGAGCTGCTCCGGACTGCAGTCCAGAGCCACACTCCGGACCAGTTTCCGTCACCTTTTTAGCATAGAAATAGATTAAAACTCTTATGGGATTCTAGGTCGTCGAGTCGGCTTCAATATGAGCTCTCGAACGCAACATTAAGATTTGTAATCAATTAACTGTGATTTTTACGAGTTTCAGGTACGGGAAGATTTCAGTTTTACGGGTCTAAAAGGGAAAGGCCTATCACGTCAATAAAGACCGTATTTTCCAGCCAAATCATAACACGACGTTCGTTATTACTCGGTCCATCCTATGTGATCAGTTTCTGTCAATTTAACGGGGGTTTTCCATTCGGGTTTTGCATCGAACACTTGCATTATATTGATTCGCACGAAAAGTATATGCGGAATTTATTCGGTAACTGAATCGAATAAGTAATATTAGCATGAAGCAAGCATTATACTTGCCTGATGACGTATTGACGACGGTACGGCAGCGGCAATGGTGTGATCGCGACACGCGTGCGGCACGGCAACCCGACTTGGTTCGAGCTCGAGTTCTTCGGCAGCGGCGGCTTGGTTGTTGGGTCTTGACGGCGAGGGTGGTGGTAGTCGTTGGTGTCGGCTCTCGATGGCGAGGCAACCGGGATGGCTGAGGTAGTCACCGGCGACAAGGTAGGAACTCGGCGGGGTGCACGGGAGAGGAGGCAGTGGGTTTCTTGAGTTGGCGTTGGGTTATTGTGGTGATGGCGAGGGGTAGGAAGGTGAAGACGAGGTTGGTGGCACGGGGCCGGTGGCGACGACGCGGAGGCGGTTGGAGGTGTCGTCGATGGTGAGGGGAGGATCGAGCACCGGGGTATGCAGGCGAGGGGCTCTGGTTGGTGGTTGGAGTTGAGGGTGAGGGTGGCGATGAAGGGGAGAGGAAAGAGGTGAGGTGTGAGGGGGGAGGAAGATGGAGGCGATGGTGGAGGCGGCGTGGGGCGACGGCAATGAAGGAGGTCCTCGGTGCAGCAGGAGGCGGAGGCCACGGTGATGGGCTAATGTGGGTGAAGGTGGTGCTCTGGGATGAAGACGACGACGATGGTGGTCGGAGGTGGTGATCAAGGTGGCTAGAGCTGGTGGTCGCGGTGGAGGAGGTTAGGGAGAACGAGAGTGAGGGGAAGAGAGAGATGGGTTTTGGTGAAGGAGGTGGTGGCGGTGAGGGAGATCGGCTCGTATGAGAGAGAGGGAGACAAGGTCGAGGGATGGAAGCAGCGCACGCGTGTGAGGTCGTGGGTCGAGGAGTGGGAACGTGGTCGCGACGAGGAGCGGGGCGTGGGAACGAGCAGCGGCGACGTGGGGGAAAAGAAGAAGAGCGGGAAAGGAAGAAGGTGGGGAAGAAGAGAAGCGGATCGGGTCGGGTCGGTAGGGGCTGGGCCGGGCTCTGGCTAGGTAAAGAATTAAAAGAGTTAGAGAGGGAGTGGGTTGGGCTTGGGGGATGGAAAATAAAAAGGGAAATTAGAAATAGGGTTAGGGTTTGGGGTTTGGGTTATGAAAAGAAAACAAAATAAAATGAAAGGATTAGGGTTTTAAAATAATTAAAATAATTATAAATATAAATAAATAAATTTTGTAAGCAACCCTTTATAAAAATACGGATATTGGTGTACAAAAGAACTGGGTATTACAGTCAACTTTCCTTGACCGCTTGTTTGCTCGTCTCCGAGCTATTTTATGGCTGAGATCCCTCAGCGTCCCTGTTTGGCCGGAAGCATGGCGCACGAGCATCCCAGTAACGGCTTCGTATATCTCGCCATGACGAGATCTCCGCCTCTCCACGTTCCACATCCCACGCTACCGTATCTCGCCATTAATGAACGTATCTCGCCATTAATGGACGTAACGCAGGGGCGTAACGGACGGCGAGAATCTCGCATCAGCTCGCTTCAATACTACCCCTATATAAACCCCTTCTCCAGACGATTCAGATAATTGAACCCAATCCAATAGGCCGCTACTCTGCCCAATTATTTCTCGGTATTTATTTGATCGTCGGAGGGTTCTACGGTGGTTTCCCACCCGGGACTTATTTTACAGGTAGCTCGGCGTCAATAACAATCAACAACCGATTGAGTTCCACACGCTCAATGATGATGCTCAATATTGGCGGTATCCAAGATCAGGACACGTAGCAGATGACGTGTCTGTTTACCCCAATCAGAGAAAAGCTCTGTTCAAATTCCAAGGCGGGAAAAGAAGCAACGCTTCTGTTTCCCCCAATCAGAGCAAAGCTCCATTTTGAAAATTAAAGTGAAAATTAAAATTCAAAAATTGAAGCAACGCTTCAAATTCCTTGCGCTGCGCGCAACGCGCCACGTGTCAAAAGCTGATACGTCAGCGCAGCGCTCAAGACAGCGCGCCCAATCAGAGAAAGACTCTATTTAAAACAAAATTAAAAGAAGCAACGCTTCAGATGATCTGCGCTCTGCGCTGCGCGACACGCGCTAGCGCAGTTGCGCTGCGCTGTGCGCTGCGCGATATGTGGCAGCGCAGTTGCGCTTGCGCAGGTGCGCTGCGCTCTGCGACACGTGTCAAGCGCCGGTGCATCTGCGCCAAACAGAATTAAAATTCCAGTAAGATCTTTCTGTTCTTGTTAAAACAAGAAGATTGTCTTCTGTAAAACAGAAGCCCTTGGATCAAAAATCCAACGGTGGGGAAAATTCTCCAAATCATTCAGAGAAGGATCTCTCTAACAAATTTAACAAATTAATGGGCACCATATAAAGGCCCCTAGACCCCAATTCAATCGACATCAATATCAAGATAAAAAACAACAGCACAGAGAATAGAGAGAACTCTGAAGAATTTTGAGAAAAAACTCAAGAAGAGAAAAAAGGTAAAAATCTTTATAAAAAAAGAAGAATTTCTTCTGAATAGATCATTGATCTAAGAACAAGATCAATGATCTTCAATAAAAAATAAATAAATAATAACAGTGCCTTGCACTTTTTTTTATGAACCATTGGTTCTGGAATCTTAAAAATTCTTTTCTTGAATCCAAAATTGGATCAAGTTATTGAAACAGTGCCTTGCACTTGCAAAAACTGCACTGTTACGCTCCTGGGTTGGCGCAAGCCACCAGAGAGCGCCACGTGTCAGCACCAGAGTAACTTGCGCTATGCGCTTTAAAAGATAGAGTATTGCTCTCTGAAGTTGGCGCAACTCACCAGAGCGCGCTACATGTCAGCAGTGCAACAGCGCAGCGCACTGGCGCAGCGCACTACGCTGTTGCGCTTGCGCTCACCTGAGCGTGACACGTGTCACCTCTATATGCGCTTGCGCTCCATAATTGGCGCAAAGCGCCTAACAGGCCACATGGCCACTGTCAGTTTGATTAATGCACTGCATTATTTACAGAAGGGCCAAGCCCAATTAAAAAAGGCCTAACAGGCCTAATAAAATGCAATGCATTATTTTAAAAAGGGCAGAGCCCAAACAGATGCTCTACATCATTTATAAAGGGACAGAGCCTAAATCAAAAAGGCCTAGCAGGCCAGAATGAAATGCAGTGCATTATTAAACAGGGGCAAAGCTCTAGCACAAGCCTAATAGGCCAAAGATAAAAACGTTGAATATTCTCAACTGGACTTAGCCCAATCATGGCCGTAAGTTCTCAAATTAAATTGACTGAGCAAGATTGCTCTCTTAAATCAATTTACATCCGGTTTAAGGGTACATCTCCGAACTCCTCTGACATCTATCGTTGTAATCCTTCAACGACGTCAGAGAGGTGACGGGTCCCGACAACCACACATCGACACGGACTGTGGGGTCCTTAAACTCATAGACTTATGCGTCCTTAAACCAAGATACGGACTGTGTGGTCCTTAAACCCACGGACTTATGCGTCCTTAAATTAATAGACTAATGCGTCCTTAAACACAACCATACGGACGGTGGGGTCCTTAAACCCATGGACTTATGCATCCTAAAACTAACATCCGTCCCCAAAACGGGAAAAATGGACCGCAATATCCTTAAACTACTCATGGACCACTACGTCCTTAAACTGGAACAACAGAGCCCCCAAACGCTCTTTTGTCGGATCTAAATGATCCCGTTTAAGTTGATCTTAGCCTCAAACACGGCTAACGTATCCTTAAACATTCAAACAGACTTTAGTCCCAAACCGGACTACATATTCCCTAATCAACTTTGGTTCAAGGGTACATCTCCGAACTCCTCTGACACCTGTTGTTGTAATCCTTCAACGTCGTCAGAGAGGTGACGGGTCCCGACGGCCATACATTAAACGGACCACTACGTCCCTAAATCGGAACAATAGAGCCCATAAATGCTCTTCCGTTAAGTTGATCTTAGTCTCAAATCAGACTAACGTATCCTTAACGAACGTTTAAGTTGATCTTAGCCTCAATATGGCTAACGTATCCTTAAACTAAAACACCAAACCCAAATCTAAGTAAATACGGATTTGGACTAATCCACATCCTATGGGCGACAGTATAACTTAGTCTCCGTATACAATCCACGGGCATCCACAAACAAAACAAACACACACGACACGAAGTGAAATTTCTGGAGAAAGAGAAAGTGGTTACCGCGATGCGGTAACGTAATTAACTGTAGGGGCTTGCGCCTGCAGGGAAGAGCGTCCCCACAATCAAAAACCCCTCAAGCTAGGGGGAATCTGACGAAGTCTGCTACATCGGCCGCATCCGTCTAAACCTCCGATACACGGTGCCATAAATCAACTTGGCATCTTCGGAGAGGTGGACGGATAAAACCAAATAGCATCTGCCCCGAAATTCAGGCTAGACGTTCACCACGTCTCTGTCGCGTCTTTCGGAGGGGAACAGATTCTGTCACGCCCGGTGGGACCTTTTCCTCTTTCCACTCCACACTTCGTGCGTCGTCTTCGCAAACGAATCGCGGTTTGTTAATGATTGCCCTAGGGTTTCAAGTTACTAAGATTTGGTCTCTTGCTTGGCGCAGAAATCAAACAGCAATGGCATCCAGCTGCTCGAGCTGCTCAAAATGCAAGTGCAACCAACGCTCTGCCTCACCTGGAGGTGTAGCCTATGGGCCTCAAGCGGCCTCCATCCTTGCCATGTGGGTGGAACAAGTGACCTAGGCCACCACCGGTCTGTTTTTCGGGACCATGCTCCTGCCTGCAAGCTTCACCATGCCAGTGCCCGCACCGGAAGCGCACAAGAAGTCGGTCTTCGATCGGCTCACTGCTACAACGGCCCCTTTCAACGGGTCGTCCAATATCAAACCGGCAGCCTCTGTCTTTACCAGGCTGAATAAGAACTCTGATGGGCTCGCCAAGAAGCCCATGAACCCTGAAATGGCCGTCCTGAGGAGGACAGCCACCTCTGTTCCAGAAGTCGTCAAGGCGGCTTCTCCTGTTAAAGAGTCAGTCTTTTCAAGGCTGACTATTCCGGCTCCTGCTCCTGCTCGAGGATCTATCTTTGACAGATTGAACATCGCCACTCAAAGGACAACATCAGTCTTTAAGAGGCTGACACCAGCAGCACCTCATTCGGACAGGGGGCAAGAAAGAAGCTGTCTCTATCGCCGAGCCAGTCTCAACGGCTCGTCATGCTCTACGTCGCCACTGGCGCCGAGTAAGGAAGGCCGGGGGCAACTCCCTCTCAAGGCTAACTCCACCCGCTCCAATGGTGGAAGTTAATGCTGCTGTTCCAACTGGGAACAGCTTTGAACCACTTAGGAGGGTACGTAAGAACTCCCTAACTGCTACGCTAAAAAGATCTCCTCCACCTGCGGAGAGGGTTACAGAAACGAAGCTGGAGCAGCCCCCTCAATGGCTGTCCTCCAAGATTTACAAGGTATGGCGGAGGGTTCAAGATTCCGTAATCGACTAAGATCACTCTCGCCGGCAGAAAAGGGCGAAAGTGCAGGAAGAAAAGAACCGTCCTGACAAACAGCAAAGGACGACAACAGCCAAGATGCCCGCTGCAACAGCCCCTTCGACTTCAACGGCCCACAAGAGAAGGAGGCCGGAGAAAATTCCCACGCCTGCGGAAAATACTAAAGGCGGTAAGCCCAAACGCCCTAAGTCCAGGGGCATTGTAGTCCATACTGTATACATGGCGTCGGGGAAGGAGGACAGCCGTGCATCTACAGGTCATAGACCGCTTACACGGTCAGTGACCAAAGCTTAGGAGCAACAGCAAAAGCTCCAGGAAATGATGAACGCGATGGCCTCACTCACTGGGCCAAAAGAAAGCCCTGAAGCGTCCTCGGATCAACGCCAAGAACAAGAAACTGACGCTGAATTCCTTCGCCGGATATTGGAGAAGAAGGATAAAGAGCCTGCTGAACAAGCAGCCAACATAAAGCGAATGGCCCTCCTGTTTCAGGACATGGTGGGAATGATGATCCAATAAGATCCTCCTGCTGAAGATCCTCCGATCGTCCTTGAAGACGACAGGGGGGAAACGTCAAATCCCCCACCGGCTCTGTCAACAGCTGAGGAGGAGACAATCTCCAAAGCTGAATTGAACGAATATATAGCTCAGCAGATACGGATTCATCAAGCGACTGAGGAATCCGGTCAGGTCGTAAAAACGGGGCGACCGTATCCGAGCTGGTACGATCAGATTAAGTACCCGCCGGGCTATACAATACCGAAATTTCATGTGTATAAGGGGACGGGCAATCCTCACCAGCATGTTGCCCAGTTCAGGGCGCTTTGCGGCAACACCGACGGTGATGATAAATTGTTGCTTCGCCAGTTCGTCGGTAGCTTATCGGATACAGCATTCGAATGGTACTCCGAGCTCCCAAACGACTCTATCAAGACCTTTGCGGAGATGGAGCTGCTGTTTACCCAGCGTTTCGTAAGCGCCAGCGAACGCACCCCGATAACGGCATTGATTAATGCCAGGGTGAAGCCGGGCGAGACATGGGTCCAATATGCTATACGGTGGCGGAACTTATGGTCAAAATGCGAGCAACGCATTGAAGAAGCGCCAGCAGTGTGTATGTTTGTGGGAACCCTCGATCCGCAGGCGACCATATCCCAATTTATGATGTTCTTCAAGCCGACTACCTTCCAGGCCCTGATCGACAAGCTAGCTCAAATGGACCAGATGGGCCATAGACCGCCCCCTCCAAAGCCGGACTCTCGAAACGAGAAGGGGAAGGGAAAAGCGATCGTTGTCGCTAATGCTCAACAACAGCCGAGCAACTCGAAACCGGCTGTCCGTCAAAATAATATGCGTCCGCGCACGCCCCTTGAGGAGAGGCTATGACGTCCTTACTCATTTCCTCGAGATAAAACGAGAAGACTATTTAAGCTAGCATTGCGCAACCGACTCATAAATCTGCCAGATCCAAGACGCCCGTCGCAGCCAAACGACGTCAATGATCCCAACTACTGCCCCTATCATCGAGTACTGGGTCATCCGATCGAAGATTGCTACATCTTCAAAAATTGGATTGAGGACCAGTACCAACAGGGCAAGTTCGTGTTGTCCGACAGATGGAAGGTGAACCCGCCACAGCCTCACACTCCTAAAAGGATGAATACGCCGGGGGCAACGTGCTCTCTCATTGAAGAAGCTCCGTGGGAGGTTGTGCTATCAGCCAAAACCAAGAGAGTGCTTAATGATCTCCAGACATGCCCGGCGATCAGGTGGAAGAACCCACTAGAACCCCAGATCATCGAAGGGATGCTGAAGCCGCGCCCAACTCCAAAGATCGATGGTGGTGGCCCAAGCACTCACAACCAGCCGTCAAAATCTTCAAAGAAGAAGAAGAAGAAATCCAAGAAGCCCGTGAAGCCTGGCGACAAGCGCACGGACTTACAAAGGCAGATTGACACACTGGAGGAGTACAACCAGAAAGTACGGACTCTCATCACACTCCAGGAGTTCCTCAACCACGTCTTTCAAGAGGAAGATGAGGGAGAGAGTTCGTCGGATGAATCCGAGAAATACGTGGCGAGCTGTTATATGATTTCCCATTCGTTTATAGACGATAAGGAAATTCCTTGCGCTGAAAAGCTGGGGGCAGATCCTAAACCGGAAATTCTGGGGCCATCGGATGAAATAATTGACGCATTCCTCAAAGAAGCTCTGTTGAAAAGTAAAGCTGATCGGGAACGCGAGACGGACATATTTGAAAGGGCCAAGCGCCAGCGACTTGACGAAAGAGCTGAGACACTCCCGCTGGAGCAAAATACATCCACCGCGGATAAAAGCAAATTCAAGACGAGGAAAAGGTTTGCTAAGGCCATAACAATGGGTATGAAGCTACCATCCTCTGAAGGATACATTACTGGTGAAGCGGAAATGCACTCCTTCTACTGCTTGTATCATCGGAAGATTTCGCACCCCACCGAAGAATACAGAGCTTTCAATAGATGGTGGCAGGGATATGTTGCTCACCGACAACATTTTAAGCGGGAGAAGCGCAAAACTCGCCGGAAGCGGAAAGGTACGACCGAGCGGCTTAACAGAACTACCGGCGATTGTCGCATGGTTAATGCCGGGGGATCGCAAGTTCTCATGTTTGGGAGCGACTCTGACGAGGAAATGGCTCTTAGCCCCCTCTTTAAAGAGTCCATCTCGGGAAAAGAAGAAGAGCCGAAGGTCTGCGAAAATATCCGGCTGCGTAATCGTACGGTACCTGAAAAGAATCTCGGACCCTCAAATAAAAAAGATAAAGGGAAAGAAAAGGTCTCTGAGGATATCGCCTTAGATGACCAAGTCATGGAAGAGCTAGCCACCAAGGACCCGCCGAAGAAAAATAATGTGGATTATAATGTTCTAGCGCATCTGAGGAAGCTACCCTCGCAGCTCAGCATTCTTGACGCCTTTTTACTATCAAAAGAGGCAAGGGATTCATTAATCAAAGCACTACAGGAGCCGGAGCAATTCCAAGCTTTTCTCGCCGAAGAAAAGATGAAGGATGAATTGGAAGAAGTGCACACGGCCGATGTCACTTTCGGTGATGAAGACCTTCTCCTAGGGACTGTTCCCCCAATCTGAGCAAGGCTCATTTGAATTTTGAAAATTCAAATTTTCTGAAGCAACGCTTCAAATTCCGTGCGTTGCGCAGTGCGCAAGCGGTCCACAGTGCGACACGTGTCTGCGCAGTTGCGCAAGCACACCGCTGCGAGACACGTGTCTGCGCAGTTGCGCACACACTGTTGCGCAAGGGCACCGCTGCGAGACACGTGTCTGCGCAGTTGCGCAAGCACCGTCGCGCAAGGGCACAGCTGCGCGACACGTGTCTGCGCAGTTGCGCAAGCACCGTTGCGCAAGCGCACATCTGCGCGACACGTGTCTGCGCAGTTGCGCAAGCACTGTTGCGCAAGCCTTCCACTGCGCGACACGTGTCATTTATTGGGGAGTTGCGCAGAAACAGAATGAAAATTTGATGAAATCTTTTCTGTTCTTTCCAAAACCAGAAGATTTTCTTCTGCCTTTAGATCAAAGATCCAATGGTGGGAAAATTCCCAAAATCATTCAGGAAAGATTTGGTTAACAAATTCAACAAATTTGTGAGCACTATAAATAGGATCCCAGACCTCATTCAAAGGCATGAGGAAGAAGAATCAACTTCTGGCAAAAAAAAAAGAAGAGACAGAACTCTTGAAGATTAATCAAGAACAAAAAAAAAAGAGAAAAAGGTAAAAATCTCTGAAGAACAGAAGATTAAAAAAGTGAATAATAAAAAGAGATAAATAGTGCCTTGCACTTGATATGAACCCTTGGTTCTGTAAAATCAGGGAAAACAAGAAGAAAAACTTGTTTTTCTTTGATCCAAATTTAGATCAAAAGTGCTATGCACTTTTGTTCTTAAATCTGGAAAATTCTTGAGTTTCTGCACAAGCGCAACTCATTATTTAAAAGGGCCTGGCCCAAATCAAATCACAAAAATAATAAAAGGGCAGAGCCCTGTTTGGAAAATTCTTGAGGGCCTGGCCCAAATCAAATCACAAAAATAATCAAAAAATAATAAAAGGGCAGAGCCCTGTTTGGAAAATTCTTGAGGGCCTGGCCCAAATCAAATCACAAAAATAATAAAAGGGCAGAGCCCTGTTTGGAAAATTCTTGAGGGCCTGGCCCAAATCAAATTGCAAAAATAATAAAGGGGCAGAGCCCTGTTTGGATTGATTCTTTTAGTCAGGCAAAGCCTAAAATAAATAAAAAAAATTGGACTTAACCCAATCCTGGCTGTAAGTCCTTAAAATTAAATTGATTGAGCAAAATGGCTCTCCTAAACCAATTCACGACCGGTTCGAGGGTACATCTCCGAACTCCTTTGACATCTCTCGTTGTAATTCCTCAACGACGTCAAAGAGGTGACGGGTCCCAACGACCACTTATCTAATCGGACCGAAACGTCCCTAAACTAATGTCGGACCGAAACGTCCCTAAACTAATGTCGGACCGAAATGTCCCTAAACTAATATGGACCACTACGTCCTTAAACTGGCGACGGACCGAAACGTCCCTAAACTAATAATGGACCACCACGTCCCTAAACTGGCGATGGACCACCACGTCCTTAAACTGGCGCAATAGAGCCCGAACGCTCTTTTGCCGGATCTAAACGGTCCCGTCTAAGTTGATCTTAGCCCCAGCTACGGTTAATGTGTCCTTAGATCTTTAAATAAACAATAAAACCCCAAATCAAGTTTGGTTCAAGGGTACATCTCTGAACTCCTCAGACGCTTGTCGTTGTAATCCCTCAACGACGTCGGAGAGATGACGAGTCCCAATGGCCAGATAATTAAATCAATCACTACGTTAAGTTGATCTTAGTCTAAAACAAGACTAACGTATCCTTAACGAACGTTTAAGTTGATCTTAGCCGCAACGCGACTAATGCATCCTTAAACTAAAAACACCAAACCCAAATCTAAGTAAATACGGATTTAGACTAATCCACGTCCTACGGGCGACGACATCACTAAGTCTCCGTATACAATCCACGGGCAACCACAAACAAAACAAACATACACGACACGAAGTGAAATTCTGGAGAAGGAGAAAGTTGTTATCGCAACGCGGTAGCGTAATTAACTGCAGGGGCTTGCGCCTGCAGGGAAGAGCGTCCCCACAATCAAAAACCCCTCACCCTGAGGGGGAATCTGACGAAGTCTGCTACATCGGCCGCATCCGTCTAAACCTCCGATACACGGTGCCATAAATCAACTTGGCATCTTCGGAGAGATAGACGGATAAAACCAAATAGCATCTGCCCCGAACCTCAGGCAACGGACGCAAAGTCCGGGCCGCCGTTCGGAGGGGAACAGATTCTGGCACGCCCGGTGGGACCTCTTCCTCTTTCCACTCCACACTTCGTGTGTCGTCTTCGCGAACCAATCGCGGTTTGTTAAATGGTTGTCTTCGGATTTCAAGTTGCTAAGATTTGGTCTTTTACCTGGCGCAGAATTCAAGATTCAATGGCCACCAACTGCTCGTAATGCCACTGCAACGGACGTCCCACTTCACCGAGAGGTGTAGCATATGGGCCCCAAGCGGCTTCCTTCCTGACTCTGCCGGTTGAACAGGTGACCCAGGCCACCACCGGCCTGTTTTTCGGGACCATGGTCCCACCTACAAGCTTCTCTATACCGATACCCGCACCGGAAGCGAACAAGAAGTCGGTGTTTGACCGGCTCACTACTACCACGACCCCTGTCAACGGGTCGCCCGCTACTAAGCCGACAGCCTCCGTTTTCACCAGGCTAGGTCAGAATTATAAAATGGCTGTCCCAAAGAGGGCAACGGCCGCTGCCTCGGAAGTCGTTGAAGCGGCTTCTCCTATCAGAGAGTCGGTCTTCACAAGATTGACGGTTCCCACTCCTCCCCCAGCTGGTCAAAAAGCATCAGTCTTCGATAGGCTGACGTCGACAGTTACCCCACACCCAAACAGGGGGCAACAAGAAACTATCTCGATTTCCGAGCCAGTCCCAACGGCTCGTCGTGCGCGACGTCGCCATTGGCAGCGAGTAAGGAAAGCAGAGGGCAACTCCCCCTCAGGGCTAACCCCACCTGCTCCAGTGGTGGAGGTCAATGCTGCTGTTCCAACTGGGAACAGCTTTGAATTGCTGAGGAAGGTGAGAAAGAACTCTCCGGTGGCTACATTGAAAAGGTCTCCTCCGCCCATGGAAAAAGCTCCGGAGACGAAGAAGGAACAGCCCCCTCAACGGCTGTCGTCAAAAATTTATAAAGTTTGGCGGAAGGTTCAAGACTCCGTGATTGACTCAGACCACTTCCGTCGCCAGAAAAGGGCAAAGGTGGAAAAAGACAAGAACCGCCCCATTAAACAGCAGGGGGCAACAAATGCTAGAATGCCCGCTTCAACGGCTCCTTCAACCTCAAAGGTTCATAAAAGGAAGAGGCCAGAAAAAGCTCCCGTGACACTGACAAAGTTTAAAAGCGGTGAACCTAAACGCCCCAAGTCAGGGGGCATAACAGTTCATACGGTCTATATGGCTTCGGGAAAGGAAGAAAGTCGTACTTCTACGGGTCACCGACCGCTTACCCGGTCACTGACCAAGTCTCAGGAGCAGCAACAAAAGCTCCAGGAGATGATGACTATAATGGCTGCACTCACGGGGCCAAAAGATAATCCTGAGACGTCCTTAGATGAACGCCAAAAGGAAGAGACCGACGCTGAGTTCCTCCGCCGAGTACTGGAAAAGAGAGACAAAGAGGCTGCTGAACAAGCAGCCAATATACAGCGTATGGGCCTCCTCTTCCAGGACATGATAGGGATGATGATACAACCAGATCCCCCAACTGAAGAACCCCCGATTGTCCTTGGGGATGATAAGGGAGAAACATCAAACCCTCAGCCCGTTCTATCAACGGCTAGAGAGGATACTATCTCTAAAACTGATCTGGACGAATATATAGCCCAGCAGATAAAGGTTCATCACGCGGCCGAAGCAGCCGGCCACGTTGTAAAAACGGGGCGGCCATATCCGGGCTGGTATGACCAAATCAAATACCCGCCAGGTTACACAATTCCCAAGTTTCATGTCTACAAAGGGACCGGCAATCCCCATCAACATGTTGCCCAGTTCAGGGCGCTTTGTGGTAACACCGGAGGCGACGACAAGCTTTTGCTGCGCCAGTTTGTTGGAAGCCTATCAGATACGGCTTTCGAATGGTATTCCGAGCTCCCCAACGACTCTATTAAAACCTTTGCGGAGATGGAGCTGCTCTTCACCCAGCGTTTTGCAAGTGCCAGCGAGCGTACCCCGATGACGGCACTGATTAACGCCAGGGTAAAACCCGGCGAGACGTGGGTTCAGTACGCTATACGGTGGCGTAATCTATGGTCTAAGTGTGAACAGCGCATAGAAGAAGTCCCTGCGGTGGGAATGTTTGTTGGAACCCTTGATCCACAAGCAACCATTTCACAGTTTATGATGTTCTTCAAGCCGACTTCCTTCCAGGCTTTGATCGACAAATTGGCGCAGATGGACCAGATGGGCCATAAACCCCCTCTCCCGAAGCCGGACTCCCGAAACGATAAAGGAAAGGGAAAAGCGATCATCGTCGCTAATGCCCAACAACAACCGAACGACTCGAAGCCGGTTGCTCGTCCAAACAATACGCGCCCATACGTACCCCTTGAGGACAGGATGGGACGTGCTTACTCCTTCCCCCGTGATAAAACAAGGAGGCTATTCGAGCTGGCATTGCGCAACAGGCTCATAAATCTGCCAGACCCAAAACGTCCGTCGCAACCGAGTGACGTCAACGAGCCTAATTACTGCCCTTATCATCAAGTGCTAGGACATCCAATCGAAGACTGTTACGTCTTCAAAAATTGGCTTGAGAACCAGTACCGTCAGGGCAAATTTGCGCTATCTGACAAATGGAAGGTGAATCCTCCGCAGCCCCACGCCTATAAGGGGACAAATACGCCGGGGGCAACATGCTCCGTCATTGAAGAAGCTCCCTGGGAGGTTGTATTATTATCTAAAACGAGAAGAATGCTAAATGATCTTCAGACCTGTCCAGCGGTCAAGTGGAAGAACCCCTTGGAGCCGCAGGTTATTGAGGGGATGTTGAAGCCACGTCCGACTCCGAAGGCCGATGGTGGTAGTTCAAGCGTTCATAACCAGCCGTCAAAATCTTCGAAAAAGAAGAAGAAGAAATCTAAGAAGCCCGTGAAGCCTGGCGACAAGCGCACGGACTTACAGAAGCAAATCGACGCACTGGATGAGTACAACCAAAAGGCGCGGACTCCCATTACGCTCCAAGATTTCCTTGATCACGTCTTTCAAAAAGAAGATGAGGGAGAAACTTCATCGGATGAATCCGACGAATATGTGGCAAGCTGTCATATGATCTCCCATGTGACCACGAACGATGAAGGGACTTCTGGCACTGAAACGCCGGGGGCAAATACTGAGTCAAGGGTTCCGGAGTTATCAGTTGAAATGATTGGCGCGTTTATTAATGAAGCTCGATTGAAAAGCAAAGCTGATCGAGAACGCGAGACGGCTATATTCGAAAGGGCCAAGCGCCAGCGACTTGAGGAAAGAGCTGAGATGATCCCGCTGGAGCAAAATGCCTCCACCGCTGACAAAAGTCAATTCAAGATAAAAAAGAAGTTTGGTAAGGCCATATCGATGGGCATGAAGCTACCGCCCTCCGAAGAAAAAGTTACTGGCGCGGTAGAAATACACCCCTCTTACTGCTTATATCATCAGAAGGTCTCGGATCCCACTCAAGAATGCAAGGCTTTCGATAGATGGTGGCAAGGATACGTCGCTAATCAACAACGCTTTAAACGGGAAAAGCGTAAGATTCGTCGGGAACAAGGAAACACGACCAGAGAGCTTGAAAGAACTGCTAGCAATTGTCACATGGTTAACACTACCAGGACACAAGTGCCTACATTTGGGAGCGACTCTGATGAGGAGCTAGAGCTTGCCCCTCTCTTTAAAGAGTCAACCTCGGGAAAAGAAGAGGAGCCGATGGTTTGCGAAAATATCCGGCTGCGGAATCGAACACTGCCTGAAAAGAACCTCGGACCCTCGAGTAGAAAAGATAAAGGGAAAGAAAAAGTCTCTGAAGACATCGTCTTAGATGACCAAGTTCTGGAAGAGCTAAACGCCGAGAACCTGCCAAAGAGGAGTAAAGTGGATTACAATGTCTTGGCACATCTGGGGAAACTGCCCTCTCAGCTTAGCGTCCTTGATGCCTTGTTACTATCAAAGGAGGCAAGGGACTCTTTGATTAAGGCGCTACGAGATCCGGACCAGTTCCAAGCTTTCTTAGCCGAAGAAAAGATGAAAGACGAATTAGAAGAAGTGCACACGGCCGACGTTGCTTTTGGTGATGAAGACCTTCTCCTCGGAACGTGTGAACACAATCGTCCCCTTTATGTCTCGGGATATTGCCACGACGTAAAGATAGGTAAAATCTTGGTCGATAACGGATCGTCTGTTAATTTACTCAATGTGCGGGTGTTAAAGGAAATTTGCATGAGTGTCCAACACCTCGCCCGAGACAAGATCACCATCTCCGGGTTCGACTCCCAATCATCGAAAACCCTTGGATCTGTGATATTGACGTTACGCTTCGGGTTGCTCGTCACAGATATCAAATTCCATGTCATAGATGCCAAGACGTGCTACAACGCTCTGCTCGGTCGACCATGGTTACACGAGTACAATATCATCCCTTCTACACAGCATCAGTGTATGAAATATTGTAGGGATGGTCTCGAGTACACTGTGGCAGGAGAGTTAAATCCGTTTTCCGTGAATGAAGTTCGCAAGTATGAAGATGCCAAATACTTCTTGCCGAGTTTCGAGGACACGGAAAGGTGTCACAAGCCGGAGAACAAGACTAACGCCACCATCCCTGTCTTCGGCAGTGACACTGAGGAGGAGGAGGATATAGTTTATTCAGGTCCATCCCAATCCATCAGGCCAGGACCATCCATTCCTTCATTGATCTTCGGCAGTGATTCGGAGGATGAAGTTCATGCTGTATTCCCCGCTCGGCCTTCAATACGGGTTTCCGCTGATGAAGAGCGAAGTCTGCAGATAACCATGGTGCCGCTTGAACACTACAAAGAACTGGATACACTCGACACCAACAGTGTGGAAGAATTGCTGACATTTTATGTCCCTCCCGGACGAGAAGGCGAGAAAGCAATCCTATTCTACCGTTCTGAAGAAAACAAGGTGGAAAAAGAAGTTTGGCATGGCGCGGATCCCACGCTCGACAGGCTTCAACCTATCCGTCTTCCCAGATATTATACCAAAGGTTTGAAGAAACTGCTGAAACGTCAAGGGATGTCCTTCACACAGACCGCTAGAAAAGCCAAATTCTATGACAAGGTCTGGAACATTCCCGGGACTCAATGCAAACTGCCTAACGGGAGAACGGAAACAAAAGGGCTCGGGTATGTTCGCTCAAAGAAACGGGAGCTAATAAACAGCTGTTATGCCATGTATGACTTTGATGAAGAAGCGGACGCTCAATGGGAAGACGCTAATCCTGAATCAGCAAAAGTTCCTGATGCAAGACCTCCCAACCTATCGTCTGAGGACCAAATGAGCAAACTTACAAGGGATGCCAGTCAAAAAGCCCGAGATGATCACGATCGTGAAATGACAATCTATGAGAAAGCCAAGACACGGCGCCTCCTTCAACAGGCGGGGAAAGATGAAAATGCCGCTCCTTGTCAACCTGCTACAAAGAAGGTTCGACGCGAAAGCAAAAACAAGTCGAAGGGCCGAAAAGGTGCTTGACAACCACAAAACAGAGCTAAGAAGCCACGCATCCGAGAGTCGAGCGTTATTGACCTAGCCCTCATGAAGAAAATGGGTCGAGCATACTCATTTCCTCGAAACAAAACAAGGAAAATACTTGATCTTGCTCTAAAACATCAAATGCTTACTCTGCCAGAGTCTAAACACCCTGAGCAAGCAGGCGAAGTCTCCAACCCAAAGTATTGCTTTTACCATCGAGTAGTAGGGCATCCGCTTGAAGATTGCTTCACCTTTAAGAATTGGGTTGAGGACCAATATCAGCTTGGCAAATTCGCGTTGTCTGACAGTTGGAAGGTAGCGCCGCCGCAAAAGCACGAACCCGAAAACACAAGGATAAAACCAACTCCGCATTGGGATTGGCAGAAAATTCGCATCTGCCATGTGATAACAATATTAAAAGAAGGGTCCGAGGACATGAACAACCTCCCTTGGTGCTTTGAAAGCGGCAGCGATGAGGTAATCTCGGAATTTCCCCCAGCTCCGAAAGAACTGGAGGATGGAATCCATACCACTGCAGATAATCTCAAGAAAATTGAGTTGGGGACGGCAAATGACCCGCGACCGACATTCATCAGCGAGCTGTTATCTGAAGAAAGGGTGGCTGCGTTAAAGGATGTGCTTCTACAGCACAAAGATTGCTTCGCGTGGAACTATTCTGAAATGCCGGGACTAGATCCAGAAATTGCTGTACACAAATTGGCGATATCCCCGGACATCAAGCCAGTCAAACAAGCGCCGAGAAGAATGCGACTCGAGCTTGAGATGAGCGTCAACGCCGAAGTCAAAAAGCTGATAGACTCTGGCTTTATCCATGAAGTTCAATACCCTGAATGGATCGCTAACATCGTCCCAGTGATGAAGAAAAATGGGACAGTGCGCATATGCGTAGACTTCCGGGATCTTAATAAAGCTTGCCCGAAGGATGATTTCCCAGTGCCAGTCACTGAACTAATGATAGACAATACATCCACTCATGAGGTTTTCTCCTTCATGGACGGCTCATCGGGGTATAATCAAATAAAAATGCATCCTGAAGATCAGAAACACACAGCTTTCAGGACCCATCTTGGGATATTTTGTTATAAAGTAATGCCCTTCGGTTTGAAGAACGCCGGTGCTACTTATCAGAGGGCCATGACAAAGATCTTCGACGACCTCATACACGAAATCGTTGAATGCTATATCGACGATCTCGTGGTTAAAAGCAAATCATACGAGGAACATCTCGAGCATCTGAAGACTGTATTTCAACGCCTTCGGCAATACAACTTGAAGATGAATCCTCTTAAATGTGCGTTCGGGGTTTCCTCGGGCAAATTCCTGGGATTCGTCGTTCGACACCGAGGTATTGAAATAGATCCGTCAAAGATTAAAGCGATCATGGAAATGCCTCCGCCGAGGACTCTCAAACAGTTGCGGTCTCTCCAAGGGAAACTCGCATACATACGGCGATTTATAGCCAACCTTTTAGGAAAATGCCGTCCTTATAGTCACCTGATGAAGAAGGGAACCCCATTCGTTTGGGATCAAAAATGTCAAGGCGCACTGGATGAGATCAAGCAATACCTGCAGAACCCGCCGGTGTTGGCTGCTCCGATTAAGGGGAAGCCTCTTATTCTTTATACAACCGCCCTCGAAGGTTCCTTAGGCGCATTATGGGCACAAGAGAACGATCAAGGGAAAGAAAGAGCACTCTACTACTTAAGTCGAGTTCTGCTGGGGGCAGAAAGCAACTACTCTCCCATTGAAAAACACTGCCTGGCGTTGATCTTCGCAATAACAAAGCTTAGGCACTATGCATTAGCGCACGAAGTCCATCTCATTTCAAAGGTGGACCCTCTCAAATATTTAATGTCAAAGGCCATCTTGACGGGACGACTCGCTAAATGGGCTCTGCTCTTAATGGAGTTCTCGATAACATATCGACCCCTCAAGGCAGTGAAGGGTCAGGCCATAGCCGACTTCCTTGCTGAACACCCGATACCTGCCGATTCCCCTCTGAATTGCGATTTGCCAGACAAACATGCGTTTGACGCAATCGACGGTGGTGATACTCGTTGGGAACTTTATTTCGATGGAGCATCTTCCATGAAAAAGCACAAGCAAAGTACGCCAATGATCAAATCGGGGGTAGGACTCATCTTTGTGACCCCACAAGGAGGAATAATGCGCTTCGCCTTCTCCTTAACAGAGCCGAGAACGAATAATGAAGCTGAATATGAGGCTTTGATAGCAGGCCTCGAGATCGCCATTGACATGGGAATTGAAGACCTCCTCATATATGGGGACTCCCAGCTAGTCGTCAGTCAAGTGAACGGCGATTACCAAACATGCAAACCGGAATTGGTAAAATACGGTGAAAAAGTGCAACAACTGCTAATCCAAATCCCTTCCTATACTTTGGAGAGTATACCGCGCGCGGAAAACAGCAAAGCGGACGCACTAGCCAAACTTGCTAAAGAACTGGCTGACGAGAACCTCGACGACGTTAGAATCGTGGTACAAAGCCGTCGAGTGCTTGCCCCAGCAGAAGTATCTCCGGAATCGTCCGAAGAAAAAGGAGCGAACGAGGAGACAACCCTGCAAATAAAAGACTGGGAAAATACCGAGGACTGGAGAGAAGTCTTCATAGATTACTTCAAGTTCCACCGAATGCCTGAAGAAGTGTCCATAAGACACCAGCTCGTGAAATGAGCTCTGTCTTTCGCCTTCGTCAACAATACTCTATACAAGATGACATTCGATTCTCTGTGGCTGAGATGCCTAGGACCTGACGAAGCGAGAAGGGTCGTCCAAGAAGTTCACGACGGACTCTGCGGTTCCCACCAAGCAGGCCCTAAGATGAAGTTGAAGATAAAACGGATGGGCTACTACTGGCCCACGATGATGCAGGATTGCCTGGAATACGCGAGGCAATGTCATTCATGCCAAATTCATGGAGACTTCATCCATCAGCATCCCAATCCGCTACACCCAACAGTGGCTAGCTGGCCTTTCGAAATGTGGGGAACTGACATAGTCGGCCCCATCGAACCAGCATCGTCAAAGGGACATCGTTTCATATTGGCGACGATTGATTACTTCTCCAAATGGGCAGAGGCGGTACCGTTGAGGGAAGTAAAGACGGAGAACATCCTCCATTTCTTCAAAACACATGTCATATACCGGTTTGGAACCCCGAGAAGAATCATCTCTGATAATGGGCCAGCCTACCGAAGTCATAAAATTAGCCGCTTTGCACAGCAGCACAATATAGACTGGAGATATTCCTCAGTTTATAATCCGCGAGCTAACGGTCTAGCTGAGGCCTTCAACAAGACCTTGACGAAGATCATGAAGAAAACAGTGTCACGAAATAAGAGAGATTGGCACGAAAGATTGCAAGAGGCTCTTTGGGCGTATCGAACTACATTTAAAACGGCCACGAACACAACGCCATACGCGTTGGTATTTGGGACGGAAGCAGTACTCCCCCTCGAGATAGAATTACCCTCGCTACGAGTGGCAGTCCACTACGAGCTGACAGACGAAGAAAATGCTCACATTCGGTTTGAAGAGCTTGACGCCCTTGATGAAATCCGGCTTCTAGCACAGCAAAATCTGGAAGCCTATAAAGCAAAGATGACGCGCTCATATGAAAGATTGAGCCGGCCGAGGACATTCCACCAAGGCGAACTCGTGCTAGTGGTCAAAAGGCCCATGATCCCCAATCACGCCAAGCGAGAAAAGTTTGAGCCAAACTATGAAGGACCGTACATCATTGATAAGGTCTACCAGGGTGGGGCCTATCTACTCATGGACATGCACGGTGAAAGGCCTTTCAGGCCAATAAACGGTCGCTTCCTAAAGAAATACTACGCTTAATGAGCCACAGCCTAGGTCAATGGTAGAGGACGACGACTATGTCCGCTCGCTATCTTCCTGAGCTCAAGCTTTATAAGCAGTAGCCGGCCTTCTCCATGTCGGACCGAAATGTCCTTAAACTAATATCAGACCGAGACGTCTTTAAAACTACTACCGCAGCATCTTTAGGCTGACGAGATATAAAAAAAAAACATATAAAAAATAAAAAAAAACGGTATGTCCATAAGCAAAAAGGGCACGGATGAAAACCCGAAAGGGCTCCGTGAGTAAAAACAGCAGGGCTACCGGCGAGTGTTCGTGAAAACCCGAAAGGGCGCGACCTCGTAAAAAAAAAAGAAGAGAAAAAGAAAATAAAAAGAATAAAAAAAAAACGGTATGTCCATAAGCAAGGTGGGCACGGATGAAAACCCGAAAGGGCTCCGTGAGTAAAAACAGCAGGACTACCGGCGAATGTTTGTGAAAACCCGAAAGGGCGCAACTTCGTTAAAGAACCCTTACAGGGTCCTCTCGACCCTGTAAGGAGAAACCACCTGCGTGAGATCCTTACGACTTACAAGGGAACAACACACTTAGGAATCCCCACGATTTCTAAGGAGAAAATACGCTTGCGAGATCCTCACGACTCGTAAGGAGAACTCTCTTATGGGACCCTCACGGCTCATAGGATTTGAAAGTCTTAAGTCACAGAGACCTAAACCTGTGCTTAAGCAAACCCCCACAAACTTCCAATGTTGCCCTACAAGTGGTTCAATATTGACCCTTGTATACAATCCACGGGCGCGAATAAACGTTTCCCTAACCAAGGCCCATCCGTGACTGGGGATATGTTCGCATAACCCTTGTAAGTCCTCTCGATTTACAAGAAGAAAACCCCCCTGTAGGATCCTTACGACTTACAGAGGAACAAAACACTTAGGAACCCTCACGATTCCTAAGGAGAAAATACATCTACAAGATCCTCACGACTTGTAGGGAGAAATACCTTTATGAGACCCTTACGGCTCATGAAATCGAAAGCCTTAGTCGACAGGTCCCTAACCCTGATCGCTAAGCCTCCTTTGTTCGACAATGACGAAGGCAAATGATGATTCGCTCCTGGCAATATCCCAGTTGCAGTAGTGCTGATGCCGAAATCGGTGTCCAATTTCAGGTTTACGGCGAAAACCAGTAGGCCGCTCATGCATACAAAATAGCCGAAATGATAGGGCATCTTGCAATAAAAAGCAGCAAGTAAAATGTATGCATGCAAAATAGCCGAAATGATTGGGCAACTCGTAATAAAAAGCGACGAGTAAAGATAAAATAAATAGCCGAAATGATTGGGCACTGCGAAAAATAGCCGAAATGATTGGGCAATCGCGACCTTTGCGATATAAAAGCTGAAATGATAGAGCATCGCAGGAATAAAATAAAATAAAAAGAAGAAATGATAAAACTTCGGCCCTACAGTTAGGATCACATCGATCCCTGTATACAATCCAAGGTAGTAAACAAAGAGGGAATCATACTTTCTCAACGGGCTCCGTCAGACGACGAAGCCAAACCTCAACGGTTCATTTCAACCGAAGAAGCCAATGACTTCAACAAAAAAAAAAACCTTCTCAACTCACGGATACAAACACTCCTTGACGAGAGCCTTCTGATCCGCGTCGACTCGCAGAGCCACCAGCGCCTCCGTGGGAACCCTCGACTCGTTTCAAACCCCAAGGACACAAATAATCCTTGGCGCTTGGGAAACAAATAATCCCTCGCAAAACTTCTCAACTCACGGATACAAACACTCCTTGACGAGAGCCTCCTGATCCGCGTCGACTCGCAGAGCCACCAGCGCCTCCGTGGGAACCCTCGACTCGTTTCAAACCCCAAGGACACAAATAATCCTTGGCGCTTGGGAAACAAATAATCCCTCGCAAAACTTCTCAACTCACGGATACAAACACTCCTTGACGAGAGCCTCCTGATCCGCGTCGACTCGCAGAGCCACCAGCGCCTCCGTGGGAACCCTCGACTCGTTTCAAACCCCAAGGACACAAATAATCCTTGGCGCTTGGGAAATAAATAATCCCTCGCAAAACTTCTCAACTCACGGATACAAACACTCCTTGACGAGAGCCTCCTGATCCGCGTCGACTCGCAGAGCCACCAGCGCCTCCGTGGGAACCCTCGACTCGTTTCAAACCCCAAGGACACAAATAATCCTTGGCGCTTGGGAAGCAAATAATCCCTCGCAAAACTTCTCAACTCACGGATACAAACACTCCTTGACGAGAGCCTTCTGATCCGCGTCGACTCGCAGAGCCACCAGCGCCTCCGCGGGAACCATCGATTCGTTTCAAACCCCAAGGACACAAATAATCCTTGGCGCTTGGGAAACAAATAATCCCTAGCAAAATACTCAACTCACGGATACAAACACTCCGTGACGAGAGCTTCTTTGACTCACATCTCGGGCAGTAAGGATTCAAAAACTTACTTCCTGAACAATGGGACCCTGCAAGTCAATCCTAAATGGTCTCTTGCATACTATTCACGGGTCTCACTCTCTGAAGTCGATTCTCGACAAAGAGGGAAACAACCGCCTACGAGCCCTCTCGACTCGTAAGAGGGGCAATGGGATCCTGCAAGTCAATCCTAAATGGTCTCTTGCATACTATTCACGGGTCTCACTCTCTGAAGTCGATTCTCGACAAAGAGGGAAACAACCGCCTACGAGCCCTCTCGACTCGTAAGAGGGGCAATGGGATCCTGCAAGTCAATCCTAAATGGTCTCTTGCATACTATTCACGGGTCTCACTCTCTGAAGTCGATTCTCGACAAAGAGGGAAACAACCGCTTACGAGCCCTCTCGACTCGTAAGAGGGAGAAATTCTCTTATAGGATCCTTTCGACTTATGAGAGAAAACCACACTTGGGAATCCTCACGATTCCTAAGGAGAAAATCCACCTACGAGATCCTCTCGATCCGTAGGGAGAAAAGTCTCTATGAGACCCTCACGGCTCATAGAGTTGAAAAGTCTTAGGCAGCAGATCTGAACCTGCGGCCTAAGCCCTCGCCATATCTCGAAGAAACCAAAATGCTTACTCTATTACCTGTCAATCATGTTTATCAAGACAGCATGCTGATAATAAGAGAAGGGAGAAAGCAAAGAAATGATACAAGACATTGCAAAAAAATGTGTATCTTTATTTATTAATTCAATCAAGTACATGGCGAATCGTACAAAAGAATAGAGAATGTATACATCTTATTCGAAAAAGAAAATTACAAGTGTATTGATACAAGGGCAGCTACTGGGAAGGAAGCGTCTTAAATAGCCCTATCAATTGCTCGCGTACTTCCTCCCACGCCTTCTCCTGATCAACCACCACTGCCAGTTCAGCCTCTACTTGAGCCCGCTGCTGCGTGAAGGATGCGAGCTCTTCCCCAACAACCTGCTGAGCTGCTTCTTGGCCTCGGGCATCGCGCTCAGCAGCATCAAGTTTTCGCTTCAGTGCTAGCCCATTAGATATACGCTTGAGAAGACCTTCAAAGACAGCTTTCACCTCAGCAGCATTCGTCCTAACTTCAGCACGAAGGCAAGCGGTCGCGTTTGAAGATTCCTGATGCGCCTTTAGCCGTAAAGCTGCCTCCTGCTCCAAATGGCGGAGATAAGAGGCGCTTTGCTCAAGCCAAGCTGTCCGTTCGGCGCTCGCGGCCAAAACCTCGGGAGAAGGGCGTGTCGACTCCAACCGATGCAAGCGAGCCTCGATCTCTCTGCAGTAGTTAACCCACGATTCGACGACGCCTTCGTTATGAAAAGTTACGAGCGCCGCCAACATTGGGTTAACATCCACAGCGAAATCTACGGCAGAAGGAAGGGCATCCATGTTGAGCTCTTCGATGTACCCGCTCAACATACCCAGGCTCATCACAGCACCCTTTGAAGACGGGCGTCTCAAGAAAGGACCCGCCGGTGAGAGGACGTGAGACTCAAAAGAGATCAGAGCTGGAACAATAGCTGCAAAACGAAACATGGTCAAATAATGATTCGAAAAGTCGGTGAAAGATCATATAAAAAGGGGAAAGGAATATCTGTACCAGTCGCAACGGACGGCAAAGCCGGAGGCGCCGGTGGCAGCGCAGGCCTGGTGTCCCCTCCTTCGATTTGAAGCACTGCAATCAGGAAGAGGAAAAGTCAGATACGATCCTATATTCCCTCAAAAGAGACCAAGACAGCACTTACCGGTACCCCTAGAGGGAGAAGCGAGCTCGGATGGGAAGGAGAAGTGTGGGAACAGCACTTGATACAGATAATCGAAGAACACCCCTGAAAAGAGCATAGTGGTATAACGTTAGTACATAGGCTACACGTTAAAAGATTAATGCATAAGTCGTAAATTCATACCTTCCGACATCCGCGATGGCACAAGGGAAGGCTGAGGAGCAACCACCGCCAAGGCAATGGTTGACGGTGTGCCTTCAGGCAATGGAGCATCGGCACTAGCCGCACCTGCGTTTAAAACAAAGACAAACTAGTTAAAAGAGATCGTGAGGTATATATAAATGAATAAAATTGGCCATTTAAAATTTACCCGACAAGCTGCCCGCAGAAACGGAGGCAATCCCTTCCTCCACTGACGGAAGGCCACCGCCTGTAGCTTCATCACCCGACTCGAGGGGAACCGTTGTTATGCTCGCAAGCTCTACAGGCAGCGGGGGACCATAGGCAGGGAGGGCTATGATAGGAACATTGCCAGATTCCTGAGAAGGAGCGCCTAGCTCGTCTTCAGGAATCATGGCCGCCTCACCTGCTGCTCCCTCAGGATCGGCGATTACAGCTGCCTCGTCCATCGGCACCACGAGGTCCCCAGCCTCAAGCACCTCGCCCTCTACCGCCTTCGGCTCGGTTGAGACAATCATCTCATCTGCCGCCACTTCAGGTGCGGCATCAATGACCCTCTCCGCGGCAGGTTCCTCAATCTCGGCTCCAGGCCCCATGACCCCGACAACGTTGCTCACTGTCGGTTCGGGTTCAGCAAGTACCGCTTCCTCCGCTCCCCTGGGTTCGACGGTCGTCTCCGCCTCCCCCTCAGTTGGACTTGACCCTGCAAGATTAGATACGTATAAGCCAATAGCTTTACAATTCGTACAACAAGGTTCTGAAAGGAGTACTACCTGAAGCGGATTTATCATTGGCGCTCCGAACCGCGCTCGCTACTTGCCGACGAGCAGTAGACAGGGCAACAGGGGGCTCTTCGGAAGGAGTACTAGCGCGAGGAATAGTGCTAGGGCCCGCTCCCATGGCCAAAGCAGCTTTCCGCGCCCTTGCTTCACGTCTCAACCGCTTCCGCTCCTCCCGAGCCGTTGAGACGGATGCCACTAGGGCGGCCTTAATTGAAGCATCCTCATCCGTATAGAGGGATGCCTCCAGATCTTTCAGAGCATCTCTCGTCGTTGCGTCAAGCCGAGGCTCTTGCGATAGCTTCGACGGAGCCGGGGCTTCGGTGGCAAGCTCGGGAAGGATCCCCGCATCAACTGATATAGCCCCTATAAAGAAACAAAAGAAGGTTAAATTGACCACCAGAAGAAATAACAAACTTTCCCTATAAAAAAAAAAAAGAAAAGGGGGGAAGCATACCAACACCTGCCAGGGCACACCTCTCCTCCTCTTCCTGGAAGGTTTTCAGGGAGGCAGCAATGGCCTCTTCGGTAGAAACACCTGTTGAAAAGGGAGCAAATATCAGTTAAAGGTAATGATAAAAAATGCAATGAAATGACAAATAAAGCGGCTGATGATTACCCGACTCAGCGAGTTTGCTTAACATCACTTCAAGCCTCGCCGATCGCTCCGAAGCTGCGATGGCGGCAGCTAAATTGGTATCCTCAGGGTCCACCACAAAGCCCTCATTGCTGCCGTACTCGCATATGGCCTCGGCAGGAGAAACTGCAGGCTTTGAGCTGAGGATCGCGTCGAGGGATAGGGTGGACTTCTTCTTCTTCTGTCCGCCAGCTTTAGATCCACTCGCAGTAGCTTTGCGCTTGGCAGTCACTTTCGGGCGGCGAGTCCCGATATCCGCTCCTGCGCCCGACTCTGGCGATACCACTTTAACCGTCTTCATGGGAGCACGGGATGCTGATGGTGCATCCACCGTAGTAGACAGTGGCAATCCCCGCGGAGGGCTCAACACGCGTGGTCGATCGACTCCAGCATCTTTTAGCGGAAGGACGACCGGGAGCCTTGGCTGCAAAAGGGCCTTGCGATCACCGCCAGGAGGCGCACCCCCACGGTTAACCAGTAGGCGTTTCTCCATTAAAATGATTGGGCCCATAGCGTGCGCATACCAGGCCACATATGAATTAAGCATCTTAGGGACACAGCTGGGTTCACTAATGAAGAAATAGGAACCCGTGTTAAGCCGTATAAAGTGATGCATCGCATTCTTTACCCCCTCTGGGCCAACCACAGGCGTTTCCAAGAAGGCTTCCATCGGGATCCCCTGGTTATAGCTTGATTGCTGGGCAAATCGATGCGGATTATACCTCATAAACAAAGCCGTCTCATTCTGCCGAAACACTAGGTAGCCCGGCCGAATGGAGTAGAGATGGACGATTTCCCGAGCCTTCAGTACAGAAGCCCCGCCCTTAAACTCATCACGTAGGGGCACCACCGACTTAGTAGTCTCCGAGCCTAAGGTGATAACCTTATCCACGAAAGAAGTCGTCGCTCCGACCAAATGTGGGCGCAGGAGGAGTCCCCTAGAATCCCGCGGGGATGCAAACACAATTGAAGCCCCGATTAACCGTATGACTCTCGGGAGTCTGTACTTCTCGAAGAATGGAGGAGTCTTGTGGGCGCCAAACACCCCTCGCACGTGCATCTCCATCCAAGAAACGAAGTAATGCATTGGGAAGTTAGCAGGCTGTGTCCCAGGATCATTGGCGTCCGCCGCTACGCTGAGTCCATGATGAAGATAAGCTAACCCAGCAATTCCTACCGACAACTGCAGACCGGCCACCATCCGATGTGCCGGGTAAAAGACAGAGGGCCGCATGAAGCGCGGGTGCATAGGGAGCGCAAAGTTGCATAACCACAAGCCCAGGAACCCAATAAAGAAAGTTTCCTCATCCATGCCGGGGACGGCGATTTCCGAGAAAGCGACGATGGCAGCATTGGGGAGATAGAAATCCCTCTGGTTATTCTCCGATACGGGTCGGCGATCCAAACCAAAGCCAAAGGGGTCGTCAAGCTGAGCGAACTTCTCGCTCTGCTCTGATAAGAACTCCGGGCGGATAAAGCGAGCAATGAAAGCTGCGAAACTGACGCCCTTGTCTCCCGATTCCAAATGGAGTTCCTCATAGATCTCCAACACTTTCACCAAACCCGGATGCTGATGCTGAATGGCATTCTCCGGGGTTAAGTCAAATACCAGCTGCTTGGTGGCAAAGACATACTCATCAGGAGGAAGCAACTCCTCGTAGTGCTCTCTCCTCATTGGCAGACCTGAAATTTCGGCAAATTCCTCCAGAGAGATGGAGACTTCCCTATCCGCTGTCAGGAAGGTATGGGTGGGGATATTCCATTGTTCAACGAAACCACGTTGGAGGAGAGGGGTACTCAAAGAGCGAGACGAAGACGGCTGAGTATAGACCAATCTTCGTTAGGTGGGTCCTCTTCGCCGATAGAATGTACCGGGCCCACTGCAAATATCCGGCGGGGGGTCGCGGGATCATTCCAATGTTATAAGCCTGTCCCCAAGGGCGTGCTTCGCCCTGACAGATTCGCCTCCCCAGAATATCTATCGCCGGCGGTGGCTGCACGGGGATGGCGCCGATTGCAGGTTGAAGGAGGTCATCAGAATTCCAATTCTTAACCTCCACGGCATACTTCACCGGGGGTTCGTCCGCATAAGGGAGCGTGACTATGGGCTCAGAGGGCGCGGCGGAACTAAAACTGCGACGGCCTTGGATGATCTGGCTATACCACCTTCCCCACAGATGGAGCTTTTTGCACTCAGGATCGCGATCTTTAATAAGAGCGAATACCACCCGATCCACTGGCGCATGGGGGAACCCTCCTTCCGAGCGAACGAAGGGAAAAGACAAGTCGTCAGACATGTTCTGTGGAAAGACAAAGAAACATACATCATTAGTGGCCTAACGCTTGGCATTTGAAAAAATATATATATCTTGCTCCACACTGTGATGCAGTAGGTAGGGGACCAAAGGGGGGCCCACAAAATCTGGATGATGTGCATCATTTAATAAGACAATCCCATCATTAGATGGGACTGTCAATTCATAAAAAATTCCCAATAGGATACACCCATTGGTGGGGAGTCCCCAGAGACAAAGAGAAAACCTCCTCTTTTAGAGCAAAGCTCTGTCACAGAGTGACATCTGTCAAACTCTGGTCTCAGGGGAACAAGATTCCTTAAAAGAGCTTGGCTCTGTGATAATGATGGAAATATCCATCAAAGGAAGATTAAAAATTAAAAAAATTGGGATCTTAAAGATCCATGAAAACTCTTAAGAGTTCTTCATTTTTAAATCAAAAGATCTATGTTTTGCCAAAGAGCAAAGCTCTGTTCATGGGTTAAGAAACCCTGAAACAGATTCTTGAGAGCAAGGCTCTGTTGGTGAAACCCCAAAGGGGTTTTCCTTAGATCAAAAGATCTATGAGAGCAAGGCTCTATTAATTAAAATTAATTTAATTTAAGATTAATTTTTACCTAAAGTTTTTCTAAAAAGTTCTAACTTTGGAAGCAAGAGCAAGGCTCTGAAGTTCTTGAAGGCAAGAGCAAGGCTCTGAAAATGAGAAATCTTGAAGATGGTGATCATCTGTTGAGGACCAAGAGTCCTATTTATAGGCGCTTGCGCCCCTTCAACTGACCTTCCCTGATCCAACGGCTAGGATCTGGCCACCGTTGCGCTTACGTCGCGCCACGTAAGCACAACGGTGGGGGGGCATTTGTTCCCCCAATCTGAGCAAGGCTCATTTGAATTTTGAAAATTCAAATTTTCTGAAGCAACGCTTCAAATTCCGTGCGTTGCGCAGTGCGCAAGCGGTCCACAGTGCGACACGTGTCTGCACAGTTGCGCAAGCACACCGCTGCGCGACACGTGTCTGCGCAGTTGCGCAAGCACTGTTGCGCAAGTGCACCGCTGCGAGACACGTGTCTGCGCAGTTGCGCAAACACCGTCGCGCAAGCGCACATCTGCGCGACACGTGTCTGCGCAGTTGCGCAAGCACTGTTGCGCAAGCCTTCCACTGCGCGACACGTGTCATTCATTGGGGAGTTGCGCAGAAACAGAATGAAAATTTGATGAAATCTTTTCTGTTCTTTCCAAAACCAGAAGATTTTCTTCTGTCTTTGGATCAAAGATCCAATGGTGGGAAAATTCCCAAAATCATTCAGGAAAGATTTGGTTAACAAATTCAACAAATTTATGAGCACTATAAATAGGATCCCAGACCTCATTCAAAAGCATGAGGAAGAAGAATCAACTTCTGGCAAAAAAAAAAGAAGAGACAGAACTCTTGAAGATTAATCAAGAACAAAAAAAAAAAGAGAAAAAGGTAAAAATCTCTGAAGAACAGAAGATTAAAAAAGTGAATAATAAAAAGAGATAAATAGTGCCTTGCACTTGATATGAACCCTTGGTTCTGTAAAATCAGGGAAAACAAGAAGAAAAACTTGTTTTTCTTTGATCCAAATTTAGATCAAAAGTGCTATGCACTTTTGTTCTTAAATCTGGAAAATTCTTGAGTTTCTGCACAAGCGCAACTCATTATTTAAAAGGGCCTGGCCCAAATCAAATCACAAAAATAATAAAAGGGCAGAGCCCTGTTTGGAAAATTCTTGAGGGCCTGGCCCAAATCAAATCACAAAAATAATAAAAGGGCAGAGCCCTGTTTGGAAATTCTTGAGGGCCTGGCCCAAATCAAATTGCAAAAATAATAAAGGGGCAGAGCCCTGTTTGGATTGATTCTTTTAGTCAGGCAAAGCCTAAAATAAATAAAAAAATTGGACTTAACCCAATCCTGGCTGTAAGTCCTTAAAATTAAATTGATTGAGCAAAATGGCTCTCCTAAACCAATTCACGACCGGTTCGAGGGTACATCTCCGAACTCCTTTGACATCTCTCGTTGTAATTCCTCAACGACGTCAAAGAGGTGACGGGTCTCAACGACCACTTATCTAATCGGACCGAAACGTCCCTAAACTAATGTCGGACCGAAACGTCCCTAAACTAATGTCGGACCGAAACGTCCCTAAACTAATATGGACCACTACGTCCTTAAACTGGCGACGGACCGAAACGTCCCTAAACTAATAATGGACCACCATGTCCCTAAACTGGCGATGGACCACCACGTCCTTAAACTGGCGCAATAGAGCCCGAACGCTCTTTTGCCGGATCTAAACGGTCCCGTCTAAGTTGATCTTAGCCCCAGCTACGGTTAATGTGTCCTTAGATCTTTAAATAAACAATAAAACCCCAAATCAACTTTGGTTCAAGGGTACATCTCTGAACTCCTCAGACGCTTGTCGTTGTAATCCCTCAACGACGTCGGAGAGGTGACGAGTCCCAATGGCCAGATAATTAAATCAATCACTACGTTAAGTTGATCTTAGTCTAAAACAAGACTAACGTATCCTTAACGAACGTTTAAGTTGATCTTAGCCGCAACGCGACTAATGCATCCTTAAACTAAAAACACCAAACCCAAATCTAAGTAAATACGGATTTGGACTAATCCACGTCCTACGGGCGACGACATCACTAAGTCTCCGTATACAATCCACGGGCAACCACAAACAAAACAAACATACACGACACGAAGTGAAATTCTGGAGAAGGAGAAAGTTGTTATCGCAACGCGGTAGCGTAATTAACTGCAGGGGCTTGCGCCTGCAGGGAAGAGCGTCCCCACAATCAAAAACCCCTCACCCTGAGGGGGAATCTGACGAAGTCTGCTACATCGGCCGCATCCGTCTAAACCTCCGATACACGGTGCCATAAATCAACTTGGCATCTTCGGAGAGATAGACGGATAAAACCAAATAGCATCTGCCCCGAACCTCATGCAACGGACGCAAAGTCCGGGCCGCCGTTCGGAGGGGAACAGGGACGTGCGAACACAATCGCCCCCTCTATGTCTCAGGGTATTGCCATGATATAAAGATAGGCAAAATCTTGGTTGACAATGGGTCTTCCGTTAATCTCCTCAACGTGCGGGTGTTAAAGGAAATCTGCATGAGCGTCCAGCACCTTGCTCGGGACAAGATCACCATCTCCGGGTTCGACTCCCAATCATCAAGAACTCTTGGGTCTGTGATACTGACGCTACGCTTTGGGCTACTCATCATGGACATTAAGTTCCACGTCATAGACGCCAAGACATGCTACAATGCTCTGCTCGGCTGACCATGGTTACACGAGTACAACATCATCCCTTCTACACAGCATCAGTGTATGAAATATTTTAGGGATGGTCTCGAGTATACCGTGACGGGAGAACTGAACCCGTTTTCCGTGAACGAAGTCCGCAAATATGAAGATGCCAAATACTTCTTACCGGATTTCGAAGACACGGAGAGGTGTCACAAGCTGGAGAACAAGGCTAACGCCACCATCCCTGTCTTCGGGAGTGATACCGAGGAGGAAGAGGAGATGGTTTATTCGGGTCTACCCCAATACAACAAACCGGGACCATCCGCTCCTACGTTGATCTTTGGCAGTGACTCGGAAGATGAAGTTCATGCTATATTTTTCGCTCGACCTTCAATACAAACATCCGCTGACGAAGAGCAAAGTCTACAAGTCGCCATAGTTCCACTTAAACATTATAAAGAACTGGATGCGCTCAATACCTACAGTGTAGAGAAGCTGCGGACGTTCTATGTCCCTCCCAGGCGAGAAGACGAAAAGGCAATTCTATTTTACCGCTCTGAAGAAACCAAAGTGGAGAAAGAAATCTGGCATGGCGCGGATCCTACGCTTGACAGGTTTCATCCCATCCGTCTGCCCAGATATTATACAGAAGGCTTGAAGAGGCTGCTGAAGCGCAAAGGGATACCCTTTAAACACACCGCTCGGAAAGCCAAATTCTATGACAGGGTCTGGAACGTCCCTGGAACTCAGCACAAGTTGCTTAGTGGGAGGATGGAAACAATCGGACTTGGATACATTCGGTCCAAGAAACGAGAGCTACTCCATGATTGCTACGTCGTGCATGACTTCAATGAAGAAGCGGATGCTCAATGGGAGGACGCAAATCCTGAACCAGTAAAAGTTCCTGATGCAAAAGTGCCCAGTCCGTCGTTCGAAGAACAAATGAACAGGCTTATAAGGGAAGCTGGTCAAAAAGTCTGAGACGACTACAACCGCGAAATGGCCATCTATGAGAAAGCCAAAACGCAACGCCTCCTCCAACAGGCCGCGAAAGATGAAAGTGCCGCTCCCTGTCAACTTGTTATAAAAAATGCTCGATGCAGAGGCAGAAACAGGTCGAAAAGCGAAAAAGGCACTCGACAGCAACAAAGCGGGACTAAGAAGCCACACAAGCAGGAATCGAGCGGTCCAGATCTGTCCCTTGTAAAGAAGATGAGTCGAGCATACTCTTTTCCTCGGGACAAGACGAAGAAGATATTTGACCGAGCTATAAAATACCAGATGCTTACACTGCCGGAGTCCAAGCACCTCGAGCAAGCAGGTGAAGTCTCACACCCAAACTATTGCTCCTATCACCGAGTAATAGGGCACCCTCTTGAAGACTGCTTCACCTTTAAGAATTGGGTCGAAGATCAGTATCAGCTCGGAAAGTTCGCTCTGTCTGACAACTGGAGGGTAACGTCGCCACAGAAGCACGAACCCAAAGCCATGAAAGCAGAACCAGCTCCATATTGGTCTTGGAAGCGAATTCGTACTTGTCACATGATAACAATATCAAAAGAAGAGCCCGAGAACATGGATGACCTTCCCTGGTGCTTCGAAAACATCAATAATGAGGTGATCTCAGAATTTCCACCAGCACCGAAAGAGCTGGAGGATGGAATACATATTACCGCAGATAACCTCAAGGAGATTGATTTGGGAACGGCAAGTGACCCGCGGCCCACATTCGTCAGCGAGCTGCTATCTGAAGAGAGGGTGGCTGCGTTAAAGGACGTGCTTCTACAGCATAGAGATTGCTTCGCATGGAACTATTCCGAAATGCCGGGACTAGATCCAGAAATTGCTGTACACAGATTGGCGATATCTCCGGACGTCAAGCCGGTCAAACAGGCGCCAAGAAGAATGCGGCTCGAGCTTGAGATGAGTATCAATGCCGAGGTCAAGAAGCTAATCGACTCTGGCTTTATCCAGGAGGTTCAATAACCTGAATGGATCGCCAATATCGTCCCTGTGATGAAGAAAAATGGGACAGTGCGCATATGCGTGGACTTCCGGGATCTCAATAAAGCCTGCCCGAAGGACGATTTCCCAGTGCCAGTCACCGAACTGATGATAGACAATACGTCCACTCATGAGGTTTTCTCCTTCATGGACGGCTCATCAGGGTATAATCAGATAAAGATGCATCCCGAAGACCAGAAGCACACCGCCTTCAGGACCCCCTTGGGTATATTCTGCTACAAGGTGATGCCCTTCGGTTTAAAGAATGCCGGTGCCACCTATCAGAGGGCCATGACGAAGATCTTCGATGACCTTATACATAAAATCGTCGAATGCTATATCGACGACCTCGTGGTTAAGAGCAAATCATACGAGGAACATTTAGAACATCTGAAGACCGTATTTCAACGCCTTCGACAATACAACTTGAAGATGAACCCTCTCAAGTGAGCATTCGGAGTTTCCTCAGGCAAATTCCTAGGATTCATCGTCCGACACCGAGGTATCGAAATAGATCCGTCAAAGATCAAGACGATCATGGAAATGCCTCCGCCAAGGACTCTCAAACAGCTGCAGTGTTTCCAAGGGAAGCTCGCGTATATACGGCGATTTACAGCCAACCTTTCAGGCAAGTGCCGTCCTCACAGTCACCTGATGAAGAAAGGAACCCCTTTCGTTTGGGATCACAAATGCCAGAGCGCGCTAGACGAAATCAAGAAGTACCTCCAGAATCCGCCAGTGTTAGCTGCTCCGGTCAAGGGAAAGCCCCTTATTCTTTATACAACCGTCCTCGAAGGTTCCTTAGGCGCATTATGGGCGCAAGAGAACGACCAAGGGAAAGAAAGAGCACTCTACTATTTGAGTCGGGTTCTACTGGGGGCAGAAAGCAACTATTCCCCCATTGAAAAACACTGCCTGGCGTTGATCTTCGCGATAACAAAGCTCAGGCACTATGTGTTGGCGCATGAAGTCCGTCTCATTTCGAAGGTGTACCCCCTTAAATATTTAATGTCGAAGGCCATATTGACAGGTCGGCTCGCTTAATGGGCCCTGCTCTTGATGGAGTTCTCGATAACGTATCAACCTCTTAAAGCAGTGAAAGGCCAGGCCATTGCCGATTTCCTCGCTGAGCATCCGATACCTGCCGATTCTCCTCTGAATTGCGATCTGCCAGACGAACATGCGTTTGACGCGATCGACGGTGGTGATACCCGATGGGAGCTTTATTTCGATAGAGCATCCTCCATGAAGAAGCGCAAACAAAGCACCCCTATAATCAAATCGGGGGTAGGCCTCATCTTCGTAACTCCACAAGGAGGGATAATGCGCTTTGCTTTCTCCTTAACAAAGCCGAGGACGAACAATGTGTTGGAGATAGTGCCCTCAGAGTCAATTATTAGGTCACAGGTACGTGATTGTAATGATTGAGGGAGGACCTATCCCGGTAGGACAGTCTTACTCGAGATGATAGTATGCTATCTGGTTTACCTTTATCATCGTGTACTGCTTTAGGTGACATGACACGTCGCTATTACACGTTGATAGAGCCCCTAGGATTCTTGCTTGACCACCAGCAGTATGAGGGCGATCATATAAGTGGGAGCTGGGGGTCTACAAGCATATCCTTAAAAGGTCCCTAGTCGTGGGAGTTTCGAGACCGGGCATCGATACTCTATTAGTAGACTAGTGTATACAGTCGAGACCCCGACGAGGGGCGGTGGCCGGTCTCACAAGCCACTGGTGTCAGTTGGATCACCTAAGATGTATACAGGTGCTCATTGGGTTATGAGTACACCGGACAGGACTCGCCGGGAACATGCTAGTTGGTCATATACCAGACGTCAGATGGCAGTTCCCTGGTGACATGTGTGCAGGTTAGTTCATCGACCTGGGGATCGTCATTTGTCTCGTGTGAGTTCCCACTGTACTTTGATTACTACCCTACCACGGCTCAAAGGAGTCGTGCAAACAGGTTTTAGTTGGGTACAGTCCCGAGCCACATGGAGGCAGTGAGCGTATCTTCAGGGGTTCGTCTCTCCCGGTATTGGGGGTGAGGTCGTGCTGTGTCTAGGAGAGCCATTACACAAAGTCCTTGGCCAAGGCAAGGAGATTTACTGGTAGGTATTCCAGTAGTATCTCAGGGTGTTCTGGGCTACACTCCGACACGACTTGTACCGCTTTTGGGGGTCTGACTTTTACCAACCCCCTAGGCCCGCCATGCGATACTCATAGACGAACGGACCGGACTGCACGGATATTGTCACTGACAGGCTCAGTAGGGTGTCAGGATGAGTTCGCTCATCGACGTCCCTTTTAGTCAATAGCTGGTGGCCCGTTATGTATTGGCTTATACCTCTGACGTGCTAGTGGTTAAATCCACAGCCATAGTATTGACGAGTCTTTAGAGTCCACCACACTTTCAGTTACTCAGCTTTCGGGCGAAACGCTGTAGAGGCCGTATGGAGATATGGCAGGGTCCGATCAGATACGTGCGGTATTGCACGGATCAGGATCGGACGGTTTGTACTAGTAGCCGTATGGTTATATGGCAGGGTTTGATCAGATACGTGCGGTATTGCACGGATCAGGATCGAACGGATTTAACTAGCCGGCTTTGGCTTAAGCTGGTCTTAGTTTAGTACAGTGTAGATTTTGTCTCATTGCATTTGTATCCGGACGGAATACAGATGCGGGTGTGTATGCACAGTATTGGGGTTTTCCTGTAATTTATTACGGGACCAGTTTTCTGGAGTTGCCAGTTTGCATTCCGTTCCGGCCGGTTTTCCTTTGTTCTTTCCCGGCCGGACTTTTTCGATGGAGGGGGTTATTTGCAGTTTTGCAAATAACACTTTGTGGGGGGGTTTCTTGCAATTGTATTGATTATGATGGCTTTCATATCTTGCACCATTGACTTGCTTTTTATTGTGATTGAAAGGGTATGGGTTGAATAGTAGAACAAGCATGGTTCATGTTTGTTTGTGGTCACCTCTTCACTTCTCCTACACTCACCTCCCTTCTAGCTTCATATGGTTTTTTCTCCACCCTTTATTCTCATTTTGATGATAAGTCTTTCATGGTTATGAGAAGAAGAAGAGAGAGCTTCATTAATGAGAGTTTTCTTTCTTGATCTAGTTTTCATGCTAGAAAAATGCAAGCACCATTTTTCTAATCCTTGTTTCCTCCATCATCCTCATTGGCAACAACATAACCCCAAAGAGACAAGCATCTTCTACACTACATTCTACAGCATATCTTGAGCATGTCGAGTTGCCGGCTTCATGCTCGAGTTGCCTCGGTATTGAGGCGGGAGCCCGTAAAAGACGAAGGCGATGTGGTGCCCTTTCCGGCGAGGAGGCGACGAGGAGGAGAAGGACGGAGATCCCGCGAGGAGATCGGAGTGGAGATGAAGACCGGAGGACTTGGATCGTCGGTATACATCTCTTCCCTTTCTTATTAGTAGCGTAGACTAGTTAATGGTTCGATCCGGAGTTTAGTGCGCGGTGGTGCCGGTTTGCAAAGTCCGCAAAATTTAAGTTTATCACCGTTTCCGCATTCCGGCGTCGGATTGACGGCCGGGGCGCCGCCGTGCACTTACATTGGTATCAGAGCCTCGCCATTAACTTAGTCTAGCTTTGTGTAATGTGTTTTTCAGTTCCGATCGATCGAAATGTCCAAAAACCCGTATTTGCCCACGACAGTTTCTGTTGAAATTTTTTGGTCTCGAAAAATTTTTCAGGTTGTAAAATATTGATGTACTGGAAAATCTAAGAGTTCTGTAAACATTTGACGAAGTAACTCCACAGTTGGAGCGCGGAACCGCCGCGAAAACCCCCTTTGTGCGGCCCTTCCGCCGCGCACTATTCACATCACTTCACCATTTTTTTACAGAGGCCTTCTGGGCTTAAAATATGGGCTTTGGAATATTAAAGTTGGGCCAATTGTTTCTGTGAGTGCTACAGTTTTCTTTGGGGCCCACTTGTTAATTGTTTGATCAATCGGAAATTTTTTAAACACATTTTTCACAGTATTTACATTATATCTGCGACCGTGAATGTCACTCGATCGGTAAATCCGGTCTAACTGCTATAGCCCGGTTAGACGGATTTGCGAACGTGACTTTCACGTTGATGTTCTATGTATTTGCTGTGATGTTGCGGATCGGTCGTGGGGGATAGCCTGGATGCAATGCTAGTACAGTTTTGTTGTATTATGTACATTTGATATTGCGGGGCGAGCGTCCGACATGTGGACTGCCGTCACTGCCTGACTGTATTATTATTTTGGGGCACGACCTGGTTGCGGTCGATGTACCCGGTGTATGTATATTTTACTTTCTGTACTAGGATTGCCCCGCGGAGGGGTGCACGGATAGCCGGGTTCTGGAGGGCAACAAGCCCGCATCTCATGGCATTGAGACGGAGGGGCTTCACTCTAGGATTGGCGGGCTATTCGCCGCACTCGTAGGGGGTACAGGTTGACCCAGGAGGGGTGCCCAAGTTGCCGGATTCCGTGAAGTGCTGGGTGGTCCATTCACGGCGCTGAAGGAGGCTGCCTCGCTTCAGGTTTTGGCGGGTGACTTGCCGCGCCCGTAGGGGTCTAGGATTTCATTGCACAGGCTATCCACACGACCAGGGGAACGTCGGGTTTCAGCGGCTCTGTGAAACCCGGGGATCCCAGATATCTGTATTGTTTCTGTGATGCTGTTCCTTTTCTGTGATGTTGCATTTTATTCACGCCTTGAGCGAATATAATATATTGGTATATATATTAGTAGATGTTGTATATGTTTTGCATCCGCGCTAGTCCAGTCCCCGCTCTGTCGTTAGTAAGCTAACCTAACGGGTAATGACGGGACCCAGTGGCGAATGCGGATGGCATATACGTACATCAGTATATTTTCGTTCTTTTTGGTGTGATCAATTGATGGGACTGCATTGATTCGGATCAATGCAAGTTAAAAACAAACCTAATCTGATGTTGTTGGAACACTTTTCAAAAAGCTGTTATTGCAAGGACGTTTACTTTTGTTTTGCATCGTGGTATTCATTGGAATATCCTGCTCCTCAGTCGACGAGGCAAGGGCCGAGATCCCTTCACCGGGAGTGACCCCTTGGACAAAAAGTTTGCGTCAGGGCAATGACTTCACTATAGCCGATTACTTTTGCTTTGCACCGTGGTATTCAGTTAGAATATCCTGCACCCCATTCTACGGGGAAAGAGCCGAGATCCCTTCACCGGGAGTGACCTCTTTAGCAACGGTTTTCGTCACTATATTTTCAAAAAGCTATCCGTTCCTTCAGCGATATCAAGTTCATTACGTTAAAGGTTTTCGCCAGAAACCATTCGTAGCCCTCCGTCATTTCAGTTAAATATTCGGTAGTATTCAAGCTATGTATTTTGACCTCACGCCAAGGCATAGTGATTGGTAGTTGCCGGGTATTTATCTGTTGCATAGATAGATGCGTTGGTTTGGGACAGTCGTACTACTATTTTGGCCTACGTCAAGGGTATGTACGGGTGGGTTCAGATTAACCTGGATAATGACGGGCAGAACTTGACATGTGACTTATGATATTTTGACCTCACGCCAAGGTCATAAGAGCATGGGGCAGAAATCACATCGGGAGTTTCAAAAGTACTGAAACTTGCCAGATATGCGCATACCTTCTGGAGTGTGTTGACGTGAGCGGATTCCGTCACGTTATCATGCGATGATAGTTGGATCCCGATTCCCACTGATGAGTTGGTTTACTCCTCGGGTGACCCCGACTAATTCTTCTTTCAGGTTTGGAGGAGAATTTGAGGTACAGTGGGAGGATTCCAGATTAGATAAATTGGTAACCATTCTGATCTAGGTTAGAGTGCACGCTGAGTGTTTCTTTTCTCTCTCTCTTTGGCAGCGACCATTGACCCGACCCTAAGACTATGACTCAGTGACCAAGTTGACCGAACCTTCTTAAACACTGGCTTTTGGATTGTCAGAGTTGCAGACCTCATTGCCACTCCTACTTTTACCCTTTTCTCCAGGACACCCCGTATTACTACGAACGTCCACTTCCATTGGACAAAACCATCGTATGGTTAGATACGAACTCGAAGGAATTCGAGGATGGTTTCCGGTTCTGGAGAAAACAAATAGGATTATTCAGTTGTCTTTTCTTTTCACCTTCTCTCAGGTTGCGAGTACTCCTTGGTTTAGGAGTAGTACACCTATTACGCAAATTGGATAGTCTTCTTCCAAACCATAGGCTGGTGCCGACCGGTAGGGAATGAAGAAAACCAGTTAGCCTAAACGGTGTACAGAAGGTATTAAGTTCAGACAAAACAAGGGATTAGTAAGAGGGAAAAGTAAATTGCGACTGCTATTCACGACCGAACCAAGTATTTCTTCGCCAATCCTAAATCACCTTTGTATTTCTCCAGGACACTCCGTATCACTACGAAGATCCCATTTTATTGGATAATCCATCGTATGGTTATATACGAACTCGAATGGAACTTGTTCCAGTTCGGGGATGGATTCTGGTCCAGGAGAAATAGGAATAAAGTACATTCAGGTGTCTTTTATCTTCACCTTCTCTCGCGTTGCGAGTGCTCCTAGGATTAGGACAGTACACCCTTTATGCTTATTGGATAGTCCTCTTCCAAACCATAGGCTGGTACCGAACGGTAGGGAAGGAAGAAAACCAATTGGCCTAAAGGGGTGTACAGAAGGTAATGACTAAAGACGTATAAAGGGATTTGGAGAGGTGGCAAAGAACTATACGGTTACAGTCGTGAATCTGGAAGAGGCATTACTAGGAATACCAGGATACCCCAACGAAACATTTCAATGTTTCAGTTTCACTGTGTACTATTAAAAGAAAACTGATTTCCCAATTAGACACTTACTCCAGGGTATGTATTTACCAGGTATGATTCTCACATCTGTATGGTTTTACAGATGATGAGTGGGAGTAGGTTATTGGGAATTGGGTGATTATCCTCATTATATCGGGATTCGTTGTAATCGGTGATATTTGAGGAAATCACCTGGCCTGTTTGCCGGTCGGCAAATATTTGGTTTTGAATATCCGCTGTTATGCACCAATTTCAAATTGATATATCTGTACGTCTATTTTCATAGAGTGAGATATACCTTTCTGAAATTATGTCTACGACATTTACCTATATCAGTGGATGGTTAGGTAAGGAGCATTAAACAGCGGTGTAATTCTTCTTAACCATAAGTACAGTTTTCAACCTACGGCACACAGTGAATGAGTTATCAGACTCAAGGGACTTATACAGAGTATTGTATGTTGTCCAGGGTCCATCAGGACAAAGGGGTTGGTCCTCGTACTATATTCGGTTTACTTATGACTTCTCTAGTTTTTAGACAAGTGTTTCGTGGAAACACAGGGTCCGAATTTTGAGAAGTTATAGGTATTTGAATAGAGTAGAGAACCAGGTATAGCAAGTATCGGGATTCTTCAAAGAGATCGAAGATGTAGGTACTTGTATATGGTATTCAGTTGATAGTAATGATTAAGAGATCTTGCTTCCCTTTCAGGTTACTCATAATTGGAAGTATTCCTAAGTTGAGTAACGCTGATCGGCCTCCTTCCATTTAGTTGGCATGCACTGGGGACAGCTGCATGATTTGAATCTGGTTCAATTAAATCAGTGCCTCTGTTTCTATATTGGATATAGAACAGTTCATATCTTAACGATGTTAAGGTACGGGGAGTTGTCCGGTTTATGATTAAAACCAGACACTGGACAACTCAAGGCACGTTTCTGTAATGGCTGTTTGTGGGTTGACCCAGGCTATGACGAGGGTTGATTTTCTACCATCTGGATGAACAATAGCGATATTGTTCTAGACTCGCCACAGTTTTATTAAAAATGGACTTTTTCAGAAAACAGTAGTGGGAGTATGGTAGAACTGGAAGTGATTCCAGAACCACAAACGATTACTGAAGATTTGATAAGGAACCTAAAGATTCAATCTGGATTGACATTCCATTGGCCACTCCGCAGATAAGGTGGGTAACTTCAGGCACCCGAGAGGTACTACGGTAGCCTCAAGGACGGTGACAGGGAAGTTCTTGTTTACCCACAATTGCCATTGCTGTTGTTCCAGGTTACGAGACCCGGCGGGAGGATGAGTATAGCGTCGTTCTAAACCAGTTTTAGAAATGTACGTCTATATGACTCTGCCAGAGGGTTGTCGTAGTCAGTGGGAGCAGCGGAAGCATTGGTGGACAGGTTGCTTATGTCTATTTATAGACTAGAGCAGAAGTAGCCGAGATAGATCATCTATTTCTGACGTGACAGTCATGGGTTTGACTTCATCAGAATAGGGGGTGGATCTGTTGAGAAGGTAGTAGGGTGTGATGTCATGGTATCTGGATGACATACACAGAATAGGAAAAGAAACTCCTACACTACGATCGGTTATACTTTGGTCGTCACACGGTTGTTTCTCCACAAAGGAAATGGATTTTATATCAGACATACTGGTTACTAGATCTATGGTTTTAGATCTAGATTTGGGTGGTTTCCCAATCAGGGTACTTGATAGCATTCTAAGAGTATTTAGGATGGACGACTCCTGGCACGGTAGTGTACCTGCAGGTAATGGAGTCACCCTCTCCAAAGGTGTCTTACAGACTAAAGGGGAGAGGGACGGGCATGATTGGCAGATCACTTGCTCAGGCAATTGAGTCAATCGTGAGATGTCAAGTACCACACCAGATGTTGTTCTTGCGGTAGGTGCAATAAGTTGATATTGATTCAATCCTGGAGAAACAGTCGGAAGCAGTTTTAGAACATAACAGAATGTTCTAGGGAGATGATAACGACAGCCTCATTCAGGAGACAGTTATCATTCCAGGCTTCCAAGGTGACATGGACGACAAGGAGGCTGTCAGAGTTATAGTTTTCCCTCTGACAAGGGGCAGTATTTTGGACAGGTGTTCCAAGGCAGTACTGAGGGAGGCATGGCGCAGGATACTGATTAAGTTCAGTTGACGATACAGTCTAAGAATTTTGGATTTGGAGTTCATTTATGAGCTACGTCCCATCAGACATCCAGACATATTCTAAGACTGATTTTGCTCATTTCGGGAGATGGCTTTCTCCGCGAACTTGAGATATAGAGAGACATAGAAAGAAACAACTAAGCGGATCCACTCACTGAGGCTATTCCTCGAACGCAATAGTTCCGCAAACGAGCTTTGTGAGACTGACTAGTAGAGGAGTTGGATGTTCGGTATCACACGGGCTGTGAGTATGCGACATCGCAATAATTAGCCTTGAGTGCAAGTGGGAGATTGTTGGAGATAGTGCCCTCAGAGTCAATTATTAGGTCACAGGTACGTGATTGTAATGATTGAGGGAGGACCTATCCCGGTAGGACAGTCTTACTCGAGATGATAGTATGCTATCTGGTTTACCTTTATCATCGTGTACTGCTTTAGGTGACATGACACGTCGCTATTACACGTTGATAGAGCCCCTAGGATTCTTGCTTGACCACCAGCAGTATGAGGGCGATCATATAAGTGGGAGCTGGGGGTCTACAAGCATATCCTTAAAAGGTCCCTAGTCGTGGGAGTTTCGAGACCGGGCATCGATACTCTATTAGTAGACTAGTGTATACAGTCGAGACCCCGACGAGGGGCGGTGGCCGGTCTCACAAGCCACTGGTGTCAGTTGGATCACCTAAGATGTATACAGGTGCTCATTGGGTTATGAGTACACCGGACAGGACTCGCCGGGAACATGCTAGTTGGTCATATACCAGACGTCAGATGGCAGTTCCCTGGTGACATGTGTGCAGGTTAGTTCATCGACCTGGGGATCGTCATTTGTCTCGTGTGAGTTCCCACTGTACTTTGATTACTACCCTACCACGGCTCAAAGGAGTCGTGCAAACAGGTTTTAGTTGGGTACAGTCCCGAGCCACATGGAGGCAGTGAGCGTATCTTCAGGGGTTCGTCTCTCCCGGTATTGGGGGTGAGGTCGTGCTGTGTCTAGGAGAGCCATTACACAAAGTCCTTGGCCAAGGCAAGGAGATTTACTGGTAGGTATTCCAGTAGTATCTCAGGGTGTTCTGGGCTACACTCCGACACGACTTGTACCGCTTTTGGGGGTCTGACTTTTACCAACCCCCTAGGCCCGCCATGCGATACTCATAGACGAACGGACCGGACTGCACGGATATTGTCACTGACAGGCTCAGTAGGGTGTCAGGATGAGTTCGCTCATCGACGTCCCTTTTAGTCAATAGCTGGTGGCCCGTTATGTATTGGCTTATACCTCTGACGTGCTAGTGGTTAAATCCACAGCCATAGTATTGACGAGTCTTTAGAGTCCACCACACTTTCAGTTACTCAGCTTTCGGGCGAAACGCTGTAGAGGCCGTATGGAGATATGGCAGGGTCCGATCAGATACGTGCGGTATTGCACGGATCAGGATCGGACGGTTTGTACTAGTAGCCGTATGGTTATATGGCAGGGTTTGATCAGATACGTGCGGTATTGCACGGATCAGGATCGAACGGATTTAACTAGCCGGCTTTGGCTTAAGCTGGTCTTAGTTTAGTACAGTGTAGATTTTGTCTCATTGCATTTGTATCCGGACGGAATACAGATGCGGGTGTGTATGCACAGTATTGGGGTTTTCCTGTAATTTATTACGGGACCAGTTTTCTGGAGTTGCCAGTTTGCATTCCGTTCCGGCCGGTTTTCCTTTGTTCTTTCCCGGCCGGACTTTTTCGATGGAGGGGGTTATTTGCAGTTTTGCAAATAACACTTTGTGGGGGGGTTTCTTGCAATTGTATTGATTATGATGGCTTTCATATCTTGCACCATTGACTTGCTTTTTATTGTGATTGAAAGGGTATGGGTTGAATAGTAGAACAAGCATGGTTCATGTTTGTTTGTGGTCACCTCTTCACTTCTCCTACACTCACCTCCCTTCTAGCTTCATATGGTTTTTTCTCCACCCTTTATTCTCATTTTGATGATAAGTCTTTCATGGTTATGAGAAGAAGAAGAGAGAGCTTCATTAATGAGAGTTTTCTTTCTTGATCTAGTTTTCATGCTAGAAAAATGCAAGCACCATTTTTCTAATCCTTGTTTCCTCCATCATCCTCATTGGCAACAACATAACCCCAAAGAGACAAGCATCTTCTACACTACATTCTACAGCATATCTTGAGCATGTCGAGTTGCCGGCTTCATGCTCGAGTTGCCTCGGTATTGAGGCGGGAGCCCGTAAAAGACGAAGGCGATGTGGTGCCCTTTCCGGCGAGGAGGCGACGAGGAGGAGAAGGACGGAGATCCCGCGAGGAGATCGGAGTGGAGATGAAGACCGGAGGACTTGGATCGTCGGTATACATCTCTTCCCTTTCTTATTAGTAGCGTAGACTAGTTAATGGTTCGATCCGGAGTTTAGTGCGCGGTGGTGCCGGTTTGCAAAGTCCGCAAAATTTAAGTTTATCACCGTTTCCGCATTCCGGCGTCGGATTGACGGCCGGGGCGCCGCCGTGCACTTACACAATGAAACCGAATATGAAGCTATGGTAGCAGGCCTCGAGATCGCCATTGATATGGTAATTGAAAACCTCCTCATATACGGAGATTCTCAACTTGTCATTAGTCAAGTAAACGACGACTACCAGACGTGCAAGCCAGAACTGGTGAAGTACGGCGAAAAGGTGCAACAACTGTTGATCCAAATTCCTTCCTACACTTTGGAAAACATACCGCGTGTAGAGAATAGCAAGGCGGACGCGTTAGCCGAGCTCGCTAAGGAACTGGCTGATAAGAACCTCGATGACGTCAGAATCGTGGTACAAAGCCGTCGGGTGCTTGCCCCGGCAGAAATATCTCCGGAATCATCCGAAGAAATGGGAGCGACTGAGCAGACGACCCTGCAAATAAAAGAACGGGAAAAGCCTGAGGATTGGAGAGAAGTCTTTATAGACTACTTCAAATACCGTCGAACGCCCGAAGATGCGTCCTCAAGACATCAGCTTATGAAACGAGCTCTGTCTTTCGCCTTCGTCAATGATACTCTGTACAAGAGGTCGTTTGATTCTCTATGGTTGAGATGTCTGGGACCTGAAGAGGCAAAAAGAGTCGTTCAGGAAGTTCATAACGGACTCTGCGGTTCTCACCAAGCAGGCCCGAAGATGAAGTTGAAGATAAAACGGATGGGTTACTATTGGCCCACGATGATTCAGGACTGCCTTGAATATGCGAAGCAATGTCACTCATGCCAGATTCATGGGGACTTTATCCATCAGCACCCAAATCCTCTACATCCAACAGTGGCCAGCTGGCCGTTCGAAATGTGGGGGACTGACGTAATCGACCCCATCGAACCAGCATCGTCCAGGGGACATCGATTCATCTTGGCGACGACTGACTACTTCTCCAAATGGGCAGAAGAAATACCGCTGAGGGAAGTGAAGACGGAGAATATCCTCAATTTCTTCAAGACGCACGTCATTTATCGGTTTGGAACTCCGCGACGGATCATCTCCGATAACGGGCCAGCCTACAGAAGCCACAAGATCAGCCGATTCGCGCAACAACACAACATAGACTGGAGATATTCCTCAGTTTATAATCCCCAAGCTAACGGTCTAGCTGAGGCTTTCAACAAGACCTTGACGAAGATCGTGAAGAAGACGGTGTCCCGAAATAAGAAGGACTGGCACGAGAGACTGTAAGAAGCTCTCTGGGCGTATCGAACTACGTTCAAAACGGCCACGAACACAACGCCGTACGTGTTGGTATTCGGCATAGAAGCAGTACTCCCCCTCAAAATAGAATTACCCTCTCTACGAATGGCGGTCCACTACGAGCTGACGGACGAAGAAAATGCTCACCTTCGGCTTGAGGAGCTTGATGCCCTTTGTCACGCCCCGCTTCCCAGAGTACGCAAGATTGGGCACGTGACACAGCCAGCCATGCTACCTGTGGGTAGGAAGTATCCATCCACAGTCACATTACGGCTGTAGAGATATCCAGAACAAGATAAAACTATCTAACACATGTCCATAATCCAGAATAACAAGAGTCAATGATAAATAAATACGGAAGCAAATGATCCAATACAATAATAGAAAGTATGTCCCATAATGCGGGCTCACATCTGGAAATAAAATGCAGGAAATAAACTAACCACTACAGAACTCACAACTCAGCCTGTTGGCCGAAGTACTCCTGCTCGGACAGCGACAGTGGTAATGAATCTGGGCCATGCAAAACCCAGACGTCAGCGCGTCATGTCAACCAATAATATAATGTGAACAATGTAATAGGCCATGCAGAAATAAACATGAATGAAGCAATAGTATGAAACAAGCAGTGCAGGGTAGTGTGCAGTGGGTAACTAAACTGTTTTATCGGGTCTTCTATTCTAAAGTCTTTGAAATCAATTCGAGTAATCCTCCATATAACTCAAAGGATATGTCCCGTTACCCCCCGGGACCACGGATCAGGAAGATGGGAACCAATAGTGGTTCTGTCCCGTTGCCCCCCGGGACCACGGATCAGGAAAATGTAAGAGTCACGAATGGCTCTGTCCCGTTACCCCCCGGGACCACGGATCAAGTAATACCCTTTCAAGTTACACTTTAGATTACCCTTTTGATTTCCCCATACCCCCAGGTTATATGTGTCAGGTCAGGTATTCAGTGGTCAAGAACTAATGCCAACACAAGTTCAGGTAACAGTAGGTTTGTCTGGATAGACAACAAGCTTGGTCCATGAGGACTCCATGTCAGGTTTGTTGGCATTAGGCATGGGATCAGATAACAGGTCAGGTCATGGTACATCAGGTCAAGTCGATAGTAAAGGGTACCATGTCAGGTGCATCGGTATATATATATCATGTGTAGCAAGGTCAGGTCAAGATGTAACAAAATCGAGGGTGTGCTCACAACAGGTATATAATCGAACAAGGATTAACAGCAGGAAATAAGCAATAAATTAAACAACAATAAGCAGTTCATTTAATCATAATAGTGCATTAACATAGTGCAGTCGTATTATCATATTAACAGGTTTTGAGCACCCCTTGCGGTGCAATAGATCACATGATGATGCAATACCGTTATATCAATATCAAAAATGTAATAGGACTACATGTGTAGAGGCTATCATCCTTTAAACGGTAAAATGTGATTAACGGGTAAACTTCGTTATTAGGGTTAAAGTGGCAAACTGAAATTTTAGGTTAACTGTAAAATGATATATGTCATATTGCGACCAAATGAGAAAAATAACTATTCCGGGTTAAGTTTTGCAGGTTTAACGAGTCAAAACATATATAATTGTATAGTATAGCATGTAGCAAGTGATACTTGCCTCGGCGGGTCGCGAACCGGGAAAAACGGAACGTAACGTCGGCGAGGAAACACGCGACGGACGCACGGTTCACGGATTGAACCCAAACAACGAACAATGGGACCACGCGGACCGGGGTACCTCGCTGGAACATCGGATCAAGTCGTCGGCACGGCCGGATTCCGGCGAGATGCAAAAATAGCGACAATCAAGACTTTGCAACAAGAATAGAAAGAAACAAAGAGGAAGGGAAGTAGGATGGAGCAGGGACTGCTCACGAGGATCTGTGGGACGGTTGGTGATCGCCGACCACGGCGATGGAGCTCCGGCGGGGTACCTGCAGCGACGGCGGAAATTTCCAGATTCAAGAAATCTTAACCAGAGAAGGAAGAAGAAGAAAGGAGAAGATGGAGGATGAGAAGCTCACCGAGGGGGTGCTAGCGAGGCCGGGGCGGATCGAGATCGCCGGCGGCGATCCGACAAGGTGCAGGCGGTGTGCAGGTGGCGTGTAGGCGGTGTGCAGGTGCTCGGGAAAGAGGGAAGATGGGGAAGAAGGTGCAGGCTGCGACGAGGGCGAAGAGGCGAGGGTGATGGTGGTGGTGGCGTCGACGTTGGGGCTGCGGCGGCGACGGACACGGTGGCTAGGGTTAGGGTTGCGATGGGTTTTCCTCGCGTGGGTTCTGGGAAATTTATGGGAAGGGAGGATATATATAGGGGATAGAGAGAGAGAGGGTTAGAGAGAGAGAGAGATAGGGAAAATTAGAGAGAGAGTTTGAGAGAGAAAGAGATAGAGAGAGACGTTAGAGGGAGAGAGAGAAAGGTAGTTAGAGAGAGAGAGAGACACTTGAGGAGGGGCCCACGGGGGTTAAACCCTCTGTGATTGGCCAGAGATTTCTTTAACAGAAATCAAAAAAGGATTTCAAAGATCACAGTGAAAAGATTTTGAATAGAAAATATATAGTAACAGTAGGATTATAATATAAACGAAATTTTATATGGTTATAATATAGTTTTGAATATTTTATTGATTTGGAAATTTGGCGCTAAATGAAACATTTCCAAATCGCGCCCGGGTTGGGTCCAAAAATTCGAAATTCAAATAATAGGATTTTAAGCGGGTTCCAAATTTTAAAATGAAGTGTTTTAGGATTAAAAAGCATGCCCCCAAGTCGGACACTTGCACGCGCGCGTAGCCGTCCAAACTCGCCCGTTTCACCGAACGGGATGAAAACTCGACGCGCGGATGCTACCACGCGGCTAAGGGTGACGAGTAGGCCAATATAGCTATTTTTAATTTTACTTTAGGTGTTAAAATTTGTTATCTGCAGAAATGACTTAGCCAGTTAAAATTTTACAGTAAGACCCAAACAAGCAAGATAAATGAAATGAGCAATATCTAACACTCAACCAGTAACAGAAATGGTAGTATTGGGCTCGTGTGTTACATCATACCCAACTACAAAAAGAATTTCGTCCTCGAAATTCCAAGAATACAAGATAGAAAACTACAGGAAAAGGTGAGGAAACTTCTGCCGGATCTCGTCTTCTCGCTCCCACGTAGATTCTCCATGCGATCGATTACCCCAAGAAACTAGCACAAGGGGGATAACCTTGTTCTTAAGAACCTTTTCCCTACGATCCATGATTTCAACCGGTCGCTCCTCAAAAGTTAGGTCCTCCCGTACAGTTAACTCCGAATGATCCAAGACGTGTGTTTCATCTCGAACATACCTTCGTAGTTGAGATACATGAAACACATCGTGCACACCTGCCAAGGACTGCGGTAACGCCAAACGGTACGCTACCTCTCCAACGCGCTCCAATATCTCGAAGGGTCCAACGAATCGGGGACTAAGCTTCCCTCGACTCCCAAAATGAATCACTCCTCTAGTCGGTGATATCTTCAAGAATACCAAATCACCCACGGCGAACTCTAGAGGTCTTCTTGACGTGTCAGCCCAACTTTTCTGTCTGTCTTGAGCTGCCTTCATATGCTTCCTGATTGTATTCACCTTCTCAACTGTCTGTACCACCAAATCTGGTCCCAATAATCTTCGTTCACCAACATCATCCCAACAAACAGGTGAACGGCACTTACGACCATACAAAGCTTCAAACGGAGCCATCTGGATAGTTGCTTGGAAACTATTGTTGTAAGAAAACTCCACCAAGTGTAGATGATCCTCCCATGAACCCTTGAAGTCCAACATGCATGCTCTCAACATGTCTTCAAGAGTTTGGATCGTTCTCTCCGACTGACCATCAGTTTGAGGATGATAAGCTGTGCTAAACTTCAATCGAGTCCCCAAACTTTCCTGTAAACTCCTCCAGAAGTGTGATAAGAACCGAGTGTCCCGATCGGACACGATGCTCACTGGTACGCCATGCAATCTTACAATCTCCTGCATGTACCGTTCTGCCAAAGTCTCCGTTGATTGACCAACCCAGAAAGGGATAAAGTGAGCTGCCTTGGTCAACCGATCCACAATCACCCATACTGCATTGTTGCCCTTTGGACTCCGCGGTAAAGCCGTCACGAAATCCATGTTTATATGTTCCCACTTCCACTGAGGAATCGGAAGTGGTTGCAACAAACCAGCAACCCTTTGGTGTTCAGTCTTGACTTGCTGACATACCAAGCACTTAGCCACGAAGCGAGCAATCTCCCGTTTCATGCCTTCCCACCAGAAATGCTGTCGAATATCTCGGTACATCTTTGTACCTCCTGGATGTACAGAGTAAGCTGAACTGTGTGCCTCCTTCATAAGCTCTTCACGCACATCCCCCTTTGGCACACACACACGGCTACCATACCTCAACGAACCATCTTCGTGGACCAGTAAATCTGTCCGTAGTCCGGCTTCAACCTGCTCTCGAAACTTTTGCAGTCTAGGATCCTGCGATTGTGCCGCTTTAATCTTCTCAACTAAGGACGACTGTACTTGCAACTGCATCAACTGTCCCGTAGAATGTGGTAGCACAACCTCCAAGTCAAATCTTCGAAAATCCGCAATGATCTCCCTCTGCGTAGTCAATACCTGAATCGCTGGTAACCGACTAAGCGCATCCGGCACGACGTTAACTTTTCCCGGATGGTACTTAAGATCAAGGTCGTAGTCGGCCATCAGCTCCAACCATCTACGTTGCCTCATGTTCAACTCCTTCTGAGTGAACACATACTTCAAACTCTTGTGATCTGTAAAAACTTCGACTTTCTCACCCAAAAGGTAGTGTCTCCAAATCTTAAAGGCAAAGATCACAGCCGCAAGCTCCAAGTCATGAGTCGGGTAATTCTTCTCATGGGTCTTTAATTGTCTCGATGCATACGCTACAACCTTCCCATTCTGCATCAAAACACATCCCAATCCTTTTCCAGATGCATCGCTGTGAATCACCAGTCCTCCGGAATTGTCTGGTACGGTCAGGATAGGGGCGGTTATCAACTTCTGCTTCAACGTCTCGAAAGCCAATGCACATTTATCCGTCCATACAAAAGGTACTTCCTTGCGCGTAAGCTTGGTCAACGGTTCTGCCAAACGAGCGAAGTTCTCCACAAATCTCCTGTAGTATCCGGCTAAACCAAGGAAACTTCTTACCTCAGCCACATTTCTTGGAATAGTCCAATCTCGAACTGCTGCAATCTTTTCGGGATCGACGGCGATTCCATCGCCCGACATAACATGCCCCAGAAACTTCACTTCTTCCAGCCAAAATTCTCACTTACTCATCTTCGCATACAATTTCTCCTTTCTCAATGTCTGCAGTGCGATCTTCAAATGCTCAGCATGCTCCTCCGAACTCTTCGAGTAAACCAGAATATCGTCAATGAATACCACAATAAACTGGTCCAAGAATGGTGAAAAGATTCGGTTCATCAAATCCATGAATATTGCCGGCGCATTCGTTACTCCGAAGGGCATCACTAGATACTCGAAATGTCCATACCGAGTTCGAAACGCCGTCTTGCAAATATCTTCTGCTTTCACTCGGACCTGATGATATCCGGATCGCCAATCCAGTTTCGAGAATACCCTCGCGCCATTAAGCTGCTCAAAAAGTTCTCCAATGCGAGGGATCGGGTACTTGTTCTTAATAGTCACCCGGTTTAATTCTCTATAATCGATGCACATCCTTCTCGTGCCATCCTTCTTCTTTACTAGAAGAACTGGAGCTCCCCAAGGCGAGTTGCTGCTTCGAATCCAACCCTTCTCAAGCAATTCACCAACTTGCTTCTTAACTTCTTCCAATTCCACTGGTGCCATTGGATAATAAGCTTTAGATACTGGCGCTGCACCAGGAATAAGGTCAATCGCGAACTCCACGTCTCGCTTCGGCGGTAAGCCCGATATATCTTTAAATACGTCCATAAAGTCGCGAACAACTGCCGGCTCTTCATTACTATCAACTTCCATAGCTGCAAGAACACTGTTTGTCGGCCTAGCCCTAAACTCGACTGGCCCGACAGAACTGCTTCCCCCAGTGAAGGTAAACTCAGGATGTCCGGGAATCTGGAAAATTACCTTCCTTGCCCTACAGTCAATGTGGGCGTGGAAAGTGCCAAGAAAATCCATTCCCAAGACAACTTCATAGCTGCCCGTATCTATTACTAAGAAATCTGCAAAGAGTTTCCGTCCGCACACAACAACTGTACAATCTTTACATTCCCTACCGGATATAATTTTCCCATTCCCAGTGTGTATGTCCCAAAAACTAGACAAGGTCGTGCAGGTAATCGAGTGCGTAGTTATAAATTTGGATGACATAAAACAGTGGGATGCACCGGAATCAAATAATGCCAATGCGGGAAAACCATGAACGAGTAAAGTACCTGAAACCACTTCTCCTGATGCTTTAGCTTCCTCAGCTGTCAAGGTGAAAGCTCGAGCCTGATTAGGTCCCTGAGTCAGCTGTTTCTGCCCTTGGAACGGTCTCTGCGGAGGCTTCTGTATATCATCTCTCGTGCGAAGCTTCGACGGACAGGCACCAACTGCGTGATCGGCCGCTCCATAAACCAAACAAAGTCCCAGCTTCCTTCGACAATCCTTCTGCATATGCCCGGGCAAACGGCAGTAGTCACAAATCGTGCCCTTTCTTCGATCAACGACCACAGGCTTCTTCATTGGTGCTACACCACGTCGATCCACTGGAATACCTCTGCGCCCATGATCTCTGTTATGTACAAATGCGGGCTTCCTGGCCGCAACGGCTGACTGCTGCAGGCTCCCTTTCATTCCCGATAAACTCTGTTGCTCCCGGGCTGCCGTAAGAACTTGTAAGAAAGTGGTCAAACCCAGGGAGACAATCTGCCTCTGGATGTCCACATCCAAACTGCGCATGAACCTTCGCGCCCTGTCTGTCTCGTTGGCGACTAAAGGTCCAGCGAAACGGCTGAGTCTCGTCCACTCCGCTGCATGCACGTCCACGGGTGCTCCATTTTGCCTCAGCCCAATAAATTTCTCTTCCATTTCCTCCCGTGCAGTCCGCGGGAAGAATTTCTCCAGGAAACTCTTAGAAAAATCCGCCCAACTGATCGGCTTGGGCAAGCGGGCCTCCTCCACAAGCCACCACTCTCGGGCGTAATCCACTAGCTGAATGCGCACCACATCAACTCTTTTGTCCTCTGGGATCTGTGCCGCAATCAGCAAGTTCTCAGTGTCAACTAGCTACTGCTCGGCTGGCAACGGCTCCTCCAGACCAGTGAAAGTAGTAGGACCCAAACGTCTGAAATCTGCCACGGTCCCTACCCGGTCAACTGGTTTAGCTCCAGCGTTGTTTACAGACTGTCGAATGGCCTACAAATCCTCCTGAAATGAATCTGCTTGCTGCTGGATCAGCTCGGTATGCCTCTTCTGATTTTCCAACATTCCGCGTATCACTCCCAACATGGCGGCTTCATCCACGCGCCTCTGATACGTCTTGAAATTCTTATCTGCCATATTCCTGAAATCAAAACACCCAACATTAGCATGATGATAGATTCAATATATAAATCAAGGCTAGAACTCTAAGATACTTAAATAGAGTACCGCATTGTAACTATGCCGCGGTATCATAGCCACAATTACTTAACTCCGCCTAAGTCGCCTAAGTCCTAGAGATGACAAGAAATCAGGTTTTCGAGTCGACATGCAAAGTAAGTTTGCACGTCGATATAATCCGGAAGAATATGATTCAAGAATGGTAAAACGGTCAAGGTGGTAGGACATGTTTCCTAAGCACGGGTATTCTGATTCGCGTATTAGGTACAATACCCAACTACAAAAAGAATCAACCCAACTAACCTATGTCTCTGATACCAAAAGAACCGTGTCACGCCCCGCTTCCCAGAGTACGCAAGATTGGGCACGTGACACAGCCAGCCATGCTACCTGTGGGTAGGAAGTATCCATCCACAGTCACATTAGGCTGTAGAGATATCCAGAACAAGATAAAACTATCTAACACATGTCCATAATCCAGAATAACAAGAGTCAATGATAAATAAATGCGGAAGCAAATGATCCAATACAATAATAGAAAGTATGTCCCATAATGCGGGCTCACATCTGGAAATAAAATGCAGGAAATAAACTAACCACTACAGAACTCACAACTCAGCCTGTTGGCCGAAGTACTCCTGCTCGGACAGCGACAGTGGTAATGAATCTGGGCCATGCAAAACCCAGACGTCAGCGCGTCATGTCAACCAATAATATAATGTGAACAATGTAATAGGCCATGCAGAAATAAACATGAATGAAGCAATAGTATGAAACAAGCAGTGCAGGGTAGTGTGCAGTGGGTAACTAAACTGTTTTATCGGGTCTTTTATTCTAAAGTCTTTGAAATCAATTCGAGTAATCCTCCATGTAACTCAAAGGATATGTCCCGTTACCCCCCGGGACCACGGATCAGGAAGATGGGAACCAATAGTGGTTCTGTCCCGTTGCCCCCCGGGACCACGGATCAGGAAAATGTAGGAGTCACGAATGGCTCTGTCCCGTTACCCCCCGGGACCACGGATCAAGTAATACCCTTTCAAGTTACACTTTAGATTACCCTTTTGATTTCCCCATACCCCCAGGTTATATGTGTCAGGTCAGGTATTCAGTGGTCAAGAACTAATGCCAACACAAGTTCAGGTAACAGTAGGTTTGTCTGGATAGACAACAAGCTTGGTCCATGAGGACTCCATGTCAGGTTTGTTGGCATTAGGCATGGGATCAGATAACAGGTCAGGTCATGGTGCATCAGGTCAAGTCGATAGTAAAGGGTACCATGTCAGGTGCATCGGTATATATATATCATGTGTAGCAAGGTCAGGTCAAGATGTAACAAAATCGAGGGTGTGCTCACAACAGGTATATAATCGAACAAGGATTAACAGCAGGAAATAAGCAATAAATTAAACAACAATAAGCAGTTCATTTAATCACAATAGTGCATTAACATAGTGCAGTCGTATTATCATATTAACAGGTTTTGAGCACCCCTTGCGGTGCAATAGATCACATGATGATGCAATACCGTTATATCAATATCAAAAATGTAATAGGACTACATGTGTAGAGGCTATCATCCTTTAAACGGTAAAATGTGATTAACGGGTAAACTTCGTTATTAGGGTTAAAGTGGCAAACTGAAATTTTAGGTTAACTGTAAAATGATATATGTCATATTGCGACCAAATGAGAAAAATAACTATTCCGAGTTAAGTTTTGCAGGTTTAACGAGTCAAAACATATATAATTGTATAGTATAGCATGTAGCAAGTGATACTTGCCTCGGCGGGTCGCGAACCGGGAAAAACGGAACGTAACGTCGGCGAGGAAACACGCGACGGACGCACGGTTCACGGATTGAACCCAAACAACGAACAATGGGACCACGCGGACCGGGGTACCTCACTGGAACGTCGGATCAAGTCGTCGGCACGGCCGGATTCCGGCGAGATGCAAAAATAGCGACAATCAAGACTTTGCAACAAGAATAGAAAGAAACAAAGAGGAAGGGAAGTAGGATGGAGCAGGGACTGCTCACGAGGATCTGTGGGACGGTTGGTGATCGCCGACCACGGCGACGGCTCCGCGGGGTACCTGCAGCGACGGCGGAAATTTCCAGATTCAAGAAATCTTAACCAGAGAAGGAAGAAGAAGAAAGGAGAAGATGGAGGATGAGAAGCTCACCGAGGGGGTGCTAGCGAGGCCGGGGCGGATCGAGATCGCCGGCGGCGATCCGACGAGGTGCAGGCGGTGTGCAGGTGGCGTGTAGGCGGTGTGCAGGTGCTCGGGAAAGAGGGAAGATGGGGAAGAAGGTGCAGGCTGCGACGAGGGCGAAGAGGCGAGGGTGATGGTGGTGGTGGCGTCGACGTTGGGGCTGCGGCGGCGACGGACACGGTGGCTAGGGTTAGGGTTGCGATGGGTTTTCCTCGCATGGGTTCTGGGAAATTTATGAGAAGGGAGGATATATATAGGGGATAGAGAGAGAGAGGGTTAGAGAGAGAGAGAGAGATAGGGAAAATTAGAGAGAGAGTTTGAGAGAGAAAGAGATAGAGAGAGACGTTAGAGGGAGAGAGAGAAAGGTAGTTAGAGAGAGAGAGAGACACTTGAGGAGGGGCCCACGGGGGTTAAACCCTCTGTGATTGGCCAGAGATTTCTTTAACAGAAATCAAAAAAGGATTTCAAAGATCACAGTGAAAAGATTTTGAATAGAAAATATATAGTAACAGTAGGATTATAATATAAACGAAATTTTATATGGTTATAATATAGTTTTGAATATTTTATTGATTTGGAAATTTGGCGCTAAATGAAACATTTCCAAATCGCGCCCGGGTTGGGTCCAAAAATTCGAAATTCAAATAATAGGATTTTAAGCGGGTTCCAAATTTTAAAATGAAGTGTTTTAGGATTAAAAAGCATGCCCCCAAGTCGGACACTTGCACGCGCGCGTAGCCGTCCAAACTCGCCCGTTTCACGAACGGGATGAAAACTCGACGCGCGGACGCTACCACGCTGCTAGGGGTGACGAGTAGGCCAATATAGCTATTTTTAATTTTACTTTAGGTGTTAAAATTTGTTATCTGCAGAAATGACTTAGCCAGTTAAAATTTTACAGTAAGACCCAAACAAGCAAGATAAATGAAATGAGCAATATCTAACACTCAACCAGTAACAGAAATGGCGGTCCACTACGAGCTGACGGACGAAGAAAATGCTCACCTTCGGCTTGAGGAGCTTGATGCCCTTGATGAAATACGGCTCATAGTGCAACAAGATTTGGAGGCTTATAAAGCAAAGATGACGCGCTCATATGAAAGATTGACCCGGCCGAGGACATTCCGCCAAAGCGAACTCGTGCCAGTGGTCAAAAGGCCTATGATCCCCAATCGCGCCAAGCGGGGAAAATTCGAGCCGAACTATGAAGGCCCGTACATAATAGACAAGGTCTACCAGGGTGGAGCCTATCTACTCATGGATATGCACGGTGAAAGGCCTTTCAGGCCAATAAACGGCCGCTTCCTAAAGAAATACTACGCTTAATGAGCCACAGCCTCGATCAATGATAGATGACGACGACTATGTCCGCTCGCTATCTTCCTAAGCCCAAACTCTATAAGTAGTAGCCGGCCTTCTTCTACACCGGACCGAAACGTCCTTAAACTAATGACAGATCCAAACGTCCTTAAACTAATGACGGACCGAAACATCCTTAAACTAATGACGGACCACTATGTCCTAAAACTAGTAGTTGACCGAGATGTCGATAAACTACGGTGGATTGAAACATCACAAAGTCGATGTAAAAAAAATAAAAAATAAAAAAGTTAAAAAAATGAATGATAAAAAACACGGTATGTCCATAAGCAAAATGGGCACGGATGAAAACCCGAAAGGGCTCCGTGAGTAAAAACAGCAGGGCTACCGACGAGTGTTCGTGAAAACCCGAAAGGGCGCGACCTCGTAAAAAAAGAGAGAATAAAAAGAATAAAAAAACGGTACGTCCATAAGCAAAATGGGCACGGATGAAAACCCAAAAGGGCTCCGTGAGTAAAAACAGCAGGACTACCGGCGAGTGTTCGTGAAAACCCGAAAGGACGCAACCTCGTTAAAGGACACTTATATGGTCCTCTCGACCTTGTAAGGAGAAACCACCCGCGTGAGATCCTTACGACTCACAAGGGAGCAACACACTTAGGGATCCCCACGATTCCTAAGGAGAAAATACATTTGCGAGATCCTCACGACTCGTAAGGAGAACTCTCTTATGGGACCCTCACGGCTCATAAGATTTGAAAGTCTTAAGTTACAGAGACCTAAACCTGTGCTTAAGCAACCCCCACAACCTTCGATATTGCCCTACAAGTGGCCCAGCACTGACCCTTGTATACAATCCACGGGCGTGAATAAACATTTCCCTAACCAAGTCCCATCCGTAACTGGGGGTATGTTCACATGGTGAACAACCCTTGTGGGTCCTCTCGATTTACAAGGAGAAAACCCTTTTGTAGGATCCTTACGACTTACAGAGGAACATACACTTAAGAATCCTCATGATTCCTAAGGAGAAAATACACCTACAAGATCCTCACGACTTGTAGGGAGAAATACCTTTGTGAGAGCCCTACGGCTCATGAAGTCAAAAGCCTTAGTCGATAGGACCTTAACCCTGTTCGCTAAGCCACCTTTGTTCAACATCGACAGAGACAAATGATGATTCGCTCCTGGCAATATCCCAGTTGTAGCGGTGCTGATGCCGAAATCGGTGTCTAATTTCAGGTTTACGGCAAAAAGCCAGTAGGCCGCACATGCATACAAAATGTATGCATACAAAACAGCCGAAATGATGAGGCAACTTGCAATAAAAAGCAGCAAGTAAAAATGTATGCATACAAAACAGCCGAAATGATTGGGCAACTCGCAATAAAAAGCAGCGAGTAAAAATAAAATAAACAGCCGAAATGATTGGGCACCGTGAAAAATAACCGAAATGATTGGGCAATCACGACCTTCGCGATATAAAAGCTAAAATGATAGAGCATCGCGGAAATAAAACAATAAAAAAAATATATGAAACTTTTGCCCTACAGTTGAGATCACATCGATCCCTGTATACAATCCAAGGGCACAAACAAAGACGGAACCATACCTTCCCAACAGGCTCCGTCAGAAAGCAAAACCAAATCTCGACGGTTCACCAACAACCTAGAGACAACCATGACATTCGTCTCGATACAGCAGACGCAGTGCCAGCAAACGAAGCGAAGATCAAATTCCTAGCTTCACGGTTTTGACAGTAACTTATATAAAACCTAAAAGACCGCCACAGATCAGTTCAATCCCCAGGGAAACCAGTGTCCCTGGCAAATACCTCAATTCAGGGAAACTAGCGTCCTTGATGAGAGCCTCCTGATTCGCGTCGGCCCGCAGAGAAACTAGCGTCTTTGCAGGAATACATCGATTCGTTTCAACCCCAGGGAAACCAGTGTCCCTGGCAAATACCTCAATTCAGGGAAACTAGCGTCCTTGATGAGAGCCTCCTGATTCGCGTTGGCCCGCAGAGAAACCAGTGTCTCCGCAGGAATACTCCGATTCGTTTCAACCCCGAAGAAACCAGTGTCTTCGGCAAAATCCTTCGACTCAGGGAAACCAGTGTCCTTGACGAGAACTTTTTGATTCACGTCGACCCACAGAGAAACTAGCGTCTTTGCAGGAATACATCGATTCGTTTCAACCCCAGGGAAACCAGTGTCCCTGGAAAATACCTCAATTCAGGGAAACTAGCGTCCTTGATGAGAGCCTCCTGATTCGCGTCGGCCCCCAGAGAAACCAGTGTCTCCGCAGGAATACTCCGATTCGTTTCAACCCCGAGGAAACCAGTGTCCTCGGCAAAATACTTCGACTTAGGGAAACCAGTGTCCTTGACGAGAACATCTTGATTCGCGTCGACCCGCAGAGAAACTAGCGTTTTTGCAGGAATACATCGATTCGTTTCAACCCCAGGGAAACCAGTGTCCCTGGCAAATACCTCAATTTAGGGAAACTAGCGTCCTTGATGAGAGCTTCCTGATTCGCGTCAGCCCGCAGAGAAACCAGTGTCTCCGCAGGAATACTTCGATTCGTTTCAACCCCGAAAAAACCAGTGTCTTCGGCAAAATCCTTCGACTCAGGGAAACCAGTGTCCTTGACGAGAACTTCTTGATTCACGTCGACCCGCAGAGAAACTAGCGTCTTTGCAGGAATACATCGATTCGTTTCAACCCCAGGGAAACCAGTGTCCCTGGCAAATAACTCAATTCAGGGAAACTAGCGTCCTTGATGCGAGCCTCCTGATTCGCGTCGACCCGCAGAGAAACCAGTGTCTCCGCAGGAATACTCCGATTCGTTTCAACCCCGAAGAAACCAGTGTCTTCGGCAAAATCCTTCGACTCAGGGAAACCAGTGTCCTTGACGAGAACTTCTTGATTTGCGTCGACCCGCAGAGAAACTAGCGTCTTTACAGGAATACATCGATTCGTTTCAACCCCAAGGAAACCAGTGTCCTTGGCAAATAACTCAATTCAGGGAAACTAGCGTCCTTGATGCGAGCCTCCTGATTCACGTCGGCCCGCAGAGAAACCAGTGTCTCCGCAGGAATACTCCAATTCGTTTCAACCTCAAGAAAACCAGCGTCCTCGGCAAAATACTTCAACTCAGGGAAATTAATGTCCTTGACGGGAGCTGCTCGATTCGTCTCGACTCGTGAGGAAATTAGTGTCTTCGCGAGAACTTCCCGATTCGTCTCGACTTGCAAGATAAAGTCTTAGGCAGCAGGGATTAAAAAACTTGTTTCCTAAGCACCGGGACCCTGCAAGTCGGCCTAAAACGGTCTCTTGTATACTATTCACGGGTCTCACTCTCCAAAGTATAATCTCGACAAGGAGAAAAACAACCGCTTACGAGTCCTCCCGACTCATAAGAGGGAAAATTCTCTTATAAGATCCTTACGACTTATAAGAGGAAACGCACTTAGGAATCCTCACGATTCCTAAGGAGGAAATACACCTACGAGATCCTCTCGACTCATAGGGAGAAAATTCTTTATGAGACCCTCACGGCTCATGAAATTGAAAAGCCTTAGGTAGCAGACCTGAACCTGCTTCCTGAGCCATCACTACTCCCCAAGATGTTCAAGACAGAATGTTATATATCGCTTACAGGCTATGCTTATTTAAGGATTGTGCCAGTAACAAAGCAGAAAATAGAAGGAAGGAGGCAAAAGAGTTGTCATTCATACTTGGAAAGTTTTTATATCAATAAAGAAATAAACAACAACATTATTAAAATGTTTACAACAGTATAACCTCGGACCCAGGACATGGGTTGAGGAATTCGAAAGTAACCTTATCTAAAACTTTCCAAGCATGGCGAACCATCCTGGTGTGCTTTCTTTCACGAGCACGAGCGTCGGGGTCCCCACTGATGTCCTCCTCCCTCCAATAAGCAGCAAGTATGGCAGACTGTTGGAAGGCCTGGTGTAGGAGATCGACAAGATTGTCTCGCCGTCTCTTCGAGATTAAGCACATCAGGTACACCGAGTGCACCTTATCCTCGACGGCATCCAACGCCCTAAACGGCACACCGGAACAGAATAAGGGAAGCACTTCCCAGATGGCTCCCACGATAAGCTTCAGGAGAGAGGAACGTCGGGGAAGCAATTGACCGTTGTATGCGTCGAAGCGACTCATGATCTCGGCACACTCGGCATTAGTAAATTCTAGATTTTGGGAACGGCCGAATCGGTGGATGTCCATGTAGGAGATAATCTCGTCGAGGTCGTACATGTGGGCGTCCATCACTCCTATAAAAGAAGATCGACAAAAATCAGCAACTCTTAAGAGTTCTGCTATATGATTTAAAAGGAGAAAAGCTCCATTAATGAATCAAGAAATTATAAATGAAATCTTTCAGAGAGCAGAACTCTATTGATGGAATCCTAACAGGGTTCTCTTTAGTTCTCATTAGTTCTCTTTAGATCCTTTTAGAGCAAAGCTCTGCTAAGTGGAACCCTAAATGGGTTTTCTTTAGATCAGGGATCTATCGAGAGCAAGACTCTGTCAATGAAAATTGATTTAATTTAATTGAAATTTTTACCTAAAAAGTGTTTTCTAAAAGAAATTCTAACTCTTGGAGTTCTTGAAGGCAAGAGCAAGGCTCTGAAGTTTTGAAAGTGAAAATCTTAAAAGATGATTATCATCTGTAGAGGACCAAATGTCTTATTTATAGGCATCAAATGCCCTTTCAACTTCCAAGAGTTGCCGCGACGGTTGGAATTCTGCCACCGCTGCGCTCACGTTTGGAGGGCCACGTAAGCGCAACGGTGGGGGGGCATTTGTTTACCCCAATCAGAGCAAAACTCTGTTCAAATTCCAAGACGGGAAAAGAAGCAACGTTTCTGTTTCCCCCAATCAGAGCAAAACTCTATTTTGAAAATTAAAGTGAAAATTAAAATTCAAAAATTGAAGCAATGCTTCAAATTCCTTGCGCTGCGCGCAACGCGCCACGTGTCAAAAGCTGATACGTCAGCATAGCACCCAAGGCAGCGCGCCCAATCAGAGCAAGGCTCTATTTAAAACAAAATTAAAAGAAACAACGCTTCAGATGATCTGCGCTCTGCGCTGCGCGACACGTGGCAGCGCAGTTGCGCTGCGCTCTGCGCTGTGCGACACGTGTCAAGCGCTGGTGCATCTGCGCCAAACAGAATTAAAATTCCAGTAAGATCTTTCTGTTATTGTTAAAACAAGAAAATTTTCTTCTGTAAAACAGAAGCCCTTGGATCAAAAATCCAACGGTGGGGAAAATTCCCCAAATCACTCAGAGAAGGATCTCTTTAACAAATTTAACAAATTAATGGGCACTATATAAAGGCCCCTAGACCCCAATTCAATCGACATCAACATCAAGATCAAAAACAACAGCACAGAGAATAGAGAGAACTCTGAAGAATTTTGAGAAAAAACTCAAGAAGAGAAAAAAGGTAAAAACCTTTATAAAAAAAGAAGAATTTTTTCTGAATAGATCATAGATCTAAGAACAAGATCAATGATTTTCAATAAAAATAAATAAATAATAACAGTGCCTTGTACTTTTTTTATGAACCATTGGTTCTGGAATCTTAAAGATTCTTTTCTTGAATCCAAAATTGGATCAAGTTATTGAAACAGTGCCTTGCACTTGCAAAAACTGCATTGTTGCGCTCCTGGGTTGGCGCAAGCCACCAGAGAGCGCCACGTGTCAGCACCAGAGTAACTTGCGATATGCGCTTTTAAAGATAGAGCATTGCTCTCTGAAATTGGCGCAACTCACCAGAGCGCGCCACGTGTCAGCAGCGCAACAGCGCGGCGCACTGCGCTGTTGCGCTTGTGCTCACCTGAGCGTGACACGTGTCACCTCCATATGCGCTTGCGCTCCATAATTGGCGCAAAGCGCCTGACAGGCCACATGGCCACTGTCTGTTTGATTAATGCACTGCATTATTTACAGAAGGGCCAAGCCCAATTTAAAAAGGCCTAACAGGCCTAATAAAATGCAATGCATTATTTTAAAAAGGGCAGAGCCCAAACAGATGCTCTGCATCATTTATAAAGGGACAGAGCCCAAATCAAAAAGGCCTAGCAGGCCAGAATGAAATGCAGTGCATTATTAAACAGGGGCAAAGCCCTAGCACAAGCCTAATAGGCCAAAGATAAAAACGTTGAATATTCTCAACTGGACTTAGCCCAATCATGGCCGTAAGTCCTCAAATTAAATTGACTGAGCAAGATTGCTCTCTTAAATCAATTTACATCCGGTTCAAGGGTACATCTCCGAACTCCTCTGACACCTATCGTTGTAATCCTTCAACGATGTCGGAGAGGTGACGGGTCCCGACAACCACACATCGATACGGACTGCGGGGTCCTTAAATTCATGGACTTATGCGTCCTTAAACCAAGATACGGACTGTGGGGTCCTGAAACCCACGGACTTATGCGTCCTTAAACTAATAGACTAATGTGTCCTTAAACACAACCATACGGATGGTGGGATCCTTAAACCTATGGATTTATGCATCCTTAAACTAACATCCGTCCCCAAAACGGGAAAAATGGACCGCAATGTCCTTAAACTACCCATGGACCATTATGTCCTTAAACTGGAACAACAGAGCCCCCAAACGCTCTTTTGTCGGATCTAAATGATCCCGTTTAAGTTGATCTTAGCCTCAAACACGGCTAACGTATCCTTAAACATTCAAATAGACTTTAGTCCCAAACCGGACTACATATTCCCTAATCAACTTTGGTTCAAGGGTACATCTTCGAACTCCTCTGACACCTGTTGTTGTAATCCTTCAACGTCGTCAGAGAGGTGACGGGTCCCGACGGCCATACATTAAACGGACCACTACGTCCCTAAACCGGAACAATAGAGCCCATAAATGCTCTTCCGTTAAGTTGATCTTAGTCTCAAATCAGACTAACGTATCCTTAACGAACGTTTAAGTTGATCTTAGCCTCAATATGGCTAACGTATCCTTAAACTAAAACACCAAACCCAAATCTAAGTAAATACGGATTTGGACTAATCCACGTCCTACGGGCGACGGTATAACTTAGTCTCCGTATACAATCCACGGGCATCCACAAACAAAACAAACACACACGACACGAAGTAAAATTTCTGGAGAAGGAGAAAGTGGTTACCGCGATGCGGTAACGTAATTAACTGTAGGGGCTTGCGCCTGCAGGGAAGAGCGTCCCCACAATCAAAAACCCCTCAAGCGAGGGGGAATCTGACGAAGTCTGCCACATCGGCCGCATCCGTCTAAACCTACGATACACGGTGCCATAAATCAACTTGGCATCTTCGGAGAGGTGGACGGATAAAACCAAATAGCATCTGCCCCGAAATTCAGGCTAGACGTTCACCGCGTCTCTGTCGCGTCTTTCGGAGGGGAACAGTGTCCTGAACTCAGAAGAAAGGGCCGCAAGGGCGGACCAGACCACCCCTGTATCCGACCTGCAAGCACAACCTGGCTCACCTCAAAGCCCCCTGAAATTTGGCCTCCTCGGCCTCTCAGCTCACCCCGAGCTGCCCCAGAACCAAGACTCCTTGGCCCTCTCGCTCGTTCCCGAGCCCTCCAGCCGATGCCATCTTCCTCGGTCCTCCGACCGACCAACTCCACCGCTTACAGGCGTAACCGCCGCTCCGCAAATCTCGCCATACGCAGATTCTCCGCCAGCAACATCCCACGTTCCACACCACCACGATCCCCATTAATGGAAGATCCGCTCTTTACGCGGGCGTGACGTCGGGAGCGTAACTGCCGGCGAGATTCTCGCGCCTGCTGCTGCGTGCTGCCGCCACTATATAAACCCCCATCACAGAGGGGTCAAGTAATCCATTTTTAATTCCACTTAGCCGTTGCTTTGCTCGGATCTCGTACTAACTTGATCGTCGGAGGGTCCTCGGTGGTACCAAACCACCCCGGGACTTCTTTGCGGGTACTCGGCGTTAAACTCCTCAAATCACCAATCTCCTCAAAACCCATTGTGACCCGCACGCAACAGGAGATCACCTTCCAAGTCTACCGGGAGATCGACGGAAGACAACATCTGAGGGAGATCCGAAAAGGACTTCCATCAGTTGGCGCTATCTGTGGGAACAACTCCACAAAAAACTAAGTTGGCCTTCCGATCTCCATCCATATGGAGAGCGACCACCCTGAAGATCCAGGTACCAGCAGCCGCCTCCCCCTCACCGGAGGCGCGGATGAACCTCCTCCGGCGACCATCATCAATGCCCTTGCCAGCCGAATAGATCGGCTACAGTCCCTCGTGGAGGCGCTCGTCCGGGTCCAGACGGCCGGGGCAGGGCCCCAGATCGCCGCTCCTCCGCCTCCAGAAGGCTCTGCCCTCGTCAGCACGTCTGACCATTGGCAGGCTACGACCCCTGGCCACAGATCTCACGGGTCGATACTCCCTGAGGCCCGCTGGGCGCCCCACGGCTCTACACCAAGATCCGCTGCCAGAGCGCCTCGCCTCGAGCCTCCTCGCGACCCTTACCCCGCTGAGGAGATGTCGGTTGTTCCCCTCCGAACGGCGGCGCACAGGACTGCGATGTCCTGGCGCTGAGTTTCGGGGCAGATGCTATTTGGTTTTATCCGTCTACCTCTCCGAAGATGCCAAGTTGATTTATGGCACCATGTATCGGAGGTTTAGACGGATGCGGCCGATGTAGCAGACTTCGTCAGATTCCCCCTCAGGGTGAGGGGTTTTTGATTGTGGGGACACTCTTCCCTGCAGGCGCAAGCCCCTGCAGTTAATTACGCTACCGCATCGCGGTAACAACTTTCTCCTTCTCCAGAATTTCACTTCGTGTCGTGTATGTTTGTTTTGTTTGTGGTTGCCCGTGGATTGTATACGGAGACTGAGTAATGCCGTCGCCCGTAGGACGTGGATTAGTCCAAATCCGTATTTACTTAGATTTGGGTTTGGTGTTTTTAGTTTAAGGATACGTTAGTCGCGTTGCGGCTAAGATCAACTTAAACGTTCGTTAAGGATACGTTAGTCAGTCATGTTTGAGACTAAGATCAACTTAACGGGACCGTTTAGGTCTGACAAAAGAGCATTTGGGCTCTATTGTGCCAGTTTAGGGACGTGGTGGTCTATCGCCAGTTTAAGGACGTGGAGGTCCATTGCCAGTTTAGGGACGTGGTGGTCTACGTTTAGTTTAGGGACGTTTCGGTCCGATATTAGTTTAGGGACGTTTCGGTCCACGAGTTTAGGGACCCCGCAGTCCATATGGGTTTGTGGTCGTTGGGACCCGTCACCTCTTTGACGTCGTTGAGGAATTACAACGACGGATGTCAAAGGAGTTCGGAGATGTACCCTCGAACCGGATGTAAATTGATTTAGAAGAGCAATTTTGCTCAGTCAATTTAATTTAAGGACTTATGGCCAAAATTGGGCTAAGTCCAGTTGAAATGTCCAACATTTTATTTGCTTTTGCATTGCATTTCTTTGTTTTTATTTTTATTTTTATTTGGGCCTTGCCCAGAAAGGATGCAGAGCATCAATTTGTTTGGGGCTCTGCCCTTTTATTGCCTTGCAATTTAATTAGGCCTACTAGGTCTTTTTGGTTTGGGCCTGGCCCTTTAGAAAATGCATTGCATATGTCAAGCGCTTTGCGCCAATCAGAGAGCACAACAGTGCAGATTTGTAAGTGCAAAGCACTATTAATTTTAGAATCTTTTAGATTCAAGAACCAATGGTTCATAAAAGAAGTGCAAAGCACTATTTGATTTCTTGATCTAATTTGGATCAAAGAAAAACAAGTTTGTTTATTTCAAGAACCAAAGGTTCATAAAAGTGCAAAGCACTATATTTCTGTTTTTCTTGTTTTAGAGAACCAGTGGTTCATAAGAAGTGCAAAGCACTATTAATTTAAAAACCTTTTAGGTTCAAGAACCGATGGTTCATACAACAAGTGCAAGGCACTATTTGATTTATTTCTAAAAAAAAACAAGTTTTTCTTGTTTTTCTTATCTCAGAGAACCAAAGGTTCATAAAAGTGCAAAGCACTATTTTATTATATTTTATTTTTATTAAAGATCATTGATCTTGTTTTTTAGATCTATGATCTGTTCATAAGAGAAATTTCTCTTCTTTTAAAGGTTTTTACCTTTTTTTTTTTAATTCTTCAAGAGTTCTCAAGAGTTCTCTTCTTTCTTTCTTTTTAGCAAGATCTTCCTCCTTTTTAATTGAGGTCTGGGGTCCTTTTTATAGTGCCTATAAATTTGTTAAAAAAATCTTTCTCTGAGTGATTTTGGGAATTTTCCCCACCGTTGGATCTTTGATCCAAGGACTTCTGCTTTGCAGAAGAAAATCTTCTTGTTTTAACAAGAACAGAAAAGATTTCTCAAGTCTTTTAATTCTGTTTGGCGCAGTGCCCCAGCGCGTGACACGTGTCACGCTGTGCTGACACGTGTCGCGCACCCTTTTTTTTTTTTTTTTTTTTTTTGCTGCGCAGCGCACAGTTGCGCTGCGCTGACACGTGTCGCGCAGCGCGCAACTGCGCTGCGCGCGCGATTTTTTTTTTTTTTTTTTTTTTTTTTTTTTTTTTTTTTTTTTGCGCGCGCGCTGCGCAGCGCACAGTTGCGCTGCGCTGACACGTGTCGCGCAGCGCGCAACTGCGCTGCGCGCGCGATTTTTTTTTTCTTTTTTTCTATTTTTTTTTTTTTTTTTTTTCTGTTTTGCGCGCGCGCTGCGCAACGCACAGTTGCGCTGCGCTGACACGTGTCGCGCAGCGCGCAACTGTGCTGCGCGCGCGATTTTTTTTTTTTATTTTTTTTTTTTTTATTTTTTTGCTCTGCGCAGCGCACAGTTGCGCTGCGCTGACACGTGTCGCGCAGCGCGCAACTGCGCTGCAAGCGCGATTTTTTTTTTTTTTTTTTTTATTTATTTTTTTTTTTGAAAGAACAGAAGCATTGCATTTCTTTTTTTTTTTTTTTTTTTACCTTGGAATTTGAACAGAGCTTTGCTCTGATTGGGGTAAACAAATGCCCCCCCACCGTTGCGCTTACGTGGCCTCCTAACGTGAGCGCAGCGGTGGCAGACTCCGAACCGTCACACCATCCCTTGGAAGCTGAAAGGGCACTTGATGCCTATAAATAGGACCTTTGGTCCCTTAGATAATTCTTATCTCTAAAATTTTACTTTCAGAACTCAGAGCCCTGCTCTTTATTTTCAAGAATTTTAAGAATTAAACTCTTAAAACTTTTAGGTGAAAATTTTAATTTGGATTAAATTAAATTAATTTAATTCTCATTGATAGAGCATCGCTCTCAATAGATTCCTGATCTAAAGGAAACCTATTTAGGGTTTCACTTAGCAGAGTTTTGCTCTACAGGTCTTAAAAGGATCTAAAGAGAACTAAAGGGGGACCCTACTAGGGTTCCATAGAGCTCTGCTCTTTGAAAGATTTTCCTTGTATTTTCTTAATTCATTAATGGAGTTTTGCTCCTCCCAAATCATATAGAAGAACTCTTAAGAATTCTTCACGGATCTTGGAACTCAAAGATGGCATTTTATTTCTCAGTGCATTATATCGTTTTGCTTAATCAGTCTTTCTGATAATTCTGTCGATTCTCTTTCACAGGAACAATGAACGCCCACATGTATGCTCTTAACGAGATCATCTCTCATGAGGACATCCGCCGACTTGGCCGCTCTCAAAATCGGGAGTTCACAAACGAGGAGTGTGCTGAAATAATGAGTCGTTTCGACGCATACAACGGTCCATTGCATCCCCGACGTTCCTTTCTTCTTAAACTTATCGTGGGAGCTATCTGGGAAGCGCTTCCCCTATTCTGTTCCGGTGTGCCGCTTAAGGCGTTGGATGCCGGCTGAGGACAAGGTGCACTCTGTGTACCTATTGAACTTTATCTAGAAGAGACGGCGAGACAGTCTTATCGACCTCTTGCACGAGATCTTTCAACAGTCTGCCATACTCGCTGTTTATCGGAGGGTGGAAGACATCGGGAGGGACCCTGACGCTTGTGTTCGCGAAAGGAAGCACACTAGGATGGTCTGCGAGGCTTGGAAAGTCATAGATAGGATCGCTTTTGAATTCCTCAATCCATGCCCTGGATCTGAGGTTATTCCATTGTAACTTTCGTTTATTGTTTTTATGACTGTAAGAACTTTGGGCAATATTAATGGAAATTTTTATCCCAGCTTGTCTTTATTATATATCTTTGTCCTGAGTCTTTTTTGCCCATGCATGAATGAATACGTCTTGAACGCTTGATCAAACGTAAATCGGGTGCTCTTTCTGTTGCTTTTCCTCTTTCTCAGCATGTCGTCACAATTAGCAGGTAATAGAGTAAGCTTCTTGATTTCTTCATGAAATAGCGAGGGCTTAGGCCGCAGGTTCAGGTCTGCTGCCTAAGACTTTTCAACTCTATGAGCCGTGAGGGTCTCATAGAGACTTTTCTCCCTACGGATCGAGAGGATCTCGTAGGTGGGTTTTCTCCTTAGGAATCGTGAGGATTACTAAGTGTGGTTTTCTCTTATAAGTCGTAAGGATCCTACAAGAGAATTTTTCCCTCTTACGAGTCGAGAGGACTTGTAAGCGGTTGTTTCCCTCCTTATCGAAGTCCGATGTTGGAGAGTGAGACCCGTGGATGGTATGCAAGAGACCAGTTTGGATTGACTTGCAGGGTCCCAGTGCTTAGGAAACAGACTTCTTTTATGCCCACTGCCTAAGGCTTTATCTCACGAGTCGAGCCGCCTCGACAATTTTTCACAAGTCGAGACGAATCGAACGTTTCTCGCAAGAACATCTTAACGTCGCATTTAACCTCTGCTCTTTACGACAGAAGCCCGTTAAGGTCGGTGGTACTTAGGGTTTTGGCCATCGTACCGTCGCATAAGCTGATATAGTCCTCGATAGGCAATCGTGCTGTTCGAGTAGCCCCGCGACTGCCGTGTCTCTGATCCCTTCGGGGGCTGGACAAGACGTCTTCAAGCAATCCTCCTTGGCAGTTTGACCGTCGGAAGAGCAAGCGCTAGGAATTTGCCATGCCGCTTTTTACTTGAGGTTAGGCTCATTTTGGAGAGCCCCGATGAGTCATAACCACTCCGCGCTGGTGTGGGATGATCTCCGATAGTCTTTCAGGCTTTATATGACTTGCCGTTAAGACCCTGAAGCTAGGAATTTGGCATTTGCTTCGTTTGCTGGCATTGCGTCCTCTGTATCGAGACGAATGTCGTGGTTGTCTTTAGGTTGCTGGTGAACCGTCGAGGTTTGGAACTAGGGATTTTGCCGTGGCTCCTTTTGGTGATGTTACGTCTGCTGTATCGAGACGAACGTTAGGGTGACATCTCGTCTACTGTATCGAGACGGACGTCGAGGTTGTCTCTAAGTTGCTGGTGAACCGTCGAGGTTTGGAACTAGGGATTTTGCCGTTGCGTCTGCTGTGTCGAGACGAACGTTAGGGTGACATCTCGTCTACTGTATCGAGACGGACGTCGAGGTTGTCTCTAAGTTGCTGGTGAACCGTCGAGGTTTGGAACTAGGGATTTTGCCGTGGCTCCATTCGTTTAATGACGTTGCGCCTGCTGTGTCGAGACGAACGTTGGGGTGACATCTCGTCTACTGTATCGAGACGGACGTCGAGGTGGTGACCATTCTGTGCTAGTGCGAGATGATCTCCGGTTGTCTTTCCGGTTTTATATGAGTTACCGTCAAGACGTCGAAGCTAGGAATGTGGCCTTCGCTTCATTTGCTTTGGTGTGTCCAAATCCTGCTGGAGGACGAACGCTGGGGTTAACATTTCGTCTGCTGTATCGAGACGAACGTCAAGGTGGTGACCACTCTGTGCTGGTGCGAGATGATCTCCGATTGTCTTTCCGGTTTTATGTGAGTTACCGTAAAGACATTGAAGCTAGGAATGTGGCCTTCGCTTCGTTTGCTTTATCATGTCTGAATCCTTGCTGGAAGAAGAATGCTAGGGTTGACATTTTGTCTGCTGTATCGAGACGAACGTCGAGGTGGTGACCATTCTGTACTGGTGCGAGATGATCTCCGATTGTCTTTCCGGTTTTATATGAGTTACCGTCAAGACGTCGAAGCTAGGAATGTGGCCTTCGCTTCGTTTGCTTTGGTGTGTCCAAATCCTGTTGGAGGACGAACGCTGGGGTTAACATTTCATCTGCTGTATCGAGACGAACGTCAAGGTGGTGATCATTCTGTGCTGGTGCGAGATGATCTCCAATTGTCTTTCCGGTTTTATGTGAGTTACCGTAAAGACGTTGAAGCTAGGAATATGGCCTTCGCTTCGCTTGCTTTGTCACGTCCGAATCCCTGCTGGAGGAAGAACGCTGGGGCGACAACTCGTCTGCTGTATCGAAACGAACGTCAAGGTGGTGACCACTCTGCGCTGGTGTGAGATGATCTCCGATTGTCTTTCAGGCTTTATATGACTTGCCGTCAAGACGTATGAAGCTAGGAATTTGGCCTTCGCTTCGTTTGTTTCGACCACGGGGTCTTTTGTTGATGTTGCTTCTACATCCTGTTGGACTGCGAAGGAACGCCGTTGTTGACATTGCGTCTGCTGTGTCGAGACGAATGCTGAGGTGGAGCTAGGATTTTGCCGTCACTCCGCTTGTTTCGACCATGGGGTCTCTTGTTTACGTTGCTTCTACATCCTGCTGGACTGCGAAGGAATGCCGTTGTTGACATTGCGTCTGCTGTGTCGAGACGAATGCTGAGGTGGAGCTAGGATTTTGCCGTTGCGTCTGCTGTGTCGAGACGAATGCTGAGGTGGAGCTAGGATTTTGCCGTCACTCCGCTTGTTTCGACCATGGGGTCTCTTGTTGACGTTGCTTCAACATCCTGCTGGACTGTGAAGGAATGCCGTTGTTGACATTGCGTCTGCTGTGTCGAGACGAATGCTGAGGTGGAGCTAGGATTTTGCCGTCACTCCGCTTGTTTCGACCATGGGGTCTCTTGTTGACGTTGCTTCTACATCCTGTTGGACTGCGAAGGAACGCCGTTGTTGAGATTGCGACTGCTGTGTCGAGACGAATGCTGAGGTGGAGCTAGGATTTTGCCGTCACTCCGCTTGTTTCGACCATGAGGTCTTTTGTTGACGTTGCATCTGCCTCCAGCTGGACTGCGGAGGAACGCTGTTATTGATCTTTAAGTTGTCGATATTGACGTCGAGACCCTGAAGTTAGGGACCTTCATTTGCTTCATTTGTTGACATCGCGTCTGTAATATTGCGACAAATGTCGAGACGGTCTCTAGGTTATCTATGAACCGTCGAGATTTGGCTTCGCTTTCTGGTGGAGCCTGTTGGGAAGGTATTGTTCCCTTTTTATCTGTGCCCCTGGATTATATACAGGGATCGATATGATTTCACCTGTAGGGCAAAAGTTTCATTCTTTTATATATTTTTTTTTTATTCTTTCCGCGATGCTCTATCATTTCAGCTTTTTATATCGCGAGAATCGCGATTGCCCAATCATTTCGGCTATTTTTCGCGGTGCCCAATAATTTCGGCTATTTTTTCTTTTTACTCGCTGCTTTTTATTGCGAGTTGCCTAATCATTTTGGCTATTTATTTTATTTTTACTCGCTGTTTTTTTATTGCGAGTTGCCCAATCATTTCGGCTATTTTGCATGCATACATTTTTACTTGCTGATTTTGTTTGCAAGTTGCCCCATCATTTCGGCTATTTCGTATGCATATATATATATATATGTATATATTTATTTTTTATTTTTTATTTTTGGCTCGCTGATTTTTTTTTTATTATTTTTTTTTTTGCGAGTAGGGGATTTGGGATCTGATACCAATCTTGGCATCAGCATCGCTGCGACTGGGATATTGCCAGGAGCGAATCATCATCTGCCGTGAAAGGACTTGGAATTTGATACCGGTCTAGGCATCAGCATCGCTGCAACTGGGATATTGCCAGGAGCGAATCATCATCTGCCGTGAAAGGACTTGGAATTTGATACCGATTTAGGCATCAGCATCGCTCCAACTGGAATATTGCCAGGAGCGAATCATCATCTGCCTCTGTCGATCCCGAACAAAGGTGGCTTAGTAAACAGGATTAAGGGTCCTGTCGGCTAAGGCTTTTGACTTCATGAGCCGTAAGGGTCTCACAAAGGTATTTCTCCCTACAAGTCGTGAGGATCTTGTAGGTGTATTTTTTCCTTAGGAGTCGTAAGGATTCCTAAGTGTATGTTCCTCTTATAAGTCGTAAGGATCTTACAAGAGTGTTATCACCTTATGAGTCGAGAGGACTCACAAGGGTTGTTCACCGTGTGGACATATCCCCAGTCACGGATGGGACTTGGTTAGGGAAATGTTTATTCGCGCCCGTGGATTGTATACAAGGGCCAATATCGGACCACTTGTAGGGCAAAGTCGAAAGTTGTGGGGGTTGCTTAAGTACAGATTTAGGCCTCTATAACTTAAGACTTTCAAATCTTATGAGCCGTGAGGGTCACATAAGAGAATTCTCCTTACGAGTCGTGAGGATCTCGCAAGTGTATTTTCTCCTTAGGAATCGTGAGGATGCCTAAGTGTGTTGCTCCCTTGTGAGTCGTAAGGATCTCACGCGGGTGGTTTCTCCTTACAGGGTCGAGAGGATCCTATAAGTGTTTCTTTAACGAGGTTGCGCCCTTTCGGGTTTTCACAAACACTCGCCGGTAGCCCTGCTGTTTTTACTCACGGAGCCCTTTCGGGTTTTCATCCGTGCCCTTTTTGCTTATGGACATACCTTTATTACTTTTTTTTCTTTTTTCTTTTTTTTTTTTTTTTTTACGAGGTCGCGCCTTTTCGGGTTTTCACGAACACTCGCCGGTAGCCCTGTTGTTTTTACTCACGGAGCCCTTTCGGGTTTTCATCCGTGCCCATTTTGCTTGTGGACGTACCGTTTTTTTTTTTTTTTTTTATTTTTATAAACACGTCAGCCTGAAGATGCTGCGGGTTGGGAGTAGTTTAACGACGTTTCGGTCATTTGCAAGTTTTAGGACATTGCGGTCCGTCATTAGTTTAAGGACATCTCGGTCCGTTGTTAGTTTAAGGACGTTTCGGTCCGTCGTCGCCGTATTTGAGGCGAACATTTAGTTTATTGACCTTTCGGTCTATGAGTCCTTCTCCATGAATGAACATGATGCCCCCGGCATATCCATCTTCTTCGGAGCGTGCGGTTGTGGCGGACTCACCTTCCAATTCTCAGACAGCGCAAACTTGCCCTGTTGGTATTGGTCTTCAACCCAGTTTTTGAAGACGTAGCAATCCTCGATCAGATGACCTACCGTTTGGTGGTAAGGGCAATAATTAGGATTATTAATATCGCCTGGCCGCAATGGACGTTTTGGATTCGGCAGATTGATGAGTCTGTCGCACACTGCCAGCTCGAACAGTCCCCTTGTTTTATCTTGCGGAAACGAGTAAGGACGTTTCAACTTTTCCTGGAGGGATTGCCGCTTGTTGCTTTGGCAAGCAACCGGTCTAGGGTCACCTGATTGTTGGTGAGTGCTGGCGACGAGGGCCGTTTTTCTTTTTCCTTTATCCTTTTTGTTCGATCCTTTGTTTACGGGGCCGAGATTTTTTCCGAGTAGCATGCGATTGCACGGCTGAACGTTCTCGCAGATTCTCGATTCCTTTATTTTTGAAATAGATTCCCCGATGGAAGAGTTGGGGGTAGCTTCTTCGTCAGAGTCGCTTCCAAAGGTGATAATTTGTGATCCCTTGAAGTCGGCAATATGACAGTCGGCGGTGGCTCTTTTGCGCTCATATATCGCATTTTTCCGATGTCCACAAGCTTCACACTTTGTCCTGTCGAAGTGTTGCTTTTGAGCGACATACCCTTGCCACCAACAGTTAAAGGACTCGCAGTCTTCGGTAGGATGTATGATCTTCTGATGATATAAACAGAAGTTAGGGTGCATCTCTACCTCAGAGAAAGGATTTTCTTCGGAGGGCGGTAGCTTCATTCCTACTGATAGAGCTTTGGCGAACCGTTTCCTCGTCTTGAATTTATTTTTACCCGCAGTGTATGGCTTTTGATTTGACGGGAATACCTTGGTTCTTTCCAGTATGGCCATTTCATGCTCTTGATTGGCTTTTGCTTTCAAACGAATTTCATTTAGGAAGGCATCGATCAACTTGTCTGACGGCCGTGAAATTTCTGTTTCAGGGTCCGCCGTTGATTTCCCAGTGCGAGGATCCTCCTCATCATCCGTCAGTGAATGAGAAATCACATGACAAGTCGCTACGTAGTCTTCGGATTCATCCGATAAGTTTTCTCCATCGTTTTCATCCTCGACGAAAGAACAAGTTGCCCCCGGCGTGTCCGTCTTCTTTGGAGAGTGCGGCTGTGGTGGGTTTACCTTCCAGCTTTCAGACAGCGCGAACTTGCCTTGCAGGTATTGATCCTCGATCCATCCCTTAAAGACGAAACAATCCTCAATCGGGTGACTTACCGTTTGGTGGTAAGGGCAATAATTGGGATTATTAAGATCGCCTGGCTGCGACAGACGCTTTGGACTCGGCAGATTGATGAGTCTGTTACGCACTGCCAGCTCAAACAGTCTTCTCGTTTTATTCTGAGGAAACGAGTAAGGACGTCCTAGCCTCTCTTCGAGGGATGGACGTGGACGCACGTTGTTTTGGCGAGCGACCGGCTTTGAGTTGCTCGGCCATTGTTGAGCATTGACGACGATGATCGCTTTTCCTTTCTCATTTCGGGGATCGGGTCTTGGAGGAGACGGTCTATGGCCCATCTGGTCCATTTGGGCTAATTTGTCGATCAAGGCCTGGAAGGTGGTCGGCCTGAAGAACATCATGAATTGCGAGACGGTCGCTTGCGGATCGAGCGTTCCAACAAACATCCCCACTGCCGGCGCTTCTTCTATGCGTTGTTCACACTTAGACCATAGATTACGCCACCGTATAGCGTATTGAACCCACGTCTCGCCGGGCTTTACCCTGGCGTTAATCAGCGCCGTCATCGGAGTACGCTCGCTGGCGCTTGCAAAACGTTGGGTGAAGAGCAGCTCCATCTCCGCAAAGGTTTTAATAGAGTCGTTGGGGAGCTCGGAATACCACTCGAAAGCCGTGTCTGATAAGCTTCCAACGAATTGGCGCAGCAAAAGTTTGTCGTCGCCTCCAGTGTTACCACACAGTGCCCTGAACTGGGCAACATGTTGATGGGGGTTGCCGGTCCCCTTGTAGACATGAAACTTAGGAATTGTGTAACCTGGCGGGTACTTGATTTGGTCGTACCAGCCCGGATATGGCCGCCCCGTTTTCACGATCTGACCGGCTGCTTCAACCGCTTGATGCACCCGTATTTGTTGAGCAATATATTCATCCAAATCAGCTTTTGATATGGTATCCTCTTTAGCTGCGGATAGAGCCGGTGGGGGATTCGATGTCTCTCCCCTATCATCTTCAAGAATGATTGGGGAATCTCCAGCAGGTGGATCTGGTTGAATCATCATACCCACCACGTCCTGGAACAGGAGGGCCATTTTCTTTATGTTGGCCGCCTGTTCTGCAGCCTCTTTGTCTCTTTTTTCCAGTATTCGGCGGAGGAACTCAGCGTCGGTCTCCTCCTCTTGACGTTCATCTAAGGACGTCTCAGGATTCTCTTTTGGCCCCGTGAGTGCAGCCATTGTAGTCATCATCTCCTGGAGCTTTTGTTGCTGCTCCTGAGACCTGGTCACTGACCGGGTAAGCGGTCGGTGACCTGTAGAAGTACGACTTTCTTCTTTTCCTGAGGCCATATAGATTGTATGAACTGTTATGCCCCCTGACTTGGGGCGTTTAGGTTCACCATTGTTAACTCTTGCTGCCGTTGCGGGAGCTTTCTCTGGCCTCCTTCTTTTGTAGACCTTTGAGGTTGAAGGAGCCGTCGAAGCGGGCATTCTAGCATTTGTTGCCCCCTGCTGTTTAATGGGGCAGCTTTTGTTATTCTCCACCTTCGCCTTCTTCTGGTGACGCAGGTGGTCCGGATCGATCACAGAGTTTTGAACCCTGCGCCATACTTTATAAACTTTTGATGACAGCCGTTGAGGGGGCTGTTCCTGTTTCGTCTCCGGAGCTTTTTCCATGGGTGGAGGAGACCTTTTCAATGTAGCAACCGGGGAGTTCTTTCTCACCTTCCTTAGCAATTCAAAGCTGTTCCCAGTTGGAACAGCAGCGTTGACCTCCGCCACTGGAGCAGGCGGGGTTAACCCTGAAGGGGAGTTGCCTCCTGCTTTCCTTAATCGCTGCCAATGGCGACGTCGCGCACGACGAGCCATTGGGACTGGCTCAGATATCGGGACAGTTTCTTGTTGCCCCTTGTTTGGGAGTGGGGCAACTGCCGGTGTCAGCCTATCAAAGACTGATGCTTTTTGATCAGCTGAAGGAGGAGTAGGAACCGTCAATCTTGTGAAGACTGACTTCCTGATAGGAGAAACTGCTTCAACGACTTCCGAAGCTGTGGCCGTTGCCCTCTTTGGGACAGCCACTTTATGATCCTGACCTAGCCTGGTGAAAACAGAGGCTGTCAGCTTAGTAGCGGGCGACCCGTTGACAGGGGTCGTAGCAGCAGCGAGCCGGTCGAATACCGACTTCTTGTTCGCTTCTGGTGCGGATATCGGCATAGAGAAGCTTGCAGGGGGGACCATGGTCCCGAAAAATAGGCCGGTGGTGGCCTGGGTCACCTGCTCTACCGGCAGAGTAAGGAAAGAGGACGCTTGGGGCCCATATGTTACACCTCTCGGTGAGGTGGAGCGTCCGTTGCAGTGGTGCTTCGCGCATTTGGTGCAGTGGGAATCCATGGATGCTTGAGTTCTCTCTGCGCCAGATAAAAGACCAAATCTTAGCAACTTGAAATCCGAAGACAACCATTTAATAAACCGCGATTGATTCGCGAAGACGACACACGAAGTGTGGAGTGGAAAGAGGAAAAGGTCCCACCGGGCGTGCCAGAATCTGTTCCCCTCCGAACGGCGGCGCACAGGACTGCGATGTCCTGGCGCTGAGATTCGGGGCAGATGCTATTTGGTTTTATCCGTCTACCTCTCCGAAGATGCCAAGTTGATTTATGGCACCGTGTATCGGAGGTTTAGACGGATGCGGCCGATGTAGCAGACTTTGTCAGATTCCCCCTCGCTTGAGGGGTTTTTGATTGTGGGGACGCTCTTCCCTGCAGGCGCAAGCCCCTGCAGTTAATTACGCTACCGCATCGCGGTAACAACTTTCTCCTTCTCCAGAATTTCACTTCGTGTCGTGGGTGTTTGTTTTGTTTGTGGTTGCCCGTGGATTGTATACGGAGACTGAGTAATACCGTCGCCCGTAGGACGTGGATTAGTCCAAATCCGTGTTTGCTTAGATTTGAGTTTGGTGTTTTTTACTTTAAGGATGCATTAGTCGTATTGCGGTTAAGATCAGCTTAAACCTTCGTTAAGGATACGTTAGTCATGCTCTAGACTAAGATCGACTTAACATAGTGATTGATTTAATTATCTGGCCGTCGGGACTCGTCACCTCTCTGACGTCGTTGAGGGATTACAACGACAGGCGTCAGAGGAGTTCAGAGATGTACCCTTGATCCAAAGTTGATTTGGGGTTTTATTGTTTATTTAAAGATCTAAGGACACATTAACCGTAGCTGGGGCTAAGGTCAACTTAGACGGGACCGTTTAGATCCGACAAGAGAGCATTTGGACTCTTTTGTGCCAGTTTAAGGACGTGACGGTCCGTTGCCAGTTTTAGGGACATGGTGGTCCATTATTAGTTTAGGGACGTTTCGGTCCGTCGCCAGTTTAAGGACGTAGTGGTCTATATTCCAGTTTAGGGACGTGGTGGTCTATCGCCAGTTTAGGGACGTGGTGGTCCGATGTTAGTTTAGGGACGTTTCGGTCCGTTATTAGTTTAAGGACATTTCGGTCCGTTATTAGTTTAAGGACATTTCGGTCCGTTATTAGTTTAAGGACATTTCGGTCCGATATTAGTTTAAGGACGTCTCGGTCCGATATTAGTTTAGGGACATCTCGGTCCAACATTAGTTTAAGGACGTCTCGGTCCAATATTAGTTTAAGGACGTCTCGGTCCGATATTAGTTTAAGGACGTCTCGGTCCGATATTAGTTTAAGGACGTCTCGGTCCGATATTAGTTTAGGGACGTCTCGGTCCGATATTAGTTTAGGGACGTCTCGGTCCACGAGTTTAAGGACCCCGCAGTCCATATCGATGTGTGGTCGTTGGGACCCGTCACCTCTTTGACGTCGTTGAGGAATTACAACGACGGATGTCAAAGGAGTTCGGAGATGTACCCTCGAACCGGATGTAAATTGATTTAGGAGAGCCATTTTGCTCAGTCAATTTAATTTAAGGACTTATGGCCACGATTGGGCTAAGTCCATTTCAACATTGCATTTTTTTATTTAGGTTCTACCCACAGAAGATATAGAGTATCGGTTTATTTTGGGTCCTGCCCATTTGCAAAGTATCTACTTCGTTTGGGCTTTGCCCCTTTTTTTAAAATGCATAGCATTCTGAATATTTTTGTTTGGGCTCTGCCCATTTATAAATGATGCAAAGCATTTGTTCTTGTTTGGGCTCTGCCCCCTTAAAATAATGCATTTGCGCTTTGTTGAGCCTGTTAGGCCTTCTCTTAATTGGGCTTGGCCCTTTTTAATGCATCTACGTTTTGCGCTAAGTAACGAGCGCAAGTCCATATGGTGATGACACATGTCGTGCTTTGATGAGCGCAAGCGCACTAGCGCAGTGCAATGCGCTGTTGCGCTGCTGACACGTGACGCGCTCTCAGCGAGTTGCGCCAATTCCGGAGAGCAAAGCTCTATCTCAAGGGCGCTTAGCGCAAGTGTTTTATGGCCGACACGTGGCGCTCTCTCAAGAGCGCAGCGGCGCAACTTGGAAGTGCAAAGCACTAAGAATCTTCTTAGATTCCAGAAAGGAAGTGCAAAGCTCTGTTCAAGTTCTTGGTCTAAATTAGATCAAAGAAAAAAATAAATTTCTTCTTTATTCGAAGAACCAGAGGTTCGCAGAAGTGCAAAGCACTATTCTTTTATTGTTTACATCGTTTTTAAAGAACCGAAGGTTCACAAGAAGTGCAAAGCACTGTTTTCTTCTTTTTTATAAAGATCATTGATCTTATTTTTTTGTTTTAGACTAATGGTCTTTTAGAAGGAATTTCTTCTAATCCATGAAGGTTCTTTACCTCTTTCTTGAAATTTTCTCGGAGTTCTTTCTGTTTAGGGTTCTTGAATTCTCAAAAAAAAAAAAAAAAACTCGATGCCTTTGAATTGAGGCCTAAGGTCCTTTTTATAGTGCTCACAAATTAGTTAAATTTGTTAAAGAGATCATCCTCTGAGTGATTTGGGGAATTTTCCCTACCGTTGGATCTTTGATCCAAGGGCTTCTGCCTTGCAGAAGAAAATCTTCTTGTTTCAACAAGAACAGAAAAGATTTCTCAAGTCTTTTAATTCTGTTTGGCGCAGTGCCCCAGCGCGTGACACGTGTCACGCTGTGCTGACACGTGTCGCGCACCTTTTTTTTTTTTTTTTTTTTTTTGCTGCGCAGCGCACAGTTGCGCTGCGCTGACACGTGTCGCGCAGCGCGCAACTGCGCTGCGCGCTGCGATTTTTTTTTTTTTTTTTTTTTTTTTTTTTTTTTTTTTTGCGCGCGCGCTGCGCAGCGCACAGTTGCGCTGCGCTGACACGTGTCGCGCAGCGCGCGCGATTTTTTTTTCTTTTTTTCTTTTTTTTTTTTTTTTTTTTTTGTTTTGCGCGCGCGCTGCGCAACGCACAGTTGCGCTGCGCTGACACGTGTCGCGCAGCGCGCAACTGTGCTGCGCGCGCGATTTTTTTTTTTTTTTTTTTTTTTGCTCTGCGCAGCGCGCAACTGCGCTGCGCGCTGCGATTTTTTTTTTTTTTTTTTTTTTTTTTTTTTGAAAGAACAGAAGCATTGCATTTCTTTTTTTTTTTTTTTTTTACCTTGGAATTTGAACAGAGCTTTGCTCTGATTGGGGTAAACATCGGTCACCTCGCCTGTCCACAAGCACGATCGACACCCCCTCCCTCAACGAGGTCACACAGAAGGGGCTCGCCACGACGGCTCGAGGGCCACCTCGCCCGGGGATCTGAGGGACCTCATTGAGAGGAACCAGGGCCACGCCCAGACCCAGGTCTCCCACAGCAGAGGCCAGGGATCACAAGGCGCCGAATCCTTGGGGTACCACGGCCGACTCGACGCCCTCGAAAAGAAGATCGAGGGCATGCGCTGGGAAGGTAACCTCTCGGGCGACGGGGCTAAGTACACCGCCGACTCGCTCAGCAAGCCATTTACCGAGGGACTGCTCGCTGTCCACGTCTCCTCGCACAACAAGCTTCCGAAGGTCTCACTGTTCGACGGGAAAACTGACCCCAAAGACCATTTGGATGCTTTCACCGCGGGAATGAGCTTCCTGGACCATTCCGATGCCGCCCAGTGCAGGGCCTTCCCAGCCACCCTCATCCGCTCTGGTCGGGACTGGTTCCGAGGACTCGAGCCTCGCTCAATCTCGACCTTCGACGAGCTGGCCACTCAGTTCCTCGGCCGCTTCGTTGGGAACCGTCGGCAGAAGCGCACGATCGACTACCTCTTCACAATTAAGAGCGGGGACAAAGAGACGTTCAAGGCTTACATCACCCGCTTCTACAACGCCCTCCTCGAGGTCCCCGAGCACTGGGACGAGACCGTCATCACGGCGCTCAGATTTGGTCTGAGGCACAAGGAATGGCTACGCTCCTTTGTGTTGGCACAGCCTCAGACCATGGCCGTGGTCAAGGCGTGGACCGAGCGCGAGGTTCAGCTGGAGTCCGAGGTGAACGCGAACCTCCCCAGGGCAGAACGGTCCGACCAGAAGAAGAGGGCTAGTGAGGAGAGGCCGGAGCTTCAGCAGCCCTCTCACCCGAAGTTCCAGGAATACACCCCGCTCAACGTCTCCCTTGCAGTGTTACTAAAGGAGGCCCAAGGCGAGGGGTTCTTCAAGTTCCCTCCAATCCCGCATCAAGCCTCAAAGCGAACCCGAGGCCCTTACTGCGCCTTCCACCGGATGCTGGGCCACGCCACAGAGGATTGTAAGCAACTCCGGGACTACATCGAGGAGCTCATCCGATCGGGGCACCTCGCCGCCTACTTGAGGGACAAACGACAGGCCGACCGTGAGCAGGAGCAGCGTTCCCCTCCCGCCGAGCTGATCATCGGCCAGATCATGCTCATTTCGGCAGATAACCAGTCCGACGCTCAGGGAGTCCCATACCCGGTGCCGAGCACGGAGACCAACAGGCCCCCGGGGAGCTCGGGCCACGCTAATAAGGTCATCTATTAGCATGTAACTTTCTTTTAGGGCAATGTAAACTCTTCCTAGGGTCTGTTGTTAATTTAATAAAGATCAATGGAACATTGCGAAAAAGAGGGAAATATCTCATTTATTCAAAAAAAAAAGGTATTATGGGCTCCTCAGCCATACATACAAAAAGAAAAAGAAAATTACAACATCGGGGGAAGGGGGTGCAGAGAGCACTGCTCATGATACTCGGTAAAAATCTCCGCCAGCCGAGGCCTCGCGAGATCCAACCTCTACCCTCGGTTCCCCCTGCGCGCGCTGATCCCGAGCCTCAGCTCGTAGCACTCGCGGACAAGCGCCTCTGAGCGAGCCAGCCGGTTCGCGGAGATCAGCCCGAAGCGCCTCAGAGACCGCAGCTTGCCCACGGCCTCGTCATAGAGATGCTCGGACAGGGGGTTGTAAAGCCCCGGCTACGCCCTCCAGATGGAGTACATCAGCAGCCGCAACAGAGAGGAGCGTCGGGGGAGCAGCCGACCGAAGTGGTCCTTGATGCTCCCGTAGACCAACTGCACCGTGTCCTCGGTGCAGTTCTGGTCATAGAGGTATACGTCTTCGAAATGGATGATCTCGGGGATGGTAAATGGGAAGTCTTGCATTCTCAACGATCTGTTTACGAAGAAAGGAAGGACCAGTGCTCCTTCAGCCTTATATAGCCCACTGCGCCCCAACATAACTTAACATTCGACCGCCTTCGCCTAAAAATTCGCTACCACGCGGCGATCAACGAGCCTTCCCTGGCGGAATTAAAACGACGCGACCCTGGTGCTTCGCCTCCCCCCACATTCAATGTGCATGCTGCGCGCGCGTTCACCGCGACCGTTCATGTTCCCCATACCTGCGACTGGATGATCGGGCGAAACCTCATGAACAATTAGCCGAGCAGCTACCTTGCTTGGTCATCCCTGGCCGTTAGCTCCCCTACTTGCAACACCAGGGATCGAAGCCCTCGCCAAGAGGCGACCGCGCAACTTCACTGCCCGGTTATCCGTAGCCGGCCTCCTAAGGCCCCCCCAACGCTAAGGATCAAAGTCCTCCGTGGAGGCAGCCGAGCGGCTCCCCTGCTCGGCTATCCCTGGCCGGCAGCTTCCCTACTCGCAACGCCAGGGATCAAAGCCCTTGCCAAGAGGCAACCGCGCAGCTTCACTGCCCGGTTATCCTTAGCAGGCCTCATACGGCCCCTCCAGTGCTGAGAATCAAAGTCCTCCTTATCAGCAGCTACCCTGCTCGGCTATCCCCGGCTGGTAGCTTCCTACCACGACCGATAGGGATCAAAAGCCCTCTTAGAGGCAGTCAAGCCTGAGGATCCCTAGCTCGGCTATCCTTCAAGACAAAAGCCCTCGCCAAGAGGCACCGGGCGGTAACCCCGCCCGGCCAAGGGTCCTTGGTAGGCTTCTTATAGCCCCTCCCGCGCTAAGGACCAAAGTCCTCCCAGAGGCAGTCGAGTCCTTGCTCGGCTATCCCCGGCCGGTAGCTTCCTACCACAACCGATAGGGATCAAAGTCCTCGCCAAGAAGCACTGGGCAGTAACCCTGCTCGGTCCTCGTCCTGAAGGATCAAAGCCCTCGCAAGAGGCAACAGAGCGGCTACCCTGCTCGGTCAACTCCGGCTGGTAGCTCCCTACCCATGACGCCAGGGATCGAAGCCCTCGCAAGAGGCATCCGAACGGCTGCCCCGCTCGGTCGTCCCAGGCTGGTAGTTGCTGTTCATATCAGAAAATTTTGCATTATTATATTCCTCATTTTTAATCATATTACAAATAAATAGGTGCTTTTGATCCATGTCTGCTAAATAGTTGCAGGTTACAGGTTCTCAGAACAATACAGTGAAAATGGTGAAAAAACGCTACAAATGTGAGACTACGACCAACAAAAAGATGAATCTACAAATGCCGCCTACAATTTAAGGAACAAACGAAGATCAATGAACAGTTCGATTGCACAAAGTACGAGGGCAGCACAAAGATTCAAGACTTCAACGCGAAGTTTACGGTAAAAGTCCACAAATTCTACACTGTTGGAAATCTAGAAGAAAGTAGAAAAGATTCTGAAGAACCAAGAGAAGAAAATAGAAGGAAATAGCAACATGAAGCAACCCTAAGAATTTGAGCCAATGATCCCTCAAGATGGCCGCGGAACCGCGTCCAAACAAGGCTTATGGCCGCGGATCCGCGGCCGTGCATAGCACGTGTCGGTGGGAGTCGGTGCATTGACCCGGTTTTCTTAGGGTAGTCTTGTAATTTCAGATGTGGATCAGATGTAAACCCTAGGGTTTCTCCTATTTATAAATAGGAAAGCCTACAGCCTCTTTTGGGGCATGCCGCTTTTAATTCTAGATTAAATTTTAATTCCCTTGTAATCGTCAAGAGTGCATCAATAAAAGTAAGTTTTTTATTTTGAATTTTTCTTATTTGCAATTAAAATTCTGCAATTTTCTTATCTGTCTTTTATTATCTGCACGTTAATTAGGTAATTAAAAAGAAAATAAAAAAAATGAACTCCATTGTTAATACCCTAATGAGTGAGTAGTTCCTCACTTGTTAGGGTTAGGTCTGAGGTAGGTTTGAGAGATGGAAATCTCTCACTCCTTTCTTGCCCGTATAATACTTCAAATTAGGACTCTATGTTAATCAAACACACACCGCTCACTACGGCACCCTATCCCACGAGATAGCGGTGATTCCCTAGTTAGACCGGTAGTGGTTGATTTACATAGAGTTTAGGGCTAAGAGTTAAAAAAGGACGGACAAGGACCAAAGGGAAGAAAATACGTTTTCTTCCTAGTCGTGCTAATCCCCTTTGTTAACTATTACTTTAACACCTAAGTTCTTAATTAGGGCAAAGGAAGAGGTGAGTATAATTAACTTTCCAAACTTACCTAATCCTAATCCTGGCAAGGTTTTAATTCAAATCAAATTCAATCTTAGTTTTTATAAAAATCAAAACCTACCACAAATAGGAATTGACTCGTTAGAACAATAAGAAAAGACACGTTTTCCCTGTGGACCGACCCGTACTCAACCGGCTAGCTACCAAGCGACACCGTCTTGATTGCGGTATATTCTATTCTTTGATTTTAAAAACGCACGCAAAAAAACGATCAATCAAATGGCGTCGTTGCCGGGGATAACGGTAGTTATTTTCCTTTTGTAATTTCGGGTTAATTAAAAATTAAAAAATTCATAAAAACTGAAAAATATAAAAACAAAAAATTATCATCTTGTTATTTTTTGAAGGGTTTTTGTGCGAATTGTGCAAAAACGCAAAGACGAACAGATTCAGATCTGGAAAAATTCGGTGAACAAATCTAGAAACAGAACATCTGAACATACAGAGGAGAATCACAACAGATAACAGAAAGATTTTGGAGATCTGAACCTATTCTTCCACCGCGGAACCGCGGCACTAATAAGCAATTGGCGGCGGATTCGCGGCGGTTTGCTGACGTCAGCAATCCAATTTTTCTGTAAGTATTCCTTACCTCCTCTGTAACCCCCTGTGCTCCTCTGAAAATTTTTCCTGCAGGGTTCTTTGTGCAAAACTTCTTCCCCCTCTCCAATAAATCAATCTTGTGCAGGATTCTTTGCACCGCAAATAAAAGAAAAAAAATTTGGCAAGTGTTTTGGATTTTTTTGTGTTCACTGCTTTTCATTTTTAAAAACGGACTTTTAAGGGGCTATAACACCAATCCAGATTGGGTGGGGATTTCATTACCCTTCCTAGGACCCCAAAAATTCACAAAAAGCATTTGCATAAACCCTCGAGTTAATAAAAAAATATTTAGACTCAGCCAATAAGGACTGTCGCTCTCATAGGACAAAGGAAGGTTGTGGGCAATCGGTCGTTTATCTAAACCTGACTTTGTAGTGCCTAGGCTAGACAAGTGGGAAAGGTAATTTTAAAAAGCCCGTCTTACGGTGATTCGTGAGCGGATCCCTCCTTTCTTTACTTGTGCTTACCTGGCCACAATTGGCGGTGAAGAGGCGATTCAAGAGATATCTCATAACTTGTCCTTTGGATCAGTTCGGAGCGGTCTAGTTGACTTAGCAGACCCTAGCTCTAGGCTTGATTGTGCATATTGTGATTGCTTGAAAGTGTGTCTTAGTTCTTTATAAAAAAAATCTTTTTATAAAAAAAAACCCCCCACAAAACAGAAAATTTTTACAAAAACTTGCCATTTTGTCGCTAGAAATCCATTGCACCCCACTCGCACCCACATTCTCTCATTGACGTTTTCTTACCCCCACCTTCTACTTTTTTGACTGCACTACACCCCGTTAGTGTATGTCCGGTTGGACTAGGGACACTAGCATCCGTTTAGTCCGTGTCTCGTTAGTGCCTACTGACGACGCGTTTGACTCCGAAGTCGAAATTCTCTCCACTTCTTTACTTTCATCTTCAAATTCATCATCTTCTAAGGAGATGTCGGGATTCAATCCTAACAACCCCTTACCTACTACGGGACCGATTCCACCTCAACTGGGTGCGAATAACCAACCACACCCTCCTTTTGAAGCGCCCCAACGAATCGCGCTCCAGGATCTTTTCTATCCAACCCGCACCGCACTTCCTATTTGTCTTTCACTTCCACCGGCTAATGGGGATAACTTCGAAATTAAACCCCACTTCATCAATATGTTGCCCAAATTTCACGGGCTGGAATCCGAAGATGCATACATCTTCATTAACAAATTCCAGAATGTTTGCGCAATGATGAAGACCACCCAACTTTCCGATGATGCTATAAGGCTACGTGTCATTCCATTCACTTTATGTGACCTAGCTGAAAAGTGGCTATATAGCACAGCATCGCACTCCATAAAAAATTGGAAAGAGTTTGTTAAGGTTTTTCTTTAAAAGTTTTACCCACACCACAAGACCGCGAGAATTCGCAATGAAATTAATCAATTTTCCCAGCTTCCTTCCGAACCTTTTTGGAAGTGTTTCGAAAGATTTAAGGACCTTCTTGTTTAGTGCCCTCACCACGGTATCGAGAGATAGCAACTTTGCCAAACTTTATACGAAGGACTGAACCCAGCAACTAAGCAGTTGTTGGAAACCATTTGTCAATATCACTTTCTTACAAAATCGAGCGAGGAAGCTTGGCAATTTCTCGACGATCTTGCTGAACAAACACTTCAGTGGGAAAGCACTAAAACCACTTCATCTACTTCATCAGGGCAGTCTAGGGCAGGCATACATCAACTTGATATGTCGATTGCAATGAAGGCCGAAATAGCTGCACTCACGAAAAAACTAGAAGCAATTGAGAGCAAATTCTCATCGCCTTCTCCTGCCCCAGCTTTACCCCCACGCACTATTTGCGCTTGTTGCTCGGATCCGTCCTATCTAACCGAAGAGTGTCCTTACAACCCGCCTGTTCAAGGACAAGATCAAGTCAATGCTGCCTTTCAGCAAAGACAAAGAAATGATCCATACTCTTCAACTTATAATCCTGGTTGGAGGAGCCACCCAAATTTTGCTTGGAATCAAAATCAACACCAATTCTAAGGCAATAACAATTTTCAGAGGCCTCCTCCACAACAACAAGCCCCTCAACAAACTCAATATCAGCAACATTTCCAACCCCAACCTTACCAAAACCAAATGAACAATTTTGTACCAAACAACTCTTATCCTCAAAACAATTTTGTTCAGCCAAATAACGATAAGGTTTTCTCGCTAGAACGAAGTCTGGATGCGGTTTTAAAAACAATCTACGCAATCCTCAGCCAGCATCCAATCTTCCATTCAGTCTTTGGTGCAACACACTGCTTCACTTGATCAGAGCATCAAAATAATTGAAGCCCAAATTGCACAACTGAATGCTGTGTTAAGCGAGCGAGAAAAGGGAAAACTTCCATCTCAACCACTGCCAAATCCAGGTCACACACAAAATACATATGTTGCTCATGAACAACAAAATCATAATGTGAGTGCCGTAACTATATTGAGATCTATAAAGGTATTGCACAACAACGTTGGCAACAATAATGACACCCCGGCCGCCGCTTCTTCTTCTTCTTCATCCTCTTCAGAGCCTGTTCTTCATTCTTCACAAGGCTCTACTTCTTCTAATTCGAATGAACCTACATCTCACTCCACGAAAACACCAACACTGGGATCCGTTCCAACTCCGCAATCTACCCCACAAACATTGGACTCAACAAAATTTTAAAATAATCCATTTCCAAACAGGTTGAGATCCAATAAACTTACTCCACAAATGGAAAAGATTGTGGAGTTATTCAAACAGGTTGGCATTAACATACCTTTCTTGGATGCAATCCAGCAAGTCCCTTCTTACGCTATAATCTTAAAGGACTTATGCACCAAGAAGAGGAAATCGCAAGTACCTAAGAAAGTTTTCTTGGCTAGTGCAGTAAGTGATGCTCTTACCCAACCTTTACCTAAAAAACGTAAGGACCCTGGCTGTCCTACAATTTCAATAACAATTGGGGATAAGAACATCAATCGCGCACTTTTAGATCTCGGTGCCAGTGTTAATTTGCTTCCCTATTCAGTATATGAACAATTAGGCATTGGAGAGCTAAAACCCACACATTGTACTCTCCAAATGGCCGACCGATCCATCACCCATCCTAGGGGTGAGTTAGAGAATGCGTTGATTAAAGTAGGGAACTTCATTTTCCCCGTTGATTTCATTGTTATGGACACACAGCCTGTAGCTAACCCCCGGAGTCAAATTCCGGTGATACTTGGTCGACCATTCCTTGCAACTTCTAATGCGGTGATCAATTATCGAAATGGTTCGATGAACCTATCTTTTAGAAACATGACAATTGAGCTCAACATTTTTAAGTTAGGGAATCAGCCCTCCGAGCCTAATGCTAATATACTTGATATTTGCTCGATCCAAGAGATCACTCAGGAGGACTGTGAGCTCGAAAAATTTCTGTTCGATCACAGCAGTTTTGACGCCACTAGTGCGTTCCGCCTTGAATCTGACACAGTTTTCACACCCGATAACGATTACGAGTGTTTCACCTTTTCGAACGATTTTGAATAATCACCACCTGAGTTTGAGTCCTTTGAATTTTCGGATGAGTTAGCTGAACTATCCGACTCGGTTGCTTACACTCGCTTTGAATCTCTATTGGAATCCTTCGAGTTTGAGACAGTTTCACCAATTTTACCTTCAATTGTTTCGCCTCCAAAACTCGAACTCAAGCTATTGCCGTCTCACCTTAAATACGCCTACTTAGGTAAGGATGAGACCCTTCCTGTTATCATATCAGCATCTCTAGCCCCCGAGCAAGAGACAACCCTTTTAACGGTCTTACAAAATAATCGGCAAGCTTTTGGCTGGATTAAGGCGGACATCAAGGGGATTAGTCCCCTCATAGTTGAACATCATATTTATATGATGGATGATGCCAAGCCAGTAAGGGATCCACAGAGACGCCTCAACCCTATAATGAAGGAGGCTGTTAAAAAGAAGGTTGTAAAATGTCTAGATAGTGGTATCATTTACCCTATCTCTGATAGCCAGTAGGTTAGCCCCATTCACGTTGTCCCAAAGAAATCGGGCATAACGGTCATAACTAATGAGGCGAATGAGTTAATACCTACTCGCACCCAAAATGGGTGGCGAGTATGCATCGATTATTGAAAACTCAACGCTGCGACACGGAAAGACCACTTTCCATTACCTTTCATTGACCAAATGCTAGAACGATTGGCTGGGCATGAATTTTACTGCTTTTTGGATGGCTACTCTGGCTATAATCAAGTTCCCATCGCCGAAAAGGACCAAGACAAGACCACATTTACTTGTCCTTTCGGTACATTTGCTTACCGTCGCATGCCCTTTGGGTTATGCAATGCACCCGCTACTTTCCAGCGGTGTATGATGGGCATTTTTTCAGACATGGTGGAAAAATTCTTGGAGATTTTTATGGATGATTTCTCCATTTTCGGCGACTCCTTTGACGGGTGTTTGTTACATTTAGATGCAGTTCTTACCCGGTGTAGGGATAAGAACCTTACTTTAAATTGGGAGAAATGCCACTTTATGGTACGAGAAGGTATTGTCTTAAGACATATTATCTCGCAAAATGGCATTGAGGTAGATAAAGCTAAGATTGAAGTCATTTCCAATCTTCCTCCTCCCAAGTGCGTCAAAAACATCCGAGTCTTCCTTGGCCATGCCGGTTTCTATAGACGGTTCATCAAGGACTTTAGCAAGATAGCTAGACCCCTGACTCTTTTGTTGGCCAAGGACGCCACTTTTGATTTCGACTCAACCGGCATGAAGGCGTTCGAGTCGTTGAAAAACTCACTTATTTCTGCTCCTATTCTTTCATCTCCTGACTGGACTCATCCATTTGAAATTATGTGCGATGCATCTAATTTTGCCATTGGTGCTGTCTTTGGACAGCACATTAATAAGATGCCGCATGTAATTTATTACGCTAGCCGAACCTTAAACGAGCCCCAATTGAATTACACAACAACTGAAAAAGAGTTCTTAGCTCGTGTGTTTGCACTAGAAAAGTTCAGGCCCTATTTAATCGGCTCTCCAGTCATCGTTTAGATGGACCACTCAGCTCTTCGCCATCTTTTTGCGAAGAAGGATGCTAAATCTCGGCTGATACGTTGGATCCTCTTACTACAAGAGTTTGACCTTGTCATAAGAGACAAGAGAGGATGTGAAAACGTAGTCGCCGACCACCTTTCACGCTTTCCTTCTTCGCCTACACTTCAAATTCCTATTAAGACGTTTTTCCAGATAAGCAGCTCTTAACTGTGTCGTGCGAACCTTGGTTCGCAGATATCGTAAATTATTTGGCCACCGGACTGATACCAAACGAATGGTCGAAACAAGACAGACTCAGATTTCTATCTCAGGTAAAACATTTTTACTGGGATGAACCGTATCTATTCAAATACTGTCCCGACCAAATTATTCGTCGGTGTGTCCCCGACAATGAGTTTAAGAGCTTGCTGTCATTCTGCTACGATCAAACGTGTGGCAGGCATTTTGGCCCCAAAAAGACAGCAGAAAAGATCTTGCAGTGTGGCTTCTACTGACCATAACTTTTTAAAGATGCATATGAGTACTGCAAGACATGCTCCCGGTGCCAACACTTGGGCCGGATATCTCGTAGAAATGAAATGCCGCTCTAACCAATTTTGGTTGTTGAAATTTTTGATGTTTGGGGGATAGACTTTATGGGACCATTTCCTAACATTTTTGGGAACATGTATATTCTACTCGCTGTTGACTATGTTTCAAAATGGGTCGAGGCTGTGCCCAGCCGAACTAATGACAACAAGGTTGTCGTTAGATTTCTCAAAGAAAACATTTTTTCTCGGTTTGGGCATCCTCGCGTGATTATCGGTGACAATGGATCTCACTTTTGTAATAGGACTTTCGAGTCCTTAATGGGAAATACTCCATTACTCACAAGCTGTCAACGCCCTATCATCCTCAAACTTGTGGGCAAGCCGAGAATTCGAATCGGCAGATTAAACAGATATTGGAGAAAACGGTTTCCAAAAACCGTAAAGATTGGTCATCAAAACTAATTGATGCCCTTTGGGCACTCAGAACTGCCTATAAGACCGATCTTGGCATGTCTCTATATAGGCTTGTTTATGGAAAGGCTTACCACCTTCCAGTTGAAATAGAGCATAAGGCATTTTGGGCAATAAAAAGGTTGAATCTATCTTTGGGAGATGCGGGCATCCATAGAAAGCTGCAATTGAACGAATTAGACGAGCTGCGGGATGAAGCCTATGAGAACGCAGTAGTTGTTAAAAACCGAACGAAAGTGTTCCACGATAAACACCTTGTGCGAAAAACTTTCAAAACTGGTCAACAGGTTTTACTTTACGACACTCGGTTACATTTCCATCCCGGCAAGCTCAAATCTCGATGGAAATGGCCATTTTTTATACGCACCGTATATCCGCACGGTGCGGTCGATCTAGAAAATCCAGAGGACGGTTCACTGTTTAAAGTGAACGGACATCGACTTAAACCATTACTCGCTGCGGACTCTTCGGAGGAGCTCCTGTTTTTGCAGGAGCCGATCTACATTGAATGATCTTCCTCCATCTACCCCTAAATTTCGATTATCTACCCAAAACACTGTTTCAAACAAGTTTGGGAGTATGTATCATTTGTAATTATATAAAAACAAAATAAAAAAATGAAAATTTGAAAATAATTTTTTTTGGGTATTTTTGTAAATTTCCAGTTTTAATAAAATAAAAATAAAATTTTTATTTACAAATAATTTCCTCTTTTTAAGAGGGGCTTTTTACAAATAACCAACACACTCCCCCCTATAAATAGAACCCGACCCCTCTCTATTTTTACAAACCCTAAAATTTACCTCTCTGAAAACCCTAGCCGCCGCTCCAACTTCTGCACAGAGATCCCTCCTAGCCGCCGCGCTTCTGCCGCCCAAGCCCCGCTTCCGCCGCCCAAGCCCCGCTTCCGCCGCGCATCTTGGTATCTTCTCCCTCTGAATCTTTCAGAGGAGGTTTGCATCTCTTTTTCCTCTCTGTTAAAATTTTTAGAAGATCTGCACTCTCTGTAATGGCACCAACAATGCAGTTAGAACGTGATTTTTCACAAATCTTTTCACACACAATTTACGGGAGTTATTTTCGTGATAAAATCATACGGAGGGGGTGGAACTTTTTAATTTATAATCATCCCAATGCTTACGCTCTTCCATATCTAGTCACTCGTTTTTACGAGTGCATGGAGGAAGGCTGCCTTACACAATACGGTTTTATCAAACTACTTTGGGACGATAGGAAGATAATCATTGACAGGGACTTCATCCATGAAGTCACTTTAATTCCTAGATTACTTGTTCACGACCAACCCCTTCAATTTGAAGACTACATGCTCTTAATGGGTAATGACTGTTCGAGTGAACCTAAGAAGGGAATACAGGCTAGAACCCTCTTCGCCAATGTTTTAACCGTATGCCGGTGGGCACAAAACAACATTTTTGACAGTTCACATAATACCACATTTTTCACCCCGTCTTTTCATATCGTGCACACCTTAATGACTAGGAACCTTAGATTTGACATGTGCACGGTTCTGCTTATTCAATAGGTGCTGTCAAAAGGGCCGCAAATTACCCATGCCCTATGTTAGTGACACAACTGTGTCGCTATTTTCTCCCTGTGGAGGAATTTGAATTCTACATGTATGGAGGTATACCCATTAGGCCTCTTATTGAGGGTGTATCCACGTCCTATACTCGCTTAACTGATTGCGAACAGAACCGGCCGAACATGTACCAGCCGGAACACCCAGCTCCAGCTCGACCGCGAGCGAGGAAGAGCTCACCCCCATCGAACATGCACGTCTTCTTAGAAGAGCCATTAGGGGGATTGATAATTTGGTAGGGATGGTGACCAACTTGGATCACCGGGTGACTGAGATTGAACATGGCGTATCTACACTGCTAGCGCGAGAGGAGCATTCCCGTTCACGTTCAAGGGGACGCCGAGGGCCTGAGCAGTGAGGGCACTGCTTTTGGTAAGTTTGGGGGAGGAGGTGGCTTGTAAATAGTTATCATTGCATTGCATATTTTTAATTTTTGTACATATTTTTTCTTTTCTTTCTTTGCGTGTTTAATTCTGCATTGCATCTTTATCAAAAAAATTAAAAAAATTAAAAAAATGAAAATAAAGAAAAATATAAAAGGGAAAAAATTCAAATAAAAATTGAAAAGACTAAAAAGATAAAAAAAAATTCAACTTGGCATTATTTGACTTAAGTTTGACAAGACGGCTAACTAGCTAGAAAAACTAGATCCTAAATTTAGTAAATTAAAAACCCTAAAAATAATGTCACGCCCCGCTTCCCAGAGTACGCTAAGGTAGGCACGTGACATATCCAACCATGCTACCTGTGGATAGGAATTATCCTTCCACAGTCACATTACGGCTGTAGAGATATCAAGAACAATAATAAAAAAACTATCTAGCACATGCCCATAAGCCAAATAAAATGAGTCAAAAGTAAATAATGCGGAAGCAAGAGATCCAACACAAGAATAACTGGAATGTACGTCCCATAATGCGGGCTCACATCAGGAATGAAAGTAATGGAAACAATAAAAGAACTAACTACCAACGAGTCCTCACTGCTCACCCTGCCGACTGAAGTACTCCTGCTCGGACTGTAGCAAAGGTAAGGAATTTGGGCCATGCAAAACCCAGACGTCAGCGCGTCATAACATTAAGCAATAAAATTAACAGGGGTAATAAAGCATGCGGGTATGAGTATGAGCAAGAACATAATGAGAATATATAACGGTGAATGTGTCAGTATATGTGACGTGCAAGGATATCTAAACTGTGCTGCGGGTTATCTAATCTAAAGTCTTCGAAACCAAGTAATGCAATCCTCATCGTAACCCATCGGTGATTTCTTCCGTAACGCCCGGAAGAACGGCAAACAATAGGTATTCCGTAACGCCCGGAAGAACGGCAAACAATAGGTATTCCGTAACGCCCGGAAAAACCGCAAACAATATGATGGCCCTTTGAGTTACGTTTGGTTACAATACTGATTTTCCCATACCCCAAAGTTATACATATCCAATTCAAGTATTAAATAATCTAGCACTGATGCCAACACATGATCAGGCAAGTACAGGTTTGTCTGGATAGACAACAGGAACGGTCCGTGAGGATTACAGGACAAGTTTGTTGGCATTAGACGCAAGATCAGGTAACAGGTAAAGCCACGGTACGTCAGGTCAAGCCGGGTAGTGTATATAAGTGTCAAGTCATAACAAGAGTCGTACGGTACCAGGCCGGGTCAGGTAATATGTGTAGCAAGTCATGTCAGGGTATACAAGATATCATGTGAGTGCTCATAATCAAGTAGAATAATCATGGTTATAAGTGAACAAGCATGGGTATCATCAGAACAATAAACTGGCACATATAATATGACATGCAAAATAGGTACATGTTAAAGTATTAGATGTACGGTTATCAGTTTGAGTATAAGATAAAGTTCAACATTACATGCATACATTATAACCATCATAGGTGTTAAGTTCATGTTAAAGTGTACTAAATAATCTAAAGGTATAATTGAATATAAATCAGATGATTTGTATACACCCGATCGTCCGACAGGATATAAAATATAAAAGGGTGCTGTAGGTCATCCAAATGATTGTTACAAGATTTAAATATGAATACAGGTACTATGTATAACAGAACTAAAAGCAAGCTGGTATGTTTCGAGCCATGATTCTAAAATGATATAATGGGACGTCGACAAGTTTTCAAAAGAATTATGGTATTAAATGGGACTACAGATCCACAGTGCACACTAATAGGTACATAGTAATTTAAATAGCATAAGTAGTAGTTTAAATAGCATGTAGCAAGATTAACTTGCCTCGACAGATTCAAGAAACGGCAGACGGAACGTTACGCGTCGGCGGGAAAAGTCGCGGCGCGCGCACGGTACACGGAAAGAGTCTAAACCACGAGCAATGGAATCCCATGGGTCAGAGGTCCTCGCTGGGTCGTTGAGATCGTCGACAGCCCGACCGGAATCCGGCGACAGATGGACAGTGAACATGAGACACAAAATATACAGCAAGAAAAGAAAAGATGGAGAACAGGAATGGAAGAAGGAGACATGAGAGAGCTTACCAGAAATGTGTCTTGTGGTTGTAGAAGGGTGATGCGAAGGAGTCACCGGCAGTGAACGGAGCTCCGGCAATAGGGTTTTGCTGTTAGGGTTTGGTTGGGTTAACTAGGGTTTCGGGTACAGTAGTGTGCAGGGTTCACGCGAAAGGGAGAGGGGCAGAGGAGAGAAAGGAGAGACGGCGATGGCGATGGCGGTCGGCGGCGATGGGCTGAGACGGTGAAAGTGGGTCTCTTGGGTGCAGGTGAAGGTGTAGCTGGCTCGGACGAGGGAGAAGAAGAAGAAGATGATGATGATGGTGAGGAGAAGGAGATAACAATGGAGACGAGATGGTGATGATGGTGGGTGTGACGCTGGGATCGTCGGCGACGCTCGGGATGGTGGGTTGAAGGGTGCTCGGTGGGTGTGTGTAGAGGAGAGGCTTCGGAGGAAGAAGGAGAAGAAGAATATGGAGAGGAGGAAGGGATGACGAGGCTCGATTTGGGTTGAGGAAATGAGGAAGTTAGGTTTTGAGAAAGGTGGTCTGGGGTTGGAGTTCCCGTGCTCGTGGGTTAACAGAAAAGGAGAGAATGAAAGAGAAGATATAGGGCGGTGACGATAGCAGCTCGGGAGGTGACCAGAGTCCAGGAGTGAACAGTGTTCGCGAGAAGAGAGAGAGAGAGAGCGCGAGAGGAGAGAGAAAGGAGAGAGAGAGAGAAATCTGCGGTGGAGGAAAGAGAGGGAGAAAGAGAAAGGCTGAGGGAAAAAGTGTGGGCCCGGCGCAAGAGAAGAGGGCATTCGATTGGTTGGAAAAGTGGGGCCCAAGGAAAAAGTGCGAGAGTTTACAAAAGATTTGTTTTGTTGGCTAAGAAAAAATATGTTGAACAGCTAAGATTTCCCTAACTGGGATTTACTCTCTATTTTTGGTTGGTAAGCAATCTTTTGCTGTAGATTAAAATTTTTAAACGAATATAAAGAAATTTAAAATGGCTAGAAATTTGGCGGAATACGAAAAATTTCAGAATTGCGCCTGGGTCGGGTCCAAAAATTTGAATTCAAAAAAGAAATTTATTGGCAGTTTCCAAAAATTAAAATGAAGTATTTTGTAACAGAAAAGCATACCCCTAAGAACGGACGCACGTACGTGCGCGTAACCATCCAAACACGTCTGTTTCACTGAACGGGATGAGAATACGACACAAGGACGCTACCACAGGGTTAGAGGTATCAGGCAGGCCATGCCAAGTAATTTTAATTTATTTTAAAAGACTTAAATTGTTATAGGCAACAGATGTGATACTAGATAAAAATGCCAGTAAATGCTAAATTATGAGATGCACTAGTTCATGCAACAAGTTAAGCTAGTTTATAAATAAAAGTTAACCAGGTTTAAAAAAGCGGGTCGGGTCGTAAGCGAAATAATATGTAAATTACCATTCGCACCCAAACACGCTAAATCAAGAAAGACCATAGATAGGTAAATATGGAAACTGGAATTGGTATAAATGAACTCGGGTGTTACATTATACCCAACTACAAAAGAATTTCGTGCTCGAAATTCCAAGAACAAGAAAGGATAAAAAAATCAAGAACTACAGGAATAGATGTGGAAACTTCTGTCTGATCTTATCTTCTCATTCCCAAGTTGATTCTCCATGCGAGCGACTACCCCAAGAAACAAGTACAAGAGCTCCGAGTGATCCCACACGTGTGTTTCATCTCAAACATACGTGAAACATGTCATGAACATTTGCCAAGGATCGCGGTAACGCCAAACTATATGCTACCTCACCAACACGCCCCAAAATCTCAAAGGGTCCGACGAATCGAGGACTGAATTTTCCTCGACCTCCGAAACGAAATACCCCTCTAGTCGGTGATATCATCAAGATTACCAAATCACCCACGGCGAACTCTAGAGGTCTTCTCGACGTATCCGCCCAACTCTTCTGTCTGTCTTGTGTTGCTTTCATAAGATGTCTGATAGCGTCAATTTTCTCAACTGTCTGCACTACCAAACCCGGTCCCAACAATTTTTGTTCACCGACATCGTCCCAACAACTGGTGAACGACACTTGCGACTATAAAAAGCTTCGAATGGAGCCATCTGAATAGTTGCCTGAAAACTGTGCTGTAAGAAAACTCCACCAAATGCCAAAGATCCTCCCACGAACCCTTGAAGTCCAACATGCCAGCTCTCAACATATCTTCAAGTGTTTGGATCGTTCTCTCCGACTGGCCATCTGTTTGAGGATAATAAGTTGTGCTAACTTCAATCGAGTTCCCAAACTTCTTGTACGCTCTTCCAGAAGTGTGTTAAGAAACGGGTGTCACTGTCGGACACTGTCACGCCCCGCTTCCCAGAGTACGCTAAATTGGGCACGTGACATAGCCAACCATGCTACCTATGGGTAGGAAGTATCCACAGTCCCATTATGGCTGTAGAGATATCAAGAACAAAATAAAACTATCTAATATATGTCCATAAGCCAAAAGAAAATGAGTCAAGAATAATAAAATGCGGAAGCAAAAGATCCAATACAAAATAACTGGAATGTATGTCCCATAATGCAGGCTCACATCAAGAATAAAATGCAGGAAATAAAGAACTAACTACTACCGACACCTCACAGCTCAGCCTGCTGGCTGAAGTACTCCTGCTCGGACTGCAGCAACGGTACAGAATCTAGGCGATGCAAAACCCAGACATCAGCGCGTCATGTCATCAAGTAATAAAGTATAACAGGGTAACAAGCAATGCAAATATAATCATGAGTTATAAAGCATGTGTAACAGTGATATAAATCAGGGCAGTGAAGGGTAGTGTGAAGTGAGTAACCTAAACTGGTCTATTGGGTTATCTATTCTAAAGTCTTTGAAATCAAATTGATGAATCATCGATGTAACTCAACAGTATCCTGTGCATGCCCGGGACCACGGTCTACAGACTCTCGGGCTGAAACCGAGACGTGCCGCTAGGCAGTAAAAGGTAGCAGGTACAGACGAGTGATGTCAGCATCATCACTCCGGGGCTGGCCTAGCCCGTAAGACCGATCAGAACAGGTATCGAACTGTTGAGTTACAAGTCATGTTTCACCATTGATTTCCCTATACCCCCAAGTTATAAGTGTTTAAGTCAGGTATTCAGTAATCAAGAACTAATGTCAACACAGGATCAAGTAAGAGCATGTTTGTCTGGATAGACAACAGGAACGGTCCGTGAGGACTACATGTCAGGTTTGTTGGCATTAGACACGAGATCAAGTAACGGGTCAAGCCATGGTACATCAGGTCGAGTCAAGTAGTGTACGGTACCATGTCGGATCAGGTAATATGTGTAGCAAGTCATGTCAGGGTATACCAGATATCATGTAGGTGCTCATAATCAACTAGCATAATCATGGTTATAAGTAATCAAGCATGGTTATCAACAATGTAATCTAAACAATGAATTAAACAATAAAGCAGATTCAATTAATTAGCAGTACGGTTATCAGTTGTGGTTCAGAGCCGGTTTCAACATTATATGAATACAAGGTGACATTCATGGCCGTTAAATCATGTTAACCAATATTAAGAATTTCCACGGATGTAATGATCTATAAATAGATTCACTGGATGAAGTTACAGCTAAAACTGGTTTAAATGCGCACAAGTGTCCGATGGTTTAAAACTATAGAAAGATACCATAGGCTATGTCAAAATGTGATTAAACATATGATTGTGGTTATGAGATTTATCATTTAAATGTGATCATGTATGCACTAATTATCTTTTGAGTTCTAGATCTAAAATAATATAAACCGATGCAAACGGAACATCGAAATGATATAAAACGATGCATGGGGTACTATATTTAAACTACAGGTATTAGAATATGTATAAGATGATTTAAATAGCATGTAGCAAGATTAACTTGTCTCGACGGGTCGCGACACGGAAAACGGAACGTTACGCGTCGGCGGGGAAAAATATTACGACGCGCGCACGGTTTGCGGAATGAACCCAAACGACGAACAGTGGAGTCACATGGGTCGGGGGGTACCAGCTGGGTCGTCGGGAAATATCGTCGGCACCATCGGTTTCCGGCCACCAACAAACAGTGAACATCAAAATATTCAAGAATGCATGGATAAAAGAGAAGAGAAGAAGAAGTAGTAGAAGAAGAAGAGATTGCTTACTGGGTTTGTAGAGAGGGTGTGCTGGCAGTGACGGCAAGATCGACAGCGGTGAGAAACGCCGGCGAAAGGTTTCTGAAGATCTAGGGTTTGCTCAGGGTTTTGGGCTTGGGTAGAAGTTGCTGGTGTTCTAGCGTGAAGGATTTGGGTTGCTGGAGGGAGAACAGAGGAGAGGGAGGCTGTAGCGATGATGATGGGGATGGTCGACGGTGAAGGAGGATGCACACCCCTAGAACGGACGTACGTACGTGCGCGTAGCCATCCAACGCGTCCATTTCACTGAACGGGACGAGAACACAGTGCAAGGATGCTACCACAGGGTTAGGGATGCCGAGCAGGCCAAGACAAGTATTTTTAATTTATTTTAAAAAACTTAAATTGTTATATGCAAGAATTTGAATTGTCGGGTAAATTACAACAAGCAACAGTCAAGTAAGATCAATGAAATAAATACTACACACCATTCATACGGTAACTGAAATTAGTAGAATTAGACCCGGTTGTTACATTATACCCAACTACAAAAGAATTTCGTCCTCGAAATTCCAAGAATACAAGGATAGACGAAAATCAAACTATAAGAAAAGATGAGAAAATTTCTGCCGGATTTCATCTTCTCGTTCCCAGGTGAACTCTCCATGCGAGCGATTACCCTAAGAAACAAGTACAAGAGGGATAACCTTGTTCTTAAGAACATTTTCCCTTCGATCCACAATTTCGACCGGTCGCTCCTCAAAAGTCAAGTCTTCTCGTACCGTCAGCTCCGAATGATCCAACACATGTGTTTCATCTCGAACATACCTACGGAGTTGAGATACGTGAAACACATCGTGTACATTCGCCAAGGACTGCGGTAACGCCAAACAATACGCTACTTCGCCAACATGCTCCAAGATCTCAAACGGTCCAACAAATCGAGGACTGAACTTTCCTCGACTTCCAAAACGAATCACCCCTCTAGTCGGTGATATCTTCAAGAATACCAAATCACCCACGGCGAACTCTAGAGGTCTTCTCGATGTATCTGCCCAACTCTTCTGTCGGTCTTGTGCTGCTTTCATATGATTTCTGATAGTGTTAACTTTCTCTACTGTCTGCACAACCAGATCCGGTCCCAACAACCTTCGTTCACCGACATCGTCCCAACAAACAGGTGAACGGCATTTGCGACCATACAAAGCTTCAAATGGAGCCATTTGAATAGTTGTCTGGAAACTGTTGTTGTAAGAAAACTCCACCAAATGTAGATGATCCTCCCAAGAACCCTTGAAGTCCAACATGCACGCTCTCAACATATCCTCAAGAGTTTGGATCGTTCTTTCCGACTGACCATCAGTTTGAGGATGATAAGCTGTGCTAAACTTCAATCGAGTCCACAAACTCTCCTGTAAACTCCGCCAAAAGTGTGATAAAAACCGAGTGTCGCGGTCGGACACGATACTCACCGGTACTCCATGCAATCTTACAATCTCCTGCAGGTACCGTTCTGCCAAAGTTTCTGTTGATTGACCAACCCGAAAAGGAATGAAATGAGCTGCCTTGGTCAAACGATCAACAATCACCCATACTGCATTGTTGCCTTTTGGACTCCGCGGTAGAGCTGTCACGAAATCCATGGTTATATGTTCCCACTTCCACTGAGGAATCGGAAGTGGTTGCAATAAACCAGCAACCCTTTGATGTTCAGCCTTAACTTGCTGACACACCAAGCACTTTGCCACAAAGCGAGCAATCTCCCGTTTCATACCTTCCTACCAGAAATGCTGTCGTATATCTCGGTACATCTTCGTGCCTCCTAGATGTACGGAATACGCTGAACTGTGTGCCTCCTTCATAAGTTCTTCACGAATATCTCCCCTTGGCACGTACAAATGGCTACCATACCTCAACGAACCATCTTCATGGATTAATAAATCTGTTCGTAATCCGGCTTCAACCTGCTCTCGAAACTTTTGCAATCTAGGATCCTGTGATTGCGCTGCTTTAATATTCTCGATCAACGACGAATGTATTTACAGCCGCATCAACTGTCCCGAAGAATGCGGTAGCACAACCTCCAAATCAAATCTTCGAAAGTCTTCAATGAGATCCTTCTGTGCAGTCAACATCTGGATTACTGGTAACCGACTGAGCGCATCCGGCACGACATTAACTTTCCCCGGATGGTACTTAAGATCAAGGTCGTAGTCAGCCATCAGTTCCAACCATCTGCGTTGCCTCATATTAAGCTCCTTATGCGTGAACACATACTTCAAGCTCTTATGATCAGTAAAAACTTCGACCCTTTCGCCCAAAAGGTAGTGTCTCCAAATCTTCAAAGCGAAAATCACAGCCGCAAGCTCCAAGTCGTGAGTTGGGTAATTCTTCTCATGGGTCTTCAACTGTCTTGATGCATACGCTACAACATTCCCATGCTGCATCAAAACGCATCCTAATCCTTTCCCAGATGCGTCGCTGTGAATCACCAATCCTCCGGAATTGTCTGGCACAGTCAGAATAGGGGCGGTTATCAATTTCTGCTTCAACGTCTCAAAAGCTGACGCACATATATCCGTCCACACAAAAGATACCTCCTTGCGCGTAAGCTTGGTCAACGGCTCCGCCAGACGAGCAAAGTTCTCCACAAATCTTCTGTAATACCCGGCGAGTCCAAGAAAACTTCTTATCTCCACAACATTCTTTGGAATCGGCCAATCTCGAACTGCTACAATCTTTTCTGGATCGCCGGCGATTCCATCACCAGACACGACATGCCCCAAAAACTTTACTTCTTCCAGCCAAAACTCGCACTTACTCATCTTTGCATACAACTTCTCCTGTCTCAATGTCTGCAGTGCGATCTTCAGATGTTCAGCATGCTCTTCAAAACTCTTCGAGTACACCAGAATATCGTCAATGAACACCACAATAAACTGGTCCAAGAATGGTGAAAAGATTCGGATCATCAAGTCCATGAATATCGCCGGTACATTCGTAACTCCGAAGGGCATCACTAGGTACTCGTAATGTCCATACCAAGTTCGGAACGCCGTCTTGCAAATATCTTCTGCTTTCACTCGGACCTGATGATATCCGGATCGCAAATCCAGCTTCGAGAATACCTTCGCGCCACTAAGCTGCTCAAAAAGTTCGCCAATGCGAGGGATCGGGTACTTGTTCTTAATAGTCACCCGATTTAATTCTCGATAGTCGATGCACATCCTTCTCGTGCCATCTTTCTTCTTAACTAGAAGAACTGGAGCTCCCCAAGGCGAGTTACTGCTTCGAATCCAACCCTTCTCAAGCAGTTCCGCAACCTGTTTCTTGACTTCTTCCAACTCCACTGGTGCCATTGGATAATACGCTTTACATACTGGCGCTGCACCAGGAACAAGATCAATTGCGAACTCCATATCTCGCTTCGGCGGTAATCCCGATATATCTTCAAACACATCCATAAAATCACGAACAACAGCTGGCTATTCACTTTCCTCAACCCCCATTGATGCAAGAATATTACTTGTCGGCCTAGCCCTAAACTCGACTGGCCCAACAGAACTGATTCCTCCAGTGAAGGTAAACTCGGGATGTCCGAGAATCCGGAAAATTGCTTTCTTTGCCCTACAATCAATGTGAGCGTGGAAAGTGCCAAGAAAATCCATTCCCAAGACAACTTCGTAGCTACCCGTATCAATCACCAAGAAATCTGCAAAAAGCTCCCGTCCGCAAACAACAACTGTACAATCTTTACATTCTCTACTAGATATGATTTTCCCATTCCCAGTGTGTATGTCCCAGAAACTAGACAGGGTCGTGCAAGTAATCGAGTGTGTAGCTATAAACTTGGATGACATAAAACAATAGGATGCACCAGAATCAAATAACGCTAATGCGGGAAAACCATGAACGAGTAGAATACCCGAAACAACTTCTCCTGACGCCTTAGCTTCCTCAGCTGTCAACGTAAAAGCTCGAGCCTGATTAGGTCCTTGAGTCAGCTACTTCTGTCCCTGAAATGGTCTCTGCGGAGGCTTCTGAATATCATCCCTCGTACGAAGCTTCGACGGACAAGCGCTGACAGTGTGATCTGCCGCTCCACAAACTAAACAGAGTCCCTGCCTCCTTCGACACTCCTTTTGCACGTGTCCCGGTAAATGGCAGTAGTCACAAATCACGCTCCTCCTTCGATCAACGACAACCGGCTTCTTCATCGGTGTTATGCCACGACGGTCCACTGGAATACCTCTGCGTCCATGAGCTCGGTTTGGTACAAATGTCGGCTTCCTTACCGCAACTGCTGTCTGCTGTGAACTCCCAGTCTTTCCCGATAGGCTCTGCTGTTCTCGGGCTGCCGTAAGTACCTGTGAGAAAGTGGTCAAACTCAGGGAGACAATCTGCCTCTGGATGTCCACATCCAAGCTGCGCATGAACCTCCTTACCCTGTCTGCATCGTTGGCAACTAAATGTCCAGCGAATCTACTTAGCCGTGTCCATTCCGCTGCATGCACATCTACGGGTGCACCATTCTGCTTCAAACCGATGAACTTCTCTTCCATTTGCTCCCGTGCAGTCTGCGGGAAGAACTTCTCTAGGAAACTCTTCGAAAAATCCGCCCACTTGATCGGCTTGAGCAAGCGGGTCTCTTCCACAAGCCACCATTCACGGGCGTAATCCACTAACTGAATACGCACCACATCCACCCTTTTATCTTCTGGGATCTGCACCGCAATAAGTAGGTTCTCTGTGTCAACTAGCCACTGCTCCGCTGGCAACGGCTCCTCCAAACTAGTGAATACAGACGGACCCAAACGCCTGAAATCTGCTACAGTCCCCACACGATCAACTGGTTTTGCTCCAACATTGTTCACAGACTACTGAACGGTCTGCAAACCTTCCTGAAATGATTCAGCTTGCTGCTGGATCAGCTCGGTCTGCCTCTTTTGATTCTCCAGCATTCCCCGAATCACTCCAAGCATGGCGGCTTCGTCAACACGCCTTTGGTACGTCTTCAGATTCTTGCCTGCCATACTCCTGAAATCAAAACACCCAAGATTAGCATGATAACAAATTTACAATATAGATCAAGGCTAGAACTCCAAGTTACTTAAATAGAGTGCCGCATTATAACTATACCGCGGTATCATAGCTACAATTACATAACTCCACCCAAGTCGCCTAAGTCCTAGAGATAACAAGGAATTAGGTTTCGAGTCGATATGCAAAGGAAGTTTGCACATCGTAGAAGATATAATCAGGAAGGACTTGATTAAAGAACGGTAAACGGCAAGGTGGCAGGACATGTTTCCTAAACACGGGTATTCTGATTCGTATATTGGGTACAATACCCAACTACAAAAAGAATCAACCCGACTATCCTATGGCTCTGATACCAAAAGAACCATGTCATGCCCCGCTTCCCAGAGTACGCTAAATTGGGCACGTGACATAGCCAACCATGCTACCTGTGGGTAGGAAGTATCCATCCACAGTCATATTACGGCTGTAGAGATATCAAGAACAAAATAAAACTATCTAATACATGTCCATAAGCCAAGAGAAAATGAGTCAAGAATAATAAAATGCGGAAGCAAAAGATCCAATACAAAATAACTGGAATGTATGTCCCATAATGCGGGCTCATATCAGGAATAAAATGCAGGAAATAAAGAACTAACTACTACCGACACCTCACAGCTCAGCCTGCTGGCTGAAGTACTCCTGCTCGGACTGCAGCAACGGTACAGAATCTGGACCATGCAAAACCCAGACGTCAGCGCGTCATGTCATCAAGTAATAAAGTGTAACAGGGTAACAAGCAATGTAAATATAAGCATGAGTTATAAAGCATGTGTAACAGTGATATAAATCAGGGCAGTGAAGGGTAGTGTGAAGTGAGTAACCTAAACTGGTCTATTGGGTTATCTATTCTAAAGTCTTTGAAATCAAATTGATGAATCATCGATGTAACTCAATAGTATCCCGTGCATGCCCGGGACCACGATCTACAGACTCTCGGGCTGAAAACGAGACGTGCCGCTAGGCAATAAAAGGTAGCAGGTACAGACGAGTGATGTCAGCATCATCACTCCGGGGCTGGCCTAGCCCGTAAGACTGATCAGAACAGGTATCGAACTGTTGAGTTACAAGTCAGGTTTCACCATTGATTTCCCTATACCCCCAAGTTATAAGTGTTCAAGTCAGGTATTCGGTAATCAAGAACTAATGCCAACACAGGATCAGGTAAAAGCAGGTTTGTCTGGATAGACAACAGGAACGGTTCATGAGGACTACATGTCAGGTTTGTTAGCATTAGACACGAGATCAAGTAACGGGTCAAGCCATGGTACATCAGGTCGAGTCAAGTAGTGTATGGTACCATGTCGGATCAGGTAATATGTGTAGCAAGTCATGTCAGGGTATACCAGATATCATGTTGGTGCTCATAATCAACTAGCATAATCATGGTTATAAGTAATCAAGCATGGTTATCAACAATGTAATCTAAACAATGAATTAAACAATAAAGCAGATTCAATTAATTAGCAGTACGGTTATCAGTTGTGGTTCAGAGCCGGTTTCAACATTATATGAATACAAGGTGATATTCATGGCCGTTAAATCATGTTAACCAATATTAAGAATTTCCAGGGATGTAATGATCTATAAATAGAATCACTAGATGAAGTTACAGCTAAAACTGGTTTAAATGCGCACAAGTGTCCGATGGTTTAAAACTATAGAAAGATACCATAGGCTATGTCAAAATGTGATTAAACATATGATTGTGGTTATGAGATTTATCATTTAAATGTGATCATGTATGCACTAATTATCTTTCGAGTTCTAGATCTAAAATAATATAAACCGATGCAAACGGAACATCGAAATGATATAAAACGATGCATGGGGTACTATATTTAAACTACAGGTATTAGAATATGTATAAGATGATTTAAATAGCATGTAGCAAGATTAACTTGCCTCGACGGGTCGCGACACGGAAAACGGAACGTTACGTATCGGCGAGGAAAAATATTACGAAGGGCGCACGGTTCGCGGAATGAACCCAAACGACGAACAGTGGAGTCACACGGGTCGGGGGGTACCAGCTGGGTCGTCGGGAAATATCGTCGGCACCATCGGTTTCCGGCCACCAACAAACAGTGAACATCAAAATATTCAAGAATGCATGGATAAAAGAGAAGAGAAGAAGAAGTAGTAGAAGAAGAAGAGATTGCTTACTGGGTTCGCAGAGAGGGTGTTGTCACGCCGCGCTTCCTAAAATACGGAATACGAGGGGTTGACAAGGCCAGCCATGCTCCTACGGTCAAGGAAATGTCCTGCCGTAGTCACACTTCGGCTTCTAGTTTTTCATGGTAACCAGTAAATGATGCACAGGTAATGAGAAATGCAGTAACTGAATGAAACAATGTAAAGAACTGACCTGAGGGGAAACAAAAGGATATAACTCTGGATAGCAAAATCGAGGTGTCCATGATGTACGTCTAGTCCTGGTCCAGTCTAAATCTTCTCCTCACACTGAGCATGCATACTCAGGTCGTCAGAGCAACACAATAGCAGTATAATATATAAATTCATGTGACAATTCTAACAGTGATAATAGATATATATAACAGTAAATCAATGACGGTATAGGTATGAACATGCAGTAATCAATGCAGCGGAACAGTAAAAGCAGTAGAATGATATGCCACGTATGTCAACACAGTAAGTATGTATATCGATGCTATCATCCCTATCAGTCTCTAAGTCTTACTGTACAGGTCACTAAACCTATCGTCAGTCCAAGTGTGAGAGTCAACCACTCGCGAGTGTCCTCCACCCAAGGGTAGAACCCAAGGGCAAGGGACCACGGGCCCAACATGTAACTCACGGTAATAATCATGTACCCTGTAAATCTCCATATATCTCCATATATATATAAGCCGGCAAGGGACTCCTGAGATTCTGTTGAACTCACACTCAAACTACCCCACACCCCGTGGTCTACATCAAACGCTAATCATAACCCTAAATACCAATCGGTCTGTGACAAGTCTGCGCGAGAACTGGAGGCAGGACCTCCATCAAGCACGTCCCAACTAATACCTAAGATAAATGGCAGTGTCTGGTGCCTTATCTGTGACACCCGTGCAAGAGCTTCCATAAGTGTCCCATACCATTTATAGTCACACGTACACGCATCCCACAGACGTCGACAATGCAATAGAATAATAAGGTTCACTGATTGTGTACAAGTACGTATCACTTTCACTTATTCACTGATACACGAACACTAACGTACTTGCCACAATCATCACTAATACCTAACACTGGGTTATGCACGTTATCACTGGGTTATCAATGTAGTGACATGTGTATGATATGATGCGTAAACAGTATGTAAGGTATGATTAGGGTGTCATGAATCAATAATCTACCACTTGCATAATTTATCATAAATCATACGGTTACAGTTTAGTGAAAAGATGAACGGGGAATAAATAGTATGTTCAGTTATCTATCCAGCGAATCTGGTTTCATGCCAATCGGGTTCCAGGATCGTTAATTATAGCCATTTCGTTTTAAGCGTTCACGGCTGGAAGTCCGGTTTCAGAATCGGAAGTCCGTTTCGCAACGCATTTTAATCCCAGTTGGGATCAGATTTTAGCGACGCTACAGTTGAATGAAAACTAGGGTTTTCAGTAAGGTTTTCAACACAATAGACGGATCTTCAATCGCGTCTGTACGTCAGGAGATATACACTATTCAATCCTAGTATGTAAATTCTGATTCTGTCGGAACTGTTATACATCCACATCTATTAAATTACAGATTAAATAACAAACGATAACGAAACAGGATGAAACCACTTGTGTTGTCTAGATAACGAATTCATCTTTAACAAACAGCGGAGTTCCGCAACCTACGAGTTAAGGAAACAGTGTGGTACCCATTACGGAACAGCACTCAATAAACAGAGTCGCTCTGGACTGCAGTCCAGAGTCGCACTCCGATCCAAATATTGTCACAGTTTAAGTACAGAAACTAATAGAAACTTGCATAGGGTTATAGTTCGTCGAGTCGGATTCGATTTAATCCCTCGAACGCATCATTCCAGTATGTAATAATTTATGGTGATTTTAACGGTTTTCAGGTACAAGGAAATTCCAGTTTTACGGGTAAACTTGGGGGTAGTCGTTTTAGTCATTAACGGTCATATTTTCCAGCGAAATTTGTACAAGGTATTCATCACAACAAAGGCCAATATAAACAATCCAGTTCCGTCAAATTAGATAAGTATTTTCTTTGGGATCATACATCGAACAGGCAGGTCGTTTAATTTTATCAGGGATTGCAAATTCATAACTTGTACCTTTGAACTTGTAACGCGAGTAAATTAGCATGTAAGCAAGTAAAATACTTGCCTGGAGGTGTTCACATCATAATATTGCAATTCATACGCCCCATTTTTTGTGCAATTTATAAGTAAACAGGTGCTTTTGACGATCGTTTGTTACATGATACAGGATACAGACTTTTGAAGAAATTACAGTGAAAAGACAAAGATGATACAGGAAATGGATTTTTGACCAAACAGCACACGGATCCTACTCAAGCCGAGACGAACGTCAAGAGAAACGGTCGAAAAGATCCCTACAAGATTCACTGAGAACCTGGAGAATACTAGAAAGCCCAACAGAGAAAAGAGCAGTAAAAGAAGAGAGCCCAAGAGAGGATCAGTCAACCACAGAAAACTGGTGGGCCAATCCCACTAAATGGCCGCGGATCCGCGGCCAAAGGCATGTATCTGCCGCGGAACCGCGGCCATATGGTACCCGTGTTGGCACCGACTTCTTGTGTCGGTGTGTCGTTTCATTGTTGGGATTTTCAGGGGTTAAATCAGTAAAATCATGTCTACGAAAGTCTGTAACCCTAGCTTCACTAGTTACTTATAAATTGTAATCTAGATCTTAAAAATTGTATGCCTCTTTATAATCAATAAAAGTGAGATTTGTTGAAGAATTCAGAGCATCATCTCTTCTTGTAAGTCTTTAGTTTTATTTAATTCTTGCCTTAGCATAATCTTTTACTTGCCCTAGTTATTTAATTTTTGCTCTAGTGTAATCCTCCTTAATTGCACCAAGTAGTTAACCTTTAAAACATAAACATAAAAATGTCTCTTTGCAATAATTCCCTAATGTGCGAGTAAAAATTCTCGCTCGTTAGGGTTAGGAACAAGGGAGTGAGTGAGAGACGGATGTCTCTCACCTCTTTCAATGTCAACTTATTTTTAAACGAAACCTTCATGCACACATATACGATCCGCCCCCTACGGCACCCTACCTATAAGGTAACGGTGTTCCGTAGTATAAAAGGCCGGACTTATATGATGTCCATGAAGCTCACATCAATGAATGAGAAAAGACGGACAAGGATCTAGAGGAAGAAACTTTGTTTCTTCCCGATCATCCTAATCCCTTTTCCTATTGATTGTTGTGACTTTCCTAAAAGCTTAAATCACGACATTGAAAGAGGTGAACATACTGATCTCAACACTCCTACCTTCAACCTAACCCTAATGAGTTCCTTCTCATCACATAAATTCGTCTTAAACTCAATCGATAAAAAACCAACAACGATTTGAATCAACTCGTTATAACACAAAATCAGAAATTAACCATCCCTGCGGATCGACCCGTATTCACCGGCTAGCTGCGAAGCGACGCCGTTTCTGATTACGGTAAACTAAAAATTTTTGGACTAATCAAATGGCGCCGTTGCCGGGGATGGCGTAATTTTCTCTTTTTGTAGGATTTCGGGTTGATATAAAATTTTAAAATTATAAAAATCTGAAAATACAAAATATATAAAAAAAAAATTTCTTTTCATTATCTTTATCTGTTTGAAGGGTTTCCCGTTTGAATCTTGCAGGAACGACAAGGAATTTTGGATCTGGAGTTTTACAGAAGGTCAAAACAGAAAAGGAGGCATAAAAACAGAGAGGACTTAAAAGTACAGTGCGCCAGAAATTTTTCCAGAGGCTGATCCCTCTACTCAACCGCGTTTCCGCCGCATTAGGAGGCCCCAGACCGCGGATCCGCGCTTCTCCTGACACGTCAGCACATAATTTTTACAGGGTTTGCTCTCTTTTCTTCCCCTCTGCAACCTCCATATATCCACTGTTAAAAACTTTTCTGCAGGGTTCTTTGCGTAAAGAGTCTTTCTCCCCCTTCTAAATAACAGATTTCTGCAGGTTTCTTTGCGCCGCACTAAAAAATTGATTGCAAGTGAATTGTTGTTTTGCATATTTTAATCGGACTTAAGGGGCTATTTGACCAAACTCAGATTGGGTGGGGATTTCATCACCCTTCCCAGGACCCCAGAAAACACATAAGCATTTTGCATCGACCACCTTTAATTAAAAAAGATTAGACTCAGACCTAAGGACAGCGAGCTCAGTAGGAAAAGGACTAGGGTAGGCATCGGCCGTTTATCCTAACCGACATTGCGGTGTCTAGGCTAGTGGTTTTTAATTAGGCCCACTGTAGTGGTGGTTCCTTTCCACTTACCTGGCCGTATTTGTCCGTGAAGAGGCGGTTTGAGGTCTATTTCTAGCCCTAGTTAGGAGCTGTCTAGTAGACCTAGGCGACCCTAGATCTAGGCCTGATTGTGCATGTGTGGTTGATACTTTTTGTGTCACGAGTCCGTTTTCAAAAAACTTCCTTGCAAAAATTCACAAATAAAAAATAAATAAAATCTTTTAAAAAAAAACTTGCAACTTGCCGCTAAAGAAACTTGAAACCTCACTTCCACCACTTCTTCTCACTGACGTTATCTTACCCCCACCTTCTGTTTTTCTCTTTTTTCTGACTGCACTACCCTTTAGTGTATGTCATTTTGGACTAGGGATACTAACGCCCGATTAGTCCGCGTTTCGTTGATACCGACCAACGAACCCTTCGACGAACCCTTCGTCGATCTTCCGTCCACTTCCTTACCTCCACATTCAATTTCTTCATTCGAAGGTATGTCGGGATTCAACCCCAACGATACCTTACCGACGGGAATGATTCCACCTCCGCCAGGTGCGAATAACCCAAATCTACCGCCTGTTGTAGCGCCCGCACGAGTTGCGCTCCAGGATCTCTTCTACCCCGTTCGCACTTCTTTACCCACTTGTCTTTCACCCCCACCGGCGAATGGGGATAATTTTGAAATAAAACCACACTTCATCAATATGCTGCCTAAGTTTCATGGTTTGGAATCCGAAGATGCATATATTTTCATTAATAAATTCCAAAACGTTTGCAGCATGATGAAGACAACCCAATTAAGTGACGATGCTATAAGGCTAAGGGTCATTCCTTTCACCTTATGTGACCTAGCCGAGAAGTGGCTATATAGCACCGCGTCACATTCCATAAGAAATTGGGATGAGTTTGTGAAGGCTTTTCTGAAAAAGTTCTATCCTCACCATAAAACTGCCAGAATTCGAAATGAAATAATTCAATTTTCACAACTTCCTTCCGAACCATTCTGGAAGTGCTTCGAGAGATTTAAAGACCTACTAGTTCAATGCCCTCACCATGGGATAGAAAGTTGGCAACTTTGCCAAACATTATATGAGGGATTGAACTCGGCAACGAAGCAGTTGCTAGAAACCATCTGTCAAGGTCATTTTCTCTCTAAGTCTAATGATGAGGCGTGGCAGTTTCTCGAGGATCTTAGTGAGCAGACAATACAGTGGGAGAGCACCAAGACCACATCAACTTCTAGTGGTCAATCTAGGGCGGGCATACATCAAATAGAGATGTCGATTGCTATGAAGGCCGAGATGGCCGCTCTTACGAAAAAGCTAGAAGCGATCGAGACCAAAATCTCGTCGTCTTCTCCTGCCCCTGCTATGCCCCCACGAACTGTCTGTGCTTGTTGTGCGGATCCATCGCACTTAACTGAAGAGTGTCCTTATAATGCAACCACTCAAGGACAGGATCAAGTCAATGCTGCATTTCAGCAACGACAAAGGAACGATCCGTACTCTTCGACGTATAATCCGGGGTGGAGGAGTCACCCAAATTTCGCTTGGAACCAAAATCAACAATTCCAAGGAAATAATAATAATTTTCAAAGACCTCCTCCTCCACAACAACAACAAGCACCCTCGCAAACTCAATATCAACCGCAACAATTTCAACAACAACCTTACCCTAATCAGGTGAACAATTTTGTGCCGAACAATGCTTACCAGCCAAACAATTATGTTCAACCTAATAATGATAAGGTTAGCTCGCTCGAGAGAAGTCTAGATGCATTCCTTAAGCAATCTACACAGTCTACAGCAAGACTTGAGACTTCTATTCAATCTTTAGTGCAAAACAGTGCCTCCCACGATCAGAGTATCAAATCTATTGAGGCACAAATTGCACAACTTAATGCAGCTTTGAGCGAGCGCGAAAAAGGAAAACTCCCGTCTCAACCGTTGCCCAACCCCGGTCACGCACATGCTGCACACAATCAGCAAAATCATAACGTGAATGCGGTGACCACATTGAGATCGGGAAAAGTGTTGCGGAACAGTGTGGGCATTAACAATGACACCCCTGCCGGTGGGACTACTTCTTCTTCTTCTTCTTCTTCACCATCTTCTTCTTCTGTAGAGCCTATTCTCCACCCTTCACATGGCTCTACCTCTTCTAGCTTGAACGGACCTAATTCTCACGACACGAACACATCTACACGAGGTACCGTTCCAACTCGACAATCTGATCCACACAAGTTGGACTCAACCACTTTTCAAAATGTTCCTTTTCCTAATAGGTTGAGATCCAATAAACCAACTCCTCAAATGGAGAAGATTGTCGAGCTGTTTAAACAGGTTAGCATAAACATCCCTCTCTTGGATGCAGTTCAGCAAGTTCCTTCATATGCCAAAATTTTAAAGGACTTGTGCACCAAAAAGAGGAAGTCGCAAGTGCCAAAGAAAGTTTTTGTGGCCAGTGCTATTAGTGATGCTCTTGTAAATTCCCTTCCCCCAAAACAAAAGGACCCCGGGTGTCCTACCATTTCGATAACAATTGGGGACAAGAACATCAATAGAGCACTATTGGATCTTGGTGCGAGCGTCAATTTGCTACCCTATTCTGTGTACGAGCAATTGGGCGTTGGAGAGCTTAAGCCCACTCACTGTACTCTCCAAATGGCCGACCGGTCGATCACTCATCCTAGGGGAGAGCTCGAGGATGTGTTAATAAGAGTAGGGGATTTCATTTTCCCCGTAGACTTTATAGTGATGGATACACAACCTGTTGCGAACCCCCGGAACCAAATTCCGGTTATATTAGGTCGACCATTTTTGGCTACTTCCAACGCAGTGATCAATTGTCGTAACGGTTCAATGAACTTATCTTTCGGCAATATGACAATTGAGCTCAATATTTTCAAGTTAGGAAGTCAGCCTGCTGAGCCCAATGCTAGCGTACTAGACGTTTGTTCGATCAATGAGATCGCGGAGGAGGACTGTGAGTTCGAGAATTTTTTATTCGACCACAGCAATGTTAACGCCACTAGTGCGTTCCTCCTAGAATCCGACTCAGTTTTCGCGGCGGATAATGATTTTGAATGTTTTACATTCGTCGACGACTTCGAAGACTCATCACCTGATTTGGAGTCTTTTGCTTTTTCGGATGAGTTAGTAGAACCATCCGACACTGTTGCGTACACTCGGTACGAACCTTTGATGGAATCATTCGAGTTTGAAACAACTACCCCTTTGCTACCATCTATTGTTTCACCTCCTAAACTCGAATTAAAGCTTTTGCCGACACACCTAAAATATGCATATCTAGGTGATAATGAGACCTTACCTGTCATTATATCAACTTCTCTAGCTCTTGAGCAAGAGAAGGCTCTCTTGACGGTCTTACTTAATAATCGGCAAGCTTTCGGCTGGTCTATGGCGGACATAAAGGGGATTAGTCCCCTCATAGTCGAACATCATATACATTTAATGGATGATGCCAAGCCAGCACGAGATCCACAAAGGCGCCTCAACCCCATCATGAAAGAGGCGGTTAAGAAGGAAATTGTCAAATGTCTGGATAGCGGTATCATTTACCCTATCTCGGATAGCCAATGGGTTAGCCCAATCCACGTCGTGCCCAAGAAATCGGGCATTACGGTCATTGCAAACGAGGCAAATGAGTTGATTCCCACTCGCACCCAAACTGGGTGGCGAGTCTGCATAGACTATAGGAAACTCAATGCCGCTACAAGGAAAGACCACTTTCCTTTACCTTTCATTGACCAAATGCTCGAGCGATTGGCAGGGCACGAATTCTATTGCTTTCTAGATGGCTATTCCGGTTACAATCAAGTCCCCATCGCCAAAGAGGACCAAGACAAGACAACATTTACTTGTCCCTTTGGCACCTTTGCTTATCGTCGCATGCCCTTCGGGTTATGCAACGCTCCCGCTACATTTCAGCGGTGTATGATGGGGATCTTTTCAGACATGGTCGAAAAGTTCTTGGAGATTTTTATGGACGATTTCTCCATCTTTGGCGACTCCTTCGACGAGTGTTTACGCCATCTTGACGCTGTTCTTACCCGCTGCAGGGATAAGAACCTAACATTAAATTGGGAAAAGTGCCATTTCATGGTACGAGAGGGCATTGTCTTAGGACATGTTATCTCTCAAAACGGCATCGAGGTAGACAGGGCTAAAATCGAAGTGATTTCTAACCTACCTCCCCCAAAATGCGTCAAAGATATTAGAGCCTTCCTTGGCCACGCCGGTTTTTACAGACGGTTTATCAAGGACTTTAGCAAGATTGCTAGACCCTTGACCCTTTTACTGGCCAAGGACACAACCTTCGCTTTTGACTCCACATGCACTGAAGCATTTGAGTCTTTAAAACATTCACTCATCACTGCACCCATCCTCTCATCTCCCGACTGGACGCACCCTTTTGAAATCATGTGCGACGCATCAGACTTTGCAATTGGAGCTGTTCTTGGACAGCACATTAATAAGATGCCGCACGTGATTTATTATGCCAGCCGAACACTAAATGAGGCCCAACTTAATTACACTACAACAGAGAAAGAATTTTTAGCTGTTGTGTTTGCACTCGAGAAATTTCGGCCTTATTTAATCGGCTCTCCAGTCGTTGTTTATACTGATCATTCGGCTCTTCGCCACCTCTTTGCGAAGAAGGATGCTAAGTCTAGGCTAATACGTTGGATCCTTTTATTGCAAGAATTTGACCTTGTCATTAAGGACAAAAAGGGATGTGAAAACGTAGTAGCTGATCACCTATCACGACTTCCTTCTTCGCCCACGCTCGATCTTCCAATCTCTGACGTTTTTCCCGACGAGCAGCTCTTGACCGTTTCTTGCGAACCATGGTTCGCCGATATTGTAAATTATTTAGCCACCGGCCTTATTCCTAATGATTGGTCGAAACAAGATAAGCTTCGATTTTTGTCCCAAGTAAAGCATTTTTACTGGGATGAACCCTATCTTTTCAAATACTGTTCCGACCAAATCATTCGTCGGTGTGTGTCTGAGAGTGAGGTCAAGAGCGTGCTGTCTTTCTGCCACGATCAAGCATGTGGCGGGCACTTTGGCCCAAAGAAGACAGCCGAAAAAGTTTTGCAGTGTGGTTTCTATTGGCCACGACTCTTCAAGGATTCATTTGAATACTGCAAAACTTGCTCCCGGTGCCAACATTTGGGCCGGATTTCGCGGAGAAACGAAATGCCACTCCAACCCATTTTGGTAGTGGACATTTTTGATGTTTGGGGTATAGATTTTATGGGACCATTTCCTAACTCTTTTGGAAATGTGTATATTCTGTTGGCGGTTGACTACGTTTCTAAGTGGGTCGAGGCTGTGCCCAGTCGAACGAACGATAATAAAGTTGTCGTTCGATTCCTTAAAGAACACATATTTTCTCGATTCGGGCACCCTCGAGCGATAATAAGTGATAATGGTTCTCACTTCTGCAATAGGACTTTCGAGTCCTTAATGCGTAAATACTCTATCACCCACAAATTGTCAACGCCATATCACCCCCAAACATGTGGGCAAGCCGAGGTTTCAAATCGGCAGATAAAGCAAATTTTGGAGAAAACGGTTTCCAAAAACCGTAAGGATTGGTCGCTTAAATTGATAGATGCACTATGGGCTTTCCGTACTGCATATAAAACCGATCTGGGTATGTCTCCTTACCGGCTTGTGTACGGGAAGGCTTGCCACCTCCCAGTGGAGATCGAGCACAAAGCTTTCTGGGCTATCAAAGAGCTAAATTTGTCTTTAGGAGATGCGGGCAGCAACAGAAAGTTGCAACTGAATGAGTTGGAGGAGCTAAGGGATGAGGCATATGACAATGCCATAACTGCTAAAAACCGAGCTAAGGTGTTCCACGATAAACACCTTTTACGAAAAACTTTTGAACCTGGTCAACAGGTTCTACTTTATGACACTCGGTTACACTTGCATCCTGGTAAGCTCCGGTCCAGATGGAGAGGACCTTTTGTGGTCCGCACCGTTTATCCGCACGGTGCGGTTGATCTTGAGAACCCTGAAGACGGTACCTTATTTAAGGTAAATGGGCATCGACTAAAACCGTTCTTCACTGCGGATCCTTCGGAGGAGCTCTTGTTTTTGCAGGAGCCGATTTACACCGATTGATTTTCCTCCGTTTTCATCCCCAAACTTTGTTTTCCAGTGACACTATTTCAGATAAGTTTGGGGGTGTGTGTGTATCATTCATATATATATTTCCAAATACCATAAACATAAAAATAAAAATAAAAATAAAAAATAAAAAAATAAAAAATAAAAATAAAAAAATGGGGGGGGGTTTAATATTTTTTTTTGGACCAAATTGCAAATTTGCAGATTACAAGCTGTTTTTACAAATAAAACCCTCATCTTATAGGGTGTTTTGTGTAAATATCCCTTTCTAAACCCTATATAATGGAACCGAGCCCTTTCCTCTGTTACCCTAAAACATTTTCCCCTCATAAAAACCCTAGGCGCCGCTCCTGCCCTCTGCAGAAATCTCGAGACGCGCCGCCACCAGACCGCCGCGCAACCGCCGCGCCTGCCGTCTCCCACCGCGCAACCGCCGCCGATCTGCCTCTTCACCCCCTGAAATTTTCAGGGGAGGTAAACCTGAACCCTTTATCTCTGTTTCTTCATAGAACTTTCTCTGTAAATTTAAAATGGCCCACAAAATGCAGTACGAGAGAGATTTTTCACCGGTGTTTGCACACGAGATCTATGGATCATACTTTCCACACGAAATTGCACAAAGGGGATGGAATTTCCTCCTCTATAACCATGGATCTGCATTTGCCGTCCCTAGCTTAGTTACCCGATTTTATGAGTCAATGGAAGAAAATAGCCTAGACAACTTAGGTTATATTAAACTGATTTGGGGAAATAATGAAATTCGCATTGATAGGGAGATGATACACGAGGTGACACTAATACCACGTGTACCGGCACACGAACAACCCCTTCGCTTTGAAGACTATATTCCTTTAATGGGTAATGACTGTGCGCGAGAACCGCGCAAGGGGATCCAAGCACGGACCCTCTTCGCAAATGTTTTAACTGTGTGCCGGTGGGCACAAAACAATATTTTTGGAAGTTCTCACAACACAACCTTTTTCACCCCTTCCTTACATGTCGTTCATACGTTAATGACGAAAAACCCTAGATTCGACATGTGCACAGTTTTGCTATATTCCATAGGTTCGGGTAAACGAGGGAGTGTATATCCATGTCCCATGCTCGTGACCCAACTCTGCCGTTATTTCCTCCCGGCCGAAGAATTTGACTCTCATTTGACAGAAGGTACCGCAGTTTGACCACTTTTAGAGGGTGTCTCGTCGTCTTACTCTAGACTGACGGATATTTGGACACGGACTGAGCCGGGAGAAAACATACCGGCACACACCCCCAGCTCGAGCTCAACTTCGAGCGGGGAAGAACTAACTCCCCAAGAACATGCGCGTTTAATGAGAAGAACAGTGAGGAGATTAGACTCTTTGCGGGATGAGTTTCGGGAAACGGCACGAGAACACGACCGTCGGTTGACGGAGATTGAGAGGGGGATACAAACACTGTTGGCTAGGGGGGAGAGATCACGTTCACGCTCACGAGCGCGACGTGGGGCCGGGCAGTGAGGGCACTGCTTGGTTCAAGTTTGGGGGTATTAGAGGTGATGTATATAGTTATCCTTGCATTGCATATTGTATATATCTTTGTTTTCCTTTTGCATATTTAATTTCTGCATTGCATTTTTATAAAAAAAAAATCATAAAAATTTTGAAAATTTGAAAAAAAAAAAAATTAGAAAACAGTAAAACCCATAAAAAAAATTGAAAAATTTCAAAAAGTAAAAAAAATTGATGTATTCAATTTTGGTTAATTGACTTGAGTTTGATAAATAGGTTAACTGGCTAGGAAAAACTAAATCTTAGACTTAGCAAATTAAAAACCCTAAAAATAACCTTCCTTAAAGTTTAACTGTGGAAAGCATATGTCTTTGTAGGCTATTTAGAAATAGGCAAATCTTGGGTTCAGTTCTTGGGCTAAGTCGAAACGAAGGAAAAGTATTAAAGCTTTTATTAGAGTATAAGTTTGAAAAATAATTCCTAGCTTAAGTCTAGATTCTGAAAACATATACCCTACAAAATGCACAAACACGCGCCTTGAAACTTGGATTAGTAGAAGAAACCTTGAAATACTCTTGTCTAAAGTCCTTAGCACAATGAAAATAAAAAGAAAAAAAATGAATAAAGAAAAAAAAAATGGACACTGGTTTTTGTGATTACTTAAGGCTGTAAAAAAAATAGAAAAATATTTAGCGAGGGTGCTTCATCACCTAGTGCCTTAGACCAACTGGTTTGGGAGCCACTGCTAAAAGCCTTGGGTGTTGCAAAACTAGGAAGTACGCCTTAAAGTGCTAACGCATCTGGTAATCGGTTGTTGGTACCTCAAGAAGTATTAGCAATCGCATGAAGGATGTGAAAGCGAAGTCTCACAAGTGCTTTGGACAATGGGCTGGAGTATGATTGCTTGATTTGAATTTCCAAGTGTAGGGGTGATATTTACACACACGTGGGGATATGTGATTAGAGTTTAGATAAGAGAAAGGAATGAAGAATAGAACTTGTGTCTCTAATAGAGTTGATAGAAATTCCTAAGTGGAGATGGAACTCTAGAAGGAAAACTTAAGAAATGCCGAAAGCTAGGTAATTCTACAGGATATGTGTAATCTTAAGTTAAATAATGAGCAAGCGTGAAGAATATGGGTGGATAATTTGCGGGTCAACGATAATAGATTTCCTTGTTAGAAAACCTGATTGGAGAACAAAAGTTGAGAAACCAAATTGATAGGATTTTGTGGGTGTAATCCGCTGAAAACCCTCAGGAGACAACACTCCTCCTACTAGGGACACCTAGAGGTTTAACGGCTTGTTGCACGTGCTCAGTGCAATCGCGTTTCCCTGCGAAAATGTGGCTAGGTTAGAATAAACTAATAAATTTGCTCGAGGACGAGCAAAAGGTAAGTTTGGGGGTATTTGTTCACATCATAATATTGCAATTCATACGCCCCATTTTTTGTGCAATTTATAAGTAAACAGGTGCTTTTGACGATCGTTTGTTACATGATACAGGATACAGACTTTTGAAGAAATTACAGTGAAAAGACAAAGATGATACAGGAAATGGATTTTTGACCAAACAGCACACGGATCCTACTCAAGCCGAGACGAACGTCAAGAGAAACGGTCGAAAAGATCCCTACAAGATTCACTGAGAACCTGGAGAATACTAGAAAGCCCAACAGAGAAAAGAGCAGTAAAAGAAGAGAGCCCAAGAGAGGATCAGTCAACCACAGAAAACTGGTGGGCCAATCCCACTAAATGGCCGCGGATCCGCGGCCAAAGGCATGTATCTGCCGCGGAACCGCGGCCATATGGTACCCGTGTTGGCACCGACTTCTTGTGTCGGTGTGTCGTTTCATTGTTGGGATTTTCAGGGGTTAAATCAGTAAAATCATGTCTACGAAAGTCTGTAACCCTAGCTTCACTAGTTACTTATAAATTGTAATCTAGATCTTAAAAATTGTATGCCTCTTTATAATCAATAAAAGTGAGATTTGTTGAAGAATTCAGAGCATCATCTCTTCTTGTAAGTCTTTAGTTTTATTTAATTCTTGCCTTAGCATAATCTTTTACTTGCCCTAGTTATTTAATTTTTGCTCTAGTGTAATCCTCCTTAATTGCACCAAGTAGTTAACCTTTAAAACATAAACATAAAAATGTCTCTTTGCAATAATTCCCTAATGTGCGAGTAAAAATTCTCGCTCGTTAGGGTTAGGAACAAGGGAGTGAGTGAGAGACGGATGTCTCTCACCTCTTTCAATGTCAACTTATTTTTAAACGAAACCTTCATGCACACATATACGATCCGCCCCCTACGGCACCCTACCTATAAGGTAACGGTGTTCCGTAGTATAAAAGGCCGGACTTATATGATGTCCATGAAGCTCACATCAATGAATGAGAAAAGACGGACAAGGATCTAGAGGAAGAAACTTTGTTTCTTCCCGATCATCCTAATCCCTTTTCCTATTGATTGTTGTGACTTTCCTAAAAGCTTAAATCACGACATTGAAAGAGGTGAACATACTGATCTCAACACTCCTACCTTCGACCTAACCCTAATGAGTTCCTTCTCATCACATAAATTCGTCTTAAACTCAATCGATAAAAAACCAACAACGATTTGAATCAACTCGTTATAACACAAAATCAGAAATTAACCATCCCTGCGGATCGACCCGTATTCACCGGCTAGCTGCGAAGCGACGCCGTTTCTGATTACGGTAAACTAAAAATTTTTGGACTAATCAGGAGGCGCACGGCAGTGGCACGGCAACAACGGTGATCTACGATGACGGAAATGGCACGATCACTATGCAAGCGTGGCCGCGGCTCGAGAGAGAGAATGAAAGAGGGGCGCCGGCGGAGGTATCGATTTGGGTTTAACGGTAGCGGAGCTCAACGGCGGTGAGTAGAGGGGATCTAGGCGACTGCGAGAACATAGCTTGGGCACGGAAGATAGCAGCGACAGGGGGCACGGCTTGGCCACGATGATGGGCAAGGTGGTAGCACCACGGCAACGGTGATGCTGCGATGGCGTGGGGGCGGTGCAGTGGGCAGAGGCCTCGGCCAGAGAGGTGGTTGCGGCGACGGCCTCAACGACGGGGGTGCAGCGACGGTGGTCGGAGCTGCAGTCGGCACAGTGGTCGTAGCTTGGAGGAGTTCGGTTGGAGGAGTGAGTTCACGGTGGTTGCTGAGGTGCTTGTAGCTCGGTGGGTGATGGTGGGGGATGGTGATGCGATGTGGGCGGGTGAAGACGGCGAAGACGAGAAGGAGACAACGAGGTGGAGGCGAGGTTGATGGTGGCTCGTCGGAGATCTTAATGGTGGCGAGGGGTGGAGTAGAGGGTTGGTGATGGGTGGTTGCTGTGGGGTTGGGTTTTTTTTTTTGGAAGGAAGAGAGAGCTTGGGAGTGGGGACTTAGAGGATGAGAGAGATAAGATAGAGGGAAATGGAGGTGAGCGACGTGAGGGGGACGGCGGCGAGCGCGACGCTCGGCCGTGGGCGCGGGTTCACGAGAGAGAGAGAAAGAATGGGAGAGAGAGGGAGAGAGGTGAAAGTGTGAACCGAGTGGAGAGAGAGAGAGGCGTGGGGGTGAATGCGAGGAGAGATCGAGGCGCGCGTCGTGGGAGTAACGCGAGCGAGCATGGACGTGGGCGGAGGCGAGGAGCGCGGCGACGTGGTCGCTGGCGTTAGCGTCGTGGGCGCAGGCGTGAGCGGAGGAGGCGGGTTGAGGGAGCAGTGGGTGTGGGCGGGAAAAGTGGCCGTTGGGGAGAAGATGGGTTGGGTAGTGGGCCGGGTCGTGAAGCGGGCACGGGTGAGGGGATGAGGCTGCTGGGTTGGGCCAAGAAAAATAAAAGGATAAGAAATTAATTGAGGGGAAAGAGAAGAAGCGGGCCGGGGGCTGGATTAGTGTTAATATTAGAGAAAGAAAAATGGGTAGTGGGCTGAGGGAAAAATTAGGTTAGAAGAAATAGGATATGGGCTGAGGAATTTAGAGGAAAAATCAAATGGGAAAAATAAAGGGAGTGGGCTTGGGATTTGGGTTTAGGGTAATAATTAGAACTAGGGTTTTAGATTAGAATACAAAACAACTAGAGTTAGAAAACTAGAAATTTAGTAATATAGGAAAATATTTTGATGAAGAATAAAACTATAGTTTGGGTTTGGCTAAAAAAGTTTTAAAAATAAATTAATAATTATAAATAAAATAAATAATAAAAACAAACTGTATAAGTTAAAGAGAGATACGTTTTATTGGTATAAAAAGGGCTTGGTGTTACAGGTGTGCTGGCAGTGACGGCAAGATCGACAGCGATGAGAAACGCCGGCGAAAGGCTTCTGAAGATCTAGGGTTTGCTTAGGGTTTTGGGCTCGGGTAGAAGTTGCTGGTGTTCTAGCGTGCAGGATTTGGGTTGCTGGAGGGAGAACAGAGGAGAGGGAGGCTGTAGCGATGATGATGGGGATGGTCGACGGCGAAGGAGGGTGGCACTGGGTTCACGAGTCCTCGTCTGGTGTGCACAGTGGAGGGAGAGAGACTCGGGAGAAGGAGAGAACGGAAGAAGGTGAAGACGAAGAGGATGAGGGTGGCGTCGGTGAGGGTTGACGTCGGTGGATTGGGGATTGGGAGCTAGGGTTAACGTGTTTGCATGGGTTCTCATGGCGGCTCAGTTAAAAGAAGGAGAAGAAGGAAAAGATGCAAAGGGAGGTGACGGGATCACGCGGGAGGTGACGAGAATCGAGGAACGCACAGTGATCGCGAGATCTGAGAGAGAGAGTGCGAGAGGAGAGAGAAAAAGAAGAGAGAGAGAGAGAGCTGCGCGGCAGAGAAAGGGAAAGAGAGAGAAGGATTTGTGGGGCCCAGAGAATTCTGATCTGTGAGGAATAAAAGAGAGAGAAGAAATAAAGAAGGGGGAGATGGGACCGAGGAAAAGAAATGGAGATTTCTGATTGGTTGAAAACTATAGTAGAGAGATAGTAGAGAGGGAGGAAATCTGTGTAGTTAAAGAAAATAATTTTAAAAGATTTTTAAAAATCGTTTTAAGCAATTTGATGGACTGAAAGATATTTGGAAATAAATGTTAAAATTCAAACATTTGAATTTTAGCGGGATGTAAAATATTTCAGAAAAGCGCCCGGGTGTGGTCCAAAATTTTGAATTTGAAATATAGAAATTTTTAGCAAGTTCCAAAAATTTAAATGAAGGATTATGTAACAGAAATGCATACCCCTAGAACGGACGTACGTACGTGCGCGTAGTCATCCAACGCGCCCGTTTCACTGAACGGGACGAGAACACAGTGCAAGGATGCTACCACAGGGTTAGGGATGCCGAGCAGGCCAAGACAAGTATTTTTAATTTATTTTAAAAGACTTAAATTGTTATATGCAAGAATTTGAATTGTCGGGTAAATTACAACAAGCAACAGTCAAGTAAGATCAATGAAATAAATACCACACACCATTCATATGGTAACTGAAATTAGTAGAATTAGACTCGGTTGTTACAGACACGATGCTTGCCGGTACTCCACGCGATCTTATAATTTCCTGCATGTATCGTTCTGCCAAAACTTCTGCTGATTGACTAACCCGAAAGGAATGAAATGAGTTGCCTTGGTCAATCGATCAACAACACCCAACCTTCCATGTTGCCCTTTGGACTCCGCGGTAAAGTTGTCACGAAATCCATGGTCCTATGCTCCCACTTCCACTGAGGAATCGGAATTGGTTGCAATACACCGTCAACCCTTTGATGTTCAGCCTCAACTCGCTGACATACCGAGCAATCTCCCGTTTCATGCCTTCCCACCAGAAATGATGCTGCACATCTCGGTACATCTTCGTGCCTCCTGGATGTACGGAACAAGCTGAACTGCGCCTCCTTCATGAGTTCTTCATGAATATCTGTAATATCCGGCAAGTCTAAGGAAACTTCTGATCTCTACAACATACTCCGGAATCGGCCAATCCTGAACTGCTGTAATCTTCCTTGGATAAACGGCGATTCCATCTCCAGCTACGATATGCCCCAAAACTTCCCTACTTCAAGCCAAAACTCGCACTTGCTCAACTTTGCGTACAATCTTCCTTGCCTCATTGTCCGCAGTGCGATCACCAATATTCTGCATGCTCTTCAATAAATACCACTATAACTTTGGTCCAAGAATGGTGGAAGGATTCAGCTCATCAAGTCCATAAATATCGCCGGTGCATTCTTTACTCCGAAGGGCATCACTAATACTCGTAATGTCCATACCAAGTTCGGAACACAGTCTTGCAAATATCCTCTGGTTTAACTAGGACCTGATGATATCTGGACCGCAAATCCAACTTCGAGAATACCCTTGCGCCACTAAGCTGCTAACAATTCGTCAATGCGAGGGATCGGGTACTTGTTCTTAATAGTCACCCGGTTTAAATCTCGATAGTCGATGCACATCCTCCTTGTGCCATCTTTCTTCTTTACTAAAAGAACTGGAGCTCCCCAAGGCGAGTTACTGCTTCGATTCTATCCCTTCTCAAGTAATTCAGTAACCTGCTTCCCAACTTCTTCCAACTCCACTGGTGCCATTGGATAAAACGCTCTAGAATCTGGCGATGCACCAGGAATAAGATCAATTGCGAACTCTATGTCTCACTTCGGCGGTAATCCAGATATGTCTTCGAACACGTCCATGAAATCTCGAACGACAGCTGGCGCTTCCTCTTTAACAACTTCCATCGACGAAGAACACTATTTGTCAGCCTAGTCCAAAACTCAACTGGCCCGATAGAATTTCTTTCTCTAGACAACCTCTGGATGTCCGGGAATCTGGAAATTCTCTTTCTTTACTCTACGCTCAATGTGAGCGTGGAAAGCGCCGAGAAATCCATTCCCAAGACGACTTCACAATTGCCGGTAACAACCACTAAGGAATCTGCAATTAACTCCCGTCCGCCAACGACAACAGAATAGTCCTTACACCTTCTATTAGTTATGATTTCCCATTCTTAGTGTGTATGTCCCAAACTAAACAGGGTCGTGCAATACTTCGAGTGTATAGTAATAAATTTGGACGACATAAATCAATGGGATGCACTAGAATTGAAAGACGCTAATGCGAGAAAACCACGAACAAGTAAGGTACCTGAAACGACTTCCTCTGGAGCATTAGCCTCTTCAGCCGTCAGGGTAAAGGTTCGAGCTTGGTTGGGTCCCTGAGTTATCAGCTTCTGCTCCTGAAACTGTCTCTGCGGTGGCTTCTATGTATCTTCCTTCAACCGTAGCTTCGACGGACAAGTATCAATAGTGTGATCCGCTGATACGCAAATAAGACAAAGACCAAGCCTCTTACGACAATCTCTTCGATAATGACCCGGTCGTTGACAGTAATCGCACAACACCCTTCCCTTTTGCTCGGGCAAAACTGGCTTCTTCATTGGTACAACGCCACGCCTGTCCACCGGAATACCTTTGCGTCCATGTGCTCGATTCGGTGCAAATGTAGGCTTCCGTGCTGTAACTGCTGGCTGCGATGTACCCCCGGTCTTCATAGATAGACTCTGCTGCTCTCGGGCTGCTGTAAGTACTTGTGAGAAAGTGGTCAAACCCAGGGAGACAATCTGCCTCTGGATGTCCACATCCAAACTGCGCATGAACCTTCTTGCCCTATCAACACTGCTGGCAACCAAAGGTCCCGCGAATCTACTGAGCCGTGTCCACTCAGCTGCATGTATATCTACAGGTGCGCCGTTCTGTTTCAAATTGACGAACCTTTCCTCCATTTCCTCCCGTGCAGTCCGCGGGAAGAACTTCTCCAAGAAACTCTTCGAGAAATCCGCCCAACTGATTGGTTTGGGCAAGCGGGTCTCTTCCATAAGCCACCATTCACGGGCGTAGTCTACCAGCTGGATGCATACCATATCCACCCTCTTATCCTCTGGGATCTGTGCCGCAACAAGTAAATTCTCCATATCAACCAACCACTGCTCTGCTGGTAACGGCTCCTCCAGGCCAGTAAAGACAGACGGACTCAGTCTCCTAAAATCCGCCACGATACCCACACGATCCACTGGTCTGGCCACAACATTGCTCATGGACTGCTGAACGGTCCACAAACCTTCCTGAAAAGATTCAGCTTGCTGTTGAATCAGCTCGGTCTGTCGCTTTTGGTTTTCCAACATCCACGTATTACTCCAAGCATAGCGGCTTCGTCAACATGCCTTTGGTACGTTTTCAGATTCCTTCCTGCCATGTTCCTGAAATCAAAACACCCAAAGATTAGCATGATAACAGATTCAAAATGTAGATCAAGGCTAGAACTCCGAGTTACTTAAATAGAGTACCGCATTGTAACTATGCCGCAGTATCATAGCTACAATTACATAACTCCTCCCAAATCACCTAAGTTCTAGAGATAACAAGGAATCAGGTTTTCGAGTCGTTATGCAAAGGAAGTTTGCACATCGTAAAAGATAGAATCAGGAGGAACTCGATTCAAGAACGGTAAACGGCAAGGTGGCAGAACATGTTTCCTAAACATGGGTATTCTGATTCGTGTATTGGGTACAATACCCAACTACAAAAAGAATCAACCCGACTAACCTATGGCTCTGATACCAAAAGAACCATGCCACGTCCCGCTTCCCAGAGTACGCTAAGGTAGGCACGTGACATAGCCAACCATGCTACCTGTGGATAGGAATTATCCTTCCACAGTCACATTACGGCTGTAGAGATATTAAGAACAATAATAAAAAAATTATCTAGCACATGTCCATAAGCCAAATAAAATGAGTCAAAAGTAAATAATGCGGAAGCAAGAGATCCAACACAAGAATAACTGGAATGTACGTCCCATAATACGGGCTCACATCAGGAATGAAAGTAATGGAAACAATAAAAGAACTAACTACCAACGAGTCCTCACTGCTCACCCTGCCGACTGAAGTACTCCTGCTCGGACTGTAGCAAAGGTAAGGAATCTGGGCCATGCAAAACCCAGACGTCAGCGCGTCATAACATTAAGAAATAAAATTAACAGGGGTAATAAAGCATGCAGGTATGAGTATGAGCAAGAACATAATGAGAATATATAACAGTGAATGTGTCAGTATATGTGACGTGCAGGGATATCTAAACTGTGCTACGGGTTATCTAATCTAAAGTCTTCGAAACCAAGTAATGTAATCCTCATCGTAACCCATCGGTGATTTATTCCGTAACGCCCGGAAGAACGGCAAACAATAGGTATTCCGTAACGCCCGGAAGAACGGCAAACCATAGGTATTCCGTAACGCCCGGAAGAACGGCAAACAATAGGTATTCCGTAACGCCCGGAAAAACGGCAAACAATATGATGGCCCTTTGAGTTACGTTTGGTTACAATACTGATTTTCCCATACCCCAAAGTTATACATGTCCAATTCAAGTATTAAATAATCTAGCACTGATGCCAACACATGATCAGGCAAGTACAGGTTTGTCTGGATAGACAACAGGAACGGTCCGTGAGGATTACAGGACAAGTTTGTTGGCATTAGACGCAAGATCAGGTAACAGGTAAAGCCATGGTACGTCAGGTCAAGCCGGGTAGTGTATATAAGTGTCAAGTCATAACAAGAGTCGTACGGTACCAGGCCGGGTCAGGTAATATGTGTAGCAAGTCATATCAGGGTATACAAGATATCATGTGAGTGCTCATAATCAAGTAGAATAATCATGGTTATAAGTAAACAAGCATGGGTACCATCAGAACAATAAACTGGCACATGTAATATGACATGCAAAATAGGTACAGGTTAAAGTATTAGATGTACGGTTATCAGTTTGAGTATAAGATAAAGTTCAACATTACATGCATACATTATAACCATCATGGGTGTTAAGTTCATGTTAAAGTGTACTAAATAATCTAAAGGTATAATTGAATATAAATCAGATGATTTGTATACACCCGATCGTCCGACAGGATATAAAATATAAAAGGGTGTTGTAGGTCATGCAAATGATTGTTACAAGATTTAAATATGAATGCGGGTACTATGTATAACAGAACTAAAAGCAAGCTGGTATGTTTCGAGCCATGATTCTAAAATGATATAATGGGACGTCGACAAGTTTTCAAAAGAATTATGGTATTAAATGGGACTATAGATCCACAGTGCACACTAATAGGTACATAGTAATTTAAATAGCACAAGTAGTAGTTTAAATAGCATGTAGCAAGATTAACTTGCCTCGACGGATTCAAGAAACGGCAGACGGAACGTTACGCGTCGGCGGGAAAAGTCGCGGCGGACGCACGGTACACGGAAAGAGTCCAAACCACGAGCAATGGAATCCCACGGGTCAGAGGTCCTCGCTGGGTCGTCGAGATCGTCGAGATCGTCGACAGCCCGACCGGAATCCGGCGACAGATGGACAGTGAACATGAGACACAAAATATACAGCAAGAAAAGAAAAGATGGAGAACAGGAATGGAAGAAGGGGACATGAGAGAGCTTACCAGAAATGTGTCTTGTGGTTGTAGAAGGGTGATGCGAAGGAGTCACCGGCGGTGAACGGAGCTCCGGCAATGGGGTTTTGCTGTTATGGTTTGGTTGGGTTAACTAGGGTTTCGGGTACAGTAGTGTGCAAGGTTCACGCGAAAGGGAGAGGGGCAGAGGAGAGAAAGGAGAGAAAGGAAAGACGGCGATGGCGAGGGTGGTCGGCGGCGATGGGCTGAGACGGTGAAAGTGGGTCTCTTGGGTGCAGGTGAAGGTGTGGCTAGCTCGGACGAGGGAGAAGAAGAAGAAGAAGATGATGATGGTGAGGAGAAGGAGATAACGATGGAGATGAGATGGTGATGATGGTGGGTGTGACGCTGGGATCGTCGGCGACACTCGGGATGGTGGGTTGAAGGGTGCTCAGTGTGTGTGTGTAGAGGAGAGGCTTCGGAGGAAGAAGGAGAAGAAGAATATGGAGAGGAGGAGGGGATGACGAGGCTCGATTTGGGTTGAGAAAATGAGGGAGTTAGGGTTTGAGAAAGGTGGCCTGGGGTTGGAGTTCTCGTGCTCATGGGTTAACAGAAAAGGAAAGAATGAAGGAGAAGATATAGGGCGGTGACGATAGCAGCTCGGGAGGTGACCAGAGTCAAGGAGCGAACAGTGTTCGCGAGAAGAGAGAGAGAGAGAGAGGAGAGAGAAAGGAGAGAGAGAGAGAGAAAGGAGAGAGAGAGAGAGAGGGAGAAAGAGAAAGGCTGAGGGAAAAAGTGTGGGCCCGGCGCAAGAGAAGAGGGCATTCGATTGGTTGGGAAAGTGGGACCCAAGGAAAAAGTGCGAGAGTTTACAAAAGATTTGTTTTGTTGGCTAAGGAAAAATATGTTGAACAGCTAAGATTTCCCTAACTGGGATTTACTCTCTATTTTTGGTTGGTAAGCAATCTTTTGCTGTAGATTAAAATTTTTAAACGAATATAAAGAAATTTAAAATGGTTAGAAATTTGGTGGAATACAAAAAATTTCAGAATTGCATCCGGCTCGGGTCCAAAAATTTGAATTCGAAAAAGATATTTATTGGCAGTTTCCAAAAATTAAAATGAAGTATTTTGTAACAGAAAAGCATACCCCCAAGAACGGATGCACGTACGTGCGCGTAGCCATCCAAACACATCCGTTTTACTGAACGGGACGAGAATACGATGCAAGGATGCTACCACAGGGTTAGAGGTATCAGGCAGGCCATGACAAGTAATTTTAATTTATTTTAAAAGACTTAAATTGTTATAGGCAACAGATGCGATACTAGATAAAAATGCCAGTAAATGCTAAATTATGAGATGCACTGGTTCATGCAACAAGTTAAGGTAGTTTATAAATAAAAGTTAATCAGGTTTAAACAAGCGGGTCGGGTCGTAAGCGAAATAATATGTAAAATACCATTCGCACCCAAACACGCTAAATCAAGAAAGACCATAGATAGGTAAATATGGAAAATGGAATTGGTATAAATGAACTCGGGTGTTACAAATAACCTTTCTTAAAATTTAACGGTAGAAAATATATGTCCTTGTAGTTTATTTAGAAATAGGCAAATTCTGAGTTCAGTTCTTGGGCTAAGTCAAAATAAGGGAAGAGTATTGAAATTTTTATTGAAGTGTAAGTCTGAAAAATAATTCCAAACCTTTAGTCTAAATTCTGAAAATATATACCCTACAACTCGCACATACGCGCGCCTTGAAACTTAGGATAATAGAGAATACCTTGAATTGCACTTGTCTAAAATCCTCAGTATGAGAAGAAAAAAAATTATAAGTGTGAATAATGAGATATAAAAAAAAATGAACACTGGTTTTGTAATTACGTAAGGCTGCGTAAAATAAAAAATATATAGCGTGGGTGCTTTATCACCTAGTGCCTTAGACCAACTGGTTTGGGAGTCACTGCTAAGGCCTTATGTATTACGAGACGAGGAATTACGCTTTAATGCGCCAACACATTTTGTAATCGGTCGTTAGTACCTCAAGAAGTATTAACGGTCGCATGAAGGATGTGTGAGCAATTTCATCTAAAATTCACCAACTAAAAGTACTTTGGACGATGGACAAAAGTATGATAGCTTGAATTGAATTTCCAAGTGTAGGAGTGATACATACACACACATAAGGGTATATGATTAGGGTTTGGATGAGAGATAGAAATGAAAGACAGGGCTTATACTTTCAGTAGAGATGATAAAAATTCCTAAGTTGAGATGGAACCTTAGAAGGAAAATTCAAAAGATACTAAAAGTTAAATAAATTTACAGAACATATACAATCTTAAGTTAAATGATAAGTGAGTGTGAAAAATACGGGTTGATGATTTCTAAGTTGAACATAATAGAATTTCTTACTAGAACACCGAATTGAAGAATGAAAGTCAATATGCCAAACTGATCGGATTTTGTGCGTAGTATCCACTGAAAACCCTCAGGAGACAACACTCCTTCTACTAGGGACACCTAAAGGTTTAACGGCTTGTTGCACGAGCTCAGTGCAATAGCGTTTCCCTGCGAAAGTGAGGTTAGGTTTTTTCGAGAATAAATTGGTTTTGCTGGGGACTAGCAAAAGATAAGTTTGGGGGTATTTGTTCATATCAGAATTTTGCGTTATTATATTCCCCATTCTTAATCATATTGCAAATAAATAGGTGCTTTTGATCCATGTCTGCTAAATAGTTGCAGGTTACAGGTTCTCAGAACAATACAGTGAAAATGATAAAAAAACGCTACAAATGTGAGACTACGACCAACAAAAAGATGAATCTGCAAATGCCGCTTACAGTTTAAGGAACAAACGAAGATCAATGAACAGTTCGATTGCACAAAGTACGAGGTCAACACAAAAATTCAAGACTTCAACGCGAAACTTACGGTAAAAGTCTACAAATTCTGCACTATTGGAAATCTAGAAGAAAGCAGAAAAGATTCTGAAGAACCAAGAGAAGAAAATAGAAGGAAATAGCAACATGAAGGAACCCTGAGAATTTGAGCCAATGATCCCTCAAGATGGCCGCGGGACCACGGCCAAATAAGGTTTATGGCCGCGGATCCGCGGCCGTGCAGAGCACGTGTCGGTGCGTGTCGGTGGGAGTCGGTGCATTGACCCGGTTTTCTTAGGGTGGTCTTGTAATTTCAGATGTGGATCAGATGTAAACCCTAGGGTTTCTCCTATCTATAAATAGGAAAGCCTACAGCCTCTTTTGGGGCATGGCTCTTTTAATTCCAGATTAAATTTTAATTCCCTTGTAATCGTCAAGAGTGCATCAATAAAAGTAAGTTTTTTATTTTGAATTTTTCTTATTTGCAATTTAAATTCTGCAATTTTCTTATCTGTCTTTTATTATCAGCACGTTAATTAGGTAATTAAAAAGAAAAAAAAAATGAACTCCATTGTTAATACCCTAATGAGTGAGTAGTTCCTCACTTGTTAAGGTTAGCTTTGGGGTAGGTTTGAAAGATGGAAATCTCTCACTCCTTTCTTGCCCGTATAATACTTCAAATTAGGACTCTATGTTAATCAAACACACACCGCTCACTACGGCACCCTATCCCACGAGATAGCGGTGATTCTCTAGTTAGACCGGTTGTCACGCCCCGCTTCCCAAAGTACGCTAAAGTGGGCACGTGACATAGCCAACCCTGCTACCTGTGGATAGGAAAAATCCTTCAACAGTCACATTACGGCTGTGGAGATATCAAGAATAGGAAAGTAAACTAACTACCTAGTACATGTCCATAAGCCAGAGTAAAAGAATCAAGAGATAACAATATGCGGAAGCCAAAAGATACAATAAATGAAACACCTGGAGTGAAACTACGTACCGACAGGAACCTCACCGCTCGTCTAACAGCGGCAAAACTCCTAATCAGTCTGCAGCAAGGTAGAAGAATCTGGGCCATGCAAAACCCAGACGTCAGCGCGTCAAGTCATCAAGTAATAACATAGTAAACAGGCAATGCGAATATAAACATGAATAAAGTAAGGGTAACCATAATATAAATCAGAGCAGTACAGGGTAGTGTGCAGTGGGTAAACTGGATTGTTCTATCAGGTTCTCTGTTCTAAAGTCTTTGAAACCAAATTGATGAATCATCGATGTAACTCAATAGTATCCCGTACATACCCGGGACCACGGCCACAATATTCTCGGCTGCAGCCGAGACATGCCGCTAGGCACGAAACAGGAATGTGTACACTCGATAGTATCCCGTACATACCCGGGACCACGGCCACAATATTCTCTGCTGAAACCGAGACATGCCGCTAGGCACAAAACATGAATGTGTACACTCAATACAGGTAGTGAACTGTCGAGTTACAAGTTAGATTTCACCTTTGATTTCCCCATACCCCTAAGTTCTATGTGTATGTCAAGTCAGGTATCAGTAATCAAGAAACTAATGCCAACACAGGATCAGGTAAACAGGTTTGTCTGGATAGACAACAGGAACGGTCCATGAGGACTACATGTTATGTTTGTTGGTATTAGACACAAGATCAGGTAACAGGTAAAACCATAGTACATGAGGTCAAGCCAGGTAATGTATAAAGGTTCATGTCATGTCAAGAGTGTACGGTACCATGTCATGTCAAGTAGAAAGTGTAACAGGTCATGTCAGGAAGCACAAGATGTCATGTGGGTGCTCATAATCAAACTAACATAAGCATGTGTATAAATAAATAAGCATGAGTACTATCAGAACAATAAACTGGAACATGTAATATGATATGCAAATAGATATAATTTCAAGGATATGGATGCACAGTTATCGATTAGGGTTACATTTATAGTTCCAATATTAATTAGGATGCAATTTATTAAACATGGAGTGTTAATATCACATTATTATGTAGTAATGTGATCTGTGGATGTAAGTCTACGTTAGCGCCCCGGCAGTCTACAGACGCCAATTGCGGAATAAAACTTTTTAACTTGGCGCTATCGTATACTTTGACCCGGATCTGCCATTATTGCTAAACTAACAAACAGTAAAGAGTGTGGAAATGTTGTACCAACTGATCCGAGTCCTCCGGTCTTCATCTCCACTCCGATCTCCTTGCGGGATCTCCGTCCGTCTCCTCCTCATCGGAAAGGGGCACCACATCGCCTGCGTCTTTTACGGGCTCCCGCCTCAATACCGAGGCAACTCGAGCATGAAGCCGGCAACTCGACATGCTCAAGATGTGCTGTAGGAAGTGTAGTGCTTTGTCTCTTTGGGGTAGTGTTGCCATGATGGAGGAAACAAGATGATATGAAGAGAGGTGGTGAACTTTGATACAAAAAGAGAAATGAGAATAATTTCCATACAACAAAAGAAACACATCTCTCATTTTTTTCCTCATCTTCAAGTGTGGCCGGCCAATCTTCAAAATGGTGAAGAGAATAACAATATGTATCATATGAGGGAGGTGAGTGTAGGAGAAGAAGGAGGTGACCACATCCAAGAGACAAGAAAACAAACACCATGCTTCATATCAAATCCAACCATACCCTTTCATGTCACAATAAAGCAAAAGCATGGTGGAAAAAAAATATGAAAGCTATCATATCAATCTTTTACAAGAAAACCCCTCCACAATTGTAATTTGCAAAACTGCAAATTACCCCCTCCATCGGAAAAGTCCGGCCGGGAAAGAACAAAGGAAAACCGGCCGGAACGGAATGCAAACTGGCAACTCCAGAAAACTGGTCCCGTAATAAATTACAGGAAAACCCCGACACTGTGCATACACACCCGCATCTGTATTCCGTCCGGATACAAATGCAAAGAGACAAAATCTACACTGTACTAAACTAGGACCGGCTTAAACCAAAGCCGGCTAGTAATATCCGTTCGATCCTGATCCGTGCAATACCGCACGTATCTGATCGAACCCTGCCATATACCTATACGGCTACTAGTACAAACCGTCCGATCCTGATCCGTGCAATACCGCACGTATCTGATCGGACCCTGCCATATCTCCATACGGCCTCTACAGCGTTTCGCCCGAAAGCTGAGTAACTGAAAGTGTGGTGGACTCTAAAGACTCGTCAATACTATGGCTGTGGATTTAACCACTAGCCCGTCAGAGGTATAAGCCAATACGTGACGGGCCACCAGCTATTGACCAAAAGGGACGTCGATGAGGAAGCTCACCCCGACACCCAACTGAGCCTGTCAGTGACAATATCCGTGCAGTCCGGTCCGTTCGTCTATGAGCATCGCATGGCGGGCCTAGGGGGTTGGTAAAAGTCAGACCCCCAAAAGCGGTACAAGTCGTGTCGGAGTGTAGCCCAGAACACCCTGAGATACTACTGGAATACCTACCAGTAAATCTCCTGCCTTGGCCAAGGACTTCGTGTAATGGCTCTCCTAGACACAGCGCGACCTCACCCCCAATACCGGGAGAGACGAAACCCCCGAAGATCCGCTCACTGCCTCCATGTGGCTCGGGACTGTACCCAACTAAAACCTGTTTGCACGACTCCTTTGAGCCGTGGTAGGGTAGTAATCAAAGTACAGTGGGAACTCACACGAGACAAATGACGATCCCCAGGTCGATGAACTAACCTGTACACATGTCACCTGGGAACTGCTATCTGACGTCAGGTATAAGACCAACTAGCATGTTCCCGGCGAGTCCTGTCCGGTGTACTCATAACCCAATGAGCACCTGTATACATCTTAGGTGATCCAACTGACACCAGTGGCTTGTGAGACCGGCCACCGCCCCTCGTCGGGGTCTCGACTGTATACACTAGTCTACTAATGGAGTATCGATGCCCGGTCTCGAAACTCCCACGACTAGGGACCTTTTAAGGATATGCTTGTAGACCCCCAGCTCCCACTTATATGATCGCCCTCATACTGCTGGTGGTCAAGCAAGAATCCTAGGGGCTCTATCAACGTGTAATAGCGACGTGTCAGGTCACCTAAAACAGTACACGATGATAAAGGTAAACCAGATAGCATACTATCATCTCGAGTAAGACTGTCCTACCGGGATAGGTCCTCCCTCAATCATTATAATCACGTACCTGTGACCTAATAATTGACTCTGAGGGCACTACCTCCAACAATCTCCCACTTGCACTCAAGGCTAATTATTGCGATGTCGCATACTCACAGCCCGTGTGATACCGAACATCCAACTCCTCTACTAGTCAGTCTCACAAAGCTCGTTTGCGAAACTATTGCGTTCGAGGAATAGCCTCAGTGAGTGGATCCGCCTTGTTGTTTCTTTCTATGTCTCTCTATATCTCAAGTTCGCGGAGAAAACCATCTCCCGAAATGAGCAATACCTGTCTTAGAATGTGTCTGGATGTCTGATGGGACATAGCTCATAAACGAACTCCAAATCCAAACTTCTTAGACTGTATCGTCAACTGAACTTAATCAGTATCCTGCGCCATGCCTCCCTCAGTATTGCCTTGGACTACCTGTCCAAAATACTGCCCCTCGTCAGAAGGAAAAACTATAACTCTGACAACCTCCTTGTCGTCCATGTCACCTTGGAAGCCTGGAATGATAACTGTCTCCTCAACGAGGCTGTCGTTATCATATCCCTAGAACATCCACTTATGTTCTAAAACTGCTTCCGACTGTTTCTCCAGGATTGGATTAATGTCAACTTATTGCATCTAGTGCAAGAACAACATCTGGTGTGGTACTTGACATCTCATGATTGACTCAATTGCCTGAGCAAGTGATCTGCCAATCATGCCCGTCCCTCTCCCCTTTAGTCTGTAAGACACCTTTGGAGAGGGTGACTCCATTACCTGCAGGTACACTACCGTGCCAGGAGTCGTCCATCCTAAATACTCTTAGAATGCTGTCAAGTACCCTGATTGGGAAACCACCCAAATCTAGATCTAAAACCATAGATCTAGTAACCAGTATGTCTGATATAAAATCCATTTCCTTTGTGGAGAAACAACTGTGTGACGACCAAAGTATAACCTGATCGTAGTGTAGGAGTTTCTTTTCCTACTCTGTGTATATGATCCAAATACCAGGATATCACACCCTACTACCTTCTCAACAGATCCATCCCCTATTCTGATGAAGTCAAACCCATGACTGTCACATCAGAAATAGATGATCTATCTCCGCTACATCTGCTCTAGTCTATAAATAGACATAAGCAACCTGTCCACCAATGCTTCCGCTGCTCCCACTGACTACGACAACCCTCTGGCAGAGTCATATAGACGTACACTTCTAAAACTAGTTTAGAATGACGCTATACTCATCCTCCCGCCGGGTCTCGCAGCCTGGAACAACAGCAATGGTAATTGTGGGTAAACAAGAACTTCCCTGTCACCGTCCTTGAGGCCACCGTAGTGCCTCTCGGGTGCCTGAAGTTACCCACCTTATCTGCGGAGTGGCCAATGGAATGTCAATCCAGATTGAATCTTTAGGTTCCTTATCAAATCTTCAGTAATCGTTTGTGGTTCTGGAATCACTTCCAGTTCTACCATACTCCCACTACTGTTTTCTGAAAAAATCCATTTTTAATAAAACTGTGGCGAGTCTAGAACAATATCGCTATTGTTCATCCAGATGGTAGAAAATCAACCCGCGTCATAGCCTGGGTCAACCCACAAACAGCCATTACAGAAACGTGCCTTGAGTTGTCCAGTGTCTGGTTTTAATCATAAACCGGACAACTCCCCGTACCTTAACATCGTTAAGATATGAACTGTTCTATATCCAATATAGAAACAGAGGCACTGATTTAATTGAACCAGATTCAAATCATGCAGCTGTCTCCAGTGCATGTCAACTAAATGGAAAAAGGCCGATCAGCGTTACTTAACTTAGGAATGCTTCCAATTATGAGTAACCTGAAGGAGAAGCAAGATCTCTTAATCATTACTATCAACTGAATACCATACACAAGTATCTACATCTTCAATCTCTTTGAAGAATCCCGATACTTGCTATACCTGGTTCTCTACTCTATTCAAATACATATAACTTCTCCAAATTCGGACCCTGTGTTTCCACGAAACACCTGTCTAAAAATTAGAGGAGTCATAAGTAAACCGAATATAGTACGAGGACCATCCCCTCTGTCCTGATGGACCCTGGACAACATACAATACTCTGTAAAAGTCCCTTGAGTCTGATAACTCATTCACTGTGTGCCGTAGGTTGAAAACTGTACTTATGGTTAAGAAGAGTTACACCGCTGTTTAATGCTCCTTACCTAACCATCCACTGATATAGGTAAATGTCGTAGACATAATTTCAAAAAGATATATCTCACTCTATGAAAATAGACGTACAGATATATCAATTTGAAATTGGTGCATAACAGCGGATATTCAAAACCAAATATTTGCCGACCGGCAAACAACCCAGGTGACTTCCTCAAATATCACCGATTACAACGAATCCCGATATAATGAGGATGATCACCTAATTCCCAATAACTTACTCCCACTCATCATCTGTAAAACCATACAGATATGAGAATCAAACCTGGTAAATACATACCCTGGAGCAAGTGTCTAATCGGGAAATTAGTTTCCTTTAACAGTACATAGTGAGACTGAAACATTGAAATGTTTCGATGGGGTATCCTGGTATTCCTAGTAATGCCTCTTCCAGATTCACGACTGTAACCGTATAGTTCTTTGCCACCTCTCCAAATCCCTTCATATGTCTTTAGTCTTTACCTTCTGTACACCCCTTTGGGCCAAATGGTTTTCTTCTTTCCCTACCGTTCGGCACCAGCCTATGGTTTGGAAGAAGACTATCCAATAAGCATAATGGGTGTACTGTCCTAGTCCTAGGAGCACTCGCAATGCGAGAGAAGGTGAAGATAAAAGACACCTGAATGTACTTTATTCCTATTTCTCCTGAACCAGGATCCATCCCCGAACTGGAACAAGTTCCTTTCGAGTTCGTATATAACCATACGATGGATTATCCAATAAAATGGGATCTTCGTAGTGATACGGAGTGTCCTGGAGAAATACAAATGTGTTTTAGGATTGGCGAAGAAATACTTGGTTCGGTCGTGAATAGCAGTCGCAATTTACTTTGCCCTCTTACTAATCCCTTGTTTTGTCTGAACTTAATACCTTCTGTACACCGTTTAGGCTAACTGGTTTTCTTCATTCCCTACCGGTCGGCACCAGCCTATGGTTTGGAAGAAGACTATCCAATTTGCGTAATAGGTGTACTACTCCTAAACCAAGGAATACTCGCAACCTGAGAGAAGGTGAAAAGAAAAGACAACTGAATAATCCTATTCGTTTTCTCCAGAACCGGAAACCATCCTCGAATTCCTTCGAGTTCGTATCTAACCATACGATGGTTTTGTCCAATGGAAGTGGACGTTCGTAGTAATACGGGGTGTCCTGGAGAAAAGGGTAAAAGTAGGAGTGGCAATGAGGTTTGCAACTCTGACAATCCAAAAGCCGGTGTTTAAGAAGGTTCGGTCAACTTGGTCACTGAGTCAAAGTCTTAGGGTCGGGTCAATGGTCGCTACCAAAGAGAGAGAGAAAAGAAACACTCAGCGTGCACTCTAACCTAGATCAGAATGGTTACCAATTTATCTAATCTGGAATCCTCCCACTGTACCTCAAATTCTCCTCCAAATCTAAAAGAAGAATTAGTCGGGGTTACCCGAGGAGTAAACTAACTCATCAGTGGGAATCGGGATCCAACTATCATTGCATGATAACGTGACGGAATCCGCTCACGCTATCACACTCCAGAAGGTATGCGCATATCTGGCAAGTTTCAGTTCTTTTGAAACTCCCGATGTGATTTCTGCCCCATGCTCTTATGACCTTGGCGAAGGTCAACAAATCATAAGTCACATGTCAAGTTCTACCCGTCATTTTCCAGGTTAATTTGAATCCACCCGTACAAGCCCTTGACGAAGGTCAACAAGGCTGTACGACTGTCCCAAACCAACGCATCTATCTATGCAGCAGAAAGGTAACAAGCAGCTACCATACACTATGCCTTGACGAAGGTCAACAAACATAGCATGAATACTACGTGCTACCCGTCTGAAACGACGGAGGGCTACGAATGGTTTCTGGCGAAAACCTTTAACGTAATGAACTTGATATCGTCGAAGGAACGGATAGCTTTTAAAAATATAGTGACGAAAACCGTTGCTAAAGAGGTCACTCCCGGTGAAGGGATCTCGGCTCTTTCCCCGTAGAATGGGGTGCAGGATATTCCAACTGAATACCACGATGCAAAGCAAAAGTAATCGGCTATAGTGAAGTTAATGCCCTGACGCAAACTTCTGTCCAAGGGGTCACTCCCGGTGAAGGGATCTCGGCCCTTGCCTCGTCGACTGAGGAGCAGGATATTCCAAATGAATACCACGATGCAAAACAGAAATGAACGTCCTTGCAATAACAGCTTTTTTTGAAAAGTGTTCCAACAACATCAGATTAGGTTTGTTTTTAACTTGCATTGATCCGAATCAATGCAGTCCCATCAATTGATCACACCACAAAGAACGAAAATATACTGACGTACGTATATGCCATCCGCATTCGCCACTGGGTCCCGTCATCACCCGTTAGGTTAGCTAACTAACGGCAGAGCGGGGACTGGACTAGCGCGGATGAAAAACATATACAACATCTACTAATATATATACCAATATATAGTATTTCGCTCAAGGCGTGAATAGAAATGCAACATCACAGAAATGTACAACATCACAGAACAATACAGATATCTGGGATCCCCGGGTTTCACAGAGCCACTACTGAAACCCGACGTTCCCCTGGTCGTGTGGATAGCCTGTGCAATGAAAACCTAGACCCCTACGGGCGCGGCAAGTCACCCGCCAAAACCTGAAGCGAGGCAGCCCCCTCCAGTGCCGTGAATGGACCACCCAGCACTTCACGGAATCCGGTAACTTGGGCACCCCTCCTGGGTCAACCTGTACCCCCTACGAGTGCGGCGAATAGCCCGCCAATTCCAGACTGAAGCCCCTCCGTCTCAATGCCCTGAGATGCGGGCCCGTTGCCCTCCAGAACCCGGCTATCCGTGCACCCCTCCGCGGGGTAACCCTAGTACAGAAAGTAAAATATACATACACCGGGTACATCGACCGCAACCAGGTCGTGCCCCAAAAGAATAATACAATCAGGCAGTGACGGCAGTCCACATGTCGGACGCTCGCCCCGCAAAATCAAATGTACATAATACAACAACACAGTACTAGCATTGCATCCAGGCTATCCCCCACGACCGATCCGCAACATCACAGCAAATACATAGAACATCAACGTGAAAATCACGTTCGCAAATCCGTCTAACCGGGCTATAGCAGTTAGACCGGATTTACCGATCGAGTGACATTCACGGTCGCAGATATAATGTAAATACTGTGAAAACTAACGTGTTTAAATTTCGATCGACAAAATATCAAGAAGTGGGCCCCACGACTTACTGGTGAACAGTAACAAAATCTGGGCAAAAACGATATATATCAAAAACCCCAAAATCCCAGTGAGAACAACCTGACAAAATTTGGGAGCACGTGCTCCCCACGTGGCCGCGGTTGCGCGGCCAAACCATGGGTTTGGCCGCGCTTCCGCGGCGACTTCGAGGGATCACGAACCCAAATTCTGTCGTCACTCTTAGAAGTTCCTGCTCTGATTTTTAAGACATCCAGAAATCATTTTTGAGACCGTTTAAAAACAACAGAAACTGTCGGCTTGGATTTTTGCAGTTTTCGATTTCCGGTCGGATCGAAGTTTTAAACGCGTTAGCACAAGTTAGCATAGCAAAATGGTGAGGCTCTGATACCACTGTAAGTCTACGTTAGCGCCCCGGCAGTCTACAGACGCCAATTGCGGAATAAAACTTTTTAACTTGGCGCTATCGTATACTTTGACCCGGATCTGCCATTATTGCTAAACTAACAAACAGTAAAGAGTGTGGAAATGTTGTACCAACTGATCCGAGTCCTCCGGTCTTCATCTCCACTCCGATCTCCTTGCGGGATCTCCGTCCGTCTCCTCCTCATCGGAAAGGGGCACCACATCGCCTGCGTCTTTTACGGGCTCCCGCCTCAATACCGAGGCAACTCGAGCATGAAGCCGGCAACTCGACATGCTCAAGATGTGCTGTAGGAAGTGTAGTGCTTTGTCTCTTTGGGGTAGTGTTGCCATGATGGAGGAAACAAGATGATATGAAGAGAGGTGGTGAACTTTGATACAAAAAGAGAAATGAGAATAATTTCCATACAACAAAAGAAACACATCTCTCATTTTTTTCCTCATCTTCAAGTGTGGCCGGCCAATCTTCAAAATGGTGAAGAGAATAACAATATGTATCATATGAGGGAGGTGAGTGTAGGAGAAGAAGGAGGTGACCACATCCAAGAGACAAGAAAACAAACACCATGCTTCATATCAAATCCAACCATACCCTTTCATGTCACAATAAAGCAAAAGCATGGTGGAAAAAAAATATGAAAGCTATCATATCAATCTTTTACAAGAAAACCCCTCCACAATTGTAATTTGCAAAACTGCAAATTACCCCCTCCATCGGAAAAGTCCGGCCGGGAAAGAACAAAGGAAAACCGGCCGGAACGGAATGCAAACTGGCAACTCCAGAAAACTGGTCCCGTAATAAATTACAGGAAAACCCCGACACTGTGCATACACACCCGCATCTGTATTCCGTCCGGATACAAATGCAAAGAGACAAAATCTACACTGTACTAAACTAGGACCGGCTTAAACCAAAGCCGGCTAGTAATATCCGTTCGATCCTGATCCGTGCAATACCGCACGTATCTGATCGAACCCTGCCATATACCTATACGGCTACTAGTACAAACCGTCCGATCCTGATCCGTGCAATACCGCACGTATCTGATCGGACCCTGCCATATCTCCATACGGCCTCTACAGCGTTTCGCCCGAAAGCTGAGTAACTGAAAGTGTGGTGGACTCTAAAGACTCGTCAATACTATGGCTGTGGATTTAACCACTAGCCCGTCAGAGGTATAAGCCAATACGTGACGGGCCACCAGCTATTGACCAAAAGGGACGTCGATGAGGAAGCTCACCCCGACACCCAACTGAGCCTGTCAGTGACAATATCCGTGCAGTCCGGTCCGTTCGTCTATGAGCATCGCATGGCGGGCCTAGGGGGTTGGTAAAAGTCAGACCCCCAAAAGCGGTACAAGTCGTGTCGGAGTGTAGCCCAGAACACCCTGAGATACTACTGGAATACCTACCAGTAAATCTCCTGCCTTGGCCAAGGACTTCGTGTAATGGCTCTCCTAGACACAGCGCGACCTCACCCCCAATACCGGGAGAGACGAAACCCCCGAAGATCCGCTCACTGCCTCCATGTGGCTCGGGACTGTACCCAACTAAAACCTGTTTGCACGACTCCTTTGAGCCGTGGTAGGGTAGTAATCAAAGTACAGTGGGAACTCACACGAGACAAATGACGATCCCCAGGTCGATGAACTAACCTGTACACATGTCACCTGGGAACTGCTATCTGACGTCAGGTATAAGACCAACTAGCATGTTCTCGGCGAGTCCTGTCCGGTGTACTCATAACACAATGAGCACCTGTATACATCTTAGGTGATCCAACTGACACCAGTGGCTTGTGAGACCGGCCACCGCCCCTCGTCGGGGTCTCGACTGTATACACTAGTCTACTAATGGAGTATCGATGCCCGGTCTCGAAACTCCCACGACTAGGGACCTTTTAAGGATATGCTTGTAGACCCCCAGCTCCCACTTATATGATCGCCCTCATACTGCTGGTGGTCAAGCAAGAATCCTAGGGGCTCTATCAACGTGTAATAGCGACGTGTCAGGTCACCTAAAACAGTACACGATGATAAAGGTAAACCAGATAGCATACTATCATCTCGAGTAAGACTGTCCTACCGGGATAGGTCCTCCCTCAATCATTATAATCACGTACCTGTGACCTAATAATTGACTCTGAGGGCACTACCTCCAACAGTGGATGCAATTATATGTATCTTAAATGCGATGGATGCAAACGGGTATCCGAAAAGTTATAAAACTATAAAATGGTAATGTGGGATGTACAACTAAGCAATATGTGATATAAATATTGATATAATAATATTAATATGGATAGCATATTCAAAGCGATTAATAACTATAAAAGTGGTATTGATTAACCATGCACAAGAAAGTTCCGTTCAGAAATTCAGCGTCACCCTAATTTGTAAAATAGCTTAAAAATAACAAACGTTCTCCAAAAGGGACGTGTCTTATACCAAAACAAAGATAATTCAATAAGGTTTTCAGTTTTATAAGTATAAGCATCTCAGGTTGTCCCTACAAAAAGTTATGAACATTCTAAGTTGAAAGTTTGCTGCTGGAATTTCCCTGGACAGCAGTTTGGAGACATTTTCATTTGCATTTTACGTTATTTAAACAATTTATTTTTCAAGTAACTATTTCATAGAGTTATAGTATTCTGAGTTATCTTCGTAACGAACTAAAGAACGTATACTAATGATTTTTCTATGATTTATAATGAATTTTATAAGGTAAGGTGTACAGTAAATTTCAGATTTGTCGTATCCGCTTTTTCAACGACGTTTCATGTGTAAACTATAATATTTTCAAATATATAATATTATAAAATGCAGATTATAAACTAATTAAAGATAATAATAAGAAATATTACGACGATATATATTTTAATTGATATGGATGCAGTATAATGTAATCTATTATGTCACAAGATAAGTTTTCATGATCTAGATTTAATATGATATAAACGGATGCAAACGGAACATCGAAACGTCATAAAATTAAACATGGGGCACTTGATTTAAACTATAGGTATGGTATTTATTTAAATAGGTATAAAATGAATTATATAGCATGTAGCAAGATTAACTTGCCTCGATGGGTCGCGAATCGGGAAAACGGAACGTTAACCGTCGGCGGGGAAAACTCGCGATGGGTGCACGGTTCACGGAATGAACCCAAACGACGAACAAAGAAACCACACGGGTCGGGGTACCTCGCTGGAACGTCGTGAAGCGTCACCGGCACGACGGAATTCCGGCAACAAAAGAACAGTTAAAAAAATGAGAAACAAGACATGAAGCAAGAAGAAAAAGAATGATAAAGAGAAGTACGAGAGAATATATGAGAGAGATAGAGAAAAAGTGGAGAGAGAGAGAGAGCGAGAGAGAGAGAAGTGGGGCCCACGGGGTTAAAGGGGAGGTTGCGATTGGCTGAGAGAATAAATTGAGAAGGATATAAAAGATTGTAAAAATATTATATGGTTAACTAAATTATATATGATAGTTTAAATATATTAAAATCTGGGATTTTGGCGCAAAGTAAAACATTTCCAAATCGCGCCCGGGTCGGGTCCAAAAATTTGAAATTGAAATAATAGAATTTTAGGCGGGATCCAAAATTTAAAATGAAGTGTTTTATGATCAAAAAGCATACCCCCAAAACGGACACACGTATGTGCACATAGCCGTCCAAACTCGCCCGTTTCACTGAACGGGACGAGAACACGATGCACGGACGCTACAACAGGGTTAGGGGTGTCAAGCAGGCCAAGATGAATATTTTTAATTTTATTTTAGATGCCAAAAATTGTTATATGCAGAAATTAATTTCCGGGTAGAATTTACAATAATTAACCATCAAGCAAGATAAATGAAATAAGTGCCACACTACGTTCGAACGGTAACTGAAATTAGTAGCATTGGGCTTGGGTGTTACATTATACCCAACTACAAAAAGAATTTCGTCCTCGAAATTCCAAGAATACAAAGATAGATAACTACAAGAAAAGGTGAGGAAACTTCTGCCGGATTTCATCTTCTCATTCCTAAGTGGACTCTCCATGCGAGTGATTACCCCAAGAAACAAGCACAAGAGGGATTACCTTGTTCTTAAGAACCTTTTCCCTTCGATCCACGATTCCAATCGGTCGCTCCTCAAAAGTCAAGTCTTCTCGTATTGTTAGCTCCGAATGATCCAATACGTGTGTTTCATCTCGAACATACCTACGGAGTTGAGATACGTGAAACACATCGTACACATTCGCCAAGGACTGTGGTAACGCAAAACGATACGCTACCTCACCAACACGCTCCAAGATCTCAAAGGGTCCAACGAATCGAGGACTAAGCTTTCCTCGACTTCCAAAACGAATCACCCCTCTAGTCGGTGATATCTTCAAGAATACCAAATCACCCACGGCGAACTCTAGAGGTCTTCTTGACGTATCTGCCCAACTCTTCTGTCGGTCCTGTGCTGCCTTCATATGATTTCTGATAGGGTTAACTTTCTCAACTGTCTGCACAACCAAATCTGGTCCCAATAATCTTCGTTCACCGACATCATCCCAACAAACAGGTGAACGGCATTTACGACCATACAAAGCTTCAAATGGAGCCATCTGAATAGTTGCCTGAAAACTGTTGTTGTAAGACAACTCCACCAAAACTAGATGATCCTCCCAAGACCCCTTGAAGTCCAACCTGCATGCTCTCAACGTATCCTCAAGAGTTTGGATCGTTCTCTCTGACTGACCATCAGTTTGAAGATGATAAGCTGTGCTAAACTTCAATCGAGTCCCCAAACTTTCCTGTAGACTCCGCCAAAAGTGTAATAAGAACCGAGTGTCCCGATCAGACACGATGCTCACCGGTACTCCATGCAATCTTACAATCTCTTGCATGTACCGCTCTGCCAAAGTCTCTGTTGATTGACCAACCCGAAAAGGAATAAAATGAGCTGCCTTGGTCAATCGGTCAACAATCACCCATATAGCATGGTTGCCTTTTGGACTTCGCGGTAAAGCCGTCACGAAATCCATGGTTATATGTTCCCACTTCCACTGAGGAATCGGAAGTGGTTGCAATAAACCAGCAACCCTTTGATGTTCAGCCTTAACTTACTGACACACCAAGCACTCTGCCACAAAGCGAGCAATCTCCCGTTTCATGCCTTCCCACCAGAAATGCTGTCGAATATCTCGGTATATCTTTGTGCCTCCTGGATGTACAGAATAAGCTGAACTGTGTGCCTCCTTCATAAGCTCTTCACGAATATCTCCCTTTGGCACACACAAACGGGTACCAAACCTCAACGAACCATCTTCGGGGATTAATAAATCTGTTCGTAGTCCGGGTTCAACCTGTCCTCGAAACTTTTGCAGTCTAGGGTCCTGTGATTGTGCTGCTTTAATATTCTCGATCAATGATGACTGTACTTGCAGCTGCATCAACTGTCCCGTAGAATGCGATAGCACAACCTCCAAGTCAAATTTTCGAAAATCTTCAACGATCTCCTTCTGCGTAGTTAACACCTGAATTGCTGATAACCGACTAAGCGCATCCGGCACGACGTTAACCTTCCCCGGATGGTACTTAAGATCAAGATCGTAGTCAGCCATCAGCTCCAACCATCTACGCTGCCTCATATTAAGCTCCTTCTGTGTGAACACATACGTCAAGCTCTTATGATCAGTAAAAACTTTGACCCTTTCACCCAGAAGGTAGTGTCTCCAAACCGTCAAAGCGAAAGTCACAGCCGCAAGTTCCAAGTCATGAGTTGGGTAATTCTTCTCATGGGTCTTCAACTATCTCGATGCGTATGCTACAACCTTCCCATGCTGCATCAAAACACATCCCAATCCTTTCCCAGATGCGTCGCTGTGAATCACCAATCCTCCGGAATTGTCTGGCACGGTCAGAATAGGGGCGGTTATCAACTTCTGCTTCAACGTCTCGAAAGCTAACGCACACTTATCCGTCCGTACAAAAGGTACCTCCTTGCGCGTAAGCTTGGTTAACGGCTCCGCCAGACGAGCAAAGTTCTCCACAAATCTTCTGTAATGCCCGGCGAGTCCAAGAAAGCTTCTTATCTCCGCAACATTCTTTGGAATCGACCAATCACGAACTGCTGCAATCTTTTCTGGATCGACGGCAATTCCATCGCCAGACACAACATGCCCCAAAACTTTACTTCCTCCAGCCAAAACTCGCACTTGCTCATCCTCGGATATAACTTCTCCTGTCTCAACGTCCGCAGTGCGATCTTCAAATGCTCAGAATGTTCCTCAAAACTCTTCGAATAAACCAGAATATCGTCAATAAAAAACCCACGATAAACTGGTCCAAGAACGGTGAAAAGATTCGGTTCATCATGTCCCTGAATACTGCCGGCGCATTCGTTGCTCCGAAGGGCATCACTAAGTACTCGTAATGTCCATACCGAGTTCGGAACGCCGTCTTGCAAATATCTTCTGTTTTCACTCGGACCTGATGGTATCCGGATCGCAAATCCAGCTTCGAGAATACCCTCGCGCCACTAAGCTGCTCGAAAAGTTCGCCAATGCGAGGGATCGGGTACTTGTTCTTAATAGTCACCCGGTTTAATTCTCGATAGTCGATGCACATCCTGCTTTTGCCATCCTTCTTCTTTACTAGAAGAACTGGAGCTCCCCAAGGCGAGTTACTGCTTCGAATCCAACCTTTCTCAAGCAATTCAGCAACCTGTTTCTTGACTTCTTCCAATTCTACTGGCGCCATTGGATAATACGCTTCGGATATTGGCACTGCCCCAGGAATAAGATCAATTGCGAACTCCACGTCTCGCTTTGGCGGTAAACCCGATATATCTTCAAACACCATAAAATCACGAACAACAGCCGTCTCTTCACTTTCATCACTTCCATTGATGCAAGAATATTATTTGTCGTCCTAGCCCTAAACTCGACTGGCCCGACAGAAAAACTCCCCTTCATCCCAGAAAAACTCTGCTGCTCTCGGCTGCCGCAAGTACTTGTGAGAAAGTGGTCAAACCCAGGGAGACAATCTGCCTCTGGATGTCCACGTCCAGGCTGCGCATGAACCTCCGTGCCCTGTCTGCATCGTTGGCAACTAAAGGTCCAGCGAAACTACTGAGTCTCGTCCATTCTGCTGCATGCACATCTACGGGTGCTCCCTTCTGCTTTAGTCCGATGAACTTCTCTTCCATTTCCTCCCGTGCAGTCCGCGGGAAGAACTTCTCTAGGAAACTCTTCGAAAAATCCGCCCACTTGATCGGCTTGGGCAAACGGTTCTCTTCTACAAGCCACCATTCTCGGGCGTAATCCACTAACTGAATGTGTACCATATCAACTCTTTCTCATCTGGAATCTGTGCCGCAATAAGCAAATTCTCTGTGTCAACTAGCCACTGCTCTGTTGGCAACGGCTCCTCTAATCCAGTAAATGTATACAGACCCAAACGTCTGAAATCTGCTACTGTCCCTACTCGGTCAACTGGCTTAGCTCCAACATTGTTCACAGACTGCTGAACGATCTGCAAACCTTCCTGAAACGAGTCCGCTTGCTGCTGGATCAGCTCGGTCTGTTTCTTTTGATTCTCCAGCATTCCCCTTAACACTCCAAGCATGGCGGCTTCGTCCACACGCCTTGGTACGTCTTCAAATTCTTACCGGCCATATTCCTGAACTCAAAACACCCAACATTAGCATGATGATAGATTCAAAATATAGATCAAGGCTAGAACTCCAAGATACTTAAATAGAGTGCCGCATTGTAACTATGCCGCGGTATCATAGCCACAATTACATAACTCTACCCAAGTCGCCTAAGTCCTAGAGATAACAAGGAATCAGGTTTCGAGTCGATATGCAAAGAAAGTTTGCACATCGTAAAAGATATAATCAGGAAGAATGTGATTCAAGAATGGTAAACGGTAAGGTGGCAGGACATGTTTCCTAAACACGGGTATTCTGATTCGTGTATTGGGTACAACACCCAACTACAAAAGAATAAACCCGACTATCCTATGGCTCTGATACCAAAAGAACCATGTCACGCCCCGCTTCCCAAAGTACGCTAAAGTGGGCACGTGACATAGCCAACCCTGCTACCTGTGGATAGGAAAAATCCTTCCACAGTCATATTACGGCTGTGGAGATATCAAGAACAGGAAAGTAAACTAACTACCTAGTACATGTCCATAAGCCAGAGTAAAAGAATCAAGAGATAACAATATGCGGAAGCCAAAAGATACAATAAATGAAACACCTGGAGTGAAACTGCGTACCGACAGGAACCTCACCGCTCTTCTAACAGCGGCAAAACTCCTAATCAGTCTGCAGCAAAGTAGAAGAATCTGGGCCATGCAAAACCCAGACGTCAGCGCGTCAAGTCATCAAGTAATAACATAGTAAACAGGCAATGCGAATATAAACATGAATAAAGCAAGGGTAACAATAATATAAATCAGAGCAGTACAGGGTAGTGTGCAGTGGGTAAACTGGATTGTTCTATCAGGTTCTCTGTTCTAAAGTCTTTGAAACCAAATTGATGAATCATCGATGTAACTCAATAGTATCCCGTACATACCCGGGACCACGGCCACAATATTCTCGGCTGCAGCAGAGACATGCCGCTAGGCACGAAACAGGAATGTGTACACTCGATAGTATCCCGTACATACCCGGGACCACGGCCACAATATTCTCGGCTGAAACTGAGACATGCCGCTAGGCACAAAACAGGAATGTGTACACTCAATACAGTTAGTGAACTGTCGAGTTACAAGTCAAATTTCACCTTTGATTTCCCTATACCCCCAAGTTCTATGTGTATGTCATGTCAGGTATCAGTAATCAAGAAACTAATGCCAACACAGGATCAGGTAAACAGGTTTGTCTGGATAGACAACAGGAACGGTCCATGAGGACTACATGTTATGTTTGTTGGCATTAGACACAAGATCAGGTAACAGGTAAAGCCATAGTACATCAGGTCAAGCCAGGTAATGTATAAAGGTGTCATGTCATGTCAAGAGTGTACGGTACCATGTCATGTCAAGTAGAAAGTGTAACAGGTCATGTCAGGAAGCACAAGATGTCATGTGGGTGCTCATAATCAAACTAACATAAGCATGTGTATAAATAAACAAGTATGAGTACTATCAGAACAATAAACTGGAACATGTAATATGATATGCAAATAGATATAACTTCAAGGATATGGATGCACAGTTATCGATTAGGGTTACATTTATAGTTCCAATATTAATTAGGATGCAATTTATTAAACATGGAGTGTTAATATCACATTATTATGTAGTAATGTGATCTATGGATGCAATTATATGTATCTTAAATGCGATGGATGCAAACGGGTATCCGAAAAGTTATAAAACTATAAAATGGTAATGTGTGATGTACAACTAAGCAATATGTGATATAAATATTGATATAATAATATTAATATGGATAGCATATTCAAAGCGATTAATAACTATAAAAGTGGTATTGATTAACCATGCACAAGAAAGTTCCTTTCAGAAATTCACCGTCACCCTAATTTGTAAAATAGCTTAAAAATAACAAACGTTCTCCAAAAGGGACGTGTCTTATACCAAAACAAAGATAATTCAATAAGGTTTTCAGTTTTATAAGTAAAATCATCTCAGGTTATCCCTACAAAAAGTTATGAATATTCTAAGTTGAAAGTTTGCTGCTGGAATTTCCCTGGACAGCAGTTTGGAGACATTTTCATTTGCATTTTACATTATTTAAACAATTTATTTTTCAAGTAAATATTTCATAGAGTTATATTATTCTGAGTTAGCTTCGTAACGAACTAAAGAACGTATACTAATGATTTTTCTATGATTTATAATGAATTTTATAAGGTAAGGTGTACAGTAAATTTCAAATTTGTCGTATCCGCTTTTTCAACGACGTTTCATGTGTAAACTATAATATTTTCAAATATATAATATTATAAAATGCAGATTATAAACTAATTAAAGATAATAATAAGAAATATTATGACGATATATATTTTAATTGATATGGATGCAGTATAATGTAATCTATTATGTCACAAGATAAGTTTTCATGATCTAGATTTAATATGATATAAACGGATGCAAACGGAACATCGAAACGTCATAAAATTAAACATGGGGCACTAGATTTAAACTATAGCTATGGTATTTATTTAAATAGGTATAAAATGAATTATATAGCATGTAGCAAGATTAACTTGCCTCGATGGGTCGCGAATCGGGAAAACGGAACGTTAACCGTCGGCGGGGAAAACTCGCGATGGGCGCACGGTTCACGGAATGAACTCAAACGACGAACAAAGAAACCACACGGGTCGGGGTACCTCGCTGGAACGTCGTGAAGCGTCACCGGCACGAAGGAATTCCGGCAACAAAAGAACAGTTAAAAAAATGAGAAACGAGACATGAAACAAGAAGAGAAATAATGATAAAGAGAAGTACGAGAGAATATATGAGAGAGATAGAGAAAAAGTGGAGAGAGAGAGAGAGAGAGAGAAGTGGGGCCCACGGGGTTAAAGGGGAGGTTGCGATTGGCTGAGAGAATAAATTGAGAAGGATATAAAAGATTGTAAAAATATTATATGGTTAACTAAATTATATATGATGGTTTAAATATATTAAAATCTGGGATTTTGGCGCAAAGTAAAACATTTCCAAATCGAGCCCGGGTCGGGTCCAAAAATTTGAAATTGAAATAATAGAATTTTAGGCAGGATCCAAAATTTAAAATGAAGTGTTTTATGATCAAAAAGCATACCCCCAAAACGGACACACGTATGTGCACGTAGCCGTCCAAACTCGCCCGTTTCACTGAACAGGACGAGAACATGATGCACGGACGCTACAACAGGGTTAGGGGTGTCAAGCAGGCCAAGATGAATATTTTTAATTTTATTTTAGATGCCAAAAATTGTTATATGCAGAAATTAATTTCCGGGTAGAATTTACAATAATTAACCATCAAGCAAGATAAATGAAATAAGTGCCACACTACGTTCGAACGGTAACTGAAATTAGTAGCATTGGGTCGGGTGTTACACCGGTAGTGGTTGATTTACATGGAAATTAGGGCTAAGAGTTAAGAAAGGACGGACAAGGACCAAAGGGAAGTGTCACGTCCCGCTTCCCAAAATACGGAATACAAGGGGTAGACAAGGCCAGCCATGCTCCTACGGTCAAAGAAATGTCCTGCCGTAGTCACACTTCGGCTTCTAGTTTATCATGGTAAACAGTAAGTGATGCGCAGGTAATGAGAAATGCAGTAACTGGAAGAAACAATAATATAAACTGACCTAAAGTGGAACAAACGAAAGTAACTCGGAATGGCGAGTCAAGAAGTCTGTGATGCACGTCTAGTTCCGATCCAGGCTAAATCTTCTCCTCACACTGAGCATGCATACTCAGGTCGTCAGAGCGACACAATAGCAATATAATATATATATATAATCAAGTGACAGTTCTAACAGTGGTAATAGATATGAACAAAAGTAAATCAATGACAGCATGAATATGATTGTACAGTAATCAATGCAGCGGAACAGTAAAGCAGTATAACGATATGTCACGTTTGCCAACACAGTATGTAAGGAATATAAATGCCAGTATCCCTATCAGTCTCTAAGTCTCACTGTACAGGTCACTAAGCCTATCGTCAGTCCAAGTGTGAGAGTCAACCACTCGCGAGTGTCCTCCACCCAAGGGTAGAACCCAAGGGCAAGGGACCACGGGCCCAATATGTAACAAGAATATCACGGTGTATATATCACATACCCTGTAAATCTCCATATAACTCCCTAAATATATAAGCCGGCATGGGACTCCCGAGATTCTGTTGAACTCACACTTAAACTACCCCACATCCCGTGGTCTACATCAAACGCTAACCATCACCCTAAATACTAATCGATCCGTGTCAAGTCTGCGCGAGAACTGGAGGCAGGACCTCCATCAAGCACGTCCCGACTAATACCTAAGATAAATGGCAATGTCGGATGCCTTATCTGTGACACCCGTGCAAGCGCTTCCATAAGTGTCCCATACCACTTATAGTCACACGTACACGCATCCCACAGACGTCGACAATGCAATAGAACAATAAGGTCACTGATTGTGTACAAGTACTCATCACTTTCACTTAATCACGAATACACGAACACTGACGTACTTGCCACAATCATCACTAAAATCTAACACTGGGTGAATGCACGATATCACTAGGTTATCACTACAATGATATAGGTATGATATGATGCATGAACAGTATATAAGCACAATTAAGGTGTCATAAAAACAGTAGTCTATCACTTGCACGATTTATCATGAAACATACATATATAATTTTAGTGAAACGATAAACAGGTGATAATTAGTATGTTCAGTTATCTATCCGTCTAATTTAGTTTCAAGCCAATCGGGTTCCAGGATCATTAATTATAACCATTTCATTTTAAGCGCTCGCGGCTGGAAATCCGGTTTCAGAATCATATGTCCGTTTCGCAACGCATTTTTATCCCAGTTGGGATCAGATTTTAGCGACGCTACAGTTGGATGAATTCTATGGTTTTCAGTAAGGTTTTCAACGTAACAGACGGATCTTCAATCGCATCTGGACGTCAGGAGATATACACTGTTTAACACTAATATGTCAGTTATGATTCTGTTGGGACTGTTATGCGTCCCGATCTTCTAAATTACAGATTAAATATCAAACGGTAACGAAACAGAATGAAATCAATTGCGTTGTCTAGATAACAGGTTTATATATAATAAACAGTGGAGTTCCGCAACTTACAAGTTAAGGAAATCCTGTGGTACCCAATACGGAACAGCAAGCAAAGACTGGAGTCGCTCTGGACTGCAGTCCAGAGTCACACTCCGATCCAAATATCATCACAGTTTAAATACAGAAATGTCTGAAAACTGGTATAGGGTTAAAGTTCATCGAGTCGGCTTCGATTTGAGCCCTCGAACGCACCATTCTACTATGTATATGATTTATGGTGAATTTAACGGTTTTCAGGTACAATAGAATTACAGTTTTACAATTTAACTTGGGGATAGTCGTTTCGGTCATTAGCAGTCATACTATCAAACGAAATTTGCACAAGATATTCATCACGCCGAGGGCCAACAAGAACAATCTGGTTTCGTCAAATTCGACAAGTAATTTCATTGAGACCACACATCGAACGGTTGTATCGTGTAATTTAATGAGGATGTTTAGTATAAAATTTATAAGATTATAGTTTGTAACAAATACCAAATAGCATGTAGCAAGTATAAAACTTGCCTGGGAACGCCTCGGTGTCGCACGGTAGCAGCGGCGTCACGAACGCGCGACGAACGGCGTGAATTGGCTTGCACGACTTTGGCTCGAGTTTCAGTTTCGTCGTCGGATTTGTCCGGGGACGACTCGTGAATGTTGGAAGCGGGGAGGTGCTCTGTGGATCTCTTGGGTGTGCTGGGATCGTTGACAGTCGGTGGCGCTCCGATGATGGCAGCAGTGGCTCGCAGTTTGGTGGTCGGTGCTTGACTGTGGAGCTTGGGCCTTGCACTCCAATGGGTTCGACGATGGGTGATGACGACGATGGTGATCGAAGGTGGCGCTGGGGTATCGCTGGTGAGGGATTTGCAGAGGAATAGATATATTGAGAGAGAGCGTTAGCGAGAGAGAAAAAGGATTTGAATAGATGAGAGAGAGGGGTGACAGATTTTCAGAGAGAGAGAGAGGGAACAGGGGGTTGCGGGAGAGAGAGAGATCTGAGATGAGAGACGAGAGAGAGAGAGCACAGAGGAAGAGAGAGTTGAGAGAGAGAGAGAGAGAGCACAGAGAGAGTGGGAGAGAGAGTTGAGAGAGAGAGAGATCACAGAGTGAGAGATGCAGGGAAGAGAGGGCAGTGAGAGAGGGAGAGAGAGACGATGGCGATGGAGATGATGTTGATGAGGAGGGTGAAGGGTGTCGACGAGATGCAGGTGCGTCGACGACAAGACGAGGAGCTCGCCGGCGTCGGGGCAGGGGAGTGGGTGCAGGGGAGTGGGTGCAGGTGAAGGCGCTCGGGGCAGTGGAGGAAGAGGGGAGGAGGAGTGAGCAAGGTCGACGGTGCTGTTGTCGTGGGTCGCGAGGGATGCAGTGGGTGAGATGGCTGCCGTCGTCGTCGAAGATGGTTGCAACGGGAGTGGGTTGAGAGCGAAGGAGGGAGAAGGGAACATGGGAGAGAGAGAATGAGATCAGGAGAAGGGGCGCGTTGAGTTGACGACGTAGGGGCGCGTCGTGGGGAAAAACGGCGCGCGAGCGTGGGCGTCGCGGTCGCGAACGTTGGCGACGGAAGCGGCGGGGATCGCGGATCGCGTGCGCGGGAAAAAGGGAAAGAGCCGTTGGGGACGGAGGCACTGTTGGTGCGGGTCGGGTGCGTGAGTGAGGATGAAGCGGGCTGCAGGGGGAAAGCGTGGGCCGGGCCAGACTTAAAAGAAAAAGAATTAAATTAAAAAGGAATGGCTGATGGGCTGGCGGGCCGGAGCTGTTGGGTTGGGAGAAATCAATTAGGGAAAAAGAATAGAAACGGGCCAGGGCTGAGTTGGGCTAAATAAAATAAAAGGAAATTGGTTGAAGAAAAGAGACTGGGTTGGTCTGAAGAATAGAGTGGAAAAATAAATGGGCTCAGGGATTAGGTTTGAGCTAATTAAGAATTTAAAGAAAGTAGAAGAAGAGGGCCGGGATAAAACAATAATTTGAATGATTAAGTTTTGGGGAAAGGTGTGGGCTCGGGTTGGGCTGGGGGAATGAAAATAAGAGAAAATATTGGGGCTGGCTTGATGGAAATAACTTGGGACAATTTTGGATACTAAGGGATTTGGGTTTTATTAAAATAATAAAATTTTGGTTTAAAAAGGAAAGTACGGATTTTAGGCGTACAAAAGAACCGGGTCTTACAGGAAGAAAATACGTTTTCTTCCTAGTCGTGCTAATCCCCTTTGTTAACTATTACCTTAACACCTAAGTTCTTAATTAGGGTAAAGGAAGCGGTGAGTAGAATTAACTTTCCAAACTTACCTAATCCTAATCCTAGCAAGGCTTTAATTCAAATCAAATTCAATCTTAGTTTTTATAAAAATCAAAACCTACCACAAATAGGAATTGACTCGTTAGAACAATAAGAAAAGACACGTTTTCCCTGTGGACCGACCCGTACTCAACCGACTAGCTACCAAGCGGCACCGTCTTGATTGCGGTATATTCTATTCTTTGATTTTAAGAACGCACGCAAAAGAACGATCAATCAGTTGCCTACCCATGACGCCAGAGATCAAAGCCCTTACCAAGAGGCAACCGCGCAGCTTCACTGCCCGGTCATTCTCAGTGGGCTTCTTACAGCCCCTCCAACGCTAAGGATCAAAGCCCTCGCAAGAGGCAACCGAGCAGCTGCCCTGCTCGGTCAACTCCGGCGGGTAGCTCCCTACCCATGACACCAGGGATCGAAGCCCTCGAAAGAGGCATCCGAGCGGCTACCCCGCTCGGTCGTCCCAGGTTGGTAGTTGCCTACCCACGACGCCAGAGATCAAAGCCCTCACTAAGAGGCAACCGCGCAGCTTCTCTGCCCGGACATCCTTGGTGGGCTTCTTACAGCCCCTCCAACGCTAAGGACCCAAATTCCTCCCAGAGGCAATCGAGCTCGTCGCTCGACCATCCCCAGCTAGTGGTCGTTGCTTGCAGCGCCAGAAATCAGAAGCCCTCGCCAGGGGGCAACCGAGCAGCTTCCCATCCATCCTCGGCATAAATACGGCGGACAGCCCTCTGCCCATCACATGCAGAGGATCCGAGCCACCAACAAGGGGCATCAGGTCTATCCGAGTCTCGAGCGATCCCCCCTCGACTTTAGGGGCCATGGGGACACTTCCTTCTCAGCAACGCTTGGCACGCTTGGCGAGTAATCGAAATCAACTTGACGAACGATCGCTAGACAAATAGCCGACCTGACATGGAAGCCCAACAGTGCAAGAAGAGAAATTTTGCGAGCATTTTTCACGAACAGAAGATAAAGTGCAAACCAAAGAAAGAAAAAAGTTTTATTACCGAAGGCAAAGTCTTTACAAAGGGTGTTTTGGGCTCCCCAGCCTTACAAACTGCCCGGAGGCTTACAAAAATGGCGAAATCAACAAAATAAAAGAAGGAGGAAGACGGGGGCTTTAGGCCTCGGGGCCGGGCGTGACCTCGGGGTCCTCGATATTCACCACGGGACGAGCAGGGCCTCGGCGACTTCCTCGTCAGGAATCTCTTTCCCCTGCTCCTATGCGTCCGCGAGAGGGTACTCGGCCCGGAGCTCTTCGTCGGCGAACTCCGGCATCCGAGCCTTAACGGAATCAAGGGCCTCGTGCCAGATGAGGGTTGTGGCCACGGCCAGGTCATCATAGAAGTCCTTCGACTTCTTGTAACCCTCCACCGCCTTCGCCGCCGAGAGGTCGGCCAACTTCGCCGCTCTCAGGTCGGCCGACTTCGCCGACTCGGCCACTGCCCCCAGCTCCTTCCGGAGGGTCTTCACCGTCTTCTTCAGGTTGCCGGAAAGCACCTGAGCGTCCTCAAGCTTGGCCTCGGCAGCCACGGCGGCCTCGCGGTACCAGGCAACCTCCTGTTTCCCGGCCTCCACCTCGCCCTCCAGGGCGGCAACCCTCGCCATCACCGCCTCCAGCTCCCGCTTGGAGCTTTCTTCCAGCGAGGTGAGCTGGCCCGCAGCCTTCATCGCCGGGGCTATCACCTCGGCCTCCATGCGTAGGGCGAGGGCAACGTGCTGAAGAACCTGAAAGATAGGAAAGAGATCAGAAAAATGAAGGAGGCACCGAATTTCACAGTCAACCGAGCACTAACCTGCACGGACTTCTGGGCGATGGACGCCATCTGAGCCCTAAAGGTTCCCCCGGGGATCCTACCCCCTGCCGACTTCTCTATGTCGTGCAGCAGGCTATCCGCGACTGATAGCCCCGAGGGCACCGCGAACTGGAGGCCCCCTCCCTCCACCATGATCGGTGAGGGCGGGCCCCGGGAAGACCTCCGGGAAGACCTCTTAAGCGGCTCTGATGGGGAGCCGATCTCCTCCTCCGAGGTCGGGTTCTACAGAATTCGGGCCCGCTTTCGGCCTGGCTCTCTGCTCGACCCCGGGGCGGGATCCGCCCCCGAACGTTCACGGGACGCGGCCACCGGAAGAGAGGGAGCCGGGGCAGGCTTCGCACGAGAAGAGCTGGCGCCCCAGCCTTCGTGACCTTCCTCGGCTGGCGCATGGAAGCTCGAAGCTCGTCCATATCCATGGGTCCTGCATAAACCAAATGCAAAGAAGTCAGCGACACGAGCAATATAAAAGCCAAAAGCAAGCCTAACTTACCGACGAACTCAACGGGGTTGAGCCCGGCCCAACTCAGGACCCTTTCAGATAGCAGCACGTCGAATCGGGGGATGGGCTCCCATGACGCCACTTTCACCGCGGCGGGATCATTGGACTGGTTCCCTGGCAAGCATTTCTCCCTCGACCACTTTGTAGGCACGGGCTAGTCCTCGCCCTCGAGAGGGGAAACGAAGAAGAACTTTTTCTTCCAGTCGTGAATGGAAGAAGGCAGGGCCACAGCCCCTGTCTCGGCGGCACCCCATGTCGCTCTCTGAAAGAGAGGTAGACCCACCTCGGATCGCCTGCTCGACCACCAGGGTGATTTTTGAAGACGAGAGAGGAATCAAGGAGGGAGAGGCTGAAGGGAACCGCCTGTAACTTCAGGCGGATCAGGAACCCGAGAAGAATCCTCCACGAATTTGGCACTAACTGGCCAGGGGCTAAACCGAAAAAGTTCAGCGCTTCGACAACCTCGGGAGAGAAGGGCGGGCGCATTCCACCCCAAAAAACTTCCAAATACAGGGCAATCTCCCTGCCCCGTACTTGGTCTTCCCTCTTTCCCTCCTTGGCCAGACGAAACGTATAACGTGAGGGGATATGGAAGCGAGCCCGAGCATTGGCGAGCTCGTCCTCACCGATTGCTCCACTTGTCGTTCCCATACTGGACCGCGCCCCGCCAGACGCCCCAGGTCTGCACACGTCGCGTCGGTCAACCGACGCTCGACACGTGGACCATCGCTTCAGTGGAAGGATGCACGAACCGGCGCACCTTCCTTAAATGCAGAGATCTCGCTCTGATTCGCTGGCAGAAAAGACAGCTGACAGCCCGGGAACGCGTCCCGGCGAAACCTTAGGAGGGATCTCACCCCGAGCGGCCCGGCAGTCCACTCCAGACCCGACCCGCTAGTTGGTCGGGACAAGAGTGGGGGGCTAATGATGATGCTCCGTATTGGTGATCTCTAAGATCAGGACACGTGGCAGATGACGTGTCCTGAACTCGGAAGAAAGGGCCGCAGGGGCCGACCAGACCACCCCTGTACCCGACCTGCAAGCACAAGCTGGCTCACCTCAGAGCCCCCTGAAATTTGGCCTCCTCGGCCTCTCAGCTCACCCCGAGCTGCCCCAGGACCAAGACTCCTCGACCCTCTCGCTCGTTCCCGAGCCCTCCAGCCGAGGCCATCTTCCTTGGTCCTCCGACCGACCAACTCCACCACCCACAGGCGTAATCGCCGCTCCGCAAATCTCGCCATGCGCAGATTCTCCGCCGGCAACATCCCACGTTCCACGCCACCACGATCCCCATTAATGGGCGATTCGCATTTTACGCGGGCGTGACGTCGGGAGCGTAACTGCCGGCGAGATTCTCGCGCCTGCTGCTGCGTGCTGCCGCCACTATATAAACCCCCATTACAGAGAGGTCAAGTAAGCCATTTTTAATTCCACTTAGCCGTTACTCTGCTCGGATCTCGTACTAACTTGATCGTCAAAGGGTCCTCAGTGGTACCAAACCATCCCGAGACTTCTTTGCAGGTACTCGGTGTTAAACTCCTCAAATCACCCATCTCCTCAAAACCCATTGAGACCCGCACGCAACAGGAGATCACCTTCCAAGTCCACCGGGAGATCGACGGAAGACAACATCTGAGGGAGACCCGAAAAGGACCTCCATCACTCAACCTTCCATAACAAATCTCAACCGTTCAACCCTGCTGGCCACAAGATCGACGTAGTACTATATATGAGGGAGATTCTGACCTCCATCAAAGCGTCTTTTCCTCTTTCTTAATGAAATTCTTATGCTGTTGTATAAAAAGATCCCTAAAAAAGGCATCAATATTTTTTCCGTCAACGTCCCCCCGGACACCATTTTTTTTATATAATGAAAATGTTTTTGATGCCCGACGAGAATGAAAGCTAAAAATTAAGAAGCGTGGGATTGAAAAAATGAAAATTACCGTAGATTTGAAACGGACGGTTCTGCTGGTTCCAGCGCCCGAATCCATGATGCAAGTGCGTTACGACTTACCGAGTCGTCCGATACGAAACACACTACATCCACAGTGATACGAGGAGCTCTCTCCATTGCTGCTCCCAAACTCTCAAAAAGCTCTCATTTTTGCTGCCAATTTCTCTCTTCGATGCGGAAAGATGAGGCACTTCAACTGTTCAAGGTTGTTCCTTTTCTCTCTCATTTGTTAAATGTTTGTATTTCAATTCAGGGTCATTGCCCATTTCATCTGTAAACGGCTTTTTAGGGTTGAACAAATCTAAATGGGTCTTGCATGACATTTTTGAGTATTTAGTGTGTTTTGGTTGATGGGTTACTTTTTTGCCTGCTGATTGGAACCTCCATTATCAACTTAAAATGGGTATTTGATTTTGGGTTTTATTGATATAGGACCCAGTTAGGGCATGAAGTTAGGATAACCAGAGATTATTATTAAATGGAGGTAGAGGGTATTCAAACTATGGTTTGCAAGCCCCAAAATCTATTTAAAACTTTAACTTCGATGGGTGTCTGGCTTTGTAGTTATCTAAACTCCAAAATCTTGTTTTAGAGTTATCTAAACTCCAAAATGGGTGTTTGCTTTACAAGTTTTAGAGTTAATCTAAAAAACTTTGGTTGGATTGGAGTTCAGTAAAAGTTTAGACAATCACAGATTTCTAAACTCCAAAAACCTGCCCAATCATGCCGTTGTTTGGGTATGGAGTTAGGGTAACCGTGGTTTATTTTTACATGGAGGTAAGGGATGCAAACTGCGGTATGCAAGCCGCAAACTCAAAAAATGGAGTTTACAAAACTTTGATCGGATTGGAGTTGAGATAACTGCAGTTATCTCAATATTCAGATAACTACATTTATTTCAACTCCAAAATGGTAGCCAAACAAGGCAAAGTTAGGATTTTGGAGTTTGGTTTTGCAACTTTATGAAGCTACAGTTTAGAAAAGTTAACTCCATTCCCAAACAGGGCCTCAAAGTTTTGTTTTTGGAGTTAAGATTAGATAACTTTATGAAACCGCGGTTATGCAAACGCAACTCCATTCCCAAACAAGCAACGACATCTAAAACCTCAATATTCTAAACACAACCTAAAAAAAGTTATCTAAATAGGAGAAATTATTCAGAAGGGGAAAGAGAGAAATGGATGATTTTTGGGCAATTTCTTAAACATGACGTCCTGGTCAATTAACTTTGATAAGACTTACCGTAGTTAGAAAATCCTCATCTACCATTCTTCTCCATTTTGAATCCAAACCCTAATAAAATTCAAGTCTAAATCTCTCAACAATTCTATTAAAATCTTCGATTACTTCTCATAGTAATGTCTCTCAATTTCTTAGAGCACCCTTTGTTAGACTAGGGTCAATACTACCATTTTCATTTAAAAAAACAAACAAACCGTAGATCGCCTCCGTCCCACAAACTATCCCTTGGATCCACCCTTCCCTCCTTCCATTTCATCTCCATGTTTTGTTTTCCAGTTTTTTCTTTTCTTTTGTAAGATTAGATGCTGTATTGGTGGTTGGTAACAACGAAGGTGGTAGTGGATTGAAGGTCAATAATTGATATGAAAATAATGAGGATAGGTTGGAGAAAGAAGAAGGGAGCAAAAGAGAAGGAATTGACATGTTTTTCTTTTTATGTTTTGGATGAAAATTAACCGGGGGTTATATACAGTTTTATTAGAAAATTTGAGGGCAGGACTTAGTGTAAGAAGAAATACAACCGAGTGCCACTCGATTGTATATTTACTTCAATTATAAATTTGATGTTGATGTTGTATTTCCATTTATTTTTACAGGTGGAGAAAAAACACGTGGCCTCTTACACATTAACGTTGCTCGAGCTACATTTGTCTATCGGTAATTCGGTACTACCTGCCCATGGGTATGTAGGCTTTACCCTATTGTTAGCTTAATTTTATTTTGTTTGTTGTTAGGTTCAAAAGAAGCTCAATGCTCCAAAAAGGATATTGCACCTCCTTACCACGTCAGCGGCCTTATAAGAATCTTTATTCTTGTATATGTTCCCCACTAGCAAAATACAAGCATGCTGTTAACTACTACTATCCAAAACATATATTTTCCACTCCGGTCTCTTGCCCCATCCGTACCACTCCCATTGGGAATGATAGATTGATTGCGGCCTTGTAATTGCTGTGGATCATGGGTATGGAACACATTGCTCTTTCTGAATCCTGATGTTTTATATATCATCTTTGGCTTAATTCCAAAAAACTACCAAATACTTTAGTCTAATTTACGTGAAACTACCGAATTCTTGTTATACCACAAAACTTTCAAAAACTATATGAAATTACCACAAAACTTTCAAAAACTATGAAAAACTACCATAAATAGGGTGCCACGTTGGTAATAATTGCAAGAAACTACCACAAAACCTCCAAAGCGTGGTAGTTTCTCGTAATTTTTTAGAGAATTTGGTAGTTTTTCGTAATTTTGGAAGAATTTGGTAGTTTCTCGTAACCGAGGCAAAAACTTAGGTAGTTATTTGGAATTAAGCCTATATTTTTACTATTTCAACGCAGGCTAACAAGTAACTGTAGAAACACGACATTTGACAAATAAGGCAATACAAATTTTACAGTGTTAATAATTGTTGCGAAAGATGGTTGAGATAGAGACACAAGCATATGCACGTGCATAGATACTATTTGATGGTTAAAAAAGAAAAGAGAAGCCTATGAGATGGCAATATTACTCTCACCTGCTAATTTGATTTGAATCTCATATGAAGTTGATGAGAATAATTTATCAGCTGGTTCGTTATGTTCGTTAAACAAGTTGTGTTTAGTAAAAGAAAATTCATTTTAAATATCAGAGGCAATGTATTATTGGATCAGCAAATGCTGCAACCAAAACGAACAGCATCCTGTAAGGGCATAATCTGAACCAGTTATCAGACTTATCGTTGATGCTGAGGTCATGAGAAAGTGCAGTCGACATCAGATTGAAGTGTGTCGTCCGATGCGAATCACAAAAATCCACAGCGATGCGAGAAGTTTTAACACCCGTCAATGTTATAAGATGAGGCAACTGAACTCTTCAAGTTTTTTCTTTCCTTTTCATTTTGCTACCAAATTATGATATCCACTTTTTTTGTTCAATAAAATTTTTGGTTTAAATCAATGTGGCTTTGATGCTGGCTGTCGTCACGTGTAAAACACAAGTTGTCTGAGTTAGGAACTTAGGATCGTCCATTGGGACTACACAACCCATGGGTAATTGTTTAGCATCGACATCTTTCCCCCAATTTGAACAATAATTTAGCACAAGTAAGCTTCTATATTACAGTTATCATTTAACTTCCACAAACTGAACAAAATAAATCTCCATAGCTCAAGGAATCTTGTCCGTGTTAATGCGCAAAAACTATGTCACCTTTTTTTTTGGCTTTATATGAACCTTGTGCATGTTCTCAAGTAGCAGCATACAAGCATGATGCTAACTAGTAATTTCTCAGTGGCCTTACAAGAACCTTGTGAATGTTCTCAAGTAGCAGTATATAAGCATGGCGCTGACTAGTATTTCTCACATTAAATATATAGGTGACCAGTGTGCATTGTCTCCATGATTTCATATCTATGTTCATAAAAATTGAAGGATCGGAAGGTCTCTAACTCATGTATTTAGTGATGTTATGCATACATAACCAAAAAGATGTTCATTTTGCAATATACGAAAACAGGAACTTTGTATCTACGAAATATTTGGATGTCCCAAACCGTTCACAGCTTTCTCCATGTTTTCAATCCTATATTATGAAAATCAAAGGAACCCATGTATCTAGTGAAGTTATGCGTACATTATCGAAAAGATGTTCATTTTGCACCCACTTGATGCATGAGTTAAAGGTCAATACTCATTGATTTTAATGTAGGGAGAACAAACCTGAATGCTGTGGATCGCCTAATATTGTGGATAAAATTTTCATTTTTTTTGTTGAATGTTTTTCTTCTTGTGCAACCAGTTTGCAATGGATCATCCCCAACCCGAACCCCAACCCCAACCCCAACCCCAACCCCCACACTCACCTAAGTTTCTTGTCCGATTTATGGCTGATTTGCCCTCACCTGTGTAGCGTATGATGATCAAGTTTTGCATTATTATCTATCTGTTCAAATCTGGACATTTTGTCCTTGCCCATTTTGCCCGCAGCACGCAATGGCCCTCCCGTAAGTGGCTCGATCCCTCCACTTTGATGCGTGTGTGCACGCGAACACACACATAAGCAGACATGCACACGCGCGCGCACGCACACACATATATTTCCTTTTTTAAGTTTGCAAAGCTTGCAATACAAATTGCTAACAATCTAACAATGACTTTGGAACCATTTATTGGTAATGAATGCTGCAATCAAGACAAAAATATCCTATACTTCCCATTTTCAAATGAGTATACCCGTTGGAGATACGATAGATTGATTGTGGCATTGTAGATGAAATGGATCATAGGCATGGAAAGTTGTAAACAAACTATTCAAGTAACGATGAAAGGCATGACCATTGAAGCATGAACCAGAGTGACCTCGGTATTAGCTTCCAATACAAAACACAAAAATCTACAGTGACACGCTAATCTTTTAATTTTTTTCTTCCTCTTTGTTTTTTGGTTGAAATTTTCTTCCTCTTTGTCGTCTTCTTCTCTCAAAAGCAATTTTTTTCTTCCTCATTGTTTTTTGGTTGAAATTTTCTTCCTCTTTGTTGTCGTCTTCTCTCAAAAGCAGTGGTACAACCTAGCAGCTCCCTCTCTCTCTCTCTCTCTCTCTCTCATTTTTTTGACCGACCATCTTCTTCTTCTCATCTGTGGTAGATAGATAAAGCGACATTGCTCTTCAAGGTCATTTTCTTTAATTATGTGCTTATAGTTTCTTTTTAGTTTATGGATCGATGGCTCGATGCCCTTTTCATCTCTGAGTGGTTTTGTGTGTTTTAAACGGAATTTAAATGGGCTTTTGCTTTTGCTTTTGCATGTCATTTTTTGGAGTATTGTTTCATTTTGGTTGATGAGTTGTTCTTCGGGTTTAACTTTAATCAGCTGTTACATCCATTTCCTAATTTGTGGTTAAATTAATATATTTTAATTTCTCTGTTTATTGTAAGATTATTATCGGAGTTTCAGTTAGGGCCCAGACATGAAATCTTCAGATATTTCAGGAAATAGAGTTATCATTTGATATTATACATTAGAAAAGATTTCATTGATGCCTGAATTAGCTGAAGTATCTATTAGTATCAGAGTGAGTTATTTACTTGCATAATTATTGTAATTACCTAATTATGGGGTCTAATTTAATGCCACATGTCATTATCGGGATATTGATGCTTCATCTAAGGGTAAAAATGTTGGAAATGAGGGTTTTTTATTAAAAAAAATATTGGACACTAATTAATATTTTTTTGTAAAATTTTACCCTCTTTGCCCCGATTTATGTCATATTTTTGCCAGAATTAGATACATTCATTTCTTAATGTTAGTGTGAGTTACGCATTTGCATGTTGACTTCAAAATACTTATTTGCATGGTGTAATTGCTGGTGTTGGACCTGTTGGTATATGGCTGGAAATGCAGACATTGCAAAAATGAATAGGCTTAAGTTTGAACAATGCCTGAAGTTAAAAAATTTGGTATCTAGGTTCGAATAATCACTTTACCCAAAACTTTAATATGATGGTTTTCTACTAGCTATGTATATCAAACTAATTTATTTCTTAGCAGTGCGGTTTTCCCTCGGCTTGTGTACTGCTATCGTCTATATTTTGGTACTTTTGAGTCAACTTCAAACCATTGTGCAAAAGTCACTTCCTATATTGCAATCAGGATTACTTCTTATTTTTTCTTCTTAAAGAAAGATTTTGATGTTAATGTTAGAAAGATTTATGATTAGGCCAGAATTAGATGCATTTATGTCTCAGTGTTAGCGTGAGTTGCTTATTTGCATGTTCTAATTGCTAAAATTGGTGCTGGTATTGGCTGCAACCGCAGACGTTGCAATATAAATCAGCTTAAATTCAACAGCCCCTAAAGTTAAAATAATGGTATGTAGGTTTGAAGCACTGGTTTACGCACAACCTTAATCTGATGGTTTCTACTAGCTATGTATATCAACCTAATTTAATTGTTACAAGTGCGGATTTCCCTCAGCTTGTGTTCCATATATAGGTGCTTTTGAGCGAAGCGTCAAACCACTGTGCAAAAATCACTTATTGCAATGATGATTACTTTTTCATTTTTCTTCTTAAAGAAAGATTTTGATGTTGATGTTAGGAAGATCGAATATTATGCCTGAATTAGGTGCATTCATGTCTCAGCGTTAGTTACTTATTTGCATATTGTAATCGCTAAAATTGGTGGTGGTATTGGCTGCAACTGCAGACATTGCAAAATAAACCAGCTTAAATTTGAACAGGGCCTGAAGTTAATAATAATGATTTGTAGGTTCGAAGAACCACTTTACACAAAACCTTAATCTGACGGTTTTCTACTAGCTATGTATATCAACCTAATTTAATTGTTTGCAGTGCGGATTTCCTCAGCTTGTGTACTGCTGTCTTCCATATATTGACCATTTGTGCAACATTCACTTACAGCTATCAGGATCACTTCTTCATTTTTCTTCTTAAAGAAAGTTTTTGATGATGATGTTAGGAAGATTTAAGATTAGGCCTGAATTAGATGCATTCATGTCCTAGCGTTAGTGAGTTACTTGCATACTGTATTTGCTAAAATTAGTGTTGATATATGGCTCGAATTGCAGACAATACAAAATGAACCAGCTTAAATTTGTTCAGTGTCTGAAGTTAATTTTTTATTTTTTTGGGTATGGAGGTTCGAAGAATCACTTTACCTAAAACCTCAATCTGCTGGTTTTCTACTCACTATGTATATCAACCTAATATAATTGTTAGCAGTGCAGTTTTCCCTCAGCTTATGCACCGCTATCTTCCATATTTTGGTACTTTTGGGTGAAACTTCATACCATTCTTCATGCTTCCTTATTGCAATCAGGACTATCTCATATATTTCCTTCTTAAAGAACGATTTTGATGTTGATGTTAGGAAGATTTATGATTGTCTGTTGGTTATTATTTACAGGTAACAGGTAAGATTTTAAGATGCTGATAGTTGAAGTTTCTCTCTCTCTCTCTCTCTCTCTCTCTGTGTGTGTGTGTGTGTGTGTTCATCCTTGATTTTGATACAATTTTTAGTTTTTACTGTATCTAATTGCATGTTCACCAACTGGATCCTGCTCTTTTCAGAATAGCTTTTTTTAAGGCACTGACCCGTAAGCCCTAACCTATGCACACAACACTCCCACACACCACACACAAGCACACAACACACACGCACTCAGGGGACCCACGATTTTGCCCCAAAAGCGTTCATTTGTGGCCACTTCCCCGCTTGGGGGTTCCTGGGGTTCAAAACCTAGGAACCCCCAAGAGGGGAAGTGCCCATACTGACTGAGCTACCGGTCATTGGTAATAGCTTTGTTTTTAGTATTAGGGGGCAATTATAATAATAGTTTCTGTCATTTAAAATAAGATCTCTCTCGCAAATCCTTGGTCTCCTTTGTGAACCAATTTATGTTCTATCTAGAGTTGGATGACAAAGTTATTTTTATTTGGGTTTTTTATATACATAGGACAACCCATTTATTTACTTTTTTAGAGTTGGAAAATGAAGTTATTTTGTATTTGGATTCTCTATGTATTTATTTTTTGTATTTGGATTTTGACTGTGTACATATATAATACATCTGTAATATATAAAGAATCAAACAATAAATTTCAAATCATTTATTACACCGCTAGGTGAAGTGAATTTTACCAATGGGTATGGAAAGTATTGTTCTTTCCGAATTTTTAACAAATCATTCGGGTAGGACAAAGGTGTGACCCTCGAGGAGCATGAACCTGAGTGAAGCGTTACAAGTCCGATACACATCATACATAACGACACGCAAGGGTTCAAATCTTTTTTTCTTCCTCTTCATTGCCCATTTGTTCTCTCAAACTCTCCGTTCTCTCTCTATCTCCCCCCCCCCCAAAAAAAAACCCTCCCCATCTGTTTACTCATCGAGGTTAGATTGACAAGCTGCTACAGATCTTTAAGGTCGTTTCTTTTCCTGTCATTGTTTTATAAATTTCTTCATTGGCTTTTGTGGGCTTTAAAAGAACATTATATGGGGTTTGGATGCCAATTTTTAGAGAATCGATTCATTTTGTTGATGCCCGTTTGTTGTTTATTTCTTTTCAGTTCATTGGTTAATGCCCATTTCATCTAAGAGTGGGTTTTTAAAGTAATTTAAGTGGATTTACTTGTCGTTTTTAGAGGATCGGTTCATAATGTTTGATGGTTTATGTTGGCTTTAAGATCCAATTGATGGGTTCCTCTGTTATCAAGCCTAACTTCTTTTTTTTGGGCAAAATTAAATTCTGGGTTATTGATTATTAGCTATTGCAAAGTTTTTCTGTGAAATTTTGGTTAGTTGGAGATATTTTAACCTAAATTAAGACAGATTAGGCAAGAATCAGATGCATTTAAATTTTAATGTTGTAATTTCTATGACATACTTGAGCTATTACTTGCTTAATGTTGCGTTTAAGTTATTTACTTGCTTAATGTTGTAATTTCTAAGATATAGTTGAGCTAATGTTGCATTTATAAAACATGTTAGCATTTTGACTGGAATTATAGAACTTGCAGAATAAATCAATTGAAAGCTCGGAACTCACAGAATTGGGTGAAAAGCTTTTAAAGTAGAAAAACTTTTAATGTGGATTTTTCCCCTTAGTTTGTTTATTGCTATCTAAATTGTGCTATTTTAAATGGAAAATGAACCATTGTTGCCAACAACACCGCCTTATTTCAACCAGTATTAGTTTATATTCTTTCCATTGATAGGGTTACATCAATTTTGATTATCGGAAGATGCTCTAATTGCTGGTTAGTTTCTTTTTGAGATGGAGCAAGTTGTGGTTACTGAAAGTTAAATACTTGCAAGTTTATATATATCTAATGCTTTGATTTTGTGCACTGCAATTCTGACTGTATTCAATTACATGATGAACATTAAGGCTTTAAATTTATTATTTGGGAGTCCGTAATGGTAATATTTTTCTTTCATCTAAAATGATATTCTTATTGATAATTAACCAAAAAAATAAAAATCATCCGCGATAGTTTCTTTCTGCTTTAAAAGCAGAGGACTTTTGTGATGGTTACTAATAGTTGAAGGTCTTGTTTTCCCGTTCATCCTTGACTTTGTATGTTGTCCCGATTACATTTCTCTTATCTGATTAATGCTTGCATTTGGTGTATAATCTTCTGGCAGGAAATCATTTACTCAGAAAATGAGCTCAAGCATAGGAGGGGAGGCAATTTATGAACATGGGACAACCCTTGATCACCTAAGCAACAGGGTGAGATGCAAGTACTGTGATAAGGTCGTAAATGGCTACAACCGTCTTAAGCACCACTTGGGTGGTGTGGGCCCTGATGTGGTCTCATGCATGCGGGTCCCAGATGCTATCAAACTCTCCATGAAAAACTCTCTTCTCGAAAAGAAGAAAGAGAAGCTGTTGAAAGAAGTAGGAGACTTGTACCACCCCCAACTTCCTCTAAAGAGGGACTTTTCTTCACTATCGAGTGAACCTAGATATGGCATGTTGAGGCCGAGCTTGCTAACTAGCCCAGCAAATGTAAATTCAGCCTCAGAAAATGCAAGCAGTTCGCATGTCGAACCAACTCAAAAAATGGACGATGAGAAGCCTGGGCTTGAAGAGCTAGGAGTCGGTAGGAATACACAAGTCCCTGGATTTGTCAAGAATGAATATGTGAATGTGGTAGTTGATGAAGAGGCAAAAGATGAATCGGCCTTGCTGGCCTCAAAGTGTATAGGGAGATTTTTCTATGAGGCGGGGATTGATATTAACAACATCAAGCTGCCGTCTTTTCGAAGAATGATCGATGTCGCTATCACCCGTGGCCCCGGGTTCAAGGTCCCAATGTGCGAGGAGCTAAAAGGGTGGATCCTAGAATCTGAGTTTAAAGACGTTCAGGGCCATGTGAACGAGGTGAGGCGTTCGTGGGAGCGAACCGGGTGCAGCATTCTATTGGATCGTTGGACCGATCAACAGGGAAGGACCCTGATTGCTTTTCTTGTGGACTGCCCAAAAGGCACTATATTTTTAAGATCTGTCGATGCTTCAGATGTCATTAATGATGCAAATGAATTGAGCCTGTTGCTGAGTACAGCCATCGAGGAGGTGGGGCCCCGAAACGTTGTTCAAGTCATTACTCATGATCCGTATCAAATGGAGGCCGCCGGGAAAAAGTTAGTGGTGAAGCACAATTCAGTATTTTGGACATTATGTGTGGATCAATGTATAAATTTAACTTTGGAAAGTTTCGCATCGATTGATCAGGTAAAGCAGGTACTTGATGAGGCTAAGTCCATCACGAGGTTCATTTATAGCCACATGATACCTTTAGAGCTGATGAGAAAGCACATTCGAGGAAAAGAGCTCATCAAGACCTCGAGGTTGAAATCTGTGGCAGCCTTCATGACTCTTGAAAACATGAATTCGGAGAGAGAAAATCTGATGCATATGTTCAATTCACCAGATTGGAAATTTTCCATGTGGGCTTCTAGATCCAAGGGTAAAACAATCTGTGAGTTGGTCAAAAATCCTTTGTTCTGGGATTCAGTTGGTGCACTAGTGAAGGTCACAAACCCATTAATTGGGGTTCTCCATATGATTAATTCAAGCGATACGGCTCCGATAGGGTTTTTATACGAATCGATGGACCAAGCAAAGGAAGAAATAAGCAGGAATCTTGGAGGTCAAGCAGAGATATATGACCCTTATTGGGCTATGATTGATGACATATGGGACAATTATCTACATAGCCAGCTGCATGCGGCTGCATACTATTTGAACCCGGGTCTGTTTCACTCGAAAAAATCATTTATCGACTCTGAGGTCACTAATGGGATCATATGCACTGTTATACGCATGCTTGAGAACCAAAGCCAACTAGAAATGGTACAAACTCGGCAGCTCGATTCTTACAGCAAACTTCTCGGTGATTTTGGAGAGGAAGCGGCGATTGATCAAATGTCAATTATTCCACCAGGTGAGGACATCTGATAAATTCTGTTTTCCATGGTTTTCAGCATTCAATTATCGATTGGATTCTGGAGATGTATTGGCTATCAAAAGGGCTTATCATGAGTACCACTTATTCATTTTTCGCCATTCCATCGTATGTGACATGCACACATGCATGCGTGCGCACACACAAACACACACAGACGCACATACATGCGCGCATACGCATGCATGCACAGACCCATGCACACGCGCACACATTGTCACCCTATCTTACATGTTACATATCCTTAATTTGTTTTCTTTGTTTAGGCTGAGATTAAATAATACATAGCAATTTTTTGCAGTGGAATAATTCACCACTAATTAGAGGCTTTTATGCCCGGTTTTGCAACCTTATTTTTTGCAACATGAGTTTACTCGTGTCTTTATCTTGTATCTTTGATTTTTGTGGATCTTGGCAGTGGAATAAAAAAAGAATTATTCATAATTTGTCAAACATGCAGTATACAATGTTCACTCATTTTCCAACCTTCGATATGACATCCTATTCTCAGAAGTTTCTTAGAATTTCCCCTCTTTTCTGTTTGCTATTTGTGCAAACAAACTCTTTTCCAAAACCTCATTATTAATCACCCGAAATACAAAAATGTCTCGGTCTTTATGGGTTTGTTGCTGACACACGACAATACTATTTGCACTTCTGTCCCCGGATGAAATATCTTTCAGATCACAAAACCGAAGTGGCTGCATCCACCACCAAAGATTAGAAGGAGAGATAGTTTCATTTTGAGAGAGAATCATGCTTTGTGAATGTATTGACACGTTTGTTAGGAATAAAATGAGGGAATGTCAGTGAAAACAATCTCCCTTGCACCAAAGAAATTTACCGTAATAAAAAAACATTAGGTAGTTTATTGCAAAAATATTGATATTTAAAGTTAGTAGTGTAATTTAGCGTAAATATTAAGCTTTTCTTTTGCGTAATAGAATTCTGTATGTTGTCGAGCATGCTTTCTTACATATACTGGATTCATGCATTCTTATTTGGTTCTGTGAATGCAGCGGACTGGTGGGCGTTGCATGGAGCGGAAAGCCCACAGCTGCAGAAATTTGCGATCAAGATCCTGAGCCAGACGTGCACCACTTCGTCAAGGTACAAGCTGAAGAAGCATTTATCGGAGCAGTTGCACACAAAGGGAATAAACCGCATCGAGCAGCAAAAGTTGGCTGATTTGGAGTTTGTGCAAAACAATCTCCGACTTTGGCACGTGACTGATGATTTTGAGCTAGAAGAGCAGAAGCCGATGGATGATTGGATTGTAGAATGTTTGTAATCTGTGTAAATTTGCTGGCAAATTAGTATTTATTTGCAGCTTTGGTTGTATTCTGTGCATGTATTGCCTGCCTTGTGAACAATTCTGAATTTTTTGGGTTTTAATATAATCAAACTTTAAATTGCAAAATCGATGAGGTTTTTGCATCTGCTAATATTCAGTATCGATCTTAGTGAATTATAATGCTTTCTGCTAATGAGGATTATCAATTTGCTTCTATCTAGTAATGGTGCATTAGTATGATACAAACAACAAGAAACCTTCCTGCCAAATTTTTGGGATCAGCTATATAAATCCTTATCTTTCATTCTACTTTGTTATTAACTGTCTCATTCATTCTGCTCTGGCTGTTGCATTGGTTAAATTGGTTAAATTAACAATTAGCATGATATATACGATGGTTATTAATTGAATATAAGATTCAGTGGGTTGCATTTATTCTGGAACCATTTAAATTACACACGCACACACGGAAGTGATTCATTGCAAACCGATCTGCGTTTTTTTAAAAACAGGAACTCTCGGTCTACGGCATATTGGAACGACCCGATCCGTTCAAGTTGATCATCCTACCCTTAAATATACGTGTATGAAAAATCAAAGGATTTAAAGACCTCTAATATATGCATCGGATTAAGTCTATGGTGCATTATCGAAATACATTCATTTTTGCACTCGTCGATGCATATGTTATATGTCTTTAAATCCTTTGATTTTTCATACGTATATTTGAGGGGAGAGTGATCGGCTTGAACGGATCGGATCGTTCAAATATGTCATGGACCGAGAGTTCCCGTTTTTAAAAAACACGACCGGTTTGCAATGGATAGCTCTCCCATGATGAATGCCATATCTTGATAAAAAGAAAAGGCTAAAAAATATAGTTGATAATTGATCATATCTCGAATGAGCCAATTCAAGAGGATCAAGTGCCAACACCAATCAAGAAATAAAGGCTTCATGCCATCACAACACTTCAAATACTAGAATTTAGCTGTTCATAGATCAATTCAACACCACAGTTACATAACAGGGGGGAAAAATCAATCAATAAAGGTAAAATACCCATAAATTTGGGTAGATAACGCTTAAATGCTCTTGATTATCAAGTTTTTTCACTAAAATATCTTCACGATTTCTCTTAAGGTAAAATACCTTATGAGGTACTTCTCAGGGTATTTTAGTGAAAAACACACTTTAAAACCCATCGTTTAAGATACCCTGCTGTAATAAAGAACACTTCAAGGTACTTTGATGATAACCATGATAATTAAGGGCATTTTTTAATAACCGAACCTGATGGCAGCCAAATATTTGTTACAACGACAACTTTTAACCAAGCCATATGGTACAATATCCAAACTGCCAAACAGAAATGAAAAGAAAAGGCAACAATCCCCACAGAACTCTTAAACTGAACATCAGAAAAACCAATATTTAAATATAAAGCAATTGTTCTGCCTGATGTAACACCAGAAATAAACTTTTGCCCTTCTTATGATCTCAACTACTGCTCAGCATTTCCTCTCGCTTAATAATTTCGACGGATCCAACCTTTAATATGGTTCGAGAAAGCTTCTGGTATAAGAGTGTTTGTCCGTTAGCTTCTTTAAAATTATGAACAACGTATGATGACATATGCCGGACAAATCTGTAGACTGCAAAACAAACAATAAAATATTATGTTGTAATTTTTTTTTAAATTGAAACTGGGAAGGCCTGGTTAGTTTCATTGAAGCATAAAAGAAATTCATTGGGCTAAGCCCTTACATCAAGCCCACATAAGGGGGTATATGTACATAAGATGGGGAGCTAGGGTGTCCACAAAAATCCAAGGGATGGAAGTGAGAAAAAATAAATATAAAGGCACATTTTCCTTCAAAAATTGAGAAATTTTTTGGGTGTTATTCATTAAATAAGCTACTAAACCACTATCACAAATCTAAGTGGAGAAATAATATCATAGTGTTGTTTTCTAACTATTGACTTTAAATCTCTAAGTCCTAAAAATTAAAAATTAAGATAAACTATTGTCATTTGTCTTGGGTGAAATTATATTTAGTAAAAAGACATATATACCTGTTGCTGCTTCTAATTTCCAAGACCTCCCGTTCCATCAAATTAATCCGGAGACCCGTCGGAGGAAAATGAAAATGGGATGAATTTGTTCTCATTTTGATTTTGGTTTTGTTTGATTTTGAAGTAGAGATATCTAAAACACTTGATATATAATGTAGACAAACTTGAAGCAATAAATAGAGGATTGGTAGAGAGTGGGTAAACTTTGATGAGTTCAATTCATGACAATTGATGCTGGAGCCAAAAAAAATGGTAGGAAAAGACAGAGACAGGCTGAGTTTTAAATGTGAAATTAATTGATTAGATTCCAGCATAGGATTTATTTTTTTTCTTTTTTATATGGGTAAAAAAAATCCCTGGCCAACTTTCCTGCTGCATTCTCCTGCTGTCAAAAACATCTTGGCTGCTTATTGAAGACTTCAAAACCGACATGATCTTTAAATAGAGCTATATACTGTAGATAGCCTAGACATATACTGTAGATATCCACGATGACAATAGGCTTGACTTCCAGAGGAAAAAACTAACAAGAATCAAATTGACTGAGAATCCTTTTAAACAGAGTTGCCATATAATAGTAATGGCGAGTAAAACGAATAAATCTCAATACATATTGAATACAACATACCATTTTACCAAAAGGCACTCGATAACCAATACATGCACATATATTCGGTACAGCTGCCGTCCAGTAATATCTAAACCATTTTCTAAATTTCTTCTGTGGCTGTGCACGTTTCATGCTCTTAGGCGAATCCTCATCCTCAGTGTTCTTCCTTTTCTTATTGAGGTGTCGGCTCAAAGCTGCTCTTGCCTTGGACCATTCCTTCTGAGACTCGGCACTCCTCATAAAAGTGCAGACTTCGTTTAAACCCAATTCCGCTGCGGACCTTCTCGGTTTCTGCTCATTGGTCTTTTCTGGTTCTCTGTTCGATAATCATCTCGTTATCCACTTGTTCTTTCTCTAAAGATGTTGATTTCATCCCTTCAGGGTGAGCTTTGGACTTCTTTTCTTCATCTGATGTCTCTATGATCGAGCTAATGGACTTGGGTTGAGTTGGTGGTAAAGAACTGATACTCGGCAAAACATTGGTGATGCTAAATGAATTGTTCTCTGTATTACAGACAAGGTCTCTCCAAGATGATTTTTGTAACCAGGACTGGCCTTTGGTTGATTGAGTGGTGTTTGTGCTTGGTTCGGTAGAAGCCTCTGGTTCTTGAGAATGAACCTCTGAGCTCCTGTTTTGGGGTAAAATGGAAGTGAATTCATTTTTACTGATTTTGGTCGGCGACCCCGAATGGGCTTGCTTGATTGATGCAGTTTCAGCTGAATCAGCAGGGGTAGATTTTTTCTTTTTCTTGGCATTTTCCTTATTATGGTTTAATTCAGTCTAGGAAGCTTGGTTCTTGTCCACTCTTGATGCCTGTTTATTCAAAGAAATGGTGAAGAAATGGTTAATGATATTCCGATAAATGAATATGCATTGGATTTATCAAAGTGAGCGAGCAGCACCTTGCAATTCCTTATTGTTTATCTGCTCAAAAATATTGTGAAGGATCAGCCAGCCTACATTCTAGGTTGGTTATCACAAAGTTAATCAATGACACATAATTATCTCTATTATAATAATGCAAACTCTTGGGGGATTGAGATTTGGGATTTGACCGGCAAAAGTTTCTTCTGATGAAAACGCACAAGGCATAAAACCAATCACTAAAGTCAAAAACAAAATTAATAAATTTTTCGTCAGCAATTTTAATATAAGCAACTTTCTGGTAGAGGGCAAGGATGGAATTAATTCACTTTCTTTTCCAGTTATCTCTGATACTACAAATGCATGCCATTTGGACGGTTGAGTTCGAAAATTGAAATATTGAAATTGGTTACGAACCAACATGTATAAAGCGCCACTTGATAATCAAGGAGCACTGTGCATGTGCGTGTGAAAGGGTGTGTGCGCATCATATTTAATCTTATTTATGCAATTGCATTACACATGCCAAATAAATTAGTACCGATAACATAGGTCTCTTAATGACATGAGGCCATATCTTTCTACAGTACATACACCATTTATAAGAAGGCAAAAGACATTTATCATATTGCTAAAATGTATACAAGTTTGTGATCATGGGTTCATACAGGAAAGTACTCTAGAATCTATTCATTTATGCTTATAAGCCTTAAAAAGTAAAATCTTTAAGATTCCTCTATAAGATTTAAAATTATATTTTTTTTGAAAACAAAAAATTTCTGAATTTACACGCTGCATGTGGCCAAAGAATGGTACCTGATTAATATAATCTATTCTGAGATTTTGCTCACTGACCTTTTCTGGTTCTTTGTGCTCATCTCGCATCTCATCATCAGCTTCCTCCTCCTCTAATGGGGGCTCTTGCAAAATAGGCATAGTTTTCGGTTTATTTCCAGCACGCCCAACTTCAGGCTTCTTTTTTTCACTCGATGTGTCAATGACTGTGATTAGACTTGGGCCGCTGGGTTGGTGGCAAAGAACTGATAATATTAGTGATGCTAAATGAACTGTCCCCGGTCCCACTGACTAGGTTTCTCCAAGATGATTTCTGCAACCAGGATTGATCTATTGTAGATTGAGTGAGGATCGGGCTAGGTTCAGAAGAAATCTCTGGTTCTTGAGAATGAACCTCAGAGCTCGTATTTTGGCATAAAATGGATGTGAATTCATTTTCAGTAATTTTGAGTGGCATTTCTGAATGTGCTTGCTTGATTGCTGTGGCTTCAGATGAATCCACAGGAGTTTCTTTCTGCTTGTTATTGGTATGTTTATTTTTCTTGTCTAATTCAATCTTGAGAGATTGGTCCTTGTTGACTCTTGATGCCTATTGATGCAAAGAAAGAGTGAAGAAATGATTAATGATATCCAAGCAAATAGATTGGAATGGGATTTTTTATAATCAAAGCAAGCTATGATCTTGCAAATCTATATCGTTGATAACTTTGTGCAGGATCAGCCAACCTATAGGATAGTCCGGTTATCACACAGTTCTCCAACATCACAATGAATTATAGTCCTTATTACTATTTATTATGCTAGATCTAAGGGGTTTGCAATTCTGCATTTTTCACCATGGGTTTTTAGTATTTTACATTTGTCTGAACGACATGCAACTGTATTTTTGGATGCTATATCCTATATAACACCCTTTAGAGAAAAGCAAAAGATGTCAAGTCTATTACTCTTTGTATATAAGACCTGTAAAATGCATAGGAAGTTTATTAACTATAGCTGTTAAGAAATAAGCAATTTCAATCTTCTAATGTTGCACGAGCCAAAATACCAGTACCTTACTAACCGATGGTGTCTCCTTTCTTAAATGCATCAATATGTCATCCATTCTTCCAACCCCAATATTGGTCACAAGGGTGTCATCATCTGTCTCCGACGTTTCTTCCGGTTCTTCCTCATGCATGTCGCTTGGGGGATCCGAAACGTTTTCATCTGAAACCAACTTTGCAATCTTCACCAGTAGCAAGTCCATTACTTTCCTTTTCGAGGAGCTTGTTCATAACAGAATTCATGATGCTTAACTCTTTAGCGTAATGTATTCCGCTTTTAAGACAATCAAGGTATTTGTGCATTGCTTTTTCAGCTGGCTCGTTATGTTCCTCGCAATCACAGAAATGAATTGGGAGAGGAGGAACTTCGACTCGCTGGAAACTGTACTTGTGTTTGCCTGTTCCTTTAAAGGGTAACACTTTCACCTGCATAACAAATCTCCTTTTGCTGAGAATATATGCTATGTAAAGATCATGATGCACATATGCTGATAGATCATTTTAAGTGGGAGGAAGAAAAGAAATCATCTTTTTTGCGAATGCTTCAAGATTGATGATGATACCGAGTTACATAATGATTCTGAATCGATCCTATAGAAAGGGTGAACAACTAATGTTTTGGTCATAATGCAACTCGTGACAATCTAACACAGTTTCAAAGTTGTTACTTTTATAGGGGTAAACCGCGATACACAAATGACGACGACGACGACGATCAATCATGAGTTATGATTCAATAAGACAAGTAATTCTTTAATTAATATTAAGTACATAACTAAAGTTCCAAACAACTCTCACAAACTGACAATGCAATAAGGCACTATTTGGCTATGGAGTTACGGTTACTTTTAAGTGGCGATAAAGGGTATGCAAACTCTAGTTTACTAGGCCCTACCTTCATTTTCAAAACTTATCTTTGATGGGTGTTTGGGTTTAGAGTTTTCTAAAGTCCAAAATGTGTGTTTTCTTCACGCTTTCTGAAATTTACAAGACTTGTGTTGGATTGGAGTTTTATAAACTATGGTTATCACGACTAGGAGTTTAGATAACCAGATTTTTCTAAACGTCAAAATGAAAGCCAAACACGGCATAATTAGAATTTTTGACTGAAGTTTGGTTATCTAAACTTAATTCCATTCCCAAAAGGACCTAAGTTTTCAAGATCGACCTAGCAAAGTACAGCATTAGATATTGGCATGTTTTGATTATGTTGCGTCTTACCTTTCTTAACTTTGGAAAGTAAATCTGCAGCCGCATGTTCTCCTGCTTCAAACGCTCTAGTTTCAAACTAGCTGCATCTTTCTCTACTATAGGATCGATAGGTGCCTCGGTCATAACTTTTGCATCATCTTCCCATTCCCGCTTCAAACGGTTAAGATAATGCTCCTTCGCCCTTTCGTGCTTAAGCTTCCCACCTTTCCAAGTACATCCATTATACTGCATCAATGGAGAAACAAATGACTTGATTCACAACCAAACCATACTCAAAAATTTCAATGTAAAATTGACAATAGCATATAAATGTGTATGATTTGAACTTGGAAAAAAAGATTCTCTTTTTTTTCTTTCGATGGTGATGTAATGCATCGAAATCGTTTCTTTTTAAAAAATATGAGAACTTAATTAGTCGCATAATCAAATTGTGAGAGAGAGAGAGAGAGAGAGAGAGACTCACGGTTGAGAAGAGCTTGGCTAAGGTTTTCACAGAGGTGGGTTCGAAATCCATGTAGGCGAAGCTGCGGACGTTTGTACGGACGAGCTCGACGCCACCAACGCTGCCGAGGGATGAGAATGTCTTCTCGATGTCGGCGGCCGTCACCGCCGGTCCTACGTCACCGATGAATATTCTCATCGCCGGAGGCTGAGCAGAAACCGCTGTTGTCACCGTCTCCGCCGCTTCTCTTTCCCCGTCTCGCCGCCGCCGTCGATCTTTGCCCTTTCTTCTTCATAAATTTTTTCTCAGACTCGGTATTGATATTTTCTTCATGGGCTGAATTTTGCGTTGGGATAATTACGGGCCAGTGGGTCGTATTTATTTGGAGTCAGGATCCGATTTTTTTGGCTGTGGCTAAACTCACAATACGCCCCTGGCTTTAAAAATTATTCTTTAAAAATACCCCTCCAGTTCTACCAGACCTAACTGCAGCCATTGTTGATTTTTCCGACCAACACTCAATATGTTACTTGAACATGTGTTGTTACTTTATAAAATTACTCTCTATCTACCCGTCGTTTTCTTCTTCAAACAAGCTAGCATCAAGTTTTGATAGGGAAAAACGAGAAGGATGGGTCCATAAAATAGCGCCGGCGGCAACGAAGGAAGATGAAATCAAATCCAATAGTCGTTCCATATGTTTATAATATAGCTTCGGTATCCGGTCATAGCAGATATTAAAATTTCACAATACATCAAATCCCATGATTTTTTTAAAGATACATTGAAGTTGCGCTTGATACACATGGAATGAAAAGATTAATGGGTTGCACTTAGCACATAGAATGAAAGATTATCGGAAATCCTTGCATTTCGGAAAATGGGATGACCGAGCATCTAATATCAAGGATTCTTGCATTGACGTGCTTGGTATATTTTAATTATTCCCGGTAATATATGTGCGTGCAACTCGATCGATGGCGAAGCCGACAACAATCGGCCAATTGACGGCGGGCCGGTAACCACCGGCAGGGCCGGCCGGTGATGGACTATAAGTGGCCGGCGGCGAAAGTCCGATCGGCGGCAGGCCGCCCAGCGAACAATCCGTGATGGCCGGTCGGCGACGTACGGCTGATTGGCGGACAACGGGCGATTGACGGCGGGGTTGGCCAGCGGCGAACGATCATGGCTTTTTTCATGTCAGACGGGGATATTTCATGGAAATATGGAATAGACATGTGTTTTGAGGATAGAATTACCATGAAATGGGATCGTTTGATTACCACGGTAATTCTATATTTTAGGAATACTGTTTACATCTAAACAAGCATGACAATATTCCATGTTAATCAAGGATCACTATCTACTGCCTTGTGCAAAGTGCAAACAGGAACGAGCAATGCAGAAAATACAGGGCAGAAAAGGTATAAACCTTTTTTTAAAATTAAAATGCAAATTTCCAAGCAAAATAGGAAAAGATATAAAATGACGGAGCGGGATTTATTACAGAGAAAAGCAATCTTTTTTTCCTTTTTAAAACTTTTTTCAGGGCTTGTCGGTAGCAGATAGCGTCGAGCCACTCGCTTTTCAAATTCCAAAGGAGCCTCTTTCGCTCGCTTGCTCTTGAAATCCTCTCTCTTCCTTTCTTCGACTCACATTTGGCCCCCATTTTTCCTTTCCTTTCACGGTAAAAAAAAGTCGGCATTTTTTTAATATTCAGGATCCATCTCCGGCGGGGTTCGCGGCCACCTGCTCCCTCTATTTTCAAATTTGAAAACAGGAACCCTAAATCTGAGCTGCTGTTTTCATTCCAAACCATGAATTCAAATCACAACTCAGATCTTGAGGTAGATCTCCCCTCTATTCTTTCGATTTTTTGTTACTTTTTTGAATCTAAGTACCGGTTTCGACTTTGTAGGGTTTGCTGCGATTGAAGGATGCGTGATTCTCCTGTCATCATCAGAAGAACGATGAATCTGTGAGTTTCGTGCTTTGTTTTGTTGTTTGGTCAAGTACCTGGGCTGCGATCGTCTTTCTAATCGCACTGATTTGGTTATTCTACGCAGAATCTCAGAGTGTTGGATGCCATCGAGACTCGGAGATTTTTGATTTGGTAACTAACGGTCTCCTGTGCTGCTGGGAAATTTTCATCAAATTATACTTGTGATGTGATAATCTGCATCGTGTTTAAAACTAAAAAGAAAAAAAATTCGAACTTTTTGGAAAGATGAAGTATATCTGAGTCGAAGCGAATTAACATAAGGTTAATTTCATTGAATACCCCCTTCAATTGGCCTTTTAGCGCCCTATACCCTTGAGATTGGTCAGTTTATGTGCTAGTTCTCAGCCGTTGAAGACTAAGCTTAGTCGAAAGGGGTAATAAGTTCTGGATGAGATATTAAAGAAGGGTAGGTGATATATGCGATTAGCCCTTCAAAGAATAAGCTTGTCAAGTAGTTATAGGTCTCTTGAGGCTTACAAGAGAAGAATTTGTTAAATCTGAGTTCCTTTTTATGATTTAAGTTTGGAGCAATCAAGCTAATATTTGGTTGCATGTGAGCTTTAATGATTTGTACAATAACTTATACTTCATTGATTCAGGTGCATGCCCATGAGATGGATGTTCGAGAGAAAATCACGCAACATAGAAACTTCAACTATTCTTGTAGAGTCCAGCTTGAACAAGATGTAAGTGCATATGCATTCTTTTATGGTTATCACCTGTCTCTATGCTGGAAACATGATCGTATTCTCTTATGCCCATTCGTTACATTGAGTGGGGAAGTATGACAATGGATGATTTGCTGTTATTATTATACTTTGATCACAGGTCTGACATGAAATATTCATGATGGCACTATTTAATTCAGCTCTCCTTCTAGTTAATACTTGCTAGATGGTTGGCTTAGCATGTTAATCTTACACTTATCTTTTTTGTTGAATCTGCTTCATGGAAAGTTGCAACATCTATATATTGCTTTGTTTAACAAATCACATTAGGAAAATGGGATCATAATTGTAATTGTGAATTTTGGTCACAAGTGACATAGTTACTCATAATACGCTGATAGCATCTAGTACATGCACTGAGTTATGCATGTTACAAATTAGAATATAACTAGTACAGCACTGCTAAATACTTCAATATTTCTCCCTGCCTCAATAATAGCACAACGACAAAGAAGAGGATTTTTACAGTGCATCTACTTTTATATGTTTTTGTATTAACATTCAAAACTCACTTCACGTGATATAGTAAAATAGTTTCTCAATTTGTTTGTATGTGGTCTCAATAGAAACCTTTTTATTTCAGATCCAAAGGCTTCAACAACTGCTTGAAGAAGAGGTGCAATTACATGTGGTCCTAGAAAATGCCATGGAGCATGCTGCTGTTGAACTGTCTGATTTGTCTTGCATTCCAAATGATGTACATTTTGTCCCCTTGTTCACACTGTGGTACTTATAATATTTATAAAAATGGATTATGCATTTGAAACATTGAATATGAGAAACTCAATCGGTGTACCTAATGACAAATGAGCGATATAGTTATTGTGTCACTGAATTTTGTTGCTTCTTCTAGTCGTTATTTGTCAATGTTATATGTGATGGAATTTTTTATTCTTTCAAACTTTCAGACCCAGGAACTCTTGTCTAATATTGCCACATTGGAGAGCACTGTTTCAACACTTGAAGAAAATATAGTTTATCTGCACTTCCAGCTTATTCAAGAAAGAAACGAGAGAAGGCTTGCTGAGTATCTGTTCAAACAATTGCCTTCACGACCACAGGTCATCTATTCACCCAGAAATGTAAGAGCCCCTATATCTCAAGTTTTTGTACTATTTTGTTATTATTAGAGACAATGTGTGATAAAGTAGTTGAGCTTTTGATATTAGATCCAAACCCGTATCCATAAATTCTAGTATAAATATATATGTATTCCTCCATGAATTAGCTAAGAAAAAGAATTTTATTTTTCCTCAAATTCCTCTCATGATATCAGAGCCATATTTCGCCAAACCCTAGCCGCCGCCAACATCAAACCCTAGCCGCCGACAACCTTTACCCTCAAACCCTAACCGCACCACCGCACCAGATCTCGCCTCCAGATCCTCGTCATCTCGCACCACCACACTAGATCGCACCGCCGCACCAAATCCCACGCCAGATCAGCGCACCAGATCTAGTGCCACTGTACCATATCTCGCATCACCGCTGCATCACTATCGCATCACCACTGCATCCTGCATCACCGCATCGTATTTATGATCTGAGATCTGAGCTGGATTCACACAATATTATCCAGACTTTTTTGTTGGTTGTTGGATGTCATATGTTGATGTGGATGTTGATTTGATTATCGTTGGTTGGTTGTTGTTTATTATTGGTTGTTAATTGTTGTTCGTCGTTGGTCATTGTTGGTTGTGGATGATCCTTACTGCTCAAATTATGTCAATGACATCGGGCAATGTAGGAAGTTTATTTATCTCGGCTGATTTTATTCTTATGGTATCGACAAAGTTTAATGGTGATAATTATGTCCAATGGTCTGTTGCAGTTGAGACATTCTTGATGGGTAAACGAAAGTTGCATTACTTGCTGAAAAGTTCTCTTGCTAAGGACAAGGATGAGAAAAAATATGATGATTGGTTTGCTGAGAATGCGTAGATTCGGACTTGGTTGTGGAATAGTATGGGACCTAAGGTGAACAACAACGTTGTGTTTTTGCCTACGTTGAAGGAGACATGGGAGCAACTTAAAAATACATACTCGAGTTCTAGCAATATTGCATGCATTTTTATCAGCTGTATCAAGATTTTTTTTTCCAGGTGGTGAAAAGAGTGAACTCTCTTGAAGATCATTATTCTTCTTTTAATAGATTATACCAGGAATTGGATTTGTATGAGTCTATTTCTTTCAATGTTGCGGAGATGAAGAAGCAACGTGAGAGGCTGAATGTTGTGCGATTTTTATCGAGTCTTCCTCCGGAGTATGAGTCCGTTTGATCTGTTATTTTAAGGAGTTCGGAGATTCCGACCCTTTATGAGGTATTCTTCAGGTTACGTCGTTCTTCCGTGTCAGATCTCTTGTCTAATGTACGTGGTGATAGTAGTATGGATAAGTCTGCATTGGTGCCCACATCTGTCAGTACACATGGCCGTGGTTATTTTCTTGGTTGTTGTGGTGGTAGTCGTGATGGAGGACATGGTCGTGATATGGTGGTCGAGGTGAAAAGTTATGCACATACTGTAGGAAATTAGGCCATTTTGTTGACTTTTGTTGAGACCTACATGGCAGATCGTCTGCTAATCATGCATCCTTTCAGAGGGATATTGGAGTATTCACATCCTACCGCTCCATCTGATGCGGCATATTCGACCTCAAAGATATCTATTTCTGAGAATTTGTTCACAAGCTTCTCTATATTCAGCGGTATGTTTCTGTTACCATGGTAACCCATGCTTCAGGTACTCCTATATCTTGTAGTGCCACTAGCAAGTCCTGAATCATTGATTCAAGTGCTACAGGTCATATGACAAGTAATCGGGATTCTTTTATTTCCTTCACCGTTGGATATCAAGAATGCGTTTCTCAACGGTGACGTTCAAGAAGAAGTATATATGGATCAACCATCTGGTTTCGTGGTTGAGAGGGAGATAGGTAAAGTATGCAGACCGCGAAAAGTTACATATGGGCTCAGGCAGTCTCCTCGGGCTTGTTTTGGTAGATTCAGTGCCGTTGTGCAGGAGTCTGGTTTATATCAGTGCAAGAGTGATTATACTGTTTTTACACGAGTTCTTGAAGGAAAGAAAATTATATTAATGGTATATATTGATGATATTGTTATCAGTGGAGATGATGTTGACGGGATTGTTGTTCTTAAGAAATTTCTCCAATATCACTTCCATTCCAAGGGCTTGGAGTTATTGTGATATTTCTTGAGACTTGAGGTCGCACGCTCTCCAGAAGGTATTTGCTTGACTCAGAGGAAGTATGTCCTAGATATTCTAAAAGAGACTGGACTTTTGGTTACCAAGCCCATAGATACACCAATGAATTCTAATATGAAACTTTATGATGATCGAGGAGAATTATTAGAAGATCTAGGAAGGTACCGATTGGTTAGGAAGTTTAATTATCTTCCGATAACAAGTCTAGACATCTCTTTTGCCGTTAGCGTGGTGAGCTAGTTTATGGATTCTCCAAGTCAGCTTCATTAGAGGGCAGTTATTCGTATTGTTCGCTATTTGAAGAATTCACCTGGCCAAGAGTTAATTTACCATAATCATGAAGATATTCAACAGTTGATGGGATTTTGTGATGTTGATTGGGCGGGACCTTACTGATAGGAGGTCTACTATTGGCTATTGTACCTTTCTCGGTGGTAATCTTGTATCGTGGAGAAACAAGAAACAATCGGTTGTGGCTGGATCAAATGCGGATGCTGAATACCGTGCTATGACTCATACTACGTGCGAGTTGACTTGGATAACTAATCTATTAAGTGAGTTTGGATTTCAAATTCATCGTTCTATTCCTCTCTTTTGTAACAATCAAGTAGCCGTCCATATTTTGTCTAATCCTGTTTTTCATGAGAGAATCAAGTACATTGAAGTTGATTGTTATTTTGTTCGGGAAAAGAGTGAATGGATTTCTTAACCCTCAATACATAGCAAGTAAGGATCAAGCAGCAGATATTTTCACAAAGGCATTGGGAAAAACAATAATTGAATTTTCATGTAACAAACTGGGTCTACATGATATGTATGAGTATTAGAGATAATGTGTGATAAAGTAGTTGGGCTTTTGATATTAGATCCAAACCCGTATCCGTAAACTCTAGTATAAATATATATGTATTCCTCCATGAATTAGCTAAGAAAAAGAATTTTATTTTTCCTCAAATTCCTTGTCAGTTATCATTATAGAGCATGAGACCGTCCACCCCTTCACCTAAAGGTTATTTGCTTGAAACAAACCTGAAGAGTACTGACAGCCAGTCCATGATAACTGATTGCAATTTTATGTCAACAACTGGTTCTCTAAAACTTCATTTATTTTCCAATCAACTATTCTATCTAAAAGACATATATAGCCATTTCACCATCATAACTCCTTCAATTGCTGCTATACTTGACCGGTTTACGTGTTTCACTCCAAAATGTATCTGAGTCAACCCCTATCAAATTTACATTCTAGCATGTAGATCTGGAGATCACATTAAGACTCTTCTAGGCAATCATATATGTAATAGTTCTAATATAGTAATATGTTTTTGGTGCGTAACTAATTGTACCAACAAAAAGGGGCAACGGAAATAGATTGTCAAGTATAACTAAGAGCTGCCACATTCTTGTTCCCAAATCTGACATCGGGCCCATCATGCTGCTTAACAAACACTACTGCCTGCAGAGAGTTCAGCTAATGATTATTGATCATTTCTGCTGGCTCCAAATTATACCCGCATCTTGCACCTTTGGCCGTCCATATATGGTGCATCACATAATTGCTAAGCGATATGTTACATATGTATGTAGTTACTGGACATGTATGCTACTTTGATTTGGTCATGTTTGAAATCCTTTTGTTTTACACAATAATTTCTTTATCATAAGCTATGTTTTGTTTGCAAGCAACAAGTTAAGGATACAACTCTGCAACTTTAACTGCTGATGTAAGATTGTATGTTTGTATTCGCATCAGGATACTTTAGATGAGGTACTCATTCAAGAAGAGAATATTTCTCCAGATTTAGTAGAGCATCTACCAGTAGGGAGGGTGAAGAAACAAATTCCGTTGAAGGGTTTGTGGAACCACCCTAATAAGCTAGCCGAGGAGATAGCCCGGTCCATGAAGAACATTTTCATATCATTAGCAGATGCTTCCATAGTAACCTCCAAAGTTGTCTCTGAGAACCTTCAACCTTCCACATCTCCTTGTGGACATCTTTCAAGTTCTTCACGATGGTCGTTGTTGGAGCTGTCTTCAATTTCATCATGGGGCCGGAGTCCTCAAATTGATTTGCAGTGTGGCAAGGACCTTTTAACTACAGACAATGTTTTTGATCCCTATAAGGTTCATGGAAAATTAACTTGGAGTGACATTGGAAATTATAGTTTAGCAAAAGAAGTTTCCTGGATCTCAGTGGGAAAGAAGCAACTTGAATATGTGGCTGGGGAACTCAGGAGATTCAGGTTATTTGGCCATTGGATTTCTTGTTCTAAAGCTCCAGTTGGTTTCTGTTTCATGTATCTTTTTCCTGTTTTTTGCTAGTTTGAACTTCATTTCGTTTTTTTTATACCTTTTCAAATTTCAGTCATCCTTCAGCAAGTAAGTTGCACTGGTTTTTTTTTAATGAACAGATTACTAATAGAGCAACTGGAAGAAGTAAATCCAATCCACTTGGGTGAAAATGAGAAGCTGGCCTTCTGGATCAACCTATACAATGCACTTGCCATGCATGTCTGTTCTCCAAGCTAGAACTTGTTTAGCATTTTTTACTTCTTTAACCTTGTTTATCATGTTGTAAAATGTAACCTTGTTTTATCCAGGCTTATCTAGCCTATGGGGTCCCGAGGAGCGACATGAAGCTCTTTTCACTGATGCAGAAGGTTTGCAAATTTCTTACTTGTATCATCCTTACTCTATTGGGTAATATAATATTGTAGATTGGTTAGCCGAATAGTGATTATTGCCTTAAATATCTGTCTCTTTATGCAAGCCCCCTCCTGCCACCTAGGTATCCATCTAGGCGTTATAACTAGCTAATTACGGGATTATTTGATTTGGAGATAATACGATTCAATGGCTTAATTCCCTTTGACAACCCAAGCAAGACACAAAAACAGTAACAAAAGACATATGAGGTTTGCTATGGGGCATCAAAAAGAAACTTATGCATGTGATATTTCTCGGTGCTAAGATCTTAAGATTTTTTTGTTTTCCAATTGGATTTTTTTTGGGGTTAATGCATGTTTTTAAAACTTTAAAAGTACTGCATTACAACAGCGGCAGCAGAAACGAGGCTTGACACCATAATTTTGGGACAGCTATATGAGTCCGTTTCTTTTGTTCTGCATACTTAAGGATTGTCTAGGTTAAATTAACAATTACCATATTGTTCTTATTCGACTCCATCCATGTACTATTAGGTCTGCCCCGGGCATCCACGCCGCTTCTTCTAATTGGATCATTTAATGGTCTCGGTTGCACATTTCCAAACCATCTCTGGCGATTTCCTCCCATCATATCCTCTATAGGAGCAATCTCCAGCTTGTCATGAATGATATTGTTAATGGAGCAAAGTGGTACATATATACTATGATGCACGGACTCTTTGATGAGGAGACGTATCCGTGTTGGATACGTACCGGATTCGTATCTATATCGGATTCTCTTGGATTCATTGAGAACATATGTAACTCTTTTTGGCAGGTTCTAATATCTTATATTGTTTTCTTGATGTATCTAACATGTATTGACGGTTAAAACATCAACAATCTATGCACCAACACTAACAAATTGGTTGTGTTCTTAGTTTAGGGTGCTAAAATGATGATTTTGTGTGATAATTTATATACATTTAAACAAAAAAGATCAGTGTATTGTTGTATCCCAACGAATCGTATCCTAGATTTTTTAGAAATTGCTACCCATAATCCGACTTGTATTGTATCCCGTATCTGTATCGAATCCATGCTACTTAGCATATAAAGTAACCAAAATTTATATATATTTTAAACAAAAAAAGATCGGTGTATCTCTGTATCCGACAAATTGTATCCTAGATTATTGAGAAATTGCTATTCACGAATCCAACTAGTATCGTATCCCGTATATGTATTGAATCCATGCTACTTAACATGCCTTCAATTTTAGTGCCCAAGTAACCAAAATCAGATCCAAATGTCTTAATAGAAAGATTCTTCAACTTTGGTATATTTAGGAAAAAGTGTTTAGAATTTATATGTCTGCTACTATAACCCAAACCCTTTAGATGGTGATGTCATTATTATATCATTTTACAAAAAAAAACTTTCTAAAAAAGGAGAAATGACCTTGGTCAAAAGCAAGCATTAGAGAGCTCCATGTCATCATTTTCAAATAAAAAATTAAATGCATGCCTCATTTATGATTACTTTATTAATATGAAGATTCAAATCCAAAAAGTATGAGTTGTCATATTTCCCTTTTCCAGAAAAGTCTAAAGAATGAGAAAATTGTTTTAATTTACTTTCATTTCAAAATATACACTTCTCATCCACTCCACACACACCACACACACACACACATCTTAATCAAACACCCCCTACTCACACACACAAAAAAAAAGAACAAAAAGAAATGAATCTAAACTAAGAAAAATGAAACTTTTTTTATTACTATCTATAACATTTTCATTCCTCATATATATCGTATTTTAGCCACTATTATTCGAGAATGAATAATGTGTAATGCATACAATTTATTTATTTGCTTAAGACATATTTTTCCTTAAAATTGCCACACCAGTCACTTCTAATTTATAATATAAACGTGCATCACACGTGCAAAATACTAGTTGACCTTATACTGGAATTGGTAGGAAACTTTTAAGACGCCCTCAGTGGCCAAATTAGTAGTTTGTGATATCTGGGTGTGTAATTATGTGCTTATTTCAGGCTGCATACACTGTGGGAGGACACTCATGTAGTGCAACTTGCATCGAGTATGTGATATTGAAAATGAAGCCGCCGGTCCATAGGCCACAAATAGTATGATGTTTCATTTCTATTCTTGAAAATCAGTGTTATTGCTTTTTTACTTCTTAGTAAGCAATCCATAAAAGATAGTGACTTCTAGAATTTTATTATTTTCAGGCTTTGCTTCTTGCCCTTCAGAAGTCAAAGATTTCCGAGGAGCAGAAGAAGTTCGCAATTGAGACACCTGAGCCACTTGTAACATTTGCGTTAAGCTGTGGAACATACTCTTCTCCAGCGGTAATGCTGTTTGTGTCCTATGTTGGTTTTCCTGTGTTTACTGTTTAAATGCTTATATAATCACTCAAATTTTGAGATTCTAAGGTTACAAATGTTGGAAAATATGTAATGGCTGCTGCTACTACAACAAAAACAATTGAGTCTTTTATCCCAAGTATATGGTATTGGCTACATGAACCAACATGAGAATCACGTCGGGTCCAGCACATGAATCCTCCGCCTCCACTCATTCTTATCGAACAATATACTTTCATTGAGGCCTTTGGCAACCATATCTTTTCGTATAATCTCTATCCATGTTTTCTTCGGTCTCCTTTTTGCCCTTTTGATATTGCCTATATCGAGAGTATTCATTCGTCGAACCAGTGTTTCCATAGGTCTGCGTCGCATATGACCAAACCATTTTAGCCGGTTTTCCCGCATCTTCTCCTCCACAGGTGTTACACTAAATTTTGCACGAATTTTCTCATTTCGCACCTTATCTTTTCTAGTGTTACCACACATCCAACAAAGTATGCGCATCTCCGCTACGTGCATCTTTTGTGTATGATACTTCTTAAGAGCCCAGCATTCTGTACCTTACAATAAGGCAGCCTAAACAACGCTCCGATAAAACTTCCCTTTCAACCTTAACGGAAAGTTACGATTGCATAAAATCCGCGCTCCATTTCAACCAACCATCTTGAATCTTTTGATTAACATCGCTATCGATCTCTCCATCCTTTTGAATGATGGAACATAAATATCTAAACAGGTTGCTCAGTAATCTTTTGCCCGTCTAGTGTTATACTAATGTGGTCTCGACTTCTCTGTTTGCTAAATTTGCAATGCATATATATTGTCTTGGACCTGCTCAATCTGAACTCCGAGATTCCAACGTTTGCCTCCATAACCCCAATTTAGCATTAATCCCTGCTTTCATCTCATTTACTAGAACAATATCATCAGCGAATATCATACACCAAGATACTTCATTTTGGATAGTTCTAGTAAGCTAATCCATCACGATGGAAAATAGGAATAGACTTAATGCAGATCCTTGATGTAAGCAAATTGTAATCGGAAAATCACTCGTTAGGTCGCCGCAAGTTCTGACATTTGCCACTACTCCATCGTACATGTCCTTGATTATGTCAATGTACTTGACGGGGATCCTTTTCTTCATCATTGCCCCCCATAATATCTCTCTAGATACCTCATCGTACGCTTTCTCTAAATCAACAAATATCATATGCAAATCTCTTCTGCTTTCTCGAAAACGCTCGACAAGCCGACGAAGCAAATTAATAGTCTCTTTCGTCAATCGTCCAGGCATGAATCCAAACTGGTTCTTTGTTATCTTAATATCCTTCCTTAGCCTGTGTTCAATCACTCTTTCCCAAAACTTCATGGTGTGACACATAAGTTTTATTCCACGGTAATTTGAGCAACTTTTTGAATGTCACTTTTGTTCTTATAGATAGGTACAAGAGTGCTTTTTCTTCACTTATTTGGCATTTTTTTGGTCTGCCAAATCTTATTAAGCAGATCTGTCAGCCATTTAACGTCTATTTCTCCTAAGTATCTCCAAATCTCGATAAGATCCCGTCTAGACCAACCGTTTTTCTTGATCTCATTCTCTTCAAAGCCTCTTTAACATCAGCCATTCTTATTTTACGTATGAAATCACGGTTTATATCTTGAGATTGAATGACAAGTCTATCCAAATTCTTAGTAAAGCTCTCATTGAATAATTTGTCAAAATAACCTCTGCACCTTTTCTTGATATCCTCATCTCGAATTAAAACTTTTTGATCTTTATTTTTGACACACTTCATCGCACATAAGTCCCTAGTCTTTCTATTCCGCATCCGAACAATCCAGTATATATCATTTTCAGTCTTCTTAGTGTCCAACTTCTCGTACATCTCCCTGTAGACCTTAGCTTTAGCATCCCGAACAGCTTTTTTAATTTCCTTTTTAGCCATTTTATACTTCTCAAATCTTTCCGCATCTTTACTTTTCTTCAAATCTTTATAAGAATCCCTCATGATTTTAATAGCAATGTTTACTTCTTCGTTCCACCATGATGTCTTTAGATGGTGGAGCACCACCTCTCGTCTCACCAAGCAGAGCTCTAGCAACTCTCTTGATACAACTAGTCATTTTGTTCCATGTTTTGTCTGAATTAAGTTTAGACTGTCAATCCGCCTCTTGAACTACACGATTTATAAAAGCCTTTTGGTTGTTAGAATATGTATGCTCTAGAGGCTATTATTGTATATTATAGTGGATGCTTGGACATATATATAAAGGACTTTCTTGCTCAATATGATAGTATGCTATCTGGTTACTCTTTATTTTAACATGTACTTTTGCTCTAGTTTACTATTTCACTGATACATATTGATAAACCCCTTAGAATGTTTTGCTTGACTACCAAGACTATGATGTAGATCATACTAGTGGGACTTGTATAGTCTACAAGCACACCCTTGAAGTGCTCCTAGTCGAGAGAGTATCGAGATATGACATCGATATTCCAGAGTAGACTAGTATGTACGTTTCTTGATCCTGTATGGGGCGATGATTGATCCCACAACCATTGGTATTTGACATCAAAAATTATACACAGGTGCTCATTGGAGAATGAATACACTGAATGGACTCGTCGGGAACTCTTAGATGGTACTATACCTATCATCAGATAGCAGTTTTCTGGTGACACTTATATAGGTTAGTCTGTAAACCTGAGATCGTCATAATGTCTTGTATGGTTTCCACTGTGCTTTAATTACCTTTCTACTACGGCTTTATTGAGTCGTGCATACAAGTGGTAGTTGGGTACAACCCCGAGTCGCATGGAGGCAGTGAGCGATAGGAGGGGTTTCGTCTCTTCCGGTATTGGGAGTTGATATTGTGCTATGTACGATTGCCTATAACAGCAAGTCTCTGGCCAGAGCTGATGAGATTTACTGATAAGTGTTATCAGTAGTTTCTCGATTTGTTATAAGCCACACATCGACATGACTTATCAAATTATTGGGGTTTGACGATTCCACCTCTCAGACTCGATATGCGACATATCAGATGAAGAGACCGGATTGTATGGTAAGTGTTGCTTATAGGCTTTACGGGAGTTTGGACAAGTTTACTTGTTGATCTTCTATTCGTTCAATACATAGATAGCCGTTACGTCCAGCTAGTACCGCCGACGGTTTGTAGGTCTTTGATTGATCATTATCTATTGCTAGCGTATTGGCGAGTTTTTAGAGTCCCACACAGAGGGTTTCTAGCTCGAGATAAAAGAAGTAGGGCATATATGGAGATATGTGCGGGAGCTTGATTAAATACCAGTATATGATATTGTATTCTAATATGACGTTATTCGATATTAGCCGGGTTATATATGATATAACCGGATTATTGAATCAAGTGTTGATTTAATAATTTGATATATATTTATATATGATTTATATATATATATATATTAACTAATATTGTGCTCACTTTAATTTCTCATCTCTTTATATATTATTTGTATTTGATATAAATGATATACGAATTTGTGTCATGGTTGATGATACATAGAAGTTGTGTGTGAGAATCACATTGGTTTGATGATAAGCTTGGATAATGATTTACTTATATCAATTCAAATTGAAAAGAATGAGTCATTTCTTTAGATCAGTGTAGCTTCTATGACTCGTTGATTTTTTATTTTAAATTGACATAAGTTTTTCTTTCCTCATGTTTATCACAACACTTGCTCATTCCCATCCTCATTTTCATCTTCTTCACTTCTTCTTGAGACACAATTCACTCAAGAGAAAAAATAAAGATGACAATTTTTAGTGAGCAAAAACCTTACTTCGTCAATCTAAACTATTCTAGCAATTTAGTTTATATTGTTCTCTTCACTAATATTTTGATTAGTGAAGTGTGAGCTTAAGTGTGGGCTGCCTCAAGGTGGATCATCTTTGACGAAGTAGACTTCGAGCAAGCTCTTTCCTTTCTTCAAGTGGAGCCCTATAAGGAGTTCAAAGTACTACTACACGGAGCTTTTGAAGTAAGGGACTTGGTTTCAAAGGTTGTAGTTTCTCTTCACTTAGTTTAGAACATTAGTTTGCTAACTTTGTATCCCTAAACCTCTAATATGATCTTGTTTAGTAGACTTATCCCTTTAAAATTTTAAAATTGCATACTTGATATTTATAAAACCCCAGTAGAGGTGTAAGTCATACTTTTATGGTATCGGAACCAAATTAGAGGTTTAGGCGAACTCTAGACGCAGTTAAAATGTTCGATCGACGTTTTAAATACGACTTTTGCTTGCTTCTGTCCATTTTTTCAAACTTTGAGTTTTTGAAATTAAAAATGCTCAGAAAATCGTGTAGGCTTTTCTATGGAGCCACAAGAAAACCGAGCTCCTAAAGCTCACAAGTGGCTGCGGATTCGCCGCCTAGGTTATGCTTTGGCCGTGGATCTGCAGCCTACTTAAGGTTTTAGGACCCCAATGTTTTTCTGCTGCTTTCATTTGCGTTTTTGGATATTCTGGGTATTTTTGTTGAGGCTCAAGTGGTTGAGGTCTCTGCTAATTGTTGTGTTTAGAATGTCGATCGAAATGTTAACACCGTCTAATGTTTTGGTTATGTGATGCAATTTTTAGAATCCACAATTAATTAGTTTTGCGAAAACTAGTCATCGATATATAAATCTCACATTTTTAGCCTTGTTTGATGGATTGCCACGGAGTTTAGATTTGGATCGAAACTCCGTCGTAATCTTGTATCGTACGCGAAAACTCGTCAGGAAATACTAGTGGAGAGTCACGTCCTATTGCCTCAACAAAATGACCATGGAAGAACCCCGTGGCCAAGAGCATCCACTTGGATGCTCGCGACCATGGTGTTCCGCCTAAGGCCATTCCGTCGACGCCTTCGGGGGTGCGGTCATCCATTAACGTTCCCGACAATCTTTCGAATCATTCACCGAGAATCTTGTTGAATTGCCCGGCTTTATCTTTGAAAATGGTTTTCAATTCGAGACTTAAATGTAAGGTTTATAGGGTTAGGCATGAAATTCGGACTATGAGATAATCCGGGTTTATGATGTCTACAGCTGCGGATTCTAATTATTGTAGTTTTTATTTCTTTTCTGCGACCGTAAGTGTAATATGTGGACGTATCCCTGATCTCGTTGTTATACGTCAACGATATTGGGGGAATACATATTTACTTATGTTGATGACAAGCGATGTTATAGTGTTGCTATATCGATATGATTTATTAGGTCGTCGTAATTGAATAGGCAGAGGGTTTATGTGAGATGGGAGTTTTTCAATTTTCATTCATATGAATTATTGTATATAATATTCTTTTATTGGGGCACATCTGGGAGTGAAAATGCAGTCATCTTGATGTATATTATTTACTTTTCCGCATTAGGATAGATCCAAGACGGAGGGCACATGTAACCGGGTTTTAGAGTCCAGTGGGAGGCCATCTCGGGGAGTTTTAGATCGGTCACCTAACTCTAGAATTTGCAGGGTTGCTTGCCGCTCTCGTAGGGGTCTAGAGGTGTGTGATTGGCTTATTTATCACGACCGTGAATCCGTGTTTTTTGTTAATGGCTTAATTTAAAACACGAATCTCCTAGTATATCCTATATTCATATATCTGCTTCTGCTGTGATGTGATCATATAAATGCGTTAGACGAATACTACTTATATATATTTGATATATTAGTAGACACTATATATGTTTTGCATCCGCGCTAGTCCTGACCTCGCCCTGCCCTTAGTTAAGTAACCTTACGGTGAAGATTCGGGTCTCTGTAGCGAATGCGGATGGCATATATGTGTGTTTTATTTTTGTTTCTTTCGTGATATTTAGGAAACATAAATGATGGGATTTCATTAATAAAATTAATGAAAAGAAAAAAAACCTAAAAGATATTGTAGAATCAAAATTTTTCGAAAATAGTAACTCTAGTTTTTGTTTTGCATAGTGGTATTCCATTATGAATATCCAGCGCCTCATTCGATGAGGAAAGAGCCCATATTACTTGATTCTACAACACACTCGGTTTGTTTTGAAAACTACTCGATTTTTAAAGCGGAGCTTAAACCACTCATTTTTAAATCACTTGATTCTACAACGATATCAAGTTCATTACGTTAAAAGTTTTCATCAAAACCAGCCGTAGCCCTCCGTTATTTCAGATAGATATTGTTTAATATTCGTGCTATGTTTGTTGGCAAGCGTCAAGTCATAGTGTACGGCAGCTGAGTGATACTTATATGCAGCATATAGATGTGATTGGTAGGAACAGCCGCACAGCTTTATTGGCAAGCGTCAAGGGTGTGTGCGGGTGGGTTCGAATCAATCACGAAATGACGGGTAGAACTTGAATAGCGGCCTATGATTTGTTGGCAAGCGTCAAGGTCATAGGTCGTTAGGGGTAAAAACCATTATCGGGAATTTCAAGTGTTGAAATTTGCAATGAGATTGCATACATTCTATGCGATAGTTGGATCTCGATACCCACTGAGAGTAAGCGTTACTCCTGGAAGAGTTTTCCACTTTACAATTAGCTAATCCAATAGGTGTCTAGAAAAGTGTTAACGGGGTTATGTCTCTGCGGAAACGAGGTTATTTAATTAGTTCCGTGCGAAAGCACGGGAAGACTCCCTCGGAGTACCGACACCAGCCTGGCTGATCGATTAGCGAACTTATAGGGTGTAATTTATCCCGGCTAATATTATCTTTTAGGGTTTGAAGGAAGATTTGATAAAAACAGTAGGAGACATCCTGATTAGATAAAATAATAACCAATCTAATCTTGCAAGAGCGCACGCTAAAGTGTTTTTTCTCTTTCTCCAGGTAGCGACCATATCACATCTTAATCAAGATAATAATATGAATATATTGACCGAACCCTCTTATTATACTAGGCTGGAGAACGTTGGTTCCGCTCTATCTTATGACAATCGTCATGAGTCAGCGCATAGGATAGGAGAATTTAAGGATTTCCACGCAACCATAATGAAGGAGCATTTTGATGCATTTTCTTTGGGTGTGTTTGTTATTTAGAACTGTTTCTCAGCTTGCTCTACGTCCTGAATATTGGATACCGGATCAGGATCCCACATATGTAATCAATTGCAGGGTTTAAGGAAAAGTAGTGTATTGGGAAAGGGTGATATGTTTCTTAGATTAGGGAACAGAGCAATTGTTGCTGCCGAAATTGTCGGTGAATATCACCTAGCATTGCCCACTGGTAATACATTGATTTTGAACGACTGTTATTTCGTACCGTCGATGATGTGTAATATAATATTTGTTTCTTTGTTAGATAAAGAAGGATATAACTTTGCATTAGAGAAAAATGTTATGAACATTTTCTTAAATCAAGTGTTGATTGGGTTTGGTACGTTGTGTAATGGTTTATATATTCTAAATCAAAATACAGTTCTAAACATACAGAGCATACAAAGAGGAAAAGTACAGAAATGAACAAAGTCTTCTTGTGACATTGTAAACTTGATCATATCAATGCGACCAGACTAGCTAAGTTGCATAAGGATGCATATTTGGATCCGTTTGAATTTACATCTTATGAAACTTGTCAGTCCCGTTTCAAAGGAAAGATGATCAAAACTCTGTTTACAGGACACGGAGCAAGAGCTACTGAACTCTTAGAACTGATACATACTGATGTATGCGGTCCTATGTTTACACATGCCAGGAATGGTTGCTCGTACTTCATTACATGCACATATGATCTCTCTAGATTCAAACATGTGTTCTTATTGAAACACAAGGCTGAAACTTTTGAGAAATTTAAGGAATATAAGAACGAAATAGAGAACCAAATGGGTAAAAGTATCAAAATCCTTCGATCGGATCGAAGATGACAATACTTAAGTACGGTATTCCAAGATTATCTTAAAGAGAATGGGATTTCTCTCAGCTTTCTCCTCCGTATACACCACAATATAAGAGCGTATCGGAGCGGAGGAATCGTATCCTATTAAATATGGTGCGCTCTATGATTAGTAAAGCTGAGTTACCACTTTCTTTCTGGGGATATGTGCTGAAAACAGCAGTATATCTTTTGAATAGGGTTCCGATCAAATCCGTGCCTACCACACCACATGAGATATGGAAAGGGAAGATACCATATATAGAGTTGTTCTGCTTATGTTAAGAAACCAAATCTGGACAAACTCGAGGCAGGGTCAGTTTTGTGTAAATTTGTGGGATATCCAAAATATTTGCAAGGATATCTATTTGACTATATTAAGGAACAAAAAGTGTTTGTTTCTCGACACGTCACCTTTCTGGAAAATGAATTTCTTGCCAAAGAAATTAGTGGTACCGCAGTAGAACTGGATGAAATTCCAGAAACACAAACTACAACTAAGGATTTGGTAGAACCAGAAGATTCAATAGTCCCTGATGAACTTTAGTTACTCCTCAGATCTAGTAGGGTTTCTCATCCACCCAAGAGATACTATGGTTTTCTCATTGCAGTGTCTCGGGTTTCGTCTTCACCCTCAATAGAGGGACGATATGTTGGAAGAGTTCCAAGCAAGATACCGTTGCAGACTCGACGATGGAGACTGAATATATCGCTGCTAACGATACTGCCAAAGAGGCTGTCTGGATGAAAAAGTTCATCACTGAACTTGGAGTGATTCCATCTATTGTTGATCCAATACCTTTGTATTGTGATAACAATGGAGCTGTGGATTTGGCCAAGGAACCCTCCGGTCCCATCAGTGAACCAGACATATTCTGAGACGGTGTCATCTGATCCGGAAGATAGTTGATCTTCGCGAGATCGAGATCAGAGAGATGACACGAAGGACAACACGACATCCACTCACGAAGGCCTTTCCTCAAACGCAGTTCGAAAGACTTTTTGGGATATTGGGTATGGGATACTACAACAACCAGCCTTAGTGCAAGTGGGAGATTGTTGGAAATATGTATGCCCTAGAGTCCATTATTGTATATTATAGTGGATGCTTGGACATATATAGATGACTTTCTTACTCAACATGATAGTATACTATCCGGTTACTTTTTATCTTAATATGTACATTTCCTCTAATTTACTATTTCACAGACACATGTTGATAAAGCTCTTAGGATATTTTGCTTGACTACTAAGATTATGATGTAGATCATCCTAGTGGGGCTTGTGTAGTCCACACGCACATCCTTGAAGTGTTCCTAGTCGAGAGAGTATCGAGACATGACATCGATATTCCAGAGTAGACTAGTGTGTACGTTTCTTGACCCTGTATGGGGCGATGGTTGATCCCACAACTATTAGTGTTTGACATCAAAAATTGTACACATGTACTCATTGGAGAATAAGTATACCGAACGGATTTGCCGAGAACTTTTAGATGATACCATACCTATCGTCAGATTGCAGTTCTCTGATGATATTTGTACATGTTAGTTTGTAGATCCGAAATCGTCATAGTGTTTTGTGTGAATCCTACCGTGCTTTGATTACCTCCCTATCACGGTTCTGTTGAGTCGTGCAAACAGGTATCAGTTGGGTACAGTCCCGAGTCACATGGAGGCAGTGAGTGATATAATGTGTTTCGTCTCTCCTGGTATTGGGAGTTGATATTGTGCTATGCACGATTGGCTATAATAGCAGGTCCTTGGCCATGACTGGTGAGATTTATTGATAAGTGTTATCAGTAGTTTCTCGATTTGTTATAAGCCACACATCGGCATGACTTATCGAGTTATTGGAGTCTAACGATTCTATCTTCCAGACTCGATATGCGACATATCAGACGAAGAGACCGGACTATACAATAAGTGTTGCTTATAGGCTCTATGGGAGTTTGGACAAGTTTATTTGTTGATTTTCTATTCGTTCAATACCTGGTTAGCCGTTACGTTCAGCTAGTACCGCTGACGGTTTGTAGGTTTTTGATGTGATCATTATCTACTGTTAGCGTATTGACGAGTCTTTAGGGTCCGACATAGAGATTTTCTAGCTCAAGCGAAACGAAGTAGAGCATGTATGGAGATATCTGTGGGAGTTTGATTAAATACCAGTATATGATACTGTATTATAATATAGCGTTATTTGATATTAGCCGGGTTATAAATGATATAACCGGATTATTGAATCAAGTGTTGATTTAATAATTTGATATATATATATATTAACTAATATTGTGCTCACTTTAATTTCTTATCTCTTTATATGTTATTTGTATTTGATATAAATGATATATGAATTTGTGTCATGGTTGATGATACATAGAAGTTGTGTGTGTGAGAATCACATTGGTTTGATGATAGGCTTGGAAATGATTTACTTATATCAATTGGACTTGAAAAGAATGAGTCATTTCTTTAGAAGAGTGTAGCTTCTATGACTTATTGATTTTTCATTTTAAATTGACATAAGTTTATCTTTTCTCATGCTTATCACAATACTTGCTCATTCTCATCCCTATCTTCATCTTCTTCACTTCTTCTTGAGACACTATTCACTCAAGAAAAAAAATAAAAAGGATTTTTAGTGAGCAAAAACCCTACTTCATCAACCTAAACCATTCTAACAATTTAGTTTATGTTCTCTTCACTAATATTTTGATTAGTGAAGTATGAGTTTGAGTGTGAGTTGCCTCAAGATGGATCATTTTTAACAAAGAAGACTTCGAGTAAGTGTTATTTATATGTATGCCGTAGAGGCCATTACTATACGTGACATGTATATTGTAGTGGATGCTTGGACATATATAGAGAGGACTTTCTTGCTCGACATGATAGTATGCTATCTGGTTACTCTTTAGCTTAACGTGTACACTGATTGTCTCTCTGTTACATGTTGGTAAAACTCTTAGGATGTGTACTTAACTTCCTAGACTATGATGCAGATCATACTAGTGGGGATAGAGGAGTCCATAAGTACATCCTTTAATGTCCGTAGTCGTGGGTGTATCGAGACGGGGTATCAATATACCAGAGTAGACTGGCGTATAACTTCTCGACCCATATAGATGGGCGATGGATGATCCCATATCCATTGGTGTTAGACATCAGAGATGGTATACGGGTGCTCAGTGGATACTGGGTACACCGGACGGACTCGCCGAGAACTCCCAGATGGTATTATACCTCACGTCAGATGGCAGTTCTTTGGTGACATTGGTACATGTTAGTTTATAGACCCGAGATCGCCATAGAGTCTTGTGTGATTCCCAATGTGGTTTGATTTCCATCTTACCACGTCCAAGAGGGCGTGCAAAACGGTGGTTTTTGAATACAGTCCCGAGTCACATAGATGCAATGAGCGATAGAATGAGTTTCATCTCTCCCGGTATTGGGGGTTGATGTTGCGCTGTGCTCGATTGGCCATAACAGGGAAGTCCCTGGCCAGGACTGGTTTAGAGATTTACTTATAAATGTTACCAGCAGTTTTTCGACCCGTTATGAACCTCATATCAGCATGACTTATCGGTTATTGGGGTCTGACGTTTACCACCCATAGACTTGATATGCGACATATTAGATGAGGAGACCGGACTGTACGGTAGTGTCACTGTCAGGCTTTTGCAGGAGTTAGAGCGGGCTTGTTTGCTGATCTTCTGATCGCTCAATACCCGGGTAGCCGTTACGTCCAGCTAGTACCGCTGACAGCTTGTGGGTGCTTGATATGATCATCACCTACTGCCGGAGTATTGACAAGTCTTTAGAGTCCTACATAGAGGTTTTACTGGTTCAGGCAAAACGAAATAGGAGCGCATATGTGATATGTGCGGGACTGAGAATAATGCGTGTATGTGATACCGTATTCTATTCCCGCGACTTTTGTATCGGTCGGTTATATGTGATATAGCCGGGTTATCGAATCAAGTGTTGATTCGATAAGTTGGTACATTTAGTGTTAGTCGGTTATATGTGATATAACCGGATTATTAAATCAAGTGTTGATTTGATAATTTAGTGTATAATTGTATATGTGATATACTAATTTACATTAACTAACATTAGCTCACTTAAGCATTCTTTTCTCACATGTGCATACATGTAATATATATGTGATATATATTGATGTGCATTATTTATTTGTGTGTCATGGTTGTTGATACACTTTGCATGGGTGTATGAGACATACACCGCTATAATTATATTGGTGGGGTTTTAATATTCAAAGTAAATACAAATTTAGTGGAAAAGTTATTGAAAGCATGAGGTTTGTAGAAGCTTGTGAGTGCTTTGACAAAGTCCACCCATTTTGTTTTACTTAGGATATTTATTAACCTAACCACCATAATTATCCATGGTTATGTCTCTGCATGAGTTTGTATATGATACACACGCACCCATAGTTAATGATCTCACTTTGGATTAAGCTCATTATCTTCTTCTTTCTTCATCTTCTTCTTCCAAAAGAAAAACTTGCTAAGGTTTGATAAAAGTGAGAAAGTAATGTGAGAAAAGAAATTCTAAAGTGAGCTCACTTCCTATTTCACCATGCTCTACTTGATTAGCACTTTAGTATAGGGTGTTTGCTTCACTTTGGTGAAGTAGTAGCTTGAGTTCGTATCCTCTCGACGTAGATCATCTTCGGCCTTGAAGATTTCAAGCAAGACCGTTGCCTTCTTCTCATGGAGCCGTCCAAGAGTCCGGGAGCAACATGATCGCAGCGAAGGGACTACTACAAGGAGCTTTTGAAGTGAAGGACCGATCTACAAAGGTTGTATTTCTATTTCACTTAGATGTAAATGGTTTACATTAGTTTATGTATTATTTTCTAGTTAACGATTCTAGTTTAGAGTTCCTTGAAACGACAATTTTTTGAAAATGGCATGGACGATACCTCCCGAAATCTTGCTGCCGTCGATAGGAACCCTACAGTGGTATCAGAGCCTAGTTAGAAAATTATACGGATAATGTTAGATTACGAATACGAAACGAACTCCGAAATTTGAAACCCTAAAACCATGTTTCTGTCGATTTTAAAATGAGCTCCAAACATTTTTCAAACAAGTACAGAATCATCTATGAGCCAATATAAGAACATGGGAAAAATTGCGGACCCTGTGCTTGGATTTGGACCGAGCACATGGGCACAAAAACCGAGCAGGCCGGCCTGGCTTGGTAGAAAAGGTCCTAAATTTTTTCCTTGGTCTTTGCTCTGGGTTTTGGTGTTTCAGGTGTTGTTTATTTTTGCTACTTTTTCATGTGATGATTAACTCAATGTAAAGGCAACTCGGAGTGTTTCGTAGTCGTAATTTTAACTGTTTTCGGGTTATTTTAGACGGTGTTAAAAAGTTCAATTGGATATTAAATACCCATTTTAACCCTCGCTGAAAATTTCCAAGTATTGGAATTTTCTCAAGTTAATTATAGTCGTGCAAGTAAATCTATGGACCCTCTAGAAGAACAAAAACCTTAACTCGATTCTATGCCCTCGGAACCGCGATTGAACCTTAGGGTTTGCCGTAGTTCCGCGGTGTCATAGGTGAGGCGTTGGTTTGGCCCTTCTACGGTTGGATCATAGGTACTCTGGCACGTTTTTGGGTACTTTAATTTCGCTCAAGTGTTGAACTTTTTGGGTAATTTTGGGTGTTTGTTGATTCGATCGGAATGTTTAACATCGTCTAGTTTTTCTACGACCGTAAGTGTAATATGTGATGTATCGCCGGTTTCGTTGCTTTATGTCGAGGACAATTGGGATACGCATATTTACTTAAGTTGATGACATATGATGTTATGTGTTGCTGCATATGTTATATTGGATTGTCGTGTTTTGAATAGCCGGAGGTTTTATGTGAGATGGGAGTTTTTATTTTCATTCATGTAAAATTCAATATATGTAATATTCTTTTATTGGGACACTTCCGGGTTGAGAATGATGTCACCATTGTTGTATATTATTCACTTTTTCGCATTAGGATAGACCCAATGAGGGGAGCACAAGTAACCGGGTTCTAGAGTCCAGTGGGAGACCAACTCGAGGAGTCGAGTTCGGGTCTCCTAACTCTAGAATTGGTAGGGTTGCTTGCCGTTCTCGTAGGGATCTAGAGATGTGAGTTTGGCTATTCATCGCGACCGTGGAATCCGTGTTTTGTACAGGCTCAAAATAAAACACGGATCTCCTAGTATATCCATTATTTCATATGTTTCTTCTGCTGCGATATCTGTGATGTGATCATTTGATATGTTGAGATGGATACTGTATATAGTGTATATGATATATTATATAGACGTTACTTATGTTTTACACCCGCGCTAGCCCTGTCCCGCTCTGCCGTTAGTTACCTAACCTAACGGTGCATGACGGGACATCGAGGCGAATGCGGATGACATAAGTGTACGTTGTATTTATCTGTGATGTTTAGGTGTAAATGATGGGACTTCATTAATGAGATTAATGAAAGAAAACAAACCTAATGATGTTGTGGAATCGAATTTTCAAAAACAGGTAGCTACAGTTCTTGTTTTGCATAGCGGTGTTCCGTGTAGAACATCCTGCACCTTATTCGATAAGGAAAGAGCCGAGATCCCTTCACCGGAAGTGACCTCTTTAGCAATAACTGGCAGATACTACAACCCTCGGTTTGTCTTTTGATTGCTTTTATAGTTTTTGCTTTGCATAATGGTATTTGTGAAATATCCCGCACCTTATTCAATAAGGAAAGAGCCAAGATCTCTTCACCGGGAGTGACCTCTTTAGCAAAACTAGTAAAAGCCTCAAAAACACTCCTTTTCAAAATCACTCGATTCTACAACGATATCAAGTTCATTACGCAAAAGGTTTTCTTAAAAACCTGTCGTAGCCCTCCGTCATTTCAGATAAATAGTATTTAGTATTCGTGCTGCATTTGTTGAGCTTGTCAAGGCGTAGTGTGCGGTAGCTGATTAGTGCTTATCTGCTAGCATATGATGCGATTGGATTAGGGTAGTCGTGCAGCCTTGTTGATATTGTCAAGGGTCGTGCGGATGAGTTTAATTCAATCAGGAAATGACGGGTTGAACTTGACTTGTGGTCTATGGTTTGTTAATCTTGTCAAGGTCATAGATCGCTTGGGGCAAAATATTATTGGGAATTTCAAGAGTTGAAATTTGCAATGAGATTGCATACCTTCTATGAGATAGTTGGATCCCGATACCCACATCGAGTAATTATTACTTCCGGGAGAGTTTTACACATTACAATTAGCCGATCAAGTAGGTGTCTAGAAAGGTGTCAACGGGGTTACGTCCCTGGGATAACGAGGTTTATTTTAATTAGGTCCGTGCGAAAGCACGGAGACCTCTTAAAGTACCGGCACTGGCCTGGCTGAAAAATTGGCGAACTTGTAAGGTGTAATTAATCCCTGCTAGTCTTTCCTTTTAGGATTTGAAGGAAGATTTGATAAAAACAGTGGGAGCCATCATGATTAGATAAAATAAAAACCAATCTAATTTTGCAAGAGCGCACGCAGGGTGTTTTCTTCTCTCTCTCCAGGTAGCGACCATGTCACGTCTTAATCAAGATAATAATATTGATGTATTGACCGAACCCACTTGTTATACTGTGCTGGGAAAGTTGGTCCCGCTCCAACTTATAATTGTTATAAGACCGAGCAGGAAATAGCGGATTACCAGGATTCTCGTGCCATCCAAACGAAGAAAGTGTATGATGATGCGTCTTCTTCGGGTGTGTTCATTACTGAGAACTGTTTCTCAGTATCCTCTACGTCCTGGGTATGAGATACCGGATCAAGATCCCATATATGTAATCTGTTACATGGGCTACAAACAGATAGAGAACTGAGAACGGGTGATAAAAATTTCAAGAGTTGGAAACGGTGCAATTGTTGCAGCCAAGGTATTGGCAGTTATCACCCTGTATTACCAAATAAATTGATTCTGAACGAATGTTATTAGATACCGAACCTAATATACAATATCATATCAATCTCTTTATTTAGTAAAAAAGAATATAATTTTGTATTGTTGAATAATGTTTTGAACAATTCCTATATCAAGAGTTGATCGGATCAGGCACGTTATCTAAAAGCATATACATTCTAAATCAAACCACGGTTCTTAACGTACAAAACACACTCAAGAGGAAGAGTTCAGAAATGAACGAATCCTTCTTGAGGCATTGTAGACTATGTCATATCAATGCGACCCGACTTGCTGAAGTTACATAAAGATGCATATTTAAATCAGTTTGAATTTACATCTTGTGAAACTTGCCAGTCATGTCACAAAGATAAAATGACCATAGCTCCGTTTACTGGAAACCGAGAAAGAGTTAGTGAACTCTTGGGATTGATACATGATGATGTGTGTAAGTCCCCTGTCTACACATGCCAGGACTGGTTCTTTGTACTTCGTTACATTCACTGACGATCTCTCAAGATTCGGACATATGTTCCCGTTGAAACGCAAGCATGAAGCTTTTGAGAAACTCAATGAATATAAGTTAGAAGTAGAGAACCAAAACGGGTAAAAGTATTATGTCCTTTGATGAGATCAGGGAGGAGAATACTTGAGCATGGAATTCCTGGACCATTCTAAAAGAGAATGAGATTATCTCTCAGCATTACTCCTCCGTATACACCACAGCACGTCGGTACATCGGGGCGGAGCAATTGCACCCTATGTGATATGGTGTGCTCTATGATGAGTACTACTGAGTTGTCTATTTCCTTTTAGGGTTATGCACTTGTGAAGCTGCATACCTATTGAATTGGGTTCCAATCAAATCACTGCCTACCACTCCATATGAGATATGGTATGGGAAGAGCCCACGTCTTAAGTAAGTTAAGATTTGGGATTGTCCGGCCTATGTCTAAAAGCAAAATCCGGGCAAGCTCGAGACAAGGTCAGTTCTGTGGAAGTTTGTTGGATATCCCAACCATTTGCAAGGGAATATCTTCAACCACACCGAGGAACAAAATGTGTTTAATTTCTCGGCATGCCACCTTTTTTTAGAAAAGGAATTTATTTTGGAAGAAATTTGTGGTCATGAGGTAGAACTGGAAGGAGTTCCAGCTATACAAACTGCAGCTGATGATTTAGTAAAACCGGAGGATTCAGTAGCTCCCGACGAACCCCAGCCTCTCCGCCGATCTGGTAAGGTTACTCATCCACCTGAGAGATACTTCAGTTTCTGTATGACAGTGGGAGCGAGGATTGCATCATGAATGATGACCCAACTAGTTTCGAGCAGGCCATCAAGAGTGAGGACTCTGTAAGAATAGCTGGATGCTATGCGATCTGAGATAGAATCTATGTACACCAACAAAGTATGGACTTTGGTTGCTTTATCTGAAGGGTTAAATCCCCATCAGAAGCAAGTATATCTTGAGAAGATTACTTGGTGTGGATGGAAAAGTTGAGAGTTTCAAAACTAGACTTGTTGTAAAAGGTTCTCGTCATCGACCAGGTGTGGATTAAGATGAAACCTTTTCTCTGGTAGCTATGCTTAAGTCCATCCGGATCCTACTTGCCATTGCTACATACCAGGACTACGATATCTGGCGGTTGGGTGTCATGACTGCTTTTCTAAATAGTGATTTAGAAGATAGCGTCTATAAATACACAGCCAGAGGGCTTCGTAGACAGTGGGAGCAGCAAAAATGTATGCAAGTTGCTTTACGGGTTAAAGCAGGCATCATAGATTTGGAACATCTGTTTTGATGTGGTAGTCAAATCGTTTGACTTCATCAAAATGTTAGATGAACCTTGTATATACAAAAAGGTAGTAGAGAGTAAGCTGGTCTTCCTCGTATAGTACATGGATGACATACTCTTGATAGGAAAGGAGTTTCCTATGCTACGCTCTGTCAATCTCCTCTTATCACAAGGATTCTCCATATAGGATCAAGGTGATACCTCCTAGATCCAGGGATTTTGGATCTATGTGATTGATCTAAATGGATGTTAGGATTCTCACTAGGTGTAATGAGATGGTATCAATTGATCCTGGGGAGAATCACTGGATAGCTTCCAGTGTGATAAGGTCGACTGAACGTCAGTTACATGTATTGTTTTTACTCTCAGTAGAGGGACGGTATGTTGGAAGAGTTCCAAGATAGATACCGTGGAATACTAGACGATAAAGGCTGGACACATCACTACCAAAGATGCTACCAAAGAGGCAGTCTGGGTGTATATTAGTTCATGAAATGAACTTCGTTCCTACCTTTGTGTGACAATGGAGTTGTGGCTTATGCCGAGCAACGCCCGTCCCATCAGTGATCCAGACATATTCTAAGGCAGTATCACCTGATCATGGAGATGGTTGATCTCCAGAGGATCGAGGTTAGGAGAGTAGACTCAAAGAACAACACGGCGGATCCTTTCACAAAGGCCCTTTTCCCAGAGAGAGACTTTTATGGGATGGTTGAGTATGAGATACTACAACCACTGCTATAGATGGCCCTAGTGCAAGTGGGAGATTGTTTGTTATATGTATGCCCTAAATGCCATTATTATACATGACATGTATATTGTAGTGGATGCATGGACATATATAGGGAGGACTTTCTTGCTCGACACGATAGTATGCTATCTGGTTACTCTTTACCTTAACGTGTACACGATTGTCTCTCTGTTACATGTTGGTAAAGCCCTTAGGATGTGTACTTGACTACCTGGACTATGATGCAGATCATACTAGTGGGGACAGAGTAGTCCATAAGTACATCCTTTAATGTCCCTAGTCGTGGGTGTATCGAGACCGGGCATCGATATACCAGAGTAGACTAGCGTATACCTTCTCGACCCATATAAATGGGCGATGGATGATCCCATATCCATTGGTGTTTGACATCAGAGATGGTATACGGGTGCTCAGTGGAGACTGGGTACACTGGACGGACTCGCCGAGAACTCCCAGATGGTATTATACCTCACGTCAGATGGCAGTTCTCTGGTGACATTGGTACAGGTTAGTCTGTAGACCCGAGATCGCCATAGAGTCTTGTGTGATTCCCACTGTGCTTTGATTTCCATCTTACCACGTCTAAGAGGGCGTGTAAAACGGTGGTTTTTGAGTACGGTCCCGAGTCACATGGAGGAAATGAGCGATAGGAGGGGTTTCGTCTCTCCCGGTATTGGGGGTTGATGTTGCGCTGTGCTCGATTGGCCATAACAGGAAAGTCCCTGGCCAGGGCTGGTTTAGAGATTTACTTGTAAGTGTTACTGTAACACCCGAGCCCAATGCTACTATTTTCAGTTACTGTTTGAGCATAATATGGTACCCATTTCATTTAACTTGCTTGTTTGTTGCTTACTGTAAAATTTACCCGGCAAAGTCATTTCTACATATAACAATTTTTGGTATCTAAAATAAAATTAAAAATATTCATCTTGGCCTACTTGACACCCCTAACCCCGTTGTAGCGTCCGTGCATCGTGTTCTCGTCCCGTTCAGTGAAACGGGCGAGTTTGGATAGCTACGTGCACGTGCGTGTGTCCGTTTTGGGGGTATGCTTTTTGATCATAAAACACTTCATTTTAAATTTTGGATCCCGCCTAAAATTCTATTATTTCAATTTCAAATTTTTGGACCCGACCCGGGCGCGATTTTGAAATGTTTTACTTTGCGCCAAAAATCCCAAATTTTAATATTATTAAAACCATCACATATATTTTTCTAACTAACCTGATATCTTACTGTTCATTACCTATCTTTTAAATCTTTAAGTTAACCATATAATATTTTTACAATCTTTTATATCCTTCTCAATTTATTCTCTCAGCCAATCGCAACCTCCCCTTTAACCCCGTGGGCCCCACTTCTCTCTCTATCTCTCTCCACTTTTTTCTCTCTCTCATATATTCTCTCGTACTTCTTTTTATCATTCTTTCTCTTCTTGCTTCATGTCTCGTTTCTCATTTTTTTTAACTGTTCTTTTGCCGGAATTCCGTCGTGCCGGTGACGCTTCTCGACGTTCCAGCAAGGTACCCCGACCCGTGTGGTTCCTTTGTTCGTCGTTTGGGTTCATTCCGTGAACCGTGCGCCCGTCGCGAGTTTTCCCCGCCGACGGTTAACGTTCCGTTTTCCCGATTCGCGACCCGTCGAGGCAAGTTAATCTTGCTACATGCTATATAATTCTTTTTATACCTATTTAAATAAATACCATACCTATAGTTTAAATCTAGTGCCCTATGTTTAATTTTATAACGTTTCGATGTTCCGTTTGCATCCGTTTATATCATATTAAATCTAGATCATGAAAACTTATCTTGTGACATACTAGATTACATTATACTGCAACCATATCATTTAAAATATATATCGTCGTAATATTTATTATTATTATCTTTAATTAGTTTATAATCTTCATTTTATAATGTTATACATTTGAAAATCTTATAGTTTACACATGAAACGTCGTTGAAAAATCGGATATGACAAATCTGAAATTTACTGTACACCTTATCTTATAAAATTCATTATAAATCATAGAAAAATCATTAGTATACGTTCTTTAGTTCGTTACGAACCTAACTCAGAATACTATAACTCTATGAAATATTTACTTGTAAAATAAATTGTTTAAATAACGTAAAATGCAAATGAAAATGTCTCCAAACTGCTGTCCAGGGAAATTCCAGCAGCAAACTTTCAATTTCGAATGTTCATAACTTTTTGTAGGGACAACCTGAGATGCTTATACTTATAAAACTGAAAACCTTATTGAATTATCTTTGTTTTGATATAAGACACGTCTCTTTTGGAGAACGTTTGTTATTTTTAAGCTATTTTACAAATTAGGGTGACGCTGAATTTCTGAACGGAACTTTTCTTGTGCATGGTTAATCAATACCACTTTTATAGTTATTAATCACTTTGAATATGCTATCCATATTAATATTATTATATCAATATTTATATCACATATCGCTTAGTTGTACATCCCACATTACCATTTTATAGTTTTATAACTTTTCGGATACCCGTTTGCATCCATCGCATTTAAGATACATATAATTGCATCCATAGATCACATTACTATATAATAATGTGATATTAACACTCCATGTTTAATAAATTGCATCCTAATTAATATTAGAACTATAAATGTAACCCTAATCGATAACTGTGCATCCATATCCTTGAAATTATATCTATTTGCATATCATATTACATGTTCCAGTTTATTGTTCTGATAGTACTCATGCTTGTTTATTTATACACATGCTTTTGTTAGTTTGATTATGAGCACCCACATGACATCTTATGCTTCCTGACATGACCTGTTATACTTTCTACTTGACATGACATGGTACCGTACACTCTTGACATGACATGACACCTTTATACATTACCTGGCTTGACCTGATGTACCATGGCTTTACCTGTTACCTGATCTTGTGTCTAATGCCAACAAACATAACATGTAGTCCTCATGGACCGTTCCTGTTGTCTATCCAGACAAAACCTGCTGTTACCTGATCCTGTGTTGGCATTAGTTCTTGATTACTGAATACCTGACCTGACACATATAACTTGGGGGTATGGGGAAATCAAAAGTGTAAACTAAAGTGTAACTTAAAAGGGTATTACTTGATCCGTGGTCCCGGGGGGTAACGGGACAGAGCCATTCGTGACTCTTACATTTTCCTGATCCGTGGTCCCGGGGGGTAACGGGACAGAACCACTACTGGTTCACATATTCCTGATCCGTGGTCCCGGGGGGTAACGGGACATATCCTTTGAGTTACATGGAGGATTACTCAAATTGATTTGAAAGACTTTAGAACAGAGAACCTGATAGAACAATCCAGTTTACCCACTGCACACTACCCTGTACTGCTCTGATTTATATTATTGTTACCCTTGCTTTATTCATGTTTATATTCGCATTGCCTGTTTACTATGTTATTACTTGATGACTTGACGCGCTGACGTCTGGGTTTTGCATGGCCCAGATTCTTCTACCTTGCTGCAGACTGATTAGGAGTTTTGCCGCTGTTAGACGAGCGGTGAGGTTCCTGTCGGTATGTAGTTTCACTCCAGGTGTTTCATTTATTGTATCTTTTGGCTTCCGCATATTGTTATCTCTTGATTCTTTTACTCTGGCTTATGGACATGTACTAGGTAGTTAGTTTACTTTCCTGTTCTTGATATCTCCACAGCCGTAATGTGACTGTGGAAGGATTTTTCCTATCCACAGGTAGCATGGTTGGCTATGTCACGTGCCCAATCTAGCGTACTCTGGGAAGCGGGGCATGACATGGTTCTTTTGGTATCAGAGCCATAGGATAGTTGGGTTGATTCTTTTGTAGTTGGGTATTGTACCTAATACACGAATCAGAATACCCGTGTTTAGGAAACATGTCCTGCCACCTTGACTGTTTTACCATTCTTGAATCACATTCTTCCTGATTATATCTTTTACGATGTGCAAACTTCCTTTGCATATCGATTCGAAAACCTGATTCCTTGTTATCTCTAGGACTTAGGAGACTTGGATGGAGTTATGTAATTGTGGCTATGATACCGCGGCATAGTTACAATGCGGTACTCTATTTAAGTATCTTGGAGTTCTAGCCTTGATCTATATTCAAAATCTATCATCATGCTAATGTTGGGTATTTTGAGTTCAGGATTATGGCCGGTAAGAAATTGAAGACATACCAGAGGCGTGTGGACGAAGCCGCCATGCTTGGAGTGATAAGAGGAATGCAGGAGAATCAAAGAAATAGACCGAGCTGATCCAGCAGCAAGCGGACTCGTTTCGGGAAGGTTTGCAGATCGTTCAGCAGTCTGTGAACAATGTTGGAGCTAGACTAGTTGACCGAGTAGGGACCGTAGCAGATTTCAGGCGGTTGGGTCCGTCTACATTTATTGGTTTAAAAGAGTCGTTGCCAGTGGAGCAGTGACTAGATGACATAGAGAATTTGCTTATTGCGGCACAGATTCCAGATGAGAAAGAGTTGATGTGGTATGCATTCAGTTAGTGGATTACGCCCGAGAATGGTGGCTTGTAGAAGAGAACCGTTTGCCCAAGCCGATCAAGTGGGCGGATTTTTCGAAGAGTTTCCTGGAGAAGTTCTTCCCGCGGACTGCACGGGAGGAAATGGAAGAGAAGTTCATCAGACTAAAGCAGAAGGGAGCACCCGTAGATGTGCATGTAGCAGAATGGACGAGACTCAGTTGTTTCGCTGGACCTTTAGTTGCCAACGATACAGACAGGGCATGGAGGTTCATGCGCAGACTGGACGTGGACATCCAGAGGCAGATTGTCTCCCTGGGTTTGACCACTTCCTCAGAAATACTTGCAGCAGCCAAGAGCAGCAGAGTTTATCTGGGATGAAAGGGAGTTTGCAGCAAACAGCAGTTGCGTTAAGGAAGCAGTTCGGTCGGGCCGGTCGAGTTTAGGGCTAGGCCGACAAACAATATTCTTGCATCAATGGAAGTGATGAAAGTAAAGAGCCGGCTGTTGTTCGTGATTTTATGGACGTGTTTGAAGATATATCGGGTTTACCGCCGAGGAGAGACGTGGAGTTCGCAATTGATCTTATTCCTGGTGCAGCGCCAGTATCTAAAGCGTATTATCCAATGGCGCCAGTAGAGTTGGAAGAAGTAAAGAAACAGGTTGCTGAATTGCTTGAAAAGGGTTGGATTCGAAGCAGTAACTCGCTTTGGGGAGCTCCAGTTCTTCTAGTAAAGAAGGAGGATGGCACAAGAAGGATGTGTATCGACTATCGAGAATTAAACCGGGTGGCTATCAAGAACAAGTACCCGATCCCTCGCATTGGAGAAATTTTTGAGCAGCTTAGTGGCGCGAAGGTATTCTCGAAGCTGGATTTATGATCCGGATATCATCAGGTCCGAGTGAAAACAGAAGATATTTGCAAGACGGTGTTCCGAACTCGGTATGGACATTACGAGTACTTAGTGATGCCCTTCGGAGTAACGAATGCGCCGACAGTATTCATGGACTTGATGAACCGAATCTTTTCACCGTTCTTTGATCAGTTTATTGTGGTATTCATTGACGATATTCTGGTTTACTCGAAGAGTTTTGAAGAGAATGCTGAGCATTTGAAGATCGCACTGCAGACGTTGAGACAGGAGAAATTGTATGCGAAGATGAGTAAGTGCGAGTTTTGGCCAGAGGAAGTAAGGTTTTTGGGGCATGTTGTGTCTGGCGATGGCATTGCCGTCGATCCAGAAAAGATTGCAGCAGTTCGAGATTGGCCTATTCCAAAGAATGTTGCTGAGATAAGAAGTTTCCTTGGATTAGCTGGATTCTACAGGAGATTTGTGGAGAACTTTGCTCGTCTGGCAGAGCCGTTGACCAAGCTTACGCGCAAGGAGGTACCTTTTGTATGGACGGATAAGTGTGCGTTAGCTTTCGAGACGTTGAAGCAGAAGTTGATAACCGCCCCTATTCTGATCGTGCCAGACAATTCCGGAGGATTAGTGATTCACAGCGACGCATCTGGGAAATGATTGGGATGTGTTTTGATGCAGCATGGGAAGGTTGTAGCGTACGCATCGAGACAATTGAAGACCCATGAGAAGAATTATCCAACTCATGACTTGGAGCTTGCGGCTGTGATTTTCGCTTTGAAGATTTGGAGACACTACCTTTTAGGCGAAAGGGTCGAAGTTTTTACGGATCATAAGAGCTTGAAGTATGTGTTCACACAGAAGGAGCTGAATATGAGGCAGCGTAGATGGTTGGAGTTGATGGCTGACTACGATCTTGATCTTAAGTACCATCCGGGGAAGGTTAACGTCGTGCCGGATGCGCTTAGTCGGTTACCAGCAATTCAGGTGTTAACTACGCAGAAGGAGATCGTTGAAGATTTTCGAAGATTTGACTTGGAGGTTGTGCTATCGCATTCTACGGGAGAGTTGATGCAGCTGCAAGTACAGTCATCATTGATCGAGAATATTAAAGAAGCACAATCGTAGGACCCTAGACTGCAAAAGTTTCGAGGACAGGTTGAAGCCGGACTACGAACAGATTTATTAATCCCCGAAGATGGTTCGTTGAGGTTTGGTACCCGTTTGTGTGTGCCAAAAGGTGATGTTTGTGAAGAGCTTATGAAGGAGGCACACAGTTCAGCTTATTCTGTACATCCAGGAGGCACAAAGATGTACCGAGATATTCGACAGCATTTCTGGTGGGAGGGCATGAAGCGGGAGATTGCTCGCTTTGTGGCAAAGTGCTTGGTGTGTCAGCAAGTTAAGGCTGAACATCAAAGGGTTGCTGGTTTATTGCAACCACTTCCGATTCCTCAGTGGAAGTGGGAACATATAACCATGGATTTCGTGACGGCTTTACCGCGGAGTCCAAAAGGCAACAATGCAGTATGGGTAATTGTTGACCGACTGACCAAGGCAGCTCACTTTATTCCTTTTCGGGTTGGTCAATCAACAGAGACTTTGGCAGAGCGGTACATGCAGAAGATTGTAAGATTGCATGGAGTACCCGTGAGCATCGTGTCCGATCGGGACACTCGGTTCTTATCACACTTTTAGCGGAGTCTACAGGAAAGTTTGGGGACTCGATTGAAGTTTAGCACATCTTATCATCCTCAAACTGATGGTCAGTCGGAGAGAACGATCCAAACTCTTGAGGATATGTTGAGAGCATGCATGTTGGACTTCAAGGGGTCTTAGGAGGATCATCTACTTTTGGTGGAGTTGTCTTACAACAACAGTTTTCAGGCAACTATTCAGATGGCTCCATTTGAAGCTTTGTATGGTCGTAAATGCTGTTCACCTGTTTGTTGGGACGATGTCAGTGAACGAAGATTATTGGGACCGGTTTTGGTTGTGCAGACAGTTGAGAAGGTTAACCCTATCAGAAATCATATGAAGGCAGCACAGGACCGACAGAAGAGTTGGGCAGATACGTCAAGAAGACCTCTAGAGTTCACCGTGGGTGATTTGGTATTCTTGAAGATATCACCGACTAGAGGGGTGATTCGTTTTGGAAGTCGAGGAAAGCTTAGTCCTCGATTCCTTGGACCCTTGAGATCGTGGAGCGTGTTGGTGAGGTAGCGTATCGTTTGGCGTTACCACATTTCTTGGCAAATGTGCACGATGTGTTTCACGTATCTCAACTCCGTAAGTATGTTCGAGATGAAACACACGTTTTGGATCATTCGGAGCTAACAGTACGAGAAGACTTGACTTTTGAGGAGCGACCGATTGAAATCGTGGATCGAAGGGAAAAGGTTCTTAAGAACAAGGTTATCCCCCTTGTGCTTGTTTCTTGGGGTAATCGCTCGCATGGAGAGTCCACTTAGGAACGAGAAGATAAAATCCGACAGAAGTTTCCTCACCTTTTCTTGTAGTTATCTATCTTTGTATTCTTGGAATTTCGAGGACGAAATTCTTTTTGTAGTTGGGTATAATGTAACACCCGAGCCCAATGCTACTATTTTCAGTTACTGTTTGAGCATAATATGGTACCCATTTCATTTAACTTGCTTGTTTGTTGCTTACTGTAAAATTTACCCGGCAAAGTCATTTCTACATATAACAATTTTTGGTATCTAAAATAAAATTAAAAATATTCATCTTGGCCTACTTGACACCCCTAACCCCGTTGTAGCGTCCGTGCATCGTGTTCTCGTCCCGTTCAGTGAAACGGGCGAGTTTGGATAGCTACATGCACGTGCGTGTGTCCGTTTTGGGGGTATGCTTTTTGATCATAAAACACTTCATTTTAAATTTTGGATCCCGCCTAAAATTCTATTATTTCAATTTCAAATTTTTGGACCCGACCCGGGCGCGATTTTGAAATGTTTTACTTTGCGCCAAAAATCCCAAATTTTAATATTATTAAAACCATCACATATATTTTTCTAACTAACCTGATATCTTACTGTTCATTACCTATCTTTTAAATCTTTAAGTTAACCATATAATATTTTTACAATCTTTTATATCCTTCTCAATTTATTCTCTCAGCCAATCGCAACCTCCCCTTTAACCCCGTGGGCCCCACTTCTCTCTCTATCTCTCTCCACTTTTTTCTCTCTCTCATATATTCTCTCGTACTTCTCTTTATCATTCTTTCTCTTCTTGCTTCATGTCTCGTTTCTCATTTTTTTTAACTGTTCTTTTGTTGCCGGAATTCCGTCGTGCCGGTGACGCTTCTCGACGTTCCAGCATGGTACCCCGACCCGTGTGGTTCCTTTGTTCGTCGTTTGGGTTCATTCCGTGAACCGTGCGCCCGTCGCGAGTTTTCCCCGCCGACGGTTAACGTTCCGTTTTTCCGATTCGCGACCCGTCGAGGCAAGTTAATCTTGCTACATGCTATATAATTCTTTTTATACCTATTTAAATAAATACCATACCTATAGTTTAAATCTAGTGCCCTATGTTTAATTTTATAACGTTTCGATGTTCCGTTTGCATCCGTTTATATCATATTAAATCTAGATCATGAAAACTTATCTTGTGACATACTAGATTACATTATACTGCAACCATATCATTTAAAATATATATCGTCGTAATATTTATTATTATTATCTTTAATTAGTTTATAATCTTCATTTTATAATGTTATACATTTGAAAATCTTATAGTTTACACATGAAACGTCGTTGAAAAATCGGATATGACAAATCTGAAATTTACTGTACACCTTATCTTATAAAATTCATTATAAATCATAGAAAAATCATTAGTATACGTTCTTTAGTTCGTTACGAACCTAACTCAGAATACTATAACTCTATGAAATATTTACTTGTAAAATAAATTGTTTAAATAACATAAAATGCAAATGAAAATGTCTCCAAACTGCTGTCCAGGGAAATTCCAGCAGCAAACTTTCAACTTCGAATGTTCATAACTTTTTGTAGGGACAACCTGAGATGCTTATACTTATAAAACTGAAAACCTTATTGAATTATCTTTGTTTTGATATAAGACACGTCTCTTTTGGAGAACGTTTGTTATTTTTAAGCTATTTTACAAATTAGTGTGACGCTGAATTTCTGAACGGAACTTTTCTTGTACATGGTTAATCAATACCACTTTTATAGTTATTAATCACTTTGAATATGCTATCCATATTAATATTATTATATCAATATTTATATCACATATCGCTTAGTTGTACATCCCACATTACCATTTTATAGTTTTATAACTTTTCGGATACCCGTTTGCATCCATCGCATTTAAGATACATATAATTGCATCCATAGATCACATTACTACATAATAATGTGATATTAACACTCCATGTTTAATAAATTGCATCCTAATTAATATTAGAACTATAAATGTAACCCTAATCGATAACTGTGCATCCATATCCTTGAAATTATATCTATTTGCATATCATATTACATGTTCCAGTTTATTGTTCTGATAGTACTCATGCTTGTTTATTTATACACATGCTTTTGTTAGTTTGATTATGAGCACCCACATGACATCTTGTGCTTCCTGACATGACCTGTTATACTTTCTACTTGACATGACATGGTACCGTACACTATTGACATGACATGACACCTTTATACATTACCTGGCTTGACCTGATGTACCATGGCTTTACCTGTTACCTGATCTTGTGTCTAATGCCAACAAACATAACATGTAGTCCTCATGGACCGTTCCTGTTGTCTATCCAGACAAAACCTGCTGTTACATGATCCTGTGTTGGCATTAGTTCTTGATTACTGAATACCTGACCTGACACATATAACTTGGGGGTATGGGGAAATCAAAAGTGTAAACTAAAGTGTAACTTAAAAGGGTATTACTTGATCCGTGGTCCCGGGGGGTAACGGGACAGAGCCATTCGTGACTCTTACATTTTCCTGATCCGTGGTCCCGGGGGGTAACGGGACAGAACCACTACTGGTTCACATATTCCTGATCCGTGGTCCCGGGGGGTAACGGGACATATCCTTTGAGTTACATGGAGGATTACTCAAATTGATTTGAAAGACTTTAGAACAGAGAACCTGATAGAACAATCCAGTTTACCCACTGCACACTACCCTGTACTGCTCTGATTTATATTATTGTTACCCTTGCTTTATTCATGTTTATATTCGCATTGCCTGTTTACTATGTTATTACTTGATGACTTGACGCGCTGACGTCTGGGTTTTGCATGGCCCAGATTCTTCTACCTTGCTGCAGACTGATTAGGAGTTTTGCCGCTGTTAGACGAGCGGTGAGGTTCCTGTCGGTATGTAGTTTCACTCCAGGTGTTTCATTTATTGTATCTTTTGGCTTCCGCATATTGTTATCTCTTGATTCTTTTACTCTGGCTTATGGACATGTACTAGGTAGTTAGTTTACTTTCCTGTTCTTGATATCTCCACAGTCGTAATGTGACTGTGGAAGGATTTTTCCTATCCACAGATAGCATGGTTGGCTATATCACGTGCCCAATCTAGCGTACTCTGGGAAGCGGGGCGTGACAGTTACCAGCAGTTTCTCGACCCGTTATGAGCCTCAATCGGCATGACTTATCGGTTATTGGGGTCTGACGTTTACCACCCATAGACTTGATATGCGCATATCAGACGAGGAGACCGGACTGTACGGTAGTGTCACTGTCAGGCTTTTGCAGGAGTTAGAGCTGGCTTGCTTGCTGATCTTCTGATCGCTCAATACCCGGGTAGCCGTTACGTCCAGCTAATACCGCGGACGGCTTGTGGGTGCTTGATGTGATCATCACCTACTGCTGGAGTATTGACAAGTCTTTAGAGTCCTACATAGAGGTTTTACTGGCTCAGGCAAAACGAAATAGGAGCGCATATGTGATATGTGCGGGACCGAGAATAATACGTGTATGTGATACCGTATTCTATTCCCGCGACTTTTGTATCGGTCGGTTATATGTGATATAGCCGGGTTATCGAATCAAGTGTTGATTCGATAAGTTGGTACATTTAGTGTTAGTCGGTTATATGTGATATAGCCGGATTATTAAATCAAGTGTTGATTTGATAATTTAGTGTATAATTGTATATGTGATATACTAATTTACATTAACTAACATTAGCTCACTTAAGCATTCTTTTCTCACATGTGCGTACATGTAATATATATGTGATATATATTGATGTGCATTATTTATTTGTGTGTCATGGTTGTTGATACACTTTGCATGGGTGTATGAGACATACACCACTATAATTATATTGGTGGGGTTTTAATATTCAAAGTAAATACAAAATTAGTGGAAAAGTTATTGAAAGCATGAGGCTTGTAGAAGCTTGTGAGTGCTTTGACAAAGTCCACCCATTTTGTTTTACTTAGGATATTTATTAACCTAACCACCATAATTATCCATGGTTATGTCTCTGCATGAGTTTGTATATGATACACACGCACCCATGGTTAATGATCTCACTTTGGATTAAGCTCATTATCTTCTTCTTTCTTCATCTTCTTCTTCCAAAAGAAAAGCTTGCTAAGGTTTGATAAAAGTAAGAAAGTACTGTGAGAAAAGAAATATTAAAGTGAGCCCACTTCCTATTTCACCATACTCTACTTGATTAACACTTTAGTATAGGGTGTTTGCTTCACTTTGGTGAAGTAGTAGCTTGAGTTCGTATCCTCTCGACGTAGATCATCTTCGGCCTCGAAGATTTCAAGCAAGACCGTTGCCTTCTTCTCATGGAGCCGTCCAAGAGTCCGGGAGCAACATGATCGCAGCGAAGGGACTACTACAAGGAGCTTTTGAAGTGAAGGACCGATCTACAAAGGTTGTATTTCTATTTTGCTTAGATGTAAATGGTTTACATTAGTTTACGTATTATTTTCTAGTTAACGATTCTAGTTTAGAGTTCCTTGAAACGGTAATTTTTTGAAAATGGCATGGATGATGCTTCCCGAAATCTTGCTGCCGTCGATAGGAACCCTACAGTGGTATTAGAGCCTAGCTAGAAAATTATACGGATAATATTAGATTACGAATACGAAACGAACTCCGAAATTTGATGTGATCATCACGTACTGCCGGAGTATTGACGAGTATTTAGAGTCCTACATAAAGGTTTTACCGGCTCAGGCAAAACGAAATAGGAGCGCATATGTGATATGTGCGGGACCGAGAATAATACGTGTATGTGATACCGTATTCTATTCCCGCGACTTTTATATCGGTCGGTTATATGTGATATAGCCGGGTTATCGAATTAAGTGTTGATTCGATAAATTGGTACATTTAGTGTTAGTCGGTTATATGTGATATAGCCGGATTATTAAATCAAGTGTTGATTTGATAATTTAGTGTATAATTGTATATGTGATATACTAATTTACATTAACTAACATTAGCTCACTTAAGCATTCTTTTCTCACATGTGTGTACATGTAATATATATGTGATATATTGATGTGCATTATTTATTTGTGTGTGTCATGGTTGTTGATACACTTTTCATGGGTATATGAGACATACACCATTATAATTATATTGGTGGGATTTTAATATTCAAAGTAAATACAAAATTAGTGGAAAAGTTGTTGAAAGCATGAAGCTTGTAGAAGCTTGTGAGTGCTTTGACAAAGTCCACCCATTTTGTTTTACTTAGGATATTTATTAACTTAACCACTATAATTAGCCATGGTTATGTCTCTACATGAGTTTGTATATGATACACACTCACCCATGGTTAATGATCTCACTTTGGATTAAGATCATTATCTTCTTCTTTCATCTTCTTCCAAAAGAAAAGTTTGCTAGGGTTTGATAAAAGTGAAAGTAATGTGAGAAAAGAAATTCTAAAGTGAGCCCACTTCCTATTTCACCATCTTCTACTAGATTAGCACTTTAGTATAGGGTGTTTGCTTCACTTTGGTGATGTAGTAGCTTGAGTTCGTATCCTCTCGACGTAGATCATTTTCGACCTCGAAGACTTCAAGCAAGACCGTTGCCTTCTTCTCATGGAGCCGTCCAAGAGTCCGGGAGCAACATGATCGCAGCGAAGGGACTACTATAATAAGCTTTTGAAGTGAAAGACCGATCTACAAAGGTTGTATTTCTATTTCACTTAGATGTAAATAGTTTATATTAGTTTACGTATTATTTTCTAGTTAATGATTCTAGTTTAGAGTTCCTTTAAACGGCAATTTTTTGAAAATGGCATGGACGATGCCTCCTGAAACCTTGCTGCCGTCGATAGGAACCCTACAGTAAGCTCGTTCCTTTTTTCAAGGAGAGCCTTAGAAGGAGTTCAAGGACTACTATACGGAGCTTTTGAAGTGAAGGATTTGGTTACAAAGGTTGTACCTTCTCTTCACTTAGTTTAGAACATTAGTTTGCTAACTTTGTAACTCTAAATCTCTAGTATGATCTTGTTTAGTAGACTTATCTCTCTAAAATTTTAAAATCGCATACTTGATGTTCATAAAATCCTAGTAGAGGTGCTAAGACATACTTTCATTGGTTATCTTCCTTCAGTCGCCGTCATTTAATTTTAGGCTTTACCTTAAGTCTAATCTTCCCAGATTCTCTTCTAAATCGAAAATCTAGAACTAAAAGTTTATATTGAGTTGTTACACTCTCACTTGGCACTACCTTATCGTCGATACAACAATCTCTATCTATCTTTCTCGTCAGAAAAAGTTTATTTGACTTGCTATTGATCCGCTCCTAAAGGTGATAAGGTGACTCTCTTTTCCTAAACCAACTGTTTGCTAAAATCAAGTCATAAGACAAAGCAAAATCTAGAATCGTGTTACTTGCTTCATTCATTTGTCCAAAACCAAAACCTCCATGGATAGTATCAAACCCACTACGACTAGTGCCTATATGTCCATTGAGATCGCCGTCAATAAATAACTTCTCTCTACTAGGTATCTTTTACACAATCTCGTCTAAATTCTCTCAGAATAGACGCTTACAAGCGTCATCAACACCAATCTGTGATGCATAAACATTAATAATATTAAGAATCTCCCCACTTAGAATAAGCTTAACCAGTAGAATTTTATCACTTTTTCTTCTAATCTCAACTATAAGCGTCATCAAGACCTATCTGTGATGCATAAATACTAATAATATTAAGCAACCGTCTATCAATGATTATGCCTATCCCATTACGATTTTTATTTCTACCTGTATATCAAAGGTTATAACCCCAAGCCTTTATGACTCTACCATTTTACCTACTCACTTAGTTTCTTGCAAACACATAATATTAACTCTCCTCCTAATTATCATCTCTACTAATTCTGTTAGTCTATCCGTAAGGGTGTCTATGTTCCAAAAAGTTAGACGGTTCCTATGAAACCCCTACTTATTTGTCACTACACCCGGAGTCCGATGTAGCGTGTTGTTTCCGGACGACGACTTAGAATCTCTTGCATGCTAAACACTACAACCGGGATATGATGTAGCGCGTCGCTGAGTAGGGAACGCCCCAATGATATTCTTATTATGGTTCATGTCATAGAATGTGACAAAGTTTTACGTTGGTTGTTACAAGCCTACCACAACCCTCACCCTTTCTTATCCGGATTTGGGACTGGCAACGGTGGGTTTGTATAATAATAAGACTCAAAAACTTGAGATTAAGGAAAACTTATTGACTAAGGTGTGCTTTGGAAGCACTGTCCTTAAGAGTGGAATTGTGCCCCTGGGGTTCTTTCTCCGGTGCAAAAAAGGTCACTGGCGTCCCTACTCCTCAGGATTCATCAGTCTGCCTCTGCAACTGTGCACTTGCTAGGTTTGGCGGCGAACCTAGCTGATTAGCTGAAGATTGGAAGAATGGAAAAAGAAATTAATGGAGAGTGGCTTTGACTTGATTGTAGTAGTTGATGTAATGTATTAAGTAGAGATATAATTTGTAGTTATAGGGATGAAACATAATTGTGGATTTAAACTAAACAACCAAAATCAAGTAATTCAGATTTAGATTAAAATCAAATAATAGTTCACAAGTCATTTACAATTTCTGAACAATGTTAAATCCCATGGATGTTAATCTTTAATATCCAAACATGCCTATGGAGAACTGCCTGGGAAGACTGAAGTCTCAGGAATGGTCAAAATAACGAGCAATAGGCTTTGATCCCAGTCAAAAAATATTCAAAATATTTCAGATGGGAGTTGTACTTCTGGCGGATAATGTTTTGCTAAAATATATTGCAAGATAACACGCTGAATAACACTATTTCAGGTTAATGTTTGTGTATATTTGGAATGATCACTTTTCCTGTTTACAGTCCGTTTATAAACTTGATAATATGATCACAATAATTCTCTCTAAGATTCATATGTTTGTCTGACTTGGATTTGCAGGTAAAAGTTTATACCCAGATAAACGTTAAAGATGAGCTACAAGAGGCTGAAAGAGATTTCATCCGGGCCTCAGTTGGACTCACCAGTAAAGGAAAGCTTTTGGTGCCAAAAATGCTTCACTCGTTTGCGCGATCACTAGTAGATGATTCAAAGCTAGCAATTTGGATATCCCGTTTTCTTCCTCAGGAACAATCAGCTTTTGTTGAGCATTGTGTTTCGCAAAGGAGGCACAGCTTCTTAAGCTCACGAAATTGTGGTGTTTTACCGTTCGATTCTCGATTTCGTTATCTTTTCCTACCCGAAACACTGCAATGATGATCATCAAAGACTTCCTTTGCAACCTTCATGTATAAATTGATTGTAGATTAGTGCTTCAATGCTCGTTTTTGCGCAAACTTTATCAGTCGCTCTTTTGGGAGAATTTGACAGTTTATTTACTGCTAATGTGTAGTGTGTAACGTTTTGGTCTCCATCTTGTGGACCTGTACTTGTATGCCTAGTAATAAAAGCCATCTGTTGTACATTAAAAGTTGATGGAGTTTTGGATCTCCTTTAGCTGTTATCTAACGTTGATCTGCAACAAGCGCTGATGGATGGCTGAGATTGAGTTGGAGGTCTGCCTTTTAGAGCATGTGGATCTCAATGGGTTTGAGGTGGTTTAGATCGAGCTACCTGCAAGGAAGTCCTGGGATGGTTGTGCCACCAAGGATCCTCTGACGGTCAAGTTAGACGGGGTATTTTGGCAGAGTAACGGTCTATTGGGGTAAAATTTGCTTATCTGAGTCATCTGAAAGAGGGGTTTATATAGCGGCAGCCATAGACAGGCGGGCGTGAGATTCACGCCAGCCGTTACGCCCCTGATGTCACGCCCGCGTGATAGACGGGATCTCCTATTAATGATGAGACAGGCTCATTAATGGGGGATCGTGATGACGTGGAACGTGGGATCATGGGCGGCGGATATCCCGTGCCTGGCGAGATTCGCGGAGCCGTGGCAGAGGCGCCTGTGATCGGTGCTGTGGGTCGGTCGGTGAGACCGAGGAAGATGAGCTCGACAGGAGGCTCGGGAACGAGCTGGAGGTCGAGGCATCTTGGTTCTGTGATAGCTCGGAGGCGAGCCAGGGATGGTCTGGAAGGCCACCGAAGGTCGGGAACATCCCCGGGTCAAAGTCCCGGGGTGTGCTTCTAACGTAACGTTCTTAATCCTTTCTTGTAAGCTTTAGGACACGTCATCTGCCACGTGTCATGATCTGGGGAGTCACCGATATCGAGCATCATTATTAGCCCCCCACTCTCGTCTCGACCCGTTCCTGGGTTGGGTCGAGAGTGGTCTGACCGGTCACCCGGGATGAGCTCTTACTTGAAAATATCGTCGGTGTGTATTCCCGGGCAATTAATCGTATTTTCTTGATGACGCAAGCGGATTAGGGGAGAGATCTTGCATTAAAGAGGAAGCGCCAGTTTGAGCATACGTTCGTCGAAGCGCCAGTCCATGTGTCTGGCGCTGGTTAGCTGACGAGACGGGCCGTAGGTGTTCCCGAGTCCGATGGGACGCGCCCAATGTGAGTGCGACAGGTGGAATGTTGTCGGTCGTTGGTTGCGAAGCGTCGTTTTGGAGGGAGGCGATCGGAGCCGTAGGATGTGTATGCCGGCGGTTATAAGTAGAGGTGGGATCCCCATCAGGGCCTATATCTCACCATAATTTTCTCGTCCCTAGTCGTGTTAGCTCGGCGCTTTCCTCCTCAGGTCAGATTCCTTGCGTTTTCTCTTCCGAGGACTCGTACCTTTGATCAGGTTAGATGTCTTCTACCGAGGAGTCTGTAAAAATAGTCCGGATAGAGTCTAGGGAGTCTTCTGCAGTTTCCTCTTCTACTTCTTCTTCTGCTTCTTCATCGTCAGAGTCGGAGTCCCCCCGGGAAGTTAGGGTTGGTCATGCTTCTCGGGGTCGTGCGACGGGGGCGGTCCCCAAAGCGCAGGTCATGAGTGTTCTTGGCGCGTCATCCACGCTGAGGCATGCGGATGAGCTTGCCACCATCCGGACTCGTTTCCACATTCCTCCCGGCTATTCGTTTCGTATGGCCGAGAAGGGGGAGAGGGCAGACCAGGTACGGGATAAGGAGATTGCTTTATACTTGGAAGCCTTTTGGGCCGGGATGCACATGCCTTTCTCCCCTGAGGTGAGTGCAGCGTTGAATTGTTTTGAGTTAGCCCCGGGCCAGTTAGTGCCGAACTCTTGGAGGATTCTCCTTGGGTTCCTGGTCCGGTTGAAATTACGTCTGATCCCTTTCAGCCGAGGTCTTCTCGTTTCTTCTCTCTGCTACAAAAACCACCCCGGCACTCGCAGGGGCGAGCCGAGTTGGGTATACATCTCTTTTAGAAAACATCGGGGAGGTGCTGCCGGGTCGGGGGTCGTCGCAGTACCTTCTTCCATTCATGAATGGAAGAAGTTTTTGTTTATTGGGCCGTCCGAGGGTGAGAATTGGCCTGTGCCCATCCAGTGGCACAGGGCCAGCTGCCCGCGGGTGAGTCGGTCGAATGATCCCGACGCGGTGGCGGTGGCGGTGGCGGAGTAGGAGCCCCTCTCCCGGGCTGATGTGCTACTGTCTGAGCGGGCCCTCAGTTGAGCCGGGCTCAGCCCCTCCCAGTTTGCGGGTAAGTTAGGAGTTTTCAGGCGACCTATTTAGACTTGCGTATTCTTTTACTTTTCTGGCATTGCTAACTCCTCTGTATTTTTGTCTTATGCAGAACCCATGGACCTAGGCAAATTTCGCACAGCCCTGGTCGAACAGAAGAAGGGGAAGAAGGCCGGAGGCGCCGGTCCTTCTCGTCCGTCGTCAGCTCCGGCTCCACCGGCAACCGCTCCATCCAGGCGCTCAAGCGTGCCCCGGACCTCGGAGTTCAGCCAAGCGCCGAGCCGAAAACGTGTTCAGGAGCAAGAGCCTAGGGCTCTAGAGGTGGGGTGAGACTGGTTCCCCCACGTCGCTCCTCAAGAGGTTTCATAGGACGATGCCCCGTTCCTCGGCTTTCCCGATCCTCGTGGACGATGAGGAGCTTCGCTTCGAGGTGCCCTCGGGGCTTTCCGTTGCCGACAGCCTGCTCTCAGAGATGGAAAGGTCGGCCGGGGGCAGAATCCCTCGGGGGACCCTCCGGGCCCAAATGGCGGCCATAACTCAAGAGGCCGTGCAGATTAGTGGTCGCACCCCACTCGGTTCTTCATTCAGTATTTTTGCTCGCGAGATTGGGTGCTCCCTTCTCTTTTTAACCCTCCTCTGTTTTCTTCAGGTCCTCCAGCACGTTGCCCTCGTCGTCAACATGGAAGACGAGGAGATTGCCCCGGCGATGCGGGCCGCGGGCGAGTTTTCCTCGCGGGAGGAGAGCTCAAGACTGGAACTGGAGGCGGCGATGGAGAGGGTTGCTGCCCTCGAAGACCGGGTGGCGGCCGGGGATCGGGAGATCGCCAGGTGCCAAGAGGCCGCCCGAGCCACCGAGGCCAAGTTACAAGATTCCAAGGTGCTCGTCGCCACCCTGAAGAAGACGGCGAATACCCTCCGGAGGGAGAACGAGGCGGCGAAGGAGGGGACGAGGCGTGCCGAGCTCCGAGCGTCGAAGGCGGTGGAGAGCTACAAGAAGTCGGACCAGTACTACACCGACCTCGCTGGAGCCGCTGCTGTCGTTTGATACGACGCCCTCGACGCTGTCAAGGCCCTGATGCCGGAGTTCCCTGACGAAGATCTCCGGGGTAAGTACCCTCTCGGGGATGAGGCGCAGGGGAATGCCCCCGGAAGCGCTGCAGGGGAAGAGGCCCCTGGTGGGAGTGCTGGGGATAAGTCGGTCGCCCTGGCTACCGGCGCCGAGGTTCCCGCTGTGGGTGCCGACCTTCAAGATGCCACCCCGGTTGTCTCAGTGGAAGCGCGGCTCCTCGAGGTTCTCCCCGGCCCCGAGGCCTGAACTTCCTTGTCTCCTTATTTTCTTTGCGCTAAAATTTTGTAAGCCTTCGGGCGTTTTTGTAAGGCTGGAGAGCCCATAATACTTCTGTAAAGACTTCCAATTTTTTGTGAATAAAAATCTTTTTGCAGTGTTCTTTGCGTGCGCGTTTTCCTTTTGTTTGTGGTAAACATTTTCATTTGCGCGGTACTGCTTTCATGTTAGGTCAGTTTTTCATCTAGCAATCGCACGTCGAGTTGAATTCAACCATTTGCCAAGTGTGCAAAGACCGGCGAAAGGTCGGTATCTCCATGGCCCCGAAGTCGAGGTGGAGGCCGCTTAGTAAAGACGTGTAGGAAGTTGAGCAGCGAAGCTGCTCGGTGGCCACTTGATGAAGGCTTGATCCTTTGCGTCGGTGGGTAGGAGATTACCAGCCATGGATGGACCGAGCAGGGTAGCTGCTCGGTGGCCTCTTGATGAGAGCTTGGATCCTTGGCGTCGTGGGGTAAGTAATTTCCATCCAAGGATGGACCGAGCAGTGAAGCTGCCCAGTGGCCTCTTGACGAGGGCTTTGATCCTTGGCGTCGTGAGGTAAGAGATTACCAGCCAAGGATGGACCGAGCAGGATAGCTGCTCGATGGCCTCTTGATGAGGGCTTGGATTCTTGGCATCGTATGGTAAGAAATTACCAGCCAAGGATGGACCGAGCAGAGTGACTGCCCGATGGCCTCTTGACGAGGGCTTTGTGTCACGCCATGCTTCCCAAAAGAAGGAAAAGGATGACGTGGTATGGTCCGCAACCTAACTGTATTGAAGGTGGTCTATTCAATACAGTTACGTTAAGCGTATGAATATTTAACATGCAAGATGTATACCAAAATAAAAATAATAAAAGCGAAAGGCATTTATTTCCATTAACCAAACTTTATTACATCCCAAAAGAAAGAGTAAAATAAACTAAGTAGTTTAATTATATCGAGAAGAAACAAAAAGCCCTAAACATGTGGGCAAACAGTAAAATATTAAATCTAGCTAATCTTCCATCGTCCAGTCTGTATAATCTTCATAAGCTGGCTTCACACCTTGATCCTCGCCATAATGCTCATTCTTATCTGACGGACATTCCAAGGATAGAGAAAGAAAAGGAAGGTCCGTCAGCGAGTTATACTCGAGTAGGATTGCCTCATAAAAAAGTAAAGGTATAGAAACGAACATGTGTATATAAGAGTATGATGTATGCATGCAGACGTAAAGTAAGGGGTGTAAATGTTTGAATTAAATAAATTTAAGATGTTTTGAGAAGAGGTATATATGAGTCTGAGTATGTTGTAAGTTATATGTAGATAAGTAGTAGGAAGTATAGGTGAAGGTAAAATTTCGTATTAGTTTGTTAAACAAGGGTCCGGATACTCGCGATTATTCCGTTGTGGCCACGGAACAACAGCTGGGGAAGTGAAATGCACCGTTTCACTTTCCGGGATCATGATCGAGTAGTAGAGGAATCCGAGTTCCGAATTATTCTTGCCTAATCAAACTACCCATCCCCGTGGTTCAGTATAAAGGTTCGGACGAATTAGAGCTAGTGCGTATACTTCTAGGCATGGAATTTCCACATTGTATAGTCGCCTATATATTGGACTGTTCACCCGGAATATCGGGATCTTCATATTTGTATAGTCGTCCATATATTGGATTGTTCATCCGGAATATCGGGATCTTCATATTTGTATAGTCGCCCATATATTGGACTGGTCACTCTGCCTGCAGAGATCTTCATAATAAGTATTCCATACCTAGGTCCGCGCATTCTAACCCTAACCGTATCATGTTTTGTATATGTCATGTTGTCATAAACTGGAAATTTATTTTTTAAAAGTATTGATCTCGTTTAATATGGCCTTCCACAACCACTCATTTTATTTTATAAAGTTCGTAAAGTACTTCGTGTCATCTTAGGGAATGCTTAGTAAAAAGAATAACAGTGTTTAATTATCTTTTATTACTTCTAAGAAAAACCATGATATTTGGGATATTTATCATTTTGGAAAAACATAATGTTTTACGGAAAAATATCCTTTCGATAAAAGGTCGTGGTGTTTATTTGAAAATCTTTTGCAAGAGATTTTTATTTGAAAATCTAGATGCTCCTAATGTTCCAAAAGGACAAGTTGTGGGGTCCTCAAATCGCCTCTTCACCGCCAATTGTGGCCAGGTAAGCACAAGTAAGGAAAGGAGGGATCCGCTCACGAATCACCGTGAGACGGGCCTTTTAAAGTTATCTTTCTCACTTGTCTAGTCTAGGCACCACAAATTCTGGTTTAGATAAACGACCGATGCCTACAACTTTCCTTTTTAAAATTACTTTTTAATAAGATACCAAATATTCCTTTTGAAAAGATATCGTTATTTAAATTTAGTATTTTCTTCTTTAAAAAGGTTGAAGGGGGTTTAACAATATTATAGTAGTTGATGAAAAAGTGTAAGTAAAATATATGTATGTCATATCTAAAATATTTATTTTACATATCTTATCTCTTATGGATATTTTAAACAAATATAATATTTTAATTAAACGAGGTTATTTTGTGGAAGTAGCCTATTTCGAGATCATTTTATAGTATGGGTAAGTGTGGGTATGTCAGAGGTGAAATGACAATTCATTAAGTATATCAGATTCCAGGTATTATGGGTGTGCAATATACTTTTGTGTACAGAGAAAATTTAAACACCGTTTTAAAATATGGGTTAACATTATTATTATTTAGGGTACAAGGAATAGGCATGCACGAATATTATAACAACATTTTAAATAGGGGTTGATGATTATAAGTTGGAACCAGGTTATAGAAAAGGAAGAAGGTGACAGGAAAACGGGAGAGAGGCGGATCCTACCTTTTGTTTGAGTCGGATGCCGAAGGGTTGAAAACGTAGGCTCGTACTAAATCCTCATTAGCTCCGCGCCCCGATTTTTTCTCGGCGATTGGGTGGAGCCGTAGCATCGGCGGCGTCGATACGAAGGCACCGGTATTTTTTCCAGAATTTTTGGAGTTCTGAGGTGTGAGAAATTTAGGTCTGAAGGTGTCTATTTATAGGGTTTCATTATCAACAAAAAAAATCCAAAAACTGTTAAAAAAACACAAAAATCCGCACCCCAATCATTTCAGAATCATTGGCCCATGATTGTCGCTGCCGCAAGAGCTTCGTGGTCGTTGGATCTACATCCAACAGCTCACGAGCCGCCGTCAGAGTCACTGCCGCCTGCCACGTGTCGCGTGGCTGGGGATCACGCGGTTTCGCGTGGTCCCCACCACGTGGCGTGTCGGCGGGTTCTGGGCCGTTGGATCTTGCATCCAACGGTCCAGGTAAAAAGGGGTTTAAATATTTTATTTATTTATTTTTTATAAATAAAATAATATTCTGTTTATTATTTTAAAAATCGAATTTGGTTTAAAAGAATTGTTAAAAATAGTTAAAAATACTGGAAAATTATGGAAAAATTTCAGAAAATATATTTTAATCTTTAGTATAAAAATAATTTTGGGCTAAAACTAAATAATATAACCATTCCTATGGTTTTAGTTAGTTATTAAAGTTATATAATATCTAGTTTATCCTTTAAAATATTTTTAATTACGAATTAATTACTTTAATTGATAATTAAAATATGTAGATTATTTTAAGGAATTATAAAATTTTATTAAAACATTTTAAGCCTAGAAAAACAATAAATAGATTTTAGAAATTTCCTTTAATCATATTTAATGCTTTGAAAATTATTAGCATTACTTTAAAAATTATTCTTCTATAAGAGAAATACGAAAATAATTATTTGATAGTAGAAATTTAAATAAAATATATTTTATTAGGTATTAGAAAACATGGTCGTTACAACCTACCCTCCTTAAAATAATTTCGTTCTCGAAATTTCTGAAGGTAGGTCCAGAGAAAAAAATCACCGAGAAGGGATTATCGTGGTTAAAAATTTGGGTCTCGCTCTCTCGTCCGTGTATGTTTGCCTAGTAGTTCTTTCTTCATATAGCTCTAGCCAGCTGGATTGTCTTTTCGCTCAAAGTTTCATCCTTCTAGTATCCCGACCGGTTGCCGCTCGTAGGTTACGCCAACTTTTTCGTGATCTCGGAACGATCAAAAGTATGACTAGGGTTACCAGCATACCCTCTTAACTGTGAGGTATAAAAGCATTAAGCACACCCTCCAAAGAAAATAGCAGAACTAGGTTATACACAAACCCACCGTCTCCTTCCAAGATGTTAAACGGCCGATGAGTCGTGGGCTGAGTTTTCCGAGCTCGCTGTATTGTGTCACCATCTCCACTTTTTTTCTACAATCATGTCAATCTTACAAATTCTCCATCTTCAGGGTCATCCCAACCGATCGACACTTCTCCCATATAAAACTTGACCTCTCTCATCCGCTTCATGTGTTTCAACCACCTGTGTTCCCATGTTCTCCTTAGAGTGGTGTTTCTATATCTTCAAGATGAAAATTTCCCTTGCCAGTTCTAAATCTGAACATGATAGTTGCATCCATAAGTCGTTAGTTGTCTTGACGCATATGCGACTATATCGCCGCGCTGATACATCACATCACCAAGTCCCTCCTCCGATAAAATCATTATGGATGTTTAAAATTTCTGGGTTTGCTAAGAATTGCAAGAATGGTTGTGATAGTTACGATCTACTCTCCTTAGAATAATTTCATACTTGAAATTTTCAAAGTAGTGGCCACTACTAGGCACGGAAATCAGTAACGCTGTCAGGAATCCTATTTGCTGCATGTGTCGATCCTGCGAGTTGGTGTATCACCTGAAGCATGGAAAGTCTCTGAAGGGTTTAGGTACAAGGAATCGGAAAATGTAAAATCAGTAGTTGCTTCCAGATAGAAGAGTTTGGAAATTGAAGGGAGGTTGTGAATTGATGGAAAACTTGCAAGATATTATGAAAACTAGAGGAATTATGGTGAGTTTAACTAAGATTTGTATCGAAGGATGGTTAAGCATGGTATCAAAGAAAGGTTGAAAAAGAAAAGAGTATCTCTGCTGTCTTGCCACGTGGCATCAGCCTTCACGGCCGTCATGGTGAAAGTCTGACGTTTGGGTTCATTCCCTTGCGCTTGCTGAAAAACACGCTCCAGTGATGGCAAGGGTGATCCTTTTGGTGTTGCCCCTTGACCGGTTGGTTGAGTGGCAGAAGATGGCTGGTTTCCCTGTCGTGGTTCCACAGAGTTAGCCGGCTTGTTGACGGGGCCCGATTGTCTCCCTCTCTGAGGACAGTCCCCAATGGCATGATCTGGAGACCCACAGACTATGCAAAGTTTATTCACAATGCAACAGCCACTCATGAAGTGTCCGGCTCTACCGCAATGGTTGTATATAACGGCTGGTTTTCCGAAGATAGTTGGTCCTGCTCCCGTTGAATCTGGAAGACGATCCTTCAAGAATTTGATTGGCTGGTTGCTTAATGCCAGACAAACGGTCATCCTTCCTCATCCGTCTCTGGAGGTCTTCAAAGTTTCGTGTCGTCTCTAAGATTTCATCATAAGTTGATAAGGTAGCAGAAGACATGGAGGACTGCGTCTTCAGGTCCAATCCTTGTCGGAATCTCTTAGCATAAAGTTCTGGGGTTGTCACCAGATGATGCGCGAACCGACTTAATCTCGCGAACTCCGAAGTGTACTCGTCCACCGACTTATCCCATATGCTCCCTTGTTGGAAATGTATAAACTCTCTTTCCATCCTTAAGTGTGACACGACTGGAAAATACTTGGTATCAAAACGCTGTTTGAACATTTCCCAGTCGATGGGCTCCTTCAATCTACTTTCCTCTTCCTCCCACCATATCCTGGTATTATCCGTAAGTTGTAGCTTAGCGATGTTCACCCATGCGTCCTCCGGAATTTGGGCGGCACCGAGATCGTTGACTGTTCCCTTGAGCCATTCCTCAGTTTCTAAGGGAGTTTCCTTCCCCGAAAAAGTCTTAGGGTGGAGTGATCTTAACTGCTTCACTCCCGTCTAACCTTGAGGAACTGGGGTTAGTGCCTCACTTAAAATCTCTGCTTGTTGCTGCCTACTTTCTCGTAGATCCTGATGAAGGGCAGCTGTCTGCTGCCGCCGTTGCTTCAGTAGTCCTTGCATCATGTAGCATAGCTGCTTGCTGAGCAGCGGTTCCATTGACTCCATTTCCCCTTCGGTTGCGGTCATGGTGTCGTCTGGCCATTGATGATCAGAATAGGTTAGGTTTCAAACAGGCTGAGGGATGAGACAAGATAATAGCTTGCATGGAAGAACAACAATCAACGCAAGAGAGATACTAATAAGAAGACCAAGAGATGCGAGAGATTTTTGCTCGAAACTAAGATTTTATTATCCAACTTCAATATGGAGAGTACAACCGAAAAGTAAGGACATGCATCATTTTATTCGGCCAAAGAAAAGGAAAAAGATTTATTAATCTCGATTATGGGAGTTCGACAAGTTGCGATAGGCTTCTGCACTAAGAAAGGTACGGCCATTCCCACGGTGCCTTGTGGGGACAGCTGCCTGAGTTTCTTCGGTTTCGAGTTCCTCCTCACTCGAAACTTCGTCCTTCGACTCATCCTCGGCAGGAAGCTTGCCCTCCGATTCCCCCTCTATAGGGTCTTGTTCCTTTGCAGGAACATCCTCATCCGGATCATAATCTATAGGATTCTCTCTCGCCGCAGGAGCCTCTTTTTCTGGCCCATCCTTTATATGCTCCTCTTCCACGGGATCTTCTCCTTCGTCTTCGGAGTCATTGGCCATCGCAGGCTCCGGAGTTGCAGTATCGACTTCTTCGTCTTCCGAATCGCTGTCGGAAATGACCGCCTGAGAGTCTACGACATTATAGTCTGAATCTCCAGATGTAGCTTCAAAAGTAATATCGGACATGTCATCCTCATTGGAAAGATTTGCCATGACCAGAAGGAAAGGTCATGGTCAGGGTACAGAATGTCAAGGAAGGGACAAGGGACATTGGAGAATTATGATATCGGTATAGATGGATGAGATTCATAAATATAATAAGTTAGTTAACGGTTTCATTTTAGTACACAAGAGCAACCTGCATGGGCCACCACAAAAACCTGTCACGCCCCGCTTCCCAAAAGAAGGAGAAAGATGACGTGGCATGGTCCGCAACCTAACTGTATTGAAGGTGGTCTATTCAATACAGTTATGTTAAGTATATGAATATTTAACATGCAGGATGTGTACCAAAACAAAAATAATAAAAGCGAAAGGCATTTATTTCCATTAACCAAACTTTATTACATCCCAAAAGAAAGAGTAAAATAAACTAAGTAGTTTAATTATATCGAGGAGAAACAAAAAGCCCTAAACATGTGGGCAAACAGTAAAAATTAAATCTAGCTAATCTTCCATCGTCCAGTCTGTATAATCTTCATAAGCTGGCTTCACACCTTGATCCTCTCCATAATGCTCATTCTTATCTGACGGACATTCCAAGGATAGACGAAGAAAAGGAAGGTCCGTCAGCGAGTTATACTCGGGTAGGATTGCCTCATAAAAAAGTAAAGGTATAGAAACGAACAGGTGTATATAAGAGTATGATGTATGCATGCAGACGTAAAGTAAGGGGTGTAAATGTTTGAATTGAACAAATTTAAGATGTTTTGAGGAGAGGTATATATGAGTCTGAGTATGTTGTAAGTTATATGTAGATAAGTAGTATGAAGTATAGGTGAAGATAAAAGTTCGTATTAGTTTGTTAAACAAGGGTCCGGATACTCGCGATTATTCCGTTGTGGCCACGGAACAACAACTGGGGAAGTGAAATGTACCGTTTCACTTCCCGGGATCATGATCGAGTAGTAGGGGAATCCGAGTTCCGAATTATCCTTGCCTAATCAAACTACCCATCCCCATAGTTCAGTATAAAGGTTCGGACGAATTAGAGTTAGTGCGTATACTTCTAGGCATGGAATTTCCACATTGTATAGTCACCCATAAAAGGAAGGTCCGTCAGCGAGTTATACTCGGGTAGGATTGCCTCATAAAAAAGTAAAGGTATAGAAACGAACATGTGTATATAAGAGTATGATGTATGCATGCAGACGTAAAGTAAGGGGTGTAAATGTTTGAATTGAACAAATTTAAGATGTTTTGAGGAGAGGTATATATGAGTCTGAGTATGTTGTAAGTTATATGTAGATAAGTAGTAGGAAGTATAGGTGAAGGTAAAAGTTCGTATTAGTTTGTTAAACAAGGGTCCGGATACTCGCGATTATTCCGTTGTGGCCACGGAACAACAACTGGGGAAGTGAAATATACCGTTTCACTTTCCGGAATCATGATCGAGTAGTAGAGGAATCCGAGTTCCGAATTATCCTTGCCTAATCAAATTACCCATCTCCGTGGTTCAGTATAAAGGTTCGGACGTATTAGAATTAGTGCGTATACTTCTAGGCATGGAATTTCCACATTGTATAGTCGCCCATAAATTGGACTGTTCATCCGGAATATCGGGATCTTTATATTTGTATAGTCGCCTATATATTGGACTGTTCACCCGGAATATCGGGATTTTCATATTTGTATAGTCGCCCATATATTGGACTGGTCACCCTGCCTGCAGGGATCTTCATAATAAATATTTCATACCTAGGTCCGCGCATGCTAACCCTAACCGTATCATGTTTTGTATATGTCATGTTGTCATAAACTGAAAATTTATTTTTTAAAAGTATTGATCTCGTTTAATATGGCCTTCCACAACCACTCGTTTTATTTTATAAAGTTCGTAAAGTACTTCGTGTCATCTTAAAGAATGCTTAGTAAAAAGAATAACAATGTTTAATTATCTTTTATTACTTCTAAGAAAAACCATGATATTTGGGATATTTATCATTTTGGAAAAATATAATGTTTTACGGAAAAATATCCTTTCGATAAAAGGTCGTGGTGTTTATTTGAAAATCTTTTGCAAGAGATTTTTATTTGAAAATCTAGATGCTCCTAATATTCCAAAAGGACAAGTTGTGAGGTCCTCAAATCGCCTCTTCACCGCCAATTGTGGCCAGGTAAGCACAAGTAAGGAAAGGAGGGATCCGCTCACAAATCACCGTGAGACGGGCCTTTTAAAGTTACCTTTCTCATTTGTCTAACCTAGGCACCACAAAGTCTGGTTTAGATAAACGACCGATGCCTACAACTTTCCTTTTTAAAATTATCTTTTAATAAGATACCAAATATTCCTTTTGAAAAGATATCGTTATTTAAATTTAGTATTTTCTTCTTTAAAAAGGTTGAAGGGGGTTTAACAATATTATTGTAGTTGATGAAAAAGTGTAAGTAAAATATATGTATGTCGTATCTATAATATTTATTTCACATATCTTATCTCTTATGGATATTTTAAACAAATATAATATTTTAATTAAACGAGGTTATTTTGTGGAAGTAACCTATTTCGAGATCATTTTATAGTATGGGTAAGTGTGGGTATGTCAGAGGTGAAATGACAATTCATTGAATATATCAGATTCCAGGTATTATGGGTGTGCAATATACTTTTGTGTACAGAGGAAATTTAAACACCGTTTTAAAATATGGGTTAACATTATTATTATTTAGGTTACAAGGAATAGGCATGCACGAATATTATAACAACATTTTAAATAGGGGTTGATGATTATAAGTTGGAAACAGGTTATAGAAAAGGAAGAAGGTGACAGGAAAAGGGGGGAGAGGCAGATCCTACCTTTTGTTTGAGTCGGATGCCGAAGGGTTGAAAACGTAGGCTCGTACTAAATCCTCATTAGCCCCGCGTCCCGATTTTTTCTCGGCGATTGGGTGGAGCCGTAGCGTCGTCGTCGTCGATACGAAGGCACCGGTATTTTTTTTCAGAATTTTTTGAGTTCTGAGGTGTGAGAAATTTAGGTTTGAAGGTGTCTATTTATAGGGTTTCATTATCAACAAAAAAATCCAAAAACTGTTAAAAAAAACACAAAAATCCGCGCCCTAATCATTTCAGAATCATTGGCCCATGATTGTCGCCGCCGCCAGAGCTTCGTAGCCGTTGGATCTGCATCCAACGGCTCACGAGCCGCCGTCAGAGTCACTGCCGCCTGCCACGTGTCGCGTGGCTGGGGATCACGCGGTTTCGCGTGGTCCCCACCACATGGCGCGTCGGCGGGTTCTAGGCCGTTGGATCTTGCATCCAACGGTCCGGGTAGAAAGGGGTTTAAATATTTTTTTTATATATATAAATAAAATAATATTCTGTTTATTATTTTAAAAATCGAATTTGGTTTAAAAAAATTATTAAAAATACGGGAAAATTATGGAAAAATTTCAGAAAATATATTTTATTGTTATCTTTAGTATAAAAATAATTTTGGGCTAAAACTAAATAATATAACCATTCCTATGGTTTTAGTTAGTTATTAAAGTTATATAATATCTAGTTTATCCTTTAAAATATTTTTAATTACGAATTAATTTCTTTAATTGATAATAAAAATATGTAGATTATTTTAAGGCATTATAAAATTTTATTAAAATATTTTAAGCCTAGAAAAAAAATAAATAGATTTTAGAAATTTCCTTTAATCATATTTAATGCTTTGAAAATTATTAACCTTACTTTAAAAATTATTCTTCTATAAAAGAAACACGTAAATAATTATTTGATAGTAGAAATTTAAATAAAATATATTTTATTAGGTATTAGAAAACATGGTCGTTACACTTTGATTCTTGGCGTCGTGGGGTAAGAGATTACCAGCCAAGGATGGACCGAGCAGGTTTCTGCCCGGCGGCCCCTTGATGAAGGCTTTGATCCTTGGCGTTGTGGGGTAAGAAATTACCAGCCAAGGATGGACCGAGCCTGGTAGCTGCTCGGTGGCCTTTTGACGAGGGCTTCGATCCTTAGCGCGGGAGGGCATGGAGAGGCATGCTAAGGATGGACCGAGCTGGGTAGCTGCTCGGTGGCCTCATGATGAGGGCTTTGATCCTTGGCGTCGTGGGGTAAGAAATTACCAGCCAAGGATGGACCGAGCAGGGCAGCTGCTCAGTTTTGTGCGGTTCTGTCTGACCTATCCTGGTGCGTGAACATCGAGAAGAGTAACCGTCGCGGACGACACGTGTCATGAACGCATGGGGGGAGGCGAAGCGTTTAGAAGAGTTGCGTCGTTCCGACTTTGGATCGCCGAGAAAGACGGGATATCCACCGTGTGGCGGTACAGTAGTAGAAGAAACGAGCGACTGTTGGACTCTCGGGGGCGCTGTGGGGCTATAAAACGGAGGGCGTGTTGATCACTCCTTTCTCCATCCCCAAAACGCAAGAATGGACGAATTCCCTTTCACCATCCCCGAGATCATAAATTTTGAGGACGTATGTCTGTACGAACCAGCTGTGCTCCGAGGAAACGATGCAGGCGGTGATCCGGCGGGTTGAGATCATATCGGCCGCCTACTCCCCCGGCGATCACCCCTTCTCCAGCTGCTGATGTACTCGATCTGGAAGGCATCGCCGGGGCTGCACAACCCCTTGTCCGAACAGCTGAAGGACGAGGCAGTTGGAAAGTTGAGGTCGTTATGTTGTCTCGGCTTGATCTCGAAGAGTCGGCAGGATCGCTCAGTGGCACTCGTCCTCGAGTGTTACCAATTGAGGCATCTCGCCGATGGGTGCCCGCCCGTGGAGCTTCCTGGCCCGTCCGTGGCCACGAGGGTTCGCGAATAGCATCAGAGGCAGAGGTCCGAGGCGGCAAAGGCTCGGCTGGCGGAAATTTCCTCGGAGTATCACGAGGAATGCTTTTTGCACCCCCTTCCCCCGCTGTTGTAATATTATTTTTTTTATGTAATGTAAGGCTGAGAAACCTACAATGCCTTTATGAATAAAATTCCCCCTTTTGCAATGCTCTATCGTGTCCTTCTTATTGTTTAAATAAAAAGAACTTAGAAGAATTTACATTGCTTTGTTGAGGAACCCAAGTAGTGGTCTGCCAAGAATGGACCGAGCAGGGTAGCTGCTCGGTGGATCCGCGAGGTTCGGTCTAACCTTCCTTGGTTCGTGAACATTGGGAGGAGCGACCATCACAGGCGGCACGTGCCAGAAATGCTTGGGAGAGGTGTAACGTTTCGGGGAGCCGTGTTAGTTTTGCCACGTGGCGGCACGGTATTGGAGTAATCTTGGTGGACCCCAGGATTCGCACCCATGCGCGCGCGAATCTGGGTCCTTAAGAATTCTGTTTGAGGTTATAAATAGAGTAGGAGATGGCAACTTCTTCGGCATTGCTTTTTGAGATGACCGGACGCATGTATTCGATCGAAGAGATCATCACCTTCGACGACGTCTCCGTGTATGACCAATCCCTGGTCGAGGATGGGTACCGGGGAGCGGTTCAGCGCCTCGAGGGTCACGTCGGCCGGCTTCTCCCTTGGTGGTCGTCCTTCCCTCAGTTGCTGATGTACGCAATTTGGAGGAGGTCCCCGGGGTTGTATAACCCTTTCTCCGAGGAGTTGCAGGATGAGGCGCTTGACAAGGTGCGCTCGATCTTCCTGCTCGGCCTTATCTCGAAGGCCATGTGTTCTCCGCCGAAAACGGAGACGAGACCGCGTAGGTTCGTCTTGCCTGAGTTTCGAGGGTAGATGCTATTTGGTGTTATCCGTCTACCTCTCCGAAAATGCCAAGTTGATTTATAGCACCGTATATCGAAGGTTTAGACGGATGCGGCCGATGTAGCAGACTTCGTCAGATTCCCCCTCGTTGAGGGGTTTTTGATTGTGGGGACGCTCTTCCCTGCAGGCGTAAGTCCATGTAGTTAATTACGCTACCGCATCGTGGTAACCACTTTCTCCTTCTCCAGATGGCCACGTCGTGTCGTGGGTGTTTGTTTTGTTTTTGGTTGCCCGTGGATTGTATGCGGAGACTAATTTATATTGTCGCCCGTAGGGCATGGATTAGTCCAAATCCGTATTTTCTTAGATTTGGGTTTGGGTAGGGTTTTTAGGATCGTTAATCTCATTTGAGACTAAGATCAACTTAAACGTTTGTTAAGAATACGTTAGTCTAATTTTAGACTAAGATCAACTTAACGTTTGTTAAGGATACGTTAGTCTATTTTTAGACTAAGATCTACTTAACAGGATCATTTAGATCCAACAAAAGAGCATTTGGGCTCTATTGTTTAGTTTAGGGACATTGCGGTCCATAATTAATTTAAGGACATTACGGTCTAAGATTAAGGACATCATAGTCTATGCGCTTAAGGACCCCACAGTCCGAAGTTAAGGACATCATAGTCCATAGGTTTAAGGACCCTACAGTCCAAGGTTAAGGACATCATAGTCTATGGGCTTAAGGACCCCACAGTCCAGTTTAAAGACGTCATAGTCATGAAATATATGGTTGTCGGGATCCATCACCTCTCTGAAAATGTTGAAGGATTACAACGACAAATATCAGAGGAGTAAAGAGATGTGCCCTTGAACCAATTTTGGTTGAGAGATCTGTAGTCCAATTTGAGACTAAGATCAAAAGATTTATGAGCATATGGGCTTAGTTAATCTGAATTGAGGACTTATGGCCAATCTTGGGCTAAGTCCAATCAAGTTAAAATGTTTAACATTTATTTTGGGCTGTTGAGTATTTATTTGGGCTTGGCCCTTTTAACAATACTGAGCATTGATTTGAATTCTGACAATATTTTTGTCTTTTATTGAATGCTGAGCATTCATCATAACTCTGGGTTTATTAAAGAATAATTTATGTTCTATCAGCGCAGCACATGGTGCGCTTGGCGCCAGTCAAAGAGCGCAGTGCGCTTCTGCCGAATAGCGCACACGTGAGGGACACGTGGTACGCTTGGCGCTGAGCGCCAGTCTATGAGCGCATTGCGCTGATTTATGAGCGCAAAGCGCCATTAGTTCAGTAGCGCACACGTGAGGAGCATATGGTGCGCTCGGCGCTGAGTGCCATTCCATGAGCGCAAAGCGCTAGTCGCAGAGCGCTAACTGTTAAGTGGCGCACACGTGAGGAGCACGTGGTGCGCTTGGCGCTGAGCGCCATTCCATGAGCGCAAAGCGCTAGTCCAAGAGCGCAGGGTGCTAATTTATGAGCACAAAGCGCTATCTGATCAACTTTATGATCTGTGAAATAAATTCTTGTATATAAGAGACTTTGTCTCAAGATTCTAAGAACAAAAGTTCTTACTTTGCAGGAGATGTTTTCAATCTTTTATATTGATGAAAGGTTTTGCCTTGGATCTATGATCCTTAAGAGAATTGAATTATTCTCCCCCCCTTTTTATAATGAGATGTTCATGATCTCTTTGTATAAAAGACCTTTACCTTGTTGATCTATGATCTGTGAGAAGAATTATGTTCTTCCCTTTATTTTTATGATAAGATACTTTGATCTCTTTTTGTGAAAGACCTTGGTCTTATATATCTATGATCTTTGAAGAAGTGAATTCTTCTTTTTTTTAATTATGAGATGATTTCATCTCTCTGTTCATTTTTCTTTACCTTGAAGAAACTCTTCTTTTTCTGTGAGCTTGGCTTTTCCTTCTAAGATTTTCTCAAAACTTATGGGGAGTTCCTCTATTTGTTTCTGTCTCTCTGAAACTTGAAGTCTTGAGGCCTTTATATAGGGTGAGCTAATTTGTTCAATCAGTTAAGGAGATATTTTCTCCAATTGATTTGGGGATTCCCCACCATTGGATCTTTGATCCAAGAGCTTTTGATTTACAGAAGGCAATTTTCTTGTTTTTAACAAGATTGGGAAATCTTTTTCATATAGAATTTATTCTGTATTTTTGGTGATTTTTTAATCACCATTGGATCATTGATCCAACGGTGCTCTGATTTACAGAGCACAACCTTTTTGTTTGGAAAGATTTTGATGAATCTTTCCTTAACAGAATTTAATTCTGATTAATTGATGATTTATCATCTTTATTGGATCTCTGATCTGATGGTGAGGAGCTTTTAGTTCCAGCACTAGCGCACCCGTGCTTTGCACGTGGTGCACTGCTTAGAAGGCAGCGCACTTAGCGCTAGCGCACCCGTGCTTTGCACGTGGTGCGTCGTTTAGGGCGCAGCGCACTTGGCGCTAGCGCACACGTGCTTTGCATGTGGTGCGCAGCTTAGGGCGCAACGCACTTGGCGCTGCCTCTGAAGCGTTGCTTCATTTCAAAATTTGAATTTTGAACAGAGGTTTGCTCTGATTGGGGGAAACAAATGCCCCCCACCGTTGCGCTCACGTGGCCCACACGTGAGTGCAGCGGTGGTAGCATTTGCGCCCTTGGATCAACTCAGAAGTTGAAACGGCATCTCAGTGCCTATAAATAGGACGTTTGGCCCTTGAGATGATTTCTATTCATCTTCTTCCTTGTCTTTTCCTGAGAATTATTTCCCTTTTTAGAGCAAAGCTCTTCATTTTAAGAACCTTCAAGAGTCAAAACTCTGCTAAATTTTTGGTAATATTTGAACCTTATCAATAAAGCTCCGCTCTTCCTCAGATCACGGATCTCAAAATGTTTTTAGGGTTTTACCTATTAACAGAGCTTTGCTCTTCATAGATCTTAGATCAAAAAAATGTTATTAGGGTTTTACCCATTAACAGAGCTTTTGCTCTCCTGAATAATGGAGATTTGTTAATCTCTTATAAAGAACTTTTAAGGATTTGTTCATGGATTTTGAAGATCTCAGAATTTTAATTCATTAAAAATTTTGTTTTAATTTTTTCTGATGGTTATTCCATCATTTTTACAGAGCAAGCTCTTGAGAAATTTTTTATTCCTTCATCATTAGAGTTGACAGATGTCACTCTGCCACAGAGTACTGCTCTCAAGGGGAGATTTACACCATAGCCCGAGGGGTTCTCATTAAATGAGAATCAATTGAGGATTTCCTCATTTAATTGTCAGTCTCATCAAATGATGAGGCTATTTTATTAATGATGCAATGTCATCTGGATTATGTGGGTCCCCCTTTGGTCCCTCTTCACTGCATTGCAGTGTGGTACCGATTTAAAGTACCAAGTGTCAGAATTTAAATTATAGCACTGATGGTTGACTTTTGTTCTTTTTCGCGCAGGTGACATGTCTTTCGATAGTTCTTTCCTATTTGTTCGTTCAGAGGGAGGATTCCCTGGAACGCCTGTGGATAGGGAAGTCTTAGCATTGATCAGAGATCATGACCCGGAACATAAGAATCTTCATCTATGGGGAACATGGTACAATCAAATCGTTAAGGGTCGGCAGAGCTTTTCGTGCGCGGTACCTTCAGAGCTCATCATGGCGATCCGCTACGCCGACTCACCCCCGGTGAACTATACTGTGGAAGAAGTCAACTGGACTTCGGGAGGTCTTCTTCAGCCTGCTATGGCTTCGATACTGTAGGGTGTTTTTCGTCACCCCAGTGAGATGGGAATACGCGCGCGCTTGTCAGGCGTACTACAGATTCCCCCGGCCTAGGGTAGGCCGGGGTTTAATGATGGTGGGGATCCGAATCTCCGGCAGCCGCGGACTAAGCTGCCGTTAATTACCCATCGCCTTTGGGGCGAGGGAACCTCCGATTAACGGGTTAAACTGGTCATGCGAACTCAATGTGCAGTATACGTGTGTTCAATTCTGAAAGGGGGGTATGGATATATCGGGAGCCACGCAGAGTTTTTACGGGGGTCCCGCTACCCGGATAGCGGGCTGGGGGTCAAGGGGGCTAGCAGCCCCCTTGCGGGGTGCGGGGCAGCGTCCCGTTAGAAATTTTTTTCTAACAGGGACAGTGTCGTGGAGTACGTGTATGTATAAATTTGTATACATATGTATATGTGTATATATGTACACAAAAGAGGGGGAAAAGACATCCAAGGGATGCGCAGGTGCGCAAGCGCGCGCGCCACGTGTCGGCACGCGGGCGACTTGCGCACTTGCGCAGTCGCGCAAGCGCGCGCGCCACGTGTCGGCACGCGGGCGACTTGCGCACTTGCGCAGTCGCGCAAGCGCGCGCGCCACGTGTCGGCACGCGGGCGACATGCGCACTTGCGTAGTTGCGCAAGCGCGCGCGCCACGTGTCGGCACGCGGGCGACATGCGCACTTGCGCAGTTGCGCAAGCGCGCGCGCCACGTGTAGGCACGCGGGCGACTTGCGCACTTGCGCAGTTGCGCAAGCGCGCGCGCCACGTGTCGGCACGCGGGCGACTTGCGCACACAACAGGCTTTTAGCCTAAAAAGATTTCTCTGAAGAGAAATCAAAGAGGAGTTAGACTCCTGAGTGTTGTTTTTTTTTTTGTTGGGTTAATGGAAGGGTTCTTCTTCTTCCTCCTGTTGCTTGCTGGATCTTGAAGATCAAGAGATGTAAAATCTCAAAATCTCTCCTTTTTAAGATCTGATGGCAGATCCAAGTTCCCCTTTGTGGGTTTTGTGGTGGAAAACTATTTAGTTTTGAAAAAGGAAGAGTAAAACTCTTGATTTAATTCAAGAGAAAGAAGAAGGTTTTGGAACCTTGAAGAAGGAAGAAAGAGCTCAGCTCTAATTTTTTTATGGAGAGAATGAAAAGTTTTTTTTTTATTCATCATCATGTTGCCTTTTATAGGCCTACATATTTACATATAGCCCCTTGGGCTCTACAGAATGGCATTTTGCCCCTCCCATGGCTTATGTGCCATTTCTTTTTTGCACATAAGCCATGGGCTTACAAAATATTGGCTTTATGCCCATTTTGCATACATTCATGCACAAAAATTACATAAAAATTATTTGTTACATGATTTTTGTTGTTGGCATGGCGGAAGGCTGGCCGCGGGCTCGACTTGGGCATGGGCCCGCTTGACCTGGGCTTGGGCCCACCTGGCTTGGGGTTGACCTTGACTTTGACTCGGTCAACGGGGGTGTAAATTTTTACCCCAACAAAGTGCCCACCATCAATAAATGCACACCACATATGTGGGTCGTGTGCATGAAATTGATGGATCTTCTTTCACGTGGAGGCGACTTGATTTGGTTCCCGCTTTTTGGGAAGCTGGCACTGCCCTTTTTACGACATGGACGGTCGTTGCTTGACATGTCTCCGGGACGGAGTGTCCATGATGGGCGTTTTCCCTGGCCCGGAGTTATCTGGTTCCCGCTTTGTAGGAATCCTGCGCTGCCCTTTTTGCGACTTGGACGGTCGATACTGCCCTTTTAGCGACGTGGACGGTCGGTTCTGCCCTTTTTGCGACTTGGACGGTCGATGCTGCCCTTTTAGCGACGTGGACGGTCGGTACTGCCCTTTTAGCGACGTGGACGGTCGGTGCTGCCCTTTTAGCGACGTGGACGGTCGGTGCTGCCATTTTAACGACGTGGACGGTCGGTGCTGCCATTTTAGCGACTTGGACGGTCGTTGCTGCCATTTTAGCGACTTGGACGGTCGTTGCTGCCCCTTTAGCGACGTGGACGGTCGGTGCTGCCCTTTTAGCGACGTGGACGGTCGGTTCTGCCCTTTTAGCGACGTGGACGGTCGGCGCTGCCCTTTTACCGACGTGGACGGTCGGTGCTGCCCTTTTTGCGACGTGGACGGTCGATGCTGCCCTTTTTGCGACTTGGACGGTCGGTGCTGCCCTTTTAGCGACTTGGACGGTCGGTGCTTGATTTGACTTGCTCTGCTTCTTGCAGTGTCAGGGGTAGACCTGACTTGTTGATTTTGATTTGGGTTGACATCAGCATCGCTATACTGGAATATGGTACCAGGAGCGAATCATCATCTGTCATGGAGAGGATTTTGGGATTGGTATTTTTGTCGGCATCTGCATTGCTGCACTGGAATAATGCCAGGAGCAACTCATCATTTGCCCCGGGAGGATTTGGATTTGGTTTGTTTGGCATCTGCATTGCTGCACTGGAATAATGCCAGGAGCAACTCATCATGTGCCCCGGGAGGATTTGGGAATTGGTGGCTTACGAGACAGGTTTAGATCCCTGTCACCTAAGGCTTTTCAATTTTATGGGCCGTGAGGGTCCCATAAAAGCATTTTCTCCCTACGAGTCGAAAGGATCTCGTAGGTGTATTTTCTCCTTAGGAGTCGTGGGGACTCCTAAGTGTATTGCTCCTTTGTGAGTCGTAAAGATCTCACGCGGGAATTTTCTCCTCACAAAGTCGAGAGGACTTTGCGAGTGCATTTAATTTCTTCTCTTTTTTTTTACGAGTTTGCGCCCTTTCGGGTTTTCACAAACTCGCCGGCAGTCCTGCTGTTTTTACTCACGGAGCCCTTTCGGGTTTTCATCCGTGCCCATTTTGCTTGTGGACATACCGTTCTTCTTTTTTTGTTTTCCCTTTTTTTTTTCTTTTTTTTTTTCTTTTTCTTTTGGAATCTTCCCTGCCGGTGGGACTTTGAATGTGGTCTCACCGGTAGGACTTGGGAGAGATTGGGATCGTTTTACGCCCGTGGATTGTATACGGTTTTGCAGGATGTATGATCCAGACCGTAGGGCCGTAAAAATTTTGGGACTTTGTTGGCGTCTGCATCGCTGCACTGGAATATGGTACCAGGAGCGACTCATCATTCGCCGTTGGGGTATGGGAGTTGGAATTTGGTTGGCGTCTGCATCGCTGTACTGGAATGTAGTACCAGCAGCGACTCATCATTCGCCGTTTGGGGATTGGGAAGCGATGGCTTAGGAGACAGGTTTGGATCCCTATCACCTAAGACTTTTCAATTTTATGGGCCGTGAGGGTCCCATAAAAGCATTTTCTCCCTACGAGTCGTAAGGATCCCGCAGGTGTATTTTCTCCTTAAGAGTCGTGAGGACTCCTAAGTGTGTTTTTCCTTGGTGAGTCGTAAGGATCTCACGAAGGTTTGTTCTCCTCATGCATCGTGAGGACACATGAGTGGGTCTTTCCAATGAAGCATAATTCCAAAGGCGGAGACCAGCCGCGTAACTGGTGGTTGCGGTGGGGCATGAGTATACTGAGAATTATTTGAGCCCGTGGATTGTATACGGTAGTCAATTTGGGGACTGGCCGTAGGGCTGAAAGAATTTTGGGAAATTGGATTTTGGTTGGCGTCTGCTTCGCTGCACTGAAATATGGTGCCAGGAGCGACTCATCATTCGCCCCTTTTTTTTTTTATATATTTTTTTTTTACCGCGATTGCTCTATCATTTCAGCTTTTTTTTTTATCGCGAAGGTCGCGATTGCCCTACCATTTCGGCTTTTATTCGCGGTTGCCCCATCATTTCGGCTTTATTTTCATTTTTATTTTTACTCGCTGATTTTTATTGCGAGTTGCCCCATCATTTCGGCTTTTCTTTATTTTTCTTTTATTTACACATTTTTTTTATTTACATTTTTTTTTTTACATTCCCAGTTTAACGACTTAGAGGTCGACTGTTTCCAGTTTAATGACGTGGTGGTCGATTGTTCCCAGTTTAATGACGTGGTGGTCGATTGTTCCCAGTTTAATGACGTGGTGGTCGACTGTTTTCAGAGAAAGGCATATGTCTGAGAGAATCCGTTTCACGAAGAACTTCAGTCTCCGTTTGTATGAAATTGGCGGTCGCGTCTTGACTGTTTACTAACACGCCTTTGGACAGTTCTATCTCTCCTGCCTTATATTGCTTTTCGACCCAATCTTTGAAGACGAAGCAGTCCTCAATGGCATGGCCTATCACTCTGTGATAGGGGCAGTATTTGGGGTCGTCGGTCCTATTCGCTTCCTGCGGTCTTTTTGACTCTGGCAGTTGTAGACCGTTCTTCAGGGCGTCTTTGAATATTTTACGGATTTTGTCCCTTCTGAAGGAATAGACCTTATCCAGCTTCTCTTTCAGTGGAGATTCTCCTCCCTCTCCGAACACTGGCTTCCGAGGCTGGTTAGCGCTAGGCCCGCTCACCCCTTGCTTATTTCGGTTAGCCGAAGTGTTGAAAGATTCAGAATCATCGGAATTTCCGCCTTTGCGATTATCGTCCTTTCGGTTTTTCCAGGACCTATTGTTATTTTGGGAATCCGAGGAGGACTCCTGCTTTGAGCGCTCCAGCATTTGAACTTTCCTGGTCAGCTCTTGGAATGTTTTGAGACCCGCGGTGCATAGAAACGGGGTCATCCAATTGTTGAGATTTCCGACGAGGAGACTGACAGATTGGTCCTGCTCTATCAGCGGTTCACATTTGACAGAGAGATTGCGCCATCGGGTTATAAAATCCGTGCAGCTTTCGTTGTTCTTGGGCTTGGTCCTTACGAGCTCGGCAATGGTGATATTATCGCTGACGCTCATGAATCTTTGTCGAAACAAAGACTCCATTTGGACGAAAGTAGTAACGGAGCCATCCGGTAGGCTCGCGTACCAGTCGAAAGCAACATCGGTCAAGCTATTAACGAACTGGCGGAGGAGAAGCGCATCATTGCCCCCAGTATTCCCGCAAGAGGCTTTGAAGTGGGCGATGTGCTGATTCGCATTTCCCGTCCCATCGAATCTTCCGAATTTGGGGATGACATAGCCGCTAGGAAATTCTACCAGATCATACTGAGCAGGATATGGTCTCCCACTACTGCTGATATCTTTTTGCGCTTCGGCTTCGGCTACCAAGGTTTTGACTTTGTTGGCAACCAAATCCATGATTTGATCTTGAGTTAGCGGGCTACTGTCATCGGTAGCCAAGAGATTTGCTGAGATAGGATGCGACTGATTTTCATGCGGTCCGCCCGCTTTTGGATTTGAGGGAACGGGCGTCGGCTGTCTCGGGACACCATTTTCTGGTCCATGAGCTGAGCCCTGTGCTTGATTGGGCGGCTGAGAGGCAAGTTGGGCCGTAAGCCGTAAGACGACATTTGTCAAGTCGTCGATCTTTGAGTAGAGCTTGGCCATCTCCTTATCTTTGCTTCTGAGCTGTTTTCGGAGCTCTTGGAGAAGTTGCTGCTCTGCGGTCTTAGGACGGAAAGTTGGCTCATCTTCGCTTTCCGAGCCTGACTCCTCATGAATTGAGGGCTCTCTCTGCCTATCAGCCTCATCGAGAGGGTTTTCATCATCCAGCGGAGGCGGCTGTTCTTGGGAAGTGGCAACCACATTCAAGCCAGATTGGATTTGAGATGTGGTGGCCCCGTCCTTGCTCTTGCTGCGCGTGCCCACCACGTAGACAGTGTGGATAACACATTCAGCCATCCCCTCATCTTTGGCGGGGTAACCCTGTTCTTCGAACCTCATGAGGTTTAGCCTGGCAGTAGCCCTAGCCCTTTTGTTGGCTCTATATCTGAGCCTTTTCTCCCTCAGCTTCTTGATTTTGAAGGCTTGGCGGGAAGCCATTGTGAGTTGATCAGAGGGGAGCTTAGAAAAAACACCCAATCGAGCAGTGGTCAAGAGCACCGCTGGAGCATGCTCGGGACGCATTGTAGCATTGTTGGTGTTGGTGGCCTTGCCCCCAGCTGGGGCCATGGAGAGTCGTTCGGAAACGGACTTGCGCTTGGGCTGAGGTGCTCTCGCGACCACCACATTTGGCCTTTTGCCTTTCGAGACCGGTTTGTCTGCCACCGGGGCTTGAGGAGCTGGGATGGCGCCAATCGGCATGAACACAATAGAGCCGAATGGTAGCAGCGGCTCCTCCCATTGTCGCCCGAGACTGGCCGGAAGGACCGTCCTGGAGTCTATCTTCATCGTGTAGGAGACGGGAGCTGAGTTCATCATCGAAGACATCGTCGGAAGGTGATTGCTTGGAAATCTGCATGAAAAAACATTATTTTTAGTATAAATACAGGTATGTATATTGATTGAGTTCGCATGAACGCTTAACCCGAAATATGGGAGGAGAGATTGGTCCCACCGGGCGTGCCAGAATCTGTAGGGTGTTTTTCGTCACCCCAGTGAGATGGGAATACGCGCGCGCTTGTCAGGCGTACTACAGATTCCCCCGGCCTAGGGTAGGCCGGGGTTTAATGATGGTGGGGATCCGAATCTCCGGCAGCCGCGGACTAAGCTGCCGTTAATTACCCATCGCCTTTGGGGCGAGGGAACCTCCGATTAACGGGTTAAACTGGTCATGCGAACTCAATGTGCAGTATACGTGTGTTCAATTCTGAAAGGGGGGTATGGATATATCGGGAGCCACGCAGAGTTTTTACGGGGGTCCCGCTACCCGGATAGCGGGCTGGGGGTCAAGGGGGCTAGCAGCCCCCTTGCGGGGTGCGGGGCAGCGTCCCGTTAGAAATTTTTTTCTAACAGGGACAGTGTCGTGGAGTACGTGTATGTATAAATTTGTATACATATGTATATGTGTATATATGTACACAAAAGAGGGGGAAAAGACATCCAAGGGATGCGCAGGTGCGCAAGCGCGCGCGCCACGTGTCGGCACGCGGGCGACTTGCGCACTTGCGCAGTCGCGCAAGCGCGCGCGCCACGTGTCGGCACGCGGGCGACTTGCGCACTTGCGCAGTCGCGCAAGCGCGCGCGCCACGTGTCGGCACGCGGGCGACTTGCGCACTTGCGCAGTCGCGCAAGCGCGCGCGCCACGTGTCGGCACGCGGGCGACTTGCGCACACAACAGGCTTTTAGCCTAAAAAGATTTCTCTGAAGAGAAATCAAAGAGGAGTTAGACTCCTGAGTGTTGTTTTTTTTTTTTGTTGGGTTAATGGAAGGGTTCTTCTTCTTCCTCCTGTTGCTTGCTGGATCTTGAAGATCAAGAGATGTAAAATCTCAAAATCTCTCCTTTTTAAGATCTGATGGCAGATCCAAGTTCCCCTTTGTGGGTTTTGTGGTGGAAAACTATTTAGTTTTGAAAAAGGAAGAGCAAAACTCTTGATTTAATTCAAGAGAAAGAAGAAGGTTTTGGAACCTTGAAGAAGGAAGAAAGAGCTCAGCTCTAATTTTTTTATGGAGAGAATGAAAAGTTTTTTTTTTATTCATCATCATGTTGCCTTTTATAGGCCTACATATTTACATATAGCCCCTTGGGCTCTACAGAATGGCATTTTGCCCCTCCCATGGCTTATGTGCCATTTCTTTTTTGCACATAAGCCATGGGCTTACAAAATATTGGCTTTATGCCCATTTTGCATACATTCATGCACAAAAATTACATAAAAATTATTTGTTACATGATTTTTGTTGTTGGCATGGCGGAAGGCTGGCCGCGGGCTCGACTTGGGCATGGGCCCGCTTGACCTGGGCTTGGGCCCACCTGGCTTGGGGTTGACCTTGACTTTGACTCGGTCAACGGGGGTGTAAATTTTTACCCCAACAGATACCCATTCAGCCTCCAATGGCTTTGGATACCCTGGGGCGACGTATTTGTCAAGGCGAGTCGCGTCCGTGGGGACAACCATATATGATTGGTCTAACTCCTCGTCATCTAGCTGGGTATCTGCAATGGGCCCGCTATATTCTGTCAGCGAAGAAGTCGCAGCTGCTGAGGCTTGGGTTGTATCCTACAATTTATGCTTCTCTTTTTCAATATTCTACGCTTCCTGCCTGGTGGGTTAAGGCCTTTCTGGAGCAGTGGAATATTCCGACTCACACCTTCCTTCTGCTGGATCGAGAAGTATCAATCTATTCAGAGGAGTTTGCAGAAGTTTCTGGCTTACCTTGTTATAGGGGAGCATTATGAGGAACTGCTTCCTACGGATGAATACGTTTTTAGTGCCAAGTCAGTGATGACAGGCCTTACCCCGGAGAACGCCATTCAACACCAATTCCCTAATTTGATTAAAGTGCTGAATATTTATGAGGGCATTTTCTTTGAATCTGGGAGCCGTGGAGTTAATTTCACGGATTTCATCGCTCGTTTTCTCCACCCGGAAGTCCTTTCGAAGGAGGCCGTTAAATTCGCCAAACTTGACGATCCTTTCGGCTTAGGTTTGGGCAACCTGCCAACAGCGAAGGCAGATCAGAAGAGTTTCTTCCTTCCCAACACCCCGGTCATCTCTTTTGCAGAGGTTGCAGTTCCTAGGATCGACGAGGAAACGTTCTTTTTGGGATTTCTCGGGTTATGGCTGAGTTGGTTTGCGCTTCCGATGCACCTTCGCTGTATGAGGCCGTCTATCTTCTACCCAGCTCACCGAATGGTTATTGGGGTGAAAGTGGCTGTCGGGGTCGCTGGGTTAGCTCATTTGTATTACGGCCTCAGCCAAGCGACGGATACTACTGAACCAGGAGTGCAGCATGTGAACTTCTCGATGCATTACTTTATGTCATGGCTCGAGCTACATGTACTTGGTGTTTGCGGTATCCATAAAAGGCCTTCCTTCTACGACAGGTGTGGCTTCCCCCGGATCATGCGGCTAGTTGACGCATCCATTGTAAATCTGACACCGTGGGAAGCTAGGGGTTTGCTCCTTCATCCGCGCACGGTTGGAGATGGCATGACCTATACTGACAAGGTTCTAACCATCGACAAAGAGTCCGCAACAACAGTGCAGCCATTGCAGGACATCTTTAAAGACGGGGCCTCTGTCTTGAAAGCTCGTGAAATTCTCCATCTATACTCCATCAGGCCGGGCTTTCTCGTGTTTAGGCAGAATGATGCGACGTTTTTCATGAGGTACAATCCGCATCGTTTTGCCCAGCAGTTAAGCTACAATTAAGGCGTCCCGCTTGAGGCCTTCCTGTCAGAACCACCTGCGACTAAAGAGGGTATTCGGAACGCAATGCACCATTTTATGCGATTGAATACCGGCTCCAATTTCTTTATTAGTGAGCTGGGTTGCGTTCCAAAAGCTCTGAATGTATATGTGGAGTGGTACCAGCATTCGATGGGCGACGTTATCAGAGAAAAGAAGCGATTATTGCTCGATCGTAAAGGCACCACCCCGGCGGGTAATCCAGACGTTCCTCTGAAGCGACGGACCATCATTCATCCTCCCTTGAGAGAAGCTGCTGCGAATGTGATACCGCGTGATAGGCCTGAGCTACCGATACCCCGTGCTTCTGTGAAAGAGGTGACTGTAGCGTCTCTCGAGTCTGGCGTGGGTTCAGATATCGAGACTCGTCGTCCCAAGATGCCTACCAAGCGTAAGCTTGTGCTAGCGGCGATCGGTACTCGTTCGCAGAAGAAGAAGAAGAAGTCAATTCTTTCTGCAGACGTTGCACTCGGCCAGGAGCCTCATGCTCCTTATAGCGAGGGCCTGAGCGAATATGGGACCGACGAGGGTCTATTTATGGCGCCGGATGATACCGACCTCGAAGCTGCTATTGCGGCTTCCGAGCGATCAGCAAGCCACAAAGCGGGCCTTGTCATCCTTGCACAGTCAAGTAAACCTCAGCCGTATCTTTTGTCATTGCATTACATTTTTATTATCATGTTTTGATTGACACTTCTCTTTCAACAGGCGTTTCCACTGAAGAGGCTCTCGCGGCTTCCCTCAAGACTTTTGAGGAGGAAGAGAGGCGTTGGTTTATTTCGGCTCATTGTGCCTTCATTCCCCTTTCTTATGGGTAATCTGACCCCTTTTTCATCTTATCGCAGGGACTATCTCGACTCAGGTCATCCCCGATACAGTGCCAATCCCGCAGGGTGATGCGGAGATGCTTCTAGGGCCAGCTATCGAAGCCCCGGCCTCCTCAGCATTGCCAAAAGAGGATTTACTTAAGCAACCGATGACGGACGCTATAACGGCTCCAGAGGTAGCTCCTGGCGCGGACGATGACGTCTCCTTGACGGAGGTCCTAAGAAGATCAGCTCTCACGGCCCAGGCGGAAAGGAAGCGCAGGAGGCGTACAGCAAGAGAACGTAACGCCGCCTTGGCCGCGGGTGCAAGCTCAAGCGCTGCTACCCCTGCCCTTGCTCCTTCAGAGGGTGCTTTGGCCGCCCTGTCTACCGCTCACAGACAGGCGGCACGTGCGGCTCGGGAAGCAAATAAAAAGCCGACCCAAGGCAGCGTAATACTGAGCCTTTTTGTCAAAGTTTTAATCTTTAGATTCTCATATATCTTATCCTGCAGGGCCAAGTCCTGGTGAGGAGGTGGCGGGTGAGATGACTGCGACTATAGAGCCCAAAGCGGCTACTCTTTTCCAGGAGTCTAGGACTGCTCCAATTGTCGCTCTTTTCGCCTGCGGTTCCCTGCCATCTCCTGGCGTCGCGAGTGTCACGACAGCTCTCGTGGAATCGGGGGATGAAGCTACGGGAGGCGAAACCATCCCCGCAAATGAGATTGAAGAAGTCGTGATGTTTGGCGATGCTCCTGTCGCGGTTCTGGTTGATGACCTGTCTGGTAGGTCTCGGTTCGCTGCATTTCTTTTCGTTTCATAATCCTTTCTGATGACATTCTTTTCCTTTCGAATGCAGGTGTGGCAAGCGCTGAGGTTGCGATACCTGAAGAAGCACCACCAGTTGCTGCTTTGACGGTCGTTGCCCCTCCGTCCTCTCTTATGCCTTCTCAAATGCTGGAAGGTATGGGTTTGTGATAAATTTAAATCGGCGACAGCATCTTTCGTGTACTGACCATGTATCATCGTGATCTCGCAAGAGTTCTTTTTGATTACTTGTATCAGGTGCTGAACCCGCAATTCTCTTTCCAGTCGGAGATTAGTCTGCCCGCTGGTGTTGGTGAGTATCTTTTATAACCGACGTCCTTTCTTTTCATTGACGGGCAGTCATGTGATTGCTAATTCCTCTTTGCATCACTTGTAGCCTTACAAATTGAAGGAGGGGACGAGGGTATCGCCGCGCCACCAGTACTTCCAGCTCTACCACCTGTTGCAGCCGGTATAGTAGATTCTATTGTTCGTGCATTTTTTTATTTCTTGAGCCGTCATCTGATTATGATTTGTTTTGCAGCGGTGACACCGACTCCAGCTCTATTTGAGCCTCGAATCATAATGCCAACAGGGCCCTTTTCCAGACGTCCATCTTCAAAAGGCGCTGTGACCAGTCTGGGTATGTTGTGCGATTACATCGAGGAGCTTGACGCAGAGGCCCCTACATTCGCTGCAGATTTTGCTGCCGAGGTTAATCCAATGTTGGTGACGCTTGTGAACTTCCATAACGAAGGCGTCGTTGAGTCTTGGATTAACCACTGCAGAAAGATTGAGGCCTGCCTGCACGAGCTTGAGCTTAGACGTCCTGCTCCTGAGATTCTGGCTGTGAACTCCCAACAAGCTGCATGGGTCGAGCAGAGTGTATCCTTCCTCCGCCATTTTGAACAAGAAGCGACCTTGAGGCGGAAGGAGCGCGAGGAGGCTTCGGATGAATCTGCTCGGCTGCGTGCCCAAGTTAAAACAAATGCCGCGCTACTGAGAGATGCTTTTGACACCTTGCAGCAATGTATCTCGGACGGGCTTGCATTGAGGCAGAAGTTTGACTCTATTGAGTGGGTTACGCAGAGTCGCGAAGCTGCCCAACGGGAAATCGATGAAAAGATTTCATCATGCTTGCAGCAAAGGGCTCGAATTGAAGCGGAGCTGACCGTGGCGGCTGATCACGAGAAGGCGCTGAAAGGAGTGCGAGAGCAGCTTGCAGACTTATTGAAAACGCTTCCTTCTCAGTAGCTGTTTTGCTTGTAATCTTTGAATAACATGTATCTATTTTTTTATTCTTTCATACGATTCAACTTGTACTCCATTGAATTCATGAATAAAAGATGCATATTTTTTTGTTCTATTACTGCTTTCTTCTCTCCGCTGTGTCATTGCCATGTAATTTCAGCAAACGTGGCCTGTAGATAGTAAATGATGGTCCATCTTAGACTCTTTGCAGAGTAACGATGGCTTAGGAAACAGGTTCAGGTCTGCTGCCTAAGACTTTTCAATTTTATGAGCCGTGAGGGTCGCATAAAGGCTTTTCTCCCTACGAGTCGAGAGGATCTCGTAGGTGTATTTTCTCCTTAGGAATCGTGAGGATTCCCAAGTGTGCTTTCTCTTGAGAGTCGTAAGGATCTCACAAGAGAATTTTCCCTCTTACAAGTCGAGAGGACTTGTAAGTGGTTGTTTCTCTCCTTGTCGGGATTCAACTTCGAAGAGTGTGGCCCGTGAATAGTATGCAAAAATCCATTTTGGACCGACTTGCAGGGCCCCGGTGCTTAGGAAACAGTTTTTTAATCCCTACTGCCTAAGGCTTTTCCTTACGAGCCGAGACGAGTCGAGAAATTCTCGCAAGAATGTCCTAACGTCATAGTTAACCTCTGCTCTTTACGACAGAGGTCCGTTAGGGTCTGTGGTACAAGGGTTTTGCCCGTCGTACCGCCGCGTTGGCTGATGTATTCCTCGATAAGCAATCTTGTTGTTCGAGTAGCCTTGCGACTGTCGTGTCTCTGATCCCTTTGGGGCTGGACAAGACGTCTTCAAGCAATCTTCCTAGGCAGTTTGACCGTCGGAAGAGCAAGCGTTAGGAATTTTGCCATACCGCTTTTTACTTGAGGTTAGGCTCATTTTGGGGAGCCCCGATGAGTCATAACCACTCCGTGCTGGTGTGGGATGATCTTCGATAGTCTTTCAGGTTTTATATGAGTTGTCGTCAAGACCCTGAAGCTAGGAATTTGGCCTTTGCTTCGTTTGCTGGCATTGCGTCTGCTGCATCGAGACGAATGTCGCGGTTGTCTCTAGGTTGCGAGTGAACCGTCAAGGTTTGGAACTAGGGATTTTGCCGTGGCTCCATTGTTTGATTGTCGCGTCTGAATCCTACTAGAGGAAGAACGCTGTAGTGGTATCTCGTCTGCTGTATCGAGACGAACGTCGAGGTGGTGATCACTCCGCGCTGATATGGGATGATCTCTAATAGTCTTTCAGGTTTTATATGAGTTGCCGTCAAGACCCTGAAACTAGGAATTTGGCATTTGCCTCGTTTGCTGGCATTACGTCTGCTGTATCGAGACGAATGCCGCGGTTGTCTCTAGGTTGTTGGTGAACCGTCGAGATTTGGAACTAGGGACTTTGCCGTGACTCCGATTTGCTGATGTTGTATCTGTTGTAATGAGACGAATGTTGAGATGATCTCCACGCTGTCTGTGAACCGTCGAGATTTGGCTTCTTTTTCTGATGGAGCCTAGTGGGAAGGTATGGTTCCCTCTTTGTTTGTGCCCCTGGATTGTATACAGGGATCGATGTGATCTCATCTGTAGGGCAAAAAGTTTAATTTTATATATTTTTCTTTCCGCGATACTCTATCATTTCAGCTTTTACATCACGAAAGTCGCGATTGCCTAATCATTTCGGCTATTTTTCGTGGTGCCCAATCATTTCGGCTATTTGTTTTATTTACTCGCTGCTTTTTATTGTGAGTTGCCCAATTATTTCGGCTGTTTTCGTATGCATACATTTTTACTTGCTGATTTCTTTACAAGTTGCCCCATCATTTCGGCTATTTCATATGCATTTTGGCTCGCTGATTTTTATCGCGAGTATGGGATTTAGGATCTGATACCGATTTAGGCATCAGCATCGCTACAACTGGGATATTGCCAGGAGCGAATCATCATTTGCCTCTGTCGATATCGAACAAAGATGGCTTAGCAAACAGGGTTAAGATCCTGTCGACTAAGGCTTTTGACTTCATGAGCCGTAAGGGTCTCATAAAGGTATGTCTCCCTACGAGTCGTGAGGATCTCGTAGGTGTGTTTTCTCCTTAGGAATCGTGAGGATTCCTAAGTGTATGGTCTCTTATAAGTCATAAGGATCTTACAAAAGTGCTTTCTCCTTATAAGTCGAGAGAACTTACAAGTGTCTTTTGCCATATGAGCATATCTCCAGTCTCTGGTGGGACTTTGTTGGGGAAATATTTATTCACGCCCATGGATTGTATACAAGGGTCAATATTGAGACGCTTGTAGGACGGCATTGGAGATTGTGATGGCTTAAGAACAGGTTCAGATCCCTGTAGCTTAAGGCTTTTGAATCCTATGGGCCGTGAGGGTCTCAAAGGGGAATTCTCCTTACGAGTCGTGAAGATCTCGTAAGTGTGTTTTCTCCTTAGTCATCGTGGGGATCCCTAAGTGTGTTGCTCCCTTGTGAGTCGTAAGGATCTTATGCAGGTATTTTCTCCTCACAAAATCGAGAGGACCTTGCAAGTGTCTTTTAACGAGATTGCGTCCTTTCGGGTTTTCACAAAACTCGCCGGTAGGCCTGCTGTTTTTACTCACGGAGCCCTTTCGGATTTTCATCCGTGCCCATTTTGCTTATGGACATCCCGGTTTTTTTTGTTTTTTTTTGTCAGCCTTGGGATGCTGCGGTCCGTAGTAGTTTATCGACGTTTCTGTCAACAGCCAGTTTTAGGACATAGTGGTTCATCGTTAGTTTAAGGACGTTTCGGTCCATTGTTAGTTTAAGGACATTTCGGTCCGTGGTTAGTTTAAAGACGTTTCGGTCAATCGTTGCCTTATTTGAGGCAAATTTCTAGTTTACGGACTTTTCGGTCCAGGGACTTTCTCTATGAATGAGCACGATGCCCCCGGCATGTCCATATTTTTCGGATCATGTGGTTGTGGCGGGTTCACCTTCCATTTTTCAGACAGCGCGAATTTGCCCTGTTGGTATTGGTCCTCAATCCAACCTTTGAAGACGAAGCAATTTTCGATTGGATGGCTTACTGCTTGGTGGTAAGGGCGGTAATTAGGATTGTTGATATCGCCTGGCTGCAACGGACGTTTTGGATCCGGCAGACTGATGAGTTTGTTGCGTACTGCCAGCTCGAACAGTCTCCTCGTTTTATCCCGGGGAAACGAGTAAGGACGTCCCAGTCTCTCCTCGAGAGATGGGCGTGGGCGCGTGTTGTTTTGGCTAACAACCGGTTTTAAGTTGCTCGGCTGTTGTTGAGTATTGGCGACGAAGGTCGTTTTCCCTTTCCCTTTTTCGTTCCGAGATTCCAGCTTCGAAGGAGAAGGCCTGTGGCCCATCTGGTCCATTTGGGCCAGCTTGTCAATCAGGGCCTGGAAAGTGGTCGGCTTGAAAAACATCATAAATTAGGAAATAGTCGCTTGAGGGTCAAGAGTACCCACGAACATGCCTACCGCCGGCGCCTCTTCGATGCGCTGCTCGCACTTCAACCACAAATTCCGCCATCGTATCGCATACTGCACCCATGTCTCTCCAGGCTTTACCCTGGCATTGATCAGTGCTGTGATTGGGGTACGTTCACTAGCGCTTGCGAACCTCTGCGTGAACAGTAACTCCATTTCTGCAAATGTTTTAACGGAGTCGTTCGGGAGCTCGGAGTACCATTCAAACGCTGTCTCCGATAAACTGCCAACAAACTGGCGAAGCAATAGTTTTTCATCCCCTCCAGTGTTGCCGCAAAGATCCCTGAACTGAGCGACATGTTGATAGGGATTGCTTGTCCCCTTGTATACGTGAAACTTAGAAATCGTGTATCCTGGCGGATACTTGATCTGATCGTACCATCCTGGATATGGTCGACCAGTTTTGACGACTTGGCCAGTTGCTTCATTTGCTTGATGAGCCCGTATTTGCTGAGCTATATAATCATCGAGCGTGGATTTAGAGATGGTCCCCTCCTTGGCTGTTGACAGAGCCGGCAGAGGATTTGATGTCTTTCCTCTATCTTCTTCAATTATTACTGGAGGATCTTCGGCTGGAGGTTCCGGCTGGATCATCATGCCCACCATATCTTGGAATAGGAACGCCATTCGTTTTATGTTGGCAGCTTGTTTCGTTGCCTCTTTGTCCTTCTTTTCGAGAATTCTGCGAAGGAACTCAGCATCAGTTTCTTGTTCTTGGCGTTGCTCTGATGACGTTTCCGGGCTTTCTTTTGGCCCTGTGAGTACAGCCATCTACGTCAACATTTCTTGGAGCTTCTGTCGTTGGTCTTGGGCCTTTGTTACAGATCGCGTAAGCGGTCGATGACCTGTGGAGATACGGCTATGCTCTTTTCCGGATTCCATATAGACGGTATGCACCACCATGCCCCCAGACTTAGGGCATTTAGGCTTAGTGCCCTTGACATTTGTCACAGACATGGGAATTTTCTCCGGCCTTCTCCTTTTATGGGCGGTTGAATTTGAGGGGGCCGTTGCAGTGGGCACCCAAGTAGTTGTCGCCTTCTGTGGCTTGACAGGGTGGTTCTTTTCTTGCCGAACCTTCACCTTTTTCTGTCGGCGGGGATAGTCTTGATCAATCATCGAGTCTTGGATTTGACGCCAGACCTTGTAAATTTTAGAGGACAGCCGTTGAGGGGGCTGTCCCATCTTCGCCTTTGGGGCATTCTCCATAGGTGGAGGAGATTTCTTCAGCACGGCAGTTGGCGAATTCCGGTGCACCTTGTTAAGTAGTTCAAAGTTGTTCCCAGTTGGAACAGCAGCGCCGACTTCCACCATTAGAGCTGGCGGAGTCAGTCCAGAAGGGGAATTTCCCCTAGCTTTCCTCACTCGGCGCCAGTGGCGACGTCGAGCATGTCGAGCCGACGGTACTGTCTCAGCTATAGGGGTGGCTTGATCATGCCTCCTATTCTGGTCAGGTGCTGTTATTGGCGCCAATCTATTGAAAACGGACGTCTGCTGAGCGGGGATAGCCAACCTGTCGAAGGCAGACTTTCGAACAGGAGCAATCTTGGTGACTTTGTTTGGAGCGATAGCCGAAACAGTCAGTCTTGCAAAGACCGACTCCTTAATAGGAGAAGCCGCCTTAGGGACTTCAAAAGTAGGAATGGCTATCCGTTTTGGGATAACCTCTTCAGGAATTGTGGGCTTCTTCACGGGCCCATTGGAGCTTCGGCCCAATCTGTTAAAGACTGAGGCGCTGGAGTTGGGCGACCCGTTGAGAGGGGCCTCAGTAGTTGCAAGCCGATCAAAGACCGACTTCTTGGAAGCTTCTTGCGATGGTACAGGAGTGCTGAAGCTCGTTGGCGGGAGCATGGTCCCAAAGAACAATCCAGTGATGGCCTGAGTCACTTATTCCACCGGCATAGCGAAGATGGAGGCCGCTTGGGGCCCGTAAGTCACTCCTCCGGACGGAACGGAGCGAGAGTTGCAGTTGCAGCGAGTGCAGTTTGAAGCCATTGATCTTCTGTTTTCTGCACAGAGCAAGACACCAAATCTTAGTACCTCGAATCCAGGGGCAACCATATCAAACCGCAATTCGTTCGCGAACATGACACACTAAGTGTGGAGTGGAAAGAGGAAAAGGTCCCACCGGGCGTGGCAGAATCTGTTCTCAGCCGAAAACGGAGACGAGACCGCGTAGGTTCGTCTTGCCTGAATTTCGAGGGCAGATGTTATTTGGTGCTATCTGTCTACCTCTTCGAAAATGCCAAGTTGATTTATGGCACCGTATATCGAAGGTTTAGACGGATGCGGCCGATATAGCAGACTTCGTTAGATTCCCCTCATTGAGGGGTTTTTGATTGTGGGGACGCATTTCCCTGCAGGCGTAAGCCCCTGCAGTTAATTACGCTACCGCATCGCGGTAACCACTTTCTCTTTCTCCAAATGGTCACTTCGTGTCGTAGGTGTTTGTTTTGTTTTTGGTTGCCCGTGGATTGTATACGAAGACGAATTTATGTTGTCGCCCGTAGGGCGTGGATTAGTCCAAATCCGTATTTTCTTAGATTTGGATTTGGGTTGGGTTTTAAAGATCGTTAATCTTATTTGAGACTAAGATTAACTTAAACGTTTATTAAGGATACGTCAGTCTAATTTTAGACTAAGATCAACTTAACGTTTGTTAAGGATACGTTAGTCTATTTTTAGACTAAGATCTACTTAACAGGATCATTTAGATCCAACAAAAGAGCATTTGGGCTCTATTGTTTAGTTTAGGGACATTGCGGTCCATAATTAGTTAAGGACATTACGGTCCAAGGTTAAGGACATCATAGTCTATGGGCTTAAGGACCCCACAGTAAGGACATCATAATCCATGGGTTTAAGGACCCCACAGTCCAAGGTTAAGGACATCATAGTCCATGGGCTTAAGGACCCCACAGTCTAGTTTAAAGATGTCATAATCTATGAAATGTATGGTTGTCGGGATCCATCACCTCTCTGAAGACGTTGAAGGATTACAACAACAAATATCAGAGGAGTAAAGAAATGTACCCTTAAACCAATTTTGGTTGAGAGATCTGTAGTCCAATTTGAGACTAAGATCAAAAGATTTGTGAGCATATGGGTTCAGTTAATCTAAATTGAGGACTTATGGCCAATCTTGGGTTAAGTCCAATTAATTTAAAATGTTTAACATTTATTTTGGGCTGTTGAGCATTTATTTGGGCTTGGCCCTTTTAACAATGCTGAGCATTGATTTGAATTCTGACAATATTTTTGTCTTTTATTGAATGCTGAGCATTCATAATAGCTCTGGGTTTATTAAAGAACAATTTATGTTCTATCAGCGCAGCACATGGTGCGATTGGCGCTTTGCGCCAGTCAAAGAGCGTAGTGCACTTCTGCCAAATAGCGCACACGTGAGGGACACGTGGTGCGCTTGGCGCTGAGCGCCAGTCTATCAGCGCATTGCGCTGATTTATGAGCGCAAAGCGCTATTAGTTCAGTGGCGCACACGTGAGGAGTATGTGGTGCGCTCGGCGCTGAGCGCCATTCCATGAGCGCAAAGCGCTAGTCGCAGAGCGCTAACTGTTAAGTGGCGCACACGTGAGGAGCACGTGGTGCGTTTGGCGCTGAGCGCCATTCCATGAGCGCAAAACGCTAGTCCAAGAGCGCAGAGCGCTAATTTATGAGCGCAAAGCGCTATTTGATCAACTTTATGATCTGTGAAATAAATTCTTGTATATGAGAGACTTTGTCTCAAGATTTTAAGAACAAAAGTTCTTACTTTGTAGGAGATGTTTTCAATCTTTTATATTGACGAAAGGCTTTGCCTTTATGGATCTATGATCCTTAAGAGAATTGAATTATTCTCCCCCCTTTTTATAATGAGATGTTCATGATCTCTTTATATAAAAGACCTTCGCCTTGTAGATCTATGATCTGTGAGAAGAATTATGTTCTTCCCTTTATTTTTATGATGAGATACTTTGATCTCTTTTTGTGAAAGACCTTGGTCTTATAGATCTATGATCTTTAAAGAAGTGAATTCTTCTTCTTTTTAATTATGAGATGATTTCATCTCTCTGTTCATTTTTCTTTACCTTGAAGAAACTCTTCTTTTTCTGAGAGCTTGGTTCTTCTTTCTGAGATTTTCTCAAATCTTATGGGGGGTTCCTCTATTTGTTTCTGTCTCTCTGAGACTTGAAGTCTTGATGCCTTTATATAGGGTGAGCTAATTTGTTCAATCAGTTAACGAGATATTTTCTTCAATTGATTTGAGGATTCCCCACTATTGGATCTTTGATCCAAGAGCTTCTGATTTACAGAAGGCAATCTTCTTGTTTTTAACAAGATTGGGAAATCTTTTCCATATAGAATTTATTCTGTATTTTTGGAGATTTTTTAATCACCATTGGATCATTGATCCAACGGTGCTCTGATTTACAGAGCACAATCTTTTTGTTTGGAAAGATTTTGAAGAATCTTTCCTTAACAGAATTTAATTCTGATTAATTGATAATTTATCATCTTTATTGGATTTATGATCTGACGGTGAGGAGCTTTTAGTTCCAGCGCTAGCGCACCCGTGTTTTGCACGTAGTGCACGCGCTGCTTAGAGGGCAGCGCACTTAGCACTAGCGCACCCGTGCTTTGCACGTGGTACGCCACTCAGGGCGCAACGCACTTGGCGCTAGTGCACACGTGCTTTGCATGTGGTGCGCTGTTTAGAGCGCAGCGCACTTGGCGCTGTCTCTAAAGCGTTGCTTCATTTCAAAATTTGAATTTTGAACAGAGCTTTGCTCTGATTGGGGGAAACACCATGCACGACCGATCCTTGGCGCACATTTTAGAGTGCTTCAATAAGAGGTACATCGTGAGCCAAGACGCGGAGGGCGGAGCGCCGGGTACCTCCGTGGCGTCCCGGGTTTGCGTGCAGCATCGGCGGGAGCGGGCTGCAGAGGCTAGGGCCCGGCTAGCGGAAATCTATTCTTAGTATCACCAGGAGTACTTTCTCGATCCCGTTTCCCCTCTGTTGTAAATTTTTACTTTTTCTTTTTCTGTAGGGCTGAGGAACCCATAATACCTTTTAAATAAATATAAAAATTTCTTTTGTGATACTCTATTGTGTCTTTCTTATTATTTAAATAGAAAGAACTTTAGAAAGGTTTACATCGCTTTCGTGAAAGAAGAAATATACACTCGTAGATATTCTTTTCAGAGGTACAGCTTGAGCTTCTCAGTGTTGTAAGGCCATGGAAACTTGCGACCATCCGCGTCTTGTAAGCGGTAGGCTCCGTCAGGCAGGACCTCGGAGACGAGGAAAGGACCATCCCATTTTGGGGAAAACTTATGCAGCTTGCCTTGATCGACGAACTCGTTCCGCCTAAGTACTAAATCTCAGGTCTTGAAGAAGCGATGCTTGACTCGTGCGTTATAGTGGCGGGCGGTTTGCTGTTGATAGGCGGCAACTCTGATCTGTGCCCGGTCCCATTTTTCTAACAAGATGTCCAGGTTAATTCGGAGGGCTGAGGTATTCACTTCGTCGTCGAAATATTCGACCCGGTGACTGGGGAGCCCGATCTCCGCTGGGATCATTACCTCGGTATCGTAGCAGAGGCTGAAAAGGGTCTCCCCAGTGGGGGGTTTCTTCGACGTGCGCAGGGTCCATAAGACCCGAGGTAATTTCTCGACCCAATTGTCTTGGCGTCCTTCTAGGCGTGTCCGAAGACCTTGGAGGATGTCCCGATTAGCGACCTCGGCTTGCCCGTTGCATTGGGGATGTGCGACCGCGACAAACTTCATAAGGATACGATATTCGCTGCAGAATTCCTTAACTTTTTCGTTTTCAAAATTTGTCCCATGGTCGGTGATGATACACCTCGGGATGCCGAACCGGAGTATCACGTTGTTCTGCAGGAACTTGATAGTCATGGTGGCGTCTGGTTTCCTGATAGGAAAGGCCTTGATCCACTTCGTGAAGTAGTCCACTGCGACGAGGACGTACTTGTGCCCGTCCGTACCGGTAGGAAACTGGCCTATTATGTCCATTCCCTACTGGGCAAACGGCCACGGGAAGGTTAGGGCGGTTAGCTCGGTAGCCGGGAGGCGAAGTATGCTTCCATGGAATTGGCAGCTCTTGCATCTCCTGACGAGCTTCTGGGCATCCTGATGAATTGTCGGCCAGTAGTACCCCTAGAGCAATGCCTTCTGGATTAAGGTGCGGGCCCTTTGGTGCGCGCCGCCGACCCCTTCGTGGATTTTAAGAAGGACATAGTCGGCTTCGTGGGGGTCGACGCACCGGAGCAGGGGCTGAGGGAAGGACTTCTTGTAGAGGTTCCTATTGCTCCAGAAGAAATGGCGAGCTTTAACTCGGAGACGGCGGGCTTCTCCCCGATCTCCTGGGAGCGCACCTTCCCTTAGGAATTCCACGAAGAGCTTTCTCTAATCCCGGTCATCTTCCCGGGCTGTGTGCATTCGAAGTGGCGTTGCCCCGTCTTCCACACTGGGCCGTGACAAGACCTCGAAGAGGATGTTCCTCTTGTTGTTGGCCGTATAAGATGAAGCTGCAGGGTGTTTTCGTCACTCCATTGAGATGGGAATACGCGCACTTGTTAGGCGCAGTACAGATTCTCCCTGCCTAGGGTAGGCTGAGGTTTATTGTCACGCCCCGCTTCCCGGTATACGGCGAAGGGGACGCGACTGGTCCGCTACGTATTTACTGTGAAGTAAATACGCTAAGCGTATCTAAGCAATATAAAAGTAATCACAAGAGTCAAGAGATATAAAAATAACAGCAACTTTATTTATTAACAATCTTTTGTACAATGCATGAAAAGGAAATACAACTGAAGTAAAAACGATGGCTAAACAATGGCATAACAGGAAATTAACGGTACTGAATGGAAATATACAATGTCTAGAGCTCGGGGTCTTCGAGGAACTGATCCAAGTCTTCACTGATGAACTCGATCTCTGCTGTATCCAGATCACCTGACAACATTCAAATAAGAAAGAAATAGAATGTCGACAGCGAACAGGTCGCTCGGTAAGTCCCAAAGTTAAGGGAGAAATAGAAAAGACAGAATAAAAATGTATCTTTTAAAGTTGTATACTATTGTAGAATATTGTGTTAACGCTGTTGTTTGTAGTTTGGTACAGAAGGATACCAGTGTATACGAGAGGGGTCTCTATATGCTAGAGACCAGGGCAAACTGAAAGTACAAGGAACCGTTATGCCACGGTAAAACAGCAATAGGATTCATTTTAGGTGTCTTAATCTTACTGTCTCGTGCCACTTTTAACACCTTCCGTACCAATCTACCCCTTAAACCCCGTAGTGTTTTGATTGTATTGTTATATTGTATTGTATAAGTTGTATAGTTGGATGACTGACCGAAACCATGATATCAGTAACGGATGTAATGGATGTAAACTGGAATCATGTAAATGGAAAGTATATCCATGGTTTGGTTCAGTCAAGTTGAATAGGTTGATAACTGGATTTATGGATTCGTGTGTTCATGTTGAATTGTAATATTGTAGATTTATATGGTACTTGAATCATATTCAAGTCGGATTATGATCAGACTCAAATCCGAGTCAGACAGTAGAGATGTAAATCGAAGTCCTATATTTACTAGGATCCTTAGGGTAATTTATAAAACTTGAGAGGGTTTTATGTAAAAATACTTTTGTATAGTTTTCAAGATACACCCCAAGTATTTATTATTCGTCTTTAAAGTTGTAATGAGGGTGGATTTTATATCGTGACATTTCTAGTGAAAATATCCTAGTTTTTATAAATAAAAGTATTTATCTATAATATTGATTTATTTGAAGTTCATGGTATTTTAATGTAAAATTTATTCTTGTGATTTTTAGAAAAAGGTGGAACATTTATATTATAATAAAATAGATATTTTAATGATAAATATACATATATTTATACAAAATTAATTTTAATAAATATTTTATATTCTAAAAATCTCATATTCTTAAAATGTCGTATTTTAAATCTTTCGAGGCCGAATGCTCCTTGCGGAGGTCTGAATCTCGCACTACTAAGCCCGAAGATGTGCGATAAACCGCACCATCCCGAACGGGTTCCCCAAAATGGGTTGTAGCGGCGCTTTGCAAAGATTTTATAAATACTAATTCTTTAGAAGACGGTTTTATTAAGTAAATGGTATTTATTTGTAAAGATGTCAATTTTTCCGTATTCTATGTTTTAGTGACAAGTTCAAATCGCCTCTTTACCGCCAATTGTGGCCAGGTAAGTACAAATGAAGAAAGGAGGGATCCGCTCACGAATCACCGTGAGACGGGCCTTTTAAAATTACCTTTCTCACTTGTCTAGCCTAGACACCACAAAGTCAGGTTTAGATAAACGACTGAAAGTTCACGACTTTCCTAATGAATGCGACAATCCTTAATTGGATGAGTCTAGATATATTTTATTATTTCAAAAGTTATGTATTTATAAAAATGTATCAATACTAAAAGTTTTATTAAGTAAAGGGTATTTTAATGAAAAGGTTTGTTTTCTCGTATTCTAAATTTCCAAGATTATAGTACTATGTTTAGATGGGAGTGTGTGAGGAGGTAGGTCATTACCTCGTGCCCTACTTATGGTTATAGCAAGTTTAATGGAGTTCAATGTGAAATTGGAACAATGTGGTATTTAAGTGAAAAAAATACGATAAATGGAAAAGTTATCATTTCATGAATTTAATTTTGATCAATTAGTTGTTTAGTGTTTAATAGTCAACATGATAGTGTTTAAATATAATTGAAATAATGAGAAGTGAAGTTTATGAGAAAACCGAATCGGAAATCGGATTTGTGCCGATTCCGTCGGATTTGTAAATTCGTATTTTTTAAAGAAAAGTAAAGATAAGCTAGAAAGGAACTTACGGGTTTGGACAAACACGAGAGTGATCAGGAAGAAGTGGGTTCGTCGGTGCGTCGATTGGTCGCCGAGAGTTTCTAGCACGATCACCGGAATTTCGCCGTCGATTTCGTCGGAGCTTCGCCTTTCGCTCGTTTTCAAAGTACACAATATTTTCTTAAGATTTTGAGAGAGTGGGCTCAGAATTTTGGGATGAGAGGGTAGGAGGTAGGGGTGTATTTATAGGGTTAGGCTAGGGTTAGGGTAGGTGTAGGGTTTTTAATTAAAAAAATGTAAAAATAATAGGGAAAATGTAGTAAATAGGTGTTAATGGGTTCTCTGGAGGTGGTCTGAAGAATTAAAGTATGCAGTGGAGGTGGGGAGACCAAAGGGCGCATTTCCCCTTCAGGTGACTCGGCCGGCCGGCCGAGTCCGGCCGGCGGCGCCGGCCCGAGTCAGGCCGAGGGGAGGTGGGGGGTCATCTGGGGTGCTCACTGGTATTTTTACATTATGGGGTGTAGTGGGATATTTGGGAGTTATTGTGTGTGGACCGTTGGGATTCTATAAAATTTAAAACAAAATAATATTAAAAATAATGTGGGGTATGGGATTTGAACTCTGGTGGCTTAGTTCAGCAGTGCAAGGTATTACCAATAAGCTACAAGCTCTTTCTTGTAATTATGGTGTGAAATAAATACTTAAAGAGATATCAGCAACATTAAATACTCCAAGTATACTTTGAATTTAAATCTATTCCTTATACATTAAAAATGGAGTTGTTACAGTCTACCCTCCTTACAAAAATTTCGTTCTCAAAATTTACAACTTTTATTTGAGGACTGGTTTACAAAGAGGTGTGGATATCTAGTACGCATTTCATCCTCCCTTTCCTAAGTGGACTCTCCTGTAGTGTCTTTCTTCCACATCACCCGGACCAAGTTAACTTCCTTGTTCCGAAGTGTCTTCACTTTCCTGTCCAGGATCTCCATAGGCTGTTGCTCATAAGACAAATCGAGCTGTATAGTGAGCTCGGAATGATCTAGAACATGGCTGGGGTCACTCGCATACCTTCTGAGTTGGGATATGTGGAACACGTTATGCACTCCTTCCAATGAAGGTGGAAGCGCTAAGCGGTATGCCACTTCACCGATTCGTTCGAGTATGTCGAACGGTCCAATATATCTCGGACTTAGCTTACCCCGTCTTCCAAATCGGATCACTCCGCGGTTCGGAGATATCTTTAAGAACACATGATCTCCTGGCTGGAACTCCAAGTGACGTCTCTTTGCATCAGCCCAGTGCTTCTATCGATCTTGGGCTATGCGCATCTTTTCCCTGATAGTACAACAGTCGCTACTATCATCTCTAGTCCAAGAAGTTCTCTATCTCCGATATCGTCCCAACTTAATGGCGATCGACACTTCCTTCCATACAATGTTGCAAAAGGTGCCATTTCTATGCTTGCTTGGTAGCTGTTTTTGTACGAAAACTCCACAAGATGTAGGTGATCTTCCCACGATCCTTTGAAGTCTAACATACATGCTCTGAGCATATCCTCCAAGATCTGAATAGTTCGTTCCGACTGATCATCTGTTTATGGATGATAAGCCATGTTGAAGTTCAGACTTGTTCCCAAGTTTGCTTGCAGACTCTGCCAAAATTGCGATCGAAACCTGGTATCACGGTCGGAGACAATACAGATCGGCACTCCATAAAGTCTCACAATTTCCTGTATGAGTTCATGGGTATCAGAGATAGTACATTATGAAGAGTTTAAATCTTTAAATAGATTATTGCCTCCATGTACTTCTTTGCTAGTGTCTCAGTTGATTGGCCAACTCGAAATGGGATGAAGTGAGCCGACTTTATGAGTCGATCCACAATGACTCATACGGCATCGTTACCCTTTGTGCTGCGAGGAAGAGCAGTCACAAAATCCATCGTGATATGTTGCCACTTCCATTCTGGGATTGGTAACGGATGAACTAATCCAGCAGTCCTGTGATGTTCAGCCTTTACTTGCTGACACACTAAGCACTTTGCGACGCTTCTGGCTACTTCACGCTTCATTCCATGCCACCAATAATTCTGATGTAGATCTTTGTACATTTTGGTACTTCCAGGATGTACTGAGTAGGGAGAGCTGTGAGCTTTCATTAACTCTTCCCGAACAGGACCTTTTGGTACACACAATCTGCTGCCGTATCTCAAAGATCCGTCTTTATGGATGATGAAGTCTGTTCTGAGTCCATTCTCCACTTGTTCTCTGATCTTTTGCAACTTAGCATCACTTGCTTGGGCTGCTTTGATCTGATTGACAATGGTTGATTGAACTCGTAAATTCATCAAACTTGAAGTATTACTTGGCATGACTACTTCAATCTCCATCTGATGCAAGTCTTGTTGAAGCTTCCACTGAGCGGTGAGATTCATTGCTAATGGTTGGCGACTAAGTGCATCAGGTACCACATTCACCTTCCCTGGGTGATATTGCAAGTTAATGTCAAAGTCCGCTATGAGTTCTAACCATCTTCTCTGCCGCATATTCAACTCCTTCTGAGTAAACACGTACTTCAGGCTCTTATGATCTGTGTAGATGTTCACTCGTTCACCAAGTAGATAATGGCGCCAAATCTTGAGAGCAAAGATGACGGCTGCCAATTCCAAATCATGCGTCGGATAATTGCGCTCATGAATCCTCAGCTGTCTTGAAGCATAAACCACAACTTTACCGTGCTGATATAGAACACATCCTAATCCCTTACCGGATGCATCGCAATGCACTTCGAATCCTCCAGATTGATCCGGTATAACGAGAATAGGTGCTGATGTCAACCTTGACTTGAGTTCTACGAAAGCTTGTTCGCATGCTTCTGACCACACAAAATCTGCATCTTTACGTGTGAGCTTGGTCAGGGGTGTTACTATCTTCGAAAATCCTTCAATGAATCTTCTGTAATATCCAGCTAGACCTAAGAAACTCCGAATGTCCTTCACTGACTTTGGTGTAAGCCATTCGCTAACTGCTGAAACTTTTGCTGGATCCACCAGATTCCTTCTCCTGATACGATATGTCCAAGAAAACCAACTTGCTTTAGCCAAAACTCGCACTTGCTATACTTGGCATAGAGCTGATGTTGTCGAAGAGTTTCCAAGACAATTCGTAGATGTTCTACATGCTCTTTCCGATTCTTAGAATACACCAGGATGTCATCGATGAAGATGACAACAAACCTGTCTAAGTACTCCCGGAAAACTTGATTCATTAGGTTCATGAATATTGCGGGTGCGTTGGTCACTCCAAATGGCATCACGAGAAATTCGTAATGTCCATAGCGAGTTCTGAAAGCTGTTTTGTGAATATCAGTTTCCTTGACCTTCACCTGATGATAACCTGAACGAAGATCCAATTTAGAGAAAACACAAGATCCACTTAGCTGATCGAATAAATCGTCGATGCACGGAAGTGGATACTTGTTCTTTATAGTGACTTCATTCAAGGCTCTATAATCGATGCACATTCTGTATGAACCTTCCTTCTTCTTCACAAGTAGTACAGATGATCCCCAACCTGAAATGCTGGGACGAATCCATCCTTTCGCCAGTAATTCGTCCAACTATGTTCGGACTTCCTTCAAACCTTCCGGACTTAAACGATAGGGTGCTTTGATCACCGGTTGTGCTCATGGTACTAAATCAATACTGAATTCAAGAGCTTGATCGGGAGGCAAACCTGATATATCGTCAGGAAATACATCGTCGAACTCTCGAACCACATCTGGTCTTGATTCTTCCTCCGCTTGAGCTGCTGCAACTACTGCTTCTCTTGGCTTCGCTTTGTAGGTACTTGGCTCCTGTGTACGGTCTCCGCTTTTGAAATAGAAGACTGGATGATCTGGAATCTCGAATACTACCCTCCTTTGACGACAGTCAATGGTAACATAAAAAGTTCCAAGCCAATCCATTCCTAGAACCACATCGAAGTTCGGTATGTCCAGCACTTTGAAGTCAGCATAAAACTCTCTGCTGCAGACGATGACTGGACACAAACGGTATCCCATGGTTGCCTTTAAAACGCCATTTCCTGAACTGACATTCCAGCTGGATACAAGCGGTGAGACTGGAATCGCATGGGTTCGAACAAACCGTTACGACATAAAGCAGTGAGATGCTCCAGTATCAAACAGTGCTAGTGCAGGGATTGAGAATACTAAGATTGTACTTAAGGTATGTGGGATTTGTTTTAGGTATAGGAAAAATATGTAGCTAATTAGCAGGATAGAAAAGCAAAGTTTGAAAAGAAAAGTTTACCAGTGATGACTTGGCCAGTGGCCTCAGCTTCTTCCACGGTCATCGTGAAAGCCTGGCGCCTTGGTACATTCCTCCTGGCCGGAGGAGCATTCCTCGGAACGTTCCATTGAGCTTGATGGAACTGACAAGGAGGTGGTGCAACTTGTGGTCCTCTGGTTGGTGCAGGTAGTGCAAATCTTGGAGCAGGTGTTTGAAGAGTTGGTCGCTGCGGATAGGTAACTGTTAGCCTGGGTGTAGCAACTGGGTTTTGCTTTTGGGGACAAGACCCAATATCATGAGCAGCTGAGCCGCAGATCAAGCAAAGATGGTTGGATCGCCGGCAGTCTTTCATCATATGTCCAGTTCTCTTGCAGTAGGTACAAAAGGCTGGGCTGGGACGGTTGTTCTGTACTCCGGGTCGTCTTGGCGCAAAAAATGGCCTGGACGGGGCTCCTCCTGCCATCTGGTTGGCAGGACGCTTAAATCCGGCAGATTGAGATCTTCCCCTCGCCTTTACTACTGCCTCATAACGGCGGGCAGCTTTCAGAGCCGATTCATGAGTCGGAAAATCTCCTGTGGCCAATGCAGCCTGGATTTCCGAATCCAAACCTTGTTGAAAGCGACGGGCTCTGATCTCATCCGTCGGTATAAGGTGTGCCGCAAATCTGTTAAAAATATTGTGTTAGTTGTGTAATATGTGATATAAAATTTTTTTTGAATTTTTGAGACATATCTTACCGACTGAGCATGGTGAACTCAGCGTCATACTCATCTACTGACTTGGTCCACATCGAACCTTGTTATAGATGGATGAACTGCTGTTCCATGTCGAACCTGGCAGTCTCAGGGAAGTACTTAGCGTCGAACATGTCGCGGAAAGTCTTCCATTCGATAGGCTGTTCAAGACGGCTTTCTTCCGCCTTCCACCAGTTGCAAGTATTGTCCGTGAGCTGTAGTTTCGCCACACGAACCCAATCTATGTCTGGCACTTGTGCTGCCGCCGAATCATCCTCTATGCTCTGTGCCCATTCCTCGGCTTCAAGTGGGCTTCCCTTTCCGGAGAACTGTTTGGGGTGTAAAGCCCTAAATTGCTTTACCCCAGGTGCGTCTGCCTCGGGACGGTTCATTAAAAGAGCAGTCTGCTGCCGTTGTCCTTCTAGGAGGCTTCGGATTGCCTTAAGCAGAACCGTCTGCTCGTTGATCGGAGCAGAGACGACAGGTGTGAGTAGTAGGGCTGGAGGTGTGTTATTGACATTGGTGCTGGTGTTATTCGGGGAATCCATAACCTTGAAGAAAAATTTGGGTTATGACAGATTCAAAATATTTGAAATGATAAGATTCAATGAATATGAAATTGTAAGATTCAAGGAACATGAATTGTAAAGAATGTTTTAGTTCCTGGTTCTTGTGTTATATTGCTTAGTTTGTTCACGCAGAACTGAACTGCATAGTATGATTCTATACAGCTCTGACCTGCATGGGCTACCAACAAAACCTGTCATGCCCCGCTTCCCGGTATACGGCGAAGGGGACGCGACTGGTCCGCTACGTATTTACTGTGAAGTAAATACGCTAAGCGTATCTAAGCAATATAAAAGTAATCACAAGAGTCAAGAGATATAAAAATAACAGCAACTTTATTTATTAACATTCTTTTGTACAATGCATGAAAAGGAAATACAACTGAAGTAAAAACGATGCCTAAACAATGGTATAACAGAAAATTAACGGTACTGAATGGAAATGTACAATGTCTAGAGCTCGGGGTCTTCGAGAAACTGATCCAAGTCTTCACTGGTGGGCTCGATCTCTGCTGTGTCCAGATCACCTGACGACATTCAAAGAAGAAAGAAATAGAATATCGTCAGCGAACAGGTCGCTCGGTAAGTCCCAAAGTTAAGGGAGAAATAGAAAAGACAGAATAAGAATGTATCTTTTAAAGTTGTATGCTATTGTAGAATATTGTGTTAATGCTGTTGTTTGTAGCTTGGTACAGAAGGATGCCAGTGTATACGAGAGGGGTCTCTATATGCTAGAGACCAGGGCAAACTGAAATTACAAGGAACCGTTATGCCACAGTACAACAGCAATAGGATTCATGTTAGGTGTCTTAATCTTACTGTCTCGTGCCATTTTTAACACCTTCCGTACCAATCTACCCCTTAAACCCCGTAGTGTTTTGATTGTATTGTATAAGTTGTTTAGTTGGATGACTGACTGAAACCATGATATCAGTAACGGATGTAATGGATGTAAACTGGAATCATGTAAATGGAAAGTATATCCATGGTTTGGTTCAGTCAAGTTGAATAGGTTGATAACTGGATTCATGGATTCGTATGTTCATGTTGAATTGTAATATTGTAGATTTATATGGTACTTGAATCATATTCAAGTCGGATTATGATCAGACTCAAACCCGAGTCAGACAGTAGAGATGCAAATCGAAGTCCTATATTTACCAGGGTCCTTAGCGTAATTTATAAAACTTGAGGGGGGTTATGTAAAAATACTTTTGTATAGTTTTCAAGATACACCCCAAGTATTTATTATTCGTCTTTAGAGTTGTAATGAGGGTGGATTTTATATCGTGACATTTCTAGTGAAAATATCCTGGTTTTTATAAATAAAGGTATTTATCTATAATATTGATTTATTTGAAGTTCATGATATTTTAATGTAAAATTTATTCTTGTGATTTTTATAAACAAGTGGAACATTTATATTATAATAAAATAGATATTTTAATGATAAATATACATATATTTATACAAAATTAATTTTAATAAATATTTTATATTCTAGAAATCTCATTTTCTTAAAATGTCGTATTTTAAATCTTTGGAGACCGAATGCTCCATGCGGAGGTCTGAATCTCGCACAACTAAGCCCGAGGATGTGCGATAAACCGCACCATCTCGAACGGGTTCCCCAAAATGAGTTGTAGCGGCGCTTTGCAAAGATTTTATAAATACTAATCGTTTAGAAGACGGTTTTATTATGTAAATGGTATTTATTTGTAAAGATGTCGATTTTTCCGTATTCTATGTTCTAGTGACAAGTTCAAATCGCCTCTTTACCGCCAATTGTGGCCAGGTAAGTACAAGTGAAGAAAGGAGGGATCCGCTCACGAATCACCGTGAGACGGGCCTTTTAAAGTTACCTTTCTCACTTGTCTAGCCTAGACACCACAAAGTCAGGTTTAGATAAACGACTGAAAGTTCACGACTTTCCTAATGAATACGACGGTCCTTAATTGGATGAGTCTAGATATATTTTATTATTTCAAAAGTTATGTATTTATAAAAATGTATCAATACTAAAAGTTTTATTAAGTAAAGGGTATTTTAATGAAAATGTTTGTTTTCTTGTTTTCTAAATTTTCAAGATTATAGTACTATGTTTAGATGGGAGTGTGTGAGGAGGTAGGTCATTATCTCGTGCTCTACTTATAGTTATAGCAAGTTTAATGGAGTTCAATGTGAAATTGGAACAATGTGGTATTTAAGTAAAAAAATACGATAAATGGAAATGTTATCATTTCATGAATTTAATTTTGATCAATTTAATTGTTTAGTGTTTAATAGTCAACATGATAGTGTTTAAACATAATTGAAATAATGAGAGGTGAAGTTTATAAGAAAACCGAATCGGAAATCGGATTTGTGCCGATTCCGTCTGGTTGTAAATTCGTATTTTTTTTAGAAAAGAAAAGAGAAGCTAGAAAGGAACTTACGGGTTTGGACAAACACGAGAATGATAAGGAAGAAGAGGGTTCGCCGGTGCGTCGATTCGTCGCCGAGAGTTCCTAACACGATCACCGGAATTTCGCCGTCGATTTCGTCGGAGCTTCGCCTTTCGCTCGTTTTCAAAGTACACAATATTTTTTTGAGATTTTGAGAGAGTGGGCTCAGAATTTTGGGATGAGAGGGTAGGAGGTAGGGGTGTATTTATAGGGTTAGGCTAGGGTTAGGATAGGTGTAGGGTTTTTAATTTAAAAAATGTAAAAATAATAGGAAAAATGTAGTAAATAGGTGTTAATGGGCTCTCTGGAGGTGGTCTGAAGAATTAAAGTATGCAGTGGAGGTGGGGAGACCAAGGGGCGCATTTCCCCTTCAGGTGACTCGGTCGTCCGGCCGAGTCCGGTCGGCGGCGCCGGACCGAGTCGGCCGGTCCGCCGGCCGACTCGGGCCGAGTCAGGCCGAGGGGAGGTGGGGGGTCATCTGGGGTGCTCGCTGGTATTTTTACATTATGGGGTGTAGTGGGATATTTGGGAGTTATTGTGTGTGGACTGTTGGGATTCTATAAAATTTAAAACAAAAGAATATTAAAAATAATGTGGGGTATGTGATTTGAACTCTGGTGGCTTGGTTCAGCAGTGCAAGGTATTACCAATAAGCTACAAGCTCCTTCTTGTAATTATGGTGTGAAATAAATACTTAAAGAGATATCAGCAATATTAAATACTCTAAGTATACTTTGAATTTAAATCAATTCTTTGTACATTAAAAATGGAGTTGTTACATTTATTGATTGTGGGGATCCGAATCTCCGGCAGCCGCGGACTAAGCTGCCGTTAATTACCCCTCGCCTTTGAAGCGAGAGAACCTCCGATTGACGGGTCAAACTAGACATGCGAAGTCAATGCGATGCGTTGGTGTGTGTGTATTTTTTTTGTTTTGTTCCATTTGTTAAAAAATGGATATATGTATTTTCTATATATATAAAAAACCGAAATAAATAAGTAGATAAATATTTAGAGAAACTTTTTTTTATAAAATATTTAATTTACTATTTTTTTATTTTAAAATATTATTTATAATTTATTTTTATTTATTTTATTTTATTTTAATTTTTTTAAAATAAAAAAAGGATTAAATAAAGAAAAGAAGGAAAAAAGAAAAAAAGGGAAGAACCTAGGCTCCCATTTAATGGGAGCCTCCCCTCACATGCTAGGCCATCACATGCTTAGCATGTGACCCCTCACATACTAGCATAGCATGTGAGAGAGGGTCATCACATGCTTAGCATGTAACCCCTCAAATGGGGCCAAAAAGGCTCCCAATAAATGAGAGCTCTTCCCTCACGTGCTAGCATGTGATGGGGCAAAATGGGCTCCAAATATATATATATATATATATATATATATATATATATAATTTTAACATGAAGCTGAACTCCAAAATATTTTTTTTTTTGTGGAGTTAAACTCCAAAAGAATTTTAGATATGGAGTTCAACTCCAAAAAGGTTTTGAATGGAGTTTAACTCCAAAAAGGTCCAAAAAGTGTTTTAAAATGAAGTTCAACTCCAAAAAAGATTTTTATTATGGATTTAAACTCCAAAAGAATTTTTGTTTGTGGAGTTAAACTCTGAAAGAATTTAAATGGAGTTAAACTCCGAAAGAATTTTTATTGTGGAGTTGAACTCCGAAAGAATTTTAAATGTGGAGTTAAACTCCGAAAGAATTTTATATGGAGTTAAACTCCTGAAAAAAATTTAATGTGGAGTTCAACTCCAAAAAAAAAGATTTTTACTGTAGAGTTAAACTCCAAAAGAATTTCTATAGTGGAGTTAAACTCCAAAATAATTTTATTTGTGGAGTTAAACTCCAAAAAAAATTCTCCTTTCTCTTTTGAAAAGAAACCCAAAATGGGTTCTCTTGAAACACCAAGATCTAGATCTTGGATGATATAAAAGGATACCATTTTTCTTCTCTTGATCGAGTCTTGGAAGGTGGGTTTATGGTAGAACTTTATTTAGTTTTAAAAAAGGAAGAGCTAAACTCTTGATTTAATTGGAAAATGAAAAGAAAGAGAAAGAAATTGGAAGGAGAGAGTGGAGGCACAAACCCTAGAGTTTGAGAGAATGAAGAGTGTATGCATTATTCATCATCATGTTGCCTTATATAGGCATATACATTTACATATAGCCCCTTGGGCTTTACAAAATGACATTTTGCCCATCTCATGCCTCATGTGCTCATTTCTTTTGCACATAAGCCATGGGCTTTACAAAAATTTGGCTTGATGCCCATTTTTCTTACATTCATGCATAAAAAATTACATCAAAATTATTTATTACATGATTTTTATTTTCGCATGGAGGAGGGCCGGCCGATTCATGTTCGGACTCGACCTGGGCATGGGCCCACTTGGTTTGGGGTTGATCTTGACTTTGACTTGGTCAACCGGGATGCAATTTTCGACCCCAACAAAGTGGCGCCCATCAATAAATGCACACCACATATGTGGGTCGTGTGCATGAAATTGATGGATCTTCTTTCGCGTGGAGGCGACTTGCTTTGGTTCCCACCTTTAAGGATGCACTGCCCTTTTTACGACATGGACGGTCGACGCTTGACGCGTCTCCGAGACGGAGTGTCCATAGTAGACGTTTCCTCGGCACGGAGTGATTTGGTTCCCGCTTTGTAGGAAGTCTGCACTGCCCTTTTTACGACATGGACGGTCGACGCTTGACGCGTCTCCGAGACGGAGTGTCCGTGGTAGACTTTTCCCTGGTCCGGAGAGATTTGGTTCCCGATTTGTGGGACGCCTGCACTGCCCTTTTTACGACATGGACGGTCGATGGCACTGAGTGTCGCTGTTCCACTTGTCCCCGGCACGGAGTGTCGCTGTTCAACTTGCCCCCGGCATAGAGTGCCGCTGGTCGTTCGACTTGTCCCCGGCACGGAGTGTCGCTGATCGACTTGTCCCCGGTACGGAGTGTCGCTTGTTGTTCGACTTATCCCCGGCACGGAGTGTCGCTGATCGACTTATCACCGGCATGAAGTGTCGCTGGCTGTTCGACTTGTCCCTGGCACGGAGTGTCGCTGGTCGACTTGTCCCCGGCATGGAGTGTCGCTGGTCGACTTGTCCCCGGCACGGAGTGTCGCTGGCTGTTCGACTTGTCCCCGGCACGGAGTGTCGCTGATCGACTTGTCCCCGGCGCGGAGTGTCGCTGGTTGACTTGATCACGAGGCAGAGCATGATTTCGACAGGGAAAGTAGATATCCCGAGACGAAGCATGATTTCGACACGGGGTAAATTCTGGGACGAAGCATGATTCCGCCGCAGAGGTTGTTGGTTTGACTTGATTTGTGTTGACATCAGCATCACTACACTGGAATATGGTACCAGGAGCGAATCATCATCTGTCATGAGAGGATTTGGGGATTTGGTTTTGGTTTGGCATCAGCGCCGCTACATTGGAATATGCTATCAGGAGAGAATCATCATTTGCCTTTGCTTATTAGGAAGCGATGCCTTAGGGGACAGGTTTAGATCCCTATCACCTAAGACTTTTCAATTTTATGGGCCGTAAGGGTCCCATAAAGCATTTTCTCCCTATGAGTCGTAAGGATCCCGTAGGTGCATTTTCTCCTTAGGAGTCGTGAGGACCCCTAAGTGTGTTTTTCCTTTGTGAATCGTAAGGATCCCACGAAGGCGTTTTCTTACGAGTCGTAAGGATCTCGCAAGTTTTATTCTCCTCATGCATCGTGAGGACACATGAGTGGATTCCCCTCGTTCCCAGTTTAATGACTTAGGGTCATCTGTTTCCAGTTTAACGACTTAGAGGTCATATGTTCCCAGTTTAACGACTTAGCGGTCATCTGTTCCCAGTTTAAAGACTTAGGGGTCTATCGTGCCCAGTTTAACGACTTAGTGGTCTATCGGATCGGAAGCTTGGAATTTTGGGGTAGGGGTCGGCATCAGCGTTGCTAACACTGAAGCACATGTGCCAGGAGCAATTCATCATTTGCCTTTCCCTGTTGGAGAGCGATGGCTTAGGAGACAGGTTTAGGTCCCTATCACCTAAGACTTTTCAATTTTATGAACCGTAAGAGTCCCATAAAAGCGTTTTCTCCCTACGAGTCGAAAGGATCTCGTAGGTGTACTTTCTCCTTAGGAGTCGTGGGGACCCCCAAATGTGTTTTTCCTTTGTGAGTCTTAAGGATCCCACGAAGGCGTTTTTTACGAGTCGTGAGGATCTCACAAATTTGTTCTCCTCATGTATCGCGAGGACACATGAGTGAGTCTTCCCAAATGGAGCATAATTCCAAGGGCGGAGACCAGCCGCGTAACTGGTGATTGCGGTGGGGGCATGGGTATGATGAGAATTATTTGAGCCCGTGGATTGTATACGGTAGTCAATTTAGAAACTGGCCGTAAGGATGGAAGAATTTTGGGAAATTGGATTTTGGTTGGCGTCTGCATCGCTGCACTGGAATATGGTACCAGGAGCGACTCATCATTCGCCGTTGGGAATTTGAATTTTGGTTGGCGTCTGCATGGCTGCACTGGAATATAGTACGAGGAGCGACTCATCATTCGCCGTTGGGAATTTGAATTTTGGTTGGCGTCTGCATCGCTGCACTGGAATATGGTACCAGGAGCGACTCATCATTCGCCGTTGGGAATTTGAATTTTGGTTGGTGTCTGCATCGCTGCACTGGAATATAGTATCAGGAGCGTCTCATCTTTCGCCGTTTGAGAATTTGAATTTTGGTTGGCGTCTGCATCGCTGCACTGGAATATGGTACCAGGAGCGACTCATCATTCGCCGTTTGAGAACTTGGATTTTGGTTGGTGTCTGCATCGCTGCACTGGAATATGGTACTAGGAGTGACTCATCATTCGCCGTTTGAGAATTTGGATTTTGGTTGGCATCTACATCTCTACACTGGAATATGGTATCAGGAGCGACTCATCATTCGCCTTTTTTTTACCGCGATTGCTCTATCATTTCAGCTTTTCTTATCGCAAAGGCCGCGATTGCCCTATCATTTCGGCTTTATTTATTCGCGGTTGCCCCATCGTTTCGGCTTTATTTTTCATGTTTATTTTTACTCGCTGATTTTTATTGCGAGTTGCCCCATCATTTCAGCTTTTTATTATTTTTATATATTTTTTTGTTTTATTTACACATTTTTACATTCCCAGTTTAACGACTTAGAGGTCGATTGTTCCCAGTTTAACGACGTGGTGGTCGACTTGCTTATCCCAGCTCCTCGAACTTTGATCTTGGCGGAGTTGTGTTGATGACCGTAGCTCTGTGGCTTGTCGGTACATCTGACGACTGTGGGGCTTTCCCAAGTTTGTATTGGTTCTCTACTCAATCTTTGAAAATATAGCAGTCTTCGATGGTATGACCCACCATTCTATGATATGGGCAGTACATGGGATTGCCGGTCATGTTCATTTCATGTGGCCTCTTTGGAACAGGCAGTTGCAGACCGTTGTTCAAGGCGTCCGCGAATATTTTGCGGAATTTATCCCTCCTGAAGGAGTATACCTTCTTCTTTCTCTCCATTGGAGTAGGTGCCTTTACAAATGCTAGTGCTTGAGGCCGATCAGTCTTTGGTTCGCCCTTTTCAGTTAATAGCATATGTCTGAGAGAATCAAGTTCCCGAAGAGCTCCAGTCTCCATTTGTATGAAATCGACGGTCGTAGCTTGACTGTTTGCTAACACGCCTTTAGACAGTTCTATCTCTCCCGTCTTGTATTGCTTTTCGACCCAATTTTTGAAGACAAAGCAGTCCTCAATGGCATGACCTATCACTCTGTGATAGGGGCAATATTTTGGGTCGTCGGTCATATTCGCTTCTTGCGTCTCTTTGATTCTGGCAGTTGTAGACCGTTTCTTAGGGCGTCCCTGAATATCTTGTGGACTTTGTCCCTTTTGAAAGAATAAACCTTATCCAGTTTCTCTTTCAGAGGCGATTCCCTTTCGGTGTATGTATCGGAGGGACTGGAGGCTGATCGCGGCCGTTTTTTGTGAACGCGCTCCGCTCTTAGGCTAAAGGGGGTATTAGTTGGCTGCCTCCAGGTATCAATTCCTGGCTCATGAACCAAAATTTGATTCTGCTGTAATTGCAATCGGGCGACTTGGGTCGTGAGATCTGCCGCGACGTTTGCCAATTCGTCGACCTTAGACTGTACCTTGGCTAACTTCTCATCCCTTTCCTGAAGCTGCCTCTGAAGCCATCAGAGTAATGCTTGTTCTGTAGTTCCGGTTATGACAACCGGGTCATCCTTATTGCCTGAGCTCAATTCCGCAGGAACCCCGGGCTCTTTTGGCTTATCGGCCTGAGCGAGCTCTTCATCATTTAGACCGAGTCGACGTTGGGTAGCGTCCACCATCATCACCATGGCTGTGAAGCATAGGAGGGTTCGTTTCTTCATGTCCGACCATGTAGACAGTGTGGACCACATATCCAGCCATCTCTTTATCTTTGGCGGGGTAACCCCGTTCTTGGAGCCTCATGAAGCTTAGCCTAGCAAGAGCCCTAGCCCTTTTGTTGGCTCTGTATTTGAGTCTTTTCTGCCTTAGCTTCTCGATTTTGAGGGCTTGGCGGGCATCCGTTTTCTGGGAAGCCACCTTGAGTCGATTGATAGGGAGCTTAAAGAAGATACCCGATCGAGCAGTTGTCGATGGTACCGCTGGAGCTTGCCTAAGATGCCCCGTTGCTTTGTTGACGTTGATGGCCTTGCCCCCAGCTGGAGCGATGGATAGTCGTTCGGAAACGGATTTGTGCTTGGGCTGAGGTGCCCTCGCGACCATGACATTCGGCCTTTTCCATTTTGAGACCGGTTTGTTTGTTACCGAAGCTTGAGGAGCTGGGACGACGTTAGCTGACACGAACAGAATAGAGCCAAATGGTAGCGGCGGTTCCTCCCATTGTTGCCCGAGACTGGCCGGGAGGACCGTCCTGGCGTCCATCTTCATCGTGTAGGAGACGGGGGCTGTGTCGAGAGTTGAGCTGATCCTTAGAGACATTTTGTTGCGTCTGGAGATTGCAATTTGAAATTTGTTAACCTGCATAAAGAAGCATGATTTCAGTACAGGTAATCGATATGTATATGGATTGAGTTCGCATAAACGTTTAGCCCGAAATATGGGAGGAGAGATCAGTCCCACTGGCGTGCCAGAATCTGTAGGGTGTTTTTGGTCACCCCATTGAGATGGGAATATGCACGCGCTTGTCAGGCGCACTACAGATTCTTCCTGCCTAGGGTATGCTGGGGTTTATTGATTGTGGGGATCCGAATCTCCGGCAGCCGCAGACTAAGCTGCCGTTAATTACCCCTCGCCTTTGAAGCGAGAGAACCTCCAATTGACGGGTCAAACTGGATATGCGAACTAAATGCGATGCGTTGGTATGTGTGTATTTTTTTGTTTTGTTCCATTTGTTAAAAAATGGATATATGTATTTTTCTATATATATAATAAAACAGAAATAAATAAGTAGATAAATTTAGAGAAATGTTTTTTTTAAATTTTAATTTACTATTTTTTATTTTAAAATATTATTTATAATTTATTTTTATTTTATTTTTAAATAAAAAAAGGATTAAATAAAAAAAAGAAGGAAGAAAAAAGAATTTTAAAAAAAAGGGAGAACCTGGGCTCGCGTTTAATGGGAGCATCCCCTCACATGCTAGGCCATCACATGCTTAGCATGTGACCTCTCACATGCTAGCATTGCATGTGAGGGGGGAGGCCATCACATGCTTCGCATGTGACCCCTCACATGCTAGCATAGCATGTGGGGGACCATCACATGCTAGCATGTGAGGGGACCAAAAGGGCTCCCAATAAATGAGAGCTCTCCCCCTCATGTGCTAGCATCTGATGGGGCAAAAAGGGCTCCAAATATATATATATATATATATATATATATATATATATATATATATATATATATATATATATATATATATATATATTAACATGGAGCTGAACTCCAAAAGAAATTTTTTTGTGGAGTTAAACTCCAAAAGAATTTTAGATATGGAGTTCAACTCCCAAAAGGTTTTGAATGGAGTTTAACTCCAAAAAGATTTTTATCGTGGAGTTAAACTCCAAAAAAAGTTTTAAATGGAGTTCAACTCCAAAAAAGATTTTTATTGTGGAGTTAAACTCCAAATGAATTTTTGTTTGTGGAGTTAAACTCCAAAAGAATTTAAATGGAGTTGAACTCCGAAAGAATTTTTATTGTGCAGTTGAACTCCGAAAGAATTTTAAATGTGGAGTTAAACTCCTGAAAAGATTTAATGTGGAATTAAACTCCAAAAAAAAGATTTTTACTGTGGAGTTAAACTCCAAAAGAATTTCTGTAGTGGAGTTAAACTCCAAAATAATTTTATTTGTGGAGTTAGACTCCAAAAGATTTTCTCCTTTCTCTTTTGAGAATAAACCCAAAATTGGTTCTCTTGAAACTCCAAGATCTAGATCTTGGATGATAAAAAAAGATACCATTTTTCTTCTCTTGATGGAGTCTTGGGAGGTGGGTTTATGGTAGAACTTTATTTAGTTTTAAAAAAGGAATAGCTAAGCTCTTGATTTAATTGGAAAATGAAAAGAAAGAGAAAGAACTTGGAAGGAGAGAGTGGAGGCACAAACCCTAGAGTTTGAGAGAATGAAGAGAGTATACATTATTCATCATCATGTTGCCTTATATAGGCTTACACATTTACATATATCCCCTTGGGCTTTACAAAATGGCATTTTGCCCATCTCATGCCTCATGTGCTCATTTCTTTTGCACATAAGTCATGGGCTTAACAAAAATTTGGCTTGATGCCCATTTTTCTTACATTCATTCATAAAAAATTATATCAAAATTATTTATTACATGATTTTTATTTTGGCATGGAGGAGGGTCGGCCGATTCATGTTCGGACTTGATCTGGGCTTGGGCCCACTTGGTTTGGGGTTGACCTAGACTTTGACTTGGTCAACCGGGGTGCAATTTTCGACCCCAACAGAAGCCAGCTTACTCAAGGTGTCGGCCTAGGCGTTTAGCTGTCTGGGGATCTGCTCCATCTGGACTTCGTAGAAGTCCTTCCGCAGTCTTCTTATCTGGGCCAGATACTTCACCATCAGAGGCTCACGTGACTCGAATCGATCGGTCACTTGGCCAACGACTAGGGCGGAGTCGCTGCGGATCCGAATCGTTTTCAGCCCCAGTCCGAAGGCTATACGCAGTCCGGCCAGCAAGGCCTCGTATTCAGCCGCGTGAGGCTTTGAACCCGAGCTTCAGAGAATACTCCATTTCTGTCTCGTTCGGGCCCCGAATGATGAGGCCGACACCGCAACCTTCCTCGGTCGAGCACCCGTCGACGTAGAGGATCCAATCAAAGACGGAGTCGGGCTTCCCATCGACTGAGGGTTGAGCTATGGGGGCCGGCGTGGAGTCCGGTTCTTTGCTGGGGATGGTGCACTCGACGACAAAATCGACCAAGGCTTGTGCTTTGATAGCCTGCCTTGGGCGGTATTTTATGTCGAACTGGGAAAACTCCCACCTCCATTTCTCCAAGCGGCCAGAGGACTCGGGGGAGGCGAGGATAGCCCCAAAGGCCGCTTGGTAAGAACGAAGATGGTGTGCGCCTGGAAATAGTGTCGTAGTTTCCTTAAGGCCACGATGAGTGCCAAGACGATCTTCTCTATGGCTGGGTACCTCGTTTCTGCGTCCTTAAAGACGTGGCTCACATAGTATACCGGCTTATGGACTCTTTCGACCTCTTGGACGAGCACCGAGCCTGCAGCTTGATCGGATACCGCTAGGTATAGTGATAGCTCGTCCCTTTCAACTGGCCGGGTGAGCAGCGGGGGAGTCACAAGGTGCCTCTTTAATTGTTCAAAGGCGGTCTGGCACTCCTCCGACCACTCGAATCTTGGTATCTTCCTTAGGGCTTTGAAGAACGGGAGGCACTTCTCCCCATACCTCGACATGAAACGATTCAGAGCGGCTACCCGCCCTGTCAGCCACATGATTTCGACGTTAGTCTTGAGCGCGACCATGTTGAGGATGGTGTTGATTTTATCCGGTTTAGCTTCGATTCCATGGTGGGTGACCATGAAACCGAAGAACTTTCCACCGGTGACCCCGAATGCGCACTTGGCAGGGTTTAGTTTCATCTTGTATTTGCGGAGGACGTCGAAGGTCTCGCCCAGATCCTTGGCGTGTTCATCCGATGAGACCGATTTGACGAGCATGTCGTCGACGTAAACTTCCATGTTCCTGCTGATCTACGGCTTGAACATACGATTGACCAAGCGTTGGTACGTAGCTCCGACATTTTTGAGGCCAAAAGGCATCACCTTGTAGCAGTATACCCCCCGGTCCATTGTGAATGCGGTGAGATCCTCGTCTGCCGGATTCATACGGATCTGGTTGTATCCGGAGAAAGCATCCATGAAGCTAAGTAGCTCGTGGCCTGCCGAGATGTCGACGAGCTGATCTATCCGAGGGAGGGGATAGTTGTCTTCCAGACAGGCCTTGTTGAGGTCGGTGAAGTCGACGCACATGCGCCACTTCCCTCTTGACTTTTTGACTATGACTACGTTCGCCAACCATTCCGAGTAAGGCACATTCCAAATGAAGTTGGTGGCGAGGAGCCTGTCTACCCCATCCTCGATCGCCTTTTGCCTGATCGGGGCGAAGCTTCGTTTTTTCTACCTGACGGGTCGGACCGTAGGGTCAACCCCGAGCTTGTAAGATATGATTTTGGGGTCGATTCTAGGCATGTTGGCAGGTGTCCAGGAGAACACGTCAGAGTTGTTTCTGAGGAAGTGAACCAGGTCGTCTCGCTGAATCTCCATCAAAAGCGAACCGATCTGGACGATTCGCTCGTCATCCTCTTCTACGACGGGACCTCTGTTAGTGGCTCCACCGGGGTCCCTTGAATCTCTTTTTGCTCGTCTCGAGTGTCCAGAGAACCCTTGATATCACCCTCGCCCCCAACATCATTGTTTGACGTAGATGTTGCGGTGAAGCAAACTTTTGCTGTTCGTTGGTCCCCGTAGGCCCGACCTATCCCGCCTTAGTCGAGCGGGAACTTCATCGCTAGGTGGTAGGTCGATATCTGGGCCCGGAGGGAGTTCAGTGTCAGGCGACCGAGGAAGACGTTGTAGGCCGATGGGATTCTCACGACGATAAACTCCACAGGCACGGTGTGCGTACGGCCTGCCTCCCCGATGTTAAATTGGATAGTGATTACCCCTTTCGCCGGGATGTAGTGGTTAGTGAACCCTGACAGGACGTGGGCGGTCGACTTTAGGTCCGACAGGGTGAGTCCCATACGCAGGAAGCAGTCATAAAAGAGAATGTCTGCCGAGCTTCCCGAGTCAACCAGTATCCTCTGCACTTCGTAGCGGTGGATCCGAGCTGTGATCACCAGCTAGTCGTTGTGGGGCAGGGATATACCGTGGAGGTCCTCGTCGGTAAAAACGATCGGCTCGGCTGCTTTGGCCTTCTTCCTTGGGTGGCTTCCAGTCCCCTCGATCGGTGAGGGACACTGAGTCTCGTCGGTCTTCGCCGTACCCCCCGCTGATATGGCCATGATTTAGCCGATTGTCAATTCGCCGGGAGGGGGCGCTGCTCTTGCTCACGGTCGGCTTGCCGCTTGTCACGCAAGTACGTTGCCAGGTGCCCCGAGTGGATTAGCTTCTCGATGTAGTCTCGGAGGTGCTTGCAGTTCTCAGTGGAGTGGCCCTGCGACATGTGGAAACCGCAGTAGGGGCCTCTGGTGCGTTTCGCCGCCCTATTCGAGACTGGGGGAGTTTGAAGAACCTCTCGCCCTTAGCCTCCTCCAGCAGTACCGTCTGGGAGACGTTGAGCAGGATGTACTCCTGGAACTTCGGGGAGTAGGGCTTTGGCCGCTCAATCTTCTTTTTCTCCTCTCGGGCCATTTTCTTCTGATCAGCTTATTCTGTCTGGGGCAGGTTGGTGTTCACCTCTGACTCAAGATGGATCTCATGTTCGGTCCAGGCCTTTATCTCGGCCATGGTCTTGGGTTGCGCTAATGCAAAGGAGCATAGCCACTCTTTGTGCCTAAGACCCGACCTAAGTGCCGTAATGACCGTTTCGTCCGTGTGTTCCGGGACCTCAAGGTGGGCGTTGTAGAAGCGGGTGACGTATCCTTTGAAGGATTCTTTGTCCCCGCTCTTTATGGTGAAGAGATGGTCGACGGTCCGCTTCTGCCGTCTGTTCCCGACGAAGTGGCCGAGAAATTGGGTGGCCAGCTCGTCGAAAGTAGAGATCGAGCGCGACACGAGTCCTCGGAACCAGTCTCGTCCGGAGCGGATGAGAATGGCGGGGAAAGCGCGACATTGTGCGGCGGCGGAACAGTCCTGGAAACTCATCCCAACCGTGTACGCGTCCAAATGGTCCTTCGGGTCGGACTTTCCGTCGAAGAGGGAGACCTTTGGGGGCTTGTTCCGGGAGGAGACGTGGATGGCGAGTAGTTCTTTGGTGAAGGGGTTCATGAGCGAGTCGGCGGCATATTTAGCCCCGTCGCTTGAATGACGACTTTCCCGATGCATGCCTTCGATCTTCTTTTCGAGGGTGTCGAGTCGGCCGTGGTATCCCGATGATTCGGCACATTCTGATTTTTGGCATCTGCTGCCGGAGACCTCTGCCTGGCTATGGCCCCGGTTGCGTTTGATGAGGTTCCTCAGGTCCCCTGGCGAGGTTGTCTTCGAGCTGCCGTGGCGAGTCCCATGCACGCGCCCCCGTCGAGGGAAGGGGAGCCGGTCATGCCTGGGCGCAGGCGAGCTGACCGACATCTCCTCGGGAGGGACAGGGGCGTGCTAGGGCTCAGGGCGAGGCGCTCTGGCATAAGGCTTCGGTGTTAAGCTGTGCGGTGCCCACCGGGTCATTGAATACGTCGGCCCGGAGGATCTGCGGCCGCCGGAGACTGCGAGGCGGTGATCGGTCGTGCCAACGCGGGCGGAGTCTTCTCTCCCTCTGTAGGGGTCCTGGTCCCAAGGTAGGGGAGTGGCGACCCGGGAGCTTGCCCTACCGTTTGGACACGGACGAGTGCGTCCACGACGGACACGAGTCAATCTATCCGAGCGGATAGGGCGTGAATAGCGTTCGGGGGAGGAGGGGATTCTCCCTCGTCTCCGCTGCGGGGAGGCCGACGGCTGATGCTTGGATCGTCGCGGTGACCGCTCGTCATGAAGTTGAGATTGGAAGATGAACTTTTGTTGAGTGGAACAGGGTTCCCACAGACGGCGCCAACTGATGGATCTCTGGATCTCCTTCAGATATTATCTTCCGTTGATCTACAACGAGCGCTGATAGATGGCTGAGATTGAGTTGGAGGGCTGCCTCCTGGAGCGTGTGGATCTCAATGGGTTTGAGGTGGTTGAGGCCGAGCTGCCTGTAAGGAAGTCCCGGGATGGTTGTGCCACCGAGGACCCTCCGACGGTCAAGTTAGATGGGGTATTTTGGTAGAGTAACGGCCTATTGGGCTAAAATTCGTTTATCTGAGTCGTCTGAGAGAGAGATTTATATAGCGGCAGCCATAGGCAGGCGAGCGCGAGATTCACGCCGGCCGTTACGCCCCTGACGTCACGTCCGCGTGATAGACGGGATCCCCATTAATGACGAGACCGGCTCGTTAATGGGGGATCGTGATGGCGTGTAACGCGGGATCATGGACGGTGGATATCCCACGTCTGGCGAGATTCGCGGAGCCGTGGCGGAGGCGTCTGTGATCGGTGCTGTGGGTCGGTCGGTGAGACCGAGAAAGATGAGTTCGGCGGGAGGCTCGGGAACGAGTGGGGGGCCGAGGCATCTTGATTCTGTGATAGCTCGGAGTCGCGCCGGGGGTGGTCTGGAAGGGCACCGAAGGTCGGGAACATCCCCGGGTTAGAGCCCCACGGTGTGCTTCCAACGTAGCGTTCTTGATCTTTTCTTGTAAGCTCTGGGACACGTCATCTACCACGTTTCATGATCTGAGGAGTCACCGATATCGAGCATCATCAAAAGTGCTGTGAATTTTGGGGCAGGCTAGGGTTCTTTGAAGATGGGTAACTTCTTTTCCCCCTCTTCATTTTATGTTCAGTCAGCCTCTTTTGTATTATCTGATTGTTTAGATTTTGCAATAATTCTTTATTGTCAAGATAATTTGTTATAGCCTGTTTTCAAATTGATGAAATTATATGTAGGGGCATGCATAAGGGGCTACTAACAGAATATGCAATCATGCAGCATTTGCAGTGTATTTGGTTATTTCTTTCACCTTTTAAGGCCCTTGTTTGGCAACGGCGTTATCCGAAACCATGCAAACTCCAAAATTTATAATCAAGGTCCATTTGGCAACCAAAATAGAGTTTTCCAAACCGTGATTTCAAAATGACTAGAGTTTCGAAAAGCGTGCTCTCTCTCTCCCCAACCCCTTTACAGAGACCTCTTTCTACATAACTGGCATGCACATGTAGAATTTACATGATTTCAAGTCTTTCAAGAAATAAGCTCCATAGATCCGGGTTCGGGTATGAACCAAGTCAAGCCCTCTTCACCCGACCCGTAAAATAGCCTGATAGTCACGCAGCATTGAGCCGACGAAGATCGCGTAATTAAACTATATACTGTTCCCTCCGTCTCCAATTTTTTTTTTTTTAACAAGTACTGAACTAGGGTTTCTCAAACTCCAAAACTCTCATCATCGATCGAATCAATTTGGGGCAAAATTGTAGGGAGATATGAGTAGAAGGAGAGAGCCCTGCAGAAATTTTCAGCGTGGCAGGTAAATTTCTTCATTCATCTTTTGATTATTTTCTCGCGGATTCCTTTTCATCTTAATTTTTTTGGGGGAAATCTTATTTTAAGGTTCGCATCGCATCATGTACTGTAATCCTGGCCTAAATTTCTCGGAAAAATCCCAAATTTGTTGTAAATCTTTAATAAAATCTGCTGAAAGTTTTCAAATTTGTTACGGAAAAGTACATTGATTCGAAGGCATGCATCTTTCATGAATTGAACTGTAGTGTTGGCATCAGATATTATGCTAGGGTTTGCTATACGTTGGTTATCTTGATACTTTTGGATCTCGCCACATTATATGTTTGATGTTTAATTTGCGATTAAATAATAAATTCCGAATTTCTTCATTCAGTGGCCATAACGTGGTATTTTTCCATTGATCAAGCTATATGTGGAATACATTATATCGTTAAGCGAATCGTGAAAAAACCTTAATGCAGTTTTTGCAACTAGTTTAAATAGGGCTTTCAAATGGTGAGGTCGACTAAACAACCAAATGCCCACAGTTTATGTTCATTCAACCAAAATGATGTTTGGATTTACCGTTGGGAATTGCCTTAATTTCTCAGGCGCAAAATAACCCAACTGGTTAGAGCAGTAAGCTTAGACAAAGCTTAATCTTAGAGGTTTGATGAGTAATTCACAAGGTCAATTATGGAAGCAGGGCAAAAATTGTTGGTTTCCTGAGATATTAGTGTGTTTTGGACATATTATTCATGTACTTATATATATACATTCATTTCTTAATTTATGCAACTCTTGATCATATAGATGTTCAGAAATACTTGTCATTTTACTAATTCTATAAACGTATAGAGATTGATGCGATCTTCCTTCTTTCCAGCTGTCAGTATGGCGATCGTTGCAAGTTTCTTCATGTGACTCAGCAACAATCAAAACCAAATACTTTTGGGTTTGGTTCGCAGAACACTTCACAGTTTTTAAATACGAGCCAGCAACAAAAGCCTAATCCTTTTGGGTTTGGGGTCCAGAATGGTTCATCCTCCAAAGGTTCACCAAACTTTGGTGCGAGAAATGATAGTTCGGCCAAGGTTTGTTTGTAATCTAACACCCGCGAAACTTTTTATTTGCTTAAAGAAAAACATACATTTCTTTTGAGCATCTATTCATGGTCTACGCTAAACTGGGAATGGCATTTTATGTATGCAGTAACCTGTAAACTTTTCTTTCTCTCTACTTATTCAAATACCATCTTAAAATTCTCTTGCATTTTAAATATGTGGACCGGCCATTTCAGAACACGTGGACGCGAAATTCCTCGTCTACAACACCAAACTTTACTCAGCAGGCATCTAGTCAACCACAAGTGACTACTCATGAGTGAGTTCCTAATATCTATGCAACAATTTTAACCGTTTGATTGCGTTCCTTTACATAATTCTGAGCAGATCATAACAATTAACTGGAGCTCCACTATTGGTTCACAGATGTACAGATCCCAAGTCATGCAAGAAGCAAATAGATGAAGATTTCAAGAACGAGTTTCCTCTATGGAAGCTTACTTCTTATGGTCACTGGAAGTAGTAAGCGAAGCTATTCTCCTTGACTAATTTTACATGTCAAGGGCCATCAAATTATTTATTATACAGTCACAAGCTTTTTGCTTCATATTAGTTTATGCTTTCATTTCGCCATCTAGGCGATAGAAAGGCTTGCCTTCTCGACCAGTTTTTTTTGTCTTCTTATCTTCTTATATAACATCAATAAGTGATCATTACCTGATCAATGAGTTCCTGTCTGTTTCCAGTGAGCCTTGTGACATTGTCGGTGATATCAGTTATGAAGAATTGCGTGCAGCAGCATATGAAGATGCTAAGAAAGGGTTACCCTTGCAAGCGATTGTAAGTCGACAATATTATTTTTCACACCAACTCTAGGGGGAAAAGTTCAAAACGCTTCATTACACCTGCAAGGACATACTCTTGTATATGCAATGCAACCATAGGCAACGTGTTATCAAGCAGTGCATTTGATGCTGTTACAGTCAATGTAGCACGGGCTTGGGTATGGATACGGGATACGACACGATACGGATTCGCGAATTCATAATTTTTCAAAAACTTAGGATACGAGATACCTTTTTATCGATTTTAAATTAACTAAACATGAATATATATTAAGGTATACATACCAATATATAATAATATAAATAAATAGTGCCAAAATGTTAGATATTCAATACACTTTCAAATTTTTAAAAGCCTTAATTTTCGAGAGAAAGAGAAGATGCGTCGATTCGAAAGGTTGGTGAGATATTTACAAGTCCGAGCGAATCCGAGAGTTTCCGAGAGTTTCGGACTCCAATACGTAATCAGGGACGATTCGTGAGGCATATACCTGTGCTTCATAGATTACAGTTAATTCTGCAATTTTACCTCTATATTCTTGGCCCCTATCAGTTTGTGCTGGTAGTGGTTTCTTGCTTATCCTTGGGCCAGATTCCCATTTAATTACTCATATTAGTCTTTGCTGGTAGATCTTTTGTATTCTTGTTCTAGCAAATTTTCTATATTACTGGCCGATGGAAAAAATTGAGCTTTTCACAAAATAAGTTATTTTTACATTCAAACATATAACAGAAGTTGCCTTAGTAACTGCAGTTTTGCATTCATCTATATTCTTGACCTGTTTATGGTAGGGAAACTTGCAAGCATCGTTGTATTGACGAAATTACCTCTTTTTTCCACAGATCGAAAGAGAGAGAAACCTGTATAAATCCAAATGTGCAGAGTTTGACAATTTACAGAGAAATACCTATGCAAAACCAGGTTCCAGTTCAACTGGGACAAACTTTTCTCCTGGAGCTAACAACACTACATCATCAATGGGTTTTCTAAATAATGCACCTGCTCAAAGTAACTCCTCGCCTTCGATTTTTGGAGCTAACAAATCTACCCCATCAATGGCTTTTCAAAATAATGCACCTGCTCAAAGTACTTTGCCTTCAGTTTTTGGAGCTAACAACACAATATCGTTAATGGGTATGCAAAATAGCTCTCCTCCCCAAAATAATACACCGCCCTCGTTTTCCAGTTTCAGTCAATTGGGGGCATCAGCAAATCTTGGATTTAATGCCAGGCAAGGACCATTTAATTTACTTGGAATCAATTATTACATGTTGTAATTATTCGAATCGTATGTACCTAAGTGCCAATATGTATATACATTATTGTAAGCTCTTTGGTGGTTGTCATTGCCCTTGATTGTTGCCTTTACTCATTGTTGGTTTTCAGGCCTCTTGCACCAGCAGCTACACCTAATTCCTTTTTAGGTCAGTCAAATTTATTGCAGAATAACAGTAAAAATTCGATGAATTTTGGCAATTCAGGTATGAGGGAAACAATTGCACTTGGTTTTTTAATTTTACTATAAATGCGGAGTGTTTCTTTGATGATCTAGGCAATCTTGTTTGTCAATTTCTATCTTTTAAGTATTCATTTTCATGAAGTAAATAATCTATTTCTAACTTGTTGCATGTAAGTGGGTGTCTTATGTCTAAAAATACTCTTCGAAAGAGTTAATCAAGCCAACTGCCAAGTTTGTGCCGTTTCTTTCCTTGCAAAGCTATTTTGGAAAGTAAATGAATCCTTACGCAGAAAACTGAAAAGTTAAACCACCCAAACTCACCTTAAACTACTCTACTGCTTTATCCACTTTCACAATTACTGCTCATATAACTCTTTATTTAGGTATATGATCTGGAAACATTAAAATTGCTATTATGTAAACCAACTTTTGTGTGTTATTATTTTTGCTATTCTTTTTGTCTTTTGGGGTATCTGTACTGCGTATGTAGCAAAATTTTACTGTCAGGACTCTGAAATGAAACATTTCATTTTTTTTCCGGTGGCAGCAGGAATGTTTGGTAGCCAATTGCCAACACAGCCATCTGGGAGTTCACCAGGTCCGAACACTACAGACTTCCAAAATGGTTTCATGTCTGCAGGAAGCAACCAAGTTTCGTCTCCATTTTCTCCAGCGCAGTTTTCTAGTAGCACAAGCAACCAATTGCCAAGTTCTCTGGATGTGCTTAGAGTTACTTCTGAGACAGTTCAACAGGCTTCTACATCGTAAGTCATAAAACACTGTTGTATTAAATATGCACATAAAATTGAAAAGAAATAAACTTGATAATGTTTGGGCATCTTCATATTACCCTAAACGCAAATTCATGTATGTTGCCATTTTAAATACAGGGACAATCAAGAAAATAGTCCAGATGACAGTGTTTGGTTAAAGGAGGAATGGGCTGTAGGGGAGGTAAGAAATTCGTGACTTCAAACTAAGCAATAATTTTATTTTTTTTATAAAAAAAATTATCGTTTGATATTTGAATGCCTTGTTTCTTGGTGATGATGCTATTAACAATACCTTTCTGAAGAAGAAAACTAGAATAGGACACCATCTAATTAGGACCTTTCGAAGAATTTTATAGATGCTAGCTCATGAACCACTACAGCGGATCTGTGGCAGTAGAAAGAATTTTAGGTATCAACACTTGGCTGTTTCATTCCACTTTAATGGGATTCCGTTATTGTGAAAGATATAATTTCAGTCTACAATACTTGCTTTCTTAATAATGTTTAATCAGTCTACAATACTTGCTTTCTTAATAATGTTTAACTGTAAGATTTTACATGTCTGTGCATGGGGATTGGGAAAATACAAAGTGGTTGATCGTCTCCTCTCTTCTTTTATACAAATGTAATAGTTGGGCATGTGACGTTTTGAATCTTTGCCTTACTGCTATCTGATTAAGAGTTCTTTTCTCCGTCAATTGTGATTTTGTAGTTTTACAAATTATTATTCAGGATCCAAAATGTTGAATTTTATTTTATTTTTTATTTTTTTAATAATAAGATTATAACATTATTCGGAATGGATATCACCATGGCTATATTTTCCTCCTTTTCAGATACCCATCATAGCACCTCCGGCGAGATTCTGCTCATAAGCTTTCAGCTATCCATTCTGATCAAAGGTATACACTCTCATGGTAATTGCAAATCAAATTCTTCTTTCAAGAGTTCATATGAGTTAGAAACAAACATCCCAACAATAATTTTATATTTTGCTGGTGTTCTGGTGGAATATGCAGGGTCACTTGCATATGGATGACCTGAATAGAATACATTTCTTCTCAAGATTATGATATGAAGCACATTGTACATTGGACTCCAATCTGGTTTTCTACCAGTTGATTATTAATGTGTATATTATAGTGTTCTAATGTTAGCTGCTCTTTGAGATCACCAGCAGTTTGGTTCATACTTTTGTTAACCCATTCACATTCTTTTGAGAAACGCTGGTCTCTCCGCAGTTTGCAGTCATACCGTGTGGAGGCATTCATGTGTGTGATGACTTTCTAGTGCATTTAACCGAGGAACGGTTGCATTCCAGTTTATACCTTTGTCTGGAAATTTTGTTTGGTATATATATATATATATATATATATATATAAGGAAACGGGTTATCAGCTGGCTGGCTGGTTGATATTAAACAGTTAGCAAGCGTATTACATATCCTAATCCGACCGTCAAATTGACGATCCGTTCCGGCCTTCTTGTTCTACACAGAGTGATCTATGTGAATAAATTTTTATTCACTTTGAAACTATTTATGTCTTCGATCAAGTGTCTCTGATATGACATTTTTATTGTGTTTAACGGCCTTCCATTTTTTAAATGCTTGATTCATCACTTGCAATGCATCATATCGATCAAAATTTCACACTCATAGATCATTCCATGTGTGGAACAAGGTGGCCGGAGCGGATCGTCGATTTGACGGTCGGATTGGCTTATGTAATAGGCTAAGTGACGGTTTAATATCAGCCAGCTAGCTGATAACTCGTTCCCCTCTCTCCTCTCTCTCTCTCTCTCTCTATATATATATATATATATATATATAATGGAATAACGAAGGAAAGAGGCCATAAGAAGAAATATTCTCCTACGGCGTCAAAAAAATACTACCTCCATCATGTTTTCCGACGATCGGCACCCATCATCTCTATCTTTATCATATAAGATATAGATACACCAAATTTCATGTGATTCTACTATTTTTTCACCGTCGAATCAGCGATGTAAAATGTTCTATTATCGGTAAACTGTTAATTTTGCACTCACTAAATCAACGGTGAAAAGATGGTAGAATCACATAAAATTTGGTGTATCTACATCTTAGCTGATAAATATAAAAGTGATGGGCGACGATCATCGAAAAACATGGAGGTAGTATTTTTTTTTGGCGCCATAGGAGTAAATTCCCTCTTATGGCACCTTCCTCCATCACCCTTATATATATAGAAAGGAGGCCACAGGAGTGATTTCCTCCTATGACGTCAAAAAAATACAACCTCCACCATTTTTCACCACGATCGACACCCATCATCTTCATCTTTATCATCCACGATGTAGATACACCAAATTTCATGTGATTTTACAATCTTTTCACCGTTGATTTAGTGGGTGCGAAATTAACGGTTTACCGATAATATAACTTTTTACATTGCTAATTCATCGGTGAAAAAGTGGTAGAATCACATGAGATTTGGTATATCCATATCTTAGATGATAAAGATGATGGTGATGGGCACCAATCATCAAAAAAAGTCGTAGATGGTGTATCTTTTCGACGGCATAGGAGGAAATTCCCTCCTCTCTCTCTCTCTCTCTCTCTCTCTCTATATATATATATATATATATATAACTTCTTGGCGAAGGTCTTTTTTTAGGGGTCAAGGCTTCTGTCCGAATTCCATGGGTTGTGCTTTTCTTACTCGTCGATCTCTCTTGTCAGTCTTGTGATAATGTTGTCAGGCCGTTGCAAAATCTTCTTGCATATGCTTAAGCTTTATTTTTCCGAGATGCTCTATCAGCTTTCTTCAGGTTGCTCTTATGTAAACCTTGGCAGTTAAATGGTTTACATGTAACCTACAATTTGAAAAATCCCTGAGTATGTTTTTGAATAGGCAGGACTGTACTCTTGGTCGGGAAGTCATACTGAAGAGATACATTTTTGTTGCATGTTTTACAGGTCAATTGTTTTTCTCGTGTGGAACGTATAGAATTAACTTGCCATCTCAAAATTTTGAAAGTGCACTGCAAAGTTGGGTTTGAAAGCCGCTACAAACTTATATGATCTGTCCATCTTCAACTGAAGTTTCAGGCATCGATCTCAACCATGCAGATGTTGCTAGCTACTCACCCAATCCAACTGATTCCGTCACATCATGTGCACCGCAAACTAAGGCTGATCTGAGTGAGAATACACACTCCATGTATATGTATAATTGCATCGTAAAAAATCCACCGGGCAGTATGCAGATAATGGAACATACAGTCACAATGATGGGCAGCTGCTGACAGTATGCGTCTCAGTCACCGCTATCGTAACTATATGTTGTTTACGTGATCTGGTTTTCACATCATCGATCACAAAGGATTGACAGCTACATATGTTACCAAAGGAGTATGTATTGTTCTTGCAGTAAAACATTTTTCTCCAAAATAAGCAGTCTCCGGTTTGATTTTGAACTGGTTGCATCCAAAAATAAACAGCTATGATCTATTGAAGATTGCATGGTTTAACCCAACATTTATGGACCCTAAGTTTTTATCATCAAGGGAAATACAAGGCTAGAATACATCTCATAGTCCCGCCCTCTCCTTCAGCCATTCATCCTCTATTGCTCACTCTACAGGAGAAATGCTCCCAGACGTTTCAGCTTAAAGCACAAGCTTTCAAGCCCCAGCCTGCCCCCTAATCCTATAAATGGTCTTTAGCGAGTGGTCTTGAAACCAAATGGTGAAACCTTATTGCAGTTGAGCGGGAGAGTTTGGGTTCAAACCCCGCTTGCATCATGTTAAGGTGTATTAATCAAAATAAATAAATAAATAAATAAAGGGTCTTTATAGGTTTGAAAAGGCCATAGCAGGACTAGGACTTAACCTGTCGATAGCCCACGCCAAAAAATATATTGCCTTTACACTGGTCACAGCTTCAAATTTTTTGGTGCAATGGCATGAACATTTTAAGCAATGCTCAATTGGATGTGAGACACAACACACAACCACAACACTAGTGAACTCTTCAAGAGGAAAATCTTCATGTATCCACCACTTGCTGATTTAGTGCTTCTTGGCATTGGTTTGATGCAGTGCATTTCACTCATTCTCTGTACTTGTGTTTGTAAAAGGAATAGCATCACAATGTATTGGGTCCTAACCCATGGCTAACCCCAAGCTGATCTTCTTTCAACTTCCCATTCTCCTCTCCCTCATCATCATCATCGCAACACAACTTGGCATCAGGCTCATACCCAACCCATTTCATCTCCTCATACAACTCATCCAACATCTCATACATTTCCCTACACTTTGGATGAGCTTTATCCCCCACGACAAAAGCATGCATCTCACTCACAACCTCAATCCAACTACACCCTGGCTCTTTCTTCATCCTCCTCTCTCTCATCACCCTCCTCAACTTTGAGACCTTGTCCCAATTTCCTGCCTCCGCATACACATTCGATAAAAGAATGCAACAAGAAGAATCCTCTGGTTCTAATTGGAGTATTCTACTCGCCGCTACTTCAGCAACCTCAACATTTCGATGCATCTTACAAACACTAAGGAGTGTTCTCCATATAATAGCATCAGCTTCACAAGGCATCGTGTCTATAAGCTTTAGAGCTTCATCGATGCCTTCGGATCGTCCGACGATATCGACCATGCATGAGTAATGCTCGATCTGAGGCTCTAATTTGTAGAAATTTTTCATTAGATCGAAGTAGCGCTCGCCTTCATTTGCCAAGCCGACATGCCCACAAGCCCTTAGAACTGCTATAAATGTTGCATGGTTTGGCTTAATCTTCTCCAATTGCATCCTCTCAAACATTTGAATTGCCTCCGACGCAAGCCCATGTTGAGCATACCCACTGATCAAAGCATTCCATGAAACACAGTCTCTTTCAAGCATCTTCTCAAACATCATTGAAGAGTCCTGCAGATGCCCACACTTTGCATACATGTCTACTATAGTGCTTGATATGAATATATCGCGATGCAGTTTTTGCTTTATGATTTGTGCATGAATTTGCTTCCCTAACCCTGCCATTGCTAGATTTGCACATGTGTCAAGAACTGTAGCATATGTGAAGTTATCAGGCTTCAAACCCGATTTGAGCATCCGAGAAAAGAACCTTTGAGCTTCTTCGCTTTGTTTCTGAATGCAGAATCCTGAGATTATAGCATTCCATGATACAATATTCTGCTTCTCAATTCTGCAATGGAGTTTTTGTGCTTCTTCCATCATCCCACACTTGCAATACATATCGACTAGAGCACTTCCAATAAAAGGATCGAAACCAAGCCCCGATTTGATTATCTTGTCATGGACTTTCGCTCCAAAATCTAATGATTGCAACGACACACAGGCTTTGAGCACGCTTCCGTAAGTGAACTCGTCCGGTTCCATGTTAAATTTCAGCATTTGATTAAAATGCGACAACGTCTCTTCATATTTTTCGTTTTGCTCCAAAGCAGTTATAACAGCATTCCAAGAAATTGCATCTCTTTTCTCCATTTTCTTAAAGACACTGCAGGCTTCGGATAAAGCTTTACATTTCCCATACATATCCAAAATCGCATTACTGACGCAGATATCTGAAGCAAGAGTGGTTTTAATGGCCAAACAATGAGCTTGCAATCCCTGTAAGTATCCTTTAGACTGAGCACAGGCACTGAAAACACCCGATAAGCTAATCTCATCTACGCCAACATTAGACCGATGCATTTCTCGAAACAACTCCATAGCTTCGAACCCTCGATTGTTACTTGCAAATCCCACAACAAGTGCATTCCAAGTTTGCAAGCTACGAATTGGAAGTTCTTGAAATACTCTTATAGCGTCGTCTAAATTATGGCTTTTAGCATACATATCCAAAATAGAAGTCCCGACCACAATATCACAGCTATAGTTATTTTTAAAAGCATGGGCATGAAATTGGCTCCCAGTCCTTGAACAGGAAAGCCCAGCACAAGACCTGAAAACACTAGCATAAGAAGATTGACTCATGCCAATTTTCAATCTCTGCATCTCTCTGAATAATTTCAAGCCATCAATGAATCGTTCATTCTGAACACATCCTGCAATGGCTGCACTCCACGAAACCCAGTTTTTTTCAAGCATATCATCGAAAAAACGAAGAGAATCACTCAAAGACTTGCACTTTGCATACATATCGACAATAGCACTGCCCGTAACCACATCCAAATCGATACCCATTTTCGCAACCATCCCATGAATCTGAACACCCAAACCGCAATCTTCTATCGCAGAGCACGATTTCAGTAAAACGGCGAATGTAGTGTGATCCGGGTCAATTCCACTCGAGCCCATTTGCAAAAAGATATCAACAGAATCAATCGGCATACCATTATGCAAATACCCTGAAATAATCGAATTCCAAGAGACAACGTCTTTCTCGGGCATTTCATCGAAAAGGGCCTTTGAAATTCCCATCAACCTATTATTGGCATAGCCCGAGATCATGGCATTCCAAGAGACGGTATCTCTATGAGGCATTCGATCAAACACGTTGTTGGCATAATCAAGGTTAGAGCATTTGATGTACATGTGTATGAGGCAATTGGTGACGAACACTGTTGGGGTGAAGCCTGAAGTGATCATTTGGGCATGTGCTTGTCGGCCTTTTCTTGGGTGCTGATGCTTTGAAAAATGTTGGAAAAGATGAGAAAAGGTTGCTCTTTTCTCGGCGATGAGCTGTGAAGAAGAAGAAGGAAGCCATGGGGGAGCTCTCATGCCTTTGATTCTTTGGTGACGGTTGGAGTTTTTTTTGAATTTGGGACCGTTGTTATTGCGCGCTACTGAATAATTTTGTTTGCTGGCTTAATTACGGGAAACCCCTTAGCTTTAGCCTGATTAGCAGGAACTCCCCCCCAAAAAAAACCCAGAAAGCTGTGGTTTGCCGTTCTCACCCTTTAATGCTGTTAAATTTCTTCTTTCTCTATTTCTCTTCTCAAAACCTTCATTTAACTCCTTTGACCCCTTTTTTTTTTTACAAATAAAGGTAGACCTTGATTAACTTGAGTGAAAAGAGAGAATGGGGTTAAGGCCTGGTTTAGTGGTAAGGTTTCCGCAGCTACATGTTTGCATAAGATAAAAAGAAATTATGGTTAGCAAGTATGCAAACCGTGGTTTTCCAAAACCATATTTTATGTGTGAGAGGAAGGGTGTGCAGATTTTGCACGGCTCCATTTTTTTTGGTAGTTGGTAGGAACCGGGTTTCAAGTATTTGAAACGTTCTTAAAACCAAGGCTTGAAAAACTTTAGTTTGGTTTTCATAAGAGCCATAGTTCCGATTTTTGAAATTTGGCATCGAAACACCATGAAACTTAGGTCCACCTAGACGAGGCCCTTCAAGATGAGAAATGTTGGCGGCTCCTGCTAACACCACAAAAATGAGGGATTTTCCTACACTTTAGCCTTGTGTATTTTTAAACCTCTTTTGACACTAAACTTGTAAGCTCTATGCCACGTCCCGCTTCCCAAAATACGGAATACGAGGGGTTGACAAAGCCAGCCATACTCCTACGGTCGAGGAAACATCCTACCGTAGTCACACTTCGGCTTCTAGTTTCACGTGGTAATCAGTGATCAATGCACATGTAATGAAAAATGCAGTCACTAAACCAAAACAAATACAAAGAACTAACCAGATAGAGATCAAGGAAGTATAGTTCTGGGTCGCTGATCTAGATATCCGCAATATACTCGAGATACGTCAGGTCCTGATCCGAACTAAATACACTCATACTCAGGTCGTCAGAGCATGCATACTCAGGTCGTCAGAGCGACACAATAGCAATAAATATAAATACATGTGTAACAAGTGTAATAATGATGAATATGAAACAATAAGCATGAAGTGATGATATGATTATGAAGGAGCCAGTACAGATAAACAGTAAAGCGGGTAAACAATAAAGCAGGTGTATCAGTCAGTAATCAATGCATGTTACTAAACCTATCAGTCTTTAAGCCTCACTGTCCATGTCGCTAAACCTGTCGTCAGTCCAAGTCTGAGAGTCAACCACTTGTGAGTATCCCCCACCCAAGAGTAGTGCCCCAGGGGCAAGGGAACACGGGCCCGAGTCGCTCGCTAATAATCAGTAATATCACCCATATAACTCCAGAATCGCCATGCATGCCGGCAGTGGGACTCCCGAGATTCCGTTGAACTCACACTCAAATTACCACACACCCCGCGGTCTACATCAAACACCAACCATAAACTCAAATATTAGTCGGTCCATAACAAGTCTACGCGAGAACTGGAGACAGGATCTCCATCAAGCATGTCTCGACTGATACCCAAGATAAATGGACAGTATTTGGTGCCTTACCTATGACACTAATATAAGTGCTTCCATAATCGTCCCATACCAATTATAGTCGCACTTATACATGTCCCATAGACGTCGACAATGCAATAAATTAACCGGGTCCGTAGATTGTGTACAAGTACGTGTCACTTTCACTTATTCATTCACGCTTAAACACTAACGTACTTGCCACAATCAAACACTAATATCTAACACTGGATAATGTACACAATCACTAGGTTACCAATGTATATGAACTCTACATGATATGATGAGAATACAATAAATACGATATGAATAGAATATCATCAGTCAGTGTCCTACCACTTGCATAATTTACTATAAATCATACATGCAGAATTAAGCAAAACAATGTAAAAGGGGTCAGCAATATGTTTAATTATCTATCCGTCAAAATTGGTTTCGCGCCAATCGGGTTTCAGGTTTGCTAGATACGGCCATTTCAATTTAAGCGTTCACTGCTGGAAATCCGATTTCAGAATTGAAAGTCCGTTTCGTAACACATTTTACTCCCAGTTGGGATCGTAATTAGGCGACGCTATAATTGAACAATGTTTAGGTTTTACACTTAGGTTTCCACCGCAATCGGCGAATCAGTGATATCCTATATCAACAGGGAGTTATGGACAGGTTATGTTCGATGTGCATAATCTGTCGCTGCAGAATTCAACAGAACATATCGACATTATAAAATGTGTTAAAAATATCATACAGTTGAGGAATCAAGTGAGACTAGTGGGATAAGGAATCTAACTCAATTCACTTCGTAACTATATAGGGTTCCGCACATTTCCGCATTTGAGCAACGAAATACAGTGAGTTAAAAACAGGGGTTATCTGGAATTACCGCTCTGGACTGCAGTCCAGAATTGTAATTCTCTGCAGTTTTCTCTATCAATTTTAGATATCAATTATAGGGTTCTGTAGCTTATTCCGTTGGCTTCGATACGAACCATGGAACGTAAAAATCCGATTCGTAAAAGATTTAACGTGAATTTAACGGTCTAGCATGTTCGGGAAATTCAGATTTCGTACCGACTATCGGGAGTAGTATTACATAGGTGAAACGACCGTGGTTTTCAACTAAATTTATACAGCATATCGGTAAACAATAGGCGGGTTTAATGATCACAATTTCCTCCATTTAAATTCCGGTTTTCGCATATAGTTTCGTATCAAACACTTGCATCATATTGGTTTGCACGAATTATATATGCACGACATTAATTCGAAATTGGGTTAAATACATAATAATAGCATGAAGCAAGCAATATACTTGCATGACGACGTGTTGACGACGGTACGGCAGCGGCAACGGCGCGATCGCGACACACGCGCTGCACGGCAACTCGACTTGGCTCGAGCTCAAGTCTCGGCAGCGGCGGCTTGGTTGCCGGGGTCTTAACGGCGAGGGTGGTAGTCGTTGGTGTCGGCGCTTGATGGCGAGGCAGCCAGGGATGTGGGCTGCGGTGGCCGGAGGAGGTTGATGGCAAGGGGGAAGTTCGAGTTGGAGGCGATGGGTGTCGGGTCCTTGGTGTGCAGGGAATGTTGTCGTCGGGGTTGGGTGATGGGTTTGCTCGGGATCGACGTCGGCGGGATGAAGGCTCGGCGATGGGATTGCTTGGTTGAGGAGAGGAGGAAGATAGCGATGAAGGCGGCGGCGACGGCGATGGTGGCCTCGACGGTGGTGATGCAGTGGGGAGGCTCGGTGGTGTTGGGTGTTGAGGTGGTCGGGGGTTGAGTGGGGATGATGATGATGGTTGTGGAGATGGGTTAAAGAAGGTAAAAAATGCTCCCGGCGATGGGTTCGCGAGGAGAGGAGGTGGCAGGCGATGGAGGCTCCGGTGGTGCAAGGTGGCGATTGTGAGAGGGCGTGGATGAGGGTGAGGTCGACGAGAGAGAGAGAGTGGACGAGAGTGATGAAGAGAGGGAGTGCAGAGAGAGGGAGGGCGCGGGCGATAAGATCAGGGGAGTTCGGAGAGGGGATCTCGGGGATGCAGTTGGGGCTCGGTCATGATAGGAGGTTATGAGGGGGAACGTGTGTGTGGGTCGGTGGTGAGGTTGGTAACGACGAAGCGACGCGCGGTCGTGGGTGCGCGCGAGAAGCGGTCGTGGGCGCGGGAGAAGCGGGGGCGATGATGGAGAAAAGAGCGGGAAGATGAAAGCGAAGGAGGAAGAAGGGAAAGAAGCGGGTTGGGTTGAAGGAGTTGGGCCGGCTCGGGGGAGAGGAGAAAATGAGTGTGGGATTTTATGGAGTGGGTCGGGGCTTGGGCTTGGGCTGAAGAAAGAATTTAAAAGGAAAGATAGAGAGGGAGTGGGCTGGGAATTGTTTAAGAAAAATAAAATGAATTGGATTAAATTAGGGTTAGGGTTTTAAAATAAAACAAAATAATTATAAATATAAATAAATAAATTTTGTAAGTAACACTTTATAAAAATACGGATATTGGTGTACAAAAAGAACTGGGTATTACATCATATCTCCCTTAAAGAAAATTTCGTCCTCGAAATTCAAAATAAACAATAAGCTATAAAATAATATGTGAAAAGCCACAACATCGAACACTAACATATAGTGATTTACTTAAAAGCAGCCAGATAAAAATCCAAGGTCTATATACGTATAAGAAATAACATGACTAAAAGAATAGGCCTAAGTAAGCAAAGGGCAGAACCATCTATGATGATAAACTATATGCACAATACTGAAAAATGAAACAACAATAATAAACAATAGTGAAGGATTTGCCGATAGGCCAAAATATTTTAGAATAAATATATCGATCAATCAATTTAAAATAACTTGAGATAACCCGTATGGTGAAATAAGAAAAATAGTATGTGCGGCATATATTTGCGCTATTGAAAATATGACGAATAGTAGAGTATTCAGAATAAGTAAAATGAAAGTAGTTACCAACACGTAAGTTTTTTTTTTGGATAGACACAAAATAACGAAAACTAGTATTTCAAATAGCAATGTCACTGAATGTAATTATGGTAATGGGAGATAGCACTGAAAATGTATAGAGGCTAGTCATGGTAGGGATTGCAATGGAGTATGGCCCATTCGAAAGGTCGGAAGGTGGTACTTCAATCTGAATGTCGAAGAGGCTGGGGTCGGGTCAGCACAGGTTGCAAGGGTGAAGAATAATGAATCTCAGAAGGGAAAGAATTTTTATTGGGGAGGGAAAAACGGTCAATGCATTATACGAATCAATACTCAAAAGGTTGACGAACTCAAAAACTTTATTATTCCAGAAAATTTCAAACAAGGCATTCTCGAAAGACAAAAGGTGGCCCTAAACTATACATAGATTTATTTGGCCAGAGGAGACAAAAGATAAATCACGTCAGTCGCGGTTATGAAAGTTCAGCAGATTACGGTAAGCTCGCGCGCTAAGATAGGGGCGTCCATTTCCATAGCGCCTCGCAGGGATTGCCACTGGAGGTTCTTTTGCCACGGGGTCTTCTTCTCCTGGTCCTTCTTCCTCGGCTGGAGCTTCTTCATCGTGGTATGCTTCCACGTAATTCACCTTTTCTGGATCTTCTTCCACGGGATTTTCTTCCACTGGATTCTCCTCAAGGTCTTCCTCTCCTGAATTTTCTTCTACCGGGTCTTCCTCGGGGTCTTCCTCTATCGGGTCCTCTTCTTCGTTGTCAGAGTCGCTGATCATGTCGACTTCTGGGGCTGCGACTCACTCGTCCTCGGAATCGATGTTTCTGAAAATGACCTGTGGGCCATCGATCTCGTCATCTGAACTCACCAATATGCAGTCCAAGGAAACGCATGACCGTGCGTCCTCATCTAGAGGCGGCGCTGCTCTAGGATGGGCCATGGCCTGGAAAGAAAGAGTCATGATCAGACGGCGGAACACACCGAAAGAATAACCAAGGATATGGAGCACAAGGAAAATATACGATAGGTAAGGACTGAAAAATCAAAATTTAGAATACTGGTGCAATAAACAGTATAAGGAAAAATGAGTGGCAAGGGGACGATACATACATCACAACTCACAATTTTATTGCATTCAAACTAGAAAGTTCAACGGATACAAGAGATTAAACGAAAGGAAACATTTACTAAAGAGCGAGAATATTTTTTTGAAAGCAGAAAAGGTGATAATTCTTCGTTGATATCCAGACGGCCGCATTCTCGTCAAGCCAGTGGAATCCTGCGCTGGGTCCGTACTATTCTCGAAGCTCGAACTACGAAATAACCAAGGCACTTAGCGGTAGTGGAGAGTGTGGACGAATCTCCTCCTTACAGCTCCTTCCTTCTAGGGCAACCATTGACAGGATATTCGTCGGATCCACAAATCAGGCATTGCCCCTTAGCCCTGCGACAGTGTAAATCTCCGTTCCCATCTTAATAAAAGTTTTCTTTTTCCTAAATCCTCGAGTTTTCCTTTTCTTTTCCCTCGTAAAAATTTTGTAGGGAAATTGTTTACTTAAATTCCGATATTTAAAATTTTCCAAACCCTGTATATAACCAAAACCCTAAACAAAATAAATTAACTTTTTTTTTATTAACTCAGCCCAACACAAATTATAAGTCCTTGGCCCATTCTTTTCCTAAATAAATTAATTGAATCCAACACTTAGCCGGCCCGTCCACTCTCCAGCCCAGGAGTTTTTTTAAAGGGAATTTATTTTAAAATTAATCCCTCAGCCCAATATATTTTCCCCAGCCCGTCCCCTCATCGGTCCACGAGAAAATTTAAAAGAATTTAATAAATAAAAACCCTTATTTTTTCAGCCCAGACCGTCTTCCCCCAACTCCTTTCGGCCCGCGTCTTCACAAACCCGACCCGCTTTTATTCCTTTCTTCCCCAACGGCTACCTCCCTCTTTCCCGCTCGCGATGCGCTTCCTTCGCCGCAGCTCACGCCCACGCCCACGCCCTGCCGTTACCCCCGCGCGATCCTCTCAATCTCCTCCCCTCGTCTCCCCTATCTCCCTCACACCCTCGCTCCTCTCTCACAATCCCTCAAACTTCCTCACCTCTCCCTCTCGAAAACTCATTCCCGCAGCCACCGTTTCCATCACCCACCACTCTCGCCGTCGACGAAGACGACGACTGCAATCCCCATTCTTCCTCCCTCACACTCTTCTCTCCAGAAACTACTCCTCACGAGCCCTTGCACCCACCAACCGAGTCCCCTGCACTCCCAAACCCCCTACACCCGAGCTCGACCACCACCTGCCCTCGACGCTGGTGAGCTTCTCACCTCATCGTCGACCCCCTACACCATCCTCGTCATCGTCATCGGCATCATCACCAACACCTCCACAACTTTCAAGCCCGAGCCACTACTTCTCTCTCTCTCTTCAAAATACCATAACCGAAGTCTCGAGCTTCACTGTGCACGTCGCCGGAGCGACACCGTCGACCGTCGTCGACCCCAGCGCACCCGGAAGATCCACAGAGCCTTCTTTACACTTCCAGCGAGCACAAGACAACTCCGGAAAACTCCGACGCCAAACCGTATCGCGAGCCAAGGTCGCGCAAATCGATTCACGTCGTTCGTCGCGCGTTCGTGACGTTACCGTCGCCGTGCATCCCCGAAACGTTTCCAGGCAAGTGTTTTACTTGCTACATGTTAATATAATCGTGTTACAAACTTAAATCGTATAGATTATAATTTACAGATTTCCGATAGATTATGTGACATACCTGTTCGATGCGTGATCCCAATGAAAATACTCACCTAATTTGACGGAATTGGGTTGTTTCTGTTGGCCCATGTAGTGACGAATATCTTGTAAAAATCTTACTGGAAAATACGACTGTTAGTGACTAAAATGAATACCCCCAAATATACCGATAAAACTAGAAATTTCCCGTATCTGAAAATGGTTAAAATCACTGTAAATTATGTACATATTTAAATGGTGTGTTCGAGGGCTTAAATCAAAGACGACTCGACGAACTATAACCCTATGTGAGTTTCTAATGGTTTCTATACTGAAACTGTGACGATATTTGGATCGGAGTGCGGCTCTGGACTGCAGTCCAGAGCGACTCTGATTATTATTTGCTGTCCCATAATACGTGCCACTTTGTTTCCTGAATTCGGATGTTACGGAACTCTGCAATGTATTAAAGGTGAATCTGTTAGCTAAACAAAACAAGTGGTTTCATTCCGTTTCATTGCCTTTTGCTATTTAATTTGTAAATTAGGAGAGCAGAACGTATAACAGTCCAGAACAGATTCAGAAGTGACATACTAATGTTAAACTGTGTATAACTTTCGACGTACAGACACGATTGAGGATCCGTCTGTTGCGTTGAATACCCTATTGAAAACCCTAGATTTTATTCAACTGTAGTATCGCTAAATTCTGAACCCAACTGGGTGAAATCCGTGTCGCGAAACGGATGTTGAATTCAGAAACTGAATTTCCAGCCGCGAGCACTTAAAATGAAACAGCTGTATCTTGAATACCGGGAACCCGATCGGACTGAAACTAATTTTGATGAACTTCTGACAGAGTGTGCTATTTATTGTATTTGTATCACTTTGTTGAATTCCGAACATATGAATTTATGCAAATTTTGTAAGTTAATGACGTGCATATTGGTTCATGACATACTTGGCTTGTTAAGTGCATACATACACATATCTTACCCCATTTGCCATATACATAGTGTTAGTGCGTGTTAGTGTTCAGTGGACATTGCATTATCGTGCGTGATTGATGTTGGTTTAGGAGTGACGAGTACACCAATGGAAAGTGGACATTCGTGACAGTGATTGATACAATGAACAGTGATAAAACCGTGCCATTGGTATACTTGTACAAGACTAAATCAAGATCATAAATAGTGTATACCTGGGGATAAAGGGGAAATCGAAGTGGAAAGAGAATCGTATTCAGCGGGACCGTGTTTTAGAGGATGATGGTTCGAGCAGCGATATATATATTAGGTAGGATCTAGCGATCCGACTGACAGGGTTATGTCCCGGACATGTGGGCCGTTGTCTCGGGTATGTATGAGACTCCTGTTAAACATGATTCTCCTTTCCACTATGCGATTTCAAACAAGACCTAGAGACTGATAGGGACACAGATCACATTTTGTATCATATAGTGACATAGTGATTACTCGCATTGTACTTTCACTGTTATTACCCCATTTACCTGTTTCACCTTATTATAATAATATAGCTATTGTGTCGCTCTGACGACCTGAGTATGCATGCTCAGATCCAGTGGAAGGACCAGCGCAGGAGACGGATCTACCTTTCGAGTTCACGGAGATCCAGTATGGTGTACTTTTTTTCTTTACTGCTTTCCATAAAAGAGATCGTGAAATTGAACTTGGTTAATAACTGTTCTTTTTATTTGTAATTTGTGAACAATGGATTTTAATGTAATAAATTAGTGATGTGATTCCTTTACTACTGTGCTTTATTTACTGATTACCATGTAATGCTAGAAGCCGAAGTGTGACTACGGCGGGATTATTCCTTGACCGTAGGAGCATGGCTGGCCTAGTCATCCCTTGTTTTCCGTATTTTGGGAAGCGGGACGTCAGTCTTTCTGAAGGTGTCCTGGTCTCTTACAGTATCCATAGCATTGAGCTCTCCGCTGCTTCCGTTGCTGAGAAACAAATGGGCGCTTCATCTTCACATCTTTTCCTTGTTTAACAGGGGTTCCCTTGCGATTGGAGGCTTCCGCTGATGCCTGAACCATTTGCCTTCTTAGTCCTTCAGCTAAAAGATCGTTTGTTCGCTCCTGAGCTTCCTTCAAGCCTTGTAGTACATTCAAAATCCCGACGGTCTGACTCTGGATAGTGGAGGAGGACGGGGAGTTGTTGGAAGAAAAGTCGTTGGAAGTCATGGTCCTGAAATAACAAATTTGAGGACGATATAAGGTATAAGGAATAAGAATCAGAATAAGATATAGAATAGACAACGAAACAAGAATATCGGGTGAGGTGAAACTCAAACGAGTGGAAATCAAATGTAAAACTCCAAGTCACTCAACAGAGTACAGTATTGTATTCATGCTGCAGTTCATAATTACAATCACGTAACTCTACTAAGTCACCCAAAACTCTAGCGGATGGATCAAAATATGTAGTAGAACACATTATGTGAATCAAGACTAAGGATAACAAGTTTACAATTTAGACCGAAGGATATCTTAGATTGTCAAGCCCTACACGGAAACTGTAATCTCATTCTAAACCAACATGGCTCTGATACCAACAAAACCATGTCACGCCCCGCTTCCCAAAATACGGAATACGAGGGGTTGACAAGGCCAGCCATGCTCCTACGGTCGAGGAAACATTCTGCCGTAGTTGTCACGCCCCGCTTCCCAAAATACGGAATACGAGGGGTAGACAAGGCCAGCCATGCTCCTACGGTCAAGGAAATGTCCTGCCGTAGTCACACTTCGGCTTCTAGTTTATCATGGTAAACAGTAAGTGATGCACAGGTAAAGGGAAAATACAGCAACTGAAGAAAACAATGTAAAGACTGACCTGAAGGGGAACAATGAATGTAACTCGGGAAAGCAAGTCAGGAAGTCTGAGATGCGCTGGTCCAGGCTAAATCTTCTCCTCACACTGAGCATGCATACTCAGGTCGTCAGAGCGACACAATAGCAATATAATGTATATAATCAAGTAACAGTTCTAACAGTGGTAATGGATATGAATAACAGTAAATCAATGACATGCATGAATATAAATGAGCAGAGATCAATGCAGCGGAGCAGTAAAGCAGTATAACGATATGTCACGTATGTCAACACGGTATACAAGGAATGTAAATGACAGTAGCCCTATCAGTCTCTAAGTCTCACTGCACAGGTCAATAAGCCTATCGTCAGTCCAAGTGTGAGAGTCAACCACTCGCGAGTGTCCTCCACCCAAGGGTAGAACCCAAGGGCAAGGGACCACGGGCCCAACATGTAACGAATGTATCACGGTGATATAGCACATACCCTGTAAATCTCCATATAACTCCCTAAATATATAAGCCGGCATGGGACTCCCGAGATTCTGTTGAATTCACACTTGAACTACCCCACACCCCGAGGTCTACATCAAACACTAACCATCAATCTAAATACTAATCGATCCGTGACAAGTCTGCGCGAGAACTGGAGGCAGGGCCTCCATCAAGCACGTCCCGACTAATACCTAAGATAAATGGCAGGGTCTGGTGTCTTATCTGTGACACCCGTGCAAACGCTTCCATAAGTGTCCCATTCCACTTATTAGTCACATGTGCACGCATCCCACAGACGTCGACAATGCAATAGAATAATATGGTCACTGATTGTGCACAAGTACGTATCACATTCACTTAATCACGAATACACGAACACTGACGTACTTTCCACAATCAACACTAAAATCTAACACTGGGTAAATGCACGATGTCACTAGGTTATCACTACCATGATATGGGTATGATGTGATGCATGAACAGTATAAAAGCACAATTAAGGTGTCATAAAAACAACAGTCTATTACTTGCACGATTTATCATGAAGTATATGTATGTAATTTGGCGAAATGATAAACAGGTAATAATTAATATGTTCAGTTAGCTATCCATAGAATTTTGTTTCAAGCCAATCGGGTTTCAGGATCATTAGTTATAACTGTTTCATTTTAAGCGCACGCGGCTGGAAATCCGGCTTCAGAATCAGGAATCCATTTCGCAACGCATTTTAACCCCAGTTGGGATCATAATTTAGCGACGCTACAGTTGGATGAATTCTAGGATTTTCAGTAAAGTTTTCAACGCAACAAACGGATCTTCAGTCGCGTCTGTACGTGAGGAGTTATAATCTGTTTAATATCAACATGTAAATTCTGATTCTGCTGGGACTGTTATGTGTCCCGATCTTCTAAATTACAGATTAAATAGTAAATGATAACGAAACAGGATGAAACTAATTGTGTTGTCCAGCTAACAGAGTTACCTACAATAAGCAGCGGAGTTCCGCAACCTACAAGTTAAGGAAATCCTATGGTATCCAATACGGAACAGCAAGCAATGATTGGAGTAGCTCTGGACTGCAGTCCAGAGTCGCACTCCGATCCGAATATCATCACAGTTTAAGTACAGGATTGTCTGGAGACTAGTATATGGTTAAAGTTCATCGAGTCGGCTTCGATTTGAGCCCTCGAACGCACCATTCTAATATGTATATGATTTATGATGAATTTAACTATTTTCAGGTGCAACAGAATTTCAGTTTTACGGTCAAACTTGGGGGTAGTCATTTTAACTGTTAACAGTCGTATTTCCTAATGCAATTTGCACACGTTAATCATCTCTACAAGGGCCAATATAATATGTCCAGTTCCGTCAAATACGATAATGATTTTCTATGGGAACAAGCATCGAACAGTTTTGTGACAATATATAACATCAAGCAAACGTGGAATATATCTACGATTCTGATTTGTAATATATACAGAATAGCATGAAAGCAAGTAAAAACTTGCCTGGAGACGTCCCGGGATGTACGGTAGCTGTGTCGTCACGAATGCGCGACACACGCGCGGCACGGCAACCTGAGTTGGCTCGGACTCGTGTCTCGGCAGCGGCGGCTCGCAGCTTGGTGGTCAGGTGATGATCGAGCTTCAGAGGTGGTGAGCGTAGCGACGGGTGGCCGAAGCTTGGAGGCTTGGGTTGAAATAAGGAGAGAGAGAACTTGCTTAGAGAGAGAGAGAAAGGTAGATAGAGAGAGAGTGTGTGTTAGAGAGAGAGAGAAAAGTGAGAGGGAGAGAGTGAGAAAATGAGAGAGAGGGAGTTGAGACAGAGAGAGGGAGAGTGATCGAGAGAGAGTGATCGGGAGAGAGAGTTAGAGAAAGGTGAAGAGGATGATGACGATGAGGGGTTCGCTGGTCGTCGGCACAAGGGCGGCCAAGCTCGGGTGTAGGGTTGGCGTGCAGGGTGGTGGTCGGGATGGAGGCGAGGTGAGGAGACGTCGGGGGTTGGAGGTTCAGGGGTTGTCGCAGTTGTGGGTTGGTGGAGGAGCGGGTAGTGGTCGAAGGTGGTTGCTGTTGGAGGAGGGTTTGTCAGCGGTGAAGGGAATGTCGGTGAGGTGGTTGGTCACCGTGAGAGGGAGTCGGGGCTCGTGGTTGCTGGGAGGTGGAGAATGGGGTTTGAAGAAAGAGGAGGCGGAGCAGCATGGGAGAGGAGATGAGGAGGGTAGCTCCGGTGGTGCTTGGTGAAGCTAGCGGTGGTCAGCGATGTGGTGTTTACGAAGGGGACAGGCTCGGTGCAGTGGGGAAGATGAGAAAGGAAGTGAGAGAGGTGAGGGAAAGATGAAGGGAACGTGGAGGCGAGGGAAGGGAGAGAGGAGAGGTAGTGGGGACGGGGTCGCGCGTCGTGGGCGTAACGGCCAGGCGACGATGGGCGAAGGAGGCGGCGTGGGCGGAGGAAACGCGCGCGCGAGTTGGGGGTGTAGCCGTTAGAGATTTAAGAAAGGAGATGAACAGGAGCGGGCTAAGAAATGGGCGTGGGCGCGAGGGGAGTTTGGACTGGGCCGAGGAAAAAAACAAAAGAATTTATTCGGGGGTGGGAAGAGACGGAGCAGGCCGGGCCAGCTTGTTTTTTTTTTAAAAAGATAACAAAATAAAGTAGATAAGGGGCCGGGCTGAGGGTTACAGTGGGCCAGAAAAAGGGAAAAGAAATTTTAATTAGGTTTGGGCCAAACGGAAATGGGTTTGAAGAATTAATGAGAATATAGAAAGGGTTATAGGAAATGAATAGAGGGCCGGGCCAAGAGATTCTGGGCCAGGGAAAAAGAAAAGAATTCACTTAGAGAAATATGGGAAAGGGTCAATTTAAAAGAAACGAAATGGTAAATTGAGGGGCCGGGCTGAGCTGAGTTGGGCTGGCTAGGGTTTTAAATTAAAGTCAGGGAATTAATAGTAAAGGAAAAAAATGTCTTTGGGTTTCAAAAATGAATAATGGTATTTAGAAGGGGTAAAAATTTATATATATATAATAAATAAATTTTATAGGTAAAATAAATAAAATCATAAAATAATAAAATACGGATTTAGACGTATAAGAAAAACTGGGTATTACATCATACCACCCTTACAAAAAATTTCGTCCTCGAAATTTAAAAGAGACAACTAGTTATAAATAATAAGCGAAGGATTATCATATTGAAAACTAATACAAGTTGATTTACTTAAGAAAAAGGTAGGCAAAGTTCTGAAGGTACATACACAAATATAAGAGCCACATACAAAAGTTAGGCCTAAAAGCATAATACGGGAACACTATAAGGGCAACTACAAATACAAAAATATAGGTAACAATTAACGAATAATATTAATCGAAATGTGCTCGGTAAACGTCGAAACCACATGTGCACATTTAAGTTTAGTAAAACAAGCAGAAAAAGTATAAAGCTCAACTATTTATATGGTAAACATAAGTACAAACCCGAAAATAAAGTAACGACAATAATATAGTGAAAACCAGTCAGTAGGTTAAAACATTTTAGGAAAAATGTATCGAAAATAGGTTTAAAATGATTTTTGAAAACCTGTATAGTGAATCTAAGAAACAGGGAACAAAATTTGCGCGGTGTACGGGTGCGCTACTGAAAAGGGAATACTAATAGTGTACTTAAAATACATGAAACAGGGTAATCAATAACACACTCTCTTCGATAAATTCAAAATACTGAAAACTAAACTTTTGAGTCACAATGTCACTAAATGTAATTTGGGTAAAAGGAAGAACACACTTAGGTATAGGGCTAGATAGGGTAATGATTATAAGGAGGTGTGGCTCAATCAGAAGGTTGAAGTGTGTCGGTTTTTAGGCTGAAGATCAAGGAGATTGGGATTGGATCAGCACAGGATGTAAGGATGGGCAACAAAGGAATACAAAAGGAAAAGTGTGGGGGGAAACAACCGTTGGTACAACACATGAATCAAAATTTGAAAAGTTAATGAATTCGGAAGTTTCACAAAAATTGTTCTCCTCCCAGAAGAATCTCAAACAGGGTACAGATGAAGGATGAATAGTGGCTCATTCCCAAGGATCAGAGTGCGGTACTTTCTACTCGAAACTGGGTGAAAAAAAACTATACGATGGGTAGGGGTGGACAGTCAGGGAACTCAGTAGAAAATAAACGGATATGAGCAATAAACAAGTGTCAAGCGAATCAATAATCGGGAATTTACGAACTCAGAAGATTCATCTCATTCAAGAAAATTTGAAACAATGCATTCCCAAAGGCGAAAAGTGGCCTTAAACTATACACAGTTTATTTGGCCAGAAAGACGACATCAAAAGGAATCCCATCAGTCGCGGTTGTGGAGATTCAGCAGGTTGCGGTAGGCTCGCGCGCTCAGGTAGGGCGTCCATTCTCATAGCGCCTCGCAGATATCTCTATTGGAAGTCCTTCCACCACAGGATCTTGATCTTCTGGTTCTTCTTCCTCGGATAGAGCTTCTTCATCGAGATCTGATTCCATGTGATCCTCTTCTTCTGCATTCTCTTCCATGGGATTTTCCTCCACTGGGTTTCCTTCCATCGGTTCTTCCTCAGGGTCTTCATCGGGATCTTCCTCTATCGGGTCTTCCTCTATAGAGCTCTCTTCAGGATCTCCTTCTTCCTCGTCGGAATCAGCTAACACGTTAAACTCTGGGGCGGCTGCTTCTTCGTCCTCTGATTCGTTGTTCCCGAAGTTGACCTGGGGACCGTTGACCTCATCATCAGAACTCGTCAGTGTGTGATCTAAGGAAATGCATGACTGTGTATCCTCATCTAGGTGCGGCGCTGCTCCAGGGTGGGCCATGGTCTGAAAGGAAAGTCATGATTAGACAGTGGAATACATCAAGGAAGAAGTTAGGGGTACGAAGTATAGGGAAAATATGCGGTTGCAGGAACTGAAAGATCAAAATGGAAACACTGTGATAATGAATAGGATTTACCATAGAGAGAGCATGAGGATGATACATATATTATGATTCAAATTTTATTGCATTCAACTAAAAGTTCAAAGGATACAAGATTTCAAATGGAAAGAAACATTCATAAAAACGACAATATTATTACTGAAAGTGGATAACACGAAAAATCGTTCTTCGACTACTATAGCATTGCATTCTCGTCGCGTGGGTTGAATCCTGTGTCGTGTCCGCTTTTATTCTCGAAATTCGAGCTACGCAATAATCCTCACTTGGCCGAAGTGGGGAGTGTGGACGAGTCTCCTCCTTTTAGCTCCTTCCTTTCCGGGCAACCGTTGATAAGATGTTTGCTTGATCCACAAATCAGACATTTCCCTTGGGCGCGGCGACAATCCCTCTGAAGGTGTCCTGGCCTCTTACAATATCCACAGCAAAGGTTCTTCTGATGCTTCTGTTGACGCCTCATCTTCTTCTCCTTTCCTCGTCCAATAGGGATTCTTTTATGATCGGAGACTCCCGCTGGGGTCTGACTCACCTGTCTTCTCAGCCCTTCAGTTAATAGGTCGTTCGTTCGCTCCTGGGCTTCCTTTAAACCTTGTAGTACACTAAGGATCTCAACAGTCTGATTCTGGGGAGCGGATAAAGATGAAGAGTCGTTGGAAGACATGATCCTGAAACAATGATTTTAAGGATGATATAAGTCACAAAGTATAGGAGTCAAAACGTAATATGGATAGGACAAAGATTCAATAATATTATAGGTGATGAATCTATTACAAGTGAAGAATCAACGGTATGATTTTAAGTAAACCATAGCGAATAGATAGCTGAACACACGATGTGAATATGGATCAAGAGTGACAAGTTTACAATCTAGACCGAGGGACGTCTTAGATTGCCAAACTGTACACGGAAAACTGCAATCCCAAACGATGCAAAACCTGGCTCTGATACCAACTAAACCATGTCACGCCCCGCTTCCCAAAATACGGAATACGAGGGGTAGACAAGGCCAGCCATGCTCCTACGGTCAAGGAAATGTCCTGCCGTAGTCACACTTCGGCTTCTAGTTTATCATGGTAAACAGTAAGTGATGCACAGGTAAAGGGAAAATACAGCAACTGAAGAAAACAATGTAAAGACTGACCTGAAGGGGAACAATGAATGTAACTCGGGAAAGCAAGTCAGGAAGTCTGAGATGCGCTGGTCCAGGCTAAATCTTCTCCTCACACTGAGCATGCATACTCAGATCGTCAGAGCGACACAATAGCAATATAATGTATATAATCAAGTAACAGTTCTAACAGTGGTAATGGATATGAATAACAGTAAATCAATGACATGCATGAATATAAATGAGCAGAGATCAATGCAGCGGAGCAGTAAAGCAGTATAACGATATGTCACGTATGTCAACACGGTATACAAGGAATGTAAATGACAGTAGCCCTATCAGTCTCTAAGTCTCACTGCACAGGTCAATAAGCCTATCGTCAGTCCAAGTGTGAGAGTCAACCACTCGCGAGTGTCCTCCACCCAAGGGTAGAACCCAAGGGCAAGGGACCACGGGCCCAACATGTAACGAATGTATCACGGTGATATAGCACATACCCTGTAAATCTCCATATAACTCCCTAAATATATAAGCCGGCATGGGACTCCCGAGATTCTGTTGAATTCACACCTGAACTACCCCACACCCCGAGGTCTACATCAAACACTAACCATCAATCTAAATACTAATCGATCCGTGACAAGTCTGCGCGAGAACTGGAGGCAGGGCCTCCATCAAGCACGTCCCGACTAATACCTAAGATAAATGGCAGGGTCTGGTGTCTTATCTGTGACACCCGTGCAAACGCTTCCATAAGTGTCCCATTCCACTTATTAGTCACATGTGCACGCATCCCACAGACGTCGACAATGCAATAGAATAATATGGTCACTGATTGTGCACAAGTACGTATCACTTTCACTTAATCACGAATACACGAACACTGACTGTAACCCTTCGAAAATCGTTTAGGCAGTTTTTCGGTAATCGGCAAATTTTTCGGCTTTTTCCGTAAAAAGTCAAAATTGATATTTTTCAGTATAGACCTAATTATACAAAATTTAAATAAGATATTACTATAATTTTGTCACTAAAATGTCATTTATAATTTTCTGGTTAAATAAAATTTTTTTCGTAATTAATTATTTTTTTATTATTTTAAGCCTTTTTAAATACATTTAATTAGGGATAAATACAAATTTAATTAGGTAAATTTCTTAATTAGGAGTCTTTATAAGCTAAAATATGGTGTTAATAAAATTATAACATGTCTTGCAAACTTTTAGATTTTTAGTGGGAAAATTATGAAAAAAATGGCTTAAAAAGGGGTTTTTTTGTAAAAAGTTGATTTGAAATGCATTAAATGAGAACATGGGGGTGTTTTAGGCCTAGAAACTTCTCCAAAAATTCCCAAAATCTTTCCTCCACCTGCTGGCCGAGCTTCCTACAGCAGCAACCTCCATTTTCCCACTTCATTCTAGCTTTATTTTCATGCTAAAAATCAATAAAAATCCACAAATTCTTTCTCCAATTCAAAGCAAAATCCAAATCCTATCTCTCCTCAACCCAAATTAGTTCAAAACTTGGAGAAAGGAGGCTTCTTTGGTGGCTTGAGCAAGCTAGGGTTCACACTTGGGAGGTATAAATCCAAATCTAGTTGTTAATTTGTTGTTTAAGTTGCTAGATTTAGTAGTTTTAGTGTGTAATTTGCTTATGAATTCTTGGTTAGGAAATTCAAGAAAGGGATTTGATTGTGGATTAGGGTTTGAAGCATGGTTGATGTATTAAAGTTAGGGTTCAAGATTGAGAGGTGAAAAATCCTAAACTAGTTGCTTACTTGAGGTTTAATTGTGCTAGAATTTCAATTCTAAATATTAGTTTGGTAGTAAATGTTTGATTTGGAAAAATCAAGTGAAGGTTTTGATTTTAGAAATTAGGGCTTGTAGCATGATGCTTGGATTATTCTAGGGATGGTTATCTAGGTGATTGGAGTGGTTAATTGTGTATTGGTATGCTTACTAAATCGATAAATTTCAATGTTTGTAACAAAATCGGTAAGGAATCGCTTACTAGATTTTTTGTAGAAATAGAAGGCGGTCAATTTGCGTTAGGTTAGCAATATTAGTAGCTTCATATAGGATTATTAGAATGCGCGAACGCGGGGTTTCGTCTAGTCGGGTTGTAGTTTAATCGATTTCCCCGATACGGCGATTTTTGTTAAGGTTTTAGCGATTTTCGTGCATTTTCGCGTACCGAGTGCACGTTGTGACTAATCCGAGAGCGTCGATCTTTTCATAGTGTGAGTTGCATCATTTCGGAAATATGTAACCTTATTTTGTGTGTTATGCAATTCTAGGATCGGTCGGGGAAACTTCGGACACGGCGCGTAAAGGCAAAGCGGTGGCCGGATCAGATTAGCGGGGATTTCTGGTGAGTAGATATATTCATCTATGGGGGAATCGTTTGGATGGCGCGAGGCGCCCCTCCCCCCTAGTTAGGATTACCCTACTTTATGCAATAATTATATTGTTAGCTAGCTTATCCATTTATGTATATTGCATACCCTTACAGCTAACCCTATACTAGATTGCATGGACATTAATATGGCATTCATATATACATATGCGATATCATTTCGTAGGACACGAACACCTTACCATTGGCATCTATTGCACGCGCACTATTCATGTGACACACACGCCTTTGGTATTTGCCATGCCACGTGCACTATAAAACTTGTTTAGCTTAGTAACGCCATTGCATTCATGCATGATATTTGAGAATGTATCGAACGCATATACCTCGCATTACTATCATATCTACCTAGATTTCTAGCCAAACTCTCACATCATATACATTGATATCATAGACATTTATTATATATAACATGTGGACACTATGATTTTTCTTGATGATTTCAGTGTTCTGTGATTTCTGGATTTTTGGGGAAAACCGCAAGAATTTAACAAAACCTTAGATTTATCATTTTCGAAACAAAGTTGCGGTTTTCTCGTGACGTATGTGTCGTCCACCATGAGTTTTCATGTTTTCTGTTGGATTTCGAGACCCGATTCGAGGAGTGGATGAACCGTCTCGGGTACATGGTGGGCCCGGTATGGTACCCCGGGGCAAGAAGATCGAGTTGTAGACGATGAGCCTGGCAGGGGAAGACTACCTACCGGTGATGTCTGGCGCGGCGGATATCCGGAGGATACCGACCGTTGTCGTGAGATTTATGATATGGGCCGATCCGGACTGACGGAGCCCGACATTGAGACAGATATGATTCCTATTTGGTGTCGATGCTTGACACGGGTTTTCTGAGGATTTCTTGATGATATTTAGTTATTATGCGGACATTCGTTTTCTAAAAGTTAAGAATCCAGTAACTTTAACATTTAAAACACTTAAAGAGTTAGAAAAGATATTGCATACATGTGCATGCATACTAGAGTTATTATATCACATATGGACATACTTGTTGTTCCGCATTGCGTGCATTCTTACGATTGCCTTAGTAGATGTTATATTTACTCACGAGCTGGCAACTCACCCCCGTTGTGCCACAGTGTCTTGCAGGTCGGACCCGTCAGCCTCGTAGCGGCGGGCTATCTTGTCATCAGTTTCTTTTGCTCAGACTCGCGATATCGCCCGTAGGTGGGTTGCGAGTATACTTTATTCCTTTTTGCTTTATCATTGTATCTAGTATCTCCATCTACCACTTGTATTGTATATGCGACCTAGTGATGAGACTGAGAGATATGTATATTTGTGGTTTCTTTTGGGTCGAGCTCACTTGAGCCGGCGTTGCGTTTTCGGATGTTTTGGGTTTCTTCTGCTCTTTTCTTGGTATTGCTTATATATATTGCATGTGGTTGTGATCCGCCTTGGGCGAAGAGCTAGCTCCCGCTTGGGGATGCCATTTTATGATTACAGGTTTATTATCTTGTTGTACCCATTTTGGGGGATAGAAAATACAGGGGAGACTCTGCCGAAATTTTCGGGAATTCTCGATGTTTTAAAAATGGATTCTATGCAACTTAATTGATTTCAAAACCGTTTTCATTTAAGGTTTTCCTTCACTCTCTTTGATTTTGGGTTAGATTTCTGGGCTTTGGCTGACTTAGGTTACGGTACGCCTTTAGACGTCTCGTAATCTAAGTGCCAGTCACGTTCCGTACTTTCGGGTCGTGACAAAGTTGGTATCAGAGCTTAGGTTTTACCTTTCTGAGTGTAGGACGACCTTGGTAGATGGAGTAGGTGACTTAAGCAGAGTGGCGTAGCGTGGGTATGATCCGCGGCATACTTACGATACGGTACTCCGCCTAAGTAACCTTAGGACATAATTGCTTGTATTTCCTTTCTTGATTCCTTGCATTCCTTGATTCAATTGCAATGTCCTTATCAGTTCTATTTCTTATTCCAGCTTCGATGCCGCCAAAGACTACGAGAGCTCAGCAGGCTGCCGCTAGGGATGAGATTCGAGCGGGCTCGTCTGAGGCGAGGATCGAGCGGGAGGATACTCCTACCCCTCAGGGTCCCACTGATCCGCCTCATCCAGACCGTATTGCCAGATTAGAGGCCGGCATGCAAGAGTTGCGGCAGATGATGGGATCTTTAGTTGAGTCCAGCCGGGCACAGAGATCCGAGGACGTTCCTTCCACCGCACAGACCACGATCGTACCTGCTGCACAGATGGTCACTCCTGCTGCTGCTACGGAGACTATCCCCGTTTCACTACAGGAGTTCATGAGATTGAGACCTCCAGCTTTTACCGGTACAGATGCGACAGAGGACCCACAGGCATTTCTCGATAGGATGGCACGGATTGGCCGTTCGTTGAGGTGTTCTGAGGATAGATTGGTGGAGTTTGCGAGTTTTCGTCTGGAGGGTCTTGCCCAGACATGGTACGACTCAGTAGAGAGAGGCCGAGCTGCAGGTCTGCCTTCTATGACCTGGGATGAGTTTACATCTGCATTTCTTGCCCGTTTTCTTCCGGAGAGTGTCCGAGATGCTCGAGCCCGTAGTTTTGAGTCTTTGCGCAAGACTCCAGGGATGACAGTGTCGGAGTATGATATACAGTTTACCCAGTTGTCTCGATATGCACCGTACCTAGTCGACACAGAAGAGAAGAGGATAAAGAGGTTTGTACGAGGGCTTGATACACAGCTATTCCTTGCCATCGGCACCCAGCACTTTGATACATACGCTGCCGCGATGGATGCAGCCTTACTTTTGGAGGAGCGTATTTCTGAGACTCCGGTCGCTTCTGGGCCGAAGAGGATCCGTACTGATACGCCAGCTCAGCGGCAGATGGGCAGACGTCGTGATAGATTATTTCCGGGAGATGGCGGAGGCAGAGGATTGAGACGAGGTCAGTTATTTGGTTCATATCCACAGACCCAGCAGTCGTCTCCAGGATGTTTTCGGTGTGGGAGTCAGTACCACCGTGTCAGAGACTGTACCATGGGACGTCCGGGCACGGCGACAGTCCCGCATGTGACTTTACCACCTTCACCACCCTCGCAGAGAGCTTTACTTCCTCCTTCTGATGATGCTTCACGCCAGCCAGATGCTTCTAGAGGCCGTGGGCGTGGCGGTCCGGTTCAGAGAGGACGAGGTGACAGAGGCAGAGGCAGAGGCCGAGGTAGAGGCAGAGGACAGCCAGCTATTAGTGGTGGACAGGCCCGAGTGTTCGCGTTGACTCTTCAGGATGCACAGGCATCCAATGCCGTCGTGACAGGTACTCTGCCAGTATGTTCTTTTGATGCACGGGTATTATTTGATCCAGGCTCCACACATTCCTATGTTTCCACGTATTTTGCACCGAGGTTGGGCCGAGAGTCTTGTCCGTTAGATCAGCCGCTTGTCGTTATTACCCCGGTAGGCGAGTCTTTTGTTGCCCGTTTTGTATACCGATCGTGTTCCGTTCGTATCGGGAAGAGAGATTCTTCAGTAGATTTAATTCTCCTCGATATGCTAGACTTTGACGTTCTTCTTGGTATGGACTGGCTAGCCACCTGTTATGCATCTGTGGACTGCCGTGAAAAGGCAGTCAGATTCAGTTTTCCTGGTGAGCCGGTTCTTATTATTCAGGGAGATCGTAGCGCTGCCCTTCCCAGCTTGATTTCTTCTCTTCGCGCTGGTCAGCTCTTAAGGAAAGGGTGTCAGGGATTCTTAGCCTATATTTGTGATATTAGCTCCACAGAGGTTCCGTTGGACCAGGTCCCTGTTGTTAGAGAGTTTCCTGATGTATTCCCTGACGAGCTGCCTGGTCTGCCACCAGAGCGCGAGATTGAGTTCTGTATTGACTTGATCCCTGGCACGGGGCCTATCTCTATACCGCCTTATCGGATGGCCCCGACGGAGCTGAGAGAGCTAAAGGATCAGTTACAGGACTTGCTGGACAAGGGGCTTATCCGACCGAGTGTGTCACCTTGGGGTGCTCCCGTCCTGTTTGTTAAGAAGAAGGACGGAAGTATGCGTTTATGCATTGATTATCGTCAGCTGAACCGAGTTACTGTGCGGAACAGATATCCCCTACCCCGCATTGATGACTTATTTGATCAGCTCCAGGGTGCAGGGTTCTTCTCGAAGGTTGACTTACGATCAGGTTATCACCAGTTGCGGGTTCGGAAGGAGGATATTCCGAAGACTGCCTTTCGTACTCGATATGGTCATTATGAGTTCTTGGTGATGTCGTTCGGGCTCACCAATGCCCCGGCAGCTTTTATGGATTTGATGAACCGCGTATTCAGGCCGTATCTCGATCAGTTCATCATTGTGTTCATTGACGACATCTTGGTTTATTCTCGGAGCCGGGAGGAGCATGAGCAGCACTTACGTATCACACTGCAGACTTTGAGGGAGCATCAGCTGTTCGCCAAATTTTCCAAGTGCGCATTCTGGTTAGACAGTGTCGACTTCTTGGGTCATGTGGTGACGAGAGATGGTATTTGCGTGGACCCGAAGAAGATCGAGGCAGTTCAGCGTTGGCCTAGACCGGTATCCGTCACAGAGGTCCGCAGTTTTCTAGGTCTGGCCGGTTATTATCGACGTTTTGTCCAGGATTTCTCCCGCATTGCTGCACCGTTGACCGGGTTGACCCGGAAGGGGGTTCCTTTTGATTGGACCCAGGCATGTGAGGATAGCTTCCAGCAGTTGAAGACTCGTCTGACAACTGCTCCAGTGTTAGCATTGCCTTCAGGATCAGGCGGGTTCATGGTATATTGTGATGCTTCTAGAGTGGGGCTGGGATGTGTGTTGATGCAGCACGACAGAGTTATCGCGTATGCTTCTCGGCAGCTGAGGAAACACGAGCAGAACTACCCCACCCATGATTTAGAGATGGCTGCAGTGGTGTTTGCACTCAAGATCTGGAGACATTACCTATACGGTGAATCGTGCCAGATATACACTGACCACAAGAGTTTGAAGTATATTTTCCAGCAGCGAGACCTGAACCTGAGACAGCGCCGTTGGATGGAGTTGGTGAAAGATTATGACTGCGAGATTCTATACCATCCGGGCAAGGCGAATGTGGTGGCAGATGCTTTGAGTAGGAGGCCCGGAGGTAGCTTATCTTGTTTGAGCGCAGTACAGATGCAGTCGACGGCGGATTGGCAGGTTTTATGTGATAGCCGAGTGCAGTTCGAGTTTACTCCTATAGGGGGACAGCTGGCCCATTTCAGAGCACGCCCACAGTTACTTGACCGTATCCATGAGGCACAGTCCGGCGATGCCCGTATCTTGGAGATTATTGAGCAGATTCGGCAGGGCAGAGTTTCTGAGTTCGTGATTGATGATCAGGGGATACTCCGATTTGGGACTCGACTGTGTGTGCCAGATTCAGAGGGACTGAGGCGTGATATTCTCGAGGAGGCACATAGATCAGTATACAGTGTGCATCCAGGTTCCACCAAGATGTACCGTGATTTGAGAGAGGTTTACTGGTGGGACGGGATGAAGAGGGATGTTACAGACTTTGTGTCGAGATGCTTGACTTGTCAGCAAGTCAAGGCCGAGCACCAGAGGCCAGCCGGCGAGTTACAGCCTTTGCCCATCCCTGAGTGGAAGTGGGAGCAGATCTCCATGGACTTCGTTGTGGGTCTACCCAGGACCAGTCGAGGATACGACTCTATTTGGGTGATTGTCGATCGACTGACGAAAGCGGCTCACTTCCTGCCAGTGAAGACCACTTTTGGATTTTCTCAGTACGCCCAGGTTTATATTGATGAGATAGTGCGACTGCATGGCGTTCCGACTTGCATCGTGTCCGACCGTGGCACCCAGTTTACCAGCCGATTGTGGCAGAAACTACAGGAAGCTTTGGGCACCCGATTGAGTTTTAGCACAGCCTTTCATCCTCAGACTGACGGTCAGTCGGAGCGTACGATTCAGACTCTTGAGGACATGCTCAGAGCTTGTGTTTTAGATTTCGGTGGTAGCTGGGATCGTCATTTGCCTTTGATCGAGTTTTCCTACAATAATAGCTTCCAGGAGACGATTCAGATGGCACCTTTCGAGGCTTTATATGGGAGGAGATGCCGATCGCCTGTATGTTGGACAGAGCTCAGGGAGAGCAGTATTTTGGGGCCTCAGATCGTACAGGAGACGACCGAGAAAATACAGCTGATTCGGGACAGGATGAGAGCGGCACAGAGCAGGCAGAAATCTTATGCTGACAGGCGTCGTCGCCGACTCGAGTTCGTTGTTGGCGATCATGTTTTCCTGAAGGTCTCTCCGATGAAGGGTGTGATGAGATTTGGGCGGAAAGGGAAGCTGAGTCCTAGATATGTTGGTCCTTTCGAGATCCTAGAGCGTGTTGGTCCAGTCGCTTATCGGTTAGCTCTTCCGCCCAGCTTCCCCGATGTTCACCCCGTATTCCATGTCTCGATGCTCCGCAAGTACCTTCATGATCCTTCCCAGGCGATTCAGCACCAGACGATCCAGTTAGAGCGTGATCTTTCTTTCACCGAGCAGCCGGTTGTCATCTTGGATCGGCAGGTGAAGAAATTGAGGTCGAAGGTCATACCGTCTGTCAAAGTCCTTTGGCGTGGCCCGAACAGCGAGGAGGTCACCTGGGAGACCGAGGTCGAGATGAGAAAGAGATATCCCCATCTTTTTGAAGGTACGCGTAGTTGAATTCTAAATTCGGGGACCGAATTTCTTTAAGGGGGGAAGATTGTAACCCTTCGAAAATCGTTTAGGCAGTTTTTCGGTAATCGGCAAATTTTTCGGCTTTTTCCGTAAAAAGTCAAAATTGATATTTTTCAGTATAGACCTAATTATACAAAATTTAAATAAGATATTACTATAATTTTGTCACTAAAATGTCATTTATAATTTTCTGGTTAAATAAAAATTTTTTCGTAATTAATTATTTTTTTATTATTTTAAGCCTTTTTAAATACATTTAATTAGGGATAAATACAAATTTAATTAGGTAAATTTCTTAATTAGGAGTCTTTATAAGCTAAAATATGGTGTTAATAAAATTATAACATGTCTTGCAAACTTTTAGATTTTTAGTGGGAAAATTATGAAAAAAATGGCTTAAAAAGGGGTTTTTTTGTAAAAAGTTGATTTGAAATGCATTAAATGAGAACATGGGGGTGTTTTAGGCCTAGAAACTTCTCCAAAAATTCCCAAAATCTTTCCTCCACCTGCTGGCCGAGCTTCCTACAGCAGCAACCTCCATTTTCCCACTTCATTCTAGCTTTATTTTCATGCTAAAAATCAATAAAAATCCACAAATTCTTTCTCCAATTCAAAGCAAAATCCAAATCCTATCTCTCCTCAACCCAAATTAGTTCAAAACTTGGAGAAAGGAGGCTTCTTTGGTGGCTTGAGCAAGCTAGGGTTCACACTTGGGAGGTATAAATCCAAATCTAGTTGTTAATTTGTTGTTTAAGTTGCTAGATTTAGTAGTTTTAGTGTGTAATTTGCTTATGAATTCTTGGTTAGGAAATTCAAGAAAGGGATTTGATTGTGGATTAGGGTTTGAAGCATGGTTGATGTATTAAAGTTAGGGTTCAAGATTGAGAGGTGAAAAATCCTAAACTAGTTGCTTACTTGAGGTTTAATTGTGCTAGAATTTCAATTCTAAATATTAGTTTGGTAGTAAATGTTTGATTTGGAAAAATCAAGTGAAGGTTTTGATTTTAGAAATTAGGGCTTGTAGCATGATGCTTGGATTATTCTAGGGATGGTTATCTAGGTGATTGGAGTGGTTAATTGTGTATTGGTATGCTTACTAAATCGATAAATTTCAATGTTTGTAACAAAATCGGTAAGGAATCGCTTACTAGATTTTTTGTAGAAATAGAAGGCGGTCAATTTGCGTTAGGTTAGCAATATTAGTAGCTTCATATAGGATTATTAGAATGCGCGAACGCGGGGTTTCGTCTAGTCGGGTTGTAGTTTAATCGATTTCCCCGATACGGCGATTTTTGTTAAGGTTTTAGCGATTTTCGTGCATTTTCGCGTACCGAGTGCACGTTGTGACTAATCCGAGAGCGTCGATCTTTTCATAGTGTGAGTTGCATCATTTCGGAAATATGTAACCTTATTTTGTGTGTTATGCAATTCTAGGATCGGTCGGGAAAACTTCGGACACGGCGCGTAAAGGCAAAGCGGTGGCCGGATCAGATTAGCGGGGATTTCTGGTGAGTAGATATATTCATCTATGGGGGAATCGTTTGGATGGCGCGAGGCGCCCCTCCCCCCTAGTTAGGATTACCCTACTTTATGCAATAATTATATTGTTAGCTAGCTTATCCATTTATGTATATTGCATACCCTTACAGCTAACCCTATACTAGATTGCATGGACATTAATATGGCATTCATATATACATATGCGATATCATTTCGTAGGACACGAACACCTTACCATTGGCATCTATTGCACGCGCACTATTCATGTGACACACACGCCTTTGGTATTTGCCATGCCACGTGCACTATAAAACTTGTTTAGCTTAGTAACGTCATTGCATTCATGCATGATATTTGAGAATGTATCGAACGCATATACCTCGCATTACTATCATATCTACCTAGATTTCTAGCCAAACTCTCACATCATATACATTGATATCATAGACATTTATTATATATAACATGTGGACACTATGATTTTTCTTGATGATTTCAGTGTTCTGTGATTTCTGGATTTTTGGGGAAAACCGCAAGAATTTAACAAAACCTTAGATTTATCATTTTCGAAACAAAGTTGCGGTTTTCTCGTGACGTATGTGTCGTCCACCATGAGTTTTCATGTTTTCTGTTGGATTTCGAGACCCGATTCGAGGAGTGGATGAACCGTCTCGGGTACATGGTGGGCCCGGTATGGTACCCCGGGGCAAGAAGATCGAGTTGTAGACGATGAGCCTGGCAGGGGAAGACTACCTACCGGTGATGTCTGGCGCGGCGGATATCCGGAGGATACCGACCGTTGTCGTGAGATTTATGATATGGGCCGATCCGGACTGACGGAGCCCGACATTGAGACAGATATGATTCCTATTTGGTGTCGATGCTTGACACGGGTTTTCTGAGGATTTCTTGATGATATTTAGTTATTATGCGGACATTCGTTTTCTAAAAGTTAAGAATCCAGTAACTTTAACATTTAAAACACTTAAAGAGTTAGAAAAGATATTGCATACATGTGCATGCATACTAGAGTTATTATATCACATATGGACATACTTGTTGTTCCGCATTGCGTGCATTCTTACGATTGCCTTAGTAGATGTTATATTTACTCACGAGCTGGCAACTCACCCCCGTTGTGCCACAGTGTCTTGCAGGTCGGACCCGTCAGCCTCGTAGCGGCGGGCTATCTTGTCATCAGTTTCTTTTGCTCAGACTCGCGATATCGCCCGTAGGTGGGTTGCGAGTATACTTTATTCCTTTTTGCTTTATCATTGTATCTAGTATCTCCATCTACCACTTGTATTGTATATGCGACCTAGTGATGAGACTGAGAGATATGTATATTTGTGGTTTCTTTTGGGTCGAGCTCACTTGAGCCGGCGTTGCGTTTTCGGATGTTTTGGGTTTCTTCTGCTCTTTTCTTGGTATTGCTTATATATATTGCATGTGGTTGTGATCCGCCTTGGGCGAAGAGCTAGCTCCCGCTTGGGGATGCCATTTTATGATTACAGGTTTATTATCTTGTTGTACCCATTTTGGGGGATAGAAAATACAGGGGAGACTCTGCCGAAATTTTCGGGAATTCTCGATGTTTTAAAAATGGATTCTATGCAACTTAATTGATTTCAAAACCGTTTTCATTTAAGGTTTTCCTTCACTCTCTTTGATTTTGGGTTAGATTTCTGGGCTTTGGCTGACTTAGGTTACGGTACGCCTTTAGACGTCTCGTAATCTAAGTGCCAGTCACGTTCCGTACTTTCGGGTCGTGACACTGACGTACTTTCCACAATCAACACTAAAATCTAACACTGGGTAAATGCACGATATCACTAGGTTATCACTACCATGATATGGGTATGATGTGATGCATGAACAGTATAAAAGCACAATTAAGGTGTCATAAAAACAACAGTCTATTACTTGCACGATTTATCATGAAGTATATGTATGTAATTTGGCAAAATGATAAACAGGTAATAATTAATATGTTCAGTTAGCTATCCATAGAATTTTGTTTCAAGCCAATCGGGTTTCAGGATCATTAGTTATAACTGTTTCATTTTAAGCGCACGCGGCTGGAAATCCGGCTTCAGAATCAGGAATCCATTTCGCAACGCATTTTAACCCCAGTTGGGATCATAATTTAGCGACGCTACAGTTGGATGAATTCTAGGATTTTCAGTAAAGTTTTCAACGCAATAAACGGATCTTCAGTCGCGTCTGTACGTGAGGAGTTATAATCTGTTTAATATCAACATGTAAATTCTGATTCTGCTGGGACTGTTATGTGTCCCGATCTTCTAAATTACAGATTAAATAGTAAATGATAACGAAACAGGATGAAACTAATTGTGTTGTCCAGCTAACAGAGTTACCTACAATAAGCAGCGGAGTTCCGCAACCTACAAGTTAAGGAAATCCTATGGTATCCAATACGGAACAGCAAGCAATGATTGGAGTAGCTCTGGACTGCAGTCCAGAGTCGCACTCCGATCCGAATATCATCACAGTTTAAGTACAGGATTGTCTGGAGACTAGTATATGGTTAAAGTTCATCGAGTCGGCTTCGATTTGAGCCCTCGAACGCACCATTCTAATATGTATATGATTTATGATGAATTTAACTATTTTCAGGTGCAACAGAATTTCAGTTTTACGGTCAAACTTGGGGGTAGTCATTTTAACTGTTAACAGTCGTATTTCCTAATGCAATTTGCACACGTTAATCATCTCTACAAGGGCCAATATAATATGTCCAGTTCCGTCAAATACGATAATGATTTTCTATGGGAACAAGCATCGAACAGTTTTGTGACAATATATAACATCAAGCAAACGTGGAATATATCTACGATTCTGATTTGTAATATATACAGAATAGCATGAAAGCAAGTAAAAACTTGCCTGGAGACGTCCCGGGATGTACGGTAGCTGTGTCGTCACGAATGCGCGACACACGCGCGGCACGGCAACCTGAGTTGGCTCGGACTCGTGTCTCGGCAGCGGCGGCTCGCAGCTTGGTGGTCAGGTGATGATCGAGCTTCAGAGGTGGTGAGCGTAGCGACGGGTGGCCGAAGCTTGGAGGCTTGGGTTGAAATAAGGAGAGAGAGAACTTGCTTAGAGAGAGAGAGAAAGGTAGATAGAGAGAGAGTGTGTGTTAGAGAGAGAGAAAAGTGAGAGGGAGAGAGTGAGAAAATGAGAGAGAGGGAGTTGAGACAGAGAGAGGGAGAGTGATCGAGAGAGAGTGATCGGGAGAGAGAGTTAGAGAAAGGTGAAGAGGATGACGACGATGAGGGGTTCGCTGGTCGTCGGCACAGGGGCGGCCAAGCTCGGGTGTAGGGTTGGCGTGCAGGGTGGTGGTCGGGATGGAGGCGAGGTGAGGAGACGTCGGGGGTTGGAGGTTCAGGGGTTGTCGCAGTTGTGGGTTGGTGGAGGAGCGGGTAGTGGTCGAAGGTGGTTGCTGTTGGAGGAGGGTTTGTCAGCGGTGAAGGGAATGTCGGTGAGGTGGTTGGTCACCGTGAGAGGGAGTCGGGGCTCGTGGTTGCTGGGAGGTGGAGAATGGGGTTTGAAGAAAGAGGAGGCGGAGCAACATGGGAGAGGAGATGAGGAGGGTAGCTCCGGTGGTGCTTGGTGAAGCTAGCGGTGGTCAGCGATGTGGTGTTTACGAAGGGGACAGGCTCGGTGCAGTAGGGAAGATGAGAAAGGAAGTGAGAGAGGTGAGGGAAAGATGAAGGGAACGTGGAGGCGAGGGAAGGGAGAGAGGAGAGGTAGTGGGGACGGGGTCGCGCGTCGTGGGCGTAACGGCCAGGCGACGATGGGCGAAGGAGGCGGCGTGGGCGGAGGAAACGCGCGCGCGAGTTGGGGGTGTAGCCGTTAGAGATTTAAGAAAGGAGATGAACAGGAGCGGGCTAAGAAATGGGCGTGGGCGCGAGGGGAGTTTGGACTGGGCCGAGGAAAAAAACAAAAGAATTTATTCGGGGGTGGGAAGAGACGGAGCAGGCCGGGCCAGCTTGTTTTTTTTAAAAAAAAGATAACAAAATAAAGTAGATAAGGGGCCGGGCTGAGGGTTACAGTGGGCCAGAAAAAGGGAAAAGAAATTTTAATTAGGTTTGGGCCAAACGGAAATGGGTTTGAAGAATTAATGAGAATATAGAAAGGGTTATAGGAAATGAATAGAGGGCCGGGCCAAGAGATTCTGGGCCAGGGAAAAAGAAAAGAATTCACTTAGAGAAATATGGGAAAGGGTCAATTTAAAAGAAACGAAATGGTAAATTGAGGGGCCGGGCTGAGCTGAGTTGGGCTGGCTAGGGTTTTAAATTAAAGTCAGGGAATTAATAGTAAAGGAAAAAAATGTCTTTGGGTTTCAAAAATGAATAATGGTATTTAGAAGGGGTAAAAATTTATATATATATAATAAATAAATTTTATAGGTAAAATAAATAAAATCATAAAATAATAAAATACGGATTTAGACGTATAAGAAAAACTGGGTATTACATCAGTCATACTTCGGTTTCTAGCTTTACGTGGTAATCAGTGATCAATGCACAGGTAATGAGAAATCCAGTCACTAAACCAAAACAAATACAAAGAACTAATTAGATAGAGATCAAGGCAGTATAGCTCTGGGTCGCTGATCTAGATATCCGCAATATCCTCGGGTGCGTCAGGTCCTGGTCCGAGCTAAATCCGCTCATACTCAGGTCGTCAGAGCATGCATACTTAGGTCGTCAGAGCGACACAATAGCAATAAATATAAATACATGTGTAACAAGTGTAATAACGATGAATATAAAACAATAAGCATGAGGTGATGATATGATTATGAAGGAGCCAGTACAGGTAAACAGTAAAGCGGGTAAACAGTAAGGCAGGTGTATCAGTCGGTAATCAATGCATGTCACTAAACCTATCAGTCTCTAAGCCTCACTGTCCAGGTCGCTAAACCTATCGTCAGTCCAAGTGTGAGAGTCAACCACTCGTGAGTATCCCCCATCCAAGGGTTGTGCCCTAGGGGCAAGGGAACACGGGCCCGAGTCGCTCGCTAATAATCAGTAATATCACCCATATAACTCCAGAATCGCTGTGTATGCCGGCAATGGGACTCCCGAGATTCCGTTTAACTCACACTCAAACTACCACACACCCCGCGGTCTACATCAAACACCAACCATAAATTCAAATATTAGTCGGTCCATGACAAGTTTACGCAAGAACTGGAGACAGGATCTCCATCAAGCATGTCTCGACTGATACCCAAGATAAATGAACAATATTTGGTGCCTTACCTACAGCACTAATATAAGTGCTTCCATAATCGTCCCATACCAATTATAGTCACACTTATACATGTCCCATAGACGTCGACAATGCAATAAATTAACCGGGTCCGTTGATTGTGTACAAGTACGTGTCGCTTTCACTTATTCATTCATGCTTAAACACTAATGTGCTTGCCACAATCAAATACTAATATCTAACACTGGGTAATGTACACGATCACTAGGTTACCAATATATATGAACTCTACATGATATGGTGAGAATACAATAATTACGATATGAATAGAATATCATCAGTCAGTGTCCTACCACAGACATAATTTACTATAAATCATACATGTAGAATTGAGCAAAACAATATAAAAGGAGTAAGCAGCATGTTTAATTATCTATCAGTAAAAATTAGTTTCGCGCCAATCGGGATTCAGGTTTGGTAGATACGGCCATTTCAATTTAAGCGTTCACTGCTGGAAATCCGATTTCAGAATTGGAAGTCCGTTTCGTAACACATTTTACTCACAGTTGGGATCGTAATTAGGCGACGCTATAGTTGAACAATGTTTAGGTTTTACAGTTAAGTTTCCACCACAATTGGAGGATCAGTGATATACTATATCAACAGGGAGTTATGGACAGGTTATGTTCGATGTGCAAAATCCGTCACTGCAGAATTCAGCAGAACATACCGACATTATAAAATGTGTTAAAAATATCATACAGTTGAGGAATCCAGTGAGACCAGTGGGATAAAGAAGCTAACTCAATTCACTTCGTAACGATATAGGGTTCCGCACATTTCCGCATTTGAGCAATGAAATACAGTGAGTTAAAAACAGGAGTTATCTGGAATTACCGCTCTGGACTGCAGTCCAGAATCGTAATTCTTCGCAGTTTTTTCTAACGTAACTAGTTCAATTTTAGATATCAATTATAGGGTACTGTAGCTTATTCCGTTGGATTCGATACGAGCCATGGAATGCCAAAATCTGATTCGTAAAAGATTTAGCGTGAATTTAACGGTCTAGCATATTCAGGAAATTCAGATTTCTTACCGACTATCGGGAGAAACATTACATAGGTGAAACGACCGTGGTTTTCAACTAAATTTCTACAGCATATCGGTAAACAATAGGCGGGTTTAACGATCACAAGTTCCGCCATTTAAAGTCCGGTTTTCACATATAGTTTCGTATCAAACACTTGCATCATATTGGTTTGCACGAATTATATATATACGACATTAATTCGAAATTGGGTTAAATACATAATAATAGCATGAAGCAAGCAATATACTTTCCTGACGACGTGTTGACGATGGTACGGCAGCGGTAACGGTGCGATCGCGACACACACGCGACACGGCAACTCGACTTGGCTCGAGCTCGAGTCTCGGCAGCGGCGGCTTGGTTGCTGGGGTCTTGACGGCGAGGGTGGTGGTCGTTGGTGTCGGCGCTTGATAGCGAGGCAGCCAGGGATGTGGGCTGCGGTGGCCGGAGGAGGTTGATGGCAAGGGGGAAGTTTGAGTTGGAGGCGATGGGTGTCGGGTCCTTGGTGTGCAGGGAATGTTGTCGTCGGGGTTGGGTGATGGGTTTGCTCGGGATCGGCGTCGGCGAGATGGAGGCTCGGCGATGGGATTGCTTGGTTGAGGAGAGGAGGAAGATAACGACGAAGGCGGCAGCGACGGCGATGGTGGCCTCGACGGTGGTGATGCAGTGAGGAGGCTCGGCGGTGTTAGGTGTTGAGGTGGCCGGGGGTTGAGTGGGGATGATGATGGTTGTGGAGATGGGTTCAAGAAGGTAGAAGATGCTCCCGGCGATGGGTTCCCGAGGAGAGGAGGTGGCAGACGATGGAGGCTCCGGTGGTGCAAGGTGGCGATTGCGAGGGGGCGTGGATGAGAGTGAGGTCGACGAGAGAGAGAGTGGACGAGAGTGATGAAGAGAGGGAGTGCAGAGAGAGGGAGGGCGCGAGCGAGGAGATCAGGGGAGTTCGGAGAGGGGATCTCGGGGATGCAGTTGGGGCTCGGTCGTGATGGGAGGTCATGAGGGGGTACGTGTGCGTAGGTCGGCGGTGGGGTTGGTAACGACGAGGCGATGCGCGGTCGTAGGTGCGCGTGAGAAGCGGGGGCGAGGATGGAGAAAAGAGCAGGAAGATGAAAGCGAAGGAGGAAGAAGGGAAAGAAGCGGGTCGGGTTGATGGAGTTGGGCCGGCTCGGGGGAGAGGAGAAAATGAGTGGGGTTTTAGGGAGTGGACCGGGACTTGGGCTTGGGCTGAAGAAAGAATTTAAAAGGAGAGATAGAGAGGGAGTGGGCTGGAAATTGTTTAAGAAAAATAAAATGAATTGGATTAAATTAGGGTTAGGGTTTTAAAATAAAACAAAATAATTATAAATATAAATAAATAAATTTTGTAAGTAACACTTTATAAAAATACGGATATTGGTGTACAAAAAGAATTGGGTATTACACCCTAACCTAAGCACATACATACAGATCACACATAAGCACACGATACAACACACGCACCAAAGAGACCTACGGATTTACCCCAAAAACATCAATCTGTGTCCACTTTTCCTCATGGGATTCCCGGGGTTCGAATACCACACTCGGTGCCCATACTGACTGAGGCATAGCTTGTTGTAGGCTCGGCTAATGAAGCGAAAGATTCGCGAACCGCCTCGTTTCGCATCGTCATGAGACGAAAAAAATTCGTCTCGTGGTGACGTGGACGAGACGGTGAATTAATTCGCATCGTTGTAGCGAATCCGACGAGGCAAGCGGGTTCCTAAAATCTGCGATGTTGTCTCGTCGGGGTTTGTCTCGTCCAATTCACCGAGTCACCTCGCCTCGCGACTTGTCGAAATTCGTCCCGATTGGTGATTCACTTCGCCTCGCTTCACGTAGGTTTGATTCTCTCTTATTGAGCTCAATATTTAGGAGGGATATGTAAACGGTCTGTGTGGGTTCGGCCTCTAAAGTAAAAAAAACAATAAATTGTATTATAGAATTATAGTTTGATTTATTTTAATAAAAAATTCGGTTCAACTTTCATTTTTTTCTTAAATTTGTAAGGCTTTTTTTTTTGAAAAAAAAAATGCAGCACAGAGGCGAATTGACTCGCCTCGCCTTGCGATTCGACGAGGCCAGATGAGACGGCGAAACGAGCGGGTTCCAGCTCCCGCTACTGAAACGTTGTCTCGTCTGGTGGATGAATTTGGCAAATTGCCTCGCCTAGCTTTCATTAGCCAGGCCTAGCTCGTTGGTAGCCTTGCGTATTAATACAGAGCCAATTGGGCCACGAGGCCCAACGGTAGTGTATCCCTTTCACGAGACGCGGGAAAAAGTAAAAAAGACGCCAAACTTTCTCGCTCATTTCCCGCCAAAAAAGTCAGATCCCTAAATCTCAAACCCTAATGAAACATTGAAGCCCTAACTTTCAAATTGAAGAAGAAGACGAAGGGGAAAAAAGAAAATTAACAATGAAAGGGCGATCCTTGAAGCTTCGTGAGGCTCACAACACCAACGGCATCGCCTCGATCTGCTCGATCCTTTGGGACGGCGAGGGTCGCCGCCTCGTCACCGCCGCCGCCTCCGGGCCTTCCTTCACGATCCACGATCAATCTCAGCCGTCGAAGACTGTTAAGACCCTCAGCCATCACAAGGACGGGGTCACCGCCCTAGCGCTGAGCCCTAGCTCCACTTCTCTCGCTTCTGGTTCCATCGATCATTCCGTCAAGCTCTACGCTTTTCCTGGTAACTTTCTTCCTATTTCTTGGGGAAAAAATCCCTAATTTGTTCAAATAACCTAATTTGCTCCAAATGTTGCCTTTTTTGTTTAGTTCAAAATGTCAGCTTGTTTACAAATACATAATTAGCCTCAATCTCGGTGGATCGGTAGCCTAAACTCGACGCACCTTTGATTCACCTTTGGATGTAAGAAGCGCTTTCATGGAATATAGTTCGAATAGTTTCGCGTGTGTGAGCATGTAAACACCTCAGCTGACCAGAAAATCATGGTCTCCATGGTCATTTGCTGATCATTTCCACAAAACTCTAACCCCATGGTTAACAATGAAATATGGCATTTAGTTCTGATGTAATTGAACTTTTCAGTATTTGTGTAATATTGGCATCGGAACTCTAACCTTTTGAACTCGCATATTTGTGTTTCAGATGGGGAGTTTCAGAGCAATGTCACCAGGTTCACTTTACCGATACGATGCCTTGCTTTCAACAAATCTGGTAGCTTGTTGGCTGCTGCCGGTGATGATGATGGCATCAAGCTGATAGCTACAATAGACAGCACAATCTCTAGGGTCCTCAAAGGTCATAAAGGGTCAGTCACTGGTCTGGCTTTTGATCCAAAAAATGAGTATTTGGCTTCTATTGATGGGTTTGGCACCGTCATATTTTGGGAGCTCTCAACTGGAAATCCGATACACACCCTTAACGCCATAGCTCCTAATCATGATTCGGACGATTCAATCGTGAATGTGATTGGTTGGAGTCCTGATGGAGAAACTTTGGCAGTCCCGGGTTTGAGAAATGATCTGGTCATGTATGATAGAGACACGGCTGAGAAGTTATATACACTGAAGGGAGAACATGAGAAAGCTGTCTGCTTTCTGTCTTGGTCTCCAAATGGGAAATACATGGCTTCTTCTGGTTTGGATAAGCAGGTTCTGATCTGGGATATTGATCAAAGACAGGATATTGAAAGGCAAAAATTTGATGACAGGATTTGCTGTTTAGCATGGAAGCCAAATGGGAATGCTCTGGCTGTTATGAATGTAATGGGCAATTTTGGTGTTTGGGAGTCTCCAGTTCCTTCATGTATGAAGTCTCCTACCGATGGTGCCCCTAGCCTAAACGCAAACGGTCTTCTCTTATTTGATGACGAGGAAGAGAATGACGATAAAAACTTAGGAAGTTCTGGCAGTTTGGATGATGTCCTTGAAGAGAGCAATGCTGAATCTTTTCCAACTAGTCGGAAAAGATCAAGGAAGATGTCTTGTCTAGATGAGACTATTGATGAATACAGTGAGGGAGAAGAAGATTTGCTTCATCAGATCGAGTCACGCAAAAGAAGCTCGATTAAGCGCAAGGAGAGTGTAGGCAATGGAAGAGAAGAATGCGTCACTTCAATGAGGTCTTCAAGTTCAAAAATGCAGGATGCTTTTCAATCGGGTTCAACACCTAGGGAGGCTGGGAAGCGGCGATTTCTTGCCTACAATATGCTTGGAAGCATAACAACTATTGAAAATGAGACATATTCCCATATAGAGGTAATGAGAAATTATCATTACTTAATAATCGTGTAATTGTGCTTTTAATTTTTTTAAAAAAATATTTCCAGACAGAAGAACTTGCTATTAAGTTTTACATCAATGCATGCAGGTTGACTTTCATGACACTGGTAGAGGGCCTAGGGTTCCCTCTATGACTGACCATTTTGGCTTCACCATGGCTTCTCTGAATGAAAATGGAAGCATTTTTGCAAATCCTTGCAAGGGGGAGAAGAACTTGAGCACTCTAATGTATCGGCCTTTTAGTAGTTGGGCTAACAACAGTGAGGTAAGTTCTTTCTGTTAATGTATGCAACCTGTTCTTCATTTGTTTTGCATTTGATATCTTATATGAATTTTTTTTTTCAATTGTTAACTGATCTCAATTATCTTCTTAGTGGTCAATGAGGTTTGAAGCTGAGGAAGTGAAGGCTGTAGCCCTTGGCACAGGTTGGATTGCTGCAGCTACGAATCTTAATTTGCTTCGCATTTTCACAGAGGGTGGCTTGCAGGTTTGTGACTCCAGTGTGATATAAACTGAAATCTCAATATTAAATCTTGTAAAGAGAACTAAAGAGATTATGGTTTCTGCTACATTAATGGGTCGCTTCATATGACCATACTTCAGAAAACTGGAAGTGCTAATATAAGTGGCTATTATCAGATATGATGGCACATCTCATCAAGATGTATGTTTATCGTTGGGTGCTTTAGTTACCCTAATGTTGTCATCAAATTTCACTGCAGAGGCATATCATCTCTCTTAATGGTCCAGTTGTGACGGCAGCAGGTTACAAAGATGAATTGGCTATTGTTACTCATGCTTCAGACTGCCTTGCATCGGGAGATCAGGTTCGTTTCAAGTTTCAACTACTAATCAAATGTGAAAAAATACCATAAACTTGAAGAAAGAAACAATAATAACAACGGCAACAACATTAATAATAATAAGTAATTAACATTGATGATTGTTCCACTATGCTCCGTGTGATGTTAGAATTTCTGCTTGACAGATGCTAGAAGTTAAAATATTTAACATCTCTGAAAGTTCCCAGCCCATCACTTGTCGTCTTCCCTTATCTCCCAATTCTTCTTTAGCGTGGTTTGGCTTTAGTGAAGATGGGCAGCTAAGCGCATATGATTCCAAGGTCTGTAATAGTCGAACTCATGCATCAATCAAATGATTTGATTGGAATAATAGAACCTTACTAGTCAAGTATCGTATGTAGGGGGTGTTGAGAGTTTTCAGTAACCAATATGGTGGCACTTGGCTTCCTCTCTTCAGGTACCAATTGTACAGTTAGTTTTTTAGTTCTGCAAAATTTTTATTGCCCTACCATTAAAAGAAGCTAAGCATTGATACTCAACGCAGTGCTAGCAAAGCAAGGAAGTCCGAGGATGAAAATTATTGGGTTGTGGGTTTAAGTGCAAGCAAGCTGTTTTGTATTGTGTGCAACTCCCCAGAAGCTTACCCCCCGGTATGAACCTTTTCTTTAATCATGCCATTGCTCTGCCCTTAATCTGTGTTTGGGGAGTCTCAACTCCTAAGCTGTTTGGTTTCAGCAGATGTATTTGCTGAGCAATTCCAACCATTCCTTTTAATCTCTATTGCTGAGATTTATTTCCTATTTAGTGTTGCAGACCCTATAGATGGGGATGTTTGAAATATTTTATATTTTATAAGGCTGCCACAACTTATCGGTAGTAAATCTCATGCATGAGAAATAAATCATAGATGAAAAGTATGTTGGGATTGTTAAGTGATTTATCTCCACCATATCATCTGGTACGCATCTCTTACCGTTATCTTACTCGTCTTTTTTCAGGTGATGCCCAAGCCAGTTCTTACACCACTCGACCTCTCATTTCCTCTTGCCTCTTCTGACCTTGGTGCTGGTGATCTTGAAAATGAGTTTATTATGAGAAACCTGCAACTATCTCAGGTACTCCATTTTGTTCCTATTTCTACACTCATGTTTCTTGTCCCTTGCTGAGCTCTTCAAATGTTTCAAACCTCAAGGCTCAAAAGAAAATCGAAGAAGTGGCATCTATCGGCCTGGATACAACCGCACTTGAGGATGAGGCCTTCAACATTGAAGCTGCTATAGACCGGTGTATCTTGAGGCTTATCGCCAGTTGCTGCAATGGTAAGAATTTCACAATCAAGAAAGTTTAGCATAACCAGTCAATTTATTTGCATATAATCTCTTCTACTACATAGGGCTTGGCATTATTTGCTCTCAAGAAATTATAGCATAACCCCCTGTACTATATGGGGTTGGCGCTTGACATTAATTTCTCCTGGACTACATAAGAAGCTTGTACCGTTACACCCAGGAGTGTAACTCTCAGTATCAAATGATTTTTTCCTATTCTGATACAACCTTTAGTACATTCGTCCTCTTCCTGTTTCAGTCATCTCAACCATTAAAATGAAGTAATAATAACCTTCAAGTGATTTATTTGGTAGTCAAGGGAATTTCTGCCAACCCCCGTATGAAATGAGTTACATTCAATTAACCCTACCAGCTATGTGGCCTAACAATTAACACTGCTTTCATCGATGACTATTCCAGGCGATAAGCTTGTAAGAGCTACAGAACTTGCTAGATTGCTGACTTTGGAGAAATCATTAAAAGGTGCAATAAAGCTTGCAACTGCCTTGAAGCTTCCCTTACTGGCAGAACACTTCAATGACATATTGGAGGTAAATGATTATCATTTCTTGATCTGATCTATGTTTGAATGCTTGGATAATTCTTCACATTGCTATTCTTTCCTCACTATTTTTCCAGAATAGATTGTCAAATGAAAGTGGAGCATCAACTGCTGCTCCAAATTTGGCATCCAGTGGCCATATAGTAAATTTGCAACCCCTCAAACCTTCGGCTCCATCCGAAATCAACAGAACTGAGGAACCTTCGATATCATTACCCTCAACATCTTCAACTCATCCTATCTTCACCAAAGAGAAAAAACCAGAAGAGGACTCCACAAAGAAAATAGAAAACCAGACGAAAAAGGAAAGAGAGAACAGACCTTCTAAGGTCACTAGTGAGCAAAAATCAAAAGAAAAGGTCATTCATTTACCCTCAAAAATTACAAATATTGGGACTGATGAGCACCGATGTACTCGACCAACAAATCCATTTGCAAAATCGTCAAACAACGAGGATAAATCTTCTCTTATCGATTCCATCAAGAAGATGAGGAAAGCCGATCATGAAAAGAATGAAAGACTTGGCACCAAAAGGTCAAAGGCTTGAAAGCTCGAAGTAGTCCAGGAAGTATTTTGGTAGTTATAATTTGTTCATAGCAAGTGAGGAGCTCTAGCTTAAAAAGAGAAATGGGAATTCTGTTAATTATTGAGAGATTGTGCACTATTCAATTATGAACTGCAAGCGACAAGAATTTGCTTTAAAAAAATTCATTTCTATGGTATTATTGAAATCGCATGGCAACCCGGTTGCTATATGATTGCACAAGAACAAATTGCAGCCGCATATCTTTACCTTAAACCTTATGGTGTAAATACATAAATTATTTTCTTCTATTTAACTTGACTAACAATTATCTTGTCGATTAAACTATCAAATAGTGTAATATTATATTTCATCTGTCTCCTTTCTGTTGTACTGAAATCAAATTTATTCCAATCATTCACCTTCTTTTATCTTTAAAGGGAGCGAACTTTGATGTGATCTGTGAATTTCATAGATGAGGTATGTTGTTTCTGAGGTAATTTTTTAAAATATGAGAGTAAATGCCACCTCGTAGGGCCTATTTGATTGTTCAAAATCGAAAGTAGAAACTGAGGTTAGCAGAAAAGTCTAAACAAAATACTGTAAAAGTACTTCCAATTCAATTTCCATATATATAAAATGTGTTTGGTTTAGAGTAAGAAAAATAGAAAATTTGAGGAGAAAATTTGGCGTGGTATATGGTTTTTCATTAATAACTTTTTTTTGGGTTTAGTAGAATGAAAATTTGGAATGCCAAGGTGGGGTACGGAAATAAGGATTTAGTATACTGCCTTTTTTGCATGCACGCTACTAAGTTAATAAGATATCTAAAAATAAATCTAATTGTTAATAAATATATCTGTGGTTTATTAGTTTAATTTGTTATTAATTTATTACCTTTAAAAAGGTTTAAAAAGATTTCAGAAGTTAGTTATGGTTCTTGCAGTTGTATTGGGTATCTTTTATTAATTGAGTTTGCTGAGGAATTATAACTATGGAAGTTTAGTTTATTTTTTTATGGTTTTACAATTATTGATCCTGAAAAATTCTCTCAGCAAAGGGCATGCACCATTTTAGAATTAAGAAGTATTCTCTTCCTTTTTAACAATTATTTTTTTATGGTTTGTTCTTAAAAATGCAACTAAATGTGAGAGCGCCAAATAAACCTCATAGGCCCTGTTTGGGTATTGAGTTAAGATAACCGGAGCTTATTTTTAAATCGAGATAAAAAGAGGCAAACTCTAAGTTTACATGGCCCTACCTTCACTTTAGATTTCAACTTTAGTGGGGTGTCCGGCAGATTTTAACTTTAATGGGGTGTTTGGCGATGGATTTATTTAAACTCCAAAGTTTTGTTTTGGAGTTGTCTAAACTCCAAAACAAGTGTTTTCTTCATATCTTTTTTGGAGTTTAGAAAACTCTATTTGATTTCAACTTTAAAGTTTAGATAACCCGAGTTTTTCAAACTCTAAATAGGAGACAAACATCACGTTGTTAGGATTTTGGAGTTAAGCCTAGATAACTTTATGAAACTCCGGTTATCTAAACTCAACCCCATTCCCAAACCGGGCCGGTTTTTGAGTTATAATAGACAATAGTAGCGTAGAGATAAAATCTTTCAATCATGAGTGTTTGTTATATCATATTTTTGGTAAAAAGAAAAGAAAAAAATTATTTCTATATTTACCAACTAAGTGATCACTGTCCAATTACGTAAAGATATAAATGTATAAATCTTCCTTGTCTTCCCTCATGCTTCTTCCAGTGTTTCATGTTTTTGTCGCATTTAATAATCAGAAAAACAAGAAAATCTTTTATTCTAAGTTGATCTAGGCACGCTAATAAAATTTATATTTAAACAGAAAAATATCAAATGAGACTAACAAAATGTTTAACAAATATTACAAATTTAAAACCTATGAACAAACTTCTCTAGAAATTAAAAATTAGCTAATTCTTTTTCATATGTCCGTGTCTCCGTGTAAATATTTTCAAATAAATCACCTTTTTTATCTATGTTTTTAAATTTAAAATATTACTAAAAATAATAAGCTATATAATCCAAAATCCACATTCCATAGCATGTGCAAATTACCAGCGATCGTTAAAATTAGAGAAAAGCCCCTGCCCCATTTCAAACTTGTGTCAAAAGAACCCTAGGCCTTTTGCTTCTGTTAAAAAACCTTGAGCCTAATCAAAAAATCCCTGTATACCAGATTGTAATATATAAGTAGTTGACTGTAATATTTAAACGCATTTTCGTATAATTTCTAAACGGTTGCAGTTGCGATTAATATCTAGACAGGTGTGTGTAATATATAAGCAGTTGTCTTTTCTGAAATATCGAAACAGTTTTCTGCAAGATCCAAACGAGAGAAGAATTTTTTCAGAGAGATTTTGTGCAACAATTTCGTCAATGGCGAAGCTCCAACAGTGCGCTCTTGATCTCGAACTCTATCTCGACCACGAAGCCCAAATCCTCCCCTCTTCAACTACGAAGAGGAAACCCTAAATCCCCCCTCTTCCCCAATCGCCTCACCCGAAACCAATCCTCAAAGATCCGATCTTGTCACCGATCTCGGCCTAGGGTTCGAGTCAGGGCTCGAGCCTGACGACATCGCCGAGCTAGGGCAACGAGATGAGGAGCTTCGATGGCAGGATTTCAATTGGCTCGAAAGAGCAATTCGAGAGCATGTGCGATGGGAATCGATTGATGCTGATTTGGATTTTGAAGATTTTCAAGACGAGATCTTTTTCCATCCCGATGATGACGACGCCTCCGCTGTGAGAGGCAGCCCTCCGGCTTCGAAATCGGTGGTTGATGGGTTGCCGTTTGGTGGTCTGCGGAGACGATGCGATGTGTGCGGTTTGCAAGGATGGGATTTCGTCGGAGGAGAAGGCCAAGCAGTTGCCTTGTTCGCATTGCTATCATGAGGAGTGCATTGTGCCGTGGCTGGGGATGAGGAGCACGTGCCGTTATGAGTTGCCGACTGATGATGCTGAGTATGAGATGACGAGGGCTTGGAGGAGGGCGTGGAACCGATAAAGGTATCATTTTGATATGCGATGAAGACGATTTCGTGTTTTGAGTTTAGTTTATGTCTTGAAGTTTTTGTGAGAGTAATAAGTAATTCCTGAATTGATCAACCACTTCAATGCAATGTTGAAGTTGTTATTATGTATATACACAATCATTTTGCTTATACATATTGTTTCCAGTTCTCAGGATCAATGTATGTCGTTGAAAATTTAGCCGATCTCTTGTTTTTTGGGTATCAAATTCTCAACTGGGTCTTTTTAGATCTCAGTGCTGAAGGTATTAAAAATGTCTATATATTACCAACCCTTTTGCACACAATTGTAGCCTTTTCCGCCCTCCCTGCCTATAGATCATGGGAAACTGTAATGCAGCCGATCTTATGGTGCTAGTCAATTGCTTGTTGTGTGGCAACAAAGTTTCAGAAACTTGGGGTTTAATATAAGTTAAAAAGAAAGCGTAACAATTTGTATGTATGCAAACCGTGGTTTTGTAAAAATGGTGTTTCCCAAAGTTCAGGGTCGTTTGACGGCATAGCCTTTAAACCAAGGTTCCGTCAAAAATAGGGTTTTAAAAAGGGAGCAACTTGAAACTTTGCGAAACTCTAGTCTTTTTGGATTAAAAAAAGGGCTTCGAGCCCCCAAAACTTTTTGAAACCTTTTTTGGATTTTAAAAAAAGGGTTTCGAGCCTTTAAAACCTTTTGAAACCATGGCTTGATAAACTCTATTTTGGTTGCCGAACGAGTCTCAATTACAATTTTTGTAGTTTAACCTCGAAACCCCATGAAACCATGGTGTTCCGAAAACCGTAACCCTGATGTCACATGAGGGCGTAAGATGTGAAAGTTGTTTGTTGTTTATACAAACTTTTTGCACTCAAATGTGAGTCATCAGGATAACTGAGTTTACATTCTCATAAGCTTATTGATTGTTCTGAAATATTTTCATCCAAACAGCTTTTACTGTTTGACTTAATTGTTACATAATACAAGTAAAACCCTATGCCTTCTAATCTCATTGCGCATCTTTTTGCACAATTTGTCCATTATTGTAAGAATGTAATTATGTATATGGTCTTGGACTGTGAAAGTAGTTTACATCTTTAGTTCTAACCTAATTTTGTTATGAAGATTATAGAATGCTATACTTGCTTATTTTGTGCTGTGCTTGCTTATTTATATGTGTTGTGCCACCCTTTGCACCCATTCTATCTGAGGGGCTTGCATAAAACACTAATTACATTTTTTTGGGGTTGTAATATGTGCATCAGTTGTAGCTTTTTATAATTCCTGCCAAAGCTGCAATTTTACAACATTTGTTTTAGCTTTGCAACAAGTCAAATGCTGTAACAAACAATCAGTTATCATTAACAAATGCATATACAGTTATGGTTTTCTTAAATTGGGTATAGTTTTTGAAAATTAGCTATGGTTTTCATATACTTTTTTTTCACAATCATGAGTCTATAACGTGAAATACATAAATTTTCTCATTTTTTGGGTTGATTTATTTTTAGAGAAACTTGAGCTTGCTGTATGTTTACTTTTTTTTTTATAATTATAATCTGTACTATCCAGAACACAAGAGGGGTACGTGCGCTTTCACATTTAATTCAGATAAAATATTGAATTTTTTTATAAAAAAATCCTTTGCTCTAAGATAATCCAAGTCATGGAATCGTTTGATTAGAAAATTCTATAGAATCATTAACTATAAAAACCTAAAAAGCAACTTAAACAAATTTTTTTTTGGAGATTATTATTGTTATAACAAATTTGAAATATATCCATCTTCATCTACTAACTTATTCAAAAATTAAACGACAACTAATAAATTAATAACAAATTAAAGTATTAAAACATAAATATATTTAACTTACAAAATAATCGTGTTTATCACATGTGTCAAAATGCTAGTATCAGAGATAACTACAGCATAATGAATTATAGCATAAAGGTGAAAGTTTAGATTGCTTTATAAATAGGGAAAATTTTGAACTTTTTTTTACTACTACTACAATAACAATTAGATATAATAAGTTACTCAACCCACTAGAATAATTTAATACCCACCTAAAATTAGTTAATAGAATGCATACACGTGTTTAACACACTCAACACACCAGTGATCCATATAATTCACTAGTTTCTTGCACGTGCATCGCATGTCAACATATATAGATACCATGTTTATGGTAATAGTGAATTTATAGTGGTTATTTAAGCTATCCATTTTCTTATGCTAATTTTAAGAGGGGCGGTCTTTTTTCCTTCTTTTTTTTCCTTTTTCAAAATTCTCATATCAGAAAAATCGATGACATGAACAGTCGAAAAATTAAGTAATTTTTTGTTCAAATTGAAATTAGAAGCACCATACCCCCCTTTAGTAATAATAGTAGAGATCTTTAATGGGTTCGAGATAATTAAATTTAATTTTGAATTCTTACTTTCCCTTAGCTTTTTTTAATTTAATTTTTGGTTCAATATATTTATTGCTTATAATAGTTATAATTTAATTTTTGGTTCAATATATTTGTTAGTTATAATTTTTGGTTCAATATACCTTTGCTGCAGGAAGAGGGTGATGGGAGTACGAACGGAGAAATTTCGAACAAAAGGATCGGAACTCGCTGATAGACGCCTCGCGAGCCGGGCTTTGGATGAGGCCTTTTGGCTCTAGTTATAATAGTATAGATTTTTAATCTGATTTGATTATGATTAGATTCTAGAATCATCTTTAAATTCGATCTTTTCTACATATAATAAAAGTAATGATAATGTTCAATACTGGCAACCCTCAGGATCATGACACGTGGCGAACGGCACGTCTCAGAACTCAGAAGAAAGGGTCCACACCGGCAGGCCATGCCACCCCCGTACCCGTCCGGCCAGCGCAAGCCAGCCCTCCTCGGGGCTCCCCGCTTATTGGCCTCCTCGGCCCCTCAGCTCGCCCCGGGCTATCGCCAGACCAAGTCTCCTCGGCCTTCTCGCTCGTCCCCGAGCCCGTTTGCCGAGGCGGCCTTCCGACCTGTTCCGCCACTCACAGGAGTAACCGCAGCTCCGTGAATCTCGCCATGCGCGGATTCTCCGCCAGCAACATCCCACGTTCCACGCCTCCACGATCCCCATTTATGGGCGATTCGCTCTCTACGCGGGCGTGACGTCGGGAGCGTAACTGCTGGCGAGATTTTCGCGCCTGCTGCTGCATGCCTCCACCACTATATAAACCCCCATCACAGAGGGGTCAAGTAGGCTATTTTTTACTCCACTTAGCCGTTACGCTGCTCGGATCTAGTACTAACCTGATCGTCGGAGGGTCCTCGGTGGTATCCAACCACCCCGGGACTTCTCTGCAGGTACTCGGCGTCAAATTCCTCCAATCATCAAACTTCCTTTACACCCACTGAGACCCACACGCAACAGGGGATCCCCTCCAGAATTCACCGGGAGATCGACGAAAGACAACATCTAAAGGTGATCTGAAAAGGACCTCCATCAGTTGGCGCCGTCTGTGGGAACGAAAACTCCACGAAAACAAAGTTGGCCTTTCGATCTCCATCCACATGGCAAATAATCGCCCCGAAAATCCAGGTCCCAGCCACCGCTTTCCTCTCAACGAAGACGCGGCCGGCCGCCCGAGCAAAAGGGCTAGAGGCCGAGAGCCTAACTCGGTGGGAGGGCTAAAAGAGGGCGGGAGGCCGAGCTAGTTCGGTTCAGTGATAGCTTGAAGACGAGCTGAGAGGGCTGAGGGAGCTCAGCGCGTAGGGGCGCTCGGAGATGAGCCCATGGTTATTTGTAAGGTGTGCGTAAGAGCGTTCAAGGGTCCATAGTAAGTCAGGACAATTCTCGGGACAATAGCTCAGAGAGAGTCTCCAACACATAGTGCTTGTCTTGTGTGCGTGAGCTCCGGGACACGTCATCTGCCACGTGTCATAATCTGGAGAGTCCCCACTTATGAGCATCATCAGGTTGCCATGTTCACATTGTTATCATGAGGATTGCATTGTGACGTGGTTAGGGTTGAGAGGAACATGTGCCCGGTGTGTCCTTATGAGTTACCAACTGATGATGCCGAGTACGAGAGATTGAAAGCTCAGAGGAGGGCAAGGAACAGTCAATGATACGATCTTAAGATACGATCAAGATGACGACATTTTCTGGTGATATTAGGTCGTGTCTTGTTTAGCTAAACTTACTTTAAAGGTTGATGAAGATGTCCTGAGACTGTCCTTTTCTATTTCTAATCTATATCTTATGGAAAAGTTTTAGTGATGCCTGAATATTCTGTTTGGTGACAAGTAATATTTAGTTGAGTTGATTGGAAATTCAGATTGTTCAAATTTCCCTACAAACAATTGTTATGTTTTTCTTTTTGGTTATGTAAATAATCTTTTTTCTTACCTCTGTCTAAAGCGAAATTTGAGAAGTTTGTCTCTCTTTGTGGCAGCACAATTCTTAGTTGGCTTGCTTTGGGTTTCAAAGCTAGCTGCTGGGAGTAGAAGATGATTGGGTGTACAAACCTCTTGGCATATAGAAGTGAGTCATCAGAGGACCATTGGCTTTAAGGTATCATTTTTTATTTGACTGTTTTAAACTTTAAAATATTTGTTTTGGTTTAATTAGGATTAAATTGTCGAATTGTTATTTAAATTTGAAATTTTGTGTTTAAAAAAAAGTAAAAAATCTGCCGACCTCCCATTAAGATTATGAGTTTGAGTAGGGCACTGATATTTCCTTCATAAGAAAAAGGATTGTGAGTTTAAGGGTAACTAAAATAGCTACTATTAAACCAATAAAGGGGGAAAATAATTTCATTAATTATTAGGATTTCCACGGCATTCCTTACATTCCTGAATAAAATGTATCCAATAGACTAATAGTTTAGTTAATGGCCCACTACCTACAAAAGGTTAACATTTGTTTATCCAAATCAAAATTTTCATGCTTATGAATTATTCTATTTTACTTGTTATTCAGGTGAAGTGTTTATTTGTTCTCCAAATCAAAATTTGTTTATTTGTTATCCAAATCAAAATTTGGTCTGCTCTCCGTTCTCTTATATCACATTTGGATAATTAGCCAACACTATTCCATGATTCCGTATCTCGCTTTCGGTTTTTATTTCTCAGTATTGTACATATTTGAATTTAATATATAGGTGACAAGTCTAGGATGTCTTACACTATTTTTTCTGTCAAAAAAACGAAATTTCTCTCTCTCTTGCCAAAATCTAATAAATAAAACACAACGGGGCATGGCAATTGGCACTTCCAACTTCAATTTGAAGGAAAAAGAAAACGAGAAAAAAGTCCTTATATTAATAGGTTGTCCACATCATTCTAGTTGGAAAAAAAATTGTTTATCCACTGTCTACAAAGTAGTTACAAGTTGTTAAAATTGAAACTTCAAATCCAACTGTTGTGATAGAAAATCTTCATTCTATGCTCAGTTGCAAATTTCTAGTGGAGTATAATCGCAACTTAACACAATTCTATCATGTTACAAATCTGCTCCTTTCAATCAATGGAACTGGAACCAGAATTCAATTCGAATCAAGAAATCCTAGATCAGTTCTGGGACTTCGACGATGAACTCCTAGCTTACCTCTCCGATCATCTTCCCTATGGCGTCAGCAATACCGATTGGGATTTGTCGTTGACTCGATTTCTTGAATGTAACCCTCCGGCTTTAAAATCAGCCGTCGATAATCTACCATCAGGAGTTTGTAAAGATGATATGACGTGTGCGCTTTGCATGGACGGGGTTTCATTGAAGGAGAAGGTGAAGCAGCTGCCATGTTCGCATTGTTATCATGATCGAAGTGCATTGTGTTGTGGTTGGGGATCAGGAACACATGCCCGATGTGTCGTTATGAGTTGCCGACCAGTGATGCTGCGTATGAGAGATGGAGGGCTCGGAGGATGGCGATTTAAGGATTGATATGATTTATATATTTTCAGTTATTAGAATTTATTTGAAAAATGCCGAAGGAGCTTTGCATTATGTGTGTACACATTCCTGTTATCTTATGAGATCAGATGTCTCTTAGGAGAGTTGACCGTTTCTTTCAATTATTATATGTTGATTTTGCTGTTGATGTTGTTTTAGTTGTGATTATACATGCTAATGGCATCAGATATTTCTTCTCATTCTTTCTTCTTGAGATTGTTCCTTATTAAATCTCGATAAAAGATTAGCTTCAAGTCCATTGTTTTCTACTATTCTGTGAATTGTTATTATTGTTGTTATCTTTTGTTACCCACTCAATTGCCTTTAGGCTCGTCTGCGACAATGCTTTACTAAGTTAATATTTATTTGAAAGATCCGGTGAATGTTTTCCGAAATTATTTACTGTTAAAAGAGCCCTCTGCACGATAATATAGATTTCTAGTTATAATAGTAGAGAAGGTATTCTTTGGCATTTGCTTTCTTTTAGGCACTATTATTTTTCCGATTATACTTGTTTAATTAAAGTGGCTACAACATCCTGCCTTTGTACATGATTATATCTATATGATCTGCTATCATGAGAAAAATACGAGAATTTTTGAAAAGAATTTCAGTTGGAACAATTTAGGTTCTTAAAAGATATAAGAAGATTTGATTTGTAAAGAATGAAATATTTTTTAACTCTTATTTTTTATTTCGAAATTAAGAGGAAATTTCTTGCTCTATGTTATACTTTGTAATGATATTTGGATTCATGAGAAGAATGATATAGAATCCCAATCAAATACTGAACACAGAATTATTTGGTGTACCGGCTATATGCGTCCGGTCCTGAGAAGAATGATATAGAATCCTAGTCATTTCATAGGTTTAAAGGGCCCTTCAATCATATGCAAGGCCCAGTCCAAAACTTCTGCAATTGGGGATGAAATCAGATTAGGGCTTGTCAAGCGCCTGAAACATTGCTCCTTGTTCATCGGCGATTAAAAAAAGGCATTTTTATTTTTGAGATTTGGGTGAAATTGAGAGAGAGAGAGAGAGAGAGAGAGAGTGAGAGAATGGGGAGAGAGGTGGCAGAGAGCTGCGTGGAGGTGTTGATGATGGAGATGGTGATGCTCTACTCCAATCGCTTCTACTCTTCAAAGCCCGATCTCGCCGCCCGCAGAATCGAAGCCATCGGTTACCAAGTCGGCCACCAACTCTCCGAAAGGTACCTCTTTCCTTTATTCAATTTATCCGACTTGTTATTTTTTGTTTCAAAAATGAAGATTTGATTGAATCTATTTCAAGTTTGAGATTAGAAAAAAAAGGAGCAATTTTGCTTTGCTGTGTAGATTTAACAATCAAAACTATGGGGATTGGTGATAATTAGAAGTGCTAATTTCTATTTTAGTATAAAGCTTAGGTTTTGGGTCAAGATCAAAATATTGGAAATGCTCTTGTTGAAATATTTAAGAAGAAATATTTCAGAGAGTTGATAAGTGATGTTAGGCATCTTCGTCAGTTGCAAAGCACCTTGCTGTGTAGCATACATCAGAATGTTTTGCAAATGAATTCAGCTCGTTATCGGGACGATATGATCAGATAGGTAGTTATATTCTTGTAGATAAAAAAAGTCGACGTTTTAAAAATTATTTCTTGGCATTCTTACGAGGTTATGTTTATTATATTCTGTGATTGTAACTCGTAAGGCATAATAAGTTGTCGATCTGATCACGGTATTTTTAAATAACTCTTAGCGTGGTGCATGACGAGTCTTTGAACTAAGTGCATTGGAACGGGGTCTTGAATTTATTTGACCATATTAATTGAATTTCTTGTGTGAAACTGCAAAAGTTGGTGCTTTAATATGATAATGTTAGTATGTTACTGGATGATCTTGAGCCTGTATATCTTATTTTGACATGTCTTCACCTGACTTAATTTAATTAAATGGTCTTACACTTGAATTTCTCCACATTGTAGTGATTAGGAATCTTCACATGAAAAGATATCAGGAAGAAAGAAGAATATATCGTTCTTTACAAAATTTGAGATTAATCCTTTGAAACCCTTATCTTCCGGTGGATAAACTATAATAATGTCGATTCCCCAGTTGTAATTTCTAATATCAGCAGACAATTGAGTGACAGTGTATGTTTTCTTTGTTTCCAAAGCCTAGTATTGTTTTCTTTCAGCTTCCTTTAAATTGCCCAACTTGTGGAAACAACTCAATTACTGGGAAACATCCTTTGAATAATTTATCATTTCTCTTGATTATAGGAAATTAAGAGAGGAGTTCTAAATTAGAAATCACAACACAGAGAGATGCTTCAAATTTTCTTTATTGCACAACAGTGTTACGGAAGAATTGATCACATTCTTCAACTACCGATTCCAATTTGTTGCAAAAAGGTGTGTAGATACATGATATACAATCATGGTAACAGAAACAATTACATATCTACGCAAGGGTTTTACCGATATACCTAATCCGATGGCGAGATCGTTATCCTCGTCTACGTCACGTTCTTGATCCTGATGCTCTTGCTTCCACGTAACGACCGGAAGAAAACCACACTCTAATCAAGCGAGAATCCCCCACGTAATCATCCCGCTAAACAACTGTAGTAGAACAAGGATGATGGAAGAAGAAGACGGCTCACAAATTGGATCTCCTAGTTCCTTCTAGGTTTCTCTTAATTAATTAACTCTCTTGGTTAATAACTCTAGCCCCATATAACATATCTATATATATAGGGACCACTAGAAGGGGTGGATATTAGGCCAGGTGAAGCCCAATAGCCAACATACTCCCACTCACACCTTCGAGTGGGCGTCGTCTATAGCTCTTTGAGCCGGTTCCCTGAACTGTTGACTTCCTGAGTCAATTGTCTCCTTGAGAATCTCCTTTTCGGTCCTGGTTCATATCCATACATGTTGGTGCGGCGTGGACCGTTGAGAATCTATAAGCGGACAACCTTGCAGCTAGATCCGGTAGGATCGACATTAGGATCTCCCTAAAAGAAAAACAACATAAACTAGATATATGTTGGGATCGCAAAATCTCATATCCTAGATCCGATCAGACATGTTTGCCTAAGTACCTTCGATCTCTCTCAGAAGCGTACTTGAACACCTAGGTCTTCTCTCGATTCATCACTTTTAAACCTCGCCATCGGCGTTGATAAGAGTTGGCCATGCGATGCAATCAGGAGACATTCAAATCGATCTTCCTCCGGCTCGGAATAGTTATGTCTGCTATTTACCCGCTTTCCTGACACTGCCTCGAATGTGCGGTATATTGTCATCGCAACAGGAAATATCTGCCAAACTAGCAGACGCTCATAACATACCTACCCAGACAACCCAGTGTCGCTAAAGGTATATTGACTGCCCGTCCTTCTGTAAAAGAGGTCGTCATAAGGGTTCACACAATAAGGAAGATGAGATCCATCCCTTAATCTCCTTATGTGCACAGTCCCAGCGCACGTCGTATGACAATGTGCTACGGTATAAAATTCTCTCGCTGAGAGCATACGCCACTAAAGTTTTAATGTACGGATTCATGTCTAATCACCATGTGATTGATTTGCCCGGCCATATCATAGGGCGATATGTTTAGGATCTCCTGACAAGCTCGCACCCCGTGCATCGAGTGAGACCCCTAGTCCGGCTTTATAGTAAAATAGGTAAAGTGGTCATGGGATAACCACTTCGGTTGCTCGACATATAGCACATGGCAACCTCATCCTGATCCGATCAAGGCTGCCGCCATACCCCTTATGCAACAATACGGTCACTGTTCTAAACAGATGACGTTTTGCACGTAGTCTCACCTTCATATGCTTCCCTAATATAAAAGAGATCTCTTGTGTGAGAGAGAGTTCCTACCTACTGACGTATTTTTGTTAAATGTGTGTCCTGCACATATCGTGTACCCTGTCCACTTCGTGTACCTTTTACACTTATACTCCATACCAGAAATAGTCAAACAAAATAGATATATCCATCCCAAATAATAAAGAAAGAAAACTATGCACCATCAATCTTAAAATATGTATCTATAAAGTCGCTACCCACAAATGTCAGATACAAGAGTAAGGTCTATCAAGCTATTTGAAATGCAACATGTCACCCAGGACGAAGCCCATGCACACATAGCATTACTTGGCTATTTCCTTTGTCATCGAAGCCCCGATCATTTGACCTGAAGGAAGACCCTATAGTTTAGACCATCTTCTAATGCATCTTACTCCTTGATGAAGTATCGTTAGATCTGTAAATGCTTCAACTTCCCATATATATGGAATTGTTTGAGTATGCTATCGTTGAACTGATATCACGATAGAGAGAAACCCTATTCTTCTTGCGTGTGGAATCACGCATAGGCCCTGAGGAATCACTGCAGCCTAGCAACTCTTTAGCTGTTTCTGAGGTAACCACATGTTTGACCTCGGTGAAAATGCTACACAGCCTGCTTGTTTCGAGTGATGACCCTGTCATCATGGAAGAAAGCATGTGCGGACATGGATACTATGATAGCCAGATTGCCGGCCCAGTCTGCATTTGTATGTCCACATAACTGCAAGTCTGATCCCTCATAGCACAAGGTATATTAGATTAATTCTACGTAAATGCCTAAAAAATCCTTGTCATTTCATCCCAACAAGCAAACCCTCAATACCAAGTTCAACGACAAGGGTTATATGTTTGGTCAAGTACACATCATGCATACATTTGACTACCGACTTTGTAAAATGAAACCCACAAATTTCGTCTCTCTTCGTCAAGAGTCTTATAGCAAAGATCAAGGCTAAAATTATGTCCATTAGTGACTGGAGTAATAAATTGGAGTGTGATCGTGCGGGATGAACCGTTTTAAGACATATCTCATATGAGTCTCCGAAAACATAGGACGCTCTTGAAACGGCTCCTCATGGATCCAATTTCTAAGCACGAACTCAACATCTCATATGTCCTCTATCGTGACAGTGAGGGACAACCACCCCAATTGGCATTTGTTGTCTCCTAGTCATTTTTGGTCATCACAATAATATCTTTGAACTTACAGTTGTCACATTCAATTATCGTCAGTCCATATCCGATATGGATTGATGACATTGAACCGACCACTGCTTGGATAAGTGTTTTAAGCTATAGGCTCTAAATCATCTCGAGTCATGTTGGCTTTGAAATCCATAGGCTGATTTTCCAGATCTTGTTATCCAAATCTCTATCGAGAATACGATCCAAGTCTCTAGGACTAGTTCAAGATTTTTATGTGTAACAATTTGTTAAGAAAGGTGAATAGACGTAATCACTCTTGGTGAAGGTGTCTATTTCTTGTCCACTTACTCTAGGCGAATCCCTTTGCTAGCAAGTGTGCCTTGTATTTCTCTACAGTATTGTCCTCCTTTTGCAAGACTTCAAAAAATCCAGTTTTTATCAATAGTCTTGCATCTAGTATGATAATTGACCAAATCCCAGACTTGATCCTTTAGCAATGACTTTTGCACCTCTTCCATTGTTATTCACTCCTTCGCAGTAGGCCCAGAAATCGCGTCCTTAATGACTTGGGTTCTGCAACCAATGCGGAGTTACCATAGACGTCTCCACTTCGATATCGAAATATCGTCGGGGTGTCGATCTACAACACTACCTACAAATCTCTTGAGAATCTATGATTGGCTCCGACCCATCAACGGAAGTATCGCGCCTACTATTGCCAGCCGTTGAAGGAACTAATTCCTTCTGCACCGCCAATTGATTAGGAGTCTCAATCTCGTAGAATCCCAAATCCTGACCTACCGCTTTTTGCGAAAATTTCTCCATGAATAAATCGTTCGTTGTTTCCTCCCTGAAGAAATCAACGTCGCACGACCAAATGTCAGGCATAGTCCTATCACATACCCACAAACACAAGTGACATTTCAGGTCTCTCGTTTGTCCACTACTCATAAGGTGTTGACTGTACTGACTTTGAAAACATATGATCAAGAACATAAGCCACTGTCAACAGTGCATGAACCAAACAGTATGTAAGATTGGCCTTTATCATCATGTTCTTTATCAAATCTAGCGGTTTCTGTTGTTGCTTTCTACATCATTTTGTTGTAGAGTTTACGGTGTCATCAGCTATCTGACGACTCCTTTTCCTTAATACAGTTCCATGAACTGCTCAAATAAATACTCACGGGTCGCATACAATTCCCAGAACTACTCCGTAAAACATGCACAATCCTGTTTGCGTGAACTGACTCTACACTTCACTGATACGTTTGATACAAATCAATGTTTTGGTTTCATGTGAGATCAGTAGCCATATCAACTAATTATTAATGTAGGTGTTGAATTAGGAAACTCCACTACATGTCTTCACGTTTATTGGTCCGTATTTATCGGAGTGAATTATCTGCAACAGATATCCAAATGGTTTTCCTTTTGTAGTTTTGCCTCCAAGGCAACTCTCATAAATAGATGGTTTAAGTTTGGCTAAAATGCGAACTAATCTATCCCAGGTGGTTAAGTCATCTCATCTACTTGTTGACCTAATCTAACATGCCACTTATGACATTTATAGAACGGTCAATCCTCAAAAGCATAAGAAACTCATAAGACATATTGCCTCATTAAGCTAACCAAATACCTTAAGCCGAAATTGAAATTATAATTGACAGGAAAATGGTTTATGGATAGTTATCTACATCCCCGATGCAGAATAGGCTCGTATATTCTCGACACATGATTTGCTTCCATAAATTTTTCTGCTCTCAGCAGAAGGCCTACTTTCATGCAGTATCCTAACGAGTGGAGTGGTTCAAATTCCTACAGTCAAACGTCTGGACTTATTATTTTCATTGTTGCAAGCACATTTTCCTATGTTAGATCACTAAATTGTTGGCGTGTTATTCCTAGTTTCTTAACTTGATTGAAATCTTCTTGCATTAGAACACCTACCCTTACGCATTATTGACCTCGACAACATACCAGCAGCGCTCTTGGTTCTATCGCCCCTGACGATTAAATTTTAAGCTTTGGTTATTCAAACATACTAGCAAACGTCATCACATTTGCTTTCCGTATAACTAACTGCTTCATATATCAAGTAGAAAATATGTAACCGTCTATTGCTATCGCTCGACAGTCTAACTGGAGCAGCACTCTTCAGATTCCGGATTGATGAAGATACAACTCTTAAGTGTATCCACATTACATGGTTCGACTCCTTATATGAAAATAAGGTCAAACCGAGAAATAATGTAATGTCGCCACGTCGCGCAGATTACCCTGTAACCATAGCACAACTTATCCCTTGGCATATAGATGCCATGTAACTACCGCTCAGCATAAACCGAGAAATAATGTCGGTCAAACCGAGAAATAATGTAACGTCGCCACGTCGCGCAGATTACCCTGTAACCATAGCATAACTTATCCCTTGGCACATAGATGCCCTGTAACTACCGCTCAGCATAAACTGCGAGTGCTCGACAATAAATCCGATGATCACTAGTGATATCACTCATCACGTCCAACATGTATAATTATCAAAGATGCGCCAATCCTCCAAAGATTGCTGCATCTAGATGGTGCGGCGTCGTGAAGCTTCTCTACATTGCTGCCATCTTGTTGTCACTAAATTCGAAGCCTTTCAGCTTGTCCAAGTAACATTAAATTAACATTTCTTTTTTAATGTGGCTGTCGTCATATGCCATCTCACCCCTCGTGAGGCTGACAATGACATGATTTTATTATGGATACGTTAAGATTATGACATTTATTGGAGTATCGTTCTTTCCAAAAGAACATTCCGTTTTCAATTTCTCTTAGCAACAATAATAAACTTACACCCCGAAAAAAGAGAAGGCCTAAGGCCCCAACCATATTCTCCAAAAGTGTAAAGTTTAAATTTGTGTGAAGATAATCGAATAACGGATTATAGATTTCCTAGAAATAGAGTAGATCGGGTAGTTGAATCTAGACTCACGTCTTACGAAATCTCCCACTTAAATTTTTTCAGATTTTATTAATAAATGCATCATGCGTCTTTATTCATCAAGTACGCAACATCACAATATGCAACAAACAATCTAACAAATTTCACTTTCTTTTAAAACAACCTATTTAATCTTGTCCGTTTTTATTAGGGTTTTTCGTTTCTCATGAAATTTGGCACATGCCCCAGACGCTCCCATTGGAACAACCACCCATCAAATCTCCAAGATTTTATGTGAATAAATTTTTGAAACTTTTGGTAAGTAATAATTTTTTTCTAAAAAAAATAACTCCCAAAATTAAAAGGCAAAAAACCCTACAACTAACCTAAAACTTGAGTGGGAAATCCCCAAAAAATAAGAAACCTTTTAAATAATTTTTCATAATTTTCTGGAATTTTAAAAAAAATCTTGAATTTTTTAATTAAAAAAATAAAAACAAGCCCGGCTCAGTCCTAGAAGGGGAGCCCGAGCCCAACTCAGGTGGGAGGCCGCCGGGCCAAACGCCCCTCGAGCCCAGCTCGGGTCTTTTTTTTTTCCTTTCTTTTAAAAAATTTCCCCCTATTTAAAAATTTTAAAATCAGAAAAAAAAATCCAGAAATAAAAAATATTCAATAAATCCAGAAAAAAATCTTATCTTGATTTTAAATTTATTTTTCTTTCAAAAAATATTTGGCCGTCAAATAAAAAAATCCCACTATCTTATCCCAAAAATTATGGTTAGTGTTTTGAAATTTTTGCGTCCTATCCGCCATAAAATTCTCACCAAAAGAAATAAAATTTTACACAAAATCCAAATCCAATCTTGTGAAAATTATTCTCATAATCTGTTCCATGGCCAATTCCACATCACGAAACAAGTACTGTATATCAAAGCGTCAACGAAGAATTAGATCTAATCTAGTATGACCAGTGATGTATTGAAAATTGATATATTTATAAAGATCCATTACAAATGTTAACCCTAATATTTATAGATCTGTCAAAATCAATAAAATAAAAATTTTGATATAATTTTAGACAAAAAAACGCTACTTTCGAGATGCAATCATTAAAAAAAGATCTAGTGATCTACGAACGTGGGCAAGCAAGCTCTGATACCAATATTGCAAAAAGATGTGTAGATACATGATATACAATCATGGCAGCAGAAACAATTACATATTCACGCAAGGGTTTTACCGATATACGTGATCCGATAGTAGGATCATAATCCTCGGCCATGTCATGTTCTAGATCCTGATTCTCTCGTCTCCACGCAACGGCCGGAAGGAAACCACACTCTAATCGAGCGAGAATCCCTCCGTAGTCATCCCGCTGACCAATCGTAGCGGAACAATGATGATGGAGGAAGACGGCGGCTCACAAGTTGGATCTACTAGATCCCTCTATGTTTCTCTTAATTAATCTATTAATTAATTAACCCTCTTGGTTATAATTAACCCTCTTGGTTAATAATCCTAGCCATATATATATATATATATATATATATATATATATATATGGACCACTAGAAGGGGCGGATATTGAGCCGGGTGAAGCCCAATAGCCAACACAATCATTACAAGCTTTTCTATTATTTTCTTCTATGCCATTCTTGTATCTTCACAGGTATACTATGGATCGCCCTAGGTTCACCGACCATCTTGATGCAATCAAGTTCATCTGTAAAGATTTCTGGTCTGAGGTGTTCAAGAAACAGATTGATAACCTGAAGACCAATCACAGAGTAACCCTCAACACATAGAACTCATGTCTTTCTGATGTTTCATACTATAAATTTAAAGATGTTTTATCAAATCCTGCAGGGAACTTTCATGCTGCAAGATAACAAGTTTCGCTGGCTCTCACACATTTCTCTCGATCCTTTGCCGGAGGGTGCAAACGACTCGTCTGAAAGCAATGCAGTTCAGGCCACAAACATGTACCTTTATTTTCCATGTGGAATCATAAGGGGAGCTCTTTCCAACTTAGGAATTCCTTGTGCGGTTTCTGCTGACATATCCTGCCACCCTGCTTGTAAGTTTTTCTTGTTGGAAATTATCCTGAGATTAATCACTTCAGGAAAAAAAAAAGAATAAGAAGAAGATATTTTCCTTTTGATGTAAATTGAAGGTGTTAGTTGCACAACCCCCCATATAGTTCAACCTCCTCGCCTGTACAGACCCTCAAACTCTTTAAAGGCACAGGGGCGTTAAATAATTTCTCTTCAAGCAATGTATGTTATAAAAAGAAAGGATTGTATAAATTAACACTTGAATTTGTTCATGTATTATTCAGAGTAGAATATGAGTGCTTTTTAGTGATCGGAGCGGGTGTTTGCTTTTAATAAGTTATTGAGGGGCATGAGAGCTATATGGGGCAGACTGTCAAATGTCCTTACCACGGCACCAAAATTCTAAAGTTATAATGAGGGTTGAGGGTTAGTATTTGATATTCTAATACGCCCCGCAGGTTGAAGGCCATTTAGGTTGAGACCCGGAATTTTGCGTAGCGGTATTTTCTTTTAATCAATCCACTTGTACATACGCGTCTTGCAGGATTTGAATCCTGGTTGCTTAGATATTATCTTAATATCATATCCATCTTAATGTCATATCTACTGCACCACAACTTCGAAGTTATAATGAGTGTTGGGAGCTAGTATTTCTACAGGGTTTTTATTTGCAACAAACCCTAGATTAATAATAACAGTGAGGCTTGCGGTATTCAGTCTGAGGTACTCTTTGCATATTTTCACAGAAAATTGTGATGGCGCCTTCGAGCAAACCAGGTTTGCTACTTGGCTGTTACTTAAAGCTCACTGTTTGGTTCCAAGTACCACACAAACTTTGGAGACCAACTTCCAAATGATGTTTTTGATTAACCCAAAAAATAGAAATTATTTAATTTGAGAGGTTATGAGAGAAATCGATGAGTAATTACCGTCCATCGGCTTCTCTGTGGTTTGGGTTCTAAGGATTGAAACCCCAATGTGCATGATTGATTTATGCATTAAGCATCTATTAACTACGTATCAACATGATTATTTCTCACTTCGCTAAGTTTTATAGTTTCAAAAAACAAATGAAACTTCAACAATTTTAGCTGTGCTGCTGCATTCTTTTGTCGATGTTTCATGAACTTAACATGACGATCCTTGTGTTTTGATCATTCCGCAGGTTCATTTGTCGTTCGCATAAAAGCTTGATGCATGCTTGTGAAAGAAATATGATGGGAGTTCGACCCATGCTTTTAGGAGTTGATCAGATTTAGTCTCCTATAAGAATTGCCAGCTTCCTTGTTGTAACAATTGCCCCGTCTCCACAAGTTTCAGCTTTGTGCTTCTCATTCTCATCAGCGTTGGCATCATTTATATTGTTTTATGAATTATTTAAATTGTGTTTAGGACCTGCCATTTATTAAAGGACCTGCATCCATATTCTGTACATGAGGACTAATTATTTTATGAACCTTGGTTAAAAAAAACAAAATGACTGCTTGCCAAGATACAATTTTTGGGGCGATGGAACATTTTTCATTTCTTAGAAGGAAAAAAGGCACTGGCATATGATTTTTGGTTTTAAGCATTCTAGATCATGAAGAAAATGGATGGTAGTTGATGATGCTCAATATTGGCAATCTCCAAGATCAACACAGCAGATGATGTGTCTCAGAACTCAGAAGAAAGGGTTCAGAGGGGCTGACCAGGCCATCCCTGTATCCGACCTACAAGCACAAGTTGGCTCTCCTCAGAGCCTCCTGAAAATTGGCCTCCTCGGTTTCTCAGCTCGTCCCGAGTTGCGACAGGACTAAGACTCCTCGGTCCTCTCGCTCATCCCCGAGCTCCCCAGCCGAGGCCATCTTCCTCGGTCCTCCGACTGACTAACTCCACCATTCACAGGCGTAACCGCCGTTCCGCAAATCTCGTCATGCACAGATTCTCCGCCAGCAACATCCCACGTTCCACGTCATCACGATTCCCATTAACGGGCGATTCGCTCTTTACGCGGACGTGACGTCGAGAGCGTAACTGCCGGCGAGATTCTCGTGCCTGCTGCTGCGTGCTGCCGCCACTATATAAACCCCCATCACAGAGGGGTCAAGTAAGCCATTTTTACTCCACTTAGCCGTTACTCTGCTCGGATCTGGTGCTAACTTGATCGTCGGAGGGTCTTCGGTGGTACCAAACCACCTCGGGACTTCCTTACAGGTACTCGGCGTTGAACTCCTCAAATCATCAATCTCCTCAAAACGCATTGAGACCCACACGCAACAGGAGATCACCTCCAAAATCCACTGGGAGATCGACAGAAGACAACATCTGACGGAGACCCAAAAAGGACCTCCATCAGCTGGCGCCGTCTGTGGGAAGCTAAACTCTACAAAAAATAAAGTTGGCCTTCCAATCTCCATCCACATGGCAAGCGACCATCCTGAAGATCCACCGAATGTCGCCGACTCCTCCGCCGGCCACCGCCTCACGGACTCCGGCGGTCGCAGGCCCCTCGATCCTTCCCATTCAACCTCGAAGTCCCACGTCGGAGAGTCTCGCCTCGAGCTTTGTCGCCCCCCTATCTCTACCGAGGCGGTGGCAGTCAGCTCGCCTGCTTCCAGGCATGACCGACATCCCCTCCCTCGACGGGATCATGCCCATGAAGCTTGCCAAGGCAGCTCGAGGACCACCCTACCGCGGGGCCCAAGAGACCTCGCCGGAAGGAACCGGGACCCATCAAGAACTATGGTCATGACGACAGGAGGCCAGTCGAGCTCCTGCGAGACTCGGCACCCCACGCCAACAACAAACGGCCCGATACTACAATGCTCGGGTCAAGCACCGCTCCTTCCAGATCGGGGATCTGGCCCTACGAAGAAACGAGTTCATTGATCAAGGCAGGCTTCACAAGTTCTCCCCGAAGTAGGATGGTCCCTTCCTCGTCTCTGAGGCGCTCCCCGACGGAGCCTATCGCCTGCAAAACGCGTACGGACGCAAGCTCCCGCGGCCTTACAATACCGAAAAGCTCAAGCTATACCAATGAGGCCAAGGCCAACAAGTGTGTACCCCTCCTTTCGCAAAGACGATTTAAATGTTTTCTAAAAATCCTGTCCATTCGAATAAAAAAAAGTCGGAACATTGCGAATAGAGTTCTGTCTTTACGATCCAAAGCCCTCACCAAGAGGCGACCGCGCAGCTTCACTGCCCGGTTATCCTTAGCAGGCCTCCTACGGCCCCTCTAACGCTAAGGATCAAAGTCCTCCACAGAGGCGGCCGAGCGGCTACCCTGCTTGGCTATCCCTGGTCGGTAGCTTCCCTACTCGCAACACCAGGGGTTGAAGCCCTCGCCAAGAGGTAACCGCGCAGCTTCACTGCCCGGATATCCTTAGCAGGCCTCATACGTCCACTCCAACGCTAAGGATCCAAGTCCTCCTTAGAGGCAGCTTAGCAGCTACCCTGCTTGGCTATCCCCGGCAGTAGCTTCCTACCACGATCGATAGGGATCAAAAGCCCTCCCAGAGGCAGTCGAGCCCGACCCTCGCTCGGCTATCCTTCAGGACAAAAGCCCTCGCCAAGAGGCACCGGGCAGTAACCCTGCCCGGCCAAGGGTCCTTGGTAGGCTTCTTATAGCCCCTCCCGCGCTAAGGACCAAAATCCTGCCAGAGGCAGTCGAGCCCTTGCTCGGCTATCCCCGGCTGGTAGCTTCCTACCACAACCAACAGAGATCAAAGTCCTCACCAAGAGGCACTGGGCAGTAACCCTGCTCGGTCCCCGTCCTGAAGGATCAAAGCCCTCGCAAGAGGCAACCGAGCAGCTACCCTGCTCAATCATCCCCGGCTGGTAGCTCCCTACCCATGACGCCAGGGATCAAAGCACTCGCAAGAGGCATCCGAGCGGCTACTCCGCTCGGTCATCCCAGGCTGGTAGTTGCCTACCCACGACGCCAGAGATCAAAGCCCTCGCAAGAGGCAACCGAGAAGCTACCCTGCTCGGTCATCTCCGGCTGGTAGCTCCCTACCCATGACGCCAGGGATCAAAGCCCTCGCAAGAGACATCCGAGCGGCTACCCCGCTCGGTCATCCCAGGCTGGTAGTTGCCTACCCACGACGCCAGAGATCAAAACCCTCACCAAGAGGCAGCCGCGCAGCTTCTCTGCCCGGTCATCCTTAGTGGGCTTTCTACAGCCCCTCCAAACGCTAAGGATCAAAGTCCTCCGTAGAGACAGCCGAGAGGCTTCCCCGCTCGGCTATCCTTGGCCGGTAGCTTTCCTACTCGCAACGCCAGGGATCAAGGCCCTCGCCAAGAGGAAGCCGCGCAGCTTCACTGCCCGGATATCCTTAGCAGGCCTCCTACGGCCCCTCCAACGCTAAGGATCCAAGTCCTCCTTAGAGGCAGCTCAGCAACTACCCTGCTTGGCTATCTCCGGCTGGTAGCTCCCTACCCGTGACGCCAGGGATCGAAGCCCTCACAAGAGGCATCCGAGCGGCTATCCCGCTCGGTCATCCCAGACTGGTAGTTGCCTACCCACGACGCCAAAGATCAAAGCCCTCGCCAAGAGGCAACCGCGCAGCTTCACTGCCCGGTCATCCTTAGTGGGCTTCCTACAGCCTCTCCAAATGCTAAGGATCAAAGTCCTGCATAGAGGCAACCGAGCGGCTTCCCCGTTCGGCTATCCCTGGCCGGTAGCTTCCCTACTCGCAACGCCAGGGATCAAGGCCCTCGCCAAGAGGAAGCCGCGCAGCTTCACTGCCCGGATATCCTTAGCAGGCCTCCTACGGCCCCTCCAACGCTAAGGATCCAAGTCCTCCTTAGAGGCAGCTCAGCAACTACCCTGCTCGGCTATCCCTGGCCGGTAGCTTCCTACCACAACCGACAGAAATCAAATGCCCGCGCCAAGGGGCAACCGAGCAGCTTCAAGGGGCTCGTTCATGCCCAACAGACGCTGCGGGCTTGTAGCCCTCATAACGAGACCTCTGAGCCCATTCATGCTCAGCACTAATACGGCGGTCATCTCTCTGCCCATCACATGCAGAGGATCCGAGGCCCCAACAAGGGGCATCAGGTCTATCCAAGTCTGAGCGATCCCCCTCGACTTCGGGGCCATGGAGATGCCTCCTTCTCAGCAGCGCTTGGCACGCTTAGCAAGTGATCGAAATCAACTCGACGAACAATCGCTAGACAGATAGCTGACCTGACATGGAAGCCCAACAGTGCAAGCAGAGATATTTTATGAGCATTCTTCACAAACAGAAGATAAAGTGCAAACCGATGAAACCAAAGAAAAAAAATTTATTACCAAAGACAAAGTCTTTACAAAGGGTATTTTGGGCTCCCCAGCCTTACAAACTGCCTGGAGGCTTATAAAAGAGGGACGAGGAAATATCAAAAAGGCCTATGTCGCGACCCCCCCCCCCCCCCCGCGCGCCTCGCTTCCCTCATCACTGTCATCGCGGCCTTCTGGAAGCTTCACCACCGGAGGTTTTGCCACCAGGGGTGCGCCTCGCTTCCCTCATCGTTGTCTGCCGGAGGCCTTGCCACCGGGAGTGGGACCCGAGCACGAAGCTCGCCATCGGCGAACTCGGGAAGCTGCTCCTTCACGGTATCCAGAGCCTTATTCCACGCGACGACGGAATACTCACCAAGCTCGGCGTAAAACTGCTCTGACACCTTTTAATCGGCCACAGCTTTTTTAGCCCGAACCTCAGCAGTCTTGGCCACCAGAAGCGCCGCCTCGGCATCCCCCTGCTGGCGTCTCTCTCCTTCTTCATGGCCGCGAAACGATCGGCCAGATCCGCCAGCTTCCTCTTGGTAACTCGGTGGGATGCACTCAGGCGACGATAGGCACCCCGATTCGCTGAATTGGCGAGCTCCGCAACCTCCGCACGGGCTACCAGAACGTTGGCCCTCGCCCTCTCCAGACGTAGGTCACGCCGCAGGACCTCCACCTCCGAAGGAAACACTTCTACTGGCCTCGGTGCGTGGAACACCCCCTCGGCCTCCATACGAGTAGCGAGGGCGCAGTGTTGAAGGACCTGACGGGAAGCGGATGAGAAACTTGGAGGCGCTCGAGCCAAAAAAAAGAAGGTCAAAAAAAAACGCGTAGAGGAGTTCGTACCTGGACCGCCCCTTGGGCTATGGCCTTCATTTGGACCTTCAGGGTGCCATGCGGAAGCCTTCCCCCGGCCGACTCTTCCATCCCGGCGAGCAGGCCGGCAGCGACGAAAAGCCCAGATGAAGCCATGAAGACGGCATCACCCCCCTGCACGGGAATCCCCCCAGGAACCATCGACGGCGACGCACGAGAGATTGTCCTTCTCCTCTTAAGGGGGATCCCGTACTCGCCCTCCCCTCTGTCTCTCGTCTGGGGCTCGGATGACCGTGGACGTCTCTGGTCGCCGCCGGAACAATCACCAGGAGCCGTCAACGAAGCAGACATCCATATCGCCGACGGAACATTCGGCGTAGGGCATGAGCCAGCCAGGGGCACGGCCGCGCCGCTGGCCTCCCTCTGGAACGAGAAACTCAAAGAGTGGGAACGAACCATGTATCCAAAAGAAGAAGAGCGCCGAGCAGCCAAGACTTAGAAGGAAGGAGATTTGAAAGAGTAAGGGTCCTGGAGTGGACCCCGCCCCTACTTATCACCGCAAACGACCTCATCCTACGGCGCCCTTCATCTCCCGCCAAAACGCCTCCTCGCATCCGACGGTCCCGATTGTTCCACTTGTCGTTCCCACACTGGACCGCTCCCTATCAGACGCCGCAGGTCTGCACACGTCGCGTCGGCCAACCGACGACACGTGGACCGTCACTTCAGTGGCAGGATGCACGAACCGACGCACCTTCCTTAAATGCAGAGATCTCTTCCTGATTCGCTGGCAGAAAAGACAGCTGACAGTCCGGGGACGCGTCCCGACGAAACCTTAGGAGGGTGCTCGCCCCGGGCGGCCCGGCAGTCCACTCCTGACCCGACCCGATAGCTAGTCAGGACAAGAGTGGGGGGCTAATGATAATGCTCAAGATTGGCAATCTCCAAGATCAGGACACGTGGCAGATGACGTGTTCCAGAACTCAGAAGAAAGGGCCTACAGGGGTCGACCAGGCCATCCCTGTACCCGACCTGCAAGCACAACTTGGCTCTCCTCAGAGCCCCTGAAAATTGGCCTCCTCGGCTTCTCAGCTCGTCCCGAACTGCCACAGGACCAAGACTCCTCGGTCCTCTCGCTCGTTCCCGAGCTCCCCAGCCAAGGCCATCTTCCTCGGTCCTCCGACCGACCAACTCCACCACTCACAGGCGTAACCGCCGCTCCGCAAATCTCGCCATGCGCAGATTCTCCGCCAGCAACATCCCACGTTCCACGCCATCACGATCCCCATTAACGGGCGATCCGCTCTTTAGACGGGCGTGACGTCGAGAGCATAACTGCCGGCGAGATTCTCACGCTTGCTGCTGCGTGCTGTCGTCGCTATATAAACCCCCATCACAGAGAGGTCAAGTAAGCCATTTTTACTCCACTTAGCCGTTACTCTGCTCGTATCTGGTGCTAACTTGATCGTCGGAGAGTCCTCGGTGGTACCAAACCACTCCGGGACTTCCTTGCAGGTACTCGGCGTTGAACTTTTTAAATCATCAATCTCCTCAAAATCCATTGAGACCCACACGCAACAGGAGATCACCTCCAAATCCACCGGAAGATCAACGGTAGACAACATCTGAAGGAGACCCGAAAAGGATCTCCAACATTTGTGAATGTGTAATGATGGAGAAAAGAGTTTTTTTAAATTTCCGTTTTACATCATTATGGTAAGTAAATCTTAGAACGCGGTAAGAAATTTTAAAGCTTCATATTCTGATATTGAGTTTAAAAAATTATCTTATTACATATGTACTGTGAATGCGATCAAATTCGAAGTTGCAAATTATTATTATCCTTAAGTATATCTATATCTATAGTATTTATAATAGCAAATTTGAATTTGTTTTCGGTAAATTTATGAAAATTAAATCATCTGAAATCAAATCAAATTTCAATATAAACTGAAATTTCTTATATGAACTTCACAAACTTAGTTATAACAATATTTTAAGTAAAAATATCTTATCAAAAATAAAATAAAAAATCATCATGACCTTTTCGTAATTTGAATGTTGTGCTTGTTATTCTTTTGGGTAAATTGTCAAAGCCCCCTTGACAAGTTTTTCCGCTAACAAAAAATCCCTAGCCCTGAAACGCTCGCTAAGAACCCCGTGAAAATGTTTTCAGTTCTCAAAAAAATCCCTGCTGTATCTATTTATGCTATATCTAGTTATCATGCAATATCTATGTAGTTGTTGTGATATGTATGACCTATTTAGATATAATAAGTAACTATACAGTATAGAGAGCATGTAAATTTTTCATGAGGCTTTTGATAACCCTGTTGGAGGCCATGGGTTTTTTGTGCTTGGGGGGTTTTGGCAACTTGCCCTATTTAAAAAAAATTACAATGAAGTCCCATGTTCTAGTGGGCCTTGGGTCGGGTCGGTTTAAGTTTAGATTGGATTGGGCTTGGTTTTCACCCAATCAGGTAAATTGGGCCCTATTCGAGGGGCGCTCGTAATCAGCAGCTTCTATATAAACCCTAGAATTCATATCGTTTTCCTCGTTCCTCGTCCTCTTCAAGGAACGGAGTGCGAAATCGAGAAAGAGAAAGAGAAACTAAAAATCATCCCTCTCGTTTGCTGATTCCAAGAGACTCCTCAATCACTTGAATCCAGGTCTGTTTCCATCATCAATCAATCATCTGCGTCTTTATTTTTCTTGATTCTTTCAACTTTTTCTGAATCTTGGCATCTTTTAGATTCTTGTATGCTTCAATTTTGTGTTTTCAATGGTTTATCTTCAGTATGATTCTCTTGATCTCAATGTGTTGAGAGTCGATCGTCAATTCTATTGCTGATCTTCATTCTTGCGCATCTCAGACTTAGATTCTGAACACAATACATAGAATTTGATGATCGATGTTTGTGGATTTTTGTACTTGTTTTTTTGTTTATTTGGGGAATTTTTTGGAATTTGTTGTCCAGAATTAGGAACTCATATCCCTGATGATTGAATTAGAGTTTGGTGGCATTTTGTGGGTTGATCCTAATTCCTGATTGGGTTTTGTCAGTTTTTCCCTATAATAGTATTAAAAGCTAGGGTTTTCTGTTTGTTATTGACAAATTGATGTAAACTAATGGGGGATTGACAGTTTGATTGCTCTTGTATAGAAAAGGATATAGATTGATGGGAATGAATTCTTGCGGTATACGCCTTTTAATGTGATGGAAAAGTTTAGGATTTTATTTGCATTGCCTCTTCTTCCAGGTCTTCCAAAATAAAAAGCTCTTAATAGTATTGTGGCAGTGGAATTTTGTGATTTTGGTGCATAATGATTACAAACTTCTAAATCTAAATCTAAACGCATAGGGAAACACATGTACAATTAACTCGATTATGGACATTTAGTGAAACCATGCATCTTTAATTAAATTGACCTTAGAACTTAGTATCTATCAGGGAGGGTCATAAGATACCGGAGAATCATTGGTGTAGTTTTTTAGTAATCTACCATGGAGGGTCATGAGATACCAGCTTATTTTTGTGTCATTATGTTTATAAGCTTGACTAATTGCATTATCGAAGCGAAGATCATGAGTTACTTATTTTTAATTGCATCCTTACCATCTGTGCAAGCTGTGTAATACTTATATCCCTAAGGAAATAAAGACCAGAGCTACTGTGGCAAGGTTGATACTTTGGTATTTAGGTAGAGCGAATTTCTCCCTCGACTCCTATCAATTTCCCCATCTTGAGTCCTAACCATTATGCTATTCTTCTGTGCTGTTCTTCAGGATTGAGGGAGTCTAGAAACTCATTAACTAAAATCCTGAACCTATAAAGTATAAGTGAGAATAATGGAAGAAAGAGGCCCTAGAAGGCTTTTTCGTCAGGTGGTGTTAAAAAAATTACACCATGCACCATTTTTTCCCACGATCGGCACTGGTCATCTTCATCTACATCATCAAATATGTCGGTACACCAAATTTCATGTGATTCTAACACCATTTCACCGTTGATTTATCAATGTAAAAAGTTCTATTATGGGTAAACCGTTAATTTTGCGCGCACTAAATCAATGGTGAAAAAGTGTTAGAATCACATGAAATTTGGTGTACCGACATATTTGACGATTTAGATCAAGATGACCGGTGCCGATCATTGGAAATAATGGTGAAGGGACGCCACCTGACGAAAAAGCCTCCTAGGGCCTCTTTCCTCCATTATTCTCAAAGTATAAGATTATTTATATTTCCTCTTGATGCTATGTTTTTTTTTTGTTGAAAGAAGAGCAGAGCTCGTTAGAGCCCGTCCCATGAAAAAGCGAAAAAATAACAAAATGTCATCAATTACGACGATGGCACAAACTGGGAAACATACACCTCCACTTGTGAAACAAAACATAGGTTATAAAAAATGAAGAGAGAGAGAGAAGGGTACAAAGAAAAGGAGAGGAGAGATACAATCTTCAGGGGGGAGGAAGGGAGGGAGGGAGTTGGTGGTGAAAAATCAGTCTTTGCAAACTGCAGCCCTCTTGATGCTATGTTAATGTGTTCAATCAAGGACTCTTTCTTCTATGAAACCAGGATCAGGTTATATGCACAAAGTGTATTTGTCTGCATCCAAGAAAACGGTCTACAATTTTATAATGTTATATGGTACGATTTTCCTGTTATCCTGGTGCCCATTCCTACTATAGATTTATTAGGTTTGTGTTTTTCTAATATGTGATGTGAGGCTAGGATCTAAGAATAGCATGGGAAATGAATAATAGCACCATCCCTTAATGTGTTAAAATTGTCAGCAGTTGGGCGGAATCAAAATGCAAAGGAACCAAAATTGTTTTGATAAGTTAAAATTTTGGTGATCCCTATATTTCATGCTTATACATACATTGAGAAAATTCATACTTATAATTCTGTTACTTATGATGTATGCCTTTTCTCTAAATTTATATGGATTTCCCCCTCTTAAGCTCTATGTTTAATGTCTCAACATTGAATAAATGGAAAATAAATGCAGGTGATGTCAACATTTGAATTGTACCGGAGATCTACAATCGGCATGTGCTTGACTGAAACCCTGGATGAGATGGTCAGCAATGGCACTCTCAGCCCAGAACTTGCCATTCAAGTCCTTGTGTAGTTTGACAAGGTTTGGTCTGTTATATCCCCCCACCCTTGGAGTTTGAATGTGATTACTTAAATATCCATCTCCCCCTGTGTAGTCTATGACCGAGGCTTTGGAAAATCAAGTGAGGAGCAAGGTTATTATCAAGGTGATACCTAATCGCCTTCATTTTTTTGAGATAATAGGTGGGATAAATTAGCCACCCCCCTCATAAATGGGAGACAAAAAAAATGAGATCCCGGTTTCCGGGATGATAGGTGGAATAAATTAGCCATCCCCTTCTCATTAATGGGGTACCCCGGGTTCAAACCCGGGTCTCTCCCATGGACTATTCCAAGTCCCACCAATGGGCTACCCAAGCCCCCTAATCGCCTTCATTCACCTTACTGTCTTTTCTGTTTTGCATTTTCTGTATTCTTTAGCATGCCATTTTCTTTCTACAGTTGCTGGATCCAATACATAAGCTATCTTAAAAATCTTGTGGTATTGATTATTTCAAAATGCGCTTCTTGGCAGATTATTTTCCATCTAAACACCTAATTTATGTATTCAGATGGAATGCAATTTGTGGTGGATAGTGTCGTGAGAGAAGGGTTGGGCCAAACTAGGAAGAATAACCCTAAACATGCTTTCTTTCTTTCTTTTATCTTCAATTGAAGCTTTTTAGTGATGTTTTACTTCCACCGTGTCTATGGATGTAAATCGGAACAGGTGGTCACCCTTGCCCATTTTCAATGTTCAGACTGCATCAGTTGCAAGGTTAACTTCAAGTTATTCACTGATGACACAAATATTGAGCACTTGACATTCGTAATGCAGTAGTATATGCATTAGTACTCTTCGACCTGGATGATTTTTTTTGTAGAATCGATAACCTTATTTCTAAAAATTCCATGATGGATCCTGGGAATTACAAGCATCGAATTAAATTCAGTATTGAGTACATTAAAGGTGAATGCCAATTGCCTCCACCAAACTCCCAGAGTCATTCAAATGGTTGCAGTATTTCTAATTTTATTTTTCAATCCAGTGATGCTTATCTAATTTCTAATTCAGTATTTATGGATTTGGAATAGCCGAATAGGGAAAACGGGGTTAATTGAGAATAAGTTGATGAATATGGGTATTGTGATCAATAGGTAATAAAACTAAGGGCAGGGGGGTATTGGCTAACAGAAACTGAAGTCCAGGGAGGTTCTGGACTAATGTTTGTAGTACAGGGCGGTTTGGGGGCATTACCCCTAACTACAAGGGGTTTTCCGGAGAAATAAGCCTTCTTTTGTTCATCTTCAACCGAAGCTTTTTGATGATGTTTTACTTCCACCATGTCCCCTGGATATGAATTTGATCAAGGGTTGCACTTGCCCATTTTCAAATTAAATACACAGTTCATACTGTGTCAGTTTCAAGGTTAACATTCAAGTTTTTCGTTGATGCTGCAAATCACGCGAGATGCTTAGTGCTAGTAGCACAAGCGTTAATAATCTTTAACCTGGATGAAAATTATTGGGTAATTGATAACTTTAGTGCAAAATTAGCATCAAGTCAAATTCAGTGATGAGTATTGTAAAGTCAAATCGACAATTTATTGAATCAAATATGTAAGCTATTTGAAAATTCTTTTACTATCGGTTATTTCAAATTGTGCTTCTGCACAGATTATTTTGCATCGTAACACCCAATTTATGTATTCAGATGGAATGCAATTTTTGGTGGATAGCATCATGAGAGAAGGGTTGGGCTAAACTAAAAAGTTTAACCCTAAACTTCCTTTCTTGTTGGCTTATTTCTCCAAGACCTCCTTGTAAATAGGGCTAATGTCCCATAAGGCTCCTTGTACTACAAACGTTAGTCCAAAAACCCCTGAACTTTAGTCCCGTTATCCAACCATTACCATGCTGTTAGTTTAAAATTTTAATTAGGTCACGTGACCAGATACGTGACCTACTTTTGGTAGTGTTTCCCCGTGAAAATATCCCTCTTCTTCCCCATAACACCAGCACCCATTGTTCTTCGTTATTCCTGTAGTTATTTCTCATTCTATGCTGCGTGTCGAGATTGAGTCTGACCTCTGCTAGACATTCTCTAGCTTTTCCATTGCTACGCTCTTTCAAGCCTTTTTCGCCTTTGCCACTTTTTCGGCTGGACGATACTCAAACATTTCCTCAAAAAATTTGTAATCACGCAACGACTACTTAGCATGGTCTATAGCCAACCTCAAGCATTTCCTCAATGTGATCATCTTACTGTCTGGCACTTTCACCTTGTTTACTTGTATATCATTCACAGGCTTGAACAGGCATTTCCTCAAGGTGCTCATCATACTGCTGACAATTTGTATTTATCATAAGGAGCACAAGGCATTAACTAATTAACTGAAGAATTGAATCTTATAATCCATAGAAATATGGTAAGTTTTTCTTGCAAACTTAAAACTCACAGCCTCTGTTCTTCATCAGATTCATTTCACAAGGAGAATCATCAGGAGCTGCCGATGCCGCTGAATTAGTTTCATCTTCACTATCATCACCCTTAATCCTAAAATACCTGTTGAATTGTAAGAAAATGAAGGATATTTATAAGCCCTTGATAAGCTTTAGGGATTTGGAATAGGGAAATTGGGGATAATTGAGATTAAGTTCATGAATGAGGGTAGTGTGGTCAATAGATAATAAAACTAAGGGCATGGGGTTATTGGATAACAGAACTGAAGTCCAGGGGGTTCTGGACCAGTGTTGCAGTATAGGGTTTTTTTGGGGGGACATTACCCCTAACCACAGGAGGTTTTCAGAGACATGAGCATTCTTTTGTTCATCCTCAACTGAAGCTTTTTGGTGATGTTTTCCTTCCAACATGTCCCCTGGATTTTAATTTGAACAAGGATCACACTTGCCCATTTTCAAATTATATACAGAGTCCATTCTGCATCGGTTGCATGGTTAACATTCCAATGTTTCTCGTTGATACCGCAAATCACGCGAGATGCTTAGTGCTAGTAGCACAAGCGTTAATTATCTTTAACCTGGATGAAAATTATTGGGTAATTGTTCACCTTAGCACAAAATTAGCATCTCAAATTCAGTGATTAGTAGATTAAAGTCAAATTGACCATTGTAACCAGGAAACCCCAAAGCTTTTAGATGATGTAGAATTCCTATTTTTCTTATGCCTTGGCTACTTATAATGTAACCATGCATATTTAATTTTTGGAGTACTATATATATGTTGCAGGGGCACCTTCACACCTACAGGTTCTGTGACAATGTATGGACCTTCATATTAACAGATGCCACATTCAAGGGTGAGGAATCCCAAGATACTGTTGGCAAAGTAAAGATTGTAGCTTGCGACTCCAAGCTGCTCACTCAGTAAATCATTCATTCCTTTGTTCATCATTTCTCTCCTTTGAAACACACCCCTTTGAATCACAAATTCTAGGTTCTTAAAACTACTGACTACTGCATGCATACTGGTATTGTTTCTTGATCTGGATGTTGAAACTTTTGTTATTACCCCTATTGTTTGTTGATTCTAGAGAAATATCATGAGGAGCTAGATTTATCGGTATCTAAAGTTGAAGAGGGCTTGTGCTTTGTTGAAAATTTTCTGTAAGATTTTTTCCTTTATATTGAACCTTCAACTGATGGCAAGGATTTAATCATATCTTTCCCTGCTAGGTTATGTATGTAAATAATATTTGATAATTGTATGAACTATTGCTTTGCTAACTGTACCCTGTTTGGGAATGGAGTTAAGTTTTCTAAACTGTAGTTTCATAAAATTAGCAACACAAATCTTAACTTTTGCCGTGTTTTGCAATTATTTTGGAGCTGAGATAACTATAGTTATCTCCGTCCAAATGTTGAGAAAACTGTAGTTATCTCGACTCCAATATGATCAAAATTTTCTAAACTCCAGTTTTGGAGTTTGACTGACAAACCATGGTTTGCATGGTTGCAACTTTGGGGGTTAAAGAACAACCGAATTTGTAGCAATCAAAAGCAAGATCTAAGAACAAGGCTAGAGAAGCACGGGATCAATCATTTAGACCCCATCTCATAATTATGGTGTTGGGTGAAGCTTAATAAAAGCTAAACAGCCGAAAATATCCTCTCTCCAAACATATTTACTGGCGAAGGCAGAGATGAATCCAGATCCTCTACTATTTTTTTCCCTTGCTTGTGAAATCCTACGGTCGACAATAAGGTATAATGGAGGCGGCATATGGTTGTGTAGGGTCAAGAAGGGATCCAACAGCTGGAAGAGGGGCATAGCATCCTGTTTTGGATAGTACTCGATATGCTCGCGCGCGCGTGTGTGTGTGAGAGAGAGAGAGATGAGGTTAAGGAATATCATGTATTAGCCATTGAATCAGCGATTCAGCATACAAGTAGTCGTGCATCAAAAAACATTTTATTTTTTTTCTTATTATACCTGAAGCAAGCACACGCTACGAACATTTGGGATCCTTAATTTGGACAGTTTGCACCAGCCATCTGTAATTACCATTATAAAAGTACTTAAGGTATGTTTAATTAATTTAATTAAAGGGAAATTAGCTTATTCAACCTGTAAGTATAATTTAAGATTGGAGCTGCAACAAATTTGTCACAAATCACAATTGATTATAGCTAGGGATCACCACAACTGACCAGATTTAGATATATAAATAAATATAACCAATTGCTACACGCTAATTCCCATCTCCTAGGGTCTCTCCAATTTCATTAACATTAGATCCATGCACCAAACTTAAGTGCTCCTGGTTATGTACTTGACGCATTTTTTTAAAGTTTAATTAATTTAATTTAGTTAAGATAAAGTTATAGAATCTATTCCTTCTAATTCATCTTTCGGTCTATTTAGGTCAGAATATATGCCTTCTTTCGATTGCACGCGATGATATATGGTTTGGATTGTATAATATCGATTCTCAGTCGAGATCCCTGACAAGCACGAGATATTATGATTAGAAGTATCGAGCTTAACCTATAGCTGGTTTCAGCTGAATGAATGATCAAACTTGACATAACCTTTTGACTCGGTGTTTGACCAATCAAGCCATGTATTTTTATGCCTAGCTAAGACTTCATAAAAATATTAGAAGGATTTAAATCATGTAACCAACTGTAATTGACATAATCACCTCCATTTGGCTAAGTTTAAGCATGAATGCCATGCAACAAGCAAACATAAATCTTTTTTGCAAGCATGAGTGCATGAGCAAGAGAGTTGTCTTCTTTACTAATGGTGGAACTCTTGGATGTAAAGCTAAAAGGGTGTAAAAGGCTATCATGGAGAGATCTCCATTAATACTCACCACTCAAAAGCCTTGGTAGCTTTAGGTGAAAAAGGAGAAGAAGAGAATTCGGTTGTTAAGTTGTTGCTTTCACAAAAAGCGGTGCCCATGGCCATGCCAACTAACATCATGTACATTTATATGTTTGTTTAGTGATTGTAGCTTTGGGTACTAAAATCATGCATATATATGACACCTTACCTTATAATATCATCCATATGTCTTGCTTGTGGGGCCCGCCTAAAATTGAAAAGACCATGGGCTTGAAACAAATAACAAGAAACAAAATGACATGAAGAACTAACCAATTGGGACTATGACAAAAATGTTTCAAAGTTTTGTGATTGGCATCAAAGGTTTCTAGGAATCTATCAACCTTCTTGTTTTGAGTAGGTTTTGTTGCTCCATTCTCTGTAATTTGTATTAAAACTCACCCACTCTACTGTTAGCCGAAGTTGTTGCGTAAAACTTTTAGTGTATGTGAGTGTGGATGAATTTTGGAATTTGTTTTCTAACTTGAATATGAATCCGAATCTGAAATGTTCGGTTTTCAGTCGTTGCAACTTTGTAAGTCATTACAGTTTTCGCAATCGTTCCAATCAACTATCGCCCACCAAAGCTACAATCAACTACTATATATCATTATCGTATATTGTCCTTTTTGTCATGAACGTTGATTCTTGTTTTCTCTGGTTGGTCCTTCTAGCATAACAATGCATATAGTATTAGTTTAAGAAAAATTATCCCGGAGAATTACATTTCTAGAATCCTCTTAACTTCATAGCATATTAACAAATATGTTGATGTAGCTTTCTTGAAAATATGGTGTCAGATGAAAATGTTGCATTCTTGGTATGAAATAGTTCTAAGGAAATATCTTGAATATTCTCTCTTTTTAATTTATGAAAAGCAACGATTTCATTTGAAATAACTTTAATTTTTTTTTGTTTATATCAACCCAGTAGATTTACATAGGCTACTGGATTCATGATTGTCTATTAAAATGGGGATGAAAATGAAGTCCCAAAATTTTGATTTTGTCTCTGTCCAGCATACATGGAATCTATCGGGTTACACGGGGAATGCATTCCCCCAACTTTATATGCGTTCTAAATAATCTTTTTAATGCAAAAATCTCATATCATGATATGCTATCCTACATCTCGGATCCAATAAAATCTCCCGAGAGGAAACCCTTTAGATCTTTGGAAACTTGACCAAGACGACCAAGTGGCACAATAACTCAGCGAAACATCTTAAGCTCTCAAGAAAATGAAAAGGGCCTTTTCTATATAGGACCCCAAGGAGATGATATTGTGGAAAACTACCCCCATGGATTGACATCTCTTAAACCAACCGACAAAGTTTCTAGGTCAACTAAATAGGACCATGTAGTTAAAACCGGCCTCTAACTTCGTTAAAATTAATAGTTTGAGGTTTAAAAAGATGATTTTATCCTTTTAATGGATTGTGAAGAGCGAGAAGCTTTAGAGGGCTGGCAATGCAGATGCTGAGAAAAACAAATTTGGATCGTATGTAGTATATACGATATAAGGTTTTGCTTGGAAGAGCAAGGGTAGAGAAAGATGAGGTCGATATGGTCTTTTTTAGCCAACGGAGAAACCATGGAGCCTGTTATGAATTGCAATACTTGCAGGCTGTTTTTCAAAATACCTAATCATTCTAGGGTGCTATACATAAAAACTCAAAAGAAAAATATCAAATTGAATATAATTGATTGAGCGAGTTGGCAATGTCAGGGTGCAAGCTCAACCCAGTATTATATTTAGCTTTAAATAATTTAAAATTTTAAAAAAATCCAAAGCTAACAAAAGGTGTAATCACATTAAAATAAACCAGTCAAAAAACGAGAAAATTATTTTATTTCATCGAGGCCCGGTGCTAATCATTCATTCTCTCCTCTCTCTCTCACACTCATGCTGAGCCTTGTATACATTCTACATAGATAAAATCCCTCCCTCCCTCTCTCTCTCTATCTCTAAATTTTTTCAGTTCTGTGTCTGTGATTGGGCAGAGATGAGCAGTTTGAAATAAGCCCAGATTGGATAAAGTTGATATCTTTGTGTGTGTTTCAACGAGGAAAACGCTGCAGTGATCCAAAGAGGAAAGAATCTCAAGCGGGTATCCGTCTTTTCACTGTGTTTTTTGTTTATCTTTTAAGCTTTTAGAGCTGCTGTGTGTGTGGGCTATGGAAAGTTGTGAGTGGTTTGGATTTTGCTCTTTGTCTTTATTTCTCTCACTCTGATGAGCAAAGGATTCGATTCTCTCCTCTCATTGACTAGTCTTTTCCTGCTTTCCTCAGTTTCAGGGTTCCTTTTAGCTTCCCATTTATAATTAATTTGTATAATGTCTTATATTGGGTAAATCTGAATTTTTTTAGATTTGTATTTGCCCATTTTGGTTTGAAAAGTTGTTGGCTTTGAGATTGATGGATCCTGATATGAAATGGGTTTTGTGTCTTTTGAGGATTCTGTGCTGAGATTTGGTCAATTGGGTATTGGGGAGTAGTTGAATCTACAATATTTGATGAATCATGTACCTTGCGCTATATAGCAACTTGCCTCCTCTATTTGTATTACCTATTTTTCCTTAGCAATTTCCATTGATTTTTGAATTTTGAAGCAATTCTAGGAAAATTTAATTAATTAGTTGATCTGGGATCAAAGTGAGCCATTGTTGTGAAAAGTGGAAACTTTTGTTGGATTGGAGTTGAGAAAACATGAGTGGGGATCATTTTAACAACCAAAATTCGCCCACCGATCCAAATTGGCAATTTGGGAACCAATCCGTAAGTATTCAGTTACCCAGTTCTTCGATTTCTAGTTATCAAGAAATTCAGCTGGCTTCATCCTCATGCCCCCAAGTTTTGAATCATCCTTCAAATCCACAGAACCCAGCTTTCTCCGATAACGCCATGGCCCTCCCGAATAATTTCCCTATCGGGATGCTCGTACCGAAAAATCCAGGGATCCTTCCTCCTAGCCTATCTGATTTCTCTCCCGATTCTTCGTTTATTGGGCGAGCCGCCAAGTTTTCAAGCTTTAGTGCCGGTAATTTTACTGCATTGGCGAATCCTTTCAAAATGAAGGATAATTCTATGTCTATCGATCATGGATCGGGACGTGAGAGCCCGATTAACAACCAAAGAGACAATGTGAATGCACGAGAAGAGATTCACGACGATATGGCCGATGTGTCTGGGGATTCTAGTTGGAAAGGGCTCAATGTGAAGAAAAGGAAAAAGAACAATCAGGTAGAATCCAGTCATTTTTTGGGGTTAATGGCCACAAAAATACCCTTGCAGTTTTACTATGTATAGTGCTCATACCTCCCTCAAGTGATATATTACCAATACACTCGCTCTGTTTGTCGACGGAGACCCTAAACAAAAACTCAAATTCTACTCTAAACAACACAACCAAGTGGAGTTAAATAAGACAATCATTAGAGTTGTTTAAGTTGAATTTGAGTGTTTAAAAAGGGTTTTTGTCAATGAACAGAGCGGAGCGGGTGTCTGTTCTAATAAATCACTTGAGGGAATTACTCGAGGGGGTTTAAGTGCTATATAGGATAAGCTGTAGTCCCTTTCTCTCTCGTGATTTCATATTTTTTGCATGCCCGTGTTTCCTAATCCTATAGCGATCGGATTTTATATGGAAGGATATGGAATTAGACCAAGTACAGGAAGGCACACAATTTTCTGCCGAAATTCCAAAGGAGAATGTTGAAAATAAACAGGATGTAGAATGTAGTAGCTCAAAGTCCGCCGGAAAAAACGGCAAAGGCATCACCGATGGAGCCAAGCAAGACTATGTGCATGTTAGAGCAAGGCGTGGCCAGGCAACAAATAGCCATAGTCTTGCAGAGAGAGTAAGTCTCCTAAGAAAGAAAGTCGATAGCTTGTTCAAGCAGAAGGGGAAAAAACATTTTTAAATACAATTCTGATATCCTTATGTATGTGGAAACAGGTTAGGAGAGAGAGAATTAGCGAGCGAATGAAGTATCTTCAAGACATTGTGCCTGGTTGCAGTAAGGTATGTTGATTTTGCACACGGCCATTAATTGAATTGATTAATTATTTTAATTTATATGTCCGACAATTCTCATGGTTTGTGGAAATATTTATAGGTCACCGGAAAAGCGGTAATGTTGGATGAAATTATCAATTATGTTCAATCATTGCAACAGCAGGTTGAGGTATGTTTTTTGGTGACAAAATGATCAAAAATAGAGTTAAGCGAAGCTTAGCTAGTGTTTAATTCAAACCCTTTTTTTCCCTTTAACAGTTTCTCTCAATGAAGCTTGCGACCGTGAATCCAAGTTTCGACTTAAACATAGAAAGGCTTCTATCTAAAGACGTGAGTTGCATTATCTTTTCTAAACCATGAAGTAAAATTTTGTTAAGCTTTAACTAAATGAACCTATAGTCTAGAATTATTGTTGTACATTTAGACTCAATATATTTTGTCAAATTATGTTGATTAATTCTTCTAGAGTAACTTTCACTAAAAATACCCTTTACTATCACTGTTTCAGTAAAGTACCTTAAAGTTTTTTCTTAAAATTACAGCAAGCTCTGAAAGTTCTACATTTAAGGCTATTTTAGTGAAAATAATCCCTTGAACCCAAACTTTAAGGGAGCTTGTTATAATAAAAAAACTTTAATTAAGGTAATTTAGTTAAAAACAAAGACGTTCCTCGAATTTACCCATTCTTCTATTACTTGAACTATTGGATGATTATCCTTATTCTTTTTTAATGACAGATTTTACATCCTCAGGCGGGTTCAACTTCGATGAATTTCTTGACTGATCTTATTCATCCTCAGTTACTTGTGTCTCAACATGGTTTGGCTCAAAGCGGGACCCATGGCATCATAAACCATTCAGATGCATTTAGAAGGGCGGTAAATGCACAATTCACTGCTATGAATGGTTTCAAGGATCCCGTAAGTCAGGTTTTTCCTTCACAACTAACCATATAGATTTTTTTTTTAAATACGTAGAAACTTAAATTATTGAAATTCTTATATCACAAATAAATAGCAATCATCATCCCCCCCACCCACATTTAGCTTCTGTTTGAAATCCAAATAGCCATCCTAGAGAAATATACAATCAACACTCTATTAGGTATAATATAGAGAGGCCTTTAATTATATTCCTAACACCAAATTTATGCTTGACCAAAAAAATGAGCAAAGCATTACGATTTTATTGATAGCTTTACCTTTTCAGAATCTGTTTTGTTTAGTTGGCTATTTTCTGTTTTTGCTTCATCAATCACTCTTCCTCTTATTCCAACCCTAGTATGATTCTAGAGGCAGTGTCATTATTTTCTTGTTATCTTTGAATCTATCGGCTTTAAATATACAACTATATTCGCTTATGGCAGAATTTATTCCATATCCTACCTTAGTTAAAAGTATAATTAACTTCCATTTCGGCTAACCACTAAGAAATCTCTCTCACACTCTAGAATAAAGTTAGGCGCCTGTTTATGTTTCTAGACTTTCTCAAACATTCTGTTTGGCTAACATAACAAATTTGTGTTCAGAATCTCTTTTCAAACACATTTGATTCCAGATAACATATTCATGTGCATGTGTTCGACCAACCCTATTTTTGTTCATCTACAGATATCGAATCAATGGGAGGCCGAGCTCCAGAATATGGCCCAGATGAACTTTGGCACCAACACCCAAGATTTTGATGGAAAACCTCATGATGGCTTTCCACAATAAATATGACCAATCTCTTCAGTACTTGCGACACTGTCAAAAAATTTCATCTGGCTTTAATCCCGAGTAAAATTTATATACTATCACTTCCTTCGTGACCGGTTTCCGGATTTCTCATACGTGCGCAACTTGGTAACTGGAAGAAACAGAGATGAATAAAGTTTATATGGAAAATCTCTAGTTACCTCGATCACAAGATTCCTTCTTATTGTATATCATGTAAAAGCATTACTCCCCCCTCATTGAATGTAATCGAAAAAGAAGTATAAGATGGGTTTTTACTTCGTGAATTAACATGCAGTATGTTGTACCAATTTTAATTTATAGAGGAAAGACATTGCTGTTTTCTTCATTCTTTTATGTTAAACCATACTTAAAATAATGGTGATGAATGTACCTGCTCATTCATTTCATGTATCTCTTAGTATTTTGCTCTATCAATGCTGTGCATGAATATGTATTTTCGTACAGAAATGCTCATATTTGTAAAATTGTACCAAATAAATGTTTTCTGGAATAAGTTTGATAATGATTGAAATAAATGTGGACCCTCGATAATCCGACCAAGATATGGTTTGAGCTGTTCATGGACCAACGCGACATTGAAGACTAATGATTCACGATATTTTAATTTAATTTTTTTTACTGCAGGAAATTTTTATCTATATTTGTATGCATGCTCCGCTTGTTTTGCCACTTATTGTTATGCAAAAGGTTTATTAAATTATTTTTTGATCAGCTTTAATCTAGGGACCATCTCATATCTTCCTTACATTTGTTATGATTTCTTATATCTTTGGTGGTTCAAAGGTTAGTTTTATATCTCTTCAGTAATGTAGAGAGGTTGTATTCTTAGATTTTGTGCACTGCAGTGGTTAGGATCAGAGAAACTGAGATCTCATATGTCATACATTGGCAACATGAGTGATTGTCAGGGGAACAGCATGGAGATGCTACAACATACAGCAAAGGGTGTGGCATGATTTTATGTTTAACTGCATGAAAATGGATCATTATTAGACACATGATGAGTTTCTTGTTACATTTATATATATTTATACTGCCGAGGAACCCAGTGCAAAAATCAAGAAAATTCACATTAATTAAAAAATTTATTGCTATATATATTTTATGTTTGTATTTCATACATAGAATACACGAAGGATTAACCTGCAAATACTTTGGCATTTTCTTTAGATTTTCAATAATTTACTTGTTAAACTATACAAAAACAGGGAAAATTTTAAAATCTCCAAATTTTTGTATTTTTCCGTATTTCAATATTTTGCTTGTACACATAGGTATCACAACATGTACATAATTTGCAAATTTTTTTGTTTTTAAAAATTTTCAACATTTTGCATGCGAATATGGCAAATTTTTTTAAAATCTCAAACAATGATACTTTCAAAATATACGACACGACAAAATTTTTAAAAATCTAAAAATTTCCGTTTTCTTGGGTTTTCCAATATTTTATTTGCTATAGCACAAGAAAACAATGATATTTTCAAAGAGGTTTTTCTAATATTTTCTATGGTTTGCTTTTGAATATCGCAAAAATTTCAAAAAATTTTGTTTTTTTTTCTTTTTCAATATTATGTATGCAATAACACACGAAAATCAGGAAATTCTAAAAATCTCAAAAATTTCTATTTTCTTCGGTTTTTTAATATTTTGCATATAGCACATGACACTACCAAAATTTATAAAAATTACGTAATTTTAAAAAATCTCAAAATTTTCTGTTTTCATCAGTTTTTCAATTTTTGCTTGCTATAGCAAACTGAAATCATGACAATTTCAAAAATATGAAGTTTTTCAGTTTTCTTCGATTTTTCAACATATTGCCTACTATATATAGTACACGAAAATTATGAAAATTTCAAAAATTTTAAAATTTTCTACACTCTTTGGTTTTTCAATATTTACTTGATATATCACATGAAAATCACGACACCTTAAAAAATCTCAATTTTTTTTTCTTTTCTTCAAATTTTCAATATTTTACATGCTATATAGCACACGAAAATCGTGTATTTTTTTAAAAAAATCAAAAGGTTTCTGTGCTTTTCAAATTTCACTATTTTGCATAGCACACGAGAACTGTGAAATTTCCAAAGACCTGAAAATATTCTGTTTTCTTCGATTTTCCAACATATTGACTACTGTAACACTTGAAAACCGTGAAAGTTTCAAAAAATCAGAAATTTTTTAAAAAAAATCACAATTTTCATGTGCTGCATGTAAAATAGTGAAGGTTTGAAGAAAACATAAAATTTTGAGATTTTCAAAGATATCGCGATTTTCATGTGATGTCGTAAACAAAATATTAAAAAACAAAAGAGCACAGAAAATTTCCCTATTTTTGTGTGTTATACTAAGCAATGTGTTGAAAGATTGAAGAAAACTGGAAAATTTCACGGTTTTCGTGTGCTATAAATGCAAAATAGTGAAAAGGTGAATTAAACAGATAATTTTTGAATTAAAAAAAAATTGTTGTGCGCTGTATATAGCATGTGAAATATTGAAAATTTAAAGAAAATAGAAAAATTTCTGTGCTATTTGGTTTTTCAATATTTATATGTTATCATATAAAAATCGCGATATGTTCAAAACCCTTTTTAAAAAATTTTCACTATTTTTCATGCTATATAGCACATGAGAATTGCTGAAAAATATTTTGTTTCCTTCGATTTTCCAACTCATTAACTACTATAACACATGAAAACCGTGAAAGTTTCAAAAATCATAAAATTTTCTGTGCTATTTTGTTTTTCAATATTTTGCAAGTTATATCACATAAAAATCGCGATATTTTTAAAAGTTCCAAAATTTACTATTTCTAAAAAAAATTCAATGTTTCACATGCTATATATAACACACGAACGATTTTTTTTTAAAAATTCAAAAATTTTATGCTCAGTTCACCTTTTCACTATTTTGCATTTATAACACATGAAAACCGTGAAATTTTTCATTTTTCTTCGATTTGTCAATACATTGCCTAGTATAACACACGAAAATAGTGAAATTTTCAATAATTTAAAAATTCTCTGTGCTCTTTTGTTTTTCAATATTTTGCTTACGTTATCACATGAAAATCGCGATATTTTTGAATATCTCAAAAAATTTTGTTTTCTTCAAAACTTCACTATTTTACTGTTGGATATAGTGCCCTCAGAGTCAATTATTGGATCACAGGCACGTGATTGTAATGATTAAAGGAGGACCTATACCGGTAGGATAGTCTTACTTAAGATGATAGTATGCTATCTGGTTTATCTTTATCATCGTGTACTGTTTTAGGTGACCTTACAGGTCACTATTGCGCGTGGATAGAGCCCTTAGGATTCTTGCTTGACGGCCAGCAGTATGATGGCGATCATATACGTGGGAGCTGGGGTCTATAAGCACATCCTTAAAAGGTCCCTAGTCGTGGGAGTTTTCGAGACAGGGCATCGATACTCCAGAGTAGACTAGTGTATATAGTCGAGACCCCGACGAGGGGCGGTTACCGGTCTCATAAGCCACCGGTGTCAGTTGGATCACCTAAGATGTATACATGTGTTCATTGGGTTATGAGTACACCAGACAGGACTCGCCGGGAACATGCTAGTTGGTATTATACCTGACGTCAGATAGCAGTTCCCTGGTGACATGTGTACAGCTTAGTTCATCGACCTGAGATAGTCATTTGTCTCGTGTGAGTTCCCACTGTACTTTGATTACTACCCTACCACGGCTCAAAGAAGTCGTGCAAACAGGTTTTAGTTGGGTACAGTCCCGAGCCACACGGAGGTAATGAGCGGATCGGCAGGGGTTCGTCTCTTCCTGTATTGGGGGTGAGGTCGCGCTGTGTCTAGGAGAGCCATTACACGAAGTCCTTGGCCAAGACAGGAGATTTACTGGTAGGTATTCCAGTAGTATCTCAGAGTGTTCTGGGTTACACTCCGACATGACTTGTACCGCTTTTGGGGGTTTGACTTTTACCAACCCCCTAGGCCCGACATGCAATGCTCATAGACGAACGGACTGGACTGTATGGATATTGTTACTGACAGGCTCAGTAGGGTGTCAATATGAGTTCGCTCATCGACTTCCCTTTTGGTCAATACCTGGTAGCCCGTTACGTACGGCTAATACCTCTGACGTGCTAGTGGTTAAATCCACAGCCAAAGTGTTGACAAGTCTTTAGAGTCCCCCACAGACAGTTTCTCAAGTTTCGGGCGAAACGCTGTAGAGACCGTATGGATATATGGCAGGGTTCGATCATATACGTGCGGTATTGCACGGATCATGATCGGACGGATAATACTAGCGGGCTTTGGTTTAAGCCGGATCCTAATATTATACAGTGTAGATTTTGTCTCGTTGCATTTGTATTCGGTCGGAATACAAATACGGGTATGTATATACAGTCGCGGGGTTTTCCTGTAATTTATTACGGGATCGTATTTTGAAGTTGCCAGTTTGCATTCCGTTTCGGCCATTTTCCTTCCTTTCTTTCTTTGGCTGAAAATTGATGGGAGGGGCTTATTTGTAAAAGTGGCTTTTACAAAATGGAGGGTGTTTTTGTGGTGGAAGGTTCATGATGGTTCTAGCATCTCATGATTCTTTTCTTTGTTCATCATTACTTGCTTTTGATGATGGGTTTTTTGATTAGACTTTGTTGTGACTCATTTGATGGTGACCATACATTATCTTTTTGATGATCTCTTTTTTTCCTCTCCATCATATGATGGCCGGCCACTTGGGGATGGGGGCTGTCCAAAATTTTTGGGGTGGGATTTGTATCTCATTTGCTTGCACAAAAATAATAGAGCTCCATTTCAAAGTTCATCTCCTTCCTCCATCCAAAAAAATGGCAACTTCATTAACCCTCGAGACATAGTAATCTACACTCAGTCTACAGCAATTTTGGACACGTCGGCTTGCCAACTTGGTGTCCGAGTTGCCTCGGTTCAGAGGTGGAAGCCCATAAAAAGACTCGGTGATATGGTGCCCTTTCCGACGAGGAGACCGGAGATCGGAGATGCCGCGGGGAGATCGGGATGGTGGCCGAAGACCGAAAGACACGGATCGCTCGGTATAGCTCTCTATCCTTTCTCTAGTTACCTAGTAGTAGATTAATGGTCCGATCCGGGTTTATAGTCGGCGGTAGCGCCGATTTCTAGTTTAGAAAAAGTTTTTGTTTCCACATTTTGGCCTCGGACAGACGGCCGGGGCGCTACCGTGCACTTACATGGTATCAGAGCCACGCCATTAACCTTTTTCTAGCTTGCTCTAACGTGTTTAGAACTTGATCGAACGAAATTTCGAAAAACCACAATTTCAAAAGCATCAGTTTCTGTCGATTCTGTTTTGTTGTCAAAAAATTATTTGGTATATTGCAGAAATATGTGCAGGCTTTTTCAAGAGAACTGAAAAAATTTGGTCGGCTGATTTCACGGTAGCGCGGCGGATCCGCGACCATAACCACGTTTTGGCCGCGGATCCGCTGCCGTACTGTAGCCACAGTGCACCAAATTTCTTCAGTAGGTCTCTGTGTTGGAATTGGGGTTTTTGGTATATTCTGTTTGGGCCCAGATTTATTTTGTGTACTGAGTATTGTACTTGGGGCCCACTTCGGGAATTTTTGTCGATTGAAAATTTTAAACATGTTATTTCACAGTATTTACATTATATCTGCGACCGTGAATGTCACTTGATCGGTAAATCCTGTCTAACTGCTATAGCCCTTTTAGACGGATTTGCGAACGTGACATTCACGTTGATGTTCTGTGTTGTGCTGTGATGTTGTGGATTTGTCGTGGGGGATAGCCTGGATGCAATGTTAGTACAGTTTTGGTATTTTTATGTACATTTGATATTGCGGGGCGAGCGTCCGACATGTGAACTGTCGTCACTGCTTGTTTGTATATTATTCTTTTGGGGCGCGACCGGGTTAAGGTCGATGTACCCGTTGTATATTTTACTTTCTGTACTAGGATTACCCCGCGGAAGGGTGCACGGGTAGCCGGGTTCTAGAGGGAAACGGGCCCGCATCTCATGGCTTTGAGACGGAGGGGGATTCACTCTAGAATTGGCGGGCTATTCGCCGCACTCATAGGGGGCACAGGTTGACCCAAGGAGGGGTTCCCAAGTTACTGGATTCCGTGAAGTACTGTGTGGTCCATTCACGTTGCTGAAGGGGGCTGCCTCGCTTCAGGTTTTGGCGGGTAACTTGCCGCGCCCGTAGGGGTCTAGGATTTCATTGCACAAGCTATCCACACGACCAGGGGAACATCGGGTTTCAGTAGCGGCTCTATGAAACCCGGGGAGCCCAGATATCTGTATTGTTCTGTGATACTTATTACATTTCTGTGATGTTGCATTTTATCACGCCATAAGCGATTATTATATATTGATATATATACTAGTAGATGTTGTATATGTTTTGCATCCGCGCTAGTCCAGTCCCCGCTCTGTCGTTAGTTAAGTAACCTAACGGGTGATGACGGGACCCAGTGGCGAATGCGGATGGCATATACGTATATCGTATTTTCGTTCTTTATTGGTGTGGTCAATTGATGGGACTGCGTTGATTCGGATCAATACAAACTAAACAAACCAATTCTGATGTTGTTGGAACATTTATCAAAAGGCTGTTATTACAAGGACGTTCTCTTTTATTTTGCACAGTGGTATTCGGTTATGAATATCCAGCACCTCAGTCGACGAGGTAAGGGCCGAGATCCCTTCACCGGGAGTGACCCCTTGGACAGAAGTTTGCGTCAGAGTAATAACTTCACTATAGTCGATTACCTTTTGCTTTGCATCGTGGTATTCAGTTGGAATATCCTGCACCTCATTCTACGGGGAAAGAGCCGAGATCCCTTCACGAAGAAGGATCAGGCCTCCAAACAGTTGGAATAATTTCGTGCTCGAAATTACTCAAGAAGGACGTTGCAACAGAACAAGAAACCAAGTTAGGATAAGATTGTCGTGGTTCATCGTCGCACTCCATCAGTCAGTACTTTAATTAATTCATGATAAGACGACCAAGAAAACGAGGAGTTTCGAAAACCAGAGTAGATATTATTCGGATAAGCAAGAGTAGTTTCCAAGAATGTGGTGAGGAAGCACTCGAATAAAAGAAACGTAAATAAGAATTGAATATAAAGATAAAGAATGAAAATCGAATTGAAAATCAATATAAGTTAATAAAGAAGTTAGGATAAGGATATACGACACAACATAGCTAAATCAAGAGAAAGAGAATTAAGGTGGAACTCCCAGCCACTCAAGTAGAGCACCATATTGTAACCATGCCACAGTTCATAATTACAATCACTTAACTCCATTCAAGTCATCCAAATCCTACTATTAGAATCAATGAGATAAGTTTAATAAGGAATCAAGAAGATTACAGAATAAGATCAAACGAAGATGGAGCGTACGCAGTTTTGTTTATTTTAGGTCGAGACACGATTAACATGGAAATCAAGAAAAGATTCAAAGGAATGAACCGACTGTATGAACGTTACAAATGATGTGTGAATTGTATGTTTTTCGGTATCAAGGATAATCTTGAAGTGTTTGATAAACATATCAAGCAAGTCAATTCGTTAGATTCCATGCCTAACCCACACTCTTTATATAATTCAAAGGAGATTGGCAAGCATGGGCATTATCATCATATTGGTAAATCATCTGCTTATTCTTTTTAACCATAATTAGCATTCTGTATGCTTCTGTATCTAAGCCATGTTCATAGTTTGTGTACTACTCACCATGAACATTTTAACCATAATTAGCACCTCAAAGTTGGCTTTAGGCAGCGGAAACGCGGTCACGAAGAAGGATCAGGCCTCCAAACATCTTCTGTTGCTCTGTTATGATTTTTCTCTGTTGTTCAGATCTTCTGTTTTCTGTTTTGCTCTCTGGATTTTTCCAAATCTGAACTCGTTCGTCGATCCTGCACAATTCAAACGAAACACCCTTCAAAGAATAACAAGATGATAAATTTTTATATTTCTTTTTCCAGTTTTTAAGATTTTTCAATTTTTATATTAACCTGAAATTACAAAAAGAAAATACTACGCCATCCCCGGCAACGGCGCCATTTGATTGTACGATATTTTGTGATCAAAGAATATTTTACCGCAATCAAGAACGGCGTCGCTTGGTAGCTCTCCGGTGAGTACGGGTCGGTCCACAGGGATTTTGTGTATTCTCAATTTGTTCTAACGAGTTAATTCCAATTGGTGTTGAATTGATTATCACTAAAAACTAAGGTTGATTTAGACTAGGATTAAAATCTTGGTAGGGTTAGCTTTAGGTTAAGTTTGGAAAGTCAATATTCCTCACCGCTTTCTATGCCCTAATTAAGATCTATTAGGTGTTATGGTAATAATTAATAAAGTGGATTAGTACCATCGGGAAGAAATCATGTTTCTTCCTCTAGGTTCTTGTCCTTCCTTTCTTAATTCTTACCCTAACCTCCATGGAAAATATATACAACCGGTCTTTTTAAACTACGGTATCACCGCTACCTCGTGGGATAGGATGCCGTAGTGAGCGGTGTGTGTATGTATGCATAGAGTCCTATAAAAATATGTGATGGGCAAGAAAAGGGTGAGAGATTTTCATCTCTCAAACCTCTCCTATTCCTAATCCTAACAAGTGAGGAACTACTCACTCATTAGGGGATTGATAAAAGACATTTTTATGAATTTTCAATTCAATAACCTAATTATCTAAGCTACGGCAGATGAATAAAAAATGCTAAGCTAATTAACTAGGGCAGATAATGAAATCTATAATAGAGCAGAAAAGAATTTAAGAACTAGGGCAAGGTAAAAAACTACTTACTTTATTCGATACTCTCTTCAAAACATTACAATGAATTCTGAATTTTATTTGATAAAAAGAGGCATAAAAAGTTGCATGCTCCAAAAAGAGCTGTAGGGTTCCTATTTATAGATTATAGAAACCCTAAGTTACATTCTGATCCCTATCTACATTTACAAAACTACCCTGAGAAGCCTAGTCAACGCGTCGCCGCCGTTGAATTTTGCACCGACACGTGCTCATCATGGCCGCGGATCCGCGGCCATATGCCCTGTTTGGCCGCGGAACCGCAGCCATATGGTGGGGTCTTTGGCTGGATTTTTCTGGGCTGCTTCCTGTTGCATTTGGCTTCTGGTTTCTTCACTTGGTTTCTCAGATTGTCTTCTAGTTTCTTCCAGATTTCCACAGTGCAGAATGTTGTGGATTTTTACCGTTTGTTTCGTGTTGAACTCTTGAATCTTGTGCTGCATTTGTACTTTGTGAAATTTTTCATTGATCTTCATTTGTCCCTCAAACTGTAGGCATGATCAAGATTCTTCTATTTGTTGGTCGTACTCTCACTTTTGTATCGTCTTTTCATCATTTTCACTGTTTTGTTCCGAGAACCTGTAACCTGCAACTATGTAGCAGACATGGATCAAAATCACCTGCTTATTTGTAAAATGAATAAGAATGGAGAATATAATAATGCAAAATTATGATATGAACAACGCCGCGTCCAATGTCGGGTAAACATCGCGATGCACACACGCGCGTACGAGACAGGATCAGGCTATGCAAAAAAGTGACCACGCTGCACGAGAACGTCTTCTGGGTCGCTCAGATCATCGGCGACGAGCACGGCTCCGGCGATGACCGGGAAACGCGAATCCAAGAAAGGAAGGTGTCACGCCCCGCTTCCCAAAATACGGAATACGAGGGGTAGACAAGGCCAGCCATGCTCCTACGGTCAAGGAAATGTCCTGCCGTAGTCACACTTCGGCTTCTAGTTTTTCATGGTAAACAGTAAATAATGCGCAGGTAATGAGAAATGCAGTAACTGGAACAAAACAGTAAAATAAACTGACCTGATGGGAAATAAAGGATATAACTCTGGATAGCTACACCAGATGTCCGTGAAGTGCGTCTAGTCCTGGTCCAGGCTAAATCTTATCCTCACACTGAGCATGCATACTCAGGTCGTCAGAGCGACACAATAGCAATATAATATATATAAAATCATGTGACAATTCTAACAGTGATACTAAATATATATAACAGTAGATCAATGGCAGTATGGTTATGAACATGCAGTAATCAATGCAGCGGAACAGTAAAAGCAGTAGAACGGTATGCCACGTATGTCAACACAGTATGTAAGGTATATCAATACCAGTATCCCTATCAGTCTCTAAGTCTCACTGTACAGGTCACTAAACCTATCGTCAGTCCAAGTGTGAGAGTCAACCACTCGCGAGTGTCCTCCACCCAAGGGTAGAACCCAAGGGCAAGGGACCACGGGCCCAATATGTATATCACGGTGATAATCACATACCCTGTAAATCTCCATATATCTCCCTAAATATATAAGCCGGCATGGGACTCCCGAGATTCTGTTGAACTCACACTTAAACTACCCCACACCCCGTGGTCTACATCAAACGCTAACTATAACCCTAAATACCAATCGGTCTGTGACAAGTCTGCATGAGAACTGGAGGCAGGACCTCCATCAAGCACGTCCCGACTAATACCTAAGATAAATGGCAGTGTCTGGTACCTTATCTGTGACACCCGTGCAAGAGCTTCCATAAGTGTCCCATACCACTTATAGTCACACGCACGCGCGTCTCACAGACGTCGACAATGCAATATAACAATAAGGTTCACTGATTGTGTACAAGTACGTATCACTTTCACTTATTCACTGATACACGAACACTAACGTACTTGCCACAATCATCACTAAAACCTAACACTGGGTAAATGTACGTTATCACTACGTTATCAATGCAATGACATGTGTATGATATGATGCGTAAACAGTATAAAGCATGTTTAGGATGTCATGAATTAGTATTCTATCACTTGCACGATTTATCATAAACGTACGTGTACAGTTTAGCGAAACGATAAATGGGTAATAATTAGTATGTTCAGTTATCTATCCATCGAATTTGGTTTCATGCCAATCGGGTTCCAGGATCATTAATTATAGCCATTTCATTTTAAGCGTTCACGGCTGGAAATCCGGTTTCAGAATCAGAAGTCCGTTTCGCAACGCATTTTAATCCCAGTTGGGATCATATTTTAGCGACGCTACAGTTCAATGAAATCTAGGGTTTTTAGTAAGGTTTTCAACTCAATAGACGGATTGTCAATCGCATCTGAACGTCAGGAGTTATACACTGTTTAACATTAATATGTCATCTCAGAATCCGTTCTGGACTGTTATACGTCCACGTCTATTAAATTACAGATTAAATAACAAACAATGACGAAACAGGACGAAACCACTTTTGTTGTCTAGCTAACACATTCTCCTATAACAAACAGCGGAGTTCCGCAACCTACGAGTTAAGGAAACAGGGTGGTGTTCATTACGGGACAGTGAACCACAACTGGAGTCGCTCTGGACTGCAGTCCAGAGTCGCACTCCGATCCAAATAATGTCACAGTTTAAGTACATAAACTAATAGAAACTTGTCTAGGGTTAAATTTCGTCGAGTTGGCTTCGATTTGAGCCCTCGAACGCATCATTCCAGTATGTATATAATTTATAGCGATTTTAATGGTTTTCAGGTACAACAAAATTTTAGTTTTACGAGTAAACTTGGGGGTAGTCGTTTTAGTCGTTAACGGTCATATTTTCCAACGAAATTCACACATTAGATTCAAAGCCATACAGGCCAGCTTATACAATTGAGTTCCGTCAAATTACATAATGATTTCCTATGAGAACAAGCATCGAACAGTTATGTCGAATAATCTAACGGAAAAGTAAAGCATGAAATATATATACGATGTTGATTTGTAATTAACAAAAGGCAGCATGTAGCAAGTAGGGAACTTTCCTGGAGGCGCACGGCAGCGTGGTACAGTACGGGCGCGCGACGAGCTAGCACCGCGACGGCAACGGCTCCGGGTGAGCTCGGGTCTGTTCTCGGCCAGTGGGGCTCGGGGCATCGTCGGGGTGTCTGCGTTGGTCGCAGCCCTTGATGGTGGGGCTGCAGTGGGTTGGGTGGCCGGTGATGGGTCGGCAATTGTTGTGGCTCGAGTTGGTGTGAGAAGAGGGATCAAGAGAGAGAGAGAGAGTAGAGAGTGAGACAGAGGAAGAGAGAGGGAAATGAGTGATTAGAGAGAGAGAAGAGAGTGAGACAGAGAGTGAGGGATAGAGAGTGAGACAGAGAAAGAGAGATGTAATGAGGGGGAGAGAGGAAGAACACAGAGAGAGGGAGTGCGAGAGATCAGAGAGAGAGAGAGACAGAGATTGAAAGAGTTAGAGAGAGAACAGAGAGAGTGTGAGAGAGAGATAGTGAGAGGGATGACGACGACGACGATGATGATGATGCAGTCGATGATGGTGTGGGGAGTCGACGAGACGTAGTGGGGGCTCGCCGGTGAGAGGGCGCCGGGGCTCACTCGGGTGTGCAGGGAAGTTTTCTTGGTGGTTCAGTGGAGTGGGAGAGAGGAAGTGGGGTTTCTGGAGAGACGAGGGAGGAGCGAAGAGAGAGAAAAGCGATGCCGGCGACGGTGGCGAGGCGAGCGCGACGTCGGTGTGAAGTGTGCGTGGGTCGAGATTGGTAGCGGGAAGAGGAGGGAAAAGGAGAACGAGGGAGAGCGATGGTGAGTTCGAGGGAGTTAGGGGAGACGAGGGGTGCGTGAGTCGGGGTAACGGCACACGAGTCGTGGGGAAAACGGCAGCGCGTGGCGGAGGAATCGGCTGAGATTGCGGATCACGAGCGACAGGGCGGGAGAAAAGGAAAGGAGCTGTTGGAGGAAGGAGGCACTGTTGGTGCGGGTCGGGTAGGGTGTAACGGGTGCGGGTGAGGGCTGAAGCGGGCTTGAAGGGGGCCGGGCCGGGCCAGAAGAAATAAGGAAAAAAACAAATGGGGAAATTAAGGGAGTGGGCCGGGGCCGAGAAAAGTGCTGGGCTCGATAATATTTAATAGGAAGTGAATTTATTTAAAAGGTGGCTTGGATTCTATTGAAACAAAAATGGGTTTTAATTTTTGTGTTGGGCTGAAGGGAATTTGTTAATTCAATTGGTTTCTTTTGGGTGGGTTTGGGTTAAATAAAATAAAAGAATTATAATAACGGGCTGAGGAAAAGTTTAAAGGAATTAATTAAAATAGAAATGAAATTATGGGCTCGGGCCAGAGAAATTTACAATTTGATTCTAGGCTGGAAAAAATGTGTTTGGCCGGAGGGGAGATTTAAATACTTTGGGAGAAAATGGTTTTGGGTTTAATGAAGTTTCTTTAAATAATTGAATGATTAAAATAACAAATTTATAGTTTACAGAGAAATACGGATTTAGGCGTATAAAAAGAACCGGGTATTACATCATACCACCCTTACAAAAATTTCGTCCTCGAAATTTAAAAATAAACGAGAAGTTATACAAACATATGCGAAAGCTATTATATTGCAACCTAACATATAAAGATTTACTAGAAATCCGTGGACGAAGAAATTTAAAGATATATATAAGTAAGAACAACATACAGGAAGGTAGGTCTAAATAGGTATAATGCAGGAATAACTATAAGAGTAACTACAAGTATACGAGAATATAGATAACAATATTAACGAACAATAATAATCAAGGCGTGTTTGATAAAAGTCGAAACTCAAATATGTGCACATCTAAGTATATCAAAATAACAAGCAGAAATAATAAGTATAAGGCTCAACCATTTATAATAGTAACCATAGGCACAATACTCGAAAATAAAGTGACGACAATAAAGTGGTGAAAGATTTTGTCAGTAGGTTAAAACATTTTAGGATGATGTATCGATCCTATAACGTAGAAAGCTCACATAGTGAAAACAAGGAACATGCAACGAAAATATGCGCGATATAAGGTTGCGCTACCGAAAATAATGGAAAAGCTAGCAATAAAGTACTTGAAATGCGTAAAACGTGGATAGTCAATAAAACGCACTCTTCGATAAATACAAAATACTGAGATCAAATTTCGAATAATAAAGTCCCTAAATATATATAGAGTAATAGGAAAACACATAAAATGTACAGGGCTAGTTAGGGTAAGGATTACAAGGAAGTGTGGATCATTCAAAGGTTGGAGTATGACGGCTTTAGGCTGAAGGTCAAGGAGATTAGGATCGGGTCAGCACAGGATGTAAGGATGAACAACAAATGACTACAAGGGAAGAAGTATGGGGAGGATAACGGTCGGTACATCCTATGAATCAAAAATTTGAAGGGCTAGCTAACTCGGAAATTCATAAGAAAGGTCTTCCTCCCAGAAGGACCTCAAACGGGGCGCAGACGAAAGATGAGGGGTGGACCTCTAAAAATCGGGTGTGGTACTAGTGAATCTCAGTGAGGGTTAAGATAAGGTAAGGAGTAGGGGTGAACAGATCTCAGTAGAAAAATAATTGTATAGAAGAAATAATCAAGTATCAAGAGAACTAAGAAGATTGAAGAATTAGCGAACTCCGCAATTTATTCCATTCTAGAAAATTTTAAACAAAGCATCATCAAAAACGAAATGTGGCCCTAAACTATACACAGATTTTATTTGGCCAAGGAAGACAGCATCTAAAAGAAACCCCATCAGTCGCGGTTGTGAAGATTCAGCAGGTTGCGGTAGGCTCGCGCACTCAGGTAGGGGCGTCCATATCCAAAGCGCCTCGCAGGGATTGCCATTGGGAGTTCTTCCACAGCCGGGTCTTGATCTTCTGGTCCTTCTTCCTCGGATAGAGCTTCTTCATCGAGGTCTGATTCCATGTGATTTTCTTCTGGATTTTCTTCCATGGGGTTTTCCTCCGCTGGATTTTCTTCTATCGGGTCTTCCTCGAGATCTTCCTCTATCGGGTTCTCTTCAGGATCTCCTTCCTCTTCGTCGGAATCGTCTATCATGTTAAACCCTGGGGCAACTTCTCCTTCATCCTCTGAATCGTTGTTTCCGAAAATGACCTGGGGACCGTTGATCTCATTGTCAGAACTCATCAGCGTGTGGTCTAAGGAAACGCACGACTGTGCATCCTCATCTAGATGCGGCACTGCTCCAGGGTGGGCCATGGCCTGAAAAGAAAGAGTCATGATTAGACAGTGGAATACATCAAGAAAATAGCTCAGGGTACGAAGTATAGGAAAATATGTGGTGGCAGGAACCGAAAAATCAGGATAATAATGTTGTGATAATGAATAGTATAAATAAGGGAAAGGACAAGAAAAAGATACATATATTACGATTCAAGTTTTATTGCATTCAACTAAAAGTTCAATGGATACAAGATTTCAAACGGAAAGAAATATTCATAAGGGGATGACAACATAATGCTGAAATTAGAAAACAGGAAAATTCTTCTTTGATTTCTGGGCCGCTGCATTCTCGTCACGCGAGTTGAAACCTGTGTTGGGTCCGCCTTATCCTCGAAATTCGAACTACGCAGTAATCCTCACTTGGCAGAAGTAGGGAGTGTAGACGAGTCTCCTCCATGTAGTTCTTTCCTTTCTGGGCAACCGTTGATGAGATGTTTGTTGGACCCGCATATCAGACATTTCCCTAGGGCGCGGCGACAATCCCTCTGAAGATGTCCTGGCCTCTTACAGTACCCACAACATGGGGTCTTCTGCTGCTTCTGTCGCGGGGAAACAAATTTGCGTTTCATCTTCTTCTCTTTTCCTCGTCTAACGGGGATCCCTTTATGATTGGAGAGCCGCTGGTGCCTGATTCATCTGTCTTCTCAGTCCTTCAGCCAACAAGTCGTTTGTTCGCTCCTGGGCTTCCTTTAGACCTTGCAGTACACTCAGAATCTCATTGGTCTGATTCTGGGGAGTGGAGATAGAGGAAGAGTCGTTGAAAGACATGATCCTGAAACAATAATTTTGAAAATGATATAAGGCACAAGCTATAAGATTCAGATATAATAAGAATTGGATAAAGATTCAAGAATATCAGATGTGATGAAATTTATTACCAGCGGAAAAATCAACTGTATGACTCCAAGTCATTAAAACAGAGTATGGTAGTGTAATCGTGATGTAGTTCACTATTACAACCACGAAACTTTGTCAAGTCACCTGAAACCCTAACGAATGGATATCAGAATACTCGATGTGAATATGGATCAAGGATATCAAGTTTACAATCTAGACTGAGGGATGTCTTAGATTGTCAAGCTCTAAACGGAAAACTGCAATCCCGATCGAAGCAAAACCTGGGCTCTGATACCAACTAAACCATGTCACGCCCCGCTTCCCAAAATACGGAATACGAGGGGTAGACAAGGCCAGCCATGCTCCTACGGTCAAGGAAATGTCCTGCCGTAGTCACACTTCGGCTTCTAGTTTTTCATGGTAAACAGTAAATAATGCGCATGTAATGAGAAATGCAGTAAATGGAACAAAACAGTAAAATAAACTGACCTGATGGGAAACAAAGGATATAACTCTGGATAGCTACACCAGATGTCCGTGAAGTGCGTCTAGTCCTGGTCCAGGCTAAATCTTCTCCTCACACTGAGCATGCATACTCAGGTCGTCAGAGCGACACAATAGCAATATAATATATATAAAATCATGTGACAATTCTAACAGTGATACTAAATATATATAACAGTAGATCAATGGCAGTATGATTATGAACATGCAGTAATCAATGTAGTGGAACAGTAAAAGCAGTAGAACGGTATGCCACGTATGTCAACACAGTATGTAAGGTGTTCCCCTCCGAAAGACGCGCGAGACATGGGCTGTCTTGCCTGAGATTCGGGGCAGATGCTAATTGGTGCTATCCGTCCACTTCTTCGAAGATGCCGAGTTGATTTATGGCACCGTGTATCGGAGGTTTGGACGGATGCGGCCAATGTAGCAGACTTCATCAGATTCCCCCTCGCTTGAGGGGGTTTTTGATTATGGGGACGCTCTTCCCTGCAGGCGCAAGCCCCTGCAGTTAATTACGCTACCGCATCGCGGTAACAACTTTCTCCTTCTCCAGCTGGTCACTTCGTGTCGTGGGTGTTTGTTTTGTTTGTGGTTGCCCGTGGATTGTATACGGAGACTGATTTATGTTGTCGCCCGTAGGACGTGGATTAGTCCAAATCCGTATTTTCTTAGATTTGGGTTTGTGGTTTTGGTTTAAGAATACGTTAGCCATATTTGAGGCTAAGATCAACTTAAACGTTTGTTAAGGATACGTTAGTCCAATTTGAGACTAAGATCAACTTAACGGGATCGTTTAGATCCGACAAAAGAGCGTTTGGGGGCTCGATTGTTCCAGTTTAGGGACATGGTGGTCCATTGAATGTATGGCCGTCGGGACCCGTCACCTCTCTGACGTCGTTGAAGGATTACAACGACAGATGTCAGAGGAGTTCAAAGATGTACCCTTGAACCAAAGTAGATTGGGGGGATCTATAGTCCAATTTGGGACTAAAGTCTGTTTGAAGGTTTAAGGATGCATTAGCCATATTTGAGGCTAAGATCAACTTAAACGGGATCGTTTAGATCCGACAAAAGAGCATTTGGGGGCTCTATTGTTCCAGTTTAGGGACATGGTGGTCCATTGCCAGTTTAGGGACATGGTGGTCCATCTCCAGTTTAGGGACATGGTCGGGACCCGTCACCTCTCTGACGACGTTGAAGGATTACAACGACAGATGTCAGAGGAGTTCAGAAATGTACCCTTGAGCCAGAGTTGATTAGGGGATTTATAGTCCAATTTGGGACTAAAGTCTGTTTGAAGATTTTGGTTTAAAGACACGTTAGCCATATTTGAGGCTAAGATCAACTTAAACGTTTGTTAAGGATACGTTAGTCTAATTTGAGACTAAGATCAACTTAACGGGATCGTTTAGATCCGACAAAAGAGCAATTGGCTCTATTGTTCCAGTTTAGGGACATGGGGGTCCATTGCCAGTTTAGGGACATGGTGGTCCATGTTCCAGTTTAGGGACGTGGTGGTCCATTGCCAGTTTAGGGACATGGTGGTCCATGTTCCAGTTTAGGGACTGTTCCCCTCCGAAAGACGGCGCACAAGACCGCGATGTCCTGACGCTGAGGTTCGGGGCAGATGCTATATAGTTTTATCCGTCCACCTCTCCGAAGATGCCAAGTTGATTTATGGCACCGTGTATCGGAGGTTCAGACGGATGCGGACGATGTAGCAGACTTTGTCAGATTCCCTCTCGCTTGAGGGGTTTTTGATTGTGGGGACGCTCTTCCCTGCAGGCGCAAGCCCCTGCAGTTAATTACGTTACCGCATCGCGGTAACAACTTTCTCCTTCTCCAGAATTTCACTTCGTGTCGTGTGTGTTTGTTTTGTTTGTGGTTGCCCGTGGATTGTATACGGAGACTGAATAATGTCGTCGTCCGTAGGACGTGGATTAGTCCAAATCCGTATTTACTTAGATTTGGGTTTGGTGTTTTTAGTTTAAGGATGCATTAGTCGCGTTGCGGCTAAGATCAACTTAAACGTTCGTTAAGGATACGATAGTCCTGTTTTGAGACTAAGATCAACTTAACGTGATAATCCATTTAATATCTGGCCATCGGGACTCGTCACCTCTCTAACGTCGTTGAAGGATTACAACGGCAGATGTCAGAGGAGTTCAGAGATGTACCCTTGAACCAAGGTTGATTTGGAGTTTTATAGTCCGTTTGAATGTTTAAGGATACGTTAGCCGTGTTTGGGGGCTAAGATCAACTTAAACGGGATCGTTTAGATCCGGCAGAAGAGCGTTTGGAGGCTCTATTGTTCCAGTTTAGGGACGTAATGGTCCATAGGTAGTTTAGGGACGTTGCGGTCCATGCTCCAGTTTAGGGACGTGGTGGTCCATGTTCCAATTTAAGGACGTGGTGGTCCGACATTAGTTTAGGGACGTTTCGGTCCGACATTAGTTTAAGGACGTTCCGGTCCAATATTAGTTTAAGGACGTTTCGGTCCACGAGTTTAAGGACCCCGCAGTCCATATTGATGTATGGTCGTCGGGACCCGTCACCTCTCTGACGTCGTTGAAGGATTACAACGATGGGTGTCAGAGGAGTTCGGAGATGTACCCTAGAACCGGGTATAAATTAATTTAAGAGAACAGTTGTGCTTAGTCAATTTAATTTGAGGACTTACGGCCAAAATTGGGCTAAGTCCAGTTGAAAATGTTCAACACCCTTATTTATTTTTGGTCTATTAGACCCGTGCTAGGGATTTGCCCACACTTAAATAATGCATTGCATTATTTCTATCTTTTTGTTTGGGCTCTGCCCATAAAAGATGCAGAGCATCAATTTCGCTTGGGCTCTGCCCCATTTTTATTGCTTTGCAATTTATTTTGGCCTACTAGGCCCCTCTAATTTGGGCATGGCCCTTTAGTAAAAGAAATGCATTGCATTTGTCAGGCGCTTTGCTCCAATCACTGAGCGCAAGCGCTTGTGGTGAGGACACGTGTCATGCTCTAGTGAGGGCAAGCGCAACAGCGCAGTGCGCTGCGCTAGTGCGCTGCGCTGTTACGCTGCTGACATGTGGCGCGCTGTGGTGAGTTGCACCAATTACAGAGAGCAAAGCTCTATTTCAAAAGCACGTAGCGCAAGTTGTTCTGTAGCTGACACGTGGCGCTCTCCTAAGAGCGCAACAGCGCAGTTTGCAATTGCAAAGCACTAAGAATTTTTTTAGATTCCAGAACCAATGGTTCATAAGTGCAAAGCACTATTTGGTTTCTTGATCTAATTTAGATCAAAGAAAATAAGTGTTTCTTATTTTTCTTGATCTTAGAGAACCAATGGTTCATAAGTGCAAAGCACTATTTTTATTTTGTTTTTTTATTAAAGATCATTGATCTTGTTCTTAGATCAATGATCTATCAGAAGAAATTCTTCTATCTAAAAGGTTTTTTACCTTTCTTCTTGAAATTTCTTCAGAGTTCTCTTCTTTTTTTTAGAAAAAATGTTCCTGCCTTTGAATTGAGGCTTGGGGTCCTTTTTATAGTGCCCATAAATTAGTTAAAGAGATCTTTCTCTGAGTGATTTGGGGAATTTTCCCCGCCGTTGGATCTTTAATCCAAGGGCTTCTGTTTTACAGAAGAGAATCTTCTTGTTTTAACAAGAACAGAAAGATTTCATTAAAATCTTTATTCTGTTTTGGCGCAAATGCTCCAGCGCGTGACACGTGTCGCGCTGCGCTCTGCTCTGACACGTGTCGCGCAGCGCACAACGCAGCGCAACTGCGCTAGCGCATCTGCGCTGACACGTGTCGCGCAGCGCAGCGCCTGCGCAACTGAAGCGTTGCTTCCTTTAATTTTTCTTAAAATAGAGCTTTGCTCTGATTGGGCGCGCCTTCTTGGGCGCTGTGCTGACGTATCAGCGCCTGACATGTGGCGCGTTGCGCCCGAGATTTGAAGCGTTGCTTCAAAATTTTGAATTTTGAATTTTAACAGAGCTTTGCTTTGATTGAGCGAAACAAATGCCCCCCCCACCGTTGCGCTCACGTGGCGCACACGTGAGTGCAGCGGTGGCAAACTCCTGATCGTTGGATCAAGGGGTGAGCTCAAGGGGCGCAAGCGCCTTATAAATAGGACCTCTGGCCCTTAGAAAAATCTTACCGTTTTTAAGATTTTTGATTTCAACAGAGCTTTGCTCTTGCTTAAGAACTTCAGAGCTTTGCTCATTCCCAAAATTAGAAACTTTAGGTAAAAATTAATTTAAATCAAATTAATTTAAATTAATCTTAACCAAAGAGCTTTGCTCTCACAGATCTTTTGATCTAAAGAGATCCTTATTGGGGTTTCATAAACAGAGCTTTGCTCTCAAAACTTATAGATCTACAGGGATCTTGTTCATGGGTTTTAACCCATGAACAGAGCTTTGCTCATAGATTTAAAAATAGCTCTTTTAGATTTGAAAAATGAAGAGTCTTTTTATAAATTTTTCATGAATCTTTCAAGATTCCAAAATTTTTAATTCTTTTAAGTGTAAAAAATTTTCTGATGGACCTTTTCCATTATTGCCATAGAGCCATGCTTCTTTAAGGAATCTTATTTCCCTGAGACCAGAGTTTGACAAGTGTCACTCTGTGACAGAGCTTTGCTCTGAAAGAGAAGATTTTCTCCTTGTCTCTAGGGATTCTCCTCCTTTTTTTTAAATGGGAATGTTTTCCCGGGGACCAACTGACAATCTCATCCAATGATGAGGTTGTCTTATTAATTGACGTATTGTCATCCAGATTTTGTAGGTCCCCCTTTGGTCTCCTACTCACTGCGCTGCTATGTGGTGTAATTAATTAATTTTAATTTAATTAATGCATTTTCTTTTTTAGACGCCAAACGTTGGAATTACAACACTAACGGCTAAATTGTTCTTTTTGCAGCGATCATGTCTCTAGACACTTCATTCCCGTTCGTCCGCTCGGAGGAGGGATTTCCCGAGGCGCCCTCGGATCGTGAAGTCCTGACCATGATTAGAGAATACGACCCGAAGTACAAGAATTTTCACCTTTGGGGGTCCTGGTATAACCAGATCATTATGGGTCGACGCAGCTTCACATGCGCAGTGCCGTCTGAGCCCATCACGGCGATTCATTATGCTACCCCACCCTCGGTGCAGTATGCCGTGGAGTTGGTGGATTGGACATCGAAGGGCTTTCTACATCCCGCCATAGATGCGATACCGGTTCAGCGTCCTATGGTTTTGGACATCCTAGGACGCCGTATCTGTCAGGGTGAAGCACGACCTTGGGGGCAATCGTATAACCTTGGTCTGATCCCCCGCCACCCGATTGGCTATCTGCCGTGGGCCCGGTACATCCTGTCGACGAAGAAGTCGCAGTTGATAAGATTAGGACTGTACACCGCGGTCTACGTCTCTCTTTTCCAGTATCCCACGCTCCCCACCTGGTGGTTCAAAGCTTTCTTGGAGCAATGGAATATTCCTAACCACACTTTCCTTGCCATGGATCGGGAAGTGTCAATCTCCTTGGAGGAGTTCGCGGAGGTATCCGGTTTACCAGTGATGGGGGAACATTATGAGGAGCTGCTCCCGACAGATGTGTATGTCTTTGGTGCTAGGCCGATGGTAAGGGGGGTCACACCGGAGAATGCCGTTCAACATCAATTCCCAAGCTTGATTAAAGTGTTGAACATATATGAGTCCCTCTTCGTCGAACATGGGAGTCGGCGAGTTAACTTTGAGGACTTCATTGCTCGTTTCCTTCGTCCAAGCGTCATCTCATCAGAAGCTGCCAAGTTTGCCATCCTGGATGACCCTTTCGGTCTAGGTGTGGACAACCTACCGGAGAAGGATATAGATCAAAAGGGTTTTTTTCTTCCGGACTTCCCTACTATGTCATTTGCAGAAATTGCGGCCCCTGGAATGGATGAGGAGGCCTTTTTCTTAGGATTTCTTGGATTGTGGCTGAGCTGGTTTGCGATCCCAATGCACTCTCATCGGATGCGACCCTCTGTCTTTTACCCAGCCCACCGGATGGTCATCGGGGTAAAGGTAGATGTTGGGATCGCTGGCTTGGTACACTTATACCATGGCCTCAGTCGAGCAGCGGATGCTAATGAGCCCGGGGTACTGCATGTGGTCTTCCCGATGCATTACTTTGCATCGTGGCTCGAGCTACACACAGCGGGTGTCTTCGGCATGCATAAAAGGCCCTCGTTCTTTGACAAGTGTGGTTTTCCTCGCATTATACAGCTGATCGACGCATCAATTGTAACCCCATCACCGCGGAACGCCAGGGGCTTACTCCTTCGCCCTCATACCGTTGGAGCCGGTATGTCTTTTGTCGATAAGGTATTGACCATTGGAAAGGTGTCTACCACTGTGACGCGGCCATTACAAGATGTCTTTAAGGATGGAGCCTCAGTTTTGACGGCTCGGGAGACCCTTCACTTATATTCCATTAGACCGTGTTTCTTAGTTTTTAGGCAGAATGATGTGGCAATTTTTATGAGGTACAACCCGCATCGTTTTGCTCAACAATTGCGCTACGATCAAGGGGTCCCCTTGGAAGCCTTCTTGCTGGAACCCACTGCCACTGAAGAAGGGATGGATAACGCACTGCACCATTTCATGCGCCTGAATACGAGCTCTCATTTTTTTATCAATGCGCCGACTTACGCTCCGAGACTCCTCAATGTGTACAAAGACTGGTATAATCATGCAACATGAGCAGTTATAAAGGAGGAAAGGCGACTGTTGGTCGATCGTAAGGGTGTGCCTCCAGGTACCGATCGCAACGCTCCTTTGGTCCCGAGGACTCCAGTAGTTGCCCCTTTAAAAGAGGTCAGAACTGGACCATCGCGTGCGCAAAGTCCTCCACGTGGCTTGTCGCTCCCTGATGTCGCAGATGCACCTGCAGCGCCCTGTGCTCCAGTGGAGACAGTGGTTATATCCTCGCCTGAGTCTGGCGTGGGTGCGGACATCGGGACTCGTCGTCCCAAGGTGGCTGCTAAGCGGAAGTCGATCTCACGTGAGCCTAGGGGCGGAGGGCAGAAGAAAAAGAAATTGCTCTTCGCTGCAGATGTCGTGTTCGGCCAGGAACCCCATGCTCCCTACGCCGAGGGCCTAATCGAATATGGGACTAACGAGGGATTAATCATGCCGCCGCCGGACGACACAGACTTGGAAGCCGCTCTCGAAACTTCAGCGTGGTTGGCAAAGCGTGACGCGTGGCTGGCTAAGCTTGCGCAATCAGGTAACTACTAGTCACATTTTCTTTATTGTAACATATCTTCCTTATTGCTTTTGAGTAACGCTTTTCTTTCCTTTCTTCCAACAGGCATCACTGATGAGGAAGCCATTGCTGCTTCACTCAAGACCTTCCAGGAGGAAGAGCGCCTTAGAGCGTCTTTAGGCCTTAGTAAGTCTCTATTCATCAAGTTTTCATCTCCCTCGTGTTATGGTCGATCTAACCTCTTCCTTTTTATTGTAGAAACCTCAATGCCGTTCCCACGAAGCGACGCAAATGTTCCGCCAGCCGCCGATGTTCCCGCTTCCTCTGGGCCACCGCAGGAGGTTCGTCTTGAAGAGCCGATGAAAGATGCCCTAAAGGCTCTGGAGGCATCCCTGAACGAGGATGACGACACCTTGAAAGAAGCGTCACGAAGGTCCATCGTGACAGCCCGGGAGGAAAGGAAGCGGCTGAGGCGTGAGGCGAAGGCGCGCAGTGTCACGCCCCGCTTCCCAGAGTGCGCAAGATTGGGCACGTGACATAGCCAACCATGCTACCTGTGGGTAGGAAGTATCCATCCACAGTCACATTACGGTTGTAAGGATATCAAGAACAAGATAATAAGCTAAACTAATACATGTCCAAATCCATAATAACAAGAATCAATAAACAATAAGTGCGGAAGCAATGATCCAATATGATAATAGAAGGGTACGTCCCATAATGCGGGATCGCACCTGGAAATAAAATGCAATAAACGAACTAACCACTATAGAACTCAAATCAGCCAGCTGGCTGAAGTACTCCTGCTCGGTCGTCGACAGTGGTACGGAATCTGGGCCATGCAAAACCCAGACGTCAGCGCGTCATGACATCAAGTATATAGTATAAACATGGTAATAAGCAATGCAAGTATGAACATGAATAAAGCAGTAATAAGAGATGACAAGCAGGGTAATGTGCAATGGTGACTAAACTGTCCTATCAGGTTTTCTACTCTATAGTCTTTGAAATCAATTGATGAATCGTCGATGTAACTCAATAGTATCCCGTGCGTGCCCGGGACCACGGTCAAAGCCCTCGGGGCTGAATCCGAGACGTGCCGCTAAGCAGTAAAAGGTAGCAAGATGGACGAGTGATGTCAGCATCACCACTCCGGAGCTGGCCAAGCCCGTAAGACTGATCAGAACAATGTATCGAACTGTTGAGTTACAAGTCGGTTTCACCTTTGATTTCCCCATACCCCCAAGCTATGTATGTCAGGTCAGGTATTCGGTAGTCACGGACTAATGCCAACACAAAATCCGGTAAGAGTAGGTCTGTCTGGATAGACAGCAGGAATGGTCGGGTTTGTCGGCATTAGGCGTGAAATTATGAAACAAGTCATGTCATGGTACAACAGGATGAGTCGGTATGTATGTATATGTCATGTGTAGCAGGGTCAGGCCAATATGTAGTGCAATCGGGTAGGTGCTCATAACAGGTATATAATCAATAATGAACAGCAGCAGGAAACAGTAAATAACCATAATATTCCACGTAACCACAGTGATGTTTGTATTCTCTTATTAACAGGTTCAAGCACCCTTGGGTGCAACAATCCCAGGGTAAAACAGTATTAATAACACGAAGCAATGAAGCCATTAAAACTACATCATACTAATAGTTACAAGGATGATCTAGCGATTTAAGCAATGACGTGCTAATTGGTTAATTAGTTAAAGTGTGGATTGATAGCATACCGATTAACTACAAGTAACTACTATAATGATTTAACGTTACGGATAATTGTAACTATCAATTCTGATCGATGTTACCAAGCCGTGTGGTTATAACAGATAACATGATGATTAAGTTTGTAGCATGTTAAAGCAAGTATTCGGATACTTGCCTCGACGGTTTCGCAAACCGGAACGCACGGATGCAATGTCGGCAGAAAACGCGATATGATAGCACGGGCCACGGATCGAGTCCCAACAGAGAACAACGGGGTCACACGGACCAGGGGGCTTCGCTGGAGCGTCGGGTTCGCCAAGACGGCACGGTCGGATTCCGGCAACAACAAAAGTAGCGAAGTTAGCAATTACGATATGATACACGCAAATACGACCAGCGAGGGGGATTGTACCAAAAGGGAGGACAAGAAAAACTTACAGAGAAGAAGCAGGGTGCAACCGCGATGGCTCGACGGCGCTGGAACGCCGGCGAGGCAGCGACGGCGGCTGCGAAGGCTTGAACAGCCTCGGGGGTTCGCGGGAGAGGATGTTGCGACGAGTAGAGGAGGGGGGTCGGCTCTGGTGGTCGAGGGGGAGACGAAGGTGGCTCTGGTGACGACGGAGATGATCGCCGACGCGTTCTCCGGCGAACAGCGGAGGGTAGACGATGGGTTTATGGGCTCGGGTTGGTGGTCCGGCGAAGGGAGGAGGGCAGCGACGACGAGGTCGGGACGAGGAGGGTGAGAGGGTGTCGCGGGGATCGTCGGCGACGGGAGGTCGCGTCGACGGCGAGGTCTGCGAGGGTTGGAGGCGTCGTCGGGGTTGGGTGCAGGTGCGGGAAAGAGCGGGAGAACGAGGGGAGGAAGGTGCGGTGAGGTCGACGAGGTGGTGACGGCGACGGCGAAGTCGTGAGGAGGTCGGCGGTGAGGTTGCGAGGGCTAGGGTTAGGGTTACGAGATGTTTCTCGTGGTCGCGTGGGGAACGAAGGCGGCTGCATGAGAAATGAGAAGAAGGGTTTAAATAGATGAAGAGAGAGAGAGAGATTGGAGAGAGAGAGAAAGATTTAGAGAGAGACAGAGATAGAGAAAGAGGAGGTGGGGCCCACGAGCTCAATTGGGAGCTCGTGATTGGCTGTGGCGAAATCAAAAGGAGAAATTTGAAAGGATTTGCAGTTAACGAAGATATAAAATCGCATATAATTAGTTTTAGATATTTAATTAAGCGGGCCCTTTTTGGCGCAAAATGAAACATTTCCAAATCGCGCCCGGGTTGCGCCCAAATGTTCCAAATTCAAATTATAGGATTTTAAGCGGGTTCCAAATTTTGAAAAGAGGTGTTTAATGATTAAAATGCATGCCCCCACGTCGGACACTTGCACGCGCGCGTAGTCGTCCAAACTTGCCCGTTTAGCCAAACGGAACGGAATCTCGACACGCGGACGCTACCACGCGACTAGTGGCGACGAGTAGGCCAACATGGACACTTTTAATTTCATTTTAGGAGTTAAAATTTGTTATGTGCCAAAATGACTTAACCGGTTAAAATTTAGCAATAAACCCCAGAAAACAGAATAATTGGAAAGGAGCAATATATAACCCTCAACTAGTAATATAAATAGTATTATTGGGCTCGGGTGTTACACGCAGGGCTGCCTTGGCTGTGGGAGCGGGCCCCAGCACCGTCCCTCGCGCTGACACTCCATCCGAAGAGCCCCCTGTCGCCCTATCCACTGCCCGCAGAGAGGTGGCGCGCGCAGTTCGGAGCGCAAACGGTAAATCCGCTTCAGGTAATATTTCTCTTAGAGTTTTTGTTATAAGGATTTTAATGCCATTGGTCCTTATATTTCTTATCTTGCAGGGCCAAGTCCGATCGAGGGGGAGGCGGAAACCGTTGATCCCAAGGAGATAGAGGAGGCAGCTCCTACCGAGCCTGAGCCGACGGTGGGCAACGTCGCCGAGGCTTCGGGGCCCGAGATGGAGGTTGAGGGGTCTGCAGCTGAGAGGGTCATTGATGCCCAGCCTGAAGTGGCGGCAGATGAAATGATCATTACAACTGAACCGAGGGTGTTGGCGGACGAGGCGCTTGAGGCCGGCGACCTCGTGGTGACGGTGGATGAGCCGATGGAGACGGCGGAGCCCGAAGAAGTAGCGGGTGAGATGGGTACGACTCTTGGGGAAGAGTCAGCCGCTTCCTTCCAAGAATCCGGCAACGCTCCAATCATTGCCCTCCCTGCTTACGATCTCCTGCCGTCTCCTGGTCGTGGTAGCACGACGACGGCCCCCATTGAGTCAGGCGATGAGGCCACAGGCGGTGGTCTCATGTCGATAGAGGAGGGAATCACCTCCGTTTCAGCTGGGAGCTCCTCAGGTAAACCCCAAGTTGCTGTTTTTCGTTACTTTGCTTTACAATCTTTCTGACAAATTTACCTTTTTTGTAACGCAGGTGCAGCCAGCGCCGATGCCCCACTGCTCGAGGGAGCGCCTTCAATGACTGCCTTGGCGGTGGTCACCTCTCAACCCTCTCTCATACCCTCGAAGATGTTGGAAGGTATGGGTTTGCAATTTATTAATCTTATCTTCCAGATGCATAATTTGTGTACTAAAGTCATACTATTGTGTCTTTCAGGAGTGCTTTTTGACCATCTTTACCAGATGTTGCTCCCACACTTCTCCTTCCCATCCGAACTCGCTCCTTCCTCTGGTGGCGTTGGTGGGTATGATTTCCATTGATATCCTTCTTTCTTCATTGATGGAATTACTTCTAAACCCTTTTTTCTCATTTCGACTGCAGTGTTACAAATCGAAGGAGGGGATGAAAGATCGGCTGCGTTGCCGACCCTTCCGGCCCTGCCACCTGCCTCAACTGGTACAGCGACTATCACATTGATAAATCTCCCCTTTTTTATTTTCTGAACTATTATCTGATCACATCTTGTTTCTTTTCAGCTATCGTTCCGGCCTCGGCGCCCTTCGAGCCTCGTATTACAATGCTGGCGGGTCCTTATCTGAGAAGTCCATCTTCAAAAGGCGCCGCGAATAGTCTGCGCATGTTGAGTGATTACGTCGAGGAACTCGACGTTGAAACTCCTACATCTGCCGCAGACTTCGCTACGGTGGTTAACCCGATGCTGGCAATACTCGTGAACTTTCATGATGAGGGCATCATCGCATCTTGGGTTAACCATTGCAGGGAGATCGAGGCCCGCCTGTATCAGTTGGAATCGCTGCGTCCCACTCCCGAGACCTTGGCTGCCAGCAATCAAAGAACAGCGTGGATTGAGCAGAGCGCTTCTTACTTCCGCCACCTTGAACAAGAAGTCATTTCAAGACGTAAGGAGCGCGGTGAGACTTCAAGTAAGTCTGCCCAACTGCACGCTCGGGTGGAGGCCAATGCCGCACGGCTGAAGGTTGTCTTTGAGGGCCTTCTGCAATGTCTCTCTGAAGGGTTATCATTGAGGCAACAACTTGACATTGTCGAGCGAGATGCACCCAGCCAGGAAGCAGCCCAGAAGGCGGCGGAGGAGCAACTTTCATCCTTTTTACAGCAGCGGACCCAGGTGGAAGCGGAGGTGGCCGCGGCAGCCGCTCAGGAGGAGGCGCTGAAGGAAGTGCGAGAGCAACTTGTGGATTTACTAAAGTCACTTCCTCCTCAGTAGCTATCCTTCTTTGTATCGTTTGTGCTTGTAGATAAAAGAATGTGTATATATATATTATTTTTTTATTCTTTAACACAATGTATTCTGTACCCAATCAAGTTTATGAATAAGAGATACACATTTTCTGTAATGTCTTGTGTCATTTCTCCGCCTTTTCTTTCTTTTATTATCAGCACGCCACATGAGTAAACATGGTCAACAGATAATAGAGCACGAATCTTGACTTTCTTAAGAAATAGCGATGGCTTAGGCCGCAGGTTCAGATCTGTTGCCTAAGACTTTTCAACTCTATGAGCCGTGAGGGTCTCGTAGAGATTTTTCTCCCTACAGATCGAGAGGATCTCGTAGGTGGGTTTTTCTCCTTAGGAATCGTGAGGATTCCTAAGTGTGATTTTCTCTTGTAAGTCGTAAGGATCTTATAAGAGAATTTTTCCTTCTTACGAGTCGAGAGGACCCGTAAGCGGTTGTTTCCCCCCTTGTCGAGATTCGATTTTGGAGAGTGAGACCCATGAATAGTATGCAAGAGACCTTTTTGGATCGACTTGCAGGGTCCCATTGTTCAGGGAGCAAGTTTTTTTTTTAGTCCCTGCTGCCTAAGACTTCATTTGCAGTTTGAGACAAATCGGGAATTTTCCCGCGGAGACACTAGTGGCTCTGCGAGCCGACGCGAATCAGGAGGCTCTCGTCAAGGAGTGTTTGTATCCGTGAGTCGAGGAGTTTGCTAGGGATTATTTGTTTCCCAAGCGTCAAGGATTATTTGTTTCCTTGGGGTTTGAAACGAGTCGAGAATTTCCCACGGAGGCACTGGTGGCTCTGCGAGTCGACGCGGATCAGGAGGCTCTCGTCAAGGATGCTAGCTTCCCTGAGTTGAGGTATTTGCCAAGGATTATTTGTTTCCCTGGTGTTGAAACGAGTCGAGAATTTCCCACGGAGACACTGGTGGCTCTGCGAGTCGACGCGGATCAGGAGGCTCTCGTCAAGAAGTGTTTGTATCCGTGAGTCGAGGAATTTGCCAGGGATTATTTATTTCCCAAGCGCCAAGGATTATTTGTTTCCTTGGGGTTTGAAACGAGTCAAGAATTTCCCACGGAGGCACTGGTGGCTCTGCGAGTCGACGCGGATCAGGAGGCTCTCGTCAAGGAGTGTTTGTACGTGAGTCGAGGAATTTGCTAGGGATTATTTGTTTCCCAAGCGCCAAGGATTATTTGTTTCCTTGGGGTTTGAAACGAGTCAAGAATTTCCCACGGAGGCACTGGTGGCTCTGCGAGTCGACGCGGATCAGGAGGCTCTCGTCAAGGAGTATTTGTATCCGTGAGTCGAGGAATTTGCTAGGGATTATTTGTTTCCCAAGCGCCAAGGATTATTTGTTTCCTTGGGGTTTGAAACGAGTCGAGAATTTCCCGCGGAGGCACTGGTGGCTCTGCGAGTCGACGCGGATCAGGAGGCTCTCGTCAAGGAGTGTTTGTATCCGTGAGTCGAGGAATTTGCTAGGGATTATTTGTTTCCCAAGCGCCAAGGATTATTTGTTTTCTTGGGGTTTGAAACGAGTCGAGAATTTCCCACGGAGGCACTGGTGGCTCTGCGAGTCGACGCGGATCAGGAGGCTCTCATCAAGGAGTGTTTGTATCCGTGAGTGGTTTCTTCGGAGTTGGACTGAACCGTCGAGATTTGGCTTCGTCTTCTGGCGGAGCCTGTTGGGAAAGTATGGTTCCCTCTTTGTTTACGCCCTTGGATTGTGTACAGGGATCGATGTGATCTTAACTGTAGGGCCAAAGTTTTATCATCTTCCTTTTTTTTGTTTTATTTCCGCGATGCTCTATCATTTCAGCTTTTATATCGCGAAGGTCGCGATTGCCCAATCATTTCGGCTATTTATTTTATTTTTACTCGCTGCTTTTTATTGCGAGTTGCCCAATCATTTCGGCTATTTTGCATGCATACATTTTTACTTGCTACTTTTTATTGCAAGTTGCCCAATCATTTCGGCTATTTCGTATGCATGTGCGGCCTACTGGCTATCCGCCGTAAACCTGGAATTAGACACCGATTTCGGCATCAGCACCGCTACAACTGGGATATTGCCAGGAGCAAATCATCATCTGCCTCCGTCGATGTTGAACAAAGGTAGCTTAGCGACCAGGGTTAGGGTCCTGTCGTCTAAGGCTTTTAACTTCATGAACCGTAAGGGTCCCACAAAGGTATTTCTCCCTACAAGTCGTGAGGATCTTGTAGGTGTATTTTCTCCTTAGGAATCGTGAGGATTCCTAAGTGTATGTTCCTCTGTAAGTCGTAAGGATCCTACCAGAGGGTTTTCTCCTTGTAAGTCGAGAGGACTTATAAGGGTTGTTCATCATGCGAACATATCCCCAGTCTCGGATGAGACTTGATTAGGGAAATGCTTATTCGCGCCCGTGGATTGTATACAAGGGTCAGTATTGAGCCACTTGTAGGGGAATATTGGAAGTTTGTGGGGGTTTGCTTAAGCACAGATTTAGGTCTCTGTAACTTAAGACTTTCAAATCTTATGAGCCGTGAGGGTCCCATAAGAGAGTTCTCCTCACGAGTCGTGAGGATCCCGCGAGTGTATTTTCTCCCTAGGAATCGTGAGGATCCCTAAGTGTGTTGCTCCCTTGTGAGTCGTAAGGATCTCACGCGGGTGGTTTCTCCTTACAAGGTCGAGAGGACCCTATAAGTGTCTTTTAACGAGGTTGCGCCCTTTCGGGGTTTCACAAACACTCGCCGGTAGCCCTGCTGTTTTTACTCACGGAGCCCTCTCGGGTTTTCATCCGTGCCCTTTTTGCTTATGGACATACCTTTTTTTTTAATTTTATTTTCATATGTTTTTTTTTATATCTCGTCAGCCTAAAAGATGCTGCGGTAGTAGTTTAAAGACGTTTCGGTCTGCTATTAGTTTAAGGACATTTCGGTCCGACTTTGAGAAGGCTGGCTACTGCTGATAGAGTTTGAGCTTAGGAAGATAGCGAGCGGACATAGTCGTCGTCATCCACCATTGACCTAGGCTGTGGCTCATTAAGCATAGTATTTCTTTAGGAAGCGACCGTTTATTGGCCTGAAAGGCCTTTCACCGTGCATGTCCATGAGTAGATAGGCTCCACCCTGGTAGACCTTATCTATGACGTACGGGCCTTCATAGTTTGGCTCGAATTTTCCCCGCTTGGCGCGATTGGGGATCATAGGCCTTTTGACCACTAGCACAAGCTCGTCTTGGCGGAATGTCCTCGGTCGGGTCAGTCTTTCATATGAGCGCGTCATCTTTGCTTTATAGGCCTCCAGATTTTGTTGCGCTATGAGCCGTGTTTCTTCAAGGGCGTCAAGCTCCTCAAGCCGAAGGTGAGCATTTTCTTCGTCCGTCAGCTCGTAGTGGACTGCCACTCGTAGAGAGGGTAACTCTATCTCGAGAGGGAGTACTGCTTCTGTACCGAATACCAACGCATATGGCTTTGCGTTCGTGGCCGTTTTAAACGTAGTTCGATACGCCCAGAGAGCTTCTTGCAGTATTTCGTGCCAGTCTTTCTTATTTCGGGACACCGTTTTCTTCATGATCTTCGTCAAGGTCTTGTTGAAGGCTTCAGCTAGACCGTTAGCTCGCGGATTATAAATTGAGGAATATCTCCAGTCTATATTATGCTGCTGCGCAAAGCGACTGATCTTGTGGCTTCTGTAAGCTGGCCCGTTATCGGAGATGATCCGTCGCGGAGTTCCAAACCGATATATGACGTGCGTCTTGAAGAAGTGGAGGATATTTTCCGTCTTCACTTCTCTTAACGGTACTGCTTCTGCCCATTTAGAGAAGTAGTCAGTCGTCGCCAGGATGAAACGATGTCGCCTAGATGATGCTGGTTCTATAGGGCCGACTATGTCAGTCCCCCACATTTCGAATGGCCAGCTAGCCACCGTTGGATGTAGTGGATTTGGATGCTGGTGGATGAAGTCCCCATGGATTTGGCATGAGTGGCATTGCTTCGCATATTCAAGGCAGTCCTGAATCATCGTGGGCCAATAGTAGCCCATCCGTTTGATCTTCAACTTCATCTTTGGGTCCGCTTGGTGAGAACCGCAGAGTCCGTCGTGAACTTCCTGGACGACTTTTTTCGCTTCGTCAGGTCCTAAACATCTCAGCCAAAGAGAATCAAACGACCTCTTGTACAGAGTATCATTGACAAAGGCGAAAGACAGAGCTCGTTTCATAAGCTGATGTCTTGTGGACGCTTCTTCAGGCATTCGGTGGGACCTAAAGTAGTCTATGAAGACTTCTCTCCAATCCTCAGCCTTTTCCCGGTCTTTTATTTGCAGGGTCGTTTGCTCAGTCGCTCCCTTCTCTTCGGATGATTCCGGAGATATTTCTGCTGGGGCAAGCACTTGACGGCTTTGTACCATGATTCTAACGTCATCAAGATTCTCGTCAGCCAGTTCTTTAGCAAGTTTGGCCAATGCGTCTGCTTTGCTGTTTTCCGTGCGCGGTATGTTCTCTAAAGTATAAGAGGGAATTTGGGTCAACAATCGTTGCACTTTTTCGCCGTACCTCACCAACTCCGGTTTGCATGTTTGGTAATCACCGTTTACTTGACTAACGACCAGCTGGGAGTCTCCGTATATGAGGAGGTTTTCAATTCCCATGTCGATGGCGATCTCGAGGCCTGCTATCAGAGCTTCGTATTCGGCTTCATTGTTTGTCCTCGGCTCTGTTAGGGAGAAAGCAAAGCGCATTATCCCTCCTTGTGGAGTTATAAAGATGAGCCCTACGCCCGATTTGATTATAGGGGTGCTTTGTTTGCGCTTCTTCATGGAAGATGCGCCATCGAAATAAAGCTCCCATCAAGTATCATCACCGTCGACCGCATCAAACGCATGTTCGTCTGGAAGATCGCAGTTTAAAGGGGAGTCGGCCGGTATCGGGTGCTCAGCGAGGAAATCGGCGATGGCCTGGCCTTTCACTGCCTTGAGAGGTTGATACGTTATCGAGAACTCCATCAAGAGCAGAGCCCATTTAGCGAGTCGACCTGTCAGTATGGCCTTTGACATTAAATACTTAAGAGGGTCCACCTTCGAAATGAGACGGACCTCATGCGCCAACGCATAGTGCCTGAGCTTTGTTATCGCGAAGATCAACGCTAGGCAGTGTTTTTCAATGGGGGAGTAGTTGCTTTCTACCCCCAGTAGAACTCGACTTAAGTAGTAGAGTGCTCTTTCTTTCCCTTGATCGTTCTCTTGTGCCCATAATGCGCCCAAGGAACCTTCGAGGGCGGTTGTATAAAGAATTAGGGGTTTTCCCTTGACCGGAGCAGCCAACACCGGCGGGTTCTGCAGGTACCGTTTAATTTCGTCCAGCCCGCGCTGGCATTTTTTATCCCAGACGAATGGAGTTCCCTTCTTCATCAGGTGACTGTAAGGGCGGCATTTGCCAGAGAGGTTGGCTATAAATCGCCGAATATATGCGAGCTTTCCTTGGAGAGACCGTAACTGTTTGAGAGTCCTTGGCGGAGGCATTTCCATGATCGCCTTGATCTTAGACGGATCTATTTCGATGCCTCGGTGTCGGACGATGAATCCCAGGAATTTACCAGAAGAAACTCCGAATGCACACTTGAGAGGGTTCATCTTCAAGTTGTATTGTCGAAGGCGCTGAAATACGGTCTTCAGATGCTCGAGATGTTCCTCGTATGATTTGCTTTTAACCACGAGATCGTCGATATAACATTCGACGATTTCGTGTATGAGGTCATCGAAGATCTTCGTCATGGCCCTCTGATAGGTGGCGCCGGCGTTCTTTAAACCGAAGGGCATCACCTTGTAGCAGAATATACCCAAAGGGGTTCTGAAGGCGGTGTGCTTCTGGTCTTCGGGATGCATTTTTATCTGATTATACCCTGACGAGCCGTCCATAAAGGAGAAAACCTCATGAGTGGACGTGTTGTCTATCATCAGTTCGGTGACTGGCACCGGGAAATCATCCTTCGGGCAGGCTTTGTTGAGATCCCGGAAGTCCACACATATGCGCACCGTCCCATTTTTCTTCATCACCGGGACGATGTTAGCGATCCATTCAGGATATTGAACCTCCTGAATAAAGCCAGAGTCGATTAACTTTTTGACTTCAGCGTTGATGCTCATCTCAAGCTCGAGTCGCATTCTTCTCGGCGCCTGTTTTACCGGTTTGACGTCCGGAGATATTGCCAACCTATGCACAGCAATTTCTGGATCTAGTCCCGGCATTTCGGAATAGTTCCATGCGTAGCAATCTTTGTGCTGTACAAGGACGTCTTTTAACGCAGTCACCCTTTCTTCAGATAGCAGCTCACTGACAAACGTCGGCCGTGGGTCATCAGCTGTCCCCAACTCGATTTTCTTGAGGTTATCTGCGGTGGTATGTATTCCATCCTCCAATTCTTTCAGAGCTGGCGGAAATTCTGAGATCATCTCCTCATTGCTGTTTTCGAAGCACCAGGGAAGGCTGTCCATGTTCTCGGGCTCTTCTTTAGATATTGTTATCATGTGACAAGTGCGAATCCGCTTCCAATCCCAATGCGGAGTTGGTTCTGTTTTTGTAGCTTTGGGTTCGTGCTTCTGCGGCGGCGTTACCTTCCAGTTGTCAGACAGAGCGAACTTGCCGAGCTGGTACTGATCTTCGACCCAATTCTTAAAGGTGAAGCAGTCTTCGAGCGGGTGCCCTATTACTCGATGGTAAGAGCAATAGTTTGGGTCAGAGACTTTGCTTGCTTGTTCGGGGTGCTTGGATTCCGGCAGTGTGAGCATCTGATGTTTTAGAGCAAGCTCAAGTATCTTCTTCGTCTTGTCCCGAGGAAACGAGTATGCTTGACCCATTTTCTTCATGAGGGACAGATCAATAACGCTCGACTCCCATTTGCGTGGCTTCTTAGCCCCGCTTTGTTGCTGTTGGGCGTCTTTTTGGCCTTTCGATTTGTTTCCGCCTCTGCGTCGAGCCTTTTTTATAACAGGTTGGCAAGGGGCGGCACTTTCATCTTTGACAGCCTGTTGAAGGAGGCGTTGCGTTTTGGCCTTCTCGTAGATGGTCATCTCGCGGTTGTGATCATCTCGGACTTTTTGACCAGCTTCCCTTATAAGCCTGTCCATTTGTTCTTCAAACGACGGACCGGGCACTTTTGCATCTGAAACTTTTACTGGTTCAGGATTGGCGTCCTCCCATTGAGGACCCGCTTCTTCATTGAAGTTGTGCACGACGTAACAGTCGCGGAGCAGCTCTCGTTTCTAGGAGCGACTGTATCCGAGCCCGATTGTCTCCATTCTCCCATTAGGCAGCTTGTGCTGAGTTCCAGGGACGTTCCAGACCCTGTCATAGAATTTGGCCTTTCTAACGGTCTGTTTGAAGGGTATCCCTTGGCGCTTCAACAGCCTCTTCAAGCCTTCTGTATAATATCTGGGTAGACGGATGGGTTGAAGCCTGTCCAACGTAGGATCCGCCCCGTGCCAGATTTCTTTCTCCACTTTTTTTTCTTCAGAGCGGTAGAATAGAATTGCTTTTTCGCCTTCTCGCCTGGGAGGGATATAGAATGTCCGCAGCTCTTCTACACTGTAGATATTAAGTGCATCCAGTTCTTTATGATGTTTAGGCGGCACCATGGCGACTTATAGACTTTGCTCTTCGTCAGCGGACGTTTGTATTGAAGGTCGAGCAGAGAATACAGCATGGACTTCATCTTCTGAATCGCTACCAAAGATCAATGTAGGAGCCGATGGTCCCGGCTTGGTGTATTGGGGCGGACCCGAATAAACTCTCTCCTCTTCCTCCTCAGTATCACTGCCGAAGACAGGGATGGTAGCGTTAGTTTTATCCTCCGGCTTGTGACACTTTTCTGTGTCTTCGAAATACGGTAAGAAGTATTTGGCATCTTCGTATTTGCGGACCTCGTTCACAGAGAACGGGTTCAGTTCTCCCATCACGGTATACTCGAAACCATCCTTAAAATACTTCATCACTGATGTTGTGTAGAAGGGATGATGTTGTACTCGTGTAACCATGGTCGGCCGAGTAAAGCGTTGTAGCATGTCTTGGCGTCTATGACGTGGAACTTAATGTCTGTGACGAGTAGCCCGAAGCGTAGTGTCAGTATCACAGATCCAAGAGTTTTTGACGATTGGGAGTCGAACCCGGAGATGGTGATCTTGTCCCGAGCAAGGTGCTGGACGCTCATGCAGATTTCCTTCAACACTCGCACGTTGAGTAGGTTAACAGACGACCCGTTATCGATCAGGATTTTGCCTATCTTTATATCATGGCAGTATCCTGAGACATAGAGAGAGCGATTGTGTTCGCACGTCCCAGGTAGAAGGTCTTCATCGCCAAAAGTGACATTGGCCGTGTGCACTTCCTCCAATTCATCCTTTATCTTTTCCTCGGCCAGGCATGCTTGGAATTGTTCTGGATCTTGGAGTGCCTTAATCAACGAATCTCTCGCCTCTTTTGATAGCAAAAGGGCGTCAAGAATGCTGAGCTGTGAGGGCAGCTTCCTCAGATGTGCTAAGACGTTGTAATCCACCTTATTCTTCTTTGGCGGGTCCTTGGCGGCTAGCTCTTCCACCACTTGGTCATCTAAGACGATATCTTCAGTGGCCTTTTCTTTCCCTTTATCTTTTTTGTTCGAGGGTCCGAGGTTCTTTTCGAGCAGCGTGCGATTACGTAGCCAGATATTTTTCGCAAACCTTCAGTTCTTCTTCTTTTCTCGAAGCGGACTCTTTAAAGAGAGGGGCAAGTTCTAGCTCTTCATCAGAATCACTCCCGAATGTGGGCACTTGTGATCTACCGGTGTTAACCATGCAACAATCGCCAGCAGTTCTTTTAAGCCCTTCGATCGTATTTCTTTGCTCCCGACGAGTTTTGCGTTTTTCCTGCTTAAAGCGTTGTCGATGAGCAACATATCCTTGCCACCATCTATCGAAAGCTTTACACTCTTGAGTGGGGTGCGAAATCTTTTGATGATATAAGCAATAGGAGGGGTGCGTTTCCATTTCACCAGTGATGTTTCCTTCAGAGGATGGTAGCTTCATGCCCATTGATATGGCCTTAGCAAACTTTTTCCTCATCTTGAATTGGCTTTTGTCGGTAGCGGAGGTGTTTAGCTCCAACGGGATCGTCTCAGTTCCTTCATCAAGTCGCTGGCGTTTGGCCCTTTCAAATATAGCCGCCTCGCGCTCCCGATCAGCTTTACTTTTCAACCGAGCTTCATTAAGGAATGCGTCAATCACTTCATCTGATGGCCCCAGAACTTTTGGTTCAGAATCTGCCCCCAGCTTTTCGGTGCAAGGAGTCTCCTCATCGTTCGTGATCGAATGGGAAATCATATGACAGCTCGCCACATATTCCTCGGATTCATCTGATGAACTTTCTCCCTCATCTTCTTCTTGAAAGACGTAATTGAGGAACTCTTGGAGCGTAATGGGAGTCCGTGCCTTTTGGTTATATTCATCCAGCGCGTCAATTTACTTTTGTAAGTCCGTGCGCTTGTCGCCAGGCTTCACGGGCTTCTTTGACTTCTTTTTCTTCTTCTTTGAAGATTTTGACGGCTGGCTATGAATGCTTGGGCCACCTCCATCAATCTTTTGAGTTGAACGAGGCTTCAACATCCCTTCAATGATCTGCGGCTCCAACGGGTTCTTCCACTTGATCGCTGGGCATGTCTGAAGATTGTTTAGCATCCTCTTTGTCTTGGTTGATAATACAACTTCCCAAGGAGCTTGTTCAACGACGGAGCATGTTGCCCCCGGCGTATTCGTCCCCTTAGCTGTGTGAGGTTGCGGGGGATTCACCTTCCATTTGTCAGACAATGCGAACTTGCCCTGTCGGTACTGGTTTTCGAGCCAATTTTTGAAAACGTAGCAATCTTCGATCGGATGGACTAGTACTCGATGATAAGGATAGTAGTTGGGCTTGTTGACGTCACTTGGTTGCAACGGCCGTTTTGGATCCGGCAGATTTATGACTCTGTTGCGTAATGCCAGCTCGAATAACCTTCTCGTTTTATCGCGGGGAAACGAGTAAGGACGCCCTAGTCTCTCCTCAAGGTCTACGTACGGGCGCGTATTATTTTGACGCACGACCGGCTTCGAGTTGCTCGGTTGTTGTTGAGCATTAGCGACGACGATCGCTTTTCCCTTCCCTTTGTCATTTCGGGAGTCCGGCTTTGGAAGAGGAGGTTTATGGCCCATCTGATCCATTTGCGCTAGTTTGTCAATCAAGGCCTGGAAGGTAGTTGGCTTGAAAAACATCATGAATTGTGAGATGGTTGCTTGCGGATCAAGGGTTCCCACAAACATACCCACCGCGGGAGCTTCTTCAATGCGCTGCTCACACTTCGACCATAAGTTCCGCCATCGTATAGCGTACTGAACCCACGTCTCGCCGGGTTTTACCCTGGCGTTAATTAGTGCTGTCATCGGGGTACGTTCACTGGCGCTTGCAAAACGCTGAGTAAACAACAGCTCCATTTCCGCGAAGGTTTTAATAGAGTCGTTCGGGAGCTTAGAGTACCATTCGAACGCCGTATCTGATAAACTTCCAACAAACTGGCGAAGCAACAGCTTGTCATCACCGCCGGTGTTGCCGCAGAGTGCCCTGAACTGGGCAACATGCTGATGAGGATTGCCCGTCCCTTTGTAGACATGGAACTTGGGAATTGTGTAACCGGGTGGGTACTTGATTTGATCGTACCAACTTGGATATGGCCGCCCCGTTTTTACGACCTGACCGGCCACTTCGGTCGCATGATGAACCCGTATTTGCTGGGCGATGTACACATCCAAATCAGCTTTGGAGATTGTATCCTCCTTGGCCATCGACAGAGCTGGTGGAGGATTTGATGTTTCTCCCCTATCGTCTCCAAGGACGATCGGGGGCTCTTCAGCCGGAGGATCTTGTTGTATCATCATCCCTATCATGTCTTGGAAGAGGAGGCCCATACGCTGTATGTTGGCTGCTTGTTCAGCAGCCTCTTTGTCCTTCTTCTCCAATATCCGACGAAGGAATTCGGCGTCGGTTTCTTCCTCTTGGCGTTCATCCGAGGACGTTTCAAGGTTTTCTTTTGGCCCTGTAAGTACGACCATAGCGTTCATCATTTCTTGGAGCTTCTGCTGCTGCTCCTGAGCCTTGGTCACCGACCTCGTGTGCGGTCTATGACCTGTTGATATGCGGCTATCCTCCTTTCCCGATGCCACATAAACTGTATGAACTATCATGCCCCCGGACTTAGGGCGTTTAGGCTCACCACCTTTGGCATTTGCCGCGGGCGCGGGGGTTTTCTCCGGCCTTCTTCTTTTGTGGGTCGTTGAAGTTGAAGGGGACGTTGCAGTGGGCACCCTAGCGATTGTTGTCCCCTGCTGTTTAATAGGACGGTCTTTTTCTTTTTGCACTTTCGCCTTCTTTTGTTGACGAGAGTGATCTGGGTCGATCACGGAATCTTGAACCCTTCGCCAAACCTTGTATATTTTTGAGGACAGCCGTTGATGGGGCTGTTCTTGCTTCGTTTCTGGAGCTCTCTCCGCAGGTGGAGGAGATCTCTTAAGTGTAGCGGTTGGAGAGTTCTTCCGTACCCGTCTTAGCAGTTCAAAGCTGTTCCCAGTTGGAACAGCAGCGTTGACTTCCACCACTGGAGCCGGTGGAGTTAGCCCTGAGGGGGAGTTGCCCCCTGCCTTCCTCACTCGCTGCCAATGGCGACGTCGAGCATGACGAGCTGTTGGGATTGGCTCGGAGATTGAGACATCTTCTTTTTGCCCCCTGCCCGAATGAGGCGCCGCCGGTGTTAACCTCTTAAAGACTGAGGTTGTCTTTTGAGGGGTGGTATTTAACCTGTCGAAGACAGATCCTCGGGTAGGGGCAGGAGCAGGAATCGTCAGTCTTTTCAACACTGACTCTCTGACAGGGGAAGCCGCCTTGACGACTTCTGGAGCAGCAGTTATTGCCTTCCTTGGGACAGCCAATTTAGAGTTCTGATTTAGCCTGGTGAAAACAGAGGCTGTCGGTTTAGTAGTGGGCGACCCGTTGACAGGGGTCGTCGTAGCAGTGAGCCGGTCGAAGACCGACTTCTTGTTCACTTCCGGTGCAGGAATTGGCGTAGGAAAGCTTGTAGGTGGGATCATGGTCCCGAAGAACAGGCCAGTGGTGGCTTGGGTCACTTGGTCTACTGGCAGAGTGAGGAAGGAAGCCGCTTGGGGCCCATATGCTACACTTCCGGGGGAGGTGGAGCGTCCATTGCAGTGGCACTTTGAGCAGTTGGTGCAGTTAGAGGCCATTGAATCTTGAGTTCTGCGCCAGGCAAGAGACCAAATCTTAGTAACTTGAAATCCGAAGGCAACCATTTAACAAACCGCGATTGGTTCGCGAGGACGACATACGAAGTGTGGAGTGGAAAGAGGAAGATGTCCCACCGGGCGTGCCAGAATCTGTTCCCCTCCGAAAGACGGCGCACAAGACCGCGATGTCCTGACGCTGAGGTTCGGGGCAGATGCTATATGGTTTTATCCGTCCACCTCTCCGAAGATGCCAAGATGCTATAATTGTTTCTGCCTTTGCTTTTGTTCCATATATAATGAGGGTCACGTGGAAGCACGTGAGGCATTGCCTCAAAACTTTCCTCTTCTCATTTTTGGGGGATCTGTTCAGGGGTCACGTGGGAGCACGTGACCTTAGTCTTTTCATGCACAGAGATCTTTAAGTCTCCTTATCTTTAAGAATTAAATTCTTATTTAGGGTAAAACCCTAATTTTGATTCTGGAGGAATTAAATTCTTATTTAGGGTAAAACCCTAATTTCTTTTTAAAGGAATTAAATTCCCAGATATGTAAAAGAATTAAATTCTTGATTAGGGTTAAACCCTAGTTTTGTTTTAGGAGAATTAAATTCTCAAAACTCCATTCCCCTTCTAAGTTTAGGATCTGCATTGCAGGATCTCGACCCGATGAGAATTAAATTCTCAACTTATGGGGAGATGTGCTCTGTGCAGATCTTCAACCAGAAGAAGAACTAAGTTCTTTTCTTTTAATAAGAGTTAAACTCTTTTGAGAATTAAATTCTCTTTTGAAACCTCTCTTTTCTTACCTAGGGTTTTTCTTTTGCAGAGAATTAAATTCTCTTCTCTTTTCTTCTTTCTCTTGAGAATTAAATTCTCTTCCCTCTGTTTTCTCTCTCCAAAAAAAGTAGATCCCCCTCTTCTCTTCTTGACTCCTATTTATAGGAGAAGGAAAAGAATCAATTTGCTTAGTAAATCTCTCATTGAGAGATTTGATTTGTATGTTGAGAGATTTGATTTATATTTATCATTAATCTAGGCCTTTAGATTGTTAAGTGAATTTTATTCACCATTGGATTTTAAATCCAAAGATATCCCTTTGTTATCTCGGTTAGATTTAGGAGGGAAATCTTTCCATGTCCAAGATTATTCCATAAATTGGTGATTTTTAATCACCCTCAGATTTTTAATCCAACGGTCCCCATAGACCTTTTGTGTTTGGAAAGATTTAGAAAATTTTAGAATTTTAATTCTATTAACTGTAAGGCTTTCGAAACCAGTCACGTGCTGACACGTGACCCTTGGTCACGTGTGAGCACGTGACCCCCAATTGAGTTCTTTAACGGCCGCTTGTTTATGCTTCAGTTTTAACCATCACGTGTCAACACGTGACCATTGGTCACGTGTGAGCACGTGATACCTCATTGAGGTAACTTCTGATTTTTAATCAGGAAACAGATTTTAGAATTTAATTCTATTCATTATTTTAGAGGCCTTAAGAGCCCATCACGTGTCTGCACGTGACCCATGGTCATGTGTGAGCACGTGATGCCCCATTGGGGTCTTTTTTGAGTTTTTATTATATCTTTTAACTCCTCCAGCGGGTTCTTAAAGGTCCATCACGTGCGGACACGTAATGCCTCATAACTTTTGATCCCGGATGAATTATGAGGTCCATTATATATCAAATCGAAGGGTTTTTCGAGACGCTTTCGATACCATCAGAATTTATCTGTTTCTCATTCGGGAGTTTGTCAAAAAACAGCCCGGAAGATACTTGTTCCCATTTTCTTAGGCGTATCGCCGCCATTTGATACCTTGGGCTCTTTTGCGCAGAAATTTTTGGCGGGAACAAATGCCCCCCACTACTTTGCCCACATAAGTATTTACGTGGGTGAAGTAGTGCAAAGTAATGCATAGCGTATGACCAGTTTCGGGTTGGTATATTACTTTCAGAATCTTGATCTGAGAAGATAACGAGCGGACACAAGCGTCGTCATTTATCATTGACTCAGATCTCGACTCTTAAGAGATATAGTTCCAAACCCTTAACTCCATGAGCCGCACCCCTCTATCTCTTCATATCTTACTCTGGCGTGAAGTAGTTTATATGCTCATGAGTAGCTTTTCCGTTTCAGCGGCATGTAGCTTTGACAAGTGTGGCTCATAGATGGTCCATCTTGACCTCTTTGCAGGGCGGTGATGGCTTAGGAGACAGGGTTAGGATCTGCCACCTTAGACTTTTCAACTTTATGAGCCGTGAGGGTCTCATAAATACTTTTCTCCCTACGAGTCGAGAGGATCCCGCAGGTGTATTTTCTCCTTAGGGGTCGTGAGAACTCCTAAGTGTGTTTTCTCTTGAAAGTCGTAAGGATCTCACAAGAGAATTTTCCCGCTTATAAGTCGAGAGGACTCATAAGTGGTTGTTTCCCTCCTTGTCGAGATTCGAATTTGGAGAGTGTGACCCGTGGATAGTATGCAAGAGACCGTTTTGGGCTGATTTGCAGGGTCCCAGTGCTTAGGAAACAGGTTTTTTAATCCCTACTGCCTAAGGCTTTATCTCACGAGTCGAGACGAATCGAGAAGTTCTCGCAAAGACATCAATTTCCTCACGAGTCGAAACGAATCGAGCAGATCTCACAAGAATATCCTAACGTCACAGTTAACCTCTGCTCTTTACGACAGAAGTCCGTTAGGGTCTGTGGTACTTAGGGTTTTGGCCGTCGTACCGTCGCATGAGCTGATATATTCCTCAATAGGCAATCGTGCTGTTCGAGTAGCCCTGCGACTGCCGTGTCTCTGATCCCTTCGGGAGCTGGACAAGACGTCTTCAAGCAATCCTCCTTGGCAGTTTGACCGTCGGAAGAGCAAGCGTTAGGAATTTGCCATACCGCTTTTTACTTGAGGTTAGGCTCATTTTGGAGAGCCCCGATGAGTCATAACCACTCCGCGCTAGGTATGGGATGGGATGGGATGATCTCCGATAGTCTTTCAGGCTTTATATGACTTGCCGTTAAGACCCTGAAGCTAGGAATTTGGCCTTTGCTTCGTTTGCTGGCATCGCGTCCTCTGTATCGAGACGAATGTCATGGTTGTCTCTAGGTTGCTGGTGAACCGTCGAGGTTTGGAACTAGGGGTTTTGCCGTGGCTCCTTTTGGTGATGTTGCGTCTGCTGTATCGAGACGAACGTCGAGGTGGTGACCATTCCGCACTGGTGTGAGATAATCTCCGATTGTCTTTCAGGCTTTATATGACTTGCCGTTAAGACGCATGAAGCTAGGAATTTGGCCTTCGCTTCGTTTACTGGCATTGCGTCCGCTGTATCGAGACGAATGTTGTGGTGGTGACCACTCCATGTGGGATGGTCTCTGATTGTCTTTCCGGTTTTATATGAGTTACCGTCAAAACGTTGAAGCTAGGAATTTGGCCTTCGCTTCGTTTGCTTTGGTGTGTCCTAATCCTGTTGGAGGAAGAACGTTGTTGTTGACATCTCGTCTGCTGTATCGAGACGAATGTCGTGGTGGTGACCACTCCATGTTGGATGATCTCCGATTGTCTTTCCGGTTTTATATGAGTTACCGTCAAGACGTTGAAGCTAGGAATTTGGCCTTCGCTTCGTTTGCTTTGGCGCGTCCGAATCCTGCTGGGGGAAGAACGCTGGGGTGACATTTCATCTGCTGTATCGAGACGATCGTCGAGGTGGTGACCACTCCGCGCTGGTGCGAGATGATCTCCAATTGTCTTTCAGGCTTTATACGACTTGCCGTCAAGACCCCGAAGCTAGGAATTTGGCCTTCGCTTCATTTGCTTTGGCGCGTCCGAATCCTGCTGGGGGAAGAATGCTGGGGTGACATTTCATCTGCTGTATCGAGATGATCGTCGAGGTGGTGACCACTCCGCGCTGGTGTGAGATGATCTCCGATTGTCTTTTAGGCTTTATATGACTTGCCGTCAAGACCCCGAAGCTAGGAATTTAGCCTTCGCTTCGTTTGCTTTGGCGCGTCCGAATCCTGCTGGGGAAGAACGCTGGGGTGACATTTCATCTGCTGTATCGAGACGAACGTCGAGGTGAAGCTGGGATTTTGCCGTCGCTCCGCTTTGTTTTGACCGTGAGGTCTTTTGTTGACGTTGCATCTGCATCCTGATGGACTGCGAAGGAACGCCGTTGTTGACATCTCGTCTGCTGTATCGAGACGAATGCTGAGGCAAAGCTGGGATTTTTCCACCGTTCCACTTTGTTTTGACCGTGAGGTCTTTCGTTGACGTTGCATCTGTATCCTGCTGGACTACAAAGGAACGCCGTTGCTGATTCTTAGGCTGTAGATATTGCCGTTAAGATTTGGAACTAGGGACTATGCCGTGGTTCCGTTTGATGGTGTAACATCTATGTCATGCTGGAATGAGGAGGCCCACCGTCGTTGGTCTCCAGGCTGCAGATGTGTCCATTGAGATTTGGAACTAGGGACTTTGCCATGGCTCCGCTTTATTGCGACTCTGAGGTCGGTTGTTGACGTCACGTCTGCATTTGGTTGGAGTGAAGAGAAACGCCGTTGGTGATCTCTAAGTTGTCGATATCGACGTCGAGACCCTGAAGCTAGGGATCTTCCTTTGCTTCGTTTGTTGACATTGTGTCTGCAGTATTGCGACAAATGTCGAGATTGTCTCTAGGTTGTCTATGAACCGTCGAGATTTGGCTTCGCTTTCCGATGGAGCCTGTTGGGAAGGTATGGTTCCCTCTTTGTTCGTGCCCATGGATTGTATACAGGGGTCAATGTGACCTCACCTGCAAGGCAAAAAGTTTCATTCTTTCAGATTTTTTTTTTATTTCCGCGATGCTCTATCATTTCAGCTTTTATATCGTGGAGGTCGCGATTGCCCAATCATTTCGGCTATTTTTCGCGGTGCCCAATCATTTCGGCTATTTTTCTTTTTACTCGCTGCTTTTTATTGCGAGTTGCCCAATCATTTCGGCTGTTTTTGTATGCATACATTTTTACTTGCTGATTTTGTTGCAAGTTGCCCCATCATTTCGGCTATTTCATATGCATTTTTGGCTCGCAGACGTTTTATCGCGAGTGTGGGATTTGGGATCTGATACCAATCTTGGCATCAGTATCGCTGCGACTGGAATATTGCCAGGAGCGAATCATCATTTGCCGTAAAAGGACTTGGAATTTGATATTGGTTTAGGCATCAGCATCGCTACAACTGGGATATTGCCAGGAGCGAATCATCATTTGCCTCTGTCGATGTTGAGCAAAGGTGGCTTAGTAAACAGGGTTAGGATCCTGTCGACTAAGGCATTTGACTTCATGAGCTGTAAGGGTCTCACAAAGGTATTTCTCCCTACGAGTCGTGAGGATCTCGCAGGTGCATTTTCTCCTTAGGAATCGTGAGGACTCCTAAGTGTATGTTCCCCTGTAAGTCATAAGGATCTTACAAAAGGGTTTTCTCCTTATAAGTCGAGAGGACTTACAAGGGTTGTTCACCGTATGGACATATCCCCAGTCACGGGTGGGACTTGGTTAGGAAAATGTTTATTCGCGCCCGTGGATTGTATACAAGGGTCAGCATTGAGCCGCTTGTAGGGCTATATCGAAGGTTGTGGGGGGTTGCTTAAGAACAGGTTCAGGTCTCTGTAACTTAAGACTTTCAAATCTTATGAGCCGTGAGGGTCCCATAAGAGAGTTCTCCTTACGAGTCGTGAGGATCTCGCAAGTGTAATTTCTCCTTAGGAATCGTGAGGATCCCGAAGTGTGTTGCTCCCTTGTGAGTCGTAAGGATCTCACGCAGGTGGTTTCTCCTTACAAGGTCGAGAGGACCCTATAAGTGTCTTTTAACGAGGTTGCGCCCTTTCGGGTTTTCACAAACACTTCGCCGGTAGCCCTGCTGTTTTTACTCACGGAGCCCTTTCGGGTTTTCATCCGTGTCCATTTTTCTTGTAGACATACCGTTTTTTTAATTCTTTTTTTTTATTCCTTTTTTTTAAACGAGGTCGCGCCCTTTCGGGTTTTCATGAACACTTCGCCGGTAGCCCTGCTGTTTTTACTCACGGAGTCCTTTCGGTTTTTCATCCGTGCCCATTTTGCTTGTAGACATACCGTTTTTTTTATTCTTTTTTTATTCCCTTTTTTTTTTGGCACGTCAGCCTGAAGATGCTGCGGGTTGGGAGTAGTTTAACGACGTTTCGGTCATTTGCAAGTTTTAGGACATTGCGGTCCGCCGTTAGTTTAAGGACGTTTCGGTCCGCCGTCGCCGTATTTGAGACGCATCTCTAGTTTACTGACTTTTCGGTCTATGGGGCTTTCTCTATGACTGAGCATGATGCCCCCGGCATATCTATTTTTCTCGGGCATGTGGTTGTGGCGGGTTTACTTTCCACTTTCCGGGCAGCGCGAACTTGCCTTGTTGGTATTGGTCTTCAACCCAGTTTTTGAAGACGTAGCAATTTTCGAGTGGGTGACCCATTACTCTGTGGTAGGGACAATAGTTAGGATTGTTAACGTCACCTGGTTGCAATGGACGTTTTGGATCTGGCAGAGTGATGAGCCCGCTGCGCACTGCTAGCTCGAACAATTTCTTTGTTTTATCTTTGGGAAACGAGTAAGGACGTTTCAACTTCTCATTGAGGTATCGCGGCTTGTTGTTTTGACGACAAAACGGTCTCGGGTTACTCGGCTGTTGTTGAGTGTTGGCAACAAAGGCCGTTTTTTCCTTTTCCTTTCTTATTTCGTTTGCTCCGTCGTTTGCGGGTCCGAGATTCTTTCCGGGTAGCATGAGATTGTACGGCTGAACGTTCTCGCAACTCTCCAATTCTTTTGTTTTAGAAATGAATTCCTTTAAGAGAGGGTCGAGGGCGGCTTCTTCGTCAGAATCGCTTCCAAAGGTGAGAACTCGTGATCCCCCGGGCTCGTCCCTATGACAATTGCCGGCAACTCTTTTATGCTCATCTGTCGTATTTTTTCGCTGTCTACAAGCTTCCCGCTTTATTCTATTGACGTGTTGTCTATGAGCGACATATCCTTGCCACTAACACTTAAAGGAGTTGCAGTCTTCAGTAGGATGTGCGATCCTCTGATGATATAAGCAGAAGTTAGGGTGTACGTCCGTTTCATCAAAATGTATACCACCAGGAGAATTTTCTTTGAAAGAGGGCGGCCTCATCCCCATTGATATGGCTTTGGCGAATCGTTTCCTTGTCTTGATCCTGCTTTCATTTGCGGAGGATGTACTTTGATCTGGTGGGAGTGTTTCGACCCTTTTGTCCAGTCGCCGGCGTTTGGCCTTTTCAAATATGGCCATCTCGTGCTCCCGATCGGCTTTGCTTTTAAGACGGGCTTCGTTCAGGAAGGCATCGATCATCTCGTCTGACGGCCACAGAAGTTCTGGTTCAGGATCTGCCCCCAGCTTCTCTGTGTAAGGAGCTTCTTCGTCATTTATTGACGAGTGAGAGATCACATGGCAGCTTGCCACATAATCTTCAGATTCATCCGACGAGTCTTCTCCATTGTCATCATCTCCGTCCTCAAGGATGTGGCTGAGAAATTCTTGGAGTGTGACTGGGGTCCGCGCCTTCTGATTATATTCTTGCAACGCGTCAATCTGTTTCTGCAAATCCGTGCGCTTGTCGCCAGGTTTCACGGGCTTCTTAGATTTCTTCTTGTTTTTCTTTGATGATTTTGACGACTGGGTATGAGTGCTGGGGCCTTCACCATCGATCTTTGGAGTTGGTGTAAGTGCACGGAGGCGCCCCGGTCTCCATCCCGAGGCCAAATGCGGAAGCGATGGTTAACTTTAATTTTGCAAACTAGCAAACCGGCACCACCGCGCACTAAAACCCGGATCGAACCATTAACTAGTCCTAGCTAACTATAAGATGGGGAAGAGAGATATACCGACTGATCCGAGTCCTCCGGTCTTCTCGTCGTCGTCCCGATCTCTCGCGGAAACTCCGGTCGTCGCCTTCTTGCCGGAAGGGCACCACATCGTCTGCATCTTTTATGGGCTCCCACCTCTATGCCGAGGCAACTCGGGCACGAAGTTGGCAAGTCGACGTGCCCAAGATTTGCTGTAGAATATGTAGTGCTCATGTCTCATTTTGGGGTTGTAGGAATTGCCTTTTGGTGGAAGGATGAACTATGGAGTTTGAAGATGGAACTTGTGGGAATTTTGCAAAGCTAGAAGAACAAAATTCCCATCACAAGAATTTGGGACAGCCCCCCTTCTATGTGGCCGGCCAAGCATATGAGAATGAGAGAGAGAGAGCAAAACTCAAGAGGGGTGAATCAAGAGAATAATGCAAGGTTGAGTGTCATGGAAAAAGCAAGTGATCATGAGAAACAATGATCACTCCCAAAACCAATACTCCATCAACAATCAACAACCATGATGGCTACAAAAAGTCAAGCAATCATGAATCATGGAAGGTCAAGGGATGGGGCTCCATCATGAAACCATCATGATACAAATATATGCAATCAACATCCTCCAAATTGCTTATTTGCACAAATGCAAATAAGCCCTCCTCCACCAATCTTCGGCCAATGAAGGATACAAAGAAATATGGCCGAAACGGAAAGCAAACTGGCAACTCCAGAAAACTGGTCCCGTAATAAATTACAGGAAAACCCCGCTACTGTGCATACACACCCGCATCTGTATTCCGACCGAAATACAAATGCAATAAGACAAAATCTACACTGTACTATACTAGGATCCGGCTTAAACCAAAGCCGGCTAGTATTATCCGTCCGATCCTGATCCATGCAATACAGCACGTATCTGATCGAACCCTGTCATATCTCCATACGGCCTCTACAGCCTTTTGCCCGAAAGCTTGAGTAACTGAATGTGGGTGACTCTAAAGACTCGTCAACACCTTGGTTGTGGATTTAACCATTAGCACGTCAGAGGTATAAGCCAATACGTAACGGGCTACCAGGTATTGACCAAAAGGGACGTCGATGAGCGAACTCATCCTGACACCCTACTGAGCCTGTCAGTGACAATATCCGTACAGTCCGGTCCGTTCGTCTATGAGCATCGCATGGCGGGCCTAGGGGGTTGGTAAAAGTCAGACCCCCAAAAGCGGTACAAGTCGTGTCGGAGTGTAGCCCAGAACACCCTGAGATACTACTGGAATACCTACCAGTAAATCTCCTGCCTCGGCCGAGGGCTTTGTGTAATGGCTCTGCTAGATACAGCGCGACCTCACCCCCAATACCGGGAGAGACGAAACCCCCGAAGATCCGCTCACTGCCTCCATGTGGCTCGGGACTGTACCCAACTAAAACCTGTTTGCACGTCTCCTTTGAGCGTGGTAGGGTAGTAATCAAAGTACAGTGGGAACTCACACGAGACAAATGACGATCCCCAGGTCGATGAACTAACCTGTACACATGTCACCAGGGAACTGCTATCTGACGTCAGGTATAAGACCAACTAGCAGGTTCCCGGCGAGTCCTGTCCGGTGTACTCATAACCCAATGAGCACCTGTATACATCTTAGGTGAACCAACTGACACCAGTGGCTTGTGAGACCGGCCACCGCCCCTCGTCGGGGTCTCGACTGTATACACTAGTCTACTCTGGAGTATCGATGCCCTGTCTCGAAACTCCCACGACTAGGGACCTTTTAAGGATGTGCTTATAGACCCCAGCTCCCACTTATATGATCGCCCTCATACTGCTGGTGGTCAAGCAAGAATCCTAGGGGCTCTATCAACGTGTAATAGCGACATGTCAGGTCACCTAAAGCAGTACACGATGATAAAGATAAACCAGATAGCGTACTATCATCTCGAGTAAGACTGTCCTACCGGGATAGGTCCTCCCTCAATCATTGCAATCACGTGCCTGTGATCCAATAATTGACTCTGAGGGCACTATCTCCAACAATCTCCTACTTGCACTCAAGGCTAATTATTGCGATGTCGCATACTCACAGCCCGTGTGATACCGAACACCCAACTCCTCTACTAGTCAGTCTCACAAAGCCCGTTTGCGAAACGATTGCGTTCGAGGAATAGCCTCGGTGAGTGGATCTGCCTTGATGTTTCTTTCTATGTCTCTCTATATCTCAAGTTCGCGGAGAAACCCATCTCCCGAAATGAGTAATACCTGTCCAAGAATGTGTCTGGATGTCTGATGGGACCTAGCTCATAAATGAACTCCAAATCCAAATTCCTTAGACTGTATCGACAACTGAACTTAATCAGTGTCCAGCGCCATGCCTCCCTCAGTATCTGCTTGGATCACCTGCCCAAAATACTGCCCCTCGTCAGAAGGAAAAACTATAACTCTGACAACCTCCTTGTCGTCCAGGTCACCTTGGAAGCCTGGAATGATAACTGTCTCCCGAAAGAGGCTGTCGTTATCATATCCCTAGAACATCCACTTATGTTCTAAAACTACTTCCGACTGTTTCTCCAGGATTGGATCAATGTCAACTTATTGCATCTAGTGCAAGAGCAACATCTGGTGTGGTACTTGACATCTCATGATTGACTCAATTGCCTGAGCAAGTGATCTGCCAATCATGCACATCCCTCTCCCCTTTAGTCTGTAAGACCCCTTTAGAGAGGGTGACTCCATCACCTGCAGGTACACTACCGTGCCAGGAGTCGTCCATTCTAAATACTCTTAGAATGCTGTCTAAGTACCCAGATTGGGAAACCACCCAAATCTAGATCTAAAACCATAGATCTAGTAACCAGTATGTCTGATATAATGTCCAAGTCCCATGTGGAGAAACCACTGTGTGACGACCAAAATATAACCGATCGTAGTGTAGGAGTTTCCTTTCCTATTCTGTGTATGTTATCCAAATATCATGACATCACATCCTACTACCTTCTCAACAGATCCATCCCCTATTCTGATGAAGTCAAACCTATGACTGTCACATCAGAAATTGATGATCTATCTCCGCTATATCTGCTTTAGTCTATAAATAGACATAAGCTACCTGTCCACCAATGCTTCCGCTGCTCCCACTGACTACGACAATCCTCTGGCAGAGTCATATACACGTACACTTCTAAAACCAGTTTAGAACGACGCTATACTCATCCTCCCGCCGGGTCTCACAGTCTGGAACAACAGCAATGACAAGTCTGGGTAAATAAGAACTTCCCTGTCAGCGTCCTTGAGGCTACCGGAGTACCTCTCGGGTGCCTGAAGTTACCCACCGTATCTGCGGAGTGGCCAATGGAATGTCAATCCAGATTGAATCTTTAGGTTCCTATCAAATCTTCAGTAATCGTTTGTGGTTCTGGAATCACTTCCAGTTCTACCATACTCTCACTACTGTTTTCTGAAAAAATCCATTTTTGTTAAAACTGTGGCGAGTTAAGAACAATATCACTATTGATCTTCCAGATGGTAGAAAGTCAACCCTCGTCATAGCCTGGGTCAACCCACAAACAGCCATTACAGAAACGTACCTTGAGTTATCCAGAGTCTGGTTTTAATCATAAGCCGGACAACTCCCCGTATCTTAACATCGTTAAGATATGAACTGTTCTATATCCAATATAGAACCAGAGGCACTGATTTAATTGAACCAGATTCAAATCATGCAACTGTCTCCAGTGCATGTCAACTAAAATGGAAGGAGGCCGATCAGTGTTACTCAACTTAGGAATGCTTCCAATTATGAGTAACCTGAAAGAGAAGCAAGTTCTCTTAATCACTACTATCAACTGAATACCATATACAAGTATCTACATCTTCGATCACTTTGAAGAATCCCGATACTTGCAATACCTGGTTCTCTACTCTATTCAAATACCTATAACTTCTCAAAATTCGGACCTTGTGTTTCCACGAAACACTTGTCTAAAAACTAGAGAAGTCATAAGTAAACCGAATATAGTACGAGGACCAACCCCTCTGTCCTGATGGACCTTGGACAACATACAATACTCTGTATAAGTCCCTTGAGTCTAATAACTCATTCACTGTGTGTCGTAGGTTGAAAACTGTACTATGGTTATGAAGAATTACACCGCTGTTTAATGCTCCTTACCTAACCATCCACTGATATAGGTAAATATCACAGACATAATTTCAAAAAGGTATATCTCACTCTATAAAAATAGACGTACAGATATATCAATTTGAAATTGGTGCATGACAGCGGATATTCAAAACCAAATATTTGCCGTCTGGCAAACAACCCAGGTGATTTCCTCAAATATCACCGATTACAACGAATCCCGATATAATGAGGATGATCACCCAATTCCAAATAACTTACTCCCACTCATCATCTGTAAAACCATACAGATGTGAGAATCATACCTGGTAAATACATACCCTGGAGTAAGTGTCTAATTGGGAAATCAGTTTTCCTTTAACAGTACACAGTGAAACTGAAACATTGAAATGTTTCGATGGGGTATCCGGGTATTCCTAGTAATGCCTCTTCCAGATTCACGACTGTAACCGTATAATTCTTTGCCACCTCTCCAAATCCCTTTATATGTCTTTAGTCATTACCTTCTGTACACCCCTTTAGGCCAAATGGTTTTCTTCCTTCCCTACCGTTCGGCACCAGCCTATGGTTTGGAAGAAGACTATCCAATGAACATAATGGGTGTACTGTCCTAATCCTAGGAGCACTCGCAATGCGAGAGAAGGTGAGGATAAAAGACAACCGAATAAACCTTATTCCTATTTCTCCTGAACCAGAATCCATCCCCGAACTGGAACAAGTTCCTTTCGAGTTCGTATATAACCATACGATGGAGTATCCAATAAACTGTGGATCTTCGTAGTGATACGGAGTGCCCTGAAGAAATACAAAGGTGAAGTGGGAGTGGTAATGAAATACCTGGTTTGGTCGTGAATATCAGTTGCAATTTACTTTGCCCTCTTACTAATCCCTTGCTTTGTCTTAACTTAATACCTTCTGTACACTATCGTTAGGCTAATTGGTTTTCTTCATTCCCTACCGGTCGGCACCTGCCTATGGTTTGGAAGAAGACTATACAATTTGCGTAATAGGTGTACTATCTCCTAAACCAAGGAGTACTCGAAACTTGAGAGAAGGTAAAAAGGAAAAGACAACTGAATAGTCATATTCGTTTTCTCCAGAACCGGAAACCATCCTCGAATAAATCCCTTCGAGTTCGTATATAACCATACGATGGTTTTGTCCAATGGAAGTGGACGTTCGTAGTGATACGGGGTGTCCTAGAGAAAATGGTAAAAGTAGGAGTGGCAATGAGCTTTGCAACTCTGACAATCCAAAAGCCAGTATTTAAGAAGGTTCGGTCAATTTTGGTCTCTGAGTCATAGTCTTAGGGTCGGGTCAATGATCGCTGCCAAAGAGAGAGAGAAAAGAAACACTCAGCGTGCACTCTAACCTAGATCAGAATGGTTACCAATTTATCTAATCTGGAAACCTCCCACTGTCACCTCAAATTCTCCTCCAAACCTGAAAGAAGAATTAGTCGGGGTCACCCGAGGAGTAAACTAACTCATCAGTGGGAATCGGGATCCAACTATCATCGCATGATAACGTGACGGAATCCGCTCACGGTATCTCACTCCAGAAGGTATGCGCATATCTGGCAAGTTTCAGTTTCTTTTGAAACTCCCGATGTGATTTTTACCCCATGCTCTTATGACCTTGGCGTGAGGTCAAAATATCATAAGTCACATGTCAAGTTCTACCCATCATTATCCAGGTTAATTTGAACCCACCCGTACATACCCTTGACGTAGGCCAAAATAGTAGTACGACTGTCCCAAACCAACGCATCTATCTGTGCAACAGATAAATACCCGGCAGCTACCAAACACTATGCCTTGGCGTGAGGTCAAAATACATAGCTTGAATACTACCGAATATTTAACTGAAATGATGGAGGGCTACGAATGGTTTCTGGCGAAAACCTTTAACGTAATGAACTTGATATCGTTGAAGGAACGGATAGCTTTTTAGAAAATATAGTGACGAAAACCTTTACTAAAGAGGTCACTCCCGGTGAAGAGATCTCGGCTCTTTCCCCGTAGAATGGGGTGCAGGATATTCCAAATGAATACCACGATGCAAAGCAAAAGTAATCGGCTATAGTGAAGTCAATGCCCTGACGCAAACTTTTGTCCAAGGGGTCACTCCCGGTGAAGGGATCTCGGCCCTTGCCTCGTCGACTGAGGTGCTGGATATTCATAACCGAATATCACTGTGCAAAACAAAAGTGAACGTCCTCGCAATAACAGCTTTTTGAAAAGTGTTCCAACAACATCAGATAAGGTTTGTTTTTAACTTGCATTGATCCGAATCAACGCAGTCCCATCAATTGATCACACCACAAAGAACGAAAATATACTGATGTACGTATATGCCATCCGCATTCGCCACTGGGTCCCGTCATTACCCGTTAGGTTAGCTAACTAACGACAGAGCGGGGACTGGACTAGCGCGGATGCAAAACATATACAACATCTATTAATATATATACCAATATATAATATTTCGCTCAAGGCGTGATAAAATGCAACATCACAGAAATGTACAGCATCACAGAACAATACAGATATCTGGGATCCCCGGGTTTCACAGAGCCGCTGAAACCCGACGTTCCCCTGGTCGTGTGGATAGCCTGTGCAATGAAATCCTAGACCCCTACGGGCGCGGCAAGTTACCCGCCAAAACCTGAAGCGAGGCAGCCCCCTTCAGCAACGTGAATGGACCACCCAGCACTTCACGGAATCCGGTAACTTGGGCACCCCTCCTGGGTCAACCTGTACCCCCTACGAGTGCGGCGAATAGCCCGCCAATCCTAGAGTGAAACCCCCTCCGTCCCAACGCCATGAGATGCGGGCTTGTTGCCCTCTAGAATCCGGCTGTCCGTGCACCCCTCCGCTGGGTAATCCTAGTACAGAAAGTAAAATATACATACAATGGGTACATCGCCGCAACCTGGTCGTGCCCCAAAATAATAATACAAACAGGCAGTGACGGCAGTCCACATGTCGGACGCTCGCCCCGCAATATCAAATGTACATAATACAACAAAAACTGTACTAGCATTGCATCCAGGCTATCCCCACGACCGATCCGCAACATCACAGCAATACATAGAACATCAACGTGAAAGTCACATTCGCAAATCCGTCTAACCGGGCTATAGCAGTTAGACAGGATTTACCGATCGAGTGACATTCACGGTCGTAGATATAATGTAAATACTGTGAAATAATGTGTTTAAAATATCCGATCGATCAAATTTACCAAGTGGGCCCCCAAGTACTACTGTAGCACATCAAGAAATTCTGGGCCCAAATTTAATATTCCAAAAACCCTAAAATCAACCCAGAGAGCAACTGCAGAAGTTTGATGCAGTGATCTCAACACAGTGCGGCGGAACCACGGCCCAAAGGGGTGTTTGGCCGCGGTTCCGCACTCCCACTGTGGAGTCACTGTATCGAATTTCTACGGTGTTCTTAGAATTTCCAGTACATCACTTTTCTGCAACCTGAAAAAAATTTCGTGCAAGAAAAAATTCAACAGAAAACTGATGTGAAGAAAACGCGGATTTTGGAATTTTGGTCGATCGGAAATGTAAACATATTAAACAAAGCTAGACTAAGTTAATGGTGAGTCTCTGATACCACTGTAAGTGCACGGCGGCGTCCCGGCCTCCATCCCGAGGCCAAATGCGGAAGCGATGGTTAACTTTAATTTTGCAAACTAGCAAACCGGCACCACCGCGCACTAAAACCCGGATCGAACCATTAACTAGTCCTAGCTAACTATAAGATGGGGAAGAGAGATATACCGAGTGATCCGAGTCCTCCGGTCTTCTCGTCGTCGTCCCGATCTCTCGCGGAAACTCCGGTTGTCGCCTCCTTGCCGGAAGGGTACCACATCGTCTGCATCTTTTACGGGCTCCCACCTCTATGCCGAGGCAACTCGGGCACGAAGCTGGCAAGTCGACGTGCCCAAGATTTGCTGTAAAATATATAGTGCTCATGTCTCATTTTGGGGTTGTAGGAATTGCCTTTTGGTGGAGGGATGAACTATGGAGTTTGGAGATGGAACTTGTGGGAATTTTGCAAAGCTAGAAGAACAAAATTCCCATCACAAGAATTTGGGACAGCCCCCCTTCTATGTGGCCGGCCAAGCATATGAGAATGAGAGAGAGAGAGCAAAACTCAAGAGGGGTGAATCAAGAGAATAATGCAAGGTTGAGTGTCATGGAAAAAGCAAGTGATCATGAGAAACAATGATCACTCCCAAAACCAATACTCCATCAATAATCAACAACCATGATGGCTACAAAAAGTCAAGCAATCATGAACCATGGAAGGTCAAGGGATGGGGCTCCATCATGAAACCATCATGATACAAATATATGCAATCAACACCCTCCAAATTGCTTATTTGCACAAATGCAAATAAGCCCTCCTCCACCAATCTTCGGCCAATGAAGGATACAAAGAAATATGGCCGAAACGGAAAGCAAACTGGCAACTCCAGAAAACTGGTCCCGTAATAAATTACAGAAAAACCCCGCTACTGTGCATACACACCCGCATCTGTATTCCGACCGAAATACAAATGCAATGAGACAAAATCTACACTGTACTATACTAGGATCCGGCTTAAACCAAAGCCGGCTAGTATTATCCGTCCGATCCTGATCCGTGCAATACCGCACGTATCTGATCGAACCCTGCCATATCTCCATACGGCCTCTACAGCTTTTCGCCCGAAAGCTTGAGTAACTGAATGTGGGGGACTCTAAAGACTCGTCAACACCTTGGTTGTGGATTTAACCACTAGCACGTCAGAGGTATAAGCCAATACGTAACGGGCTACCAGGTATTGACCAAAAGGGACGTCGATGAGCGAACTCATCCTGACACCCTATTGAGCCTGTCAGTGACAATATCCGTACAGTCCGGTCCGTTCGTCTATGAGCATCGCATGGCGGGCCTAGGGGGTTGGTAAAAGTCAGACCCCCAAAAGCGGTACAAGTCGTGTCGGAGTGTAGCCCAGAACACCCTGAGATACTACTGGAATACCTACCAGTAAATCTTCTGCCTCGGCCGAGGGCTTTGTGTAATGGCTCTCCTAGACACAGCGCGACCTCACCCCCAATACCGGGAGAGACGAAACCCCCGAAGATCCGCTCACTGCCTCCATGTGGCTCGGGACTGTACCCAACTAAAACCTGTTTGCACATCTCCTTTGAGCGTGGTAGGGTAGTAATCAAAGTACAGTGGGAACTCACACGAGACAAATGACGATCCCCAGGTCGATGAACTAACCTGTACACATGTCACCAGGGAACTGCTATCTGACGTCAGGTATAAGACCAACTAGCAGGTTCCCGGCGAGTCCTGTCCGGTGTACTCATAACCCAATGAGCACCTGTATACATCTTAGGTGAACCAACTGACACCAGTGGCTTGTGAGACCGGCCACCGCCCCTCGTCGGGGTCTCGACTGTATACACTAGTCTACTCTGGAGTATCGATGCCCTGTCTCGAAACTCCCACGACTAAGGACCTTTTAAGGATGTGCTTATAGACCCCAGCTCCCACTTATATGATCGCCCTCATACTGCTGGTGGTCAAGCAAAAATCTTAGGGGCTCTATCAACGTGTAATAGCGACATATCAGGTCACCTAAAGCAGTACACGATGATAAAGATAAACCAGATAGCGTACTATCATCTCGAGTAAGACTGTCCTACCGGGATAGGTTCTCCCTCAATCATTGCAATCACATGCCTGTGATCCAATAATTGACTCTGAGGGCACTATCTCCAACAGTTGGGCGCGGCTTCAGCATCCCTTCGACGATCTGGGGTTCTAGCGAGTTCTTCCACCCGATCGCCGGGTATGTCTGGAGATCATTCAGCATCCTTTTGGTTTTGGCTGACAGCACGACCTCCCACGGAGCTTTTTTAACAAAAGAACAAGTTGCCCCCCGTGTGTCCTTCTTTTTCGGAGTGTGTGGCTGCGGTGGGTTTATTTTCCACTTCTCGGACAGCGCAAACTTGCCTTGTAGATACTGATCCTCGATCCATCCTTTAAAGACGAAGCAATCCTCGATCGGGTGACTTACCGTTTGGTGGTAAGGACAATAATTGGGATCGTTGACATCGTCTGGCTGCAACGGACGCTTTGGACTCGGCAGATTGATGAGTCTGTTGCGCACTGCCAGCTCGAACAGTCTTCTCGTTTTATCCTGAGGAAACGAGTAAGGACGTCCCAGTCTCTCCTCGAGGGATGGGCATGACGCATATTGTTTTGACGGACAACCAGCTTCAAGTTGCTCGACTGTTGTTGAGTATTAGCGACGAAAGTTGCTTTCCCTATCCCCTTTTCATGCTGAGGATCCGTCTTTGAATGAGATGGTGTGTGACTCATCTGATCCATTTGGGCCAACTTATCAATTAAAGCCTGGAACGTGGTCGGTTTGAAGAACATCATGAACTGTGAGATGGTCGCTTGCGGATCCAGGGTACCCATAAACATGCCTACTGCAGGAGCCTCTTCTATGCGTTGTTCGCATTTCGACCATAGGTTCCGCCATCGTGTTGCGTATTGGACCCACGTTTCGCCTGGCCTTATCCTGGCATTAATCAGTGCTGTTATCGGGGTGCGTCCACTAGCACTCACGAATCTCTGTGTAAACAGCAGCTCCGTCTCCGCAAATATTTTAACAGAGTCGTTAGGTAGCTCCGAATACCATTCAAAGGCTATTCCTGTTAAGCTGCCGACGAATTGGCGAAGAAACAGTTTGTCGTCGCCTCCCGTGTTGCCGCATAAGACCCTGAATTGAGCGACATGCTAATGGGGATTCCCTGTCCCTTTATATACGTGAAACTTAGGGATCGTATATCCCGGCGGGTAACTGATTTGGTCATACCAGCTCGGATCGGGCCGTCCGGTTCTAACAATTTGCTCAGCCGCTTCACTTGCTTGATGAGCTCGTATTTGCTGAGCTATATATTCCTCCAGGGCAGCTTTGGAAATTGTCTCCTCCTTGGCTGTTGACAGAGCCGGTGGAGGATTCGATGTCTCTCCTTTGTCATCTTCAAGGACAATCGGAGGATCTTCAGCAGGAGGATCTTGCTGGATCATCATCCCTACCATATCTTGGAAGAGAAGCGCCATTTGTTTTATGTTAGCCGCTTGCTTCGCGGCTTCTTTGTCCTTCTTTTCGAGGACTTTGCGTAGGTAGTCAGCGTTAGTTTCTTGTTCATGACGCTGCTCTGATGATACTTCCGAGCTTTCTTTTGGCCCGGTAAGTGCGGCCATTGCAGTCATCATCTCCTGAAGCTTTTGTTGCTGCTCCTGGGCTTTTGTCATGGATCGAGTGAGCGGTCGGTGACCCGTCGAAGCACGGCTTTCCTCCTTACCGGATGCCATATAAACGGTGTGCACCACCATGCCCCCAGACTTAGGGCGTTTAGCTTCAGCGCTTTTGCGGTTCGCCATGTTCACAGGGGATTTTTGCGGCCTCCTTTTCTTTTGAGTGATTGATGTTGAGGGAGCCGTTGCAGTGGGCACCCAAGTAGCTGTAGCTTTTGGTGGCTTGACAGAGTAGTCATTCTCCTGCCGAACCTTCATCTTTTTCTGTCGGCGGAGATAGTCTTGATCCACTACGGAGTCCTGGACTTGACGCCAGACCTTGTAAATTTTAGAGGACAGCCGTTGAGGGGGCTGCTCCAGCTTCACCTTTGGGGCATTATCCATAGGTGTAGGAGATCTTTTCAATACGGCAGTTGGCGAGTTTTTGTGCACCCTTCTTAGCAGTTCAAAGCTATTCCCAGTCGGAACAGCAACATTGATTTCCACCATCGGAGCTGGCGGAGTTATCCCAGAGGGGGAGTCGCCCCCAGCCTTCCTTACCCGGCGCCAGTGACGACGGCGAGCGTGTTGAGCGGACGGCGTTGGTTCAGCGATGGGGATGGCTTTGTCTTGCCCCCTGTCCAGATGAAGCGCTGCTGGTACCAGTCTCTTGAAGACTGACGTCTTTTGAGTAACGGTATCCAATCTGTCAAAGACAGACCTTCGAGCAGGAACGGGAGCCGGAATAGTCAGTCTTGTGAAGACCGACCTTTTGGCAGGAGAAGTCGCCTTGACGACTTCAAGAGAAGGGATGGCTATCATCTTCGGAACAACCTTTTCTGGTATTGCAGGCTTCTTCATGGGCCCACATGAGTTTTGGCCCAGTTTGCTGAAAGCTGAGGCATTGGGTTTGGGCGACCCGTTGAGAGGGGCCGCGATAGTTGTAAGCCGATCGAAGACCGACTTTTTCGGAGATTCTTGCGATGGTAATGGGGCATTGAAGCTCATTGGTGGGATCATGGTCCCAAAGAATAGCCCACTGGTGGCCTGAGTCACCTGCTCAACTGGCATCTTGAAAAGAGAGGCCGCTTGGGGCCCGTAGGTCACTCCTCCGGTAGGGACGGCGCGAGAGTTGCAGTTGCAGGTAGTGCAGTTTGAAGCCATTGATCTTCTGTTTTCTGCACGGAGCAAGACACCAAATCTTAGTACCTCGAATCCACGGGCAACCACAGCAAACCGCGATTCGTTCGCGAACACGACACACGAAGTGTGGAGTGGAAAGAGGAAGAGGTCCCACCGGGCGTGCCAGAATCTGTTCCCCTCCGAAAGACGCGCGAGACATGGGCTGTCTTGCCTGAGATTCGGGGCAGATGCTAATTGGTGCTATCCGTCCACTTCTCCGAAGATGCCAAGTTGATTTATGGCACTGTGTATCGGAGGTTTGGACGGATGCGGCCGATGTAGCAGACTTCGTCAGATTCCCCCTCGCTTGAGGGGTTATTGATTGTGGGGACGCTCTTCCCTGCAGGCGCAAGCCCCTACAGTTAATTATGCTACCGCATCGCGGTAACAACTTTCTCCTTCTCCAGCTGGTCACTTCGTGTCGTGGGTGTTTGTTTTGTTTGTGGTTGCCCATGGATTGTATACGGAGACTGATTTATGTCGTCGCCCGTAGGACGTGGATTAGTCCAAATCCGTATTTTTTTAGATTTGGGTTTGGGGTTTTGGTTTAAGGATACGTTAGCCATATTTAAGGCTAAGATCAACTTAAACGTTTGTTAAGGATACGTTAGTCCAATTTGAGACTAAGATCAACTTAACGGGATCGTTTAGATCCGACAAAAGAGCGTTTGGGGGCTCGATTGTTCCAGTTTAGGGACATGGTGGTCCATTGAATGTATGGCCGTCGGGACCCGTCACCTCTCTGACGTTGTTGAAGGATTACAACGACAGATGTCAGAGGAGTTCAGAGATGTACCCTTGAACCAAAGTAGATTGGGGGGATCTATAGTCCAATTTGGGACTAAAGTCTGTTTGAAGGTTTAAGGATGCATTAGCCATATTTGAGGCTAAGATCAACTTAAACGGGATCGTTTAGATCCGACAAAAGAGCATTTGGGGGCTCTATTGTTCCAGTTTAGGGACATGGTGGTCCATCGCCAGTTTAGGGATATGGTGGTCCATCTCCAGTTTAGGGACATGGTCGGGACCCGTCACCTCTCTGACGATGTTGAAGGATTACAACGACAGATGTCAGAGGAGTTCAGAGATGTACCCTTGAGCCAGAGTTGATTAGGGGATTTATAGTCCAATTTGGGACTAAAGTCTGTTTGAAGATTTTGGTTTAAAGACACGTTAGCCATATTTGAGGCTAAGATCAACTTAAACGTTTGTTAAGGATACGTTAGTCTTATTTGAGACTAAGATCAACTTAACGGGATCGTTTAGATCCGACAAAAGAGCAATTGGCTCTATTGTTCCAGTTTAGGGACATGGGGGTCCATTGCCAGTTTAGGGACATGGTGGTCCATGTTCCAGTTTAGGGACGTGGTGGTCCATTGCCAGTTTAGGGACGTGGTGGTCCATGTTCTAGTTTAGGGACATGGTGGTCCATTGAATGTATGGTTGTCGGGACCCATCACCTCTCTGAAGACGTTGAAGGATTACAACGACAAATATCAGAGGAGCTCAGAGATGTACCCTTGAACCAATGAGTTGGTTGAAAGAGCAGATGTGCTCAGTTCAAGATGATTTGAGGACTTATGGCCAATTTAGGCTAAGTCCAATTGTGTTTGAAATATTGGCCCTCTGTTGGTCCGTTGAAGGAGAGGCTTTGCCTCTAGAAACTTAGCCAATTGGGCTAAAGCTAGTGTTAAACACTAAAGCAAATCAGTGTTAAACACTGGTAATCAGAGATTTCAAATCAGTGTTAAACACTAAAGCAAATCAGTGTTAAACACTGGGAACAAAGTCTTCAGATTAGTGTTAAACACTAAGGAGAGAGGGGTCACGTGTGGACACGTGAGAGCGCCCTGATTTCTCTTATTTTATTCTGTAGATCAGTGTTTAACTCTTTTAATTCTGACGGGTATCATGTGTGGGCACGTGATGGAGGCCCCCGCTCTGGTCTGCTAGAATGCTCATTAGGGGTCACGTGGTGATATGTGAGGGCGCCCTAAATGTGGAGCCAGATCTCCTTTTCTTCGTTCTGTAAGTAAGCGTTAAACACTTTTTATGTTTTCTTTGGAACATCACGTGCTGCCACGTGAGGAGGATTAGTGCGCTGATTGTTAGAGTATCAGCCAAGGGGTCACGTGGGAGCACGTGAGAGCGCCCAAGGCCTTTATTTCTTTTGCTTTTTCTTTCTGTGTTTCGGGGGTCACGTGGAGCACGTGATGGCATCAAAAAGTGGGGCCAGATCCCCTTTATTTTGTTCTGCAAACAAGTGTTAAACACTTTTAATTTTCATAGCCATCACGTGTGGGCACGTGATGTATACTCATGCCCTGATTTATTAGAACATTTATTAGGGGTCACCTGGTATCACGTGAGAGCGCCCAGAATTGTTTCTGCCTTTGCTTTTGTTCCATATATAATGAGGGTCACGTGGGAGCACGTGAGTCATTGCCTCAAAACTTTCCTCTTCTCATTTTTGGGGGATCTGTTCAGGGGTCACGTGGGAGCACGTGACCTTAGTCTTTTCATGCACAGAGATCTTTAAGTCTCCTTATCTTTAAGAATTAAATTCTTATTTAGGGTAAAACCCTAATTTTGATTCTGGAGGAATTAAATTCTTATTTATGGTAAAACCCTAATTTCTTTTTAAAGGAATTAAATTCCCAGATATGTAAAAGAATTAAATTCTTGATTAGGGTTAAACCCTAGTTTTGTTTTAGGAGAATTAAATTCTCAAAACTCAATTCCCCTTCTAAATTTAGGATCTGCATGGCAGGATCTCGACCCGATGAGAATTAAATTCTCAACTTATGGGGAGATGTGCTCTATGCAGATCTTCAACCAGAAGAAGAACTAAGTTCATTTGTTTTTATAAGAGTTAAACTCTTTTGAGAATTAAATTCTCTTTTTAAGCCTCCATTTTCTTACCTAGGGTTTTTCTTTTGCAGAGAATTAAATTCTCTTCTCTTTTCTTCTTTCTCTTGAGAATTAAATTCTCCTCCCTCTGTTTTCTCTCTCCAAAAAAAGTAGATCCCCCTCTTCTCTTCTTGACTCCTATTTATAGGAGAAGGAAAAGAATCAATTTGCTTAGTAAATCTCTCATTGAGAGAATTGATTTGTATGTTGAGAGATTTGATTTATATTTATCATTAATCTAGGCCTTTAGATTGTTAAGTGAATTTTATTCACCATTGGATTTTAAATCCAAAGATATCCCTTTGTTATCTCGGTTAGATTTAGGAGGGAAATCTTTCCATGTCCAAGATTATTCCATAAATTGGTGATTTTTAATCACCCTCAGATTTTTAATCCAACGGTCCCCATAGACCTTTTGTGTTTGGAAAGATTTAGAAAATTTTAGAATTTTAATTCTATTAACTGTAAGGCTTTCGAAACCAGTCACGTGCTGACACGTGACCCTTGGTCACGTGTGAGCACGTGACCCCCAATTGAGTTCTTTAACGGCCGCTTGTTTATGCTTCAGTTTTAACCATCACGTGTCAACACGTGACCATTGGTCACGTGTGAGCACGTGATACCTCATTGAGGTAACTTCTGATTTTTAATCAGGGAACAGATTTTAGAATTTAATTCTATTCATTATTTTAGAGGCCTTAAGAGCCCATCACGTGTCTGCACGTGACCCATGGTCATGTGTGAGCACGTGATGCCCCATTGGGGTCTTTTTTGAGTTTTTATTATATCTTTTAACTCCTCCAGCGGGTTCTTAAAGGTCCATCACGTGCGGACACGTAATGCCTCATAACTTTTGATCCCGGATGAATTATGAGGTCCATTATATATCAAATCGAAGGGTTTTTCGAGACGCTTTCGATACCATCAGAATTTATCTGTTTCTCATTCGGGAGTTTGTCAAAAAACAGCCCGGAAGATACTGGTTCCTATTTTCTTAGGCGTATCGCCGCCATTTGATACCTTGGGCTCTTTTGCGCAGAAATTTTTGGCGGGAATATAAAGTATATCAATGCCAGTATCCCTATCAGTCTCTAAGTCTTACTATACAGGTCACTAAACCTATCGTCAGTCCAAGTGTGAGAGTCAACCACTCGCGAGTGTCCTCCACCCAAGGGTAGAACCCAAGGGCAAGGGACCACGGGCCCAACATGTATATCACGGTGATAATCACATACCCTGTAAATCTCCTGTTCCCCTCCGAACGGCGGCCCGGACTTTCGCGTCCGTGCCTGGGGTTCGGGGCAGATGCTTTATGGTTTTATCCGTCTACCTCTCCAAAGATGCCAAGTTGATTTATGGCACCATGTATCGGAGGTTTAGACGGATGCGGCCAATGTAGCAGACTTCGTCAGATTCCCCCTCAGGATGAGGGGTTTTTGATTGTGGGGATGCTCTTCCCTGCAGGCGCAAGCCCCTGCAGTTAATTACGCTACCGCATCGCGGTAACAACTTTCTCCTTCTCCAGAATTTCACTTCGTGTCGTGGGTGTTTGTTTTGTTTGTGGTTGCCCGTGGATTGTATACGGAGACTGAGTAATGCCGTCATCCGTAGGACGTGGATTAGTCCAAATCCGTATTTACTTAGATTTGGGTTTGGTGTTTTCAGTTTAAGGATGCATTAGTCGCGTTGCGGCTAAGATCAACTTAAACTTTCGTTAAGGATACGTTAGTCTTGTTTTAGACTAAGATCAACTTAACGTAGTGATTAATTTAATGTATGGCCATCGGGACTCGTCACCTCTCTGACGTCGTTGAAGGATTACAACGACATGTATCAGAGGAGCTCGGAGATGTACCCTCAAACCAGAGTTGATTGGGAGTTTTATAATCCATTTGAATGTTTAAGGATACGTTAGCCGTGTTTGAGGCTAAGATCAACTTAAACATTTGTTAAGGATACGTTAGTCCAGTTTAAGACTAAGATCAACTTAACGGGACCGTTTAGATCCGATAAAAGAGCATTTGGGCTCTATTGTGCCAGTTTAGGGACGTGGTGGTCCGATATTAGTTTAGGGACGTCTCGGTCCGATGTTAGTTTAGGGACGTCTCGGTCCAATATTAGTTTAGGGACGTTTCGGTCCATCGCCAGTTTAAGGACGTAGTGGTCCATATTCCGGTTTAGGGACGTGGTGGTCCGATATTAGTTTAGGGACGTTTCGGTCCAATATTAATGTATGTGGTCGTTGGGACCCGTCACCTCTCTGATATCGTTGAAGGATTACAATGATAGGTGTCAGAGGAGCTCGGAGATGTACCCTCGAACCGGATATAGATTGATTCAAGAGAGCAATCTTTGCTCAACCGATTTAATTTAAAGACTTACGGCCAAAATTGGGCTAAGTCCAGTTGAAAATGTTCAACACCCTTATTTATTTTTGGTCTATTAGACCTGTGCTAGGGCTTTGCCCCCCACTTAAATAACGCATTGCATTACTTTAGGTCATTTATGCCTATTTTGACTGGGGTCTGCCCTTTTTATTATGATGCAGATCATTTGTTTTGGTCTATTGGACCTTTTTAGTTGGGCACTGCCCTTTCAAACAATGCACAGCATTTTATTTATTAGGCCTGTTAAGCCTTTTAATTGGGCCTGGCCCTTCAGGAAGTGAAATGCCTTGCATTTGTCAGACGCCTTGCGTCTATTACTGAGCGCAAGCGCCTGTGATGAAGACACGTGTCATGCGCTGGCGAGCGCAAGCGCACTAGCGCAGTGCGCTGCGCTGTTGCGCTGCGCTGTTGCACTGCGCTATTGCGCTGACGTCACGTGGCGCGCTTTCAGCGAGTTGCGCCAATTCTAGAGAGCAAAGCTCTATCTTAAAGGCGTTTAGCGCAAACGGTTCTATAGCCGACACGTGGCGCTCTCTTAAGAGCGCAACGGCGCAGTTTGGAAGTGCAAAGCACTAAGAATCTTTTAGATTCAAGAAGGGAAGTGCAAAGCACTGTTTAATTTCTTGATCTAAATTAGATCAAAGAAAAATAAGATTTTCTTTGTTTGAAGAACCAGAGGTTCATAAAAGTGCCAAGCACTATTATTATTATTTTATTTTATTTTATTTTATTTTATTTTATTGTTTTTAAAGAACCGGAGGTTCATAAGAAGTGCAAAGCACTGTTTATTATGTAGAGATCATTGATCTTGTTTTTAGATCAATGATCTATTAGAAGGAATTTCTTCTAATTCATGAAGGTTCTTTACCTTTTTCTTGAAATCTTCTCAGAATTCTCTCTGTTTAAAGTTCTTGAGTTTTCAAGAAAAATTTTCATGCCTTTGAATTGAGGCTTATGGTCCTTTTTATAGTGCTCACAAATTAGTTAAATTTGTTAAAGAGATCATTCTCTGAGTGATCTGGGGAATTTTTCCCACCGTTGGATCTTTAATCCAAGGGCTTCTGCTTTGCAGAAGAAAATCTTCTTGTTTTAACAAGAACAGAAAAGATTTCTTAAAATCTTAATTTAGTTTGGCGCAGATGCCCCAGCGCGTGACACGTGTCGCGCAGCGCAACTGCGCTAGCGCATCTGCGCTGACACGTGTCGCGCAGCGCAGAGCGCAGCGCAACTGCGCTGACACGTGTCGCGCAGCGCAACTGCGCTAGCGCATCTGCGCTGACACGTGTCGCGCAGCACAGAGCGCAGCGCAGCTGAAGCGTTGCTTTCTTTAAACAGAGCTTTGCTCTGATTGGGTGCGCCTTCTTGGGCGCTGCGCTGACGTATTAGCGCCAGACTCGCGGCGCGTTGCGCCCGAGACTTGAAGCGTTGCTTCAAAATTTGAATTTTGAATTCAAACAGAGCTTTGCTCTGATTGGGCGAAACAAATGCCCCCCCACCGTTGCGCTCACGTGGCGCACACGTGAGTGCAATGGTGGCAACCCCCCCTGACCGTTGGATCAAGGGGGAATCTCAAGAGGCGCAAGCGCCTTATAAATAGGGCCTCTGGCCCTTAGAAAACTCTCCACCATTTTCTAGGTTTAGATTTTCAGAGCTCTGCTCTTGCTTAAGAATTTCAGAGCTTTGCTCTTGCTTTCAGAACTCTAGAGCTTTGCTCTCATTTCCCAAAGTTTAGAAAACTTTAGGTAATAATTAATTTAAAATTAAGTTAAATTAATTTAAATCAATTTTAACCAACAGAGCTTTGCTCTCATAGATCTTTTGATCTAAAGAAATTCCCTTTGGGGTTTCATCAACAGAGCTTTGCTCTCACAAATCCATAGATCTGCAGAGATCTTGTTCATGGGTTCTAACCCATGGACAGAGCTTTGCTCTTGAATCAAATGTAGATCTTTTAGATCTGAAAAAAATGAAGAATTTTTTTATTAGTTTTTCATGGATTTTTCGGGATTCCAGAAATTTTAATTTTAAATTTCTTTTCAAAAAATTTTCTCTTTGATGGGAAATTACAGAGCTAAGTTCTCTTTATAGAATTTTATTCTTTTGAGACCAGAATTTGACAAGTGTCATTCTGTGACAGAGCTTTGCTCTGAAAGAGGAGATTTTCTCCTTGTCTCTAGGAATTCTTCCCCCTTTTCAAAATGGGAATGTCTCCCCGGGGGCCAACTGACAATCTCATCCAATGATGAGTTTGTCTTATTAATTGACGTATTGTCATTTAGATTTTGTGGGTCCCTCTTTGGTCTCCTACTCATTGCACTGTGGTGCGGTGTAATTAATTAACTTTGATTTTTATTTAATTAATGCATTTTCTTTTTTTTTTAAATGCCAAACGTTGGGATTACAACACTAACGGCTACATTGTTCTTTTGCAGTGATCATGTCTGAAGACACTTCATTCCCGTTCGTCCGCTCGGAGGAGGGATTTCCCGAGGCGCCCTTGGACCGTGAAGCCCTAACTATGATTAGAGAGTACGACCCTGAGTACAAGAAACTCCACCTTTGGGGGTCTTGGTATAACCAGATTATTATGGGTCGACGCAGCTTCACTTGCGCGGTGCCGTCAGAACCTATCACGGCGATTCACTACGCTAACCCACCTCCAGTGCAGTATGCCGTGGAGATGATAGACTGGACCGCGAACAGCTTTCTTCATCCCGCTATGGATGCGGTCCCGGTTCAGCGTCCTATAGTTTTGGATATCCTAGGACGCCGTATCTGTCAGGGAGAAGCACGACCCTGGGGGCAATCATATAACCTTGGTTTGATTCCCCGCCACCCAATTGGCTATCTGCCGTGGGCCCGGTACATCCTGTCGATGAGGAAGTCGCAGTTGATAAGACTAGGACTGTACATCGCGGTCTACGTCTCTCTTTTCCAATATCCTACGCTCCCCACTTGGTGGTTCAAGGCTTTCTTGGAGCAATGGAATATTCCCACCCACACTTTCCTTGCCATAGATCGGGAAGTGTCCATTTCTTTGGAGGAATTCGCGGAGGTATCCGGCCTTCCAGTCATGGGGGAACACTATGAAGAGCTGCTCCCGACAGATGAGTACGTCTTTGGTGCTAAGCCGATGGTAAGGGGGATTACGTCGGAAAATGCCGTTCAACACCAATTCCCAAGCCTGATCAAAGTGTTGAACATCTACGAGTCCCTTTTCATTGAACACGGGAGCCGAGGAGTTAATTTCGAGGACTTCATTGCTCGCTTCCTCCGTCCGAGCGTCATTTCGCCAGGAGCCGTCAAATCTGCTATTCTGGATGATCCTTTTGGTCTAGGTTCGGCTAACCTGCCGACGAAGGAGATAGACCAAAATGCTTTCTTCCTCCCAGACTTCCCTACCATATCTTTCGCGGAAATTGCAGTCCCTGGGATGGATGAGGAGGCCTTTTTCTTAGGATTTCTCGGGCTGTGGCTGAGTTGGTTCGCGATCCCAATGCATTCTCATTGCATGCGGCCCTCTGTCTTTTACCCAGCCCACCGCATGGTCATTGGGGTAAAGGTGGCCGTGGGGATTGCCGGCCTGGCGCACCTATATCATGGCCTCAGCCGAGCAGCGGATGCCAACGAGCCTGGGGTACTGCACGTGGTCTTCCCGATGCACTACTTTGCATCGTGGCTCGAGCTACACACGGCGGGTGTCTTTGGTATGCATAAAAGGCCTTCATTCTTTGATAAGTGCGGTTTCCCCCGCATTTTACATCTGATTGGCTCATCAATCGTGACCCCTTCACCACGGGACGCCAGGGGTTTACTGCTTCGCCCTCACACCGTTGGAGTCGGAATGTCCTTTATTGATAAGGTGTTAACCATTGGGAAGGCGTCCACCACTGCGGTGCGACCATTACAGGACTCCTTCAAGGATGGAGCTTCAGTGTTGACGGCCCGGGAGATCCTCCATTTGTATTCTATTAGACTGGGTTTCCTAGTCTTCAGGCAGGGCGGTACAGCAGTCTTTATGAGATATAACCCGCATCTTTTTGCCCGACAGCTAGGTTACGATCAAGGGGTACCCTTAGAAGCTTTCTTACTGGAACCTGCTGTAAATGAAGAAGGGATGGAGAACGCGCTACACCATTTCATGCGCCTGAACACGGGTTCTCGTTTTTTCATTAGCACGCCGGTCTGTGCTCCACGACTCCTTAACGTATATAAAGAGTGGTACAATCATGCGACGGGGGCTGTTATAAAGGAAGAGAGGCGAGTGTTGATCGACCGTAAAGAAGTACCCCCCGGTACCAATCGTAACGCTCCCTTAGCGCCAAGGATCCTGGTGGTCCCTCCTCTAAAAGATGCTGGGGGCAGACCATCACGTGCGCAAAGTCCTCCACGTGAGCTGACGCTCCCTGATATCACAGACGCACCTCCCGCACCCTGTGCTCCCGTGGAGGCAGTGGTTGTACCCTCGCCAGAGTCTGGCGTGGGTGCGGACATCGGGACTCGTCGTCCCAAAGCGGCTGCTAAGCGGAAGTCGATCCCCCGCGAGTCTAGGGTCGGGGGTCAAAAGAAAAAGAAGAAGTCGCTCTTCGCTGCGGATGTCGTGTTCGGCCAGGAACCCCATGCCCCTCATGCTGAAGGTCTGCTTGAATATGGGACTAACGCAGGGTTGGTGATGCCGCCGCCGGACGATACAGACTTGGAGGCTGCTCTCAGAGCTTCGGCATGGTTGGTGAAGCGTGACGCGTGGATGGCTAAGCTTGCGCAATCAGGTAACTACTAGTCGCCTTTTCTTTATTGCAACATATCCTCTTCATTATTTTTGACTAACGCTTTTCTTTCTTTTCTTTCAACAGGCATCACTGATGAAGAAGCCATTGCTGCTTCTCTGAGGACTTTTCAGGAGGAGGAACGTCTCAGGGCATCTATGGGCCTTAGTAAGTTTCAACTCATCAAGTTTTTCATTTTCCTTGTGTTATGGTCGATCTAACCCTTCCCTTTTAATTACAGGAACCTCAATGTCGTTCCCTCCTAGCGACGCAGATGTTGTACCATCTGTCACGCCCCGCTTCCCAGAGTACGTAAGATTGGGCACGTGACATAGCCAACCATGCTACCTGTGGGTAGGAAATATCCATCCACAGTCACATTACGGTTGTAGAGATATCAAGAACAAAATAATAAACTAATCTAATACATGTCCAAGTCCATAATAACAAGAAACAATAAACAATAAGTGCGGAAGCAAATGATCCAATGCAATAATAGAAAGGTACGTCCCGTAATGCGGGATCACACCTGGAAGTAAAATGCAATAAATGAACTAACCACTACAGAACTCACAAATCAGCCTGCTGGCTGAAGTACTCCTGCTCGGTCGTCGGTAGAGGTAAGGAATCTGGGCCATGCAAAACCCAGACGTCAGCGCGTCATGACATCAAGTATAAAGCATAAACATGGTAATAAGCAATGCAAGTATGAACATGAATAAAGCAATAATAAGAGGTAACAAGCAGGGTAAAGTGCAAAGGTGACTAAACTGTCCTATCAGGTTTTCTACTCTATAGTCTTTGAAACCAATTGATGAATCGTCGATGTAACTCAATAGTATCCCGTGCGTGCCCGGGACCACGGTCAAGATCCTCGGGGCTGAATCCGAGACGTGCCGCTAAGCAGTAAAAGGTAGTAGGATGGGCGAGTGATGTCAGCATCAACACTCCGGGGCTGGCCAAGCCCGTAAGACTGATCAGAACAATGTATCGAACTGTTGAGTTACAAGTCGGTTTCACCTTTGATTTCCCCATACCCCCAAGCTATGTATGTCAGGTCAGGTATTCAGTAGTCAAGGACTAATGCCAACACAAGGTCGAGTAAAAGTAGGTCTGTCTGGATCGACAGCAGGAATGGTTAGGTTTGTCGGCATTAGGCACGAGATCAGGTAACAGGTCAGGTTACTTTCAACAGGTAGAGTCGATATGTACATGGTGTGGTGTCCGGTGTATCAATACATGTGTCAGGTGTATCAAGATCGGTCAATATGTAATGCAATCAGGTATATGCTGATAACAGGTATAGTAACGAATAATGAACAACACAGGAACAGTAACTAACAATATTATTTTATGTGAACACAGTGATGTTTGTATTCTCTTATTAACAGGTTCAATCATCTTTAGGGTGCAATAGCCACAAGGTAAAGCAATATCCGCAATTATAAATTAAGGAACTACATGAAATTATACTAAATATAATAATTGTCTCAAGAATGGTTTAACAGTTTAAGCAGATATGATTCAGTCGTTTTATTTAGTTCAAGCATGGATTGATGTGGGTTAATTAATTTCGAGGAACTGTTGTAACGATTCCATTATAAAGTTAACAGCAATAATACGATATCAAATGCCATCATTAAGTTACGGTATTAAATAGTTTGAATTAAAGTGCGTGGCAAGATTAGATCTCGCACGCTAGCATGTTCAAGCAAGTATTCAGATACTTGCCTCGACGGTCTGCAAACGGGAACACGGATGCGATGTCGGTAGAAACCACGATATGAAAGCACGGGCCACGGATCGAGTCCCAACCGAGATCAACGGAATCACACGGACCAGGGGACCTCGCTGGAGCGTCGGGTTCGCCAAGACAGCACGCCGGAATCCGGCAGCAAACAACAGCAACAAGGTTAGCAACATAAACCACGCATCCAAAATACGGACCAGCAGGGGGAAACCAGCACACTAGGAAGGATAAAGGGATACCTATAGAGAAGAACCAGGGCAATACGATGGGCTCGACGGCGATGGGACGCCGGCGAGGCAGCGACGGCGACGCAGCAAGGCTGGGGCTTCAGGATTGCAGGAAAGGTGGTCGTGCTGAGCAGTGGGGGAGAGGTAAGCCCCGGGTTCTGGTCGCAGTGGAGAGGAGGTGGTCGGAGGTGGTGCCGGTGACGTCGACGAGGGTCGACCAGGGCTTCTCCGGCGAACGGGAGATGGTGCAGGGTCGGCTCGGGTTTGCTGGTGGTCCAGCGAGGAGAGGAGGGAGGTGATGCCGAGGTCGCGATGAGGAGGGTGAGAGGGAGTCGTGGGGGTCGTCGGCGACGAGGGGTGGCGTCGACGGCGAGGTCTGCGAGGTTGGAGGCGAGGCCGGGGTTGCGTGCAGGTGCGGGGAAGAGCGGGAGAGCGAGAGGAGGAAGGTGCTGTGAGGTCGACGGGATGGTGGCGGCGACGGCGAAGTCGCGGGGAAGTCGGCGGTGGGATCGCGAGGGCTAGGGTTAGGGTTTCTCGTGGTCGCGACGGATGATGGAGGAAGGCGGCTGCATGGGTTTTTATTTATACAGAGGAAGAGAGAGAGGGATTGGAGAGAGAGAGGGGGGATTTGATGAGATAGAGAGAGAGAGAGAAAGAGGAGAGATGTAGAGAGAAGCGGAGAGAGAGAGATTGGAAGGGGGCCCACGAGGGGGAAAAAGCCATGTGATTGGCTGGGAAGTTAATAATGATATTTAAAAAGATTGTTAAAAGGATTTTAACGTGTAGAATCTAATAGGATGAATATTTAGTGTATAATATAGTTTAAGATATTAAATTGAAATGGGCCTTTCTGGCGCGAAATGAAACATTTCCAAATCGCGCCCGGGTTGCGCCCAAATGCTCCAAATTCAAATTATAGGATTTTAAGCGGGTTCCAAATTTTGAAAAGAGGTGTTTAATGATTAAAATGCATGCCCCCAAGTCGGACACTTGCACGCGCGCGTAGTCGTCCAAACTTGCCTGTTTAGCCAAACGGAACGGAATCTCGACACGCGGACGCTACCACGCGACTAGTGGCGACGAGTAGACCAACATGGACATCTTAAATTTCATTTTAGGAGTTAAAATTTGTTATGTGCCAAAATGACCTAACCGGTTAAAATTTAGCAATAAATACCAGAAAATCAGGAAAATTGGAATGAGCAATATATAACCCTCAACTAGTAATATAAATAGCATTATTGGGCTCTGGTGTTACATCATACCCAACTACAAAAAGAATTTCGTCCTCGAAATTCCAAGAATACAAGATAGCTAACTACTGGAAAAGGTGAGGGAATTTCTGCCGGATCTCGTCTTTTCGCTCCCAAGTAGATTCTCCATGCGATCGGTTACCCTAAGAAACTAGCATAAGAGGGATAACCTTGTTCTTAAGAACCTTTTCTCTTCGATCCTTGATTTCAACTGGTCGCTCCTCAAAATTCAGGTCCTCCCGAACGGTCAACTCCGAGTGATCCAAAACATGGGTCTCATCACGAACATACCTCCGTAGTTGAGACACATGAAACACATCATGAACTCCTGCTAATGACGGTGGTAACGCCAACCGGTACGATACCTCTCCAACACGCTCCAATATCTCGAAGGTTCCAACGAATCGGGGGCTAAGCTTTCCCCGACTTCCAAAGCGAATCACCCCTCTAGTCGGTGATATCTTCAGGAATACCAAATCGCCCACGGCGAACTCTAGAGGTCTTCTTGACGTGTCGGCCCAACTCTTCTGTCTGTCTTGAGCTGCCTTCATATGCTTCCTGATTGTATTCACCTTTTCGACTGTCTGTACCACCAAATCTGGTCCTAGTAACCTTCGTTCACCAACATCATCCCAACAAACTGGCGAACGGCACTTACGACCATACAACGCTTCAAACGGAGCCATCTGAATTGTCGCTTGGAAGCTATTGTTGTACGAAAACTCCACCAGGTGTAGATGATCTTCCCAAGAACCTTTGAAGTCCAACATGCAAGCTCTCAACATATCTTCAAGGGTCTGGATCGTTCTCTCTGATTGTCCATCGGTCTGAGGATGATAAGCTGTGCTAAACTTCAATCGAGTCCCCAAACTTTCTTGTAAACTCCTCCAAAAGTGCGACAAGAACCGAGTGTCCCGATCGGACACGATGCTTACCGGTACTCCATGTAATCTGACAATCTCCTGCATGTACCGCTCTGCCAACGTCTCCGTCGATTGACCAACCCGAAAAGGAATAAAGTGAGCTGCCTTGGTCAACCGATCGACAATCACCCATACTGCATTGTTGCCCTTTGGACTCCGCGGTAAAGCCGTCACGAAATCCATGGTTATATGTTCCCACTTCCACTGAGGAATCGGAAGTGGTTGCAACAAACCAGCAACCCTTTGGTGTTCCGCCTTGACTTGCTGACACACCAAGCACTTAGCCACGAAGCGAGCAATTTCCCGTTTCATACCTTCCCACCAGAAGTGCCGTCGAATATCTCGGTACATCTTCGTCCCTCCTGGATGTACAGAGTAGGCTGAACTGTGTGCCTCCTTCATAAGCTCTTCACGCACATCTCCTTTTGGCACACACACACGGCTACCATATCTCAACGAACCATCTTCATGGATCAGTAAATCGGTTCGCAGTCCGGCTTCAACCTGCTCTCGAAACTTTTGCAGTCTAGGATCCTGCGATTGTGTCGCTTTAATCTTCTCAACTAAGGACGCTTGTACTTGCAACTGCATCAACTGTCCTGTAGCACGCGGTAGCACAACCTCCAAGTCAAATCTCCGAAACTCCTCAATGATCTCTCTCTGTGCAGTCAATAATTGAATTGCTGGTAACCGACTTAGTGCATCTGGCACGACGTTAACTTTTCCCGGATGGTACTTAAGATCAAGGTCGTAGTCGGCCATCAGCTCCAACCATCTGCGTTGCCTCATGTTCAACTCCTTCTGAGTGAACACATATTTCAAACTCTTATGATCCGTAAAGACTTCAACTCTCTCGCCCAGAAGGTAGTGTCTCCAAATCTTCAGGGCGAAGATCACGGCTGCAAGCTCCAAGTCGTGAGTCAGATAGTTCTTCTCATGAGTCTTCAGCTGTCTCGATGCGTAAGCGACGACTTTCCCGTTCTGCATTAAAACACATCCCAATCCTTTTCCAGATGCCTCGCTGTGAATCACCAGTCCTCCTGAATTATCCGGTACGGTCAGGATCGGGGCGGTTATCAACTTTTGCTTCAACGTCTCGAAGGCCAATGCACATCCGTCCGTCCAAACAAACGGTACCTCCTTACGCGTAAGCTTGGTTAACGGCTCAGCTAAACGAGCGAAGTTCTCCACAAATCTTCTGTAGTATCCGGCTACTCCAAGGAACTTCTTATCTCAGCTACATTTCTTGGAATATGCCAATCTCGAACTGCTGCAATCGTTTCGGGATCCACGGCGATTCCATCGCCCGACGCGACATGCCCCAGAAACTCCACTTCTTCCAGCCAGAATTCACACTTACTCATCTTCGCAAATAACTTCTCTTGTCTCCATACCTGTAGGACCCAATGATATCCGGATCGCAAATCCAGTTTCGAGAATACCCTCGTGCCACTAAGCCGCTCAAGGAATTCTCCACTGCGAGGGATCGGGTACTTATTCTTAACAGTCACCCGGTTCAATTCTCGATAATCAATGCACATCCTTCTCGTGCCATCCTTCTTCTCTACTAAGAGAACTGGAGCTCCCCACGGCGAGTTGCTGCTTCGAATCCATCCCTTCTCGAGTAATTCACTTACTTGTTTCTTAACTTCTTCCAATTCCACCGGTGCCATCGGATAATAAGATTTTGATACTGGCGCTGCACCAGGAGTAAGGTCAATCGCGAACTCCACATCTCGCTTCGGCGGTAAGCCCGATATATCTTCAAATACGTCCATAAAATCGCGAACAACTGCCGGCTCTTCATTACTATCCACTACCATAGCCGCGAGAACACTGTTCGTCGGCCTAGCCCTAAACTCGACTGGCCCGACAGAACTGCTTCCTCCAATGAAAGTAAACTCAGGGTGTCCGGGAATCTGGAAAATTACTTCCTTGCCCTACAATCAATGTGTGCGTGGAAAGTGCCAAGAAAATCCATTCCCAAGACTACTTCATAACTGCCCATATCAATCACCAAGAAGTCCGCAAAAAGCTCCCGTCCACAAACAACAACTGTACAATCTCTACATTCCTTACTAGCTATGATTTTCCCATTCCCAGTGTGTATGTCCCAGAAACTAGACAGGGTCATGCAGGTGATCGAGTGTGTAGTTATAAATTTGGATGACATAAACAATGGGATGCTCCGAAATTAAGTAATGCCAAAGCGGGAAAACCATGAACGAGTAAATTACCTGAAACCACTTCTCCCGATGCCTTAGCTTCTTCAGCTGTCAACGTGAACGCTCGAGCCTGCTGTGGTCCTTGAGTAAGCGGTTCCTGTCCTTGGAACGGTCCCTGCGGAGGCTTCTGTGTATCATCCTTTGTGCGAGACTTCGACGGACAAGCATCAACGGTGTGATCTGCCGCTCCACATCTAAAACAGAGTCCCAGCCTCATACGACACTTCTTTCGCACATGCCCGGGTTTATGGCAGTATCTACAGATCACTCTCCCCTTCCGATCACCCATACTTGTTTTCTTCATTGGTGCTACGCTGCGCCTGTTCACCGGAATACTTCTACGTACGGACGTGGGGTCCCGTGCAAATGCTGGTTCCAGCTCGATTTGTTCCTTTAGTTTCTCCAGCAATCCCCTTATCACTCTTTGCCTGGCGGCTAAGACCGCACGCCCTGGGTCCATCTCCAAATTCTGATCGGCCATATTCCTGGAAATCAAAGTACCCAACATTAGCATGATGATAGTTTTCGAGTATAGATCAAGGCTAGAACTCCAAGATACTTAAATAGAGTACTGCATTGTAGCTATGCCGCGGTATCATAGCCGCAATTACTTAACTCCACCCAAGTCGCCCAAGTCCTAGGGATAACAAGAAATCAGGTTTCCGAGTCGACATGCAAAGTAAGTTTGCACGTCGTAAAAGATATAATCAGGAAGAATGTGATTCAAGAATGGTAAAACGGTCAATGTGGCTGGACATGTTTCCTAAACACGGGTATTCTGATTCGTGTATTGGGTACAATACCCAACTACAAAAGAATCAACCCGACTAACCTATGTCTCTGATACCAAAAGAACCATGTCACGCCCCGCTTCCCAGAGTACGCAAGATTGGGCACGTGACATAGCCAACCATGCTACCTGTGGGTAGGAAATATCCATCCACAGTCACATTACAGTTGTAGAGATATCAAGAACAAAATAATAAACTAATCTAATACATGTCCAAGTCCATAATAACAAGAAACAATAAACAATAAGTGCGGAAGCAAATGATCTAATGCAATAATAGAAAGGTACGTCCCGTAATGCGGGATCACACCTGGAAGTAAAATGCAATAAATGAACTAACCACTACAGAACTCACAAATCAGCCTGCTGGCTGAAGTACTCCTGCTCGGTCGTCGGTAGAGGTAAGGAATCTGGGCCATGCAAAACCCAGACGTCAGCGCGTCATGACATCAAGTATAAAGCATAAACATGGTAATAAGCAATGCAAGTATGAACATGAATAAAGCAATAATAAGAGGTAACAAGCAGGGTAAAGTGCAAAAGTGACTAAACTGTCCTATCAGGTTTTCTACTCTATAGTCTTTGAAACCAATTGATGAATCGTCGATGTAACTCAATAGTATCCCGTGCGTGCCCGGGACCACGGTCAAGATCCTCGGGGCTGAATCCGAGACGTGCCGCTAAGCAGTAAAAGGTAGTAGGATGGGCGAGTGATGTCAGCATCAACACTCCGGGGCTGGCCAAGCCCGTAAGACTGATCAGAACAATGTATCGAACTGTTGAGTTACAAGTCGGTTTCACCTTTGATTTCCCCATACCCCCAAGCTATGTATGTCAGGTCAGGTATTCAGTAGTCAAGGACTAATGCCAACACAAGGTCGAGTAAAAGTAGGTCTGTCTGGATCGACAGCAGGAATGGTTAGGTTTGTCGGCATTAGGCACGAGATCAGGTAACAGGTCAGGTTACTTTCAACAGGTAGAGTCGATATGTACATGGTGTGGTGTCCGGTGTATCAATACATGTGTCAGGTGTATCAAGATCGGTCAATATGTAATGCAATCAGGTATATGCTGATAACAGGTATAGTAACGAATAATGAACAACACAGGAACAGTAACTAACAATATTATTTTATGTGAACACAGTGATGTTTGTATTCTCTTATTAACAGGTTCAATCATCTTTAGGGTGCAATAGCCACAAGGTAAAGCAATATCCGCAATTATAAATTAAGGAACTACATGAAATTATACTAAATATAATAATTGTCTCAAGAATGGTTTAACAGTTTAAGCAGATATGATTCAGTCGTTTTATTTAGTTCAAGCATGGATTGATGTGGGTTAATTAATTTCGAGGAACTGTTGTAACGATTCCATTATAAAGTTAACAGCAATAATACGATATCAAATGCCATCATTAAGTTACGGTATTAAATAGTTTGAATTAAAGTGTGTGGCAAGATTAGATCTCGCACGCTAGCATGTTCAAGCAAGTATTCAGATACTTGCCTCGACGGTCTGCAAACGGGAACACGGATGCGATGTCGGTAGAAACCACGATATGAAAGCACGGGCCACGGATCGAGTCCCAACCGAGATCAACGGAATCACACGGACCAGGGGACCTCGCTGGAGCGTCGGGTTCGCCAAGACAGCACGCCGGAATCCGGCAGCAAACAACAGCAACAAGGTTAGCAACATAAACCACGCATCCAAAATACGGACCAGCAGGGGGAAACCAGCACACTAGGAAGGATAAAGGGATACCTATAGAGAAGAACCAGGGCAATACGATGGGCTCGACGGCGATGGGACGCCGGCGAGGCAGCGACGGCGACGCAGCAAGGCTGGGGCTTCAGGATTGCAGGAAAGGTGGTCGTGCTGAGCAGTGGGGGAGAGGTAAGCCCCGGGTTCTGGTCGCAGTGGAGAGGAGGTGGTCGGAGGTGGTGCCGGTGACGTCGACGAGGGTCGACCGGGGCTTCTCCGGCGAACGGGAGATGGTGCAGGGTCGGCTCGGGTTTGCTGGTGGTCCAGCGAGGAGAGGAGGGAGGTGATGCCGAGGTCGCGACGAGGAGGGTGAGAGGGAGTCGTGGGGGTCGTCGGCGACGAGGGGTGGCGTCGACGGCGAGGTCTGCGAGGTTGGAGGCGAGGCCGGGGTTGCGTGCAGGTGCGGGGAAGAGCGGGAGAGCGAGAGGAGGAAGGTGCTGTGAGGTCGACGGGATGGTGGCGGCGACGGCGAAGTCGCGGGGAAGTCGGCGGTGGGATCGCGAGGGCTAGGGTTAGGGTTTCTCGTGGTCGCGACGGATGATGGAGGAAGGCGGCTGCATGGGTTTTTATTTATACAGAGGAAGAGAGAGAGGGATTGGAGAGAGAGAGGGGGGATTTGATGAGATAGAGAGAGAGAGAGAAAGAGGAGAGATGTAGAGAGAAGCGGAGAGAGAGAGATTGGAAGGGGGCCCACGAGGGGGAAAAAGCCATGTGATTGGCTGGGAAGTTAATAATGATATTTAAAAAGATTGTTAAAAGGATTTTAACGTGTAGAATCTAATAGGATGAATATTTAGTGTATAATATAGTTTAAGATATTAAATTGAAATGGGCCTTTCTGGCGCGAAATGAAACATTTCCAAATCGCGCCCGGGTTGCGCCCAAATGCTCCAAATTCAAATTATAGGATTTTAAGCGGGTTCCAAATTTTGAAAAGAGGTGTTTAATGATTAAAATGCATGCCCCCAAGTCGGACACTTGCACGCGCGCGTAGTCGTCCAAACTTGCCTGTTTAGCCAAACGGAACGGAATCTCGACACGCGGACGCTACCACGCGACTAGTGGCGACGAGTAGGCCAACATGGACATCTTAAATTTCATTTTAGGAGTTAAAATTTGTTATGTGCCAAAATGACCTAACCGGTTAAAATTTAGCAATAAATACCAGAAAATCAGGAAAATTGGAATGAGCAATATATAACCCTCAACTAGTAATATAAATAGCATTATTGGGCTCGGGTGTTACACCATCTGCCGACATTCCTGCTTCTTCTGGGCTACCTCAGGAGGTTCGTCTTGGAGAGCCGATGAGAGGTGCCTTAAAGGCTCTGGAGGCATCCCTGAATGAAGACGATGATGCCTTGAAGGAGGCATCACAGAGGTCCCTCATGACCGCTCGGGAGGAGAGGAAGCGGTTGAGGCGTGAGGCGAAGGCGCGCAGGGCTGCCTTGGCTATGGGAGCGGGCCCCAGCACCGCCCCTCGAGCTGATATTCCCTCTGAAGAGGCCCCTGTCGCCCTATCCACTGCCCGCAGAGAGGTGGCGCGAGCGGTTCGGAGCGCAAACGGTAAATCCGCTTCAGGTAATATTTCTCTCAGAGTTTTTGTTATAAGGATTTTAATGTCATTGGTCTTTATATCTCTTATCTTTGCAGGGCCAAGTCCGATCGAGGGGGAGGCGGAAGCCATTGATCCCAAAGAAATAGAGGAAGCGGTACTTGCCGAACTCGAGCCGACGGTGGGCAACGTCGTTATGGCTTTGGAGCCTGAGGTGGAGGTTGAGGGGTCTGCCGCCGAGAAGGTCATTGATGCCGAACCTGAGGCGGTGGCAGATGATATGATCATTGTAACTGAGTCCAGAGTGGTGGCGGCTGAGGCGCTTGAGGTCGGCGGTCCCTTGGTGACGATAAACGATACAACCACAGCTATTGAACCTGGTGAGGTGGCCATGATTCCCGAGGACGAGCCAACTGCTCCCTCTCTGGAATCTGGCAATACTCCAATCATAGCCCTTCCCGTCTATGGCCCTCCGCCGTCCCCAGGTCTTGCTAGCACGACGACGGTCCCCATCGAGTCGGGTGACGAGGCCACGGGTGGTGGTCTCATGTCGGTAGAGGAGGGAGCCGCCTCCGTTTCAGCCGGGAGCTCCTCAGGTAAACCCTAAGTGGCTGCTTTTCTTTATTTTACAACCTTTTCTGACAAGTTCACCTTTTCGTAATGCAGGTGCGGCTAGCGCCGATGCCCCACTGCTCGAGGGAGCGCCTTCGACGACTGCTTTGGCGGTGGTCACCTCTCAAACTTCTCTCATATCCTCGAAGATGTTGGAAGGTATATGTTTACGATTTATTAATCTCGTTTTCCAGACATATAATTCGTGTACTAAAGTCACACTGTTGTGTTTTCAGGAGTGCTTTTTGATCATGTATATCAGATGTTGCTCCCACACTTTTCCTTCCCATCTGAGCTTGCTTCTTCCTCTGGTGGTGTTGGTGAGTATGATTTCCGTTGTCACCCTTCCCCTCTTTTTTCTTATTATGGAATTGTCTCTAACCTATTTTCCTCATCTCAACTGTAGTGCTACGATTGAAGGAGGGGATAAAAGATCAACTGCGCCACCAGCCCTTCCGACCTTGCCACCTGTCTCAACTGGTACAATGACCATCATATTGGTAACTTTCCTCTCTTTATTTTCTGTACTGTTATCTGATCGCATCCTGTTTCTTTCAGCTGTCGTTCTGGCTTCGGCGTCCTTCGAACCCGTATCGCAATGCCGGCAGGTCCTTATCTGAGGAGTCTGTCTTCAAAAGGCGCCGCGAATAGTCTGCGCATGTTGAGTGACTATGTCGAGGAACTCGACGTTGAAACTCCTACATCTGCCGCAGACTTCGCTATGGTGGTTAACCCGATGCTAGCAATACTCGTGAACTTTCATGATGAGGGCATCATTGCATCCTGGGTTAACCATTGTAAGGAGATCGAGGGTCGCCTATATCAGTTGGAGTCGCTGCGTCCCGCTCCCGAGACCGTGGCTGCCAGTAATCAGAGGACAGCGTGGATTGAGCAGAGCGCTCCTTACTTCCACCATCTCGAACAAGAAGTCATTTCAAGGCGTAAGGAGCGTGGTGAGACTTCGAGCAAGTCTGCTCAACTGCATGCTCGGGTGGAGGCCAATGCCGCACGGCTGAAGGTTATCTTTGAGGGCCTCCTGCAATGCCTCTCCGAAGGGTTATCATTGAGGCAAAAACTTAACGTTGTCGAGCGAGCTGCAGCCAGCCGGGAAGCAGCCCAGAAGGCGGCAGAGGAGCAACTTTCATCCTTCTTGCAGCAGCGGGCTCAGGTGGAGGCGGAGGTGGCCGCAGCTGTCACTCGAGAGGAAGCGCTGAAGGAAGTGCGAGAGCGGCTTGTGAACTTACTAAAGACACTTCCTCCTCAGTAGCTATTCATTTTTGTATCGTTCGTACTTATAGATAAAAGAATGTACATGCATATATATATATATATATATATATTTTTTTTTATCCTTTGACATAATGTATCCTGTATTCGATCAAGTTTATGAATAAAAGATACACCCCCCCTTTTTTTTAAAATGTGTCATTTCCTGGTCTTTTCCTTCTTTTATTATCAGCATATCACCTCAGCGAACATGGTTGACGGATAGTAGGGCACGCATCTTGACTTTCCTAAGAATCAGCGATGGCTTAGGCCGCAGGTTCAGATCTGCTGCCTAAGACTTTTCAACTCCATAAGCCGTGAGGATCTCATAGAGAATTTTCTCCCTACGGATCGAGAGGATCTCGTAGGTGGGTTTTCTCCTTAGGAATCGTGAGGATTCCTAAGTGTGGTTTTCTCTTATAAGTCGTAAGGATCTTATAAGAGAATTTTCCCTCTTACGAATCGAGAGGATTCGTAAGTGGTTGTTTCCCTCCTCGTCGAAATTCGACTTCGGAGAGTGAGACCCGTGAATAGTATGCAAGAGACCAGTTTGGATTGACTTGCAGGGCCCCGTTGCTCAAGAAACAAGCTTTCCTTGCTGCCTGAGACTTCTTCTTACAAATTGAGACGAATCGGGGATCTGTCTGCAGTTGTAGCGGAACAGTTGACATGAGTTAAGAAGCTCTCATCACGGAGTGTTTGTATCCGTGAGTCGAGGAATTTGCTGGGATTATTTGTCTCCCAAGCGCCAAGGATTATTTGTTTCCTTGGGGTTTGAAACGAGTCGAGGGTTCCTACGGAGGCACTGGTGGCTCTGCGGGTCGACGCGGATCAGAAGGCTCTCGTCAAGGAGTGTTTGTATCCGTGAGTCGAGGAATTTGCTGGGGATTATTTGTTTCCCAAGCGCCAAGGATTATTTGTTTCCTTGGGGTTTGAAACGAGTCGAGGGTTCCTACGGAGGCACTGGTGGCTCTGCGGGTCGACGCGGATCAGGAGGCTCTCGTCAAGGAGTGTTTGTATCCGTGAGTCGAGGAATTTGCCGGGGATTATTTGTTTCCCAAGCTCCAAGGTTTATTTGTTTCCTTGGGGTTTGAAACGGTTCCTACGGAGGCACTGGTGGCTCTGCGGGTCGACGCGGATCAGGAGGCTCTCGTCAAGGAGTGTTTGTATCCGTGAGTCGAGGAATTTGCCGAGGATTATTTGTTTCCCCAGCGCCGAGGATTATTTGTTTCCCCAGCGCCAAGGATTATTTGTTTCCTTGGGGTTTGAAACGAGTCGAGGATTCCTACGGAGGCACTGGTGGCTCTGCGGGTCGACGCGGATCAGGAGGCTCTCGTCAAGGAGTGTTTGTATCCATGAGTCGAGGAATTTGATGCAGATATTGATTTCTTCGGAGTTGGACTGAACTGTCGCGATTTGGCTTCGTCTTCTGGCGGAGCCTGTTGGGAAAGTATGGTTCCCTCTTTGTTTACGCCCTTGGATTGTATACAGGGATCGATGTGATCTTAACTGTAGGGCCAAAGTTTTATCATCATTTTTTTTAAATTTTATTTCCGCGATGCTCTATCATTTCAGCTTTTATATCGCGAAGGTCGCGATTGCCCAATCATTTCGGCTATTTTTCGCGGTGCCCAATCATTTCGGCTGTTTATTTTATTTCCACTCGCTGCTTTTTATTGCGAGTTGCCCAATCATTTCGGCTATTTTGCATGCATACATTTTACTTGCTGCTTTTTATTGCAAGTTGCCCTATCATTTCGGCTATTTCGTATGCATGTGCGGCTTATTGGTTTTTTGCCGTAAACCTAAAATTGGACACCGATTTTGGCATCAGCACCGCTACAACTGGGATATTGCCAGGAGCGAATCATCATTTGCCTCTGTCGTTGTCGAACAAAGGAGGCTTAGCGACCAGGGTTAGGGTCCTGTCGACTAAGGCTTTTGACTTCGTAAGCCGTAAGGGTATCACAAAGTTATTTCTCCCTACAAGTCGTGAGGATCTTGTAGGTGTATTTTCTCCTTAGGAGTCGTGAGGATCCCTAAGTGTTTGTTTCTCTGTAAATCGTAAGGATCCTACAGGAGAGCTTTCTCCTTGTAAGTCGAGAGGATTTACAAGGGTTGTTTACCATGCAAACATATCCCTAGTTTCAGATAGGACTTAGTTAGGGAAATGTTTATTCGCGCCCGTGGATTGTATACAAGGGTCAATATTGAACCACTTGTAGGGCAATATTGGAAGTTTGTGGGGGTTTGCTTAAGCACGGGTTTAGGTCTCTGTGACTTAAGACTTTCAAATCCTATGAGCCGTGAGGGTCCCATAGGAGAGTTCTCCTTACGAGTCGTGAGGATCTCGCAAGTGTATTTTCTCCTTAGGAACCGTGGGGATCCCTAAGTGTGTTGCTCCCTTGTGAGTCGTAAGGATCTCACGCAGGTGGTTTCTCCTTACAAGGTCTAGAGGACTCTATAAGGGTTCTTTAACGAAGTTGCGCCCTTTCGGGTTTTCACAAACATTCGCCGGTAGTCCTGCTGTTTTTACTCACGGAGCCCTTTCGGGTTTTCATCCGTGCCCATTTTGCTTATGGACATACCGTTTTTTTATATTTTCTTTTTCTCTCTCTTTTTTTTTTTTTTACGAGGTCGCGCCCTTTCGGGTTTTCACGAACACTCGCCGGCAGCCCTGCTGTTTTTACTCACGGAGCCCTTTCGGGTTTTCATCCGTGCCCTTTTTGCTTATGGACATACCGTTTATTTTATTTTATATATATATATATATATATATATATTTTTTATCTCGTCAGCCTAAGGATGCTGCGGTATTAGTTTAAAGACGTTTCAGTCTATTATTAGTTTAAGGACATTTCGGTCCATTGTCGAGAAGGTTGGCTATTCTTTATGAAGCTTGAGCTTAGGAGGATAGCGAGCGGACTTAGTCGTCGTCATCCATCGTTGACCTAGACTGTGGCTCATTAAGCGTAGTATTTCTTTAGGAAGCGACCGTTTATTGGTCTGAAAGGCCTTTCACCATGCATGTCCATGAGTAGATAGGCCCCACCCTGGTAAACTTTATCTATGATGTACGGGCCTTCATAGTTCGGCTCGAATTTTCCCCGCTTGGCGCGATTGGGGATCATAGGCCTTTTAACCACTAGCACGAGTTCGCCTTGGTGGAATGCCCTCGGTCGGGTCTATCTTTCGTATGAGCGCATCATCTTTGCTTTATAAGCTTCCAGATTTTGTTGCGCTATGAGCCTGTTTCATCAAGGGCGTCAAGCTCCTCAAGCCGGAGGTGGGCGTTTTCTTCGTCCGTTAGCTCGTGATGAACTGCCACTCGTAGAGAGGGTAACTCTATCTCGAGAGGGAGTATTGCTTCCGTACCGAACACCAACGCGTATGGCGTTGTGTTTGTGGCTGTCTTGAACGTAGTTCGATACGCCCAAAGAGCTTCTTACAATCTTTCGTGCCAATCTCTTTTATTTCGTGACACTGTTTTCTTCATGATCTTCGTCAAGGTCTTGTTGAAGGCTTCAGCTAGACCGTTAGCTCGCGGATTATAAACTGAGGAATATCTCCAGTCTATATTGTGCTGCTGTGCGAAGCGGCTAATTTTATGACTTCGGTAGGCTGGCCCATTATCAGAGATGATCCTTCTTGGGGTTCCAAACCGGTATATGACATGCGTTTTGAAGAAATGGAGGATGTTCTCCGTCTTCACTTCTCTCAACGGTACCGCCTCTGCCCATTTGGAGAAGTAATCAGTCGTCGCCAGGATGAAACGATGTCCCTTTGACGATGCTGGTTCGATGGGGCCGACTATGTCAGTTCCCCACATTTCGAATGGCCAACTAGCCAATGTTGGATGCAGTGGATTGGGATGCTGATGGATGAAGTCTCCATGAATTTGGCATGAATGACATTGCCTCGCGTATTCCAGGCAATCCTGCATCATCGTGGGCCAGTAGTAGCCCATCCGTTTTATCTTCAACTTCATCTTAGGGCCTGCTTGGTGGGAACCGCAGAGTCCGTCGTGAACCTCTTGGACGACCCTTCTCGCTTCGTCAGGTCCTAGGCATCTCAGCCACAGAGAATCGAATGTCCTCTTGTATAGAGTATCGTTGACGAAGGCGAAAGACAGAGCTCGTTTCACGAGCTGGTGTCTTATGGACGCTTCTTCAGGCATTCGGTGGAACTTGAAGTAATCTATGAAGACTTCTCTCCAGTCTCCGGTCTTCTCATGGTCTTTTATTTGTAGGGTCGCCTGCTCAGTTGCTCCCTTTTCTTTATATGATTCTGGATGTATTTCTGCTGGGGCGAGCACTCGACGGCTTTGTATCACGATTCTAACGTCGTCGAGGTTCTTATCAGCCAATTCTTTAGCAAGTTTGGCCAGTGCGTCCGCTTTGCTGTTTTCCGCGCGCGGTATACTTTCCAACGTGTAGGAGGGAATTTGGGTTAGCAGTTGCTGCACTTTTTCACCGTATTTTACCAATTCCGGTTTGCATGTTTGGTAATCGCCGTTTACTTGACTGACGACCAGTTGGGAGTCCCCATATATGAGGAGGCTTTCAATTCCCATATCAATGGCGATCTCGAGGCTTGCTATCAAAGCTTCATATTCAGCTTCATTATTCGTTCTCGGCTCTGTTAAGGAGAAGGCGAAGCGCATTATTCCTCCTTGTGGGGTCACAAAGATGAGTCCTACCCCTAATTTGATCATTGGCGTACTTTGTTTGTGCTTTTTCATAGAAGATGCACCATCAAAATAGAGTTCCCATCGGGTATCACCACCGTCGATTGCATCAAACGCATGTTCGTCTGGAAGATCGCAATTTAAAGGGGAATCGGCAGGTATGGGATGCTCAGCAAGGAAGTCGGCGATGGCCTGGCCTTTTACTGCCCTGAGAGGTTGATATGTTATCGAAAATTCCATCAAGAGCAGGGCCCATTTAGCGAGTCGCCCTGTCAATATGGCTTTTGACATTAGATATTTGAGAGGGTCCACTTTTGAAATAAGACGGACTTCATGCGCCAACGCATAGTGCCTAAGCTTTGTTATTGCAAAGATCAACGCCAGGCAGTGTTTTTCAATGGGAGAGTAGTTGCTTTCTGCCCCCAGCAGAACTCGACTTAAGTAATAGAGTGCTCTTTCTTTCCCTTGATCGTTCTCTTGTGCCCATAATGCGCCTAAGGAACCTTCGAGGGCGGTTGTATAAAGAATGAGAGGCTTCCCCTTAACCGGAGCAGCCAACACCGGCGGGTTCTGCAGATATTGCTTGATCTCATCCAGTGCGCCTTGGCATTTTTGATCCCAAACGAATGGGGTTCCCTTCTTCATCAGGTGACTATAAGGACGGCACTTTCCTGAAAGGTTAGCTATAAATCGCCGTATGTATGCGGGTTTCCCTTGGAGAGACCGCGGCTGTTTGAGAGTTCTCGGCGGAGGCATTTCCATGATCGCTTTGATCTTTAACGGATCTACTTCAATACCTCGGTGTCGAACAATGAATCCCAGGAATTTGCCTGAGGAAACTCCGAATGCACACTTGAGCGGGTTCATCTTCAAGTTGTATTGCCGAAGGCGTTGAAATACAGTCTTCAGATGCTCGAGATGTTCCTCGTATGATTTGCTTTTAACCACGAGATCGTCGATATAGCATTCAACGATTTCGTGTATAAGGTCGTCGAAGATCTTTGTCATGGCCCTCTGATAAGTAGCACCGGCGTTCTTCAAACCGAAGGGCATCACTTTATAACAAAATATACCAAGAGGAGTCCTGAAGGCTGTGTGCTTCTGGTCTTCTGGATGCATTTTTATCTGGTTATACCCCGATGAGCCGTCCATGAAGGAGAAAACTTCATGAGTGGATGTATTGTCTATCATCAGTTCAGTGACTGGCACTGGGAAATCATCCTTCGGGCAAGCTTTATTAAGATCCCGGAAGTCTACGCATATGCGCACTGTCCCATTTTTCTTCATCACTGGGACGATGTTGGCGATCCATTCAGGGTACTGAACTTCCTGGATGAAGCCAGAGTCGATTAACTTTTTGACTTCGGTATTTATGCTCATCTCAAGCTCGAGTCGCATTCTTCTCGGCGCCTGTTTGACTGGCTTGATGTTCGGGGATATTGCTAGTCTATGTACAGCAACTTCTGGATCTAGTCCCGGCATCTCGGAATAGTTCCATGCGAAGCAATCTTTATGCTGCACAAGGACGTCTTTTAACGCAGCCACCCTCTCTTCAGACAGCAGCTCGCTGACGAATGTCGGTCGCTGATCATCTATTGTCCCCAACTCGATTTTCTTGAGGTTATCTGCAGTAGTATGGATTCCATCTTCCAGCTCTTTTGGTGCTGGTGGAAATTCTGAGATTACCTCATCGCTGCCGTTTTCAAAGCACCAGGGAAGGTCATCCATGTTCTCGGGCTCTTCCCTTGATATCATTATCACGTGACAAGTACGAATTCGCTTCCAATCCCAATGCAGAACTGGTTCTTCTTTCATGGCCTTGGGCTCGTGCTTTTGTGGCGGTGCTACCCTCCAGTTGTCAGACAACGCGAATTTGCCGAGCTGATATTGGTCCTCAACCCAATTCTTAAAGGTGAAGCAATCTTCAAGCGGATGCCCTACTACTCGATGGTACGAGCAATAATTTGGGTTGGAGACTTCGCCCGCTTGCTCAGGGTGTTTAGACTCTGGCAGTGTAAGCATTTGATGTTTTAGAGCAAGATCAAGTATTTTCCTTGTTTTGTTCCGAGGAAATGAGTATACTCGACCCATTTTCTTCATGAGGGCTAGGTCAAGAACGCTCGACTCTCTGATGCGTGGCTTCTTATCTCTGCTTTGTGGTTGTCGAGCGCCTTTCTTGCCTTTCGACTTGTTTTTGCTTTCGCGTCGAACCTTTTTTGCAGCAGGTTGACAAGGAGCGGCATTTTCATCCCTCACCGCCTGTTGAAGGAGGCACTGTGTCTTGGCTTTCTCATAGATTGCCATTTCACGATCGTGATCATTTCGGGCTTTTTGACTCACATCCCTTATAAGTTTGCTCATCTGGTCTTCAAACGATGGACTGGGTGGTTTTGTATCAGGAACTTTTGCTGGCTCAGGATTAGCGTCCTCCCATTGAGCGTCCGCCTCTTCATCGAAGTCATACATGACATAACAGCTGTTTGCTAGCTCCCGTTTCTTTGACCGGATGTACCCAAGCCCTTTTGTTTCTATTCTCCCGTTAGGCAGTTTGCATTGAGTCCCGGGAACGTTCCAGACCTTGTCATAGAATTTGGCCTTTCTAACGGTTTGTTCGAAAGGTATTGCCTGGCGCTTCAACAGTTTCTTCAAACCTTTGGTATAATATCTGGGAAGACGGATGGGCTGAAGCCTGTCGAGCGTGGGATCCGCGCCATGCCAAATTTCTTTTTCCACCTTGTTTTCTTCAGAACGGTAGAATAGGATTGCCTTCTCGCCTTTTCGTCCGGGAGGAATATAGAATGTGTGCAATTCTTCTACGCTGTTGGCGTTGAGTGCATCCAGTTCTTTGTAATGTTCAAGCGGCACCATGGTTATCTGCAGACTTCGCTCTTCATCAGCGGAAACCCGTATTGAAGGCCGAGCAGGGAATACAGCATGAACTTCATCCTCTGAATCACTACCGAAGATCAATGAAGGAACGGATGGTCCTGGCCTAGTGGACTGGGATGGACCTGAATAATTTATATCCTCCTCCTCCTCGGTGTCACTGCCGAAGACAGGGATGGTAGCGTTAGTTTTGTTCTCCGGTTTGTGACACCTTTCCGTGTCTTCGAAACTCGGTAAGAAGTACTTGGCATCTTCATACTTGCGAACTTCGTTCACGGAAAACGGATTCAACTCTCCCGCCACAGTGTACTCAAGGCCATCCCTAGAATACTTCATGCACTGATGCTGTGTAGAAGGGATGATATTGTACTCGTGTAGCCATGGTCGGCCGAGCAGAGCATTGTAGCACGTCTTGGCGTCTATAACATGGAATTTGATGTCTGTGACGAGCAACCCGAAGCGTAGCGTCAATATCACAGATCCAAGAGTCTTTGAGGATTGAGAGTCGAAACCGGAGATGGTGATTTTGTCTCGGGCGAGGTGTTGGACACTCATGCAAATCTCCTTTAACACTCGCACATTGAGTAAATTAACAGACGATCCGTTATCGACCAAGATTTTACCTATCTTTATGTCATGGCAGTATCCTGAGACATAAAGGGGGCGATTGTGTTCACACGTCCCGAGGAGAAGGTCTTCATCACTAAAAGCAACGTCGGCTGTGTGCACCTCTTCCAATTCATCCTTCATCTTTTGTTCGGCTAGGAAGGCTTGGAACTGGTCCGGATCTTGTAGGGCCTTAATCAAAGAATCCCTCGCCTCTTTTGATAGTAATAGGGCATCGAGAATGCTGAGTTGTGAGGGTAGCTTTCTCAGATGCACCAAAACATTGTAATCCACTTTACTCCTCTTTGGCGGGTTCTTGGCGGTTAACTCTTCCGCGACTTGGTCATCCAAAGCAATGTCTTCAGAGACCTTCTCTTTCCCTTTGTTTTTCTTGTTTAAGGGTCCGAGATTCTTTTCAGGTAGCGTCCGATTGCGTAGCTGTATATTTTCGCAAGCCTTCGGTTCTTCTTCTTTTCCCGAAATGGATTCTTTGAAGAGGGGGCCAAGCTCTAGCTCCTCATCGGAATCGCTCCCAAATGTAGGCACTTATGACCCGGCGGTGTTAATCATGTGACAATTGTTGGCAGTTCTTTCAAGCTCTTTGGTCGTGTTTCTTTGCTCCCGACGAATTTTACGCTTTTCCCGTTTAAAGCGTTGTCGATTAGCGACGTATCCTTGCCACCACTTATCGAAAGCTTTGCAATCTTGGGTGGAATGCGAGACCTTCTGATGATATAAGCAATAAGAGGGGTGCATTTCCACCACGCCAGTAACTTTTTCTTCAGAGGGTAGTAGATTCATGCCCATCGATATGGCCTTAGCTAACTTCTTTTTTATCTTGAATTGGCTTTTGTCAGCGGTGGAGGCATTTTGCTCCAGCGGGATCATTTCAGCTCCTTCCTCAAGTCGCTGGCGCTTGGCCCTTTCGAATATATCCGTCTCGCGTTCTCGATCAGCTTTGCTTTTCAACCGAGCTTCATTAAGAAACGCGCTAATCATTTCAACTGATAACCCTGGGGCTCTTGATTCGGCATTTGCCCCCAGCGTTTCAGTGCCAGAAGTCCCTTCATCGTTCGTGGTCGAATGGGAGATCATATGACAGCTCGCCACATATTCCTTGGATTCATCCGATGAACTTTCTCCCTCATCTTCTTTTTGGAAGACGTGATCAAGGAAATCTTGGAGCGTAATGGGAGTCCGCGCCTTTTGGTTGTACTCATCCAGTGCGTCGATTTGCTTTTGTAAGTCCGTGCGCTTGTCGCCAGGCTTCACGGGCTTCTTAGATTTCTTCTTCTTCTTTTTCGAAGATTTTGACGGCTGACTATGAGCGCTTGAACTACCACCATCGGTCTTCGGAGTCGATCGTGGCTTCAACATCCCCTCAATAACCTGCGGTTCCAAGGGGTTCTTCCACTTGACCGCTGGACAGGTCTGAAGATCATTTAGCATTCTCCTCATTTTGGCTGATAATACAACCTCCCAGGGAGTTTCTTCAATAACGGAGCATGTTGCCCCCGGCGTATTCGTCCCCTTAGAGGTGTGGGGCTGCGGAGGATTCACCTTCCATTTGTCAGATAGCGCAAATTTGCCCTGACGGTATTAGTTCTCAAGCCAATTCTTGAAAACGTAGCAATCCTCAATCGGATGGCCTAGCACTCGATGATAAGGGCAGTAATTGGGCTCGTTGGCGTCGTTCGGTTGCAACGGACGTTTTGGATCTGGCAGATTTATGAGTCTGTTGCGCAGCGCCAGCTCGAATAGCCTCCTCGTTTTATCACGGGGGAAAGAGTAAGGGCGTCCCATCCTGTCCTCAAGGGGTACGTATGGGCGTGTATTGTTTGGACGAGCAACCGGCTTCGAGTCGCTCGGTTGTTGTTGGGCATTAGCGACAATGATCGCTTTTCCCTTTCCTTTATCGTTTCGGGAGTCCGGTTTCGGGAGAGGGGGTTTATGGCCCATCTGGTCCATCTGCGCTAATTTGTCGATCAAAGCCTGGAAGGAAGTCGGCTTGAAGAACATCATAAACTGCGAAATGGTTGCTTGTGGATCGAGGGTTCCAACAAACATTCCCACCGCAGGGGCTTCTTCTATGCGCTGTTCACACTTCGACCATAGATTACGCCACCGTATAGCGTACTGAACCCATGTCTCGCCGGGTTTTACCCTGGCGTTAATCAGCGCCGTCATCGGGGTACGCTCACTGGCACTTGCAAAACGTTGGGTGAAGAGCAGCTCCATCTCCGCAAAGGTTTTAATAGAGTCGTTGGGAAGCTCAGAATACCATTCAAACGCCGTGTCTGATAAGCTTCCAACAAACTGGCGAAGCAACAACTTGTCGTCACCGCCGGTATTACCGCAAAGCGCCCTGAACTGGGCAACATGTTGATGGGGATTGCCGGTCCTTTTGTAAACATGAAACTTGGGAATCGTGTAACCCGGCGGGTACTTGATTTGGTCATACCAGCCTGGATACGGTCGCCCCGTTTTTACGACGTGGCCGGCTGCTTCGGCCGCGTGATGAACCTTTATTTGCTGGGCTATATATTCGTCCAGATCAGTTTTAGAGATTGTATCCTCTTTAGCCATTGATAGAACGGGCTGAGGGTTTGATGTCTCTCCCCTATCATCCCCAAGGACGATCGGTGGTTCTTCAGTCGGGGGATCTTGTTGTATCATCATCCCTATCATGTCCTGGAAGAAGAGGCCCATACGCTGTATATTGGCTGCTTGTTCAGCAGCCTCTTTGTCTCTCTTTTCCAGTACTCGGCGGAGGAACTCGGCGTCGGTCTCTTCCTCTTGGCGTTCATCTAAAGACGTCCCAGGATTCTCTTTTGGCTCCGTGAGTGCAGCCATTGTAGTCATCATCTCCTGGAGCTTTTGTTGCTGCTCCTGAGCCTTGGTCACTGATCGGGTAAGCGGTCGGTGACCCGTAGAAGTGCGGCTTTCCACCTTTCCAGAAGCCATATAAACCGTATGAACTGTTATGCCCCCTGACTTGGGGCGTTTAGGTTCACCGCTTTTAAACTTTGTCAGTGTCACGGGAGCTTTCTCTGGCCTTTTTCTTTTGTGGACCATTGAGATTGAAGGAGCCGTTGAAGTGGACATCCTAGCATTTGTTGCCCCCTGCCGTTTAATGGGGCGGTTTTTGTCCTTTTCCACCTTTGCCTTTTTCTGGCGATGAAAGTGGTCTGGGTCAATCACGGAATCTTGAACCCTCCGCCAAACTTTATAAATTTTTGACGACAGCCGTTGAGGGGCCTGTTCCTGCTTTGTCTCCGGAGCTTTTTCCATAGGCGGAGGAGATCTTTTCAACGTAGCAATTGGAGAGTTCTTTCTCACCCTCCTCAGTAGTTCAAAGCTGTTCCCAGTCGGAACAGCAGCATTGGCTTCCACCGTTGGAGCGGGTGGAGTTATCCCTGAGGGGGAGTTGCCCCCTGCTTTCCTCACTCGTCGCCAATGGCGACGTCGCGCACGACGAGCCGTTGGGACTGGCTCGGAAATCGAGATGGTTTCTTATTGCCCCTTGTTTGAGTGTGGGGTAACTGCCGATGTCAGCCTGTCGAAGACTGATGCCTTTTGACCAGCTGGGGGAGGAGTGGGAACCGTCAATCTTGTGAAGACCGACCCTCTGATGGGAGAGGCCGCTTTAATGACTTCCGAAGCAGCGGCCGTTGCCCTCTTTGGGACGACCACTTTATAGTTCTGACCTAGCCTGGTGAAAACGGAGGTTGTCGGTTTAGTAGTGGGCGACCCGTTGACAGGGGTCGTGGTAGCATTGAGCCGGTCGAACACCGACTTCTTGTTCGCTTCCGGTGCGGGTATTGGTGCAGAAAAGCTTGCAGGTGGGATCATAGTCCCGAAGAACAAGCCGGTGGTGGCTTGGGTCACCTGATCTACCGGCAGAGTAAGGAAGGAAGCTGCTTGGGGCCCATATGCTACACCTCCTGGTGAGGTGGAGCGTCCGTTGCAGCGGCACTTCGCGCAGTTGGTGCAGTTAGAATCCATGGATGCTTGAGTTCTGTGCCAGACAAAAGACCAAATCTTAGCAACTTGAAATCCGTAGGCAACCATTTAACAAACCGCGATTGGTTCGCAAAGACGACACACGAAGTGTGGGGTGGAAAGAGGAAAAGGTCCCACCGGGCGTGCCAGAATCTGTTCCCCTCCGAACGGCGGCCCGGACTTTCGCGTCCGTGCCTGGGGTTCGGGGCAGATGCTATATGGTTTTATCCGTCTACCTCTCCAAAGATGCCAAGTTGATTTATGGCACCATGTATCGGAGGTTTAGACGGATGCGGCCGATGTAGCAGACTTCGTCAGATTCCCCCTCAGGATGAGGGGTTTTTGATTGTGGGGACGCTCTTCCCTGCAGGCGCAAGCCCCTGCAGTTAATTACGCTACCGCATCGCGGTAACAACTTTCTCCTTCTCCAGAATTTCACTTCGTGTCGTGGGTGTTTGTTTTGTTTGTGGTTGCCCGTGGATTGTATACGGAGACTGAGTAATGCCGTCGTCCGTAAGACGTGGATTAGTCCAAATCCGTATTTACTTAGATTTGGGTTTGGTGTTTTCAGTTTAAGGATGCATTAGTCGCGTTGCGGCTAAGATCAACTTAAACTTTCGTTAAGGATACGTTGGTCTTGTTTTAGACTAAGATCAACTTAACGTAGTGATTAATTTAATGTATGGCCATCGGGACTCGTCACCTCTCTGACGTCGTTGAAGGATTACAACGACATGTATCAGAGGAGCTCGGAGATGTACCCTCAAACCAGAGTTGATTGGGAGTTTTATAATCCATTTGAATGTTTAAGGATACGTTAGCCGTGTTTGAGGCTAAGATCAACTTAAACATTTGTTAAGGATACGTTAGTCCAGTTTAAGACTAAGATCAACTTAACGGGACCGTTTAGATCCGATAAAAGAGCATTTGGGCTCTATTGTGCCAGTTTAGGGACGTGGTGGTCCGATATTAGTTTAGGGACGTCTCGGTCCGATGTTAGTTTAGGGACGTCTCGGTCCAATATTAGTTTAGGGACGTTTCGGTCCATCGCCAGTTTAAGGACGTAGTGGTCCATATTCCGGTTTAGGGACGTGGTGGTCCGATATTAGTTTAGGGACGTTTCGGTCCAATATTAATGTATGTGGTCGTTGGGACCCGTCACCTCTCTGATATCGTTGAAGGATTACAATGATAGGTGTCAGAGGAGCTCGGAGATGTACCCTCGAACCGGATATAGATTGATTCAAGAGAGCAATCTTTGCTCAACCGATTTAATTTAAAGACTTACGGCCAAAATTGGGCTAAGTCCAGTTGAAAATGTTCAACACCCTTATTTATTTTTGGTCTATTAGACCTGTGCTAGGGCTTTGCCCCCCACTTAAATAACGCATTGCATTACTTTAGGTCATTTATGCCTATTTTGACTGGGGTCTGCCCTTTTTATTATGATGCAGATCATTTGTTTTGGTCCATTGGACCTTTTTAGTTGGGCACTGCCCTTTCAAACAATGCACAGCATTTTATTTATTAGGCCTGTTAAGCCTTTTAATTGGGCCTGGCCCTTCAGGAAGTGAAATGCCTTGCATTTGTCAGACGCCTTGCGTCTATTACTGAGCGCAAGCGCCTGTGATGAAGACACGTGTCATGCGCTGGCGAGCGCAAGCGCACTAGCGCAGTGCGCTGCGCTGTTGCGCTGCGCTATTGCGCCGACGACACGTGGCGCGCTCTCAGCGAGTTGCGCCAATTCTAGAGAGCAAAGCTCTATCTTAAAGGCGTTTAGCACAAACGGTTCTATAGCCGACACGTGGCGCTCTCTTTAGAGCGCAACGGCGCAGTTTGGAAGTGCAAAGCACTAAGAATCTTTTAGATTCAAGAAGGGAAGTGCAAAGCACTGTTTAATTTCTTGATCTAAATTAGATCAAAGAAAAATAAGATTTTCTTTGTTTGAAGAACCAGAGGTTCATAAAAGTGCCAAGCACTATTATTATTATTATTATTTTATTTTATTTTTTTTATTTTTATTGTTTTTAAAGAACCGGAGGTTCATAAGAAGTGCAAAGCACTGTTTATTATGTAGAGATCATTGATCTTGTTTTTAGATCAATAATCTATTAGAAGGAATTTCTTCTAATTCATGAAGGTTCTTTACCTTTTTCTTGAAATCTTCTCAGAATTCTCTCTGTTTAAAGTTCTTGAGTTTTCAAGAAAAATTTTCATGCCTTTGAATTGAGGCTTAGGGTCCTTTTTATAGTGCTCACAAATTAGTTAAATTTGTTAAAGAGATCATTCTCTGAGTGATCTGGGGAATTTTTCCCACCGTTGGATCTTTAATCCAAGGGCTTCTGCTTTGCAGAAGAAAATCTTCTTGTTTTAATAAGAACAGAAAAGATTTCTTAAAATCTTAATTTAGTTTGGCGCAGATGCCCCAGCGCGTGACACGTGTCGCGCAGCGCAGAGCGCAGCGCAAGTGCGCTAGCGCATCTGCGCTGACACGTGTCGCGCAGCGCAGAGCGCAGCGCAGCTGAAGCATTGCTTCCTTTAAACAGAGCTTTGCTCTGATTGGGTGCGCCTTCTTGGGCGCTGCGCTGACGTATTAGCGCCAGACTCGCGGCGCGTTGCGCCCGAGACTTGAAGCGTTGCTTCAAAATTTGAATTTTGAATTCATACAGAGCTTTGCTCTGATTGGGCGAAACATCTCCATATATCTCCCTAAATATATAAGCCGGCATGGGACTCCCGAGATTCTGTTGAATTCACACTTAAACTACCCCACACCCCGTGGTCTACATCAAACGCTAACCATAACCCTAAATACCAATCGGTCTATGACAAGTCTGCGCGAGAACTGGAGGCAGGACCTCCATCAAGCACGTCCCGACTAATACCTAAGATAAATGGCAGTGTCTGGTGCCTTATCTGTGACACCCGTGCAAGAGCTTCCATAAGTGTCCCATACCACTTATAGTCACACGCACACGCGTCTCACAGACGTCGACAATGCAATATAACAATAAGGTTCACTGATTGTGTACAAGTACGTATCACTTTCACTTATTCACTGATACACGAACACTAACGTACTTGCCACAATCATCACTAAAACCTAACACTGGGTAAATGTACGTTATCACTACGTTATCAATGCAATGACATGTGTATGATATGATGCGTAAACAGTATATAAAGCATGTTTAGGATGTCATGAATTAGTATTCTATCACTTGCACGATTTATCATGAATGTACGTGTACAGTTTAGCGAAATGATAAACGGGTAATAATTAGTATGTTCAGTTATCTATCCATCGAATTTGGTTTCATGCCAATCGGGTTCCAGGATCATTAATTATAGCCATTTCATTTTAAGCGTTCACGGCTGGAAATCCGGTTTCAGAATCAGAAGTCCGTTTCGCAACGCATTTTAATCCCAGTTGGGATTAGATTTTAGCGACGCTACAGTTCAATGAAATCTAGGGTTTTCAGTAAGGTTTTCAACTCAACAGACGGATTGTCAATCGCATCTGTACGTCAGGAGTTATACACTGTTTAACATTAATATGTCATCTCAGAATCCGTTCTGGACTGTTATACGTCCACATCTATTAAATTACAGATTAAATAACAAACGATAACGAAACAGGACGAAACCACTTGTGTTGTCTAGATAACACATTCTCTTATAACAAACAATGGAGTTCCGCAACCTACGGGTTAAGGAAACAGGGTGGTGTTCATTACGGGACAGTGAACCACAACTGGAGTCGCTCTGGACTGCAGTCCAGAGTCGCACTCCGATCCAAATAATGTCACAGTTTAAGTACATAAACTAATAGAAACTTGTCTAGGGTTAAATTTCGTCGAGTTGGATTCGATTTGAGCCCTCGAACGCATCATTCCAGTATGTATATAATTTATAGCAATTTTAACGGTTTTCAGGTACAACAAAATTCCAGTTTTACGAGTAAACTTGGGGGTAGTCGTTTTAGTCGTTAACGGTCATATTTTCTAACGAAATTCACACATTAGATTCACAGCCATACGGGCCAGCTTATACAATTGAGTTCCGTCAAATTACATAATGATTTCCTATGAGAACAAGCATCGAACAGTTATGTCGAATAATCTAACGGAAAAGTAAAGCATGAAATATATATACGATGTTGATTTGTAATTAACAAAAGGTAGCATGTAGCAAGTAGGGAACTTTCCTGGAGGCGCACGGCAGCGTGGTACAGTACGGGCGCGTGACGAGCTAGCACCGCGACGGAAACGGCTCCGGGTGAGCTCGGGTCTGTTCTCGGCTAGTGGGGCTCGGGGCTTCGTCGGGGTGTCTGCTTTGGTCGCAGCCCTTGATGGTGGGGCTGCAGTGGGTTGGGTGGCCGGTGATGGGTCGGCAATTGTTGTGGCTCGAGTTGGTGTGAGAAGAGGGATCAAGAGAGAGAGAGAGTAGAGAGTGAGACAGAGGAAGAGAGAGGGATTAGAGAGAGAGAAGAGAGTGAGACAGAGAGTGAGGGATAGAGAGTGAGGGAAGAGAGTGAGACAGAGAAAGAGAGATGTAACGAGGGGGAGAGAGGAAGAACACAGAGAGAGAGGGAGTGCGAGAGATCAGAGAAAGAGAGACAGAGATTGAGAGAGTTAGAGGGAGAACAGAGAGAGTGTGAGAGAGAGATAGTGAGAGGGATGACGACGACGACGATGATGATGCTGCGGTCGATGATGGTGCGGGGAGTCGACGAGACGTAGTGGGGGCTCGCCGGCGAGAGGGCGCCGGGGCTCGCTCGGGTGTGCAGGGAAGTTTGCTTGGTGGTGCAGTGGAGTGGGAGAGAGGAAGTGGGGTTTCTGGAGAGACGAGGGAGGAGCGAAGAGAGAGAAAAGCGATGCCGGCGACGGTGGCGAGGCGAGCGCGGCGTCGGTGTGAAGTGTGCGTGGGTCGAGATTGGTAGCGGGAAGAGGAGGGAGAAGGAGAACGAGGGAGAGCGATGGTGAGTTCGAGGGAGTTAGGGGAGACGAGGGGTGCGTGAGTCGGGGTAACGGCGCACGAGTCGTGGGGAAAACGGCAGCGCGTGGCGGAGGAGTCGGCTGAGATTGCGGATCGCGAGCGACAGGGCGGGAGAAAAGGAAAGGAGCCGTTGGAGGAAGGAGGCACTGTTGGTGCGGGTCGGGTAGGGTGTAACGGGTGCGGGTGAGGGCTGAAGCGGGCTTGAAGGGGGCTGGGCCGGGCCAGAAGAAATAAGGAGAAAAACAAATGGGGAAATTAAGGGAGTGGGCCGGGGCTGAGAAAAGTGCTGGGCTCGATAATATTTAATAGGAAGTGAATTTATTTAAAAGGTGGCTTGGGTTCTATTGAAACAAAAATGGGTTTTAATTTTTGTGTTGGGCTGAAGGGAATTTGTTAATTCAATTGGTTTCTCTTGGGTGGGTTTGGGTTAAATAAAATAAAAGAATTATAATAACGGGCTGAGGAAAAGTTTAAAGGAATTAATTAAAATAGAAATGAAATTATGGGCTCGGGCCAGAGAAATTTACAATTTGATTCTAGGCTGGAAAAAATGTGTTTGGGCCGGAGGGGAGATTTAAATACTTTGGGAGAAAATGGTTTTGGGTTTAATGAAGTTTCTTTAAATAATTGAATGATTAAGAATAACAAATTTATAGTTTACAGAGAAATACGGATTTAGGCGTATAAAAAGAACGGGTATTACATAAAGAGAAGAAAGAAGAATAAGAAGAAGAAGAAGAGGGTTGTTCTCTGGGTTTGGGTGCTCTGGGATCAGAGAATAAGAGAGGGGGGTGATGTCGACGATGGGCCGTCGACGGAGAGGATGCAGGCGAGGGTTTTCCGGCAATAGGGCAGTTGGTGCTAGGTTCTTGGGGTCAGGGTTTTCTCGGGTGTACAGGGGAGAGTCACAGGTGATGGTGGTGAGGGGAGACCGACGAGGTGGTCGGCGGCGAGGCGAGGTCAGGTCGTGTGGTGATGGGTTGCTGCGGAGAGATAGGTTGCAGGGGAGAGGAGTCGTGGGGAGAGGAGAGAGGTGAAGTGATGTGGTCGAGGAGGAGAGGAGAAGAGGGTGGTGACGATGAGGGGTCGAGGGAGTCGACGGTGGCGAGAGGCGAGCATAAGGGCGTGGATTTGAGCTTCGTGACGAGGACACAAAGGTGGGAAAGAAAAGAAGATGGGGGGAGAGAGAGAGAGACGTGGGTATTTGGGATTTGGGCTATAAAATATTTTAAATATATATATTTTAGGAAATATATTTGATTTGTTTTAAACGTACAGTTTATATATTAGAATATAATATTAGCTAAATTTGAGTTTTCTCGCTAATACAAAAATACTTCGAAACACGTCCGGGTCGGGTCTAAAATTACGGTTTGAAAATACGAATAATATATGTGTCAACCAAAACCAAAATACGATATCCGGTTAAAAAAATGCATACCCCCAAGAATGGATACACGCGGTGTGCACATAGCTATCCAAACGAGCCCGTTTCACTGAACGGGACTAGAACACGATGTACGGATGCCACGACAGGGTTAGGGGTATGATGCAAGCCATGATAGATATTTTTAAAATATATTATTTGATTATATTTGTATTATTAAAAAATGCAGATACCAGATATAATGTAGGTATACATGATATAGAACATGAAAGTGCATGGATCCTCATAACTAGCCGAGATCAGTCATAAACAGGAATCAAGACGCGTTTTTCAGTATGCGGGTCGGGTCGGATACAAATACAGACACCAATTATACAATTCGCACCCATAACAACAAGAAATAACTACACGATAAATAAATAATCAAATCGAGCGTGGTATTACTGAACTAGGGTGTTACGTTTGGTATCTTTTTTGTGTGCCAAATCTTATTTAACAGATCTCCCAGCCATTTAACGCCTATTTCTCCTAAGCATCTCCAAATCTCGATAGGAATCCCGTCAGGACTAACCGCTTTTCTTAAACTCATTCTGTTCAAAACTTCTTTAAGCTCAGGTAGTCTTATTTTACGCATGAAATCACGGTTTATATCTTGAGATTGAATGACAAATCCATCCAAATTCTTAGTAAAGTTCTTATTGAACAATTTGTCAAAATAATCTCTCCACCTTTTTTTGATATCCTCATCTCGAACTAAAACCTTCTGATTTTCATTTTTGACACACTTCATCACACATAAGTCTCTGGTCTTCCTTTCCCGTGTCCGAGCAATCCGGTATATATCATTTCCAGCCTCTTTAGTGTCTAATTTCTCGTACACCTCCTTGTAGACCTTAGATTTAGCTTCCCGAACAGCTTTCTTAACTTTCTTTTTAGCCATTTTATACTTCTCAAATCGCTCCACATCTTTACTTTTCTTCAAATCTTTATAAGAATCCCTTTTAATTTTAATAGCGGCTTTTACTTCTTCATTCCACCATGATGTGTTCTTAGATGGTGGAGCACAACATCTCGACTCACCAAGTAGATTTCTAGCTACCCTCTTGATACAACTAGCCATTTTGTTCCATGTTCTGTCTGAATCATCTTCCGACTGCCAATCCGCTTCTTGAACTACACGATCTATAAAAACCTTTTGGTTACCTTCTTTCAACCGCCACCATTTAATTCTAGGCTCTACCTTACGTCTAATCCTCCTAGTTCCTCTTCTAAATCGAAAATCTAGAACTAAAAGTCTATGTTGAGTGGTTACACTCTCACCCGACACTACCTTACAGTCGATACAACAAGCTCTATCTATTCTTCTCGTCAGAAAAAAGTCTATTTGACTAGCACTTGATCCGCTCCTAAAAGTTATAAGGTGAGACTCTCTTTTCCTAAACCAGGTGTCTGCTAAGAATAAGTCATAAGATAAGGAAAAATCTAGAATCGAGTCACCTACTTCATTCCTTTGTCCAAAACCAAAACCTCCATGGATAGTATCAAACCCACTACGACTAGTACCTACATATCCATTAAGATCACCACCAATAAATAACTTCTCTCTACTAGGTATACTTTGCACCATCTCGTCTAAATCCTTCCAGAATAGACGCTTACTAGCGTCATCAAGACATATCTATGGTGCATAAGTACTAATCACATTAAGGATCTCTCCACCTAGAATAAGCATAACCAGTAAAATTCTATCACATTTTCTTCTAATTTCAACTACATCCTCAAGCAACCGTCTATCTATGATTATGCCTATCCCATTATGATTTTTCTCTCTACCCGTATACCAAAGTTTATAACCCCAAAGCTCTATAACTCTACTCTTTTCACCTACCCACTTAGTTTCTTATAAACACATAATACCAACTCTCCTCCTAATCATCACCTCCACTAATTCTATTAGTCTACCCGTAAGGGAACCTGTGTTCCAGGAAGCTAGACGGATCCTATGAAATCCTTGCTTATTTGTCACTACACCCGGGATCCGATATAGCGCGCCGTTTCTGGACGACGACCTAGAAACTCTTGCATACTTAACACTACACCCAGGATCCGATATAGCGCGTCGCTGAGTAGGGGACGCCCCAACGATATTCTTATTATGGTTCATGTCATAGAATGTGATAAAGTTTTACGTTGGCTGTCACAAGCCTACCACAACCCTCACCCTTTCTCATCCGGACTCAGGACCGGCAACTGTAGGTTTTATAATAACAAACTAAAATAGTGAAATTTTTAAAAGTCTTGAAATTTTCTGTGCTCGTTCGTTTTTCAATATTTTGCTTATTACATCATATGAAAATCGCAATATTTTCGAAAATCTCAAAATTTTCCGTTTCTTCAAATCTTCAATATATTACATGCAGCACATGAAAATTATGAATTTTTTAAAAATTCAAAAAAATTCTTCAAATTTTCATTATTTTGCATGCTATGTATTGAACACGAAAAGCATTTCATTATTTTGCATGCTAGGTATTGAACATGAAAAGCACGAAATTTTCAAAAATCTAAAAAAAAAAAATCTTCGTTTTTCAACAAATACGCACACGAAAATCGTGAAATTTACGGTAATCTTCAAATTTTCTTTGCTTTATGGTTTTTCAATACTATGCTTACTACATCACAATAAAATCGTGATATCTTCAAAAATCTCAAAATTTCTTGGGTTTTTTTTAAATTTTCAATATTTTTCATATTATATAGACAAAAGAATCACAGTTTTTCAAAAATATGAATTTTTTCGGGTTTCTTCAATATTTCCACATATTGCCTGTTATAATACATAAAAATCGTAAAATTTTCAAAAATCTTTAAATTTTCTGTGCACTTTGATTTTTCAATATTTTGCTTGTCATATCACATTAAAACCTATATTTTCAAAAATCCCAAAATTTCATATTTTCTTCATTTCTTAATATTTTACATGCCCAAATGAAAATCGTGGATATTTTGAAAAATAAAAAAAAAATCTATTTTTCCTTCAAATTTTCACTATTTTGCATGCTAAAAGAACACAAGAACTGCGAAATTTTCAAAAATCTTTAAAAATTTAGTTTTTTTCGAATTTTCAACATATTGACTACTGTTACACATGAAAACCGAGAAATTTTAAAAAATCATAGAATTTTCCGTGTTATTTAGTTTTTCAATATTTTCTATGTTATATCACGTAATAATCATGATATCTTCAAAAGTCCCAAAAATTTCTATTTTTCTTCAGAATTACAATTTTTTACATACTATGTATAGCACAAGACGAATTTTTTAAATATTCTAAAATTATCTATTCTATTCCCCTTTTTACTATTTTGCATGTTATAGCACATGAAAAACTTTTAAAATCAGAAAAAAAATTCAGTTTTCTTCAATTTTTTAACATATTGCCTACTATGACACACGAAAATAGTGAAATTTAAAAAATCTTAAAATTTTCCGTACTCTTTTATTTTTCAATATTTTGCCTGCTACATAACATGAAAATCACGATATCTTAAAAAGTCTCAAAATTTTCTTTTTTTCTTTCAAATTTTCAATATTTTACATATGCACACAAAAATCATGAATTTAACAAATTCCTTTTTTCAAAAAAATTTCCCTATTAGCATGAAAATCTGAAATTCCTTTTTTCTTTGTTCTTTCAAATTTTCAAAAAATTCCTTTTTTCTTTTTCAAATTTTCTCTATTAGCATGTTATAGCACCCCCTGACCGTTTTCAAAAATTTGAAATTTTTGAGGTTTTCTTAGATTAATTAACAAATTGCTTGAAGCACACATAAATCCTTATATTTTCAAATATCTTTAAAAAAACCGTGCTCTTTGATTTTTCAATCTTTTGGTTGCTAAATCACATGAAAATCGCTATGCATTCAAAACTCTCGAAATTTTCTGTTTTCTTCAAATTTTCAATATTTTACATGCCCGCACGCAAAAATCGAGAATTTTTTTAAAATTTAAAATTTTTCTGTTTTTCTTCAAATTTTCACTATATTGTATGTTATATTGCACATAAGATACGCAAATTTTTTCTGTTTTTCTTTCGATTTTTCAACATATTGTCTATTATAACATATGAAAATCGTGAAATTATTAAAAATCTTAAAATTTTCTAAACTATGGGTTTTCAATATTTTTCCAGCTATATCACATAAAATCACGATATCTTCAAAAGTCCAAAAATATTCCGTTTTCTTTAAATTTTCAATATTTTACATGCTATATAGCACACGAAAATTATGAGTTTTTAAAAATTCAAAAATTATATGTTTTATTCAATTTTTCATTATTTTACATGTTCACGAAAATCACGAAATTTTTAAACATTTGAAATTTTTTAGTTTCTTTATTTTTTCAGCATTTTGCCTATAATAACACACGAAAACACTGAAAGTTTGCTTATTATATCATATAAAAATCGTGATATCTTCGAATTCTCAAAATTTTCAGTTATTTTTCAAGTCTTCAATATTTTGTTTATAGCACACGAACACGAAACTGCAAAATTTTCAAAAATCCGGAAAAAAAAATCTGTTTTCTTCGATTTTTTAACATATTGCCTGCTATAGCACATGAAAATCCTGAAATTTTCAAAAATCTTGAAATTTTCTATGTTCTTTGGTTTTTAAATATTTTGCTTGCGATATCACATGGAAATCGAGATATCTTCAAAATTCCCAAAGTTTTCTATTTTGTTCAAATTTTCAATACTTTACTTTACATGAAAATCATGAATTTTCAAAAAAATCTCAAAATTTTATGTTTTCTTCAAAATTTCACCGTTTTGCATGAAACAGCAAAATTTTAAAAAATCTAAAAAAAACTCAGTTTTCTTCGATTGTTCAACACATGAAAATCTTAAAATTTTCTGTACTCTTTGGTTTTTCAATATTTTTCTTCCTATATCAAATGAAAATTATGATATCTTCAAAACTTTTAAATTTTTTGTTTTTATTCAAATTTTCAATATTTTACATGTTATAAAACAAACAAAATCATGATTTTATAAAAAACACAAAAAATTCTGTTTTCTTTGAATTTTCACTGTTTTTCATGTTATAACATACGAAAACCGTGAAATATTCAAACATCTGAAAATAATTGAGTTTTCTTCCAATTTTCCGCATATTGCCAGTTATACAGCACACGAAAAGTATGAATTTTCAAATATCTTAAAAATTTCTTTCCTCTGTTTTTCATTATTTTGTTTGCTATATCACATGACGCGATATCTTGAAAAATCCCCAAAAAATGCTTTTTTTCAAATTTTCAATATTTTACTTACTATATAGCACACGAAAATAGTGAATTTTTTATAAATTTGAAAGTCATCCTTTTTTCTTCCAAATTTTCATTGTTTTACATGTTATAACACACGTGAACCACAAAAATTTAAAAGATCTGGAAAAAAATTTAGTTCTTTTTTATTTTTCTACACAATATTACTTACAATTTTATGATTTTCAATTTTTCGCTATTTTGCGTGTTATAACAGACGAGAACTGCAAAATTTCCAAAAGCCTGAAATTTTTTCTGTTTTCTTCCATTTTCCAACATATTATCTATTATAACACATGAAAATCGTGAAATTTTTAAAAATCTTAAAATTTCCTGTGTTGTTCTGTTTTTAGATATTTTTCTTGCTATATCACATAAAAATCACGATATCTTTAAAAGTCCCAAAATATTCCGTTTTCTTCAAATTTCAATATTTTATATGCTCAGCACACGAAAATCGTGAATTTTTTAAAAAAAATTTTAAAAAAATGTTTTATTAAACTTTTCAATATTTTGTATGTTATACCTGAGGAAAACCGCGAAGTTTTCAAAAATCTAAAAATTTTCAGTTTTTTTCGATTTTTCATCCTATTGCCTGTTATAGCATATACAAAAATCGTGAAATTTTCAAAAATCTCAATATTTTCTATGTTCTTTGATTTTTCAATTTTTTGTTGGCCACATGAAAATCGTGATATTTTCAAGAACCTCGAAATTTTTTATTTTCTTTAAATTTTCAATATTTTACGTGAAAATCTCAATTTTCTTAAATTCAAAAAAAAAATCCATTTTCATTAAAGTTTCACTATTTTGCATGTTAGCACAAGAAACCGTGAAATTTTCAGTTTTCTTACATTAGACAAAGAATATTCTCTCATGTATATAGATATATAGATGTAAAAAGGATAGAATATATTTGTTACTTATCCATCTTTACACTTGGTTTTTTCCCTCAGTCATGAGGTGCAAAATTAATCAATTAGGAAAGATATTATAAGTGATACTCAAATAATAGCTCCCCATGAATCTTTGAGTGCTTTTGAAACCGTTGTTAAGATAATATATTTCTCCGGTCTTCAAAATTCCCAAAAAAAATTGTTTCCTTTGGTTTTTCAATACTTTGCTTTCTAACATGAATATTACGAAATTTTCAAAAATCTAATCCTTTTGTTTTCACCGGTTTTTCGTTATTTTGTTTGCTTGCACATGAAAGTCGGGATAGTTTCTTCAAAATTATCAACATGTATGTTATACCACACAAAAAATGCAAAATTTCAAGAATATCAAAATTTTGGTTTTTTTGGTTATTCAATACTTTCATTGCTATATAGGAAAAAACAACCAAGTTATTTTTAAAGAACTTCTGGTTCTTCCATTTTTCATTTTTTTCGTGTTATGGTACACAAACAATCAAGGATTTCAAAAATCTTAAAAAATTTAGTTTTCTTCCTTTCTCAATATCTTGCTAGCATAGAACTTGTGAAATTTTCAACAATTCCAAAAATTCCAATTTTTCAACATTTTGCATGTTTTAGGAAATGAAAATCACAGAATTTTTGAATGTCTAAAAAAAATCTAGTTTTTAAATATCCTGCTTACTGTATACAGCACACTAAAATCATGAAATTTCTAAAAATCTCAAAATTTATCAATTTTTCCGGTTTTTCATAATTTTCCATGAACACGAAAATCACAATTTTTTCAAAAGTCACAAGTTTTTCCGTTTTCTTCCTTTATTTAATATTTTGCATGTTATGACACACAAAAATTAGAAAGGTTTCCAAAATCTCAACAAAATTTAGAATTCTTAATTTCTGGAAAATTGAGGAGGAATGATTAAATTTATAGCCACACATATCCAAACTAATTGAGGAAACATATAGATAACACGATGCAATTTGTAATTTCTTGAAAATTGAGGTGCTAAGAAAAATTTGTAGCCACATATGTTCAAACCAGATAAGGGAATATTCTTTCATATAACTTTCTTATATATAATATTTATAGATAAATAGATGGTTGCGGATTTGTTCTTGTATCTTTGAAGATCTTTAATCGATTTGTGGAGATTTGATTCGAGAGGTAATCTTTTCCAACATCCGTTTAAAATGCAAGTCAGCAACTGAAATGAAAATGTAAAGTTGTTGTTTTACACATATTTGATCCTTCGTCGCCTCAATATTGTAAAACCAATTTTGGCACTTCACCCTCTCGTTATACAAAAAAGAAAAATGCGCAAACTTTTTTATCCAGAGTCTTCAAAAATTGGTTTTAATATGATTGTGAGTTATTCCCTACCAAGGGTAAAAAATATATTTCAAACATATCAACCAATAAGAAATTATTCTGTATTCGGTAGGCAATGCACTCGGACAAGAGGAAAAAAAGACTTGGAATTATTTGGGCAGTACCATACCAACCGCTATAATTTTTTCCCAGGCTCACGTGTGCAGGGTAAAAAGTGAAATTCCTTAACTACCCTTTACATTGACGTAATAACAAAACAGCCCTTTGTTTTTCATAACCTTTCATTTCTGCCCCTGACTATTTCCCTCCATGTCCTCTCTCTCAAATCACTACTCCTCTCTTCTCAAACTCTACTCTCAACCCAACAACCAAACCCAGCTTAAAAAAATCCATTGCCTCATCCTCAAATCCCTCAATTCTCATGACAAAACTTTCATCTTCAACAACCTCATCTCCTCCTACTCTAAATCCAATCTCTTCCCTTACGCCCGCCGCGTGTTCGATCAAATTCCCAATCCAAACCTCTTCTCTCACAATGCGATCCTTTCGGCCCATTCCAAGTCTGGAGACTTGGCTCATATGAAGAAATTATTCGATTCGATGCCATTAAAGGATGGTGTCTCTTGGAATTGCGTAATTTCAGGCTATGCCAGCCACCATTCCCCACACAATGCGATCCAAGCCTATCGAATGATGTTGAGGGAAGGATATGTAGCTCCAAATCGAATAACTTTTTCGACCCTTTTGATCATATCGTCCGATGCATCGTCTACTTATTTGGGTCGAGAGATTCATTGCCAAATTATTAAATATGGGTTTCAATCCTATGTTTTTGTGGGCAGTCCTTTGGTGAGCATGTATTCGAAAGCATCGCTCATTGACGATGCGAAAAGGGTTTTTGAATTCATGGAGGCGAGGAATGTGGTTGTCTATAATACAATGTTAACGGGTTTTCTTAGGTGCGGCTTTGTTGAGGATTCAAAGAGTTTGTTTCGAGAAATGAAGGACAGGGACTCGATTTCTTGGACCACGATGGTAACAGGGCTAACCCAAAATGGGTTGGAATCGGAAGCACTAGGTTTCTTCAGAGAGATGAGTAAAGCAGGGATTGGAATTGATCAGTATACATTTGGAAGTGTTTTAACTGCTTGTGGTGCGCTTGCAGCATTGAGAGAGGGAAAACAGATACATGCATATATAGTTAGAACTGTTTACGAAAGTAATATCTTCGTAGGAAGCGCTCTTGTCGATATGTACTCAAAATGTAAGAGCATAAGGTATGCGGAATTTGTATTTAAGAGAATGACAATAAAAAACATTGTGTCTTGGACGGCCATAATCGTTGGTTGCGGACAAAATGGATGCAGCGAAGAAGCAGTCAGAGTTTTCATTGAGATGCAAAGGAATGGAATCGAGCCTGACGATTATACCCTTGGGAGTGTGATAAGCTCTTGTGCAAATCTAGCAAGTCTAGAAGAGGGAGCACAATTCCATTGCAAAGCAATAGCTTCAGGTTTGATATCGTACACAACAGTGTCCAATGCTATTGTCACCCTATATGGTAAATGTGGGAGCATCGAAGAGTCTCATCGATTGTTCAATGAGATGAAAATCAAAGATGAAATCTCATGGACTGCACTGGTATCGGGTTATGCACAGTTCGGTAAAGCCAAAGAAACAATTGAATTGTTTGAAACAATGTTGGGAAAAGGCGTGAAACCTGATGGAGTCACATTTATTGGAGTTCTCTCTTCTTGCAGTCGAGCCGGGCTTGTAGAAAAGGGTAAGAAGTATTTTGATTCAATGATAGAAGACCACAGGATCACTCCTGTAGCTGATCACTATACTTGCATGATTGATCTCTTCAGCAGAGCGGCAAAGTTGGATGAAGCCAAGAATTTTATAAAGCAAATGCCCGGTAGCCCTGATGCAATTGGTTGGGCTACATTGTTGAGTTCATGCAGGGTTCATGGCAATATGGAGATTGGGAAATGGGCTGCTGAGTCTTTACTCGAGCTCGATCCTTCGATCGCAGCAAGCTATGTATTGCTATCGAGTATGTATGCATCTCAAGGGAAATGGGATGAAGTTGCCAATTTGAGAAAAGGGATGAGAGAGAGAGGAGTGAGAAAAGAACCAGGGTGCAGCTGGATTAAGTATAAGAACAAAGTTCACATCTTTTCGGCTGATGATCAATCACATCCTGATTCTGAAAAGATTTATGCCGAGCTTGAGAGGCTCGAGGCTAAAATGGAGGAAGAAGGATATAAGCCTGATATGAATTCAGTGCTGCATGATGTAGCTGAGAATGAGAAGAGGCTTATGCTTAGTCGCCATAGTGAGAAGCTTGCAATTGCTTTCGGGTTGATTTTTATACCACAAGGGTTGCCGATAAGGGTGGTTAAGAATCTTAGGGTGTGTTTGGATTGTCACAATGCGACCAAAATTATTTCTAAGATAAGTGTAAGGGAAATCCTTGTTAGAGATGCTGTGAGGTTTCATAAGTTTCGTGAGGGAGTTTGTTCTTGTGGAGATTTTTGGTGAGGGGAATTCCTTTCCCCCTTTGCTACCAAACGAATCAAGGATCACTAATTTATTTCATTTCAAGACGCAAGTTTTTGTGGCACAATGGATTGGTGCAATTGTTTTGATCTAGCGCTCAAATGAGTGATTATTCCCCCTTGCTCTTTTGTATGTCAGGAATCTATTCTTTGCATTGCATTAGGCTTGTATAGTGCGGTGATTATATGTTAGGAACATTGTTCTTCATTCATTACTTGATTCTTGTATATACATGACTCTACTGGTGACTCTTCAGCTGTAATGAAGCGAAACCCTTTTTGCGTTTCAAAGTGCCGCTACATGTCATTATTGGATTCCCAAGGTAAGTAATTATATATTATACTTACTTAGACCGCGTAACTAGATCATTATGCATCAGTATGCAGCATTAGATCATTATGCATCAGTATACAACATTAGGATAAGCACCAATTAAGCATAGTGCTTGCCCATTGCGCAAGCTTGCAAGCTTGCTAGTTCGATTCCCAAATACCTCGCAGCCTGAAATAAACATCACGAAAATGCCCAACAAGCCTAAAAAGGATGCATCAACTTAAAACTTTTATACTTGATGTGAGCCTGAAAGAAATAAATAAGAGTATGCCTAACAATAACAATGTCTCACCGTTCACATTACATCTGATTTAATGGCAGTACGAATAACGAAGTAATCAACAACAATAACTCACAAAAGAGCCCCTAGGAGACCTGATCTTAAGACCAAAACAAAAGGCAGAAGCTAAATTTTCATTTCTTATTGTGTTACTATTAAATACCTTCTGTGATCATCATGGAAACAACTTTTGTAATGCAATGACAAACAAGCTATTTGATCCGTATATTTCTCAAGCAGGAACAAACCTGCTGAATTACATCAAACAAAATACAAAATATATAACATTTCCTATCACACAATGAATTAGATCCTCACATTTCAGAGAGAGTTCTCTGAGCATCCGGGCGGGCAGAGTGAATGCTTCATGACCAATTGCCCATAATGTCTAGCTTGCTGAAATTTCTTCTCATTACCGGAAGCAAGTTGCAGGATTTTCATCTGATAGTTATTGGTATTATTTGCTGGATGGCTATTTGTAAACTTTTCAGTATCAGAACCGATGCATAGAGCACTATAACACTCGATTCTATGCCACCAGCAAAAGAATGAAGCTTTGCCATCCTATGAACTGCTGGCATATATATAATTCAGAGCTGCTGCTGCTACTGAAGAAAGCAGTTAGATGGACGACACAAGAACATCAGTTGAAAAAATATGGTGAGTCGATGGCATCTTTAAGATTGAAGTCGCCACGCTCTGGCAATGGCGGGAAATTTAATGTTGGAAAAGATTTCTGAAAGTTCTCCAGTAACTGCAGAACAATATCAAAAGACTATATGATGAGAGGTACTAATGAACAAAAAAAAAATGAGACCCAAGGCAATAGTAGTTGCTTTACATTTTCCAATATTGGTGTCTCATAGAGCTCAACAAATTTTTCACGTAGTATAATGTTCATCTGATCAACATCGCATGCATGTGTCCAATATGAATCATGGACTCCTGCCGCTCAGAAATGTAAATAATTCAATCCTTTAAAAAATTAAGATAAGAGAAATGTTTTGTTAAGGAAATGAAAAATTCAAGCAACCTGCAAAATTCAATCCTGCGCTTTTGCAAGCAACTGCAGTCATCATCATATGAGAACCATCAAGAGAGTGGACAAAATTAGGTGGAAAAGCTGACCTTTGCCGCTTAACCATAACCTATAGAAAAACAAATCGACAGATTAGAAAAATTCAGCACAAAGACTTCATCTTAAAATTCAACAGATGCAGAAGTGCAGTGACTAAATAATGGAAAAAAGACCAACCCTGTCTGTTTCTCGTTGTAAGGTCAAAACTTGAAGAGAAGTTTTAACCTGCACAGAAATCCAAGAGCTTAGTATTTGAGTATGGGTCTGTCTGTGTAAAATTAAAGCTTGAAGGAAAGTTTAAAACAATGGATGCTGAGAAACATAAAATGATTTTTTGCATGAACACTTACAAGATGTCTTCCAAGTTTGCGGTATGGTTGGACAACAGGAAGTCCAAGAGGAGTCGTCCACCTAACTGGCTGATTCTCTGAAGCAATTATCTAAGAACATGAAGATGCTTCAAACTCAACAGGTTGATCATTGAAACAAAATTCTATCTACCATGATAATTAATAAGCCTCGCACTAGTATGGTTATTGATGCATGAAGCATACCACCCAAAACAAAGACCTACAAAGAATGAAAAATAGATAATAATATGCTGTTTCAAGATATTACTATTTAGTACAGGGAGAAAACACATTATGCTATTAACATCTACAAAAAAAGTATGGTCAATCTCGCTAGACTGTTCGATATCATATCATAGAATTTTTTAAGGATACACATATTGAACTGAGATATGTGATCTAATCCTTTAACAAACCTTTGCACAATCCCCAAGCCAATTCATAATACTACGTGCGGCTTGAAACATTTCTTCGAGTGCAGTCAAGGTAGTCTGCTCACAATAGAGAAATTAATAAATAATTAAATTAGATATCCTCCCAAGATTAACAATAAGATATCACAGCTCAAAATGGACAAGCAAGCGTCAAATTATAAATTTCCTTACTTTTGCTGTATAACAAGCAACGCTAAATATTTCAGTATCATCTGCAATAGCATCACGTTCCTTCAGCCTCCTTTTTATTTGCTCGCGTGCCCCAACATAAGTGACCCCATAAACAGATGTCATCACAGTCTGCTTCACCAATTTTCTGTCCACCTACATCAGTCAAGTCCAACAATTAGAAAGGATAGCTGTAAGCATTATCGTACAAATCCTATTTCGTAGAAAAGGTGTATTCATATCATCATATGCAATCTGACTAATTTACTTTATTAAGATCATGTATAGGAAAATCGTATGGTAAACATGATTACCTAAGGGAGAAATGTATCTAAACCATCCAACCATTTGTTTCAAAATATGTATGAACTATCGAGATGACGTATATTATGAGAGTACGGCATTCTTGCAGATGTCAGGGATACAATCAATAGCTTTAAGAAGAAACATGCATTTATATGTGAGATTCAGGATCACCATATAAATTACATAAACAGTAAAATGTATTAAACCATTCCTGGTGGAATTAAGAATTATAGTTGCTGAAATATAATAAGAGAAACAGTTGGCAAAATCCACGCTAGGAATTCGTTGCCTTTCACATAGACTTGATTTGAAAGTCCAAAAATTTACCTGATTAATTAAGAGCTTGGAACGCAATGCATTAGGTTCGGTTGCTGGGTCGTTACTTGCATCTCTTTGCATGATGTTAAGTACCCTGCATACAAAATATCGCTACTTTTAGATTTGTTATTCCCCTGAAACTGAACTATTTGCATAAACGGTTATGCACTGATGAGCACATGTGATTGTCATACTCAATGTAATAATCATCGCACATCATAAAAAAAGTGTTCTTTTTCCCAAAACAAAGTGTTGGCTACATGAATACTTTTCTTCTATTCAATTTTGTTAAGGGGCAAATCCTCAATTTAATTATCAAGAACAACCCTCCTACGGTCCTACCAAACTTTTGGTGTTACCTACATGAATCCTTTTCTTCCATTCAATATTGTTAAGGGGCCATCTCCTCAATTTAATTAACACAGAGTTTTTAACTACATCTATTCATGACTGTTTAGACCTACCTCAATCCTCATCACTAGGTTAACTACAATTTTGTCACTGTTTTTTTACTGGCGCTATTTGACTCCATTGCACATGTCCAAAACATCTCTAGATTAACGCACATTTTATTAGTGAAACTATTCAGAACACCCATTGAGTATCCAGAATACAATTAGTCATAAAATTATCAATAACAACTCTTCTCCCAAACTTTTGGTATCAGCTACATGAATCCTATTCTTCCATTCAATTTTGTTAAGGGGCATCTTCTCAATTTAATTAACAACATAAATATACTTTTAACTTAACCTATTCATGATTGTTTGGGCCTACTTCAATCCTTGTTGCTGCATAAACTACAATTTTGTCACTGTATTTTACTGGCACGCCTATTTGACTCAATTGCACATGTCCAAAACATCTCTATTCTCGCTCATTTCTGAAACTTTTCAAAAACACCTATAGAATATCCAGAATGCAATTACCACTTACAATAGCAAAACATATTACATTTGGATTTCATTGTTAAAAGAAATGATATAAAGCATAAATTCATCATATTTTGACATGTTGTATCATTTCTTTGTGTATTCCTATATGAAGGTGTTGCCCATCTCGAAGTTCTTCTAATATTTCGTTCAACACGAATGTTTCTTCCACAGGTGCTCCTCGATTGTTCTATATTAAGTCAAGTGTGGGACTTTTTTTAATAGAAAATTCATTTAAGTAGTAATCCAAATTCTTTGTTAGATCTTTAAGGGGTTTGGAAGGAGACAATGGTTAATAGGGAGGATAAACGTTTATGAGACATGATATTCGTAGGTGTATGTTGGTTATGGATTGATCGTAACAATAGGGATTTTAACAATGCTGCTAAATCAATTTCTTATATTGTGCTTTGGATTGAGGCCATTGTACTGTTTTGGTCAGGGCTGGCGTTGACTAGGGTGAGGAAGCGTGTGAAAATTGTGCTTACAGGCGACCTCTGCTACGGCTGAGATTTGGGAGCTAGAGATTTGAGTTTTTTTTTTTGGGCGGGGGGGGGGGGGGGGGCGATGGTTTTAAATAGAGGAGCGATTATTGGGCTACAATGAGATCAAGATTGAACCTGATCGGAAACAGATTGAAGAGGTGGACCCCAGTTAGTTAAGTGGTTTTCTGTCAGCGCTGTGAAGTGTTATAAAAAGATCAGCGCTGTGAAGTGTTATAAAAAGAGAAAACAGAGAGGAATGAGATTTTTTATCAAATTGACTGTAAAATTCACCACATTCACTTGAGATTTAGACCTCGTTGTAAAGAGGAGGATCTCTTAAAACCCTAATTCATTAAATAGAGAATTCTTGCCAAATTAGGTGTTATTGTGCTATAGCTCAATTGTGCAGGTCGAGATCAAAGAAATGGTAAAGAATAATCAACATAAGATGACGTCGTCCTTTGCTGGCGTAACACGATCAGTCGTGAGTACAAGACAAGGATGTGAATGCACTGTCCGAGGATGAAGAAGAAGCAGCAAGCCGATAATCTTTAATGTCAGTGCATGAGTCTGGAGTGTTGAGGCCAGACTCACTCGGTCGGGATTATTTTGCTTTTGTGTTAGTTCAATATGGTTGTAACAGATATTTTTGGGGACTTTGGTTGTGTATTCAGCTATATCACGAGCTGTGTTTTCATCTTCTTTTCTTTCCTCTTCCTTTACTTGTACTTTGCTTTGTTTCATTGATTGATTGAGAGAGCACCGGGGGGGGGGGGGGGTCCAATCGTTTAAGGTAAAAAATTTAAAAAAAAGAGTATTGGTCAAAACAAGTTCTCATGATTCTATTACCAAAAAAGAAAGTTCTCACGATTCACACATACATAAATATCAAAGCAGGTTGATAATTTACACAGCTCCATATGCAATGTGGAAAGAGTGATATGAGTTCAATGGTTGAAAGTTTCATAAACACGCATGTGGGGAACTAACATTACACCAACGAATGCAACTTGCATGCAATTTTTTTTTAAATACTGAAGGCGCCATTAAAATAATAGTATCATGAACCACTAATAAACGGCTAACTTGTGTAAATTAAAAAACATGACAACCACAAGGGTATTCTTCTATTAATCATCATACCTGGCAGCTATTCCTGAGTAAACATCTGCAGGTTTATCTCCAGCAACCAAGTTCACTGCAATAGCCCCTAACTAAGCCAAATAAAACATAAATATATAAGAAATGAGCGCAAAATCCATTTTTAAAATTTACCTAAAATTGAAGTGAGAACACAAAAAATACTCAACATACGCTTGCTTTATTTTTATTCTAAAAAACAGTGATTTTGGCTTTCCTTTCCTTCTCTTTCTTTCCTTTTCTTTTTTTTGGTGGTGGGGTGGGGTGGGGGGGGGGAGGTTTGGGGGGACATGTTTTATGTGCAGGAGTTTGAGGGAAAATACATCATAATGCTGTTCTGAGGCTTGAAGGGTATTGACTATTGAGATTATGTGCTGCTGTCCATTCTATTCCTGGTCTTATCAGTCTTGGAACCAAAAAAAGATGCTGAAGATGCTTCGATGGCGATGAAAAATTGCTGTTGTTCTCTAATTGTTCAAGAGAGCTGTTAGGATTGGGAATCTCCCCTGTTCCACTTCTTGCTTGACAGAGTAGCCAGTAGTCTCATAGATACAATAGTTGGTTTAGATCTTTCTTAGCCATTGTCATTACCATGAATCTACTTTCTATTTTTATGTTCTGTGGTTGATTAATTTAACCCAGAGTTGAGTATGTAATAATTAGTTCCCGACTTTTGTATTGGTACAGCTTTTAAAATGGAAAGTTTCCTGTGAGTTGGGCTTATTAAGCCCAGCTCTTTTCTTCAACCAAAAAAAAAACATTTTTTGGAAGGTAAGTGACATTCTAAAATAGAAAGCGAAGATTTTCATTTCTAGGCTTAATGGTCCTCCATCTTGCTCCCCGGCTTAGAATATTTCACTTACTGGTGAATGCAAAAAGACATTGTAGCCGGTCCGGGTTGAATAGTCAATTTGCTCATAGAAAAAGTAAGCCTTCAGAGCTTTGATATCATTATCAGCAGCTGTCGACTCCTAAGGGTGCATGCAGAAATGCCTCTAGACTAGTCACGGGATATCACATGGCTCATGGAATGGGATAAGCTCAAAATATTGAACACAGGGTTAACACCCACGCCAATCAGTATATCCATATATTTGACCCAACTTTCTCGAATGTCTAGCATCACTATTGTCTCTTTGGATATACCAATACCAACACCATGTCGGCTTCTTTAATTTTTAAAGTTTGTTTGTGAATATTGGCTTGCAATTATAGAGTTCATCAATCAAATCATCTTTTGTCGGATCTCAAAATACAAGCATGCAGATGATGTGCAAATGAATGCGGACTCTCTAAAATGCAACCTAAATAGCACAACTCGAATGACTTGTTCTAGATACATTGGATAAACCAAACATTAGCACTAACCAATCAAACACTGTATCTTTGTACATGCATGAATGGAAGTACCCAGTACAGTACAATAATCTGACTCTAAAAACGCTCTAAACTCAATAATGTATGCATTGCTGGTGTTGTTGTAACACCTTATCCCGATCATAGAATTTTTTTCTTTTTTTTCTTTTGAATGTATTGGGTTTTATTGTATTATTATTTTTATTATTATTTTAAGTTGGAGTTTAATACTTTCTAGTTAAGATAGAACATATTATTATGGTTCCTTTAAACTTGTTTACTTATGATTTTCCAAGTTTGTTAAATAAGTATATTATTAGTATTTATGTTTGTTTACTATTTGATTAATATCTTAAATTTCTATACACATAATATTTATTTGTCTAACATTAGTTTCGTAACTAAATAGATAATATTAGTATAGTTGGTTTAACAAAAGATGTTTAGTATTTAGGCTTGTTTGATAATTTATTAATATCTTATTTTAATTTGCATCTAATATATTTTCAAATACTAAATATGTAAACAAATATATTATGATTATCTAAATTAGTTAAGTATATGATATTTAACTTTTAAAGTTTTGTTTTACTAAATCTAATAATATCTTATTTATATTCTAGTACAATATTTTGTCTACCATGATATATTATTAATAATCTTTTAATTTTTAAATCCTATTTTAAGTTTTTCAAATTAAACTATTGTGGGTTATGAGAATTATTTTCCTAAACTTATATATATTTTCTTATAGTTTCTCCAAATATATTTTATCTCTCCAAACAAATTTATACATATTTTAATCATACACATTTAAACAAATTTCTATACATCATATCTATTTAAAACCCTGTATATATTTATATAAATATTTCCTATTATCCTATATAATAACAAACCCTACACTTTTTTAACTATATATATATATATATATATATATATATTGCTTATCTAGTTTGTTTAAAATATTTATTGGTATGCTAATTTATATTTATATTAATTAATATACATACGATATATATATTGTCTACAATATTTTTATAACCATAAATATATGGTAGATTGTTTTGGTTATGATAAATAATTGAGGAGATTCCTTAAAATCTTTAATAAATAGTTCTTGTGGGGGCTTTGTGATATATTGTTTTATCTAGTTTAAAAATTCTTTTCTCTTCTACCAATTTTAGCATAACCAATATATAAATAATACACTTATATTTTACCTAACTTTAATCTCTCTTCAATCGGAATCTCTCTCCAATCAGAATATTTCTCTCCCTCTTTTCTCTCTCCACCATATATATATAAATAATTCTAAGCATATATTCATCTCTCAAATTTTCTTCTTCCTTTAAAAGTTGTCGAGCACCCATCACCAATCGCGTTCAACTCCAGAACAGCGAGTGACGTGGATCGAGATTTTCTAGCCGAATGAACGAGTTTGGTTTGCGTTTCGTGTCGTCGTATTTAATCGTCTCAAGGAAAGTACTCTTACTCCTTTCCTTTGGTCGATACAATAACGGCGAATTGCTTAATGCATTATTAGACTATAGTACATTAATATTAAAAGTCTCATATTCTGTTTACATTAATTAATAATGGTATTAGGTATGATAGTATCATAGTAATCATATTATACATACAAGTATTTTAGTCACCGATAGTAATTAAGAGTACATAATTATATTTATTGTTATTAGTATTTATTTTAAATATAATCAGATATATATATCATTGTATTTCATATAGCACAGTATTCTTTAGATATTAATTACATAATTTATTGTGTATCTTGGTAAAACCTAGAATTCCTAGAGCACCCATTAATTATATTAACCCTTTAAAACCATATTTCAGTTTATTATTCTTTCCAATAATAAATCCGGATATTTAATGTAAGTGCTTGTAAATTCATGTAGATTTTTATTTTTATTATTAATATTATCATATTATATTGACTGTACTTGACATACTACTTAAGACTATTTATTTAACATCACTTGCTTGACATGACATGCATGTTCACGATTACTGTTTTCTTGCATTAAAACGAGATCACTATTGAAATGTTTAGTTACACGTCATGACCCCATTTATTCCTGCTTACAAAGTTTTATTCCATACCGTTGATATGATATTACAAGTTCCAATCCAGTCAGCATTTTATTTGGTGATCGAGCTCACTGCCATATTAGTTATAAATAGGCAGGGTGTTGGGTTAGTTTGAGTGTGTATTCGTTCAACAGGATCTCAGGAGTCCCATACCGGCAGCTCGTACCGGGTTATATCGGTCGCTTGTTACTACAGCTCGTACCGGGCTGTATCGATCGTTTGTTCATATTTCCTAGCCCCTGGGGCCCTATCCTTAGGTTATGAATACTCCTGCAGAGGTTGACGTACCAACTCGAATTCACGATAGATTATCTTTTTGGTAACCAATTAGAATATGACTTGACCGACTTGACCCGTTTCATGCTTACTTCGTATTACTGCCATATCTATATCTACATATGCATATGGGCTTCATTTCACTCACATATTACTACTATCACACACATACACACTATTACGATTGAGTACTTGTTGGGATATTCTGACATCCCTGAGACGTGTCATCTCAGGATTAGAGACCGATTCATAGGCAGAGCAGGATCAGAATGACTATCAGGAGTTTGCCGAAGATTAGTAATAATTATAGCTTTTTCTATTTTATTTCAGCTGCTATTAGAATGCGCGCCCCTCGCGGGACGTTGGGAATAATGTATGTTTCTTTTTGGATCTTGTACTTCGTGTATTTTGAACTCTTTGTTATTTGGATTTTTTATTGAGTCTATCTTTATCTCGTGGATTCGTCAGTATTATTTGTTATTTATACAACATGATGTTAGTATTAGATCTTAGATTTTATCGTACATGTTTAGCTAGAGCCTTAGGAATGACTATGGCAAGGCGATTTCCCCTTGTTTAGGAACACTGACGGTTTCAGTCCATATTTCCGTATTCCGGGAATTGGGACGTTGCAGTTGTGCCTAGATGTGTATAACCTAACCTAGCACTTCTTACTAGATGAGAGTATTAGTACAGGAATAACAAAATGAAGTCTAAACATAGCAAAATTTAATTGCAGTAACGAGTTAAGTGTCGAATAATCGCATAATCCATTGGATTCACCTCACAATATTTGACTACACTAATGAGTCACTGTGTCGACCAATCACAATATTATTCATTGGATTCACCTAAAAGCAGGCCATGACAACTAAGGATGATCCAATTTTGATACTAACCTCAGGACAAACGAGGAGATGCCAACAAGTGACTCATCACAAGAGGTATCAATTAACTCTAATGTCACTTGATTGTCCTCATAAACAGACTGCATGGTTTCTATAGCAAGATCATCTCCAAGGAAAGTGTTAAAAGTGCCAAGAGACTCTGTGTCACTAGTCAATTTAACCCTGATGAATCTATACATAATGACTAGCAGACTGACAAACTTTCATCATGCATACTATCTGACTGGCTCTAGAGACTTCATAAAAGTAATACTAGCCATGGTAGCATTATATGGCTTCTCTAAAACCTCGTTAGTGACGTTAGAGCACTCTACTCTAAATGGCTCAAAAATGCTATTCGTAAAAGACATTTTCCTAGACGACGACGAAGAATTAGAGTTGCAAAGTTCTTGTGATCTTGGCAAAATATCGGGTTACCTATCAATTACCAAATTAAATCCCAAATAACCAGAGAACAGGTTAAATCCCTTTTACCTATCTTAGCCTCCCTCAGATCAGAAGTATGTTGTTGTTCGTTAAGCAAATCGAAAGCTGAGACGGAGGTTTTGGCATGCTGTTCTTTGATGAAGGTTAACTGAATCTGGTCCAGAATGAGTTCTGGACTAGATAAGGGACTGTTTTAATGGATCTGGACTGAAAATATGGCACGGTTTCAGATCTGAACTGATTGTGGCTGTTCTAATTTAGTCCTGATTTATTTCGACAGCTCTAGTTCAAAATTAAGGCTGTTTAGATGCGATTTTGATCAAATTGAGTCTGTTGTGGAGAAAGGGCCGTCTGAGCCTGTAAAATTGACCCAGATCTGTTTGATTCTCTAGTTAAGACCTGAAAAGGCTGAGCTGCAAGAATGCTGGGCTGTTTTTTTATGATCTGGACAGAGTACAGGGAGCAATTTTTTTATTTTTTATTTGGGGGGGGGGGGGGGGAGTAGACATAAATTGGGACTGTTCGAAGGAATACTGGCGACTGTTGATGAGGAGATCGGCGAAGATGATGATAATGAAAGTTAGGACTTAGGACAACTCTCGAAGATTACCGAACTGATAAAATCTGAAAGAAATATCTTCATACAGCCAGGGATTCAAGTATGTCATTGCAATTGACAATTGTGTAGTCCAAAATCGTCTGGTTGAGATGAAAGGAAAAAAAAATTATCTTTTTGTCTCAAACAACACTCCTTAGATTGTGTGGCCGTGTGGGTGCATCTGTGTTAATGTTTACATTATGTTAAGGTAGCCAAATATGTGTGGATGCATCTTCGTCCTCCATCATTACTTTGTTAATGTTTACAATATTTGTCAAGTATTTCATTGCAATTAACAATTGTGTAGTCCAAAGCATCAATTCCAGTTGAGATGAAAGGTTAAAAAAAGGAGCATAGCGCCTTCACTTTCTGACACTATGGTCTAATAAATTTTCGGATAGACTAGGAAAGATCCTTTTTTCTGTAAAATCCTTTCTCCATTGCTTTCGAATGCTTTGCTAACAATAAAAAAATCTACCAACTTAGAAAATCAACCATAACAGCAGGAAACTAACATGAAAAATAGAGCAAAGAAGTAAAACAGGGGGTAAAGGTAGTACCTTGTCTCTTCCAAGAGCTGCATAGTGCTGAAGGCCATTACAAGAACCATCCTGAAAGAAAGTAAAATCTTCATCTGGCAAATATTGTCATGTGAAATAACCAAGGAATAAAGGTATAACTTTCAACTTTTCAAGAAACCATCCTGTTTTGAGAAAATCATATGCCACATCTACCATCTTAAGGATTATAAATTAATCTAGAATTATACAAAACAACAACTGAGCCTTTTTGTTGTTTTGTATAATTCTAGATTACTTTATAATTCTTAAGATGGTAGATGTTCAAACTGAAATAGAGACGATTACAAAGTGGAAAAGTGCCTATGTAGCACTGGTTCGGATATGGTTCGGATACAGATATGTGATACGATACGGATTCGCGGATTCGCAATTTTCCAAAAACCTACCATACGGGATATGTTTTTATATCGATTTTAAATTAACTAAATATGAATATATATTAAGGTATCCATACCCATATATAATAATATAAATAAATAATGGTATTATGTTAGATTTTCAATGCACTTTCAAACTTTTGAGTGCGTTAATTTTCGAGAGAGAATAGATGCGTCGATTCGAGAGAGGTTTGTGAGAGATTTACAAGACCGAGCGAATCCGAGAGTTTTGGACTCTCATGGATAAACAAGTATCCGTGCTTCATAGCAAAGAGCAACAGGATATACATGTTGGACATAATTCAGTTTTAGGTGCAAATATTTCATAAGTTACTCCAATTAATAGTTAACACACAAAAATAATATAATGCCAACCTTGAGAACATTGTGTCTCAAAGCATACAAAATTACCTGATGCACAGGAGTGTGTGAGATTGTAGTCTCTGGTGAGGAGCTCCTTAATGCTTCAGCTAGATTGATGCAAACTGCTAAGCACTGGAAAGGATCTTCAGCCTTTAACCACCAGCGCTTACCTTCAAGTGGTCGATCTGCTGAGTCAAATATATCCTCCAAGTGATTCTCAGTAAATGCTATCCTCCCATCATATGATAGCTTATCAACACCACTACCATAGAGACTTGCCAAATGAATCTTCAACCAACGCAATCCCGATTTTCCTAACGGACGACCCTCGGCAAACTCTAAAACACCACGGCATAGATCCGATCCAAGATGATTTAAATATGGGTGCATGGGATATGCACGGCCTCTAAAATCCAGGTTGTGTGGGTAGTAAAATCCTTCTACGTCTTTCATTTTTCTAGCTACCTGTTCTCCAATGAATAATAAGTACTTAATTTACTGAATGTAAAAGCACTTCGGCATTTAGCGATAATATAGGCAACAAAACTTCTTACAGCAAGTTTAAGTTCCACATCGCACCGCTGGGAATGCCTTTCACTATTCTCTTTCTTTGTGGATCTTACTTTCCACTTCCACTTCTTTATTTCAGATTCATCTTCAGTGTCCGGCTTCTCTGGAAGAGGAATCTATAATAAGAAAAAGGGAAAGGAAATAGGTGCAAGACCAGTAGATTAGTCAATTATATGAATATAAGTCTTAAGGGGGTTCAATTAAAATATAAATCATGATTAAATAGCCTTCTCACATCATTTCGATCAACCAGGTCGGCAAGACGACCACCACTTGACCATATTCTGTCGACAACACTCAGTACTCTTTTGTTGACCCTCCATCTTGTGCTGCCAAGTGTATCTAATGCCTGCAGAATATGAAAATAAGTCAATAATAGAATATATATATATAAGAATTAGGGTGGTCTTATCTCAAAGCAAGGAAAATGACGTCTCTACTATAATGAAAATTCCAACGGTGTAGCTAATATCTTTAATTGATGACCTATCTTTTTAAGAAAAGGTTATAAAAATTAAGAAAAATCTCCAAGTAAATTACCTCATTTCAACAAAGCCACGGCATCGGCTTTTCAAAATTTGGAATCTCCCTCCCTCCATCTTTTACTCACTTTCCAAATCTATCCATAAAATTTGTTTTTACTTAGAACCTAAATTGGCTCCTTTTGATTTCATACCGTGCATAAATCGTGCAAAAAAAACTAGTATAAATTAATGTTCGCTATGATTTAAACCTCTAAACAAAAAGAAACAAAGATTGGACGTCGCATTATCAGTCTAATGTAAAACACATAATTGTTCACTGTTTGTTTGGCCAGCGCAAAACACATAAACGAATTTACACCTTACTAATCAGATTACACAGACAAAAACCATGATATGTACATGTGTGTAGGACAGCCTGACAAATGAGAAAGGGTATATGAAAAATATGTTCAAGGGGAGGACAAAACTAGACCTTTATTAAGTGAATATTGACTTTCCACATCGTGTTTTAGATATTTGGCGGGCTATGCAAATCTTATATGTGCCAGTTAAGTGGCCTTTCCCCCCATAATTTGCATATGACTAAATTTATGTGTCATTCAACCTTTTGGTATTATTCGAAAGGGTTTCTAGGAGAGAACATACAAGCGCTGATTAATTGGCCTTTTATGCCTTATTTTACAACACTGGTAATCATCAAGAGCTCGAATTAAGGATAACATGTGACATAAAACGTCTAAATTATTTACTGGCCTGGTAAGGCGCGTGCATATGAGCGTTTCAAATGCATTTATAGCTTTTTGATTTGATATATATTACTTTAATTGCAACTATTAGTATATAATATTTAAGAGAATCCATTGTGTTTTGTTTTGTTTTCAAGCCTTTCTTTGCTCTTGGTTGAAACTTGCAAGCATTTTAACAACAGTAAGTTGGAACTCTCCTGTTATGCGAGAATAATTTAATTGTGTTTTGTAAATAGAAAGAAGTATACAATTACTGACAAACCTCAAAAACTGCGTGCAATTGTTTCTTTGGGGCCCTTTTGACTGCCTCACGTTGCTGTCTAGCTCCATGTATTCGCATGACATAAGACGGTAAGAACAAATGTGCACCTTTGTCATAGCTGCCATAGATCAAATAACAATAGTTCACAAATACATAAAATTGTTATGAATAAAGGTTTGGTACAGAGGCAATCAAGAGGATTTTAAAAAACAAATAAAAAACGCACAAGGAGTTTCCTATCCACATAAGCAGGAAAATGTTTACTAGAGACATAATTCAAAAGAATAAATTGACTTAGACAATTTACAATCAATTAACTTAACGTGGCAGTTACAAAAACTGGATCACATTCTGGAAAAGGCCAAAAGTTGATATAGAAAAACAATACAAAAGAATAGTAAAGAGACCAAGGCCTGCTTGAACATATAGTAGTGACTACTATTTAAATAGCTCCATTCCTTAAAACAAGAAATAAAAAGTAGAAGTTAGGATTTTAAAGTTGAAAACAGCTTAAGAAAGAACCACATACCCAGTCCAATTCATAGGAGGAATCAACATTGGCATGTAAGGAATAACCATGTGCCTTGCCTGTCAAAAGCAGAATCAACTTCTTTCAACAGCTCAAAAATAAAATAAAAAAGACCTCAATAAAATAAGTATTACAAGATGTCACAAGTCTTGAGTAACTAAACTTACAGTCTTGTCTAGCCCTTGACGAACTAATGGATCACACTCGATAACCCCATATCTCTTGCTATGCTTCCTGCAAAAGAAAGGCTTAAAAATGGATAGCACAAGAAATTAATTGCAATATAGAACTGGGGGGAAAAGGTCCTGGCTCTTACTGTTGTTCCTTTGTGATCGTCCTAAGTGAATGCCTGAATGCAGGGCGAATATCGGGTGGACCTTCTGCTTTTTGATCAACAGGAGGTTGGATGTAAGCGGTCTCCATTAGCAATTCGATAAGGCGGCTGCCAACCTAAATATCCAAAATATAAATGATAACAACATATTGTTACAGTAAATAGCACTTAACAGACTATATTACAGAGAAAGGAAAACCTTGGCCTGATTTTCCTGGCCCCACGGTCTGGAATCGTCTTGTCCCTTCACTATCTTTCTTACTTGATTCAGTTTGTGTTTCTTCATCAAACTTGCGACTTTTTTCCGAAGAAATTCCTGCTCTTTTGCTAAACTATCAACTTCTCCATCTTCATTTTTCATATCTTTATCAGGCTTTTTTCTCCTTGTTTTTTCCAAAAACGCAAGGATCCTAACCTGTACATTCAGACCAGATACATCGTTATGAAATTGATCACAAGTTTTAATGGAAAAAATCCAAGAACACAGGATAAAGAAAAAAAATAACAATGATCTTAATGCAGAACAAATGTAAAAAAAATTTGGAAGAACAGTATGTAAGTCAGCTTTCAAAACCTCGTCTATTTATCAACTTATCAAATGGAAAAACAAGATCAATCCTAGGGTGTCGGATGCTAATAGCCAGTTGAGGGTTTATATGTGCTAGGTAAGGTATAGATAAAGATGTTCCATGATGTTAACCTACCTCACTTGTCCCCTGCCTGTACTAAGAACATAAAAGGACCCCCCCCCAAACCCCTCCTCCCCCAACACACACACACACACACACAACAACAACAACAACAACAACAACAACAACAAATATAAAACAACTTGGGTAGAACTCATCACCACTCACAACACCACAGAGTTAGTCAACAATCAAGTCAAATTTCCTCTTCTAAGCACTAGAATAAAATATCGGTCATATCAACCGAAAGATTGTATTGGGACCCCTCACGATACGTTAAAAAAATATTACGGCACATCAGCCAGTATATCGGCTGTATACGATATAGGAAACACCATCTGATACAACGATTCTGATACCCACTGATATCTGTTATTTAAAACCTTGCTTCCAAGTCATATCTAGACTGATTAAGACCTCTCGGCTGGTTTTGTAGCACATGACATCCCTGAATTAGTTAACAATCGGGCCAAATTTCGAGATTAATCCCAAGAGTGTTATGTGCTAATAAACCGGTTGAAGGGTGACAATCATCTCTGAATTAGTTAACAATCGGGTCAAATTTCGGCACTAATCCCAGGAGTGTTATGTGCTAGTAAACCAGTTAAAGGGTTGAAGGGTAGATAAGATGCACATAAAGAGTGTTATCTGCAGTTAACCCTAAGATCTCTCTATCTAGGAATCATTACAAAGGAACCATAATAATAAAATACACAAAAAAGGAAAAATATTACGAACCTCCTGCTCAATTGCCTCGCCAACTTGGCATGCAGCCTGCACTACTCTAACACTCCCATCTCCACCCCCAGTCATCAAGAGACTCATCAACTTATGCATCGTAATCACCGCCATCATATCCGCCGGCAGCCTATCAAAGTAAGGCCCGTGCGAGGCTTTACACTTAGGATCCCCACACTACTGCTGCTCCTTCAGAATCCCATCCCTGAAAGGCTCAAACCATCCCAAAAACAGCGATTTAACATAAGGCAGGTTTGGGGCTAGCTTTCTCTGACACATATCTTCCAAAAGCTCCTTATACTCCTCTGCCGCCTGCTCCCATGCTTCGGTCTCGATCTTAATCTGTCTCCTCCTCAGAATCGCGTATTTACCCGTGCCCATCCCCAATGGCCTATGATGATAAACTCTCTCAATATTCTTCATAATAGTGCTGTTTTGATTATGTTTGCTAGCATCAGCGAGCTGCACTTCATTCAGCTGTTGTAAAATCTCTTGAATCTCTTCGACCTCGTCGGCATCAGTATAAGAGACGGCCTCCGCCACGGCGGCGCTAGCAAAGGGTCGAGAACTATAAAATTCGACATTTTGGCGAATACCCATTTGAGAGGAGGTGGGATTGATGGGGGATTTGGGGATAAAGATAGGGTTTTTATGGGGAAATCCAAGAAAGTTGGGGGATTGGGGGATTGAAGCGGCGAGGGTTCGAGAGGAGCGAGGGGCCTTTAGAGCAATGGTTCGCCACATCTGGGGATAGATTAGGGATGGATTCGGAGCTGAATTGAAGGCGTTTCGATGAGATTGGATGGGGAAAGGGTTGAATTGAGAGGCGAGGGCTGTGGTGCTACGCATCAAAAGGCTAGGGTTTTGAGGCAGCGGAGATGATGATGAAGAAGGATAGAGAGGTCATGAGTGAGAAAGAGAAATGGCGGTGGAGAGAGAAGGCGCCGCCTTTGAGTCGAAACCTCGCTTAAACCCTTTCGTTGCTCTCCTTGCTTGCGTTCTGGTCTAATTTCTTGTTTTGCACTCACTGGCTAGTTTCATTTAGGCCCTAGAGATACTTTAGGACATTATTCACCCACTGGCAAAATTCTTTTGCCTTAAAAATCATTCTCAAGATTTCGATAAATTTTTTCCCTGCACACAACGAAAAAGAGCCGGCTGTGAGAGTTTTCCAGCTTGAATTGGAACGTCCAAAACTTCTTAGACTTCTTGTATTTTCGGTGCTCAGCATGAAAACACCCACAAGTCTTCCAAACTCTCACTGTTTTCATAAAGTAAATGCTGGTGCTGGATTTATAACAAAGGCTAGAGCAACATACAATTTTGTCTGGTCTAATGTGCTTACTCGTTCCAGTTGGCTCTATTACCGTCGATCAATTGTGATCGTCGGCGATGCATACGCTTCCGTGTCTTGATAAAAAAGAAAAGATAACACCAAAGAAAAATGTAAAAAGAGTCGGGCAGGAGCCGAGAGAAAAATTATTTCAATCCAATCAAATGCGGTACAAGGGGAACATGGCTTGAGCTTTTGTTATTGCATTAGAAGATTTCCAGTAATCATATAATTTCGAAGAGAAAACTGAATATCATGTCCGCATGAGGAAATTTCCTCTTGTAGCCTCAGAAAAAAACAAAGCTCCACCAATTTTTTCGACAATCGGCATCCACCATCATCATATTCATTGTTAAAGATGTCGATACACCAAATTTGATAAGAATCCAACAACTTTCACCGTTGATGTAGTGGATGCAAATTTAACGGTTTTCCAAAAATATAACATTTTGAATATTTTTATATTACAAAATCAACTGTGAAAGGGTATTATACGCACATCAAATTTGGTATATCCACACATAATGAAGAGGATGATGGTGGATGCCGTTCATCGAAAAAAATTGATGCAGCTTTGATTTTTTCCGACGCCATGGGGCGCATGAGATTCCGTTCCTCAATTTCAAATCAAGGTTGTAAATCAAACTGTAATTCAACATAAATAGAATGTGTAGTTCCATGGATATCTCATGGAGACTTCAACAACACAAATATATACCTGAGTCTTACAAGTAAGCAAATAGGCTAACAGCATACACCTTATTCGCAACTCAATAAATTTAATAGAGACAGCCAGAAATCTTAAATTACAATTAAGCAAATTGTGTGACGTGATACACCCCAAAGCAAGATGTCAAGGCTGAAAACAAAACCAAAGTGTACTCAAGCTTTGGGAACTTGTATTGAAGTGACCTGACCCATGTTAAATTAACTCTAAAATATTTCTTCCTTCATATCCAACTATTTCATCATTAAACAAAAATAAATAAGAAAATAAAAAACAAAGCAGTGCCAAGCACTGTCCTTTACACTCAATCTACAGGAGCCGTGTGTCTAAGACAGCCAATATTGCAGAATGCCACGGATCTCATCATCCCTCCAAGCCTGCAGTGTATGGGTAGAAAAATCTATAAACAAATTGCTGGGGGGGCTAAAGCACAGGTTTGAATCATGTTAAATTATGCAAAGGCCGATTCAAATAAAGATGGTTTGTTTTGCTAAAATAGCAGAAATGCAACATTTGTTGCAAGAAGTAACCCAAAAATCCGTTGTTTGGTTGTCTCCAACTTTTGTTGCCATATTCCCAAATGCAAAGCACAGGAAATCTCATGCTTGAAAGAAAATAATAATAATAATAATAATAATAATGCACCATTTGTTGCAAATTTTCTATGAGGAAATGAAGGGCAGATCCGTAGATGTGGCATCCCAATGCCATTATCACAATTTCATAATTGGAACAAAACTGGCTACAATGCAACAAAAATTTGCAGCATTTTGCAACTTAAATCCTTGCTAAAAAAACACTAGCCAAACAAGAAACATGAATCTAATCTTTTCTTTCCCAGAAGCAAATCCCCTGCATGCAGCTTCAATTTCAAAGATTAAAATAATGCTTAACTTAACACACAAAAATGTTATTTGTCTGAAAATATTGTGCGCGGCTCCATTTTCTAACAACTAAAGCTCTAAATCCAAATGAAAATAGAATAAATAATAATTGGAAAGAAAGATGAGAATCAAACCTATCAATGCTATTTCTTGGCTTATCAGGCTGATCCACGCTGATCCTCGCTTTATCATACCGATCGATGCTCTTCCTTGATTTCTCTGTCCTATTATCAACGCTAACTCTGGGCTTCTCTCTAATGTCAGTGCTATTCCTTGGGGGATTGAGACGGCCAGAACTCATCCGAGGAGGATCAAGGAGTTGTGAATAACTTGAATTATCTTCCTTATTAGCAGCAGGTAGTTTTTCTACGATTGTGATGAACTTCTTTAGATGCCTTACAAACTCAGGATAGAGTTCAAGATTACAGTGGTGCCCACCCTTGACCCATAGAGGTTCATACTTCTCTTTGCAAAGCTCCCAGAGCCGCTTTCCATGGGAACAATCTACAACTTCATCAGCTGTTCCCTGCAGCCATAAAATGGCCTTAGCGATATATTTATATTACTTTTAAAATCAAATTTGGGTAACCTTTTTTTCGCCCATCTCACCCTTAATTTTAGTTAAATATACCATTATTATAATACTATGTATGTTTATCTCAATTATTTTAATGCCACCGGAAAGGGGGTCTTCAAACTGAAATTGGCAATTTGATTATTGACACATGGCGAGAAAAATTCTCATAATTTTGAGAAAATTAATTTATTAAAACCAAACTTTTCAAATATTCCCAAATCTTTTAGGGTAATAATTGCTAAATTAAAGTAACGAAGCACACATATTTAACAAACAAAATTAACATATCTCTTTATTTTTGTTTTCATTCTCTTATTTATTTAATTACATCCATCGCATGTGTGAGAAGGCTAGTAATCTATAATCTATAATAAATCTATATCTATAATCTATTATTTATACACTCTAGATAGAGTTGCATGCCATCCAATTTTTCACCCGCCTCTATTTTTTAAAACTTTAAATACAATCTTGTATGAAATTAACTCTATATACCCCAATTATATCAATCTTCCCATTATATTTATTGAAACTAATATTTAGTCAGTTGGATAGAAAAAATTAATTGCCTTCTTAAAAGAGAATTGTGCGTAATCCATTTTCTCTCATCTTTATTATTGAATAATAACTTGTAAGATAACCAACCATATACATCTTAATAACCCGAATATTAAAAAGAAATCGAAGGAAAACCACGATTGAATGAATCTTTCCATTTTAAATTTATTGGAACTAATTTCAAGATAATTTGTATGTTAAAAATTAATTGTTTTTGGAGCTTACAAAATTTAAATTATGCCGAGTACTTATGTTTTTTGGGATAAAAATGACATAAGAGATTTGTTAACCAATAGTATTTTTCTTTAATTTATATATAATATCTAGAAAAAATAGTATTTAAAAATAGTAAATAATTTAAAAAAGAATCAATTAACATGATCAAATTTTAGACACTATAATTTCAACTAGCTATTCATTTGCTCCGTTCACATGTCGAGTGTTTTCAAGAGAAGGGTTTTGTATACGGTTTTATTGCCTTAGAGAAATCATACGACAAAATATCTCGAAAAGTATTATGGCGGACAATGATGAAGAAGAGTCTTGATCAAGTACATTGACATAATCGAGAACGTGTATGATAGAGCAGTGGCAAATGTAAGAACTTGCGGTGGCTTAAAGAGTGATTTTCTGATTACAGTTGGCATGCATCAAGGATCTGCATTAAGTGCGTTCTTGTTTGCCACGGTGATAGATGAACTTACTAGAAATATCCAGGATGAGATATCTTGATGTATGTTATTCGCTGATGATATTATTCTGATAAATGAGACGAAATCAGAGGTTAATACCAAATTGGAGTTATGGAGACAAATGTTGGAATCTCGAAATTTAGATTGTGCAGGTCCAAGACAGCATATATGCAATGCAAATTTAGTAAATATAAGAATCAAGATCACAACGGTATAACACTAGATAGATAAGAGATATCACTGAGCGATCAGTTTAGAAATCCAGGTTCCATCATCCAAAAGGATAGGAAAATTGATAGCGATATCAACCAGACGATTCAAACTGGTTAGTTGAAATAGAGGAGAGCGACGGAGATTTTATGCAATAGTAACTTTCGGTTAAGGTTGAAAAGAAAATTTTATCGAAATGCTATTATACTTGCCTTATCATATGATATGGAATGCTGGGCTCCTAAGAAAAATCATGCACATAAGATAATGTTGCGAAGATGTGCATTCTTCGTTGGATGTATGAATACTAGAAAGAATAATATGCGAAATAAGAATATCCATGCAAAAGTTAGTTTAGCACCTGTGGATGAGAAGATACGAGAAAACCGTCTAAGATGGTTTGATCATGTGTGATATAGATCTACGGAAACAACGGTTCGACGAATAGATATTTTCGATTTAGGCTAAATCAAAAGGGCGAAAGGGAGACCGAAGAATACGTGGATGGAGGTGTACGAAAAGATACGGATGCCAAAGACCTTAATGAAAGTATGTTGTTCGATATGAGTGAGTGGAGACGGAGGATTCATGTGACCGACCTGACGTGATTCTCACGTTGGTTCATGTAGCCTACCGCATATGCTTAAGATAAAGGCTAAGTTGTTGTTTAAGTTCAACTTGCTATGAGCAATTAAGAATAAGAATATAACCAAAAATTTATGGTATATTTAAATCAACATAAAAATCTCTCCATTTTAAGTATATCAAAACTAATTTCTAGTTAATATGGATGTTCAAAATGAATTAAGACAATTTTTTACATTCAATAAGGCATGCAATAAATCAATTTCTAACTCTTTGTATTTAATGAAATTATCATAACCAAAATTAAAATTTACTTTCAAAATGATTACGTTATAGCTCTTAAACTTTAATTTATATGTTTAGTTATTGTTTAAGTTTTTATATTAATTTTATTTTGCATTGATACTCGATAATCAAAATGACCAATCGATATTTAATAAGTTGATCCTGCAGAGATGCAGACGGTTAGTCATATTTACTTTTAATCATGACATATTTGAAATTATCAAGTAATAAAAGATTTATCAAGCTTTCATGCCTGCAGCACGTGCGAAAAACCAATAAATTCTTACAATGTATCACATAATTATAATTTATTTTAGTGAAGTTTTTATGTGTTAGAACTTTATTAAATTAAAATTCATATTATCTCTTGATTCCTAACCTAGAAAACTTGTTTTTCCTTTTTTTTCTTTCCTTTTTTCTTATGTGTCGAACATCTGTCCTGTAAACGATAATATAATTATAATCTTGGATTTGCGTCTATATATTTATTAAGATTGGATTTGCATGTATATCTTTATTGATATTTTCCAAATAACGAAATATTCCCAAAAGACAATTAAAAGCTTTTTATATATTAATAATGCAACCACTTTCAATTTCCCTTTTTTAAAATAAGAGAGAATTTAGGATCTCACATATTTTCAAGTAAACCCAAAAAAATCTCAATTCACCAACTTACCAATAGTAAAACTCTTTCTTCTTTCTTCAAACTTTCATTTTTATATGATTTTCTTAATTACTTCATATGCAGTCGTTCAAATCCTTTAATTTGATATTTGGTTTTTGGGTCCTATCAGTTTCCTTTCTACAGGTATTCTAGCATTACAATTTCTCTTTTTTTAAAAAGAAAAAGAAAATGAGAATGAAATATGATTTTGTTAGTAATGGAATAACGACCTAATTTTATTTTTTTAGATCTTTTGATAGACTGTGGCCGGGACATGTTCTCGCTAAATCCTATTTCTTATTTGCTTAGTTTATTGTCCTTGTCATGCCAAATTTTATGAATCCTCTATTTATTATGAAAATTGCTTTTCTAAGTAACAAAAATTTACTTTTTATAAACTGATTTTTGTTTATTTTTATTTGGATTTTATTATAGAAATCAAAAGTAAAAATGAATTTTTGATTTGAGTAATACATAACCATCAAAGTTTTATTTCCGTCATTTTCTATTTATAACTTCATTAATGCTTTGTGTATATATATATGCTTGAATTCTATTTAGATTGTCGAAATTATAAATATAGTCGGAAACCTTATTTTAATCTATTATTAGAATTTAGAAGGTCAAAGAGGATATATTAAAAAAAACTATCAATGGTCCAATCATGCTACAATGCACTAATAGGTAGTTTATAATTACAATTGCCGACCTTTTTCCAACCATATTTTCCCCTTATATGCAATTTTTTCATCTTTGTATATACTGAGTAATTTATATATTTTCTTTATTCTAATATTTCTATTAAGCGTCAAATCGAACCTGGAAAAAGATGAGGGCGGAAAGACCGAGGAATACGGAAAGAAAGCTTATGAAGAGGGGAAACAATGGTTTTTTCAATTTATCGTTTTGATTCTGCAATAATTATAGTTTTCTGTTTTTGAAATAACTTACTTATGTATAAAGAGTTGTAAAAAGTCGTGTGCTCATTAAAAACTTTTTAATGAAGTTTAAGAGGGGTTAATCATCCCACCTTTCATCTTTAAAAAATATTGTTATTGAGGTATCAAATCATAAAATTCATAGATAACATCAATTTGATATCCTAAATTCCTAATACGACTTATAAAGTCAATTAATGTTGTAAGCATTCATTCTATGCTGTATTGACCAGCACAAAACGCATAAACAAATTATATTGTATAATCGAATTAGGCGGAATTATGTAAAAATATCAATATATAAAATACAGAAATATCCGAAAAGAATTAAAGAGATTAATGAAGATATGTTGATAGTGAATGGTAAGGATCAAGCCTTCAATTAGTGGATATTGAACTATATATCATTTTTCTATATCAGGTTGGCTATGTGTATTAAATATGAGCGTGAGTAAATGGTCAATGGTATATATGTTTTCCATATGACCAAATAAGCGGTCATTCATCCTTTTACTACTATTAGATGTGATTGTCAAATTTTATTTAAAGTCACCTATCAATCGTCTTTTAAAATCTTTTTTCATAGTAGTGGGCTTTTAAAGAAGAATAACAGTGTTTAAAGATCAACACTTTTATATATTCTGCATGCTTGAAAATGGTAAAGACTCCATTCAAATAAATATGTATATACAAAGAGTGCAAGATTTGGAATTCTCCATTATATAGCTATTAATATGGATCATGGTTTGAAATCTCAACCGATCCCGATCCGAGTTGGCCATTTTCAATCCAAAAAATGACTATCTTTGTTTCGATAATATCAAGTTATATTGGGTTTACCATTTGCTTAGAACAATTCTGCTATTACGCTGATTAATGGGGCTAATATGTTGGTAAATATGCTATTAGGCCATGGCTTATTTGACATCATTAATTATGTAAAAATATATTTAAAAACAACCATTTTAGGCATCGTTGACTACCAAAGAATTTGTCAAATTGTTTGTTGTTGCTTTCACTTCATAATTTATTAACTTTTTTGTCAAACGATATAAATCCAATATTTCCTATCCAGCCAAGAGTGTCGATTCCGAAATAAAAAGTGACTGCCTGATACCGAAACCAACTCCGAGATTTTAAACCTTGATACGAATGAGGATTAATGCATGTTATATCTATTTAAGTGCCTAGTTTTCTTTTTTATTCAATTTCAGTAGCCTCTATATCTTATACCGGTCACACCGCTTCTTATATGATTTCATAACCATTTATGATAGTTAAATAATTCAGAGATATTTTACATGGTTTTATCTTGATTGATCCTGCTCATAAACCATAATTATTTACTTTCACAATTTGCGAACTTATTCTTTTCAAAAACATTATGTAACTTACACATGTAAGGGGCACACATAATTGCCTTGGCTTCTACATGTGTGTGATATGTGTCCTACACTATACAATTTCACTGTATGTCCCAGTGAATAGACAAGAGTGTTCAATTTCTTATTAGAAAGCAATTATTACTTCATATTATCCAATTATTGATGAGTTAAAGGTGGGTAAACTTGTCTGCAACCTCTTCCATATGTTACATAAAATAGCAGGTAATAAAAACTAATTACAATATATGTAACAGTAGGAGAATTTGCGCTAGAAATTATAAAACTTGAGATAAGCAAAGATTTATACGAGGCAGGCTATAAGTAGCATCAACTGGAACTTACATGAATAACCAAAACTGGGCAAGTAACCAGTTGAATTTTGTCAATGTTCTGCACATAAAAGCACAATCCTCTTGCTATCAGAAAACAACGAGAAGAAATGGACACTTCAATGCAGGATGAGTAAGCAATGAAACCTTATATATGTCAAACCGGTACGTGTGCTTCACAGGATAAACGACCCGAAGTCCTGACAAAATGGGACTGTGTAAAACAACTGCTCTGAAATGAGGTAGAAGTGCAGCTAAATGCAAAGTTGGGCCACTGCCAACTGATTGGCCATATAAAATAATATCATTTGCATGTGTTTGGTAATTCTCTTCTAGGCATTTAAAAGCAGCCTCAATATCAGAATAAGTATTTTGTTCGCTTGGCTGTCAGTAAAGAATTTCAAATATAAGATAACCTACTGTTTATAAATACGTTCCGATAGTAAACAATAAAGAGCTGAAGAGAAATATTTGATGCTACCTTTCCGGAAGACTGCCCATATCCTGAATAATCATATCTGCAAAAGTAATTGTCCAGATTAGAAAAATATATTGAATCCATATGATCTGAATGGCATCAGTAACAAAAGCCCTAAACATACTATAAAACCTAACGGTTGGAGGTGAAGCAAGAAACAAAACCATTATTTACATGCAGTGATCGGCCTGAAGCTTGAATGTATAGCTCAAGGCAATGATATTTGGTACTGTTAAATAACCACAACCAAGCCATAATCCTACCTAATCAATGTCAGCCTATGAATTGCGTTCACCAAGTATTAAAAAAAATTAGTAAGAAGAAACTCAATATTATCATGCAATAACCGTTTGCAAGGATGAACAGGTTATGTCAATTTCTTTCCTCTCCTCGCATTGTTCCTAGCAAATCAAAATGACTGTGTTCGTTATTTCCAATAATAATAAAATAAATTCCAACTTAAATGTTGTTGTCGGATAAAAGAAAGTAATGTGCTAGCATGTTTCTGGTAAATAGCATTTCTTTAATTGGACATGTTCCATAAAATTTCAATTCATCGCCGCCATTCCCATTTAGAAAACACATGTATTTGCATCCTGTGGCTTTCCTATTAGTTTATCAAGGGTTTTACAGGTAAATAGCATTTCTTTAATTGGACATGTTCCATAAAATTTCAATTCATCGCCGCCATTCCCATTTAGAAAACACATGTATTTGCATCCTGTGGCTTCCCTATTAGTTTATCAAGGGTTTTACAATAATTATAGTTCTATAATGAGCATGAAAGGAAAGCATAAATATCAGTGGTGCTTTCAAACATTATCAGAAAAGCTACTCCCATCAGATCAACCGGTGGGACAAAGGAAAATCCACCACCATCGACAGCAACGTGTCAAAATTATACCCTCAAGATTGCTTGTGTAAACACATCGTTTTCAATAGAATTTGCGCATCCTTTGAAAATTCAGGTCGAACCAGGTTTAATGAATGTGGCATAGCCTAACTGAATTAATTTCCATAAGTTCATATGTTTACAGGGACAACTATTTTAAAGATTTCTGATTTCTTAATGCTTCTACAATAAATATACGTCTGAATGAATATGTATATTGACAAACTTTATCAACTTTTAGGCAGCTATTGTCAATTACTGAATGTAATTTTTTGGCTAACTTGCACGAATGTACACATCAACTTGCACGTTTTTTGCGATTGATACCATGAGCTAATTTAATACAATGAACTATCACTCCCGATTGCAACTAAATACCATCAACTTTTCTTCCACATGCAAATGTTATATTTAACTGCTGCGTCATTAATATTTGACTTGTTTTCCCTGTTTTACCCTTATGTTCTCAATCAACCCCTAAAATTTCGAGGGCTATAATGGTCCATGAAGACAAAAAAGTTAACGTCGTACGGTAGTTATGTCAAACAAAAAATAGTTCATGGTATTTATCTCTAATTATTAAAATTCATGGTATCAATTGCAAAGAACGTGAAAGTTGATGGGTGCATTTGTGCAATTTAGCCTAATTTTTTATGAGTTAAAGTAATGAAAGTATTTCTCTCTTTATGCTCCCTCCCCACCAAAAAAGAAAAGAAAAAACAAAAGAAAAAAAAGGACTCTGACCTTGCATGCATAAAAACTTGATGATGGAAGTTTATTTATCATTTTGCTGATAACGAACTTTATTTGTATGGGCTAACTAGCATGGACTCGAAATGAGTACAGGGTATTATAGATGCTAGATTTAGCAGCTAGCAATTTCCAAAAGCAGATGATACCATTACTTGGAGTACATTATTTCTTCCATTAAAGATGTAAAAATTAAAAACTTAGAACTTTACCAAATCTAAACTGAACTAAACACGTTCTCTCTTTCCTAAGATTATAAATCTTAAATTCTTTCCTTTCCTCTAGTCTTTCCTCAGAAGAATTTGAAGGATTTAACAGCCAATTTATTTATGTAAATTAATAATAACACAAACGGTCGATATCTTTTATATTATTTATTGAAAAAGGTGGGAAAACTATGTAAATGTGTCGTTCAATTAAATTGAATTGTGAGCCCTATCATCAATGTATATATTTTAGTGCATTAGTCAATTATAGATGTCAAAGTATCTTAGTATTTTGGAATTACTTTTCTACTTCTTCCGTGATAGCGTCACAATGTTAACACACGCATGAAATACTTTATGGTTTTCAATACTTTCCTGGGACTTGCTGAATCAAGCATGATTTAGTTATTTTGTGTGAATAGGTGGTAGATCTTGCAACCTTCCATATCAAGTGCAATGATTTCCTACCATCGGAGAATTACTTCCGAGATGGCATGCTGCTTGCATGAACTAATTTAGGGTGATACCAATAATCAATGCATATTTTTTTTATCAAATTTATTTCCACATTTATAAGCACCGCCAAAAGATTCAAATCTGTTTACACAATCCTATACCCAGCTTCCCCTAGTTACCAAGTTAGCCCATTTCCCTAGATTATACATAACAAATGAAATCACAGGTAACCCAGATGCAAAAATTTAAAAAAAAAAAACAAAATTTGCAAGCTCACCCCATCAAATTCACTCGAAGGTGATGGCTCAGCTCGCAGAAAAGCTCGTGCATCTGTCCAAGATCGGCTGCGTTCCCGTGCGAATAAAGCACGGTGAGCCTCGCCAGCGGATTCTTCACATGCATCACAACAATCGCATTTCCTCTCCTCGTTCTGACTTTCCTCACCTCGACATTCTCCTTCACCGAAACCCCAGAGATCGTCATCAGCACATTCGAATCCTTGTCGGCGACCTTATAAGACGGCGGATTCGGCGGGAAAAAGGCGAACTTTGCCGCCAGCAACGACGTCGCCACTCCCATCTCGACAGCAGCTAAGAAATTAGGGTTAGGGTTAGAGTTAGGGTCGGGATTCGTTGTGGCATCTCGACATTGAAGAGATCGGGCGAGGGTTTTGAGAAGATGAAATTGGGGTTAGGGTTAGCGTTTGATTTGGGATCGGAGACGAGAATACGATGCATTTATTGGTGGTGGATCTTTTTTTTTTAGATAAAAATAAAAAGAAGAAAGAAATTGAGGAAAGTTTTGATGGAAGGAATAAAAAATAGAGGCTTATTAAAAAACCGGAGGGAAGAAGGAGGAGGGCGGCACGTGATGTATCTGTACATCACGTGCTTGCGGAATTTGCGGTGGTCTTTTTTGGAGTTGGACTGGGCTTGAAATTTGACCCGTTCGGGGCTTGTATGATGGGCTGGTTCAGTCCGTTAGGGTTGCATAGCTGATAGATATATTAGGGTAAATCGTCAAAAAAGCCTTCGGACTGCTTCAAACTTGTGTAAAAACCCCAGGTTTTTTGCTCACGATGAAAAAAACTTAGGCCCAATCAAAACCGTTGTATACCAATTGTCTGTAATATCTAATAAGTTGCCTGTAATATCCAAGCAATTGCAGCTGCCTGTAATATCTAAGCAGTTAAAGATTGCAATTGCTTGTAACATCTAAACAGTTGCGTATAATATCTAAGTAGTTTCATGTAATATGCAAGCTTGAGAGTACAACCTAAGGGTTTTTTTCCTAAAGACTTTGAATAGTAGGTCATTTCCAACAATTTTGAAATTTTCAGGGGATTTTAGACAGCTCCCGAGCAGGACGTTTTTTCTGTGACAATTTACCCTAGATATCAGCAATTTGTTTGTTTTAAAATTACTAAAATTGTTTTTGGATGAGCTATTATTTGGTTGTAAAGGCTCTTTACTGTCAAACATGTGACCGCAGCGGGTAATTATTCAAAAAGGTTCAAGAAAATCCAACAACAAAGCAAGGGCGGTTTGGACTAGCCTAGTAAAAAGGAGACATTTTGTGTTGTATTATTTTTCGTATTAGGTTCTTTATGTTCACAGCTATATCGAAAAAACATATATAGCCATGGCTGGATTTTGATAACTGGATCCGACGGATCAAGCTATAAATTCATCTTGTATAATTTTACAAGCGTGTTAAGTAAATTGATAAATCTAGATCCATAAATACATGATTGGAATCTAAAACATGCCCTTCCTTCAAGCATCATGTCTTGGGAAACTTGGACAAAAATGCTTCGGATCAAAAGGGATGGGCTAAAAGTCTGACATTAAAATTCCTTTGCTGCTTATTCAAATCCATCTCGCAATAATTTGTTTGCCGATTAATTATTCTATTTAATTGTGCGGGTATGGCTTTATTTTATATAAGAAGTAGAGGTCACACGAAACCCACGTGAACGGACCCCTGGCATCACATGAGATTCACGTGAAGGGCGCGTGATCACGCAGGGCTCGACGAGACGGATCTCCAATCCCAGCTTTTGGGCCGGAGCTGGTCCTATCGTTGGGCCCGCTTCCTTCGGGGGAAGCTCTGTAGCTGTCTGTTTACATACCGCAAACAGCAATACAAAGATGACGTGGCACTGCATATTGTAATGAGATGGGACCCAACACCTTCCCTCTTGATTCCTATCATTAAGAACACAATTGTTTACCCCTACCCAGCGTATGCATGTATGTATCAATAGATTGGTACACATGATGTAGCTGAAAATACACCTAGATGCATGAGCCATGCGCGACGAATGCATGTTCCCGTGCAGAGAGCATGCATACCGGCAACATTTTCATTTCATATACTAATTACAAGATACGTAATTAAAGCAAAATGATAATATAATTTACCTCCAACATGAGATGTAACTAACTTTTTAAAAGACTGCTGAATGATTTACGGTCTTTTTCATGTGCACGGCATCTATGGTAAGGAAATCTCTCTCTCTTTATACATGGAATACAATGATACATCGGCAGAATATTATCACATTTGATTATGGAAAAGAAGCCAACAAAGATTCTCTCTCTCGCGCTCTCTCTCTCTTCTCTCAAATGAGGAAATGCTGTTTGCTGTTTGAAATAAACTAAACGAAGCGTCGTCGCCGGACCTCAAACGATCCCCATAACCGAAATTAAACCAAACGGTTCACGTCCGGCAAGGATTGAAACAGCATAATTTAACCTCTCAACAAATCTTCTTCTGTTTATATATGCACCCATCGCCGTCGCCGGCGTCGCCTCTCCTCTCTCTCTCTCTCTCTCTCTCGGGCTAGGGCTAGGGTTTGTGAGAGCTAAGAAAGCAGAGGGAAAGTATAATTCGATGGAATCGGCGCCGTCGAGATCCAGCAGAGGATTTCTCGACGAGGACGAAGGAGACGAGGATAATTTCTCAAGACGCGAGGGTTCATCACAAAGAGGTTGCCAAAAGCTCATCCTTTTTTTTTCTTTTTGGTTCATTTCATATATTTTGTCGTCTATTTTGGTTTTTAATTTGTCGTTGATGGCATCTGAGTGTGAAATTAGATGGGAAGAATGTGGAACAGAAGCAGCCGAGCACGCCGAGATCGAAGCATTCTGCCACGGAGCAGCGTCGAAGAAGCAAAATCAACGACAGGTTGGTTATTACTATTATAATGCTGAAAATTTTGTCTTATGTGCTTCGAGTCGCTGCATATTCAAAAAAATTTCAAAAAATATGGAAACTTTGATGCTATATCTTTGTTTTCGTTGGTGCTGGTTCCTTATAATGAATCTGAATTCTGAGAACGGTTGATATGAAAACAACAAGTGCAAATGCTAGGGATATTTTCAACAATATAAGGACCAAGGAGCGTATCTGTATTACTGTGAGAGATGCAAGGAATAATTTTGATGCCCACCCGTAGATTTCAAACAAGCCCCATAGATTCCACATAGGATATTGAGCTTCACATCAGATAAAAGTCGAGGTAGAGGTTGCAATTCGGTAAGTAGGGGACCCACACGTCATCATGTAACCAGTTAGAAACCCGGTAATCTATATGGAATCTAATGGATGGACAAGCCAGGAAAGCATTTTTTTAAGAGAGGAAAGGAAGGCAACTTACACATAGACAGGTGAGGGAATGGAAGGGTACCCTCACCCCCAACACATACAGATAACAAAAGCGGGAAGAAGAAATGAAGAAAACATATATATGTGTCAGTGACAAATGTAGTTCCGTATATAAAATCTGTTTGCCATTACCTACTCTTCAAGTCTAGTTTCTAATCTAGAGAACATTTTATAGTTTCACTTTAGTTCATGAACTTATATTGCATAAAGAATAAGGCAGTTTGCCTTATAGGATTTATGGCAGGCCCTCTTATCCACATTTTATTTGGTAAGCTCTAAAGAATCTGACTCCAGATCAAAAATTTAAGTGACGTACACAAGCGGTTATGGATGTTTCTTTAAAGTCAAACTCAGTTAATGGGATTATATTAAAAGTTTATTGGACCTCTTGAGTTATGGAAAGTTCCATAGCTCGTCGTATTTGGGCAGGTAAGACCTAGGAGCTAAATGGCGTAAGCCCCCCCCCCCCGAAAGGCCTACACCCACTTCTGTGACCCACATGCCTTCCGATCTAGCCACGCATAATTTTATCATCAAGGTTCAAGAACTCGGTTTCGGTCACTTATAATTTTATTAGTTTCGCCGGGTTTCGGCTAGTTTCGCTAATCTCGGCTCGGATTTCGGTTTCGATGGTAATACTTACATGCATAAGTGTAGATATATTAAATACTTAAATTTATGGTTCTATATTACAAGACAATGATCCTAATGTTTAAAAATCCAGCCACGATGCAAAATATATTGAAAAGTGTACTTAGATAAGTATTAATATAGGGTTTGGGTTCACTTTTTTTTACGGTTTTCTAACAATGAATGCCTACAGTAATCACAATGATAGGAAAAATGGTACAAGAAAATAAGTTGTTAAATGTTTCGGCCGAAACGATATTATATGGTAGGTTTCGTATCGTTCTCGGGTTTCGTATCCAATATAAAACCACCACGTATCGGTGGTTTCGGCCGAAATCTCGAACCTTGCATATCATGCCTTGAAAATGCCAATGAATACTGATCATTAGTGGCAGTGGAGATTTGAAGCATGGTTTAGTTTGAGGGAGGGAGGAACGGAGGGAGGGGTATTGACCCTTTAAAAGGCGTCGGGACTTAAAACATAGCTTGGTTTGTGAAATGGAGAGAGAGAGAGAGGGAGAGGGAGGGAGGGAGGAGTAGTGTTGACCCTTTAAAAGGCGTCGGTATCTGCGTAAGGAAGCGATTCCATTGATTTTGGAGATGCTGAGTGTTAGAGGTGGGAATCTCTGAAAGATAATACATTAAAATCGTGATGAGTTGGGTTTTAAACATGATAATTTAACCTTCTAAGATCCTTGTTAATGCTGTTAATGTTTTAAATATATTCCTTTGCACTCAGATGGCCATATTTTCATCAAATAGGCTATTCATTTTTCTTGCAGGTTTCAAATACTTAGAGGCCTCATACCAAATAGTGACCAGAAAAGAGATAAAGCATCTTTCCTGCTGGAGGTATAAGCCGTAATCACAGAAGTAATTAACCCCTTGAATTCTTCTGCTCTCTAAGGTATTCCTATTAGCTCAATTAGTTATCTTGCTTTTTTTGTGCAGGTTATCGAATACATAAGATTTTTACACGAGAAGGTGCAAAAGTACGAATCACATCCAGATATGCCATGGGTAATGATTTTGTTGTTCATTAATCATGTACAACCTTTGGGGGTCATATGTGTAAGCGAGTTGTGTTTCTAGGAATGCATCAGGGGGTCATATGTGTAAGCGAGTTGTGTTTCTAGGAATGCATCAAATTGCCGCAGTGTGGGTTAGTGGTATAGATCGTCTAGATAAAATTTGGATTGTCATAGATTTGTAGTTTTCTGTCGTATACAATTTGGGCGGTTTGTTAAATTTCATGTCCATCTTTTCACAATTATTTATATTAACCTGAAAAGTCTTAACTAATGTAGTTAATGGGATATCTAAATATCCTATCATTTGCCATAGTAAAATGACATCTGGAACAATGGCAAATAATAGGATATTCTCGTCAGGTAAAGACCTTAACTACATTACTTAAGACTATAATTTTTGGCAGGTAAATATCTAATATCCTATCATTTTTGGCAGGTAAATACCTTTTTTAGATCCCTATGGAACAATGCACGGGTATATTGTTTTAGAAGATAGTCTAGGATTGCTTTTATGCAAACACAATTTTGAAAGATTGTTAACCGCCTTCATTTTCTTTTGATATCAGAACAACACACAAGCCCCTGGAGATGGCCCTGCTGCCCCGGGATATATGTTTTCTGGAAATGAGAATAACATTTCTGTTGCCCCAGCAATGGTTTCAAATGTGCAGAATCCAGTAGAATCTGAAGTGAGTTCTATTGTTGTTCATAAAAAACCAATTATATATCCTTCTGGTTCCTAGTAATGCAACTTATATGCAGGTTTCTTTGCAGCCAAATCTGTGTTCTTCTGTTGCAAGAGTAGCCAGTTTTACTCAGCCTCAGCAGAGTCTAATTTCTGATTCAAATAACATTCAATCTCAGTCCCAGTCCCACTGGCTAAGACCAACATGCATGAATGAAGGTCCAGTCAACAACAACACACTTAATGAACAAGACGAGCTGATGATTGATGAGGGAACAATTACTGTGTCTCACACATTTTCCCAGGGGTGAGTATTCATTGCTAGTAGGTTATAATTCTTTCAAGTATCACGAGATTTCTAACCAACCAACTTTGCTGTCTTTTCTTTATCGAGTATTTCTCTTATATTCTGTGAACTTACAAATTGATGTTTGTAACTAATGCGGACAACCGCCTGAGATGTGTGCACATGCACACAAAAATCAATGTATATGTGAAATATAATTTAAAGCTCTTTGAATGTTTTTTTTTGTTTGTATGTGTGCCCCACTCTCTCTTTTTGGGGTGGGGGTGGGGGTGCTGACAATGTAAATCGAGTAAATATAACCTCTTCTTGCACGGGCCTTTGGGCACACAATGTGCCTGTGTATATACTGACTTGGTTATTCCCAACTACTAATGTCTGCCTTACTTAGTTTACCCTAATCATCCTTATGTACATGATACACTAAACTATACAATATATATGCATGTGTTTTGATGATGTTTAGCGTATTAACGAGTCTTGAGCTATATTGTTAAAAAAATGCTTGTTTTGAAAGCGTTTAATTCATCAATAAGATCTGAATATACATGATTTTTTTACTAAATTTTAATATATGTCAATAGAGTGGGTATCAAGTATCTACTTTTCGGCGTAATGTAGACCTTGATTGGTGAATATACGAAGCTGAAAGAAGATAATTGTCCATTTTTTTGCACGGTGTTCACTTTTGTGAACATTACCAACTTAGTAATGCGCGGGAGTCCTATTCAGTAGAGGACCTTTATTATTGTTGTGTAAAATGCTCACACAAGTCTTATTGTTTACCATGCCTATTGTCTTGCTGCAAACGGTGTTCTCGGTGGCTTACAGAGATGTTATAGTTGCATTACACGTTTCAAATTTGTTGGAAACCCATTTTACACCCCCACCCCGGCGCTTTTCCTTTCTGTCTGCACCTTTTCCATGCTTGTTCCAAGTCTTAACTACTTGATATATATTCAATATGGAACACCCAAATTTTTATTTTGAGTTTTATGTGAAACAGGCTATTGGCTACACTAACACAGTCACTAGAGAACTCAGGTTTAGATTTGTCTCAAGCCAGTATCTCTGTGCAGATTAGTCTGGGTAAAAGAGCGAAAAGGCCTGCTACCGCTACTACTTCGGGTGCCAAGGTATACTTATCTCTGCTCTCATATTTTTGTTTTCTGCTGCAGACAACTAAAAAAATATTAGAAATCTGTTGAACCATCTCAGGCTGCTCTAGTCATCTGTTATAATCTTCAAAAAAACATTAATATTTCTTACATCATCCCAGTATTTTCATTTAAACTTCAATACTTTCACCTCACTCTTGAGTTTGAGTACGTATGATCAGGTAACCAATAGATTTTTACTTCAACTGTCATTATTTGTTTGAAGGACAGTCATTTCAAGAAATCTGATTCTATTATTTTCTATCTTCTATTTTGAAAATTCAATTAAGTTGCCTCTGCATACTTTTGGCGGCAGGATCCTGATGACCCGTCATCTGGTAACCTAGGCAGCAGTGATGAGGAATCCGACCAAGCTTCAAAGAGGCATAAATCGAACAACAATAGCTAATGGAGAAATCTTCGTATATTTCTCCTCCATTGTATACGATAACATGTACATACTGCTCTTGGCCGACTCCAATCACAAAGCCAGAGACTGCTTTGATTTTAGGCTTCCATTAATTTAAGAGGAGAACTCGATTGTTTGTAATGTTGTATGAATATTACAAACTACGAGTTCACGGCTGTCTGTATCCCCATTTTTTTGTACCACCAAGGCCCGGTATTTTTTGTACTACCAAGTCCCTGCCTGGGAGTGGAGTTAAGTATTCTAAATTCAAATTCCTAACTATGCCAAATATGGCATGGATTTAGGCAACTAGCGACCAGGTTTCCATGTTATGTGATTTTATTAGGCTAAAAGCAGGAAATCTGTCATTTTTGCCTAAAAAGCGGGTATCCTCCCAAACTTGAAAAACATGCACTTTATCTAAAAACTATCACCATTTGTATTTTTGGTGTGTATTTCGTATCATCCCCCCAAGTCTTTCTTTGCCTACCCCCCCTCCCCCCTTCCTTTTCTCTAATTTCTCTCTCCAAATTTCCTCCCCTCATTTCTCTCCCAAATTCTCTCCCAGTGAGCAAAATTTAAGAGATTAGGGATTTGAAAAAAATGAAGAAAAATAAAATGTTGGGCAATTAAATTTATTGAAGGGGCATTTTTGGAATAAAATAATATGGAAAGACACCTTTAGCGATTTTGGGGTAAAGTGCACGATTTTCAAGTTCAGGGATTTCCGGTTTTAAAGGCAAAAGTGAGGAGGGTTTCCTGCATTTTATTATGAAGGTATGATAATAAAGGTGCAGAGATTGCTTGGATGAAGAGGGACGAAAGGAAATTAATCGAATTATAATAGGTTGATGACGTGATAATATGATAAATAGGTTGGAAGAGTTCTATTTTCAATTTCTTATGAAAAAAAGGGGGAGTAGAAATAGAGAGACAAATCTGCAAAGGGAAGGGATTAGAGAGGAGGGAGAGAGGGGAGCCCCGTTGCCAATTTATAAAGAAAACATCTATTTTGGAGTTGAAATTACCCTGAAACAAAAAACTCTAACATCAAGTTAAGCTTTTTAAAATGGAGACAACAACGCCTTGCAAATTAGAGATTGCACAAACCCCTTTTACGCAGACATAAAAATAGACTCTAGTTTTACTCACTCCATACTCAAATAGGGCCTAAAACATTATTGCTGATATTTGACTAGAAGCTGAAGCTAACAACCCACCCACCCGATACCCCCACCAACCCAAAAATAATAATTTGAATAAAAACAAAAAATTTAGTAATACTTTAACTACTAACTTGAAATCCTTCCACAATTTACTCAGTAGACCAGTATCTAAGTGTTGTGTCATTGTCTCTTGAATAGATTATGGTAGGATTTCAAGACCGGCGGGTTAAGCATTTTTCAATCCACTTTACCCATCCACCCACAAGATCGTGAATATGGTAGGCCAGGCCAAGAATATGTTGGTATTTTATGCTCTAGTTGTTTTTAACGAAAACTAAAGGTGGAACCTTTCCATTGGGGGCATCTACTGCACAAATGCACTTGATTACTCAACGTACACATCAATTGGAAAGAGGGGGAGGAAGACGCATTCCAACCCACTCATAATATTCCGTACAAATTTTACTTGTTCGTACCAAACAACATACATACGATATGATAATTCTCAGCTCTTTCCAGAAGCAATCGCTGCCTGCACAAACTCCTCACAGCTCGAAAACCCACCCGATATTGCATCCCCAAGCGCTCCCATCACATCAAATGCCTCCTGCAGGTCCGCAGCCGAGGTCATATCCTCGAGCCACGACAACATCTCCTTTGAAAATCCCACCATCTCCTTCACATTCATCAACTTCTCCTTCATCGCCACCTCCCACTTCTCCAACCCTCCGCTATTATCTCCTTCCTTCTCTTTCTTCGACCCTTTCCCGAGCTTAAAAAACCGTTGCAATTGCTCGACCAAGCCAGCGTAGACGAGCATCGGGTGCACAACAGCAAATAAAGAAGATCCTGTTAAACACATGGGAGTATGGAGGCGTAATAAGCCGAGTTGCCGATGAATATCATGCTAATTTACTACTCCCTTTAGAGTGATCTTGTGCCTTCTAAATAAGTCAGATTATGGGGATCCTATTTCATGTGTTTATTCTTAAGATTGTGTGACGTACATTTATAAATAGTACAGCTTGGTATATATAAAATCATCAAAGTTCTTTGTTTTCTTTTACCTTCATCGGTTTTCGTGCTTGAAGAAGAAGATGGAGATGAGTCAGAGGATATGCGGAGGATCGAACGCCCGTGTTTGTGCTGCATGTAGACATGGTAGATGCCTTGTTGCAAGAAAGCAGGTCGATGCTGGCACCAGTCCTCGTAGGATTCAGATAGAAGAGAGTTGACCATCATGAATTGGACGGTCTCGTCGGTGTGTCCCAACGATGAGCGGGCAGGTGAGGGGGTTCTGGTGGGGGAATCGGAGGTGGTGGTAGTGGGGGGGGAAGAGGAGAGGTAGGAGGAGATTGATTTGGCGATGGAGCGGCGCTGATTGCTGGAGCCTCCTTGGTCAAGGAGGTAAGAGGCCATTTGGATGATGAAAGGGAGGAGACGGGAGTTACTCTCTCTGCCGCCTCCTTTGCTGTCTGTGCTGAATGAAGCACCGGTTGCAAACCGAGCCAGCATCTGATACGATATTTGATGTACATTGTTAGAACATGGAAATAGTATACCTTGACTCTTCGCAAAATGTAATCAGGGAGTTTGTATTCAAATTTATCATACATGATGGTGACTGCAATATTTAATGAAGGGGTCTAGACTCGAGTAGTTGAGACAGTTAAGACGAAAGAGTACAAATTATTTATGATTATGCTGCAAAGTGACGAGAACTTAAATGCATGACATATTGCAAATAATAAAATACAGATTAGGGTGGCGTGTGCGTGTTTTTCAGTGGAAGCTGGTTCGGTTCCCCACAACCAGAACTGAAAAAACCTTGAATCAGGTCTTGCACAACACTCTAAAAACTACATATATAGCTTTCGTAACTAAGCACTTTAGGTTTATTCAGAGTAATATTTCCATCTACAAACAGCAAAGCTAACACTAGGACAAATAATCACTTTTTAATGAATCCCTCCAGATAAATTCGATGAACTATATAAAAGAGCAGAAGTCTATATTCATACCAGAACAATGTCATAAGTCAACAACCGAAGCCGACTCCCATCAGCACGCCCAAGGGCATTGAGATTATCCCAGTACTGATCAACAAAACGAACATACTGGGCAAGAGGAACAGCTGGGCCCCTCAAGGGGAAGATGCAGTTACACAAGGTCTCATTGTTTCTCAAAGTGGCTCCTTCCCATTCTTTCTTGGGATTTTTCAGCGCAGCGTCTGCCCTTTGGGCCTCTTGATGACACTGAAAATGAATAATGTTGAAATGGCTTACAGTTGTGTAAACACAGTCCCCCCGGGGATTCCCTGATGAGCTTGAACCCAAGTTAACTCGCTTGCTGTAAGAGTAGACACCCAACATATCATTTGGCCTTAGACTGTAACCCTCTCTGCACACCATGCAAGCCAAACCGTCCTCCTCTTCCTTAACATCTTCCAAACCTTCGATTACTGGCTGGGCAACAACTATTCGCTCACCGCCATCTGAAGCGAACTCTTGTCGCATCCCCAGCCCCTAAAAGCAACATTAAACACACCAAGGACTTGTCAATTTACATCATAAGTATAAGCAGACCAAGTTATTATGCACTAGCCATACAAACAGCAGTTAGAAGTACATTTTGGCAGCAAGGGAAGTACTTTTTATTCATTCAATACTTCAACTGGCGTTTCGTCGTTTATCACTGGGAAGTATATAATCGTTCAAAATATAATATTAATCCAGATATGCTTTAATTACAACGATAATACCTGTAAGCACATGAGAATTCTTTTGTAAGCACATGAGAATTCTTTCATTATTCCATGCCAAAAACGGAGAGTGAAGTCAGAGCTATCAGAAATAACACAGAGGACAAAGTAGAGGGGGAATATAAAAATATTGGTATGTTCTAGTTTCTTTGTTACCACAGGAGAAAAGACAGGTCATATAGCCCTCTCCCTCAAAGAGGACTCCTAAATTTACCGCCATCATAAAATTTACAATAGAGAAGAAATGAAAAGGCATGTACATCTTAGAAATGAATGTCAACTAAAAAGAACAGAACTTTCGCAATCTAAAGAAACAAAATTATCCAAACTTTGATGATGGCTATAGCGATTACTGTAAACAGATAAAGGAAATGAACTATTCACTTGTGTATACCGTTGTAAGCAATTTTTGTTTTGGAAATTCAAAAAAATTACAGGATATTCACTGCATATTATGCCATGTTACTACTAAATCTATCTAATTAACTGCTATATAGTCCATACTTCTTTTTTTCTTTCTTGAACTTGATATTTCAGAAGTAAAGAATAATAGGTTACCTGCAGTAGCTGTTCTCTTTTCCGGAGAGCCCTACGACGCATCTCATCCCTGGTAGCATGCCTCAACTTGTGTATCTTCTCCCCCAGAAAGCCATCACCATTGCACTCTTTGTCAGCCAGTGTGTCCAACAAGTTCTCGGCTCTAGCACCTATTTCATTTTCACCAGAGACTCCTTCAAGAGCATGAAGCAGAGGTAAGATCCCTTCCTCGTCAATACACATCTGAGTAGCCAAATGACCCTTTGACAATCCCCTCAACATGGACAATATAAGTGGAACTGACGGAAGTTTTAAGCCATTTGCCCATTCAGCACTTGACTTGAATCCAGCCTGTCCAGCATCTGGAAAACAATTCTTTAGGTGAGTAACAGCAACCCTGACAATTCCCTTCTCTAGGATAATATCTTTCAGCCTCTCCCCACAAGAACTTGTCCTGAGAGATTCTGATACTCGCACAAAATTCTCCAAAGCCGACCTCTGCTTAGCTGCTTGTAGAGCCAAATTCTCATCCTTAGAATTATCCTGATACTTCAATTGCAAGGAATCAAATCCACCCCAGTCTTGCAAGTAAGGATTAAAATGTTGAATAAGTGCTTCCATGGCGGCCGGTTCACCGTAAGTTAAGTATGGCAAGATCCTTGCAACCATCTCATTGTTGCGCTGCTGCTTATTTGATTTTTTGAAACCTGAAGGATGACAAAGTCTTTCTAGGAACATGAGAACTATCTTCTTGGCCTGATCACCAGCACCGCTTTCTTCATTACTAACTGTAAGTGCACCTTGTGTGATGCCAATGTCACTTTCATTAGCTTCCAAAGTAAGGCTCTCAACAATCAAAAGGATGCCCTCAGCTGGCTCCATGGCATCTACTGAGAAAGCTCGCCTAGCTGTTTCAAGAAGCAAACCCAGAGCCCCCAATTTCAAAAGGGCCCGTCTATTCTCTCGTATCTTGCAGCAGTACATGAGAAGATTAAGAACGGAACTCAATTCCTCTTGGTTAGACTTCAATTCATCATCACGCAAAGGCTGCCAAAATTTTCACAGTTAGGACCAGAGTCAATGTTAACCATAGAAACTGCCCAGCTAGAGAGACAATATGTTAGACCAGCATGTAATAGCATGTTCAATGGAACAGGTGAAATAGTATCAGTGTGAACTGATCTCATGACATCGTTGAATATTTTCTAAAATGTGGTTTCTGAACAATAGAAAGGTGTATGGATAATAAATCAAATGCACTTTTAAAAAGGGGACAGACGCAAAGCACATCATTTTGTTAAGCCATACAAGTCACTGATTTTAGTATATTCTTATTATTTAAACTTATAAATATTTTCTAAAATAAAAATTATAACAAATTAAGTAGATGTGATTGTAGACATCCTTTGCTCTACCATAAGTTCAAAATGTGGTTTTACACCAATCTTCAAAGTTCTAACTCCTTTGAACTTTTTTAATAGCCCAAACACATATATTTCCAATTGGCTCAAGGGAAAAAGACCCAATTTTCACTACTCTATGAAGCACGCTCCTCACTCACACAAAAAGCGTAAAATTGGGTATATGAATCATGGCCTTAAACCTTCATAAATGTATCTCAAGGGTTTTTACTTTGAGGTGAGTGCCTTTCTTAAAGATGTCGGACATAAATAGGGGGGGATATAGGTACTAGGCAATGAAAGATTTAAGACGTATAGAAATTAGAACCCCCAAAATTCTCTTTTAAAACATGGGAGTACAATTTCTAATGTTCAAATAACAAAATAGCACAACTTGCCTGGATCATACTCAAAATAATTTCCAGCCCTCCACACTCTCTGACAGCACCAGCTATTGCGAATTCAACTTCAGGGTCCTGTGATTCCTCCCTTTCCTCTTCCAATTCCTTGATCATTGGCTCAGTAGCTTCGCCATCTAACCCCTGCCAATTACAGAAGACAAATTCAGATATTGCCAGCATACTTGATTCACCACAATAATGATCAACTCTTTCTCTTTTGTGTGTGTTTCTGTTGCATGTGTTTCGTAAATGAACAGGGAAAGAGGTGAAGTCAGCACAACATAATGTGTTCATTCCTGCACCCTCTCTCTATCAGGAGGTGAACTGATGGTTAGATGTTAAGCCCACACAACATAATGCCCACATATGACATGCCTCCATCACCCACGAGCATGCCATGTGTGTCTTGTGCATGGGTCTTCCATGTGCTCAAGCATTTTTACACCCACCAAACGATACACTATATGTACAGGTAGACTAAAACCACGGAACACACAAGAAGAGAGTGTTAGCTGCAGTTGGCCTATATCTTCCAATCAAGCATTAGAGTATCTATAAGCACAAACATGTAATCAAATGTGCATGCACACCAAAAGACAATTATAAATGAATACCAAATGCTAAACCATGAATACATACATGATACGCATAATTTATTAGGACAATTCTTTTTAAAAAGTCTCGTTTTAATAAATAATTAGGAAACCATACCTCATTGAAATTTATTTATCATAAGAGGCCTCTTTCTACCACATAAGCAATTGGGATAAAACATTTGCCTACATGGCATTTCTTATGTGTCAATAATGAGGTCTATTCTCCTAAATAAATTTCAAGGAGCTTTAATTTTATCATTATTTATTTGAATAATTTTTTTTTGGAAAATAAATCCTCTTAAATATTAATCGACATTTTCTCATTTATCTATTTACCATTAAATAATTTTGTGTCATCCATCTCCTTTTCTCACAATTAGTTTATCATTTATTTTTGGGGGAATAACGAATATGTATAGGTGAAAGAAAATTTAAAATGATACAACATTAATAAATTCACAACATGCATCAACTTGATGGAATCATGGCTACAAGGTTTACTAAATTGATAATTTAAAATTTTGCGAGTTCATTATCATTTAAATAGAAGCATTATTTATAAAAAATATTAATTTTACAAACAACATATAGAAATTTAATTTAAATTCGGCTTTAGGGTTAATCATGACATATCACGCACCCTCTTTTGATCTTGCAAATAAAATATCGTAGATATCGATCCCGATTTCTGATTAGCAATAATTAATAATTTTTTACAAAAATAAAAAAAATACAGTCATTCTAGTTAAAAAATCTTAGTTGGATTTTCGAGGTGATTCTTATATTTTAATTTTTAATTGGTTAGTGCTAATTAAAATCAGGATTTCCATTTTTCAGTTATAAATAGTTATTGTCATTGTCAGATAAAAATTACAATTAAAAGAAATATTTTAAATAAATTAGTGTTAATTATAACTTGGTTAACCAAAAATTTCTTTGCTGCCCTAAAAAATTCAATTACGAAGCTAAAATCTAGCGTTTCATAAAAATATGTTGAAAAATTAATTATAAAAATATATTAAATTTTAGGGAAAATTGTTTCCAAGCCCGGTTTAAGAAAATGACTTATTTTTAAACCCTAAAAGTTCCAAAACTATGAAAATCCCAAAAAATAAACTTTGATATTATTTTTAACCCAAAACCTAATTTGTATACGTATTTATGTATGCATTTCCTATACCCTTTTAATATTTTTTAAGATATTAGAACATAGGATTTTTTAGATTTCCCAAAATACTAGAAGTTTGGAACATGAGATTTTTTGTTATCAACATATAGTTTTCCATGGCTTTTTATTATTCTCTCTTTATGATTGTTTGCCCTAATTTTTTTTCTAAACCAATTTTTTTCCTAAACTCATCTTCTTTATTGTTTCTTATCTCTTTATTATTGTTTGTCCTAATTTTCGATTTTTTATTATTATTCCCTCTTTATTATTGATTTCTCTAGTTTCAGTCGTCATGAAAGTGAAGAAGCCGGAAACCGGAGAGGAGATTAGAGAATGTGATGGAAGATAGGGAAATCGGGGGCATTGGATTGAAAATTAGGGATTTGAAAGAGATATACAGAAATTGTAAATGTGGATGGAGGGTTTGGAGGAATTGGATTGGAGATGAGAGATTTGAAAATAAAGATGCGGATTTTGAAAGAGGAGATTAAGGAGAAAATTGAAGAATTGGGAGAGTAGCATCGAGGAAGGAGAAGCGAACCATATTAGTCGCAAGAGAAAATCATACGGATAATTTTTTGAAAGAATAATCATGTGCATTTGAATTAAAAGAATAACGGTAAAACCGGAATTTTAGCAAAAATATCATAAGTATAATACACATGATCTATTTTGGGCTTGAAACATCCGTATTTTATATGTATTGGGTTATTTCACAATTTTGAAAATACATGGGTTATAAATAAATCATCTCTCCAAACTGGGTTCGGAAACAATTTTCCCTAAATTTTAAATCAATAATGTTATGAAAAATATATTTGATCTACTTTGTGAATGATCTCTTACATGTACATTTTTTCCTTAATAATTGATGAAGTTAAAATTTATACTGATGACGCAAGATTATTTGATGAAAAATAGATAATAAAGTAGAATTGATAGAGTTTTCAAAGATTTATTTTAAGAAAATCTATTTTTAACAAATAGTTATAAGAATAGTCCTCTTTGAAAATATAATTAGAGAAATGGACCTCATTTTTGCCACATAAGCACTGCCACGTAAGCAAATATTTTAATCTATAAGCTTATGTGGCAAAAGAGATCTGATTTGATAAATAAATTTCAGCGAGGTCTATTTTCATGATTATTTATGTAAACAAGACTTTTTTAAATAATTGTCCAATCCATTAAGAGTCTGCTGTTCAGAGTCTGATACTGGCAGATATAATGTACATACACACACACAAAGATGTACCGACATAAATACTTTTATCTCAAAGGTAGGTATTAAATATGTTGAAAGGAAAATAAATACAAGAGTTAAATAAATCTGGGTGTTGTAATAAAAGCAAGAGAACATCTAAATGCATTCACAATTTGACTAAAATCATGCATGCTCTTACTAAATTTATAACCAACCTGAAGACGATATGTCACTGTCATCGGTGGACAATCTCTGGCAGATGTGAATCCCCCTGAAGATGGTGCACCAGCATTGGACACATTATTCTGTGATTGGCTGTGATGTTTCTTCCACACTAGCTCATATACTTGAGAAATGCTTAGGTCAAGAGAGCTTATGTTGCCAGCAACAAGTAGTTCCATGCCATAGTCATCTTCCAGAAGACCTAATAGGTCTAGTTGATGACAAATTTTATTTTTGACATCTCTCATCAAAGGACCAATCTCAGTACTTGAATAAGGATTCTTTGTCATAGAACCCCTAATGAACTCTTCTTGAGTATGTGCCTTATTAAGAATTAATAGATAAACAGGTTCTGGTTTTGACGGGCAAATCATATTGCAAAGTTGCTCCAAAATAAACTGCATAAGAGGTTCGAACCATGATTAGAACAGAATTAACAGATAACAGCACAAACTCCACTTGGTGTTATTTGAAAGAGAGTGCTAATGAACATGGAGTTTGGAGCCAGATAACTATGCTTTTTCAGCATGCAAAACTTTTGTAACGCTTTAGGGGAAATGCATGAAAGGAAAATGATAAAGAGCATACACAGCAAGTGATTAATACAGGACAATAACGATAACTTTTCACAAGAAAAGCACAAGAAATGTCCTGAAAAGTAACTGCATACCAGTGAAGTACGCCCCTTTTTCTCTTTCGCATGATTCTGCAGACCTGATATACAAGCACGAATGAATTGCCGTTTGTTTCCCGTGCTCTCCAGTAGAAGACTATCCAAAAGATCTTTCAAAAGCCGATTACAGTCACTTATCAGTTTCGTCTTCTGAATTATTAGGCCTCTAATGACAAGCAGAGCCTCCAGCACTTGAGAAACTAGCTCGTCCCGCATGAATCTAATAAAACAAACAAACATCAGAGAAAGAAGATGATGGGTCATATTTTAGAAATATATGACGCAAAGAAAGATGCATACCTGACTCGGATATTGGCTACCTCAAGAAACTTGCTGAGAAGCTCAATAAGCTTGTGAAGAATGAATCCTTGTGATATATCAATGTTGAGACTTCGTTCTTGTGATTCAACATTGCCCACCTCTTGTGTTATCAGTCTACATATAGTGGTTAGGCATCCCCTCACAGTTAAAAACAGACATGTAGATTCAGAATCGATCATTCTGAAGAACAATTCAAAATATTCTGCTGCACTTTCTCCAGCAGACAGGGTTGCTGGAAGCAATGACATGAGTAAATTTAATAACTGGAAGCGCCTAGAAGTGTTCTGCGAGCAAAGTAAACTGATAAGGTTGCATACTTCAGACCTTATAGACTGCGAACAAGCACTCAATATCAACTCTGAAACCCAGGAACCTAAAGCAAATGTTGAGAAGTCACTCTTAGCTGCTCTCCTACAAGCACGACGCTTCCATTTAAGGCCATATTTAAGAGCCAGATAATCAACTTTCTGTGGATCCTGCCGTACCCTCTGCGCTGTGACTTTTAGTGCCTGTGAGACTTTGTGTTGCCGTCTAACAAAATCAAGATATGAAGCACCCTTTTCCCACTCAGAATAGGTTAAAAGTGGAATGTCCTGACCCTTCCGTCCAACATCCCAATGCTTTTCTGATTGTTCAACAGAGGACTTAGTACTTCCAGGAAGGCTACCCAAACTTGCAGATGGGCTCACATTGCTGTCACTTTTTAGCTGCAAAGCAGAAACAGATTTACCCGTTCCCTGTTCTTTATCTGCAGCTTCAGCTTTGGGAGGAGTACATGCCTGAGATATTATCCTCAAACAAGGGAGAATAATATGTTCTGAAATAGCAGGATGCTTTGCTCCCAGTTTGATTGCAGAAAACAATAGCTGGAACGCAACACGCAGCCTTGATTCCCAGAACTCATCAACCACAGCACAGGTCTCTGAAAGCAAGAGTAGCTCTTCACGAGTTGCCAGTGCAATATCCATCGATCGATGGTGTTCCAGGCAGTACATAACCTTCTTCTGTATCAATGTGTCCAGCTCGGCCACCGAATCAGCATCACCTTCAGAAAAGGCACATAGAACAGATCTTGCCTGGACACGAGCTGTTTTAGGACCCTGATGAATATTATTCTCGAACAACTCCGTTAAGATACCAGATGCAACAAGTTGCTTTTTGCAGTTTACATGTTTTGATAACACCTGCAACAATTCCATACACTGTGTCACAAAAGTTGTGGCACAGCCATAGCAACTGTTTGGCGATCTGGGAACTGTAAACCTTGATGAAGCCACTGCATTATCAGAGTTTTTCTGGTGCAGATATGTCATCAACACTTTTCGCAGTCCTTGCAGTGTCTGGACACTTTTGCTAACAGAATCAAAAGCTGTTTTACATTTCTCTCCATATAATACACCTAGCAACGCAATTTTCCTGTTTATCTTGCATGATGGCCCAGGCAAAGACACCATCATTTGTTGAACAGTATCCTTCTGCTGTGAATCTATTTCATTTTCACCTATGCTTGATACAAGTTTAAGCAATGGTTTCTTGAATCCTAAAAGTTGCTGGTATCTTCTATGTGCATTCTCTGATTCTGATTCAATAGCTGTCAAACCTTTCTTCATATCCTCATCATTTTCCATAGTATCAAATGAGAAACTTGGTTTTGCCATGAAATTAAACTCAAAGCGGCCATATTTGCTATATCCACACTCATTGCAAAGGAAAGAATCCAGATTCTCATAATTAATATTGCGGCATTGTCTGCATTGATATGCATTTTCATGGCAATTGCTACAAATACCATGCTTATCAGTAACAGGCCTGCTACAGCGTGGGCACTGCAATGATTCAAGGGATGAAGCTTGAAGATTTTCATAGAAAGAATCCAGCTCTATCATGAAATTGCAAGCAGTAATTGGAATTGGAAATTCAACTTTCAGCTCTGTTTGGTTAAAAGCAAGATGACAGCTTTTTGCACGCTTCCATAATGACCAATTATTCTTCAGCTCTGACAAATCAGCTACAGGCCTGTTGTTGTAATACAAGTTCAAAACTTTAACTGATTTTGACTTGCGGGCATCATGAACATTCATTGCTACTGTTTGAATAGTATAGCTTCCTGTGCATTTCACGATAATTCGGTTGTCTGTGAACTTTGTCTCAGCTTTCAAGCTTTCAAGCTTCATTCTGCTATAAGGCAGCTCTGGGCAGCTACAAGCTACACAAGGATCACTTTCAAGATAGTATCCCTCAAATTCTACCAAACTACTCAGAGTATTATATATGCGAGAGTTTGGATGATTAGCCAATAGCTCATTTTGTGAGTGAAGAGTCTCAAATACGCAGCTTATCACATTAGATGTCAAACACTTGCTGACCAGTTCCGCCTCACGTGGCTTAGCACTACTGTCAGGCACCTTACCCAGCAGCCAGGTCATGAGCTCTATGTACTCCATAATGTTTTGACCGAACGTTGGCAATATTTTCACTTTCTGTAACAGTGCAGTCAGCATGGCTTCCTTGAAAAGCTGTTTCCCATGATGCCAGATACCATATAGCACACACTTAGCTTCACTGCGAACACTTGCTGAATTCCATTCTAGCAAAAAGGAATCAATAAACCTCCTCAAAATAAAACCATCTTTGTCATTGAAGATTTCGACAGCTTGTTCCATGTCAATAAAAGATCTCTCTGAACTTTCTGTTCCGTCTTCACCTTTTCTCTTCTTTTTGGAATCTGACGATTGTGAAGCACCTTTATTAAAGCTTGTTCCTCCTTCTCCACTTTCAAGTTTACTTGCAGAATGGCTCATATCCTTCCCAGTATAAAAGGCCAAATTCAAAAGTTTAAGAGTTTGAAGGACAGATTCTTCACCAAAATAAAATATTCCATTCATCAAAAAGGGCAAAATGTCAGTGTGCTTCGAGCAATACTTTTGCCAATTTCTAGGTCTGGCCACAGCTGCTTCAGAAATAGAGGACAAACACTTCACAAGTTTGACACTTCTCTCATATGGAACAGGATTTTGGAAACCTCCAGACTTATTTACAAGCTTGAATAGCCTTTTTACTTCATTTGAGAACTGCCATGAATCTCTCACACTGTAATAATGAGTCTTACTGCCACACAAATGAAGGAAGAGTCTTCTAGCATACCGCCGTACAAATGTTGTATGTGGGTTGCTAATATAGCTACAGAGAACATCCTGAAATCCATCCAACTTCAAATCCTTACCAGCACTTACCTTGTACGGTTTATCCTTATCAGCAGACTTGTCCTGCTTCTCAGGGCGAACCAAACTGTACACCAGCCTGACAGTGTTCTCCAGTAACAACTTGTGATATTCCATAAAAAGATCCGCACGATGGGCTTTTGCATAAGAATCTGTAAAGAATGGAGAAAAATTTCCAGCTGGCAACTCTCTTCGAACAATTAGGAGGGAACCGCATCCAGAACCACCCAATGAACCACTTTCTGCGATCACAGATGAGGACTCGAAAACAGGAACAAGTTGTTGCAAAATGTTCATCAAATAGTTCAGGAAAGCCTGCTGTCTTAGGGTGGAACAAGCTCGGACAAGCTGAGAAGCAAATTCATTCTTTTCCTGACAATCAGAAGACAAAGCGGTTGAAGGTGATAAAGGAATCTGAACAAAACCTTTATCTTGTGGTTCCAGGCTTGATTTTGACTGAGAGCTCTCACTTCCAGGCTGATGCCAATTGCGAAGCATTAAAGTGAAGAACATAAAAACAAGGATAGAGACTTCCCCAGAAAAGGAACGTGTTTCAGCAGAAAATGGTTTGTTGAGATTGATCTCGTCGAGAAACCACCGTACAAATTTCTCTAGGTCTAGGTTCTCAGGTTTTGAACTATCCATAAAAGGACCACCTACAGCAGATGATAATCTGTAAAACAGCTGCATGACAGGAATGGCTCGAACACCGGAAGTTGTTTCCATCCATCCTCTGAGCTCTTCAACTAATTGACGAAGCAGTAGAGAGTTCACAGCACGCTTTGACGCAGAAATAGAAACTATCCTTTGGTCAATTCCAGAGGAAGAGGGATCTACACTTTCATTGGTTTCTAAGACATGAACCGGCGGAGCAACGTGCATTCTCACATCATCAGCAGCTGGCATTAAAGATGCATCACTTAACTCCTCCAATGAGAAATGAATTCCACCGCCATCACCTCCAAGAGCATCAATTTCTATTGGAATTGCAGACATGGTATGTTCTCTAGAATGTGGAGGAGGGAGCCGATCTGTGTCCAATACTTCATAGCAGGCCTCACACAAGTCGAAGTCTGGGCATATGTTGCAATGCCATCTGCGTCGAAGTATAGGAACGGTAGAGCAGCCATCACAAGAATATTGTACGGATGATGTAGCTGAATCTTCTTCAGTCATAGCTTGTGCATTACCACCAGTTGAACTCATATCAGAACGAACATGGGAAGTAACAGTATTCTCTGTGGCGTCATCAGTTGTTAGCATCGTCTGCTTAGGGAAAGGTACTTGGAGCAATCTAGATGATATGGCCAAACTGCAGTTCACAAGGAATGATATAAGTTTCTGTGCAAGTATTTGCAAGATGCATCAAAACAAAAATGAGAACCGGAATGAGAAAGATCAGAGAGAAAACCTGCTGGATGTCTGGACTGCTTCATATGGAGCAAAGAGAAGTTTCTTGAGTAATGCCACAGCCGGTGCAACTGAGCGTCCAGATGCTTCAGTTCCGTGCAATGCCAGGCATTCCGCATAACTATATATAAGTTCCACAGCAGATATTACAATATCGTTTATTGTCTGTGTTTCAGGCCTCTCTAGGTCCAAAATCCCCCAAAGCACTTGCATCAATCCATCCACTACCCCTGAGCCTGCATTAACAAATTGGAAGAATTGATACAGCATGCAGACAAGACAAGAATGCAGCAACATGCATAGTAGAAGATAGTAGATGAGAGATATACGTGGGCAGCTTCTATGGATTGGTGACTAACTTAGAAAAGAAGTAACTGTTGAGTTAATCATATATAGTCAGAGAAATACATTTTGATTAGTAATAAGAAATAATAGTTCAAGATATTAGCATCATACCAACTGGGCTTAACTCAGTTGATACCAGTTTCCTCTCCAATGTGAGAGGTTGCAGGTTCGATCCCCGAAGGGGGTTGATTTCAAAACAAAGAAAAAAGATATCAGCATCATTAATAGTCACCAAAGATGTCAGATTGAATCTTATAAGGAAGATTAAAACACTGGAAATAGATTAAAACGAGAACTCTGCATAAATACAATACTAAATGCCAAGATTTCAAAGCCTGCTGATTTATTTGAAAGCTATTTATTTACCAAGACGATCGATGCAGAAATTTAGGGAATAAAAGAGATAGCTTATGTTCTATTGATTTAGAAAGTTTTCGAAGAAGAGATGTCACAAACATACCATGAACTCCAAGAAATGAAACCATGTTTGACCTTCGATGCACTGCAATTTTTGACACTGCATGCATCTGAGCTGTAAACTCTTTGATCACCCAACCAGCTGCAGCACCCCCAATACCTATTTTAGAAAGAAGTGTGGGAAAAGATTTTACCACCCCAAGCAGACGCATGGTATCTTTCACCTGGGGAACAAAGCAGCGTTAGAGAAGGAAGCAATAATGTATAGGGATACACCTAATTAAACAGTAGTCCTTACATGATGGTAAATCTCCTTCTTGGGGAACACTGCTTGAAGAACAAGGCAAGCTGCAGACTGCAGTAGTGGTTCTTCATCACTCTGAAATATGGTTTCCAGTAAATTCTTGCATTTGAGCTTGTTAACCTCCAAATTTATGTCTTCAACTTCTGTACAAAAATGCAATTTGCATAGTGAATATATTCTTGACAGAAGCCAGAGTGCATCAGTCATAACTTGCTCATGCATAGGAGCTGTTTGCAGAGTCCTGCACTTCCTGCTAGCATCTACACCTACACCTGAATTAGCACCAATCAAATAGGCTTCCATATCCAAAACTGCATCCATTTTCTCCTTCCATCCAAACTCATCCTTCGCTCGGCCATAAATTTCCAAACAATCTATTCTTGGCATGTTTGACCCGTCGAAGGTTCTGGCCACAGAGATTGTAAATTCTTCATCAGCCAGAAGTGATTCAGCGATCGTGAAGGGGATGTCATACCATGATCGCATGCCTTCGTCCAGTTTAATAACTCTCTGAAAGATTGTAACTTCAGAAGGAATATGACTTGCCGATGTATTGCCCACATGCAGACGAATGCCAACCATGACATTATCAGGATTTGGATTTGATACGGTGACCTGGAGAAGGAAAAAGAAATCAATATCAGGCAATCTAACATCAACCCAAGAACACTGGAAAAACCACATGCATGTATAATGACCATCTGATTTAGAAATGATCTTACGTTGAAACCTGCAGCACTGGGACTTTCTAAAAATCCATCATCTGATGTCAACCGCTGCTTAATACTTTCAGAATCACTGTTTTTCAAGGCATCACAACTCAGCTTCACATCTACCGTAATACAAGTTGTTTTTTCAAAAAAATCAAGTGGGAATTCTGGATTCGAACCAGCATAGGCTCTATTATTGAGAATACTGGATCCTATCTTCTTCACTTGGTCGGTGTTCACAGTTTGGTCAGTGTCTGACCCAGTTGGAATATGTGAATAAATCTGAAGGCTGCCGTCATCATGCAAAACAAGACAGTGAGTTTTATCTTTGGACAAAGGCTTATAGGCAGCAATTCCAACCAAAGGCAAAGCTGATCCTGCACCATATCTCATGTTCTGCGCGAAAACTTCACAAGGGCCCAAGGAGACAGTCAGGACGGAGTTTGATTTAAGACTTGAGAAACAAGCAAATACACCCCTACCAGGAAGCAATTCTTTCCAATGATGCAACCCAGCTGGTTTAACTTTATTGTCATGATCATCTTCATGTACAGCCGATATTTCGGTAAGAGAAGTTGCATTTGCATCCAACCGCCCCAATAGTGTACTGCCATCTTGGTAAGACAAAAAAAGCAGCCTGTAAGTTCCAGAAAAGTGTAGTGAAAGACCTTTTGCATTCTTCTCCTGAACCTGGATAATCTCTGTGAGCGCTTTTGCCCCAATGTCTCCCTCCATTGACACTTGTAGCCTGAATAAGCATCCAGATTCTGACAGTACAAGGAGAAAAACTTTACCCATGGAAGCTGGGACCAACGTTGCATCCACAATCAAATCATCAGAGAGTGTGAAGTAGTGCATGGGACTAATGTTGTCTTGGGAAAGGTCGTAGATCTTCACGAACATGTTTGTAACCACCATCAGTTGAACTTGAGAACCTGGAACCCACTCCACTTTGCGGATATAGGTTCCTTGTAAAGCAAGCTCAATGGCTAGCCGATCAGTTACTTCACCACGGGGGTTTACAGTGAGCACCTGGCACTCTTCATACCCAGCCACAGCAAGATAATTTTCTGTCACGGGATTAAACAGTAGATTAACTATTTCAAACAGAACAATGTTCTTGGATAGTGGCTTAACATTGGCTTTATCTGCTGTGATGGGCGCCACAGTAGGTTGTCCAGCTAGCTGTCCTACATCAAATATTGCCACTTTGTCCCCTTCTCCAGCTGCAAGCCTACCTCTAACACTGATGCTGAGCAATGACTTAGTAAGAGAACCACTAGATAAATGGGATTTGAGTTCCCTGGAATTTGGATAATCAGCCTTTATCTTCAGGTCAAGTGATCCACTTTTGTAAGCCTTCTTTAATTGAAAAAGATCGGCACCGTATGATAAAATCTTATCATCGCCCAGTAGAACCTTTTTCTCCTTGGAAAGGTTTGCCTCTCTTCGGCTGATTACCATTGGAAGTAGTCTATTACAGAGTTCAAGTACTCGATCTTCCACATTAAGATTTTGCAGCATTACAGGGAGTCCATCTTTAACCTCTTTAGGAATGGATAGCTTGAGAGAATTGTCAATATCCAGTGAACACAAATCATCATCCAGGTCTGAATCGCTGTCTGCACCCGTATCTCCATCCGCAGGGAAGGGCAAAAAATGTTGAAAATTACCGGTACTCTGAGATGGTATGTTGTTGCTTCCGGTGAATTTTCGAGGCTTCAGACACTGGCAACTACTTCCCCTGACACCCCCCGCTCCACAGTCACAAAAAAAGCGACTAGATCGAGAATAAACAACCCGATGTCCCCGATGGCAAACCTTCGCACATATAGAACAGCAGCCTTTAGAGACGGTTAGGTCACAAGTATAACAGAAGTACCAGTGTTGTTCCATGAAATTGCTGCCACTAGATGTAAATGTGCAAACTTTAGAGGCAAGTGCTCTTTCACTATTACTATCATCTTCTTCATCTTTGTCTATGCTACCCAACTCCCCATCAGATGTGCCGTCATCTTCATCATCATCAGCAGAAGTCACGTCACAATCGAATGATGCAGAAGTGTTTTCTGCATTTACTGGAAGAATAAGACGTTCTGAATTTTTTCCTGAACCAGCAGTTTTAGAAATTACAGATCCCGAGCCAAAACTATTACTTGAAGAAAGTTTTGATGGGAGCCTCTCTAGACTGTTCTTATGTGTTTCACATTCACCCAAAAGAGCGGTTAGAAAGCCAAAAAGGTACTTCAGCGCAGGAAGCCAAACTTCATCACCCACCAACTTGCCCATTAAAATCACAGTCTTCTCCACAAGTAACTTTATTGAAGACTCCCCGTTCAAAAGTTTGACAACAAAACTGAAAAAGGCTTTAGCACTGTGGATATCATACTTCATAAATGCACTATCAAGTGACATAAGCATTGCTTCAATAAGTCGATTGTGGAGTTCTGCTGACAACTTTTCACAAGGTTGTGATGCAAGGTGTGTCACTAGTTCCATTGTTGATTCTCTGAGTGCAGTAGAACTTCCTTTTGCAGCAATGACTCCCTCTGAAGATCCTGTAGCAACTCCTAAGAGTCTAACTTCCAACCAAAGTGATAACTTGAACAAGTCCATTCCAAGAAACTTCAATTGCAACTGCTCTTTGAGACGAGGGTAAAGCCCACTAGTTAATAGATCAACAAATAAGTTAAGAACATTCAAGTTAACTGTCTCTGAGTAGCATTTCTCTAATGCATCAATTAGAATCAAAATATCGCCACGATGTCGACAAAAAATTTCCCCGACTTCTTCAGACACACATGCATCAGAACCCACATAATATTGGAAAACTCCAGATTTAGAAGTGTCTCTATGGAGGCCAGCAATAATATCAACAACGCTCGTAATCAGCATTTCATGGATTTTAGGATCTGTTTTCTCACTGGAAGTAGAGTCTACCATGAGCCCCTCTGATTGCTTCAGAGCATACAAATCACTGATGCCTGACAAATTCCTCTCGTGAGGAATCAAAGTATCACATATAGCTTCACATTTTTTGTGGATGCATTGGAAAATTTTATCAGATCTTATGGCCATTACAGAATCAAGAAGCTGGCAGCGAACATCGGTTTCAATGAGAAGGCTTCCTGTTGCAGCTTTCACTTTGAGAAAACTATCCAACGTACAAACCAGTTCTCTAACAGCAAGAACGCATGAAAGAAGAGTACCACTGGAAGATCCAGAATCAGATGGAAAACCATGTAACAAGCACTCCAAGAAAACACCATTTATGTTACCTGAATCTTCTTTAGCAATGATTTCATCCAACTTTGACAAGAGACCAAATAAAGATTCCAGATGTGAAGGGCTAAAACCACACTTTTCAAGCAAAAAGTCTTGCCTGTTTTTGTCAAATGCATGGTACTTGAGCAACAATAGAGGAGAAAAACCGAATGTGTAATATTTGTTCTGATCAACCAGTGAAAGAAATGCTTCCTGAAGAACCTGCAAATACATTTTTAATAAGGATGATAGTGCATTTAAAAGCAGTCCACTTTTACTGCCATCAAGTATGTCGGCAATCGCGCATTCTGCAATATACTCTTTTGAGTGTTGAATCCAGCTCTGCTCAACCCCAGGAACTTCTTGTCTAAGAGAATATTTCCATATTCCAGCATGAAGCAGAGAGAGAACTAAAGAAAGCCATGCAGCCTCCCTGAAGAAGTCCCAACCTTGCACTCCAGTATCAGTTAGCAACTGCCCCACATGTAATTGTTGAAGTATATTTAAGATGACCTCTGGCAAATTAACATCCTTGCCAATAGTAGAACTGTTGCTCAATGCAACAAGGCCAAAGTGAAAGAATGCCTCGCTGCTCAACAAGTCAAGACCAGTCCACAAGCTTTCAGGGAACAAATGACTCACATCTGGACTGATGCTACAAACAGTACCCCAACATAGTAAGAACATGTACCTTTCAATAATGAGCTCATCGACCGTTTCAGACTTTTTACCTCTCCAGAAACTAAGAATCCATGAGAATGTTGACATAAGGTCATCCATATTCAAGCCTAGAGCCCGGAAAGCACCACTATCTTTACAGGCCGCAATTGGATGGGGGATAGAGTCAATCAGCTGAGGAAGAAGCACATTAACATCTGCAACTTCTTTGATGGTTTCACCTAGAATACTTTCCACTACAACTGATGTCCAGGATGAGAAATGATCAGTTAGGGATGAGGTATCCCTCAGTCTAGATTTCAACCGCAAAAGCAACCATGAAGGACAATCAGCTGGATAAGATGCCATATGCCGCAGCACCAAAACTAACCTTGAAACAACAATAGCCCAGCAGACTAGTTGCCGTCCACTAAATCCAGCTTCGGGTACTGATGCTTGTTGGAGAGAAGAAAATACATAGTTTGCTAGGTCAGCTTTCTTTTCATCATCAGAAAGATGGAAGGCCATCAGTAAAATTTCCAAGTAAAGGGAACAAGGAAGAGTTCCAATGAACTCCTTAGACTCAGGACATCTGCAGCAAATGTCCTTTGCCTTCTCTAAAACAAAGTCAACATATCCCTCAAAGATCTTCATGGTAAAATGACTATCATCTAATCCAGTCCGTGAAACAAGAGCATGAGCTAGTAAAGTAAGAGTATAATTATTGTAGACATATGACCCATTTTCAAAATTCAGGACTTGATCAGCAAGGTGTATTTTAAGAGAAGTTGGCAAAACATTGTGAGCAAGGAGCTTATGAAAGAGTTCAAAGCATATCTCACTAACATGCACAGGTGTCTTTTGTGATTGTAAAGCAACAAAGCTCTCGGAATTCCTTTCATCGGGATGAGAAGCTTGACAGCTCATCATTGAAAGTAGTAGATTTATGTGCTTCCTATCAATCTTTTTGCAGGCATCATCATAAAGAGTAGAATGCCAATCTGATGAGAAGATGTTCTCTTTAAGAAATCCCAACAATTCAGTTGTTGCTTGGATCAACAAGATATATGTGGTAGAGACACAAGGAACTGCATTAGTTGGTGGATCAATCCCGTCAGACCCAGCAGAGCGGCTAGCTTCTGAGAAAAGATTCCCAAAAATGGCTTCATCGTCATGTCCAGTAGTACCATCTGACTCTGAGATGATAGCGGTTTTTGTGCAACTTTGGCGGAGCCTGTCAACCATTTGCCTTAGTTTCTGTCCTTCGCTATGAAGGAAAAATGCAAGATGTATCAAATTATCCACCCATTGTTTCGACGGTGGAAAAATCACTTTTAGATAGTCTTCACATGTATATCTCTCAAGGACAAGAAATTTCTCGGAATGAATTTGGAACGAAAGACCACCAGTCTCGGAAGTGGAGCAGGAATCAGGTACTTCCTTCCAATCAATTGCAAGAGATGTCCAAGCTTTAGCTTCTTTGAGAAGTTTCAGTATGTATAGAACAACCTGAGGCCAGTAAGCCAATGGAGGCCTAGGAGAAGCTTTGGATCCATCATATCTCCATATATTAGAATCCAAAATGTCTAAAATGGAAGAAATCAAATAAGTTTGAATGTTCTGAAATACAAGTCTATCCATGAAGGCAACTTGGGCAAGGTGCAGAAAATCCTCCAGCACTTGCAATACAAGGCTCACGAAATTGTTTGTAGTAGTTGAATCCCAATTTACATAGTCAATTTTCAATCTGAACAAGGTTGGGATAGTATCAGCACAGCTTGTGGCTGCCTGTAGTACCTCAGTATCAAAAGCATCCTGAGGAATTTCTCTCGCAATATTACCAATCAATCTAAAAATCCTTTGACCGAAGGCTAGTTTCAAGGTAAAGGCTGCATCTTCTGTCTGTACTTCAAGAGAAACTGGGGGAGAAAGCAGTTTCTTACTGAGATTAAGGAGACGAGGGATGCATTTCACATGGATAGCCGCCCAATGCTGTGCCAGAGTCATCATTCTGTCTAAAGAGAAGGATGAAGGAGATTTACTAAACTGTGTGGCAAGAATATCCGGATTCAAACACTCTGAAGACAAAGTCTTCAAAATCACGTCCACTGAATTCCCATCCTCTAAGCAATTACTACCTACAGAACCATGCAGACCAATTGTCAGAACTAAAACCAGTTAAAAAGACTCGATAGAAGTACAAACAACATGTAGCATAGGCAATACCTTGCAGATAATACATAGGATTGTCATGCAAATCTATATTATCAGCTTTAACTGGGATTACGGATAATGGCTCTGCATAAGCATTTACAGGGTCACAATGTTCTGCTTCATGTTCCTTAAGAGATCCATCAGAGAAAGATAGTTCCAAGAGTTGAGCCAAGCTATACTGTTAATGATGAAAAATGAGTTAAAAATTAATAAACAATTGAGGCATAAGAAATATATGCAACCGAATATAAGTATAACCCAATTTGAGTATACTCCTTAAGCGAGCAAATGTTTAAAGCAACACGATGAAGTTTTTCTTTTAAGTTCATGTTTGATGGCATTGACAAATATTGGCTCACCAACCACGAGCTTAAGCCTTTGGGTAACTTGCTGACCAGTATGGTATCAAAGATCTAAGGAAATAAAGGGTCCATGATTCGAATCCCACCACCAACACCACACACACACACACACACAAAAATGCCAAATAAACACACACGCACGCACACGCACACACCCCATCATCATCATCATCATCATCTAAACCCTCTCTCATGTGTGAAAACAAATGTGTTTTCTTCCTGAGTGTTGGATGATAATAAAATAATTGTTTTGCTCACCACCCACCGGCTTAAGCTTTTGAGTAATGTGGTTGCCAACCCTTCGAAAAGAAACAAAATACTATAGAATAGGTTTGTGAAGGCAAGTACCATATAACCTTTGTATAGGCAGAATTTTGGTGCAGCAAAGGCGTTCCCATATAATTTCTAGATTAGAAGAATAACAACAATAGATCAACGTTGTTGGGGTTGAAAATTGCACCCCGGTTGACCAAGTCAAAGTCAAGGTCAACCCCAAGCCAAGTGGGCCCAAGCCCAGATCAAGTGGGCCCATGCCCAAGTCGAGTCTGAACATGAAGCGGCCGACCCCCCTCCATGCCAAAAAAAAAATCATGTAACAAATAATTTTGATGTTTTTTTTATGCATGAATGTAAGTAAAATGGGCATAAAGCCAAATTTTTGTAAGGTCCATGGCTTATATGCAAAAGAAATGAGCACATGAGGCATGGGCTTGGCAAAATGCCATTTTGCAAAGCCCAAGGGGCTATATGTAAATGTATAAGCCTATATAAGGCAACATGATAATGAATAAAGCATACACTTTTTCATTCTCCCCAAAAAACTAGTGTTTGTGCCTCCACTCTCTCTTTTTCAAGTTCTTCCTCTTCCTTTTCATTTTCCAAATAAATCAAGAGCTTGGCTCTCTTTTTTTTAAAAACTAAACAAAGTTTTACCATAAACCCACCTCCCAGGACTCCATCAAGAGAAGAAAAAGGGCCTCTTTTTTTATCATCCAAGTTCTAGATCTTGGAGTTTCAAGAGAACCCATTTTGGATTTCTTCTCAAAAGAAAAAGGAGAAAATCTTTTGGAGTTTAACTCCATAAATAAAATTATTTTGGAGTTTAACTCCACAACAGAAATTCTTTTGGAGTTTAACTCCACAGTAAAAAATCTTTTTTTTGGAGTTTTAACTCCACATTAATTCTTTCCAGGAGTTTAACTACATATAAAATTCTTTCGAAATTTAATTCCACATTTAAAATTCTTTCGGAGTTCAACTCCACAATAAAAATTCTTTCGGAGTTCAATTCCATTTAAATTCTTTTGAAGTTTAACTCCACAAACAAAAATTCTTTTGGAATTTAACTCCACAATAAAAATCTTTTTTGGAGTTGAACCCCATTTAAAACTCTTTTTGGAGTTTAACTCCGCAATAAAAATCTTTTTGGAGTTAAACTCCATTTAAAATTCTTTAGGAGTTTTACTCCATTTAAAATTCTTTTTTGGAGTTGAACTCCATTTAAAACTTTTTTTGGAGTTTAACTCCACGATAAAAATCTTCTTGGAGTTAAACTCCATTCAAAACCTTTTTGGAGTTGAACTCCATATCTAAAATTCTTTTGGAGTTTAACTCCACAAAAAATTTCTTTTGGAGTTCAGCTCCATGTTAAAAAAAAAAAATTGAAGCCTTTTTGCCCCATCACATGCTAGCACGTGAGGGGGAGAGCTCCCATTTAATGGGAGCCCTTTTAGCCCTCCCCACATGCTAGCATGTGATGGCCCCCACATGCTAGCATGTGATGCCCCCCCTTCACATGCTATGCTAGCATGCGAGAGGTCACATGCTAAGCATGTGATGGCCCCCCTCACATGCTAGGGGTCACATGCTGAGCATGTGATGACCTAGCATGTGAGGGGAGGCTCCCATTAAATGGGAGCCTAGACTTCCCCTTTTTTTGCCTCTTTCTTTCTTCTTCTTCTTTTCTTTATTTTAATCTTTTTTTAAAAAATAAATATTAAATAAATAAAAATAAATTATAAATAATATTTAAAAAAATAATAAATTAAAATAAAAAAAGTTTTCTCTAAATATTTATTTACTTATTTATTTTTGTTTTTATATATAGAAAATATATATATATATATATCTTTTTTTTAACAAATGGAATAAAACAAAAAACACACACACATCAACGCATCGCATTGAGTTCGCATGACCAGTTTAACCCGTCAATCGGAGGTTCCTTAGCTCCAAAAGTAAGGGGTAATTAATGGCAGCTTAGTTCACAGCTGCCGGAGATTCGGATCCCCACAATCAATAAACCTCGGCCTACCCTAAGCAGGGAGAATCTGTAGTACGTTTGACAAGCGCGCGTGTATTCACATCTCAATAGGGTGACGAAAAACACTCTACATATTCTGGCACGCCCGGTGGGACCGATCTCTCCTTCCATATTTCGGGTTAAACGTTTATATGAACTCAATCAATATACATATATATATTTATACTAAAATAATGCTCTTTCATGCAGGTTTTCAAGCAATCACTTTTCAACAATGTCTCCAAAAATGAACTCAGCTCCCATCTCCTACACGATGAAGATGGACTCCCGGACGGTCCTCCCGGCCAGTCTTGGGCGGCAGTGATTAGGAGCCGTTGCTACAGTTTGGCTCTATTATGTTCATGGCGGCTAATACCATCCCTGCTCCTCAAGCCCCGGTGACTGATAAACCGGCCTCAAAAGGGAAAAAGCCAAATGTCATGGTTGCGAAGGCACCTCAGCCCAAGCACAAATCCATCTCCGCACGATTCTCCGTTGATCCAGCTAGGGGCAAGGCCATCAACGCCGACAAAGTAATAAGGCACACCGGGCAAGTTCCAGCGGTGCCCTTGACAACTCCTCGATCAGGTGTTTTCTCTAAACTCCCCGTCAATCGATCCACGACGGCTTCCTGGATAACGGATGCCCACCGAGCCCTTAAAATCGAGAAGCTAAGACAGAAAAGGCTCAGATACAGAGCAAACAAAAGGGCTATGTCTTCTGCTGATTTGAACATCGTAGGGTTCCAAGAACGAGGTTACCCAGCAACGACAGCTGAAACGGCTATAAATCTCGTTAACTCTTTTGAACCGCTGAAATTAGTTCAGAAGAATGTCATGACCGCGAGGATCAAGAAAGTTGCGATCCAGACAGCGCCGCCCAAAGATTCAGCCGGGCCAACCGTCTTCAGTCGCATGTCCTTTCCAGAAGACGAAAAATCAGCCGCCAAAGATAAAGAGATGGCTGAATATGTGGTCCACACTGTCTACATGGTGGGCATGTGCAGCAAGAGCAAGGATGGGGCCACTACATCTCAAATCCAATCTGGTGTGAATGTGACTGTCACTTCCCAAGACCAGAACCCTCCGGAAAGTAATGAAAATCCTCCCAGTGAAGCTGATAAGCGGAGAGATCCCTCGATTCATGAGGAGTCGGGCTCGGAAAGCGAAGAGGAGCCAATCTTCCATCCCAAGAATGCAGAGCAGCAACTTCTCCAAGAGCTCCGAAAACAGCTCAGAAGCAAAGATAAAGAGATGGCCAAGCTCTACTCAAAATTTGACGACTTGACGAATGTCGTGATGCAGCTCACGGCCCAGGTTGCCTCTCAGCCGTTCAATCAAGAGCAAGGTTTGGCTCATGAACCGGAAAACGGTGTCCCGAGACAGCCGACGCCTATTCCCTTGAATCCAAAGGTGGACGGACCACACGAAAGCCAGTCGCATCCTATCTCGGTAAATGTCTTGGCTACCGATAACAGCAGCCCGCTAACTCAAGATCAAATCATGGATTTGGTTGCCAACAAACTCAAAACCTTGGTAGCCGAAGCCGAAGCGCAAAAAGATATCAGCAGTAGTGGGAGACCGTATCCTGCTCAGTATGATCTGGTAGAATTTCCTACTGGCTATGTCGTCCCCAAATTTGAAAGGTTCGATGGGACGGGAAATGCGAACCGACACATTGCCCAATTTAAAGCATCATGTGATAACACTGGGGGCAATGATACGCTCCTTCTCCGTCAGTTTGTCAATAGCTTGACGGATGTTGCTTTCGATTGGTATGCAAGCCTACCGGATGACTCGATCACGACGTTCGCTTAAATAGAATCCATGCTCAAGCAAAGGTTCATGAGTGTCGGCGATAAAATCACCATTGCTGACCTCGTAAGGACCGAGCCAAAGAACAACGAAAGCAACATGGATTTTATAGTCCGATGGCGCAATCTCTCTATCAAATGTGAACCGCCGTTGGAGTAAGACCAATCCGTCAGTTTTCTTATAGAAAATCTGAACGACTGGATGAAACCTTTCCTGTGCACAGCAGGCCTAAAAATATTCGAAGGGCTGACCAAGAAAGTTCAAATGTTGGAACACTCAAAACCCGAGTCCACTCAGAATCTCCAATTCACAAACAGACCGAGACATCGGAAGGACGACAACTGGAAAGGCGAAAGTTCCAACAGCACCGATTCTCTAAATAAGCAGAGAGCGGGCGGAGCAAAGGCTAACAAACCCTGAGAGCCAACTTTGGAGGAAAAGAGAAATAAGGTCTACTCTTTCAGAAGAGACAAGGTCCACAAAATATTCAAAGATGCTCCGAAGAATGGCTTGCGGCTACCCGAACCAAAAAGGCTAAGTGAAGCGAACATGACTGATCATCCTAACTTTTGCCCATACCACCAAGTGCTGCAACACACTATTGAAGACTGTTGCATCTTCAAGGATTGGGTCGAGAAACAATACAAGGCAGGAGAAATATCATTGTCCTCTGGCGTGTTAACAAACAGTCAAGCTGCGACCGTCAATTTCATACAAACGAAAACTGAAGTCCTTTGGGAACCTGATTCTCTCAGACATCTGTCTTTCTCTAAAAAGAGCGGACCGAGGAAACAAGCTAAGAGCCAAGCGAGCAACATTGCCGATGAAGAAACAATAGACGGGTACACAACCCATACGGTCTACATGATGGAACTCAGAGGAGCAAGTCCCCCTACTCCTTATAGCCATGACAATGACGTGGTTGTTGCCATCCAACACCGGCTCGATCCAAATGATGAAGAGCCCGCTCAGGCCATTGAGCCAAAGAAACCTGTGGTTCTTGTTGAATCAAGCTCAGGCGGTAAGGCTGACCACCACGTCGTTAAACTGGGAATGATACCTCTAAGTCTTTAAACTGGGAACCGTCGACCACCACGTCATTAAACTGGGAATAATCGACCTTTAAGTCGTTAAACTGGGGATGTAAAAATGTGTAAATAAAAATATATATATATGTATATATATGTATATAAATAAAAAGCCGAAATGATGGGGCAACTCGCAATAAAAATCAGCGAGTAAAAATAAAAACGAAAATAAAGCCGAAATGATGGGGCAACCGCGAATAAATAGCCGAAATGATAGGGCAATCGCGACCTTCGCGATAAGAAAAGCCGAAATGATAGAGCAATCTCGGTAAAAAAAAGCCGAATGATGAGTCGCTCCTGGTACCATATTCCAGTGTAGCGATGCAAACGCCAACCAAATTCCAAATCCCAATGGCGAATGATGAGTTGCTCCTGATACCATATTCCAGTGCAGTGTTGCGGACACCAACCAAATTCCAAATCCCAATGCGAATGATGTGTCGTTCCTGGTACCATATTCCAGTGCAGCGATGCAGACGCCAACCAAATTCCAAATCCCAATGGCGAATGATGAGTCGCTCCTGGTACCAACCATATTCCAGTGTAGCGATGCAGACGCCAACCAAATTCCAAATCTCATACCCCAAAGGCGTATGATGAGTCGCTCCTGGTACCATATTCCAGTGTAACGATGCAGACGCCAACCAAATTCCAAATCCATACCCCAACGGCGAATAATGAGTCGCTCCTGGTACCATATTCCAGTGTAGCGATGCAGACGCCAACCAAGTTCCAAATCCCAAAACGGCGAATGATGAGTCGCTCCTGGTATCATATTCCAGTGTAGCGATGCAGACGCCAACCAAATTCCAAAACGGCGAATGATGAGTCGTTCCTGGTACCATATTCCAGTGCAGCGGTGCAGACGGCAACAAAGTCCCAAAAATTTTCCGGCTCTACGGTCTGGATCATACATCCTGCAAAACTGTATACAATCCACGGGCGTAAAACGATCCCAATCTCTCCCAAGTCCTACCGGCGAGACCACGTTCAAAGTCCCACCGGCGGTGAAGATTAAAAAGAAAGGTAAGTCCACAAGCAAAATGGGTACAAATGAAAACCCGAAAGGGCTCCGTGAGTAAAATTAGCAGGACTGTCGGCGAGTTTGTGAAAACCCGAAATGGTGCAAACTCATGAAAAAGAGATGAAATGCACTCGCAAAGTCCTCTCGACTTTGTAAGGAGAAAATTCCCACGTGAGATCCTTACGACTCACAAAGGAGCAACACACTTGGGAGTCCCTACGACTCCTAAGAAGAAAATACACCTACGGGATCCTTACGAACCGTAGGGAGAAAATGCTTTTATGGGACCCTTACGGCCCATAAAATTGAAAAGCCTTAGGTGATAGGGATCTAAAACCTGTCTCATAAATCATCGCTTCCCAACAGGGAAAGGCAAATGATGATTCGCTTCTGATACCATATTCCAGTGTAGCGGTGCTGATGCCGACCCAAAAAACCAATTCCCAAATCCTCCCGAGGCAAATGATGAGTTGCTCCTGGCATTATTCCGTTGCAGCAATGCAGATGCCGATAAAAAACCAATCCCCAAATCCTCTCAAAGGCAAATGATGATTCGCTCCCGGTACCATATTCCAGTGTAGCGATGCTGATATCAACACAAATCAAATCAACCAATTCCAACATCGACCTCTGCGTCAAACAGTCGACACTCCGTAACGGGGAAACATGAAGCAGACACTCCGTGCCGGGGGCACGTCGACTACAGGCACTCCGCCTCGAGGAAATGTCCAACAGCGACACTCCGTGCCGAGGAAACGTCAAGCAGACACTCCGTACCGGGGACACGTCAACCAATAGACACTCCGTACCGGGAACACGTCGACCAGCGATACACCGTGCCGGGGAAACGTCAAGCAGACACTCCGTGCCGTGGGCACGTCGACTACAGACACTCCGCTTCAGGAAAACGTCAACCGGCGACACTTCATGCAGGGGAAACGTCGACCAGCGACACTCCATTTCGGGGACAAATCGACTAGCGACACTCCATGCCGGAGAAACATCGACCAGCGACACTCCGTGCCGGGGAAACGTCATAAACAGACACTCCGTGCCGGGGACACGTCAACAAACAGACACTTCGTACTGGAGACACGTCAACAAACAGACACTCCGTACTGGGGACATGTCAACCAGCGACACTCCGTGCCATGGAAACGTCAAGCAGACACTCCGTGCCGGGGAAACGTCACAAAGCGACACTCCATGCCGGGGAAACGTCGACCAGCGACACTCCGTGCCGGGAAAACGTCAAGCAGACACTCCGTGCCGGGGAAATGTCACAAAGCGACACTCCATGCCGGAGAAACGTCGACCAGCGACACTCCGTTTTGGGGACAAGTTAACCAGCGACACTCCATGCCGGGGAAACGTCGACCAGTCAAGCAGACGCTCCGTGGCGGGGAAACGTCACAAACAAACACTCCGCGCCGGGGAAACGTCGACCAGTCAAGCAGACGCTCCGTGGCGGGGAAACGTCACAAACAAACACTCCGCGCCTGGGAAACGTCGACCAGCGACACTCCGTGCTGGGGAAACGTCACAAACAGACACTCCGCGCTGGGGAAACGTCGACCAGCGACACTCCATGCCGGGGAAACGTCACACACCGACGCTCCGTGCCGGGGAAACGTCACATACCGACACTCCGTACCGTGGAAACGTCCAACAGCGGCACTCCGTAACGGGGAAACGTCAAACAGACACTCCGTGCCGGGACACGTCAACCAGCCGACACTCCGCCTCTGGGAAACGTCAAGCAGACACTCCGTGCTGAGGGCACATCGACTACAGACACTCCGTCTCGGGGAATCGTCAACCAACGACACTCCGTGCCGGGGCACGTCTACCAAATCACTCCGGGCCAGGAAAACGTCCACCACAGACACTCCGTCTCGAAGACGCGTCGACCGTCCATGTCGTTAAAAGGACAGTGCATCCTAAAAAGTGGGAACCAAAACAAGTCGCCTCCACGTGAAAGAAGATCCATCAATTTCATGCACACGACCCACATATGTTGTGTGCATTTATTGATGGGGGCACTTTATTGGGGTCGAAAATTGCACCCCGGTTGATCAAGTCAAAGTCAAGGTCAACCCCAAGCCAAGTGGGCCCAAGCCCAGATCAAGTGAGCCTATGCCCAAGTCGAGTCCAAACATGAAGCGGCCGGCCCCCCTCCATGCCAAAAAAAATCATGTAATAAATAGTTTTGATGTTTTTTTATGCATGAATGTAAGTAAAATGGGCATAAAGCCAAATTTTTGTAAAGCCCATGGCTTATGTGCAAAAGAAATGAGCACATGAGGTATGGGATGGGCAAAATGCCATTTTGCAAAGCCCAAGGGGCTATATGTAATGTGTAAGCCTATATAAGGCAACATAATGATGAATTCTCCCCAAAAAACTAGGGTTTGTGCCTCCACTCTCTCTTTTTCAAGTTCTTCCTCTTTCTTTTTATTTTCCAAATAAATCAAGAGCTTAGCTCTCTTTTTTTTTAAAACTAAACAAAGTTTTACCATAAACCCACCTCCCAAGACTCCATCTAGAGAAGAAAAAAGGTTTTTTTTTATCATCCAAGATCTAGATCTTGGAGTTTCAAGAGAACCCATTTTGGGTTTCTTCTCAAAAGAGAGGAGAAAATCTTTTGGAGTTTAACTCCACAAATAAAATTATTTTAGAGCTTAGCTCCACTACAGAAATTCTTTTGGAGTTTAACTCCATAGTAAAAAATCTTTTTTTTGGAGTTTAACTCCACATTAAATCTTTCCAGGAGTTTAACTCCATATAAAATTCTTTCGGAGTTTAACTCTACATTTAAAATTCTTTCGGAGTTCAACTCCACAATAAAAATTCTTTCGAAGTTCAACTCCATTTAAATTCTTTTGGAGTTTAACTCCACAAACAAAAATTCTTTTGGAGTTTAACTCTACAATAAAAATCTTTTTTGGAGTTGAACCCCATTTAAAACTCTTTTTGGAGTTTAACTCCGCAATAAAAATCTTTTTGGAGTTAAACTCCATTTAAAATTCTTTAGAAGTTTTACTCCATTTAAAATTCTTTTTTGGAGTTGAAATCCATTTAAAACTCTTTTTGGAGTTTAACTCCACGATAAAAATCTTTTTGGAGTTAAACTCCATTCAAAACCTTTTTGGAGTTGAACTTTATATCTAAAATTCTTTTGGAGTTTAACTCCACAAAATTTCTTTTGGAGTTCAGCTCCATGTTAAAAAAAATTGAAGCCCTTTTTGCCCCATCACATGCTACCACGTCAGGGGGAGAGCTCCCATTTAATGGGAGCCCTTTTGGCCCCCCTCACATGCTAGGGGTCACATGCTAGCATGTGATGGCCCACATGCTAAGCATGTGATGGCCCCCCTCACATGCTATGCTAGCATGTGAAGGGTCACATGCTAAGCTTGTGATGGCCCCCCTCACATGTTAGGGGTCACATGCTAAGCATGTGATGGCCCCCTCATATGCTAGCATGTGATGGCCTAGCATGTGAGGAGAGGCTCCCATTAAATGGGAGCCCAGGCTTTCCCCCTTTTTTCCTCTTTCTTTCTTCTTTTCTTTATTTTAATCTTTTTTATAAAAAAATAAAAAAATATTAAATAAATAAAAATAAATTATAAATAATATTTAAAAATTAAAATAATAATAAATTAAAATAAAAAAAAGTTTTCTCTAAATATTTATTTACTTATTTATTTTTGTTTTTATATATATAAAATATATATATATATATATATTTTTAACAAATGGAATAAACCAAAAAACACACGCACACCAATGCATCGCATTGAGTTCGCATGACCAGTTTAACCCGTCAATCGAAGGTTCCTTCGCTCCAAAGACGAGGGGTAATTAACGGCAGCTTAGTCCGCGGCTGCCGGAGATTCGGATCCCCACAATCAATAAATCCCGACCTACCCTAAATAGGGAGAATCTGTAGTATGCCTGACAAGCGCGCGCGTATTCCCATCTCAATAGGGTGACGAAAAACACCCTACAAACGTAAAACGAGTATGTCAAGGCAAACACTCGACAAATCAAATAGGTGCTAGTAGCACTGGACATGGTGGAAGCACGGCCAGGCTCGCCCCATTATAAATATGCTCAATATTGTAAAACAAATATGTGTTCTCTATTGGGTCGACAAATGCCCAACACATAAATGGATGATGCAATGCATGATTGGGATATATGGAATTATGTACAAAGAGATTTGATATATAAACACAAATACAAAATAGAAATCTCTAAAAACAAATAGAAATATATTGATAGGGAAAACAAAAGAAAGAATTCAGCCTTTTTCTGTATAGAGGGTTGAGCATATGGTTGTTAGCCTCTATATTTCGCAAATGACTAATTCCGCTCCTATGTGCCAATTAATTGATCTTTTAAACCTTGTTTTACAACAGCATTTATGTTCCATTAGTGAAAACAAAGGAAAATAGCATGCTACCACATTTTCATATTGCGATGATCTTGATACATTGTGTAAATTAATAAAGATAGCGAGAAGATTGTTAAAATGTGAAGTGCGAACTGATTAGTAATAGCTTATGGTTTTTGATGGTCCTTTTATTTAGTTTTGATGATAGCTTGAACATGAATAGCTTGTTTAGTATTACTTGCTTATCTTCCTTTACCTTATCGACACTAAACTTGTATACATTTGATATTTAGTTTGCATATCCTATATCTTGTGTATACCAAGTTATATATCGATATCGACATGTTTTACTATTGTTTTATTTCTTGATATCGATATATTACTCTCATTAATTGTTTTAGTAAATCACAATATGAATTTGTATATACATGTGATCTATATCGTGTTTCTCATATACCATGTATATATATTTAGTATATCAATATCTTATGGTTTAAGTTTGACTTATATCTTGTTATTGATAACTATTCAATAACTATTCATGATTATGATATTAAAACAATGAATGTTCATATACTTATGTTTACTAACTTTAAGACTGTATATGATATGCTTGATCGTGTTGAGATTTGATTTTTCAGGAGATCGAATATCTCACGGCACAAGCATCTAATGGAGGATGGAGAAAAACGAGCTTAAACGATATATCTAATAAAGAACGGAAGAAATTAAGCTTAACTATATAAATCTAATGGAGGTTGGAGGATATAGACGAGAGCTTTCTAAATTGCATATTTAGGCTTCATGGTGATAAGAAGCCAAGATTCAAAGGATTCAAGAGTTCAAGTCACGAATAGCCAAGAAGTTAGAAGCCAAGTCCAAATTTGAAGTGTTAAAGGTCGAAATCGAAAAGAAGTTCATTTGAAAATCGAATATCGACTTCAAGACGCAAATGAATGGAATGATGTGTTCGAGTTTGAAATATCAAGTGTCGAAACTAATTGAAAATTAATCGACCAACGTAAAATTCAAGCGAAGCGTCAAAATTTCAAGGGCTCGTGTCGAAAATTCAAGATTTCGAAGAAATGCGATATCAACATATGATTCTATGTAAGTACTCTATTGAATATGATTATTATCAATTAGAGCTCTTGAACACCCACACACGCTTGCACAAACGTTTTATATTGCATAAACTTTGGGGTATTCGATTTAAAATTGATTTTCATCACAAAACATAAGTTTCTGAATTTTTACATTTCAGACGTTTGTTCCCATGTGCTTCAGACGTCTGTCGTCTTTCTGTGTTTTTACAAAATCCTCAAATATCAGAAATATCAGGTTTCATGCTATTTGTGCTTCAGACGGCTGTCCCTTGCTTATTCAGACGTCTATATGTTTTTTGTGTTTTCATTGGGATGAAACTTTTTAAAGAACAAACGTCTGAAATTTACCAAAACAGACGTCAGTTTGTTCTCTTTACTTTCTTTGGCCATCTTTGAAGAATCACGGTAGACGTTTGAACCTATAATCGACAAACGTTGCAGTATTAAAAGTTTGAAAAGGTGGCCGTTTATAGCCGTTGGGGATTTGTTTTGTTTGAGGACAGGCGTCTGCCTATAGTTTTTAGACGTTTGTCGTGTCCTTAAATTGCTTGTCCACACTTAATTTTGAGTTGTTTTTTTGGGCTATAAAAGGGTTTTGGGTTGGTTTTTTTCTGGGCATCACTTAATTTCTTGAGCTTTTCTATTGCAAATATCCAAGTGATCTTCAAAAGAAAAATCTCACATCATGTGAGTTTAAAGAAATTTTCATTTGCTTATCCAATCTTTCACATACACACACACACTCAAGAGCTATATTTTGATATCTATCTTCTTGAGTATTGGTTGAGCTTAATTGTAAACTCTATCAAGATAATCTCTTCTTTCTTTGTTTTTGAGATTTTGAGTGCAAGATTGTCATTATAAGAGATGAGAGTATCTTTGTCGAGAAAAGAGCGACGAGCTTCTAAGAGTGGAGTGTTGCCCGTGTGTCGAGCAACGTGAGGTCTTTATAGGAGACATGTTGGTTTAGCCTCCACCGGAAGCGGGATTGTCAATTGCGGGTGCGCAACTTGTGTGTCTCCGAAAAAGACGTGAATTAGTGAAACGGGCTCGTGCGCCTAAAGAAAGTGGACTAGGAGATCACTCAAACCATTATAAACCTTACGTGTCTGCGTTTGCAATTTCTTACTCTTTAATTGCTTATTTGCTTTAGCTTAGAAATTGCATGCTAGGTTTATTGCTTTCTTTTTATGCCCATTGCTATACTTGCTATTGTTCTTACTTGCTATATGTTCTTGTTTCACAATTATAGTATTGCTTAGCTATATCTCAATTGGTATATCATTTGTCTAAGTTTACAATTATGATTTCTATTTGCAAGTGTAGAATTTTTAATTTGGGCATATTAGTTGCATAATCCTATTCACCCCCTTTAGGACTATTTGTATAAACTTCTTCATTTTTTCAGTTAGGATGATATGCAGCTCCAAGAAACGGGAACAGGTATGCCAATTTAAAACTAGTAGCAAATATCATACAAAATAAATAATACATTGCAACATAGATGTACTCTGAATTTCAAAATAAAAAACAACACATGGCGGACGTCATAAGCTAATATTTTGTTTCCATGGTCTGCTCGTCTGTCATTTTACTATAAACACCTAAAAGTGTGATATTGCACCACAAACACTCCTCCTTGAACTTTGAGTTAGGGAATGATCATAAATTATCACAGTTCTCCAAGGATGATACTTGATTTGTTGCCAACTTAATTAGAAGCATGGACGTTTATGAATGCTAGGGGGGGTACTATGTGGCATCTAAGGGGTTAAACTTATAGCGATACTTGGGATAAAGGCTTTGTTGTTTCATACAGTTTTCTTTTCCTTTGTACAAAATGCTGAATCCTTTTGTTTTTCTAATAGACAATATGCAGCTAGGGGGGAAATGGGACAAATATACCCCATACCCAATGTGTTAGAATCTCTTTCCTGCATCAAAATCACCCTATTTTCAAACAGAATTTCATTCAAACAGATTAAAAATGAACCTGCAAGCTGAAATCGACGCCATCGAACTCCGGTTTCTCCAAAAGAGTGAGGCAAAAACCCAACGACTTCTCAAGAATCGCCACCATCACCTGCTCTCCACGCCCTGCCGCTCAAAAGCCACCAATTAACAAAAATAACCAACACACAACTTTAAATTCATCAAAACAAACAAACAAACAAAAAGTGAAGGATTTTCACCTGAAGCTGATACGGTGACAGAAGTGAGCAACTTGGCGACGGATACAGCCCCATCGATCTGAGATCGGCTCCACGACTCGAATCCCAGGCGTCCGTCGTCGGCAACTCCGATTCCAGAATCGAGGATGGCGAGGAATCGTTGGAGACCAGGCTTGATGGAATCGGAGCGGAGACGATAGGCGAGATCGCGAGGAGGCCTGTTCTCGTCCAAGAGATCCAAGAGCTTAGAGATCTCTTCCATGGCGATGGATCGATCACTTCATCCCAACTCGAAACCCTAGAGAGAGAGAGAGAGAGAGAGAGAGATTGGCGAAGTGAGGGTTTTGCAAGAAGAAAATGGAGATAAAATTGCGGGCTGAAGACGATTTATAGTTGTTTCTGTGTCGGTTTATTTCTTTCTTTTTCCAGGGTTTTATTTGTTGAGAGATTCCTTTGCTTAACTCTCACGTCTGCTTGATCTGTATTCCATTTACTTGAATTCTTTCTTCTTCTTTTTTATCTTTTTCGTTTTCAGCCCTGAAGCTTTTTACTGCTGTGAATAGATTATTGGAAAAAGCATACCTAACTCCCAATAAAATCTAGCAAACGCCAAAGGTCTCAAAACAGGACTCGGAAGCTGTGCAATCCTTCTCTACTGTTTTCTGTTCTTCTTCTGTCTCAGCCGCACATCAAGATCAAAAAACCACCAAACCATCGGATCATCCCAAACGGTTGGATTCAATATTTCCTACATGCTGAGAATAAAAATAGTAGACATTTCGGATCCTCAAAACACATTTTATAATTTATTTTTAAAAAAAAGCATATACCAGGAGCGCTCTTTCATCGAAAAGCAAGAAGCCGATGATTGAATGATTGAAACACCTTTGAAAATCTAATTAAACATGCATGAAATCTACATATATGCAAGAAATAAAGTTATTTGTTTTCTAAATTTCTATATCTATACGCATATTGTTTTTTCATGTCTCGTTCCTCTCTGTATTTCCAATTTCTATCCTTGACACGCGTTTATTCGCCTTTCCTTTAATACTAATGCTTTTTAAAACTAAAATCTATTCATGTGTTTATCTAAAATCTATTTGCATGAAGCTATATAAGAGTATTTGACGCGGGTTGGATCGCGTAAGATATTACCTTCCGTTGATCTGCTGGTGTCGGCGATGGACGGCTGAGATTGGATATGGAGGCTGGCTCCTGAATCGTGTGGGTCTCAATGGGTTTGAGGCTGTTGTCGCCGAGCTACCTGCAAGGAAGTCCCGGGGTGGTTGTACCACCGAGGAGCCTCCGACGGTCAAGTTAGAGAGGAAATCCGAGCAGAGTAACAGCTTAGTAAGTGGAAAATGACTTACTTGAACCGTCTGAAGGAGGGGTTTAAATAGTGGTAGCAGTAGGCAGTCGGGCGTGAGAATCACGCCGGCCGTTACGCTCCCGACGTCACGCCCGCGCGATGGGCGGGATCTCCCATTAATGGCGAGACAGGCTCGTTAATGGAGGATCGTGATGGCATGGAATGCGGGACGCGGCCGGCGGATATCTCGCGCGTGGCGAGATTCGCGGGATGGCGGTTGCGCCTGCGGGTGGTGTCGTTGGTCGGTCGATGAGACCGAGAAAGATGAGCTCGGCGGGAGAGCTCGGGAACGAGCGGGAGGCCGAGCTATCTTTGTTCTGCTAGAGCTCGGAGGCGAGATGAGGGGGCCGAGGCGGCCAAATGTGCAGGAGGCTTGGAGACGAGCCAAAGGTCGTCTATAGGACGGGCCTAGGAGCGGCCCAGTCGGCCACTGCGGGTCCTTTCTTGCATGCTCTGGAACACGTCATCTGCCACATGTCATGATCCGGGAGATCACCGATATCGAGCATCATCATTAGCCCCCCACTCTCGTCCCGGCCAGCTGGCGGGTCGGGTCGACAGTGGTCTGTCCGGTCACCCGAGGTGAGCTCCTTTTTGAGGATGTCGTGGCGTGTTCCCGGGCAATCTGTCGTATTCTCTCGGTGGCGTCAGCGAATCAGGGGCCAGATCTTGCATTAAAGAGGATGCGTCGGACCATGCGTACGATCACCAAAACGACAGCCCACGTGTCAAGTGATGGTTGGCTGATGCGACGGGCCGCAGGTTTCCTGCGCCCGATGAGTGCGGCCAATGTGCACATGACAGGTGGAGCGATAGCGGCCGTTTGAGTGCGAAGAGTCATTTTGGCGGGAGACGACTGTCGTCGTTGGATGTGTCACGCCGGCTACTATAAATAGAGGTGGGGTCCACATGAGGGCCCATTCCTCTTTACAATTTCCTCGTCTTTGGTCGTGTTAGCTCGGCGCTCTCTTTTTTTAGGTCGGATCTCTGTGTTTCCCCTTCCGAGGACCCATCCTCTCAATCAGGTTAGATGTCTTCTTCTGAAGAGTTTGTAGAAATAGATCGGGTAGGGTCTAGGGAACCCCCTGTAGAATCTTCTTCTTCTTCTTCTTCTAAGTCGGAGTCTTCCCGGAAAGTCAGGGTCAGATCCTCATCTCGGGGTCGCGAGATGGGGGCGGTTCCCAGAGTGGATGTCGCGGAAGCACCTGGCATTTCATCCACGGTGAGGTACTGTCATGTAACATTTCAGAAAAATAAAATATTATTTTTGAGAATTTTTATAATTTAATAATAAATATATTGAATATTTTTATATTACGGTATAATTAAATACCGATAAATTTGGGAAAAATTTGGAAAATTATAGAAATTACTAAAAAGATGGCGTTTTATTGGATTTAAGCAAATTGTGAAATTTTAGGATTTATTATATTCTATTTTAATGCTAATCGCGATTAAATATCACTAATCGCGCATTAAGCTGGTTTTGTGCACATGACATACACCGTATTATTTTTACACTTGTGTTACATTTTATCATGGCTTTTCCTTATATTTCTCTCATGGTTTTATTTTTGAGTGAGAAGAGAGAAGAAAAGAAAAGAAAAGAAAAAAGAAATGAATATAGAAATGGGGTATGGGCATGAGAGACAGTGTGACGGGTCTTTATTGACCATGGCCTATGTTTATCATTCTTTATCTTCATCATATTTCCTCTCTCCCTCTCCCATGGCTGCTGCTGCTGTCCTCTCTCCCTCTCCTCTCTACCTCCTCACAAATCCATCAAAAATCCATTGAGAGTCCATCTCACTTTTACTAAAAATGTGCACAAGCTCACAAGCTTCACTTTGGACCTAGAAAGCAAGAATTTTGGACACTTGGGGCAACTCAAGAAAATTGTTGAGTTGCCAAAGGAGATAATTTATCCATCATTAGTGTAGTTTTCCCATTTGCTTTGCATTCATGTTAACTTAGAATCGATATTGTGCGGTTTAGCGAACTTAGAAAATTCCAAGTTAGGATTTGAGAATTTTTGAGTTGTGATGTGTAATTGAGATTAGAAATGACCTTAAACCCCCTTTAGTGATATCATATTAGACTAAAATCTGAGAGTTAACCCCCAAATACGAACTTTGAAATTCTGCAGATACGGAAATTATGGAAATTGTGATGGTTTTTGGTAATCTGCCAACACCCGGGTGACCTGAAAATTATTTAGCAAATACAGTGATACATGCAGGCAACCTAGGACCCCCCACTGAAACCCTAGCCCCTAAGCCCTCACCATGGCCGCAGAAATAATCCTTCTGGCCGCAATTTGCGGCCAGGCCTGGGGCAATTTAGCTCGTGTTTATTTCATGGCTCCAGTATCTGTAATCCTTCTACATATGCAAAATTGGCTGATTTGACCTAGGGCAAAATCTGGGACTAATTTCATGAGTTTCTGTTTTGATTCGGAGTTATATTTTTCGTATTTTGGATTCTGGATTTTAGTATTTGTGTTTTAACTCGATCACTTGACGTTTGTACGTCTATATCGAAGATTGTTGGTGGTTTGAAAGACGTAGTCCGTAGGTTCTAACCTATAAGCTTTTAGCGTGTCGTTTTGGTTTTGATTTGGATTTTAATGCGATACGATACGTTATGATATGTAGGTACCCCCACGAGGAATTCGAGACGAGGAAGATGAGCATTGCGTCATCGACTCCAGCAAGCGAAGATCAAGGTGAGTAGATTACATCTACGGGGGATGTCGGGTGGATGGCGTATAGCACCCCCGCAGTTCGTAGTATAGTGTATGGCATATATATATATATATATTATATGGATATGATTATAGGTTATTGTGAGGTTATGATTATCTAGATAGATTTTGGGAGTCATGGATAATTCCAGTATCATTGGATGATGGTGTCGCTAGTTAGTTTAGTCGCGAGCCTAAAATAAGGTTTACACCCATACGTACACGCATGCTTACTTTGTTATACTTATGCGTATATGGGGATATGTATACACACACACGTATAGGTATGGGACTACACACACACACACACACACACACACATGGATGATGAGGATTGTATATGGTATTTGGAGATGAGTCGATGAGATTGGGCATGATGCTATGAGATCGGGCATGATGCTATGAGATCGATGATATGTTTTGGTTCGTATTAGGAGATACGACATGAGATTTTAGCGGGCCCTTAGGCATGTGTTTTCGTACACGCGTATTTATGCAGATGGTATCAGTTTGTACTAGACTTAGATCAGTACCCCCAGTTCATGAGATATGATGATAATGGATACCAGATGAATAATGAGATGAATGTGATATTTGACCCGTACCCAGATTTGGGATGCCGTACGGCGGATTTACGTATGAGCTACATATTGATGATAGATCCGCACTCTTGACTTGAGGATGTCATAATATATATTGTATCGTATGTGATACTATTGAGGCGGGATCACCGACTATTATATTTATATGTATCGACTCAGATTTAGGTGGTTTCCTTACCTTTCGATTAGTCTTGTAGTTTACTTATAGATGTTATACTAGACTCGAGTCATACCTATTTCAAAACTAACAAATCATGAGTATTTTAAAGACAGGCCAAGAGATTCTACGGATATTTTCAAAAGACGCATCTTTTCCTGAAAACACCGTAGCCCTTATTTTTCTAAACACCATGATTCGTATTATTTCAAATGGCAAAACTGTATGATATATATATATATATTGATGTAGATTCTTCACTGTTGTGTTTATTATTCATTTTTCGCATATTCTTGTTATTCGCATCGCATTGCATGTTTAAATGTGTTTATTGTTATATTAAACTCACGTTGTCAGGACACCAGCACCATTATTGATGATGCGTATGTTCCATGTACACCTACTTGCCGGCTCACACACTTCATCATCGATAATTGCCATGTCATTACTCAGTAGGACTGTTATATCAGGATATGACTTCTTACATGACATACTTGCGTACATACATATCGTACACTCATACTCGCGTAGATATATATCGTGCACTCATACTCGCGTGCATGCATATTGTACACTCATACTCGTGTACATACATATTGTACACTCATACTCGTGTACATCCATATTGTACACTCATACTCGCGTACACACATATTGTACACTCATACTTGCGTACACACATATTGTACACCCATGCTTGCATACATACACATTTGCATATACAAAGATGATTTTGGCTTGATTTTGGAGATTTGGGAACCGCATGATATATTTTTAAACTAGATTCATTTAAAAGAGCAGTTTTCTCTCGATATGTGCATATTACTGTTTGATGTTGCATGATATACTGATATGCTTACATTTCTATTATATGTCGCATACATCATGCTTTACGATTATACGCATTGAGATATATTGTTTCCATGATATTTCTGGATTTGGGAACCGTGGTTATTTCAAAAGAGAGCATGTATTGTTTTAAAAACCCGGTTACCCTTGATATGATATTTCAGTGCGTCCACCATGTATTTTCTCGGTTCTGAGAATGGCATGTGAAACCCGATTCGAGGAGCGGTAATCACCGTCTGCGGGTACATGGTGGACCCAGTGAGATACCCCGGGGCAAGAAGACTCGTATATGTTGGACGGTGAGCCTGGCAGGGGAGCACTACCTACCGGTGATAGTATTTAGACTCGGCGGTTATCGTGGGGATACCGACCGAAGTTATGTACGTATGGATACGTCGAAATGCGGGGGTTGAAGTTGGGCACTCGGGGTTTCGAGATAGCGTATGATACGTACCTATCAGGGCCAGTCCTGGTGACAGCGCCTGATAGATGAGAATTTATGTGTCGATGCTGGACACGGGTTTCATGATATTGCGAGTGTCGATGCTGAGCACTCAGGTTTTCATGAGTTTGATGTGTCGCGAGGGACACCCATTGATTTATATCCTCATACTTTCATGCATATGCTTTTATGACATTTACATGCATGATGTTGTTGCGTCATTGGTTGACACGTGGACGAGATCCACACGCATACAGGCATTGATTACATAGTTGGATGATATCCACATACTTAGACTTCATGATATAGTTGACACTGATTTCATGATGATTACATTGATCACACCTCATGTTTATGATATGTTGCTACCTGAGGCACTGACACGAGCACTTGGTATTATACTTGGTATAGATGTTTACCCTTACCACATTTTCATGCTTCAGACTTTATCATATTGAGGATATAGATACTACTGATCGTTTTGACCTAGGATTGAGTCATACATACGATTTCTGCTCTGTGATGTTTTCTACTCACGAGTTGGCAACTCACCTCCGTTGTGCCACAATTTCTTGCAGGTCTTGCCATACAGGTTTCATTGCGGCTTTTTGGCACACTGCTTCCATTCTGGGTGATTGCTTTGGTAGGTGGGTTCACTCGCATCGTGACTACCCTTGTATATTATTTTCATTGTTATATCTAGAAACTCCATCAACCAGACATGTATATGTATTTGACTTAGAGATCAGTTGTATATTTTTTCGATCTTAGAGTCGCGCGTTGTATTATTATGGGTTTTCATGTTGATTTGAGTTTCCTTTTCAGTTTTGATCCTCGTCCTTTGGCGTTGTATATTATATTGCTTGCGTAGTTATGACCGTCGATTGACGAAAAGCTAGCTCCCACTTGGGGATGCCTTTTTCATTGTGCATACATTATTCATGTTGTACCCCGTCTGAGGCCTGTATTTACAAAGGAAACTCTGCCGAAATTTTCAGAAAAGACTTGAGAATTTAAAATGCATATTCGGCTTATGTTATTTTAAAAACCCCTTATTTTAAAACATGTTTTCTTCACTTCTTTCTTTTAATGGTTTAGATTTCTGGGATTTCTTGGCTTACTTGAATTAGCTGGGGTCCTATAGACTTCATATGATTCAAGTGCCAGTCGTGTGCCATTTCGGGTCGTGACAAAGTTGGTATCAGAACGCTAGGTTAAGCTTGGTTCGAGTCTAAGTTTGACTATGCGGAACCTAGAGCGTTTGTATATATTCGGAACTTAGGTTTGACCTTACGGAACTTAGACTTAGTCGAGGGGGTATTAGACCCGAACTTTTGTCGCGTAGGTTGACCTTGGTTGATGGAGTAGGTGACTTAAGGAGAGTGACGTACCGTGTGTATGTTCCGCGGCATACTTACGATACGCTACTCCGTTTAGGGAGCCTTAGGATGTACATTTCCTTGCACAATATTATATTCATTCCTATGATCTATCCTCATCGATATTGGTTTATGGTTTTGCTGCCACGATTACACGGGCAGAGAGAGCTACGGTTAGAGTTGTGGTCAGCATGAGCTCGTCACGAACGAGGACTGACCAGGGCGTGATTCCAGGGACATACGATTTGCATAGATGGGTCGTTTTATTGTGTTTTCGCGCTATGAGAGTTTGATGGATCGCTTTTACGAGATTTCCCAGACGTGCAGATCAGCACCAGAGGATCAGGCTACTGCTAGAGACCAGCCAGAATATGATGACCGTCGATGCACCGATTATTTGATGATTGAGGCACTGTTCAGCGTGCGGACAAATGAGCCAGTTGCTGCTGCGAATGACGAGATATCGCCCCAGATGTTTGGAGCTATTGTCGCACGAGTTGTATTTAGAGATATGACAGAAGATCGCTAGTCACCAAGGAGGAATGGCTAGGACATGTGATACGTTGCCTATCCCGATGTGAGGTCATCAGATTGATTGATTCCAGCTAGAGACGACTTCACGCAGGTACGTTGGGAATCGATAGAGACGATCGAATGTCAGAAGCCTATTTTCCAAGTTTAAAGTATTCAGAGACAAATGCAAGTAATGCTATGGACCCTCTAGAAGAATGAAACCCTAACTCGACATAATGACCATGAGAACGCTTTGAAACCTTAGGGTTTGTGGCAGTTCAGCGGTACCATTAGTGAGGCTTGGGTTTGGCCTTCTACGGTTGGTTCACAGGTATTGTGGTATATACTGGAATACTATTAAACTGTACTCAAGATGTTGAGCTCTTGGGGGATTATGGAACTTTGACGAATCGATCGAAAGGTTCGGCATCATTCGGATATCATATGATGGGATACATCGCTTGGGAGACCCCGGATACGAGTATAGCCGTTGGAGCGTAGTCCATCCAGCCACAAAAAGACGAGTCCGAAGCAGTCGATATTAGAGAAAAGTGGAGTAAGAGGTTCGTACGAGATCTTGATGAGATGACGTTCCACTCCGATGACATCAGAGATGTGATACGCATGCAGAGGCGTTGTATAGGGATATATCTTCCAGAAGGAGTTGCGATGAATATGCAGCCGTCCCGGAACAAGAAAACAGAATTAGTAAAGGACGAAAACTTCCGGGCAGTTCGGCAGAAACGAGATTTGAGAGAGATCTCGACAGGACCTTTCTGGAATACTATACGAGAAGACTTGGACACAGGAGCGGTCATATTGCGCACACCCAGCAGGCCAGAGTTCGGCACCGTCGACGAGATTGTTGGCCAGAGATCTTTAGAGGATATGCCAGAACGGGACGGTTTCCGTCGTCATTCCATATTGGGCCGTTGAGCCGAGGAGCTATATATCTAGCAATTCACAGTGAGAAACAAGAGCCTAAAAGTACCAGGCGCCAGACCATGAACAGGAGGCAAGTAGATATCTTGCTCTGCTAGCTTTGGATGCACCGACACCTTCTCGACTTTGAAGGAGGAAATATCGACGACAATAATTATGATTTGTGATTTGGTGATTCGAATATCACGCATCCGTCATTTTTGGATTGCGGTATTTTGGGCGATCTATTCGCATGATTTAGTTTTGATGATCGAGTTTCATGATATTTGTTTTCGTGCACCATGACCGCACCTACTGGGTATTTATATTTTGTACATAGTTATTACACTTGAGATATGCTTTATACACCGTTGTGTTGATTTATGATTTATGCACAGTATCGCACTTGATATCGTTTTGTGCCTTGCCTGCACATGTTTATGATTTCATGGATTTCACACAGTTGGGCTGATTTTGTGCATATGGTACGCATTCAATTTGGTTTTTGCACTCGGTATAGTTCACATATGCTTGCAGTGCATTGATACGTATTTTGTGCACCACAGTTTGTCACACCCCGCTTCCCAGAGTACGCTAAGATGGATACGTGACATAGCCAACCATGCTACCTGTGGATAGGAAATATCCTTCCACAGTCACATTACGGTTGTAGAGATATCAAGAATAATAATAAACTATCTAACACATGGCCATAACACAAGAATAAAACGAGTCAAAAATAAAATAATGCGGAAGCAAAAGATCCAATACAAAAATAACTGGAATGTATGTCCTATAATGCGGGCTCACATCAGGAATAAAAATACCGAATGTAAAATGAACTAACTACTAACGGGTCCTCACTGCTCAGCCGGCTGACTGAAATACTCCTGCTCAGCCTGTAGCGAAGGTAAAGAATCTGGGTCATGCAAAACCCAGACGTCAGTGCGTCATAATATCAAGCAATAATATAAACAGGGATAGCAAGACATGCAGGTATGAGTATGAACAAGAATACAACAAGAATATATAACAGTGAGTATGACAGTATAAGTGACGTGCAGTGATATCTAAACTGTGCTATGGGGTTATCTATTCTAAAGTCTTTGAAACCAAGTAATGTAATCCTCATTGTAACCCATCGGTGATTCTTCCGTAACGCCCGGAAAAACGGCAAACAATAGGTATTTCGTAACGCCCGGAAAAACGGCAAACAATAGGTATTCCATAACGCCCAGAAAAATGTCAAACAATATGATATCTCTTTGAGTTACGTTCGGTTACATTCTTGATTTTCCCATACCCCCAAGTTATGCATGTTCAAGTCAGGTATTAAATAATCTAGAGCTAATGCCAACCCAGGATCAGGCAGGTACAGGTTTGTCTAGCAGACAACAGGAAATGTCCGTAGGGAAAACATGTCAAGGTTGTTGGCATTAGTAACAAGATCAGGTAACAGGTAAAGCCATGGTATCTCAGGTCAAGTCAGGTAGTATATAGGTATCATGTCATGTTAAAAGGTGCACGGCATCACGTTGTGTCAAGAAATGGTATATCAAGTCATGTCAGGGATGCACAAATATCACGTGGGTGCTCATAATCAAACTATAGTAAGCATGGGTATACAAAACAAGTATGGGGTACTAATGGAACAATAAAGATGGAATATTATGATATGGTGTGCAAAAGGTACAGATTAAAGCATATGGATGCACAGTTATCGATTTGGGTTAAGATTATGGTTCCAACACTAATTAAATACACTTTATCAAATATGGAATGTTAAAATCTCATTATTATGGGTTAAATGATCTAGGGATGCAATTATATATATAATAGGCTAAATGAATGCAGACGAGTGTCCGATAGGTTATAAACTATTAAAATGGTATTATGGGCTATGCAAATAATTATTATGTGATTTAAAATATGGACGTGGGTGCCACGTATGTTAAACTAAAATGCAACATGGTATGTTTCAAGTTATGAATCTAAAATGATATAAATGGACATCGAAGTGTTAAAATGGAACATATGGCCTTAGATTTAAGTTACAGGTTTAACATGCAATTAAATACGTATAAAATAATATAAGTAGCATATAGCAAGTTTTACTTACCTCGATGGATCCAGAAATGGGTATACGGAACGTCACACGTCGGCGGGAAAAGTCGCAACGCGTGCACGGTACACGGAACGAATCCAAACAACGTACAAGGGGATCACACGGGTCAGGTACGCTCGCTGGGTCGTCGGAATCGTCGTCGGCACGGCCGGATTCCGGCAAACCAAGAAAACAGTGAATATATTTAATGGAAGAAAAGCATGGGAAAAAGAAAAGAGAAGAATGGAAGGAGGAAGGAGAAGATTGAGAAGAGGAGGCTTACTGTGGTCGGTGAAGAAGGTCGTGAGGGTGTCGACGGCATCGACGGAGCTCCGGCGAACGATCTGCAGAGGACCGCGGCTAAACAAACAGTAAACAAAAGAAAGAAAATAAAAGAAAGGAAGAAGAAAAGAAAGAAGAAGGAGGAGAGGGTGTGCAGAGCTCACTGGGGGTGTAAGATGATCTGGGAACGAGGGCGAGATCGGCGGCGGCGATCAACTCCGGCGAGGTAGCGTGTGCAGGGTGCTCGGTTGTGCTCGGCTGTGCTTGGGTGCGCGTGCAGGGTGCTCGGGGAAGGAGAGAGTGGAGGCGGAGGTGATGAGGGTGAGGAGGCGACGAGGTCGGGGAGGCGTCGTGGTGTTTTGGGCGACGGCGAAGAGGAGGTAGGCGGCTAGGGTTTGAGTTTATGGGTTTTGTTAAAGAAAAGGAAGAATAAATATATATATAGGGGATATATATATATATATATACATATATATATATATGCGAGAGGAGAGGAGAGAGATTCTGATAGAGAGAGAGATGAACAGTGACGAGAGAGAAATTTGTTTTTATTTGAGGGAGAGAGAAAGAGATAGCGGTGAGGAGAGAGAGATAGGTAAGGAAAGAGAAAAAGAGAAAGAAAGGGAGAGAGAAGGAGTGGGGCCCGGTGAATAGGAAAGGGAAGATCTGATTGGCTGGAAGGTGGGGCCAAGGGAAAAGAAAGAGCTGGGGAGAGGCTGGAGTCGGTTTTGAGAAGGGATTGAAATTTTTAAAAAAGACTTTCGATTTAAAAAGATTTAAAGAAGGATTTTCTGTTAAAAAATTAGTTAACAAAATTTTTAAAGGTAAAATTAAAATAAAATATTAAATAAATTTGAATTTAGGCGGGATACAGAAATATTCCAGAAATGCGCCCGGGTCGGGTCTAAAAATTTTAGATTTAAAATACGAAAATATATGCAACTTCTAAATTTATAATGGAAGATCAGGTAACGAAAATGCACACCCCCAAGAACGGATGCACATACGTGCACGTAGCTATCCAAACACGTCCGTTTCACTGAACGGGACGAGAACACGATACGCGGACGCTACCACAAGATTAGGGGTATCATGGAGGCTATGAAATGCAATTTCAATTTATTTTACGTGATCTAAAATGTTACATGATAAAAAGTGCGATGCCAAATAAAAGTTAATATGCAGTTTGTACTAAATGCACGTGTCTATGTAATAAGCCAGGGTAATCTATAAATATGAATCAATTAGTTCAAGCAAGCGGGTTGGGTCGAATGCAATGTAAAAGTAAACTACCATTCGCATCCAAACATGATAAATCAATAAAATACCACATATATATAAATACGGAAACTGGAATTGGTATAAATGAACTCGGTTGTTACACAGTTGCACCTGACTTTGTTTTGATGTCATTTGAGATATTGATTGTGATTTCATGCCTAGGGCATGCATATGATTTGACTTATGCTTTCGGCATAGTTTTCATGCACTTTTAGTATTTTGATTTGCTTTTGTGCACGCTGATGCATATGGTTGGGAGATTATATACCACGGTATACCTGATTTAGATTTGGATTGAAATGTGCTGTATACCGTCGATTTCGATTGTGATACTCGATATTTGTTTTGTGCACCGGATTGGATTTTGCCTATGTTCGGCGTTTGATATTCGATTTCGTGATTTCGTGCATGTTGAATGCACATGATTTAGATTTTATTCGTGCATGATGGATGCACCTGATTTGGATTTTTGCATATGTTGGGCGTATATTATGAGATGCGATTTCAGTGCACACCAGATGCACTAAATCGGGATTCTTCGTGCATATCAGATGTACCTGATATTGTTGTCAGGCACACCAGTTGCCTTTGATAGGTGTTTCATGCGCACCCGTTGCACTTAGATTTTGTTTCTGTGCACATGTATGTCACATTCATGGATTTCGATTTCCGTGCACACCAGACGCACGTAGCATTCATATGCATATTTTGGGATTGATTTCTTATGGAGCAGTACATTTTTATGATATTTGCTATTTGTTTTCATACTGAGCAGAACTAATCAGAGGACAGTACCTGGATATATTTTGCATGCATTGATAGTTATCGAAGGGATTTCCAAAAAGGGAGCTATAGTCTCAGTATTTATCTACGTGTTTGAGATGACACGAAACGTTTAAAATAAGGAAACCCTTTTAAATTATTTTCAAAAACGGCGGGACGTACATATTAAATAAAGGATAAGTATATATAGTTATTTTTTTTATAATAGACGTCCGCCATTGTGCCGCGATACGCGTATCGCATAGCAACATGAAAGGTTTGGCATGCATTTTCTTCAGATGTTTACATGTATAGTTTTGATTTATATCATATTGGTTTTCGTATTGGATTTGACATTTGTGTCTTCACCATGACTCCGATGATTGCGAGATGCTTGACGGAGTTTTAATTTGGAGTTATCTGCTCATTGTTCATGCGCATGCATTGCGCCATGATGCGTCTTATGTATTGATAATTTCGGAGCCCTGACGACTTGGACTTTTTACTGAAATGTTTTAGTATTTGAGGGGTTTAAATTTAAATTCGGAGACCGAATTTTTTTAAGGGGGGAAGATTGTAACATTTCAGAAAAATAAAATATTATTTTTGGGAATTTTTATAATTTAATAATAAATACAATATATTGAATATTTTTATATTGCGGTATAATTAAATACCGATAAATTTGGGGAAAATTTGGAAAATTATAGAAATTACTAAAAAGAGGGCATTTTATTGGATTTAAGCAAATTGTGAAATTTGATGGTTTATTATATTCTATTTTAATGCTAATCGCGATTAAATATCGCTAATCGCGCATTAAGCCAGTTTTGTGCACATGACATGCACCATATCATTTTTACACTTGTGTTACATTTTATCATGGCTTTTCCTTATATTTCTCTCATGGTTTTATTTTTGAGTGAGAAGAGAGAAGAAAAGAAAAGAAAAGAAAAAAGAAATGAATATAGAAATGGGGTATGGGCATGAGAGAGAGTGTGGGGGGTCTTCATTGACCATGGCCTTTGTTTATCATTCTTTATCTTCATCATATTTCCTCTTTCCCTCTCCCAGGGCGGCTGCTACTGCCCTCTCTCCCTCTCCTCTCTACCTCCTCATAAATCCATCAAAAATCCATTAAAAGTCCATCTCACTTTCACTAAAAATGTGCACAAGCTTACAAGCTTCATTTTGGACCTAAAAAACAAGGATTTTGGACACTTGGGGCAACTCAAGAAAATTCTTGAGTTGCCAAAGGAGGTAATTTATCCATCATTAGTGTAGTTTTCCCATTTGCTTTGCATCCATGTTAACTTAGAATCGATATTGTGCGGTTTGGGGAACTTAGAAAATTCCAAGTTAGGGTTTGAGAATTTTTGAGTTGTGATGTGTAATTGAGATTAGTAGTGACCTTAAACCCCCTTTAGTGATATCATATTAAACTAAAACCTGAGAGTTAACCCCTAAATACGAACTTTGAAATTCTGCAGATACGGAAATTGTGGGAATTGTGATGGTTTTTGGTAATCTGCTAACACCCGGGTGACCTGAAAATTATTTAGCAAAGACAGTGATACATGCAGGCAACCTAGGACCCCCTACTGAAACCCTAGCCCCTAAGCCCTCACCATGGCCATAGAAATAATCTTTCTGGCCACAATTTGCGGCCAGGCCTGGGGCAATTTGGCTCATGTTTGTTTCATGGCTCCAGTAACTGTAATCCAGACCTTTCATATATGCAAAATTGGCTGATTTGACCTAGGGTAAAATCTGGGACTAATTTCATGAGTTGCTATTTTGATTCGGGGTTATATTTTTCGTATTTTAGATTCTGGATTTTAGTATTTGTGTTTTACCTCGATCACTTGAGGTTTGTACGTCTATATCGAGGGTTGGTGGTGGTTTGAAAGGCGTAGTCCATAGGTTCTAACCTATAGGCTTTTAGCGTGTCGTTTTGGTTTTGATTTGGATTTTAATGCGATACGATACGTTATGATGTGTAGGTACCCCCACGAGGACTTCGAGACGACAATGATGAGCATGGCGTCATCGACTCCAGCAAGCGAAGATCAAGGTGAGTAGATTATATCTACGAGGGAAGCCGGGTGGATGGCGTATAGCACTCCCACAGTTCGTAGTATAGTGTATGGCATATATATGTTATATAGATATGATTATAGGTTATTGTGAGGTTATGATTATCTAGATAGATTTTGGGAGTTATGGATAATTCTAGTATCATTGGATATGGTGTCGCTAGTTAGTTTAGTCGCGAGCCCTAGAATAAGGTTTACACCCACACGTACACACATGCTTACTTTGTTATACTTATGCGTATATGGGGATATGTATACACACACACAGGTATGGGACTATGTATATATATATATATATATATATATATATATATATACGTATATCTACCCATGGATGATGGGGATTGTATATGGTATTTGGAGATGAGTCGATGAGATTGGGCATGATGCTATGAGATCGGTGATATGTTTTGGTTCGTATTAAGAGATACGACATGAGATTTTAGCGGGCCCTTAGGCGTGTATTTTCATACAAGCTGTTCCCCTCCGAAAGACGGCGCGACGTGAAGACGTCTTGCCTGAAATTCGGGGCAGATGCTAATTGGTTTTATCCGTCTACCTTTCCGAAAATGCCAAGTTGATTTATGGCACCGTGTATCGGAGGTTTAGACGGATGCGGTCAATGTAGCAGACTTCGTCAGATTCCCCCTCGCCTGAGGGGTTTTTGATTGTGGGGACGCTCTTCCCTGCAGGCGCAAGCCCCTGCAGTTAATTACGCTACCGCATCGCTGTAACAACTTTCTCCTTCTCCAGAAATTTCACTTCGTGTCGTGTGTGTTTGTTTGTTTGTGGATGCTCGTGGATTGTATACGGAGACTAAGTTATGCCGTCGCCCGTAGGACGTGGATTAGTCCTAAGCAACTGCGCTAGCGCATCTAAAGCGTTGCTTCTTTTAATTTTGTTTTTAAATAGAGCTTTGCTCTGATTGGGCGCGCTGTCTTGGACGCTGCGCTGACGTATCAGCTTTTGACACATGGCGCGTTGCGCGCAGCACAAGAGATTTGAAGCGTTGCTTCAATTTTGAATTTTTTGAAATTTAAACAGAGCTTTGCTCTGATTGGGGGAAATAAATGCCCCCCACTGTTGCGCTCACGTGGTGCACACGTAAGTGCAGCGGTAGCAAGATCCTAGCCATTGGATCAACTGGTGAGTTGAAAGGGCGCAGGCGCCTGTAAATAGGACCCTTGGTCCTTAGTAAATGATTTACCATTTTCAAGAATCTTGATTTTCAGAGCCTTGCTCTTGCTTTTGAGAACTTTAGAGCATTGCACTCGTTTCTTTTCAAGAACTCCAGATTTCAGATTTTTAGAACAATTTAGGTAAAATTTAACTTAAATTAACTTAAATTTAATTAACAGAGCCTTGCTCTTATAGATCTCTGATCTAAAGAAAACCCTTTTGGGGTTTCATCAACAGAGCCTTACTCTCAAAAATCCATAGATCTACAGAGATCTTGTTTCATGGGTTTTAACCTATAAACAGAGCTTTACTCATGGATCAAATGTAGATCTTTTTTGATCTGAAAATGAAGAACTCCTAAGAGTTTTCATGGATCTTTGAGATCTCAAAATTTTTACTTCTTTCAAGAGTCAATATAAGTCGCTTGTAGGGCAGTGTCGAAGGGTATGAGGGATTTTGCTTAAGCACAGGTTTAGGTCTCTGTTACTTAAGACTTTCAAATCTTATGAGCCGTGAGGGTCCCATAAGAGAGTTCTTCTTATGAGTCATGAGGATCTCGCAAGTGTATTTTCTCCTTAGGAATCGTGGGGATCCCTAAGTGTGTTGCTCCCTTGTGAGTCGTAAAGATCTCACGCGGGTGGTTTCTCCTTGCAAGGTCGTGAGGATCCCGCAAGTGTCCTTTAACGAGGTTACACCCTTTCAGGTTTTCACAAATACTCGCCGGTAGCCCTGCTGTTTTTACTCACGAAGCCCTTCCGGGTTTTCATCCGTGCCCTTCTTGCTTGTGGACATACCGTTTTTCTTTTTTCTTTTCTTATTATTTTTTTTTACGAGGTCGCGCCCTTTCGGGTTTTCACGAACACTCGCCGGTAGCCCTGCTGTTTTTACTCACGGAGCCCTTTCGGGTTTTCATCCGTGCCCTTCTTGCTTATGGACATACCTTTTTTTTATTATATTATTTTTTTACGAGGCTGCGCCCTTTCGGGTTTTCACGAACACTCGCCGGTAGCCCTGCTGTTTTTACTCACGGAGCCCTTTCGGGTTTTCATCCGTGCCCTTCTTGCTTATGGACATACCCTTTTTTTTATTATATTATTCTTTTTTTGTCAGCCTAAGAATGTTGCGGTAGTAGTTTTAGGGACGTTTCGGTCCGTCGTTAGTTTAAGGACGTTTCGGTCCGCCGTTAGTTTAAGGACGTTTCGGTCCGCCGTTAGTTTAAGGACGTTTCGGTCCGTCGTGGAGAGAGCCGGCTACTACTTATAGAGCTTGAGCTTAGGAAGATAGCGAGCGGACATAGTCGTCGTCACCTATCATTGACCTAGGCTGTGACTCCTTAAGCGTAGTATTTCTTTAGGAAGCGGCCGTTTATTGGCCTGAAAGGCCTTTCACCGTGCATATCCCTGAGTAGATAGGCTCCGCCCTGGTAGACTTTGTCTATGATGTACGGGCCTTCATAGTTTGGCTCGAATTTTCCCCGCTTGGCGCGATTGGGGATCATAGGCCTTTTGATCACTAGCACGAGTTCGCCTTGGCGGAATATCCTCGGCCTGGTCAATCTTTCATACGAGCGCGTCATTTTCGCTTTGTAAGCCTCCAGATTTTGTTGCGCTATGAGCCGGGTTTCATCGAGGGCGTCAAGCTCCTCAAGCCGGAGGTGAGCATTTTCTTCGTTTGTCAACTCGTGGTGGACTGCCACTCGTAGAGAAGGTAGCTCTATCTCGAGGGGGAGTACTGCTTTCGTACCGAATACCAATGCGTATGGCGTCGTGTTCGTGGCCGTCTTGAACGTAGTCCGATAGGCCCAAAGGGCCTCTTGCAGCCTCTCGTGCCAGTCTTTCTTATTTCGGAACACCGTCTTTTTCATGATCTTTGTCAAGGTCTTGTTGAAGGCCTCGGCCAGACCGTTAGCTCGTGGATTGTAAATTGAAGAATACCTCCAGTCTATATTGTGCTGCTGCGCGAAGCGGCTGATCTTATCGCTTCTGTAGGCCGGCCCGTTATCGGAGATAATCCGCCGCGGAGTTCCAAATCGATAGATGACGTGCGTCTTGAAGAAGTGGAGGATATTCTCCGTCTTCACTTCCCTCAGCGGTACTGCTTCTGCCCATTTGGAGAAGTAATCAGTTGTCGCCAGGATGAAACGATGTCCCCGGGACGATGCTGGTTTGATGGGGCCGACTATATCAGGCCCCCACATTTCGAATGGCCAGCTAGCCACCGTTGGATGTAGCGGATTCGGATGCTGGTGGATGAAATCCCCATGGATTTGGCATGAGTGGCACTGCTTCGCATATTCGAGGCAGTCCTGGATCATCGCAGGCCAGTAGTAACCCATCCGTTTAATTTTTAACTTCATCTTCGGGCCTGCTTGATGAGAACCACAGATTCCATCATGAACTTCCTGAACGACTCTTTCTGCTTCGTCAGGTCCTAAACATCTCAGCCACAGAGAATCAAACGACCTCTTGTACAGAGTATTGTTGACGAAGGCGAAAGACAGAGCTCGTTTCATGAGCTGATGTCTTGAGGACGCTTCTTCGGGCATTCGGTGGGACTTAAAGTAGTCTATGAAGACTTCCCTCCAGTCCTCAGCCTTCTCATGGTCTTTTATCTGTAGGGTCGTCTGCTCAGTCGCTCCCTTTTCTTCGTATGATTCCGGAGATATTTCTGCTGGGGCGAGCACTCGACGGCTTTGTACCATGATTTTAACGTCATCGAGGTTCTCGTCAGCCAATTCTTTGGCGAGCTTAGCTAACGCGTCCGCTTTGCTATTTTCCGCGCGTGGTATGCTTTCCAAAGTACAGGAGGGAATTTGGGTCAACAGTTGTTGCACCTTTTCGCCGTACTTCACCAACTCTGGTTTGCACGTTTGGTAGTCACCATTTACTTGACTAACGACCAGTTGAGAATCCCCGTATATAAGGAGGTCTTCAATTTCCATGTCAATGGCGATCTCGAGGCCCGCTATCAAAGCTTCGTATTCGGCTTCGTTATTCGTCCTCGGCTCTGTTAAGGAGAAGGCGAAGCGCATAATCCTTCCTTATGGAGTTACGAAGATGAGGCCTACTCCCGATTTGATTATGGGGGTACATTGTTTGCGCTTCTTCATGGAAGATGCTCCATCAAAATAGAGTTCCCATCGGGTATCACCGCCGCCGATCGCATCAAATGCATGTTCGTCCGGCAAATCGCAGTTCAGAGGAGAACCGGCAGATACTGGATGCTCAGCAAGGAAGTCGGCGATGGCTTGACCTTTCACTGCCTTAAGAGGCTGATATGTTATTGAAAACTCCATCAGGAGCAGGGCCCATTTAGCGAGTCTCCCTGTCAATATGGCCTTTGACATTAGATATTTTAGGGGATCCACCTTTGATATGAGACGGACTTCATGTGCCAATGCATAGTGCCTGAGTTTTGTTATCGCAAAGATTAACGCCAGGCAGTGTTTTTCAGTGGGAGAGTAATTGCTTTCTGCCCCCAGCAGAACTCGACTTAAGTAGTAGAGTGCCCTTTCTTTTCCCTGGTCATTCTCTTGCGCCCATAATGCGCCCAATGAACCTTCTAGGGCAGTTGTATAAAGAATGAGAGGCTTTCCCTTGACCGGCGCAGCCAACACTGGAGGGATCTGCAGGTACTGCTTGATCTCGTCTAGTGCGCCTTGGCATTTGTGATCCCAAACGAATGGAGTTCCCTTCTTCATCAGGTGGCTGTAAGGACGGCACTTGCCTGAAAGATTGGCGATAAACCGCCGGATGTATGCGAGCTTCCCTTGGAGAGACCGCAACTGTTTGAGGGTTCTCGGCGGAGGCATTTCCATGATCGCCTTGATCTTAGATGGATCTATTTCGATACCTCGGTGTCGGATGATGAATCCCAGGAATTTACCCGAGGAGACTCCGAACGCGCATTTGAGGGGATTCATCTTCAAATTATATTGTCGAAGGCGTTGAAATACAGTCTTCAGATGCTTTAAATGCTCTTCGTATGACATGCTCTTCACCACGAGGTCATCAATATAGCACTCGACGATGTCATGTATGAGATCATCGAAGATCTTTGTCATGGCCCTTTGATAGGTAGCACCGGCGTTCTTTAGACCAAAGGGCATAACCTTGTAGCAGAATATTCTCAAAGGGGTCCGGAAAGCCGTATGTTTCTGGTCTTCAGGATGCATTTTTATTTGATTATACCCTGATGAGCCGTCCATGAAGGAGAAAACCTCATGCGTGGACGTATTATCTATCATTAGCTCGGTTACCGGTACTGGGAAATCGTCTTTCGGGCAGGCTTTATTGAGATCCCTGAAATCCACGCATATGCGCACCGTCCCATTTTTCTTCATTACAGGAACGATGTTGGCAATCCAGTCAGGATATTGGACTTCTTGGATAAATCCGGAATCGATCAGCTTCTTGACTTCGGCGTTGATGCTCATCTCAAGCTCGAGCCGCATCCTTCTCGGCGCCTGCTTGACTGGCTTGATATCCGGGGATATTGCTAATTTATACACAGCAATCTCCGGATCTAATCCTGGTATCTCGGAATAGTTCCACGCGAAGCAATCTTTATGCTGTAGAAGCACGTCTTTTAATGCAGCCACCCTTTCTTCAGATAGCCGCTCACTGACGAATGTCGGTCGCGGATCGTCTGCCGATCCCAACTCAATCTTCTTGAGGTTATCTGCAGTAGTATGTATGCCATCTTCCAGTTCTTTCAGAGCCGGTGAAAATTCTGAGATTACCTCATTGTCATTGTTTTCGAAGCACCAAGAGAGCTCATCTATGTCTTCGGGCTCTTCTTTTAATATCGTAATCATGTGACAAGTGCGAATCCGCTTCCAAGACGGGTGTGGATCTGGCTCTGCTCTTGCGGCTTTAGGTTCGTGCTTTTGTGGCGGCGTTACCCTCCAGCTGCTGGATAAAGCAAATCTGCCTTGTTGGTACTGGTCTTCGACTCAGTTCTTGAAAGTGAAGCAGTCTTCGATAGGGTGTCCTATGGCTCGGTGATAAGAGCAATAGCCCGGATAAGAAACCTCGTTAACTTGCTCAGGGTGCTTAGACTCCGGAAGTGCGATCATTTGATGTTTTATAGCGAGCTCGAGTAGCTTCTCCGTCTTGTCTTGGGGGAAGGAATACGCTCGACTCATCTTCTTCATGAGGGACAAATCCGAGCCGCGCAATACCCGATCATGTAACTCTCTAATCCCGCGTCGTTGTTGTCGGCTCTTCTTTCCGCTTCTTGATTTATTTCTGCCTCTGCGTCGGGCCTTTTGTACAACGGGTTGACAGGGAGGAGCATCTTTGTCTTTTACAGCCGGTTGAAACAGACGTTGCGTCCTGGCCTTCTCGTAGATGGCCATCTCGCGGTTGTGGTCTTCCCGAGCCTTTTGACCTGCTTTCCTGATAAGCTTGTCCACTTGTTCTTCAAATGACAGACTCGGAACTTCACTCGTGGGATCCAGTTTTGATGAAGGGTTGGCATTGCTGGACAGGGCGTTTTCCTCCTCATCGAAGTTATATATGGCGTAGCTGCCGTGGACTCGCTCCCGTTTCCTGGATCTCACATATCCAAGCCCAAGCGTTTCCATTCACCCGTTGGGCAATTTGCGCTGAGTCCCAGGGACATTCCAAATCCTGTCGTAGAACCGAGCTTGTCGAACAGTCTGTTTTAAGGATACTCCTTGGCGCTTCAATAGCCTCTTTAGTCCATTTGTGTAATATCTGGGCAAATGGATGGGTTGGAGCCTGTCGAGTGTAGAATCCGCGCCATGCCAGATCTCTTTCTCTACTTTCGTCTCTGAGGATCGGTAGAATAGGATTACCTTCTCACCCCTTTGCCTGGGAAGGACGTAAAACGTCTGCAGGTCCTGCACATTGTAAGCTTGAAGTGTGTCGAGATCCTTGTAGTGTTCTTGTGGCACCATGGTGATTTGCAAACTCTGATCATCACTAGGGGATGCCTGTATTGACGGCCGACTGGAGAACACGGCATTAACCTCATCTTCCGAGTCACTTCCGAAGACCAACATGGGGGCGGATGGTCCCGGGTTGTTGCGCCGGGACGGACCAGCATAGACTATTTCTTCTCCTTCTTCGGTATCGCTCCCGAAAACAGGGATGGTGGCGGCGGCTTTGTTCTCCGGCCTGCGACACCTTTCTGTATCCTCGAAGTCTGGCAAAAAGTACTTCGCATCTTCATACTTGCGGACTTCGTTCACGGAGAATGGGTTCAGCTCGCCTGTTACGGTATATTCGAAGCCATCCTTGAAGTACTTCATACACTGATGCTGTGTAGAAGGGATGATGTTGTATTCATGTAACCAAGGACGACCGAGCAAGGCGTTGTAGCAGGTCTTGGCGTCAATGACATGGAATTTGATGTCCGTGACGAGTAGTCCAAAGCGTAATGTTAATATTACGGATCCGAGAGTCCGTGACGATTGGGAGTCGAAACCAGAGATGGTAATTTTGTCACGAGCGAGGTGCTGCACGCTCATGCAAATTTCCTTTAACACCCGAACGTTAAGGAGATTGACGGAGGATCCATTATCTACCAGGATCTTGCCTATCTTGATATCATGGCAGTATCCAGAGACATATAGGGGACGATTGTGGTCGCATGTCCCGAGGAGAAGGTCTTCGTCACCGAAAGTGATGTCGGCCGTATGCACTTCTTCCAGTTCATCCTTCATCCTTTCCGCGGCGAGGAAGGCTTGGAATTGCTCGGGTTCTTGTAACGCCTTAATTAATGAATCTCGTGCTTCTTTTGATAATAGGAGGGCATCGAGAATGCTGAGTTGAAAAGGTAGCTTCCTTAGGTGCGCTAGGATGTTGTAGTCCACCTTACCCTTCCTGGGAGGGTCCTTGGTAGTCAGCTCTTTCGTGACTTGGTCATCTAAGGCGATATCCCCAGTGACCTTCTCCTTTCCCTTATCTTTTCTATTCACGGGTCCGAGATTCTTTTCCGGGAGCGTGTGATTGCGCAGCTGAATGTTTTCGCAGGCCTCTGGTTTTTCCTCTTTCCCTAAAACGGATTCTTTAAAGAGAAGGCCCAGAGCCATTTCTTCATCAGAGTCGCTCCCAAAGGTGGGAACTTGTGACCCTCCGGCATTAACCATGTAACAGTTGCCAGCAGTTCTGTTGTGCCCGTCGGCAGTACTTCTTCATTCCCGACGAGTCTTGCGTTTCATGCGCTTAAAATGTTGCCGATGAGCAACATATCCCTGCCACCATATCCTAAAGGCGTCGCACTCCTCCGTAGGGTGTGAAATTTTCCGATGATATGCGCAATAATTAGGGTGCCTCTCCGCCCCATTGAGCCTGTTTTCTTCCGAGGGTGGTAGCTTCATTCCCATTGACATGGCTTTGGCAAACCTTTTCCTTGTCTTGAATATCTTTTTGTCTGCCTCGGATGCCTTTCGATCTGGCGGGAGTACTTCAACTCTTTCGTTTAGTCGCCTGCGTTTGGCTCCTTCCGATGCGGCCATCTCGCGCTCCTGATCCGCTTTACTCTTCAAACGAATTTCGTCTAGAAAGGCGTCGATCATTTCATCTGTTGGCCACACAAGCTCTGGTTCAGGCTCTGTCCCCAGTTTCTTAGTACTAGGAGTTTTTTCATCGTCGGTAAACGAGCGGGAGATTACGTTACAACTCGCCACATATCCCTCGGATTCATCCGACGAACTCTCTCCATCATCTTCCTCTTGAAAGATGTGGTTGAGGAACTCTTGCTGCGTGACAGGAGTTCGCATCTTTTGATTGTACTCTTCCAGCGCGTCGATTTGCTTCTGCAAGTTCGTGCGCTTGTCTCCAGGCTTCACGGGCTTCTTAGATTTCTTCTTCTTTTTCTTCGAAGATTTTGACGGTAGGGCGTGAGTACTTGGGCCATCACCACCGCTTTTTGTAGTTGGGCGTGGCCTCAGCATTCCTTCAGTGATCTGGAGTTCCAGCGAGTCCTTCTATTCGACCGCCGGGCACGCATGAAGGTCCCTCAGCATTATTTTGGTTTTAGTTGACAGCACGACCTCCCATGGAGCTTCTTCAATAAAGGAACAGGTTGCCCCCGGTGTATCTGCTTTCTTGGGAATATGCGGCTGTGGCGGGTTCACCTTCCACTTTTTGGATAGTGCAAACTTCCCCTGGAGGTATTGATCTTCAATCCATCTTTTGAAGACGAAGCAATTCTCAATCGGATGACTTACCGTTTGATGGTAAGGGCAATAGTTAGGGTTATTCACCTCAGTGGGTTGTGGCGGTCGCCTTGGATTTGGCAGGTTTATAAGTCTGTTGCGTACTGCCAGCTCGAATAACCGTTTCGTCTTGTCCCGTGGGAACGAGTAGGGACGCTTCATCTTCTCATTATAATACCGGCGTCTTTCTTCCAATTGATCCGCCAGCTTTGGGGCATTAGGTTGCCGCTGGGCATTCGCGACGAAGGTTGCCTTTCCTTTACCCTTGTCACTACGAGGTTCTGGCTTCGGGGGAGACGGCCTATGACCCATCTGGTCCATCTGGGCCAACTTGTCGATTAAAGCCTGGAATGTGGTTGGCTTAAAGAACATCATAAACTGGGAGATAGTTGCGTAAGGGTCTAGAGTTCCCATGAACATGCCCACCGCGGGCGCTTCCTCAATGCGTTGCTCGCATTTCGACCACAAATTTCGCCAGCGTATAGCATACTGGACCCACGTTTCGCCTGGTTTTACCCTGGCATTAATCAATGCCGTTATTGGAGTGCGTTCGCTGGCGCTTGCGAATCGCTGAGTGAATAGCAACTCCATTTCAGCGAACGTCTTGATAGAATCGTTCGGGAGTTCTGAATACCACTCGAACGCTGTTTCTGATAAGCTGCCCACGAACTGGCGGAGCAGCAGTTTATCATCACCGCCGGTGTTACCGCAAAGGGCCCTGAACTGGGCAACATGTTGATGGGGATTGCCGGTCCCCTTATACACGTGGAATTTTGGTATTGTATAACCCGGCGGATATTTGATTTGGTCGTACCAGCTTGGATACGGCCGCCCTGTTTTTACGACTTGACCAGCTGCCTCAGTCGCATGATGAACCCGGATTTGCTGGGCTATATAGTCGTCCAAGTCAGTCTTAGAGATTGTCTCTTCCTTGGCCGTTGAGAGAGCCGGTGGTGGATTTGACGTTTCTCCCTTGTCGTCTTCAAGGACGATTGAAGGATCCTCAGCGGGTGGGTCTTGTTGGATCATCATTCCCACCATATCCTGGAATAAGTGGGCTATCTGCTTTATATTGGCCGCTTGTTCCGCAGCCTCTTTATCTTTCTTTTCCAACATCCTCCGGAGGAACTCGGCGTCGGTTTCTTGTTCTTGTTGCTGATCCGAGGACGCCTCAGGGCTTTCTTTCGGCCCAGTAAGCGCGGCCATTGCAATCATCATTTCCTGGAGCTTTTGCTGTTGCTCCTGAGCTTTGGTTACTGACCGTGTAAGCGGTCTATGGCCTGTAGACGCACGACTATCTTCCTTCCCCGATGCCATGTATACAGTGTGGACCATCCTGCCCCCAGCCTTAGGGCGTCTGGGTTCAGCGCTTTTAGCTCTCGTTGCAGGCCCGGGGATCTTCTCCGGCCTCCTCTTTTTATGAGCAGTGGAAGTTAAGGGGGCCGTTGAGGTGGGCACCCAGACAGCTTTTCGTGGCTTAGCCTGGTGACTGGCTTCCTGTTGAATTTTCAGCTTCTTGTGCTGGCGGGAGAAGTTTGGATCGATCATCGAGTCTCGGGCCTACCGCCAGACTTTATAGATTCGGGAGGACAGTCGTTGAGGAGATTGGGGCTGTTCTGTTTTTACTTCTATAGCTCTTTTCAGCAGATGGGGAGACTTCTTTAGCGTCGCGGTAGGGGAATTCCTACACACCTTATTTAGCATCTCAAAGCTGTTCCCAGTCGGAACAGCAGCATTAACTTCCGCCATCGGGGCTGGTGGAGTTAGCCCAGAGGGAGAGTTGCCCCCGGCCTTCCTCATTCGGCGCCAGTAACGACGTCGAGCGCGTCGTGCTGATGGAACCGGCTTGGTGAGGGCGTTAACCTCGTCTTGCCCCCTGTGTAGGTGGGGGGTTGCTGCTGGTGTCAGCCTGTCAAAGACCGATGTCCTTTGGGTAACAGGAGCGGGAGCTGGAGCCGTCAATCTTGTAAAGACCGACTTTTTGGCAGGGGAAGCCGCCTTGACGACTTCAGGAGCAGGACTGGTTACTTTCTTAGGAGCAGCCTTCTCTGGGATTGTAGGCCCCATTGCGGGTCCACAGGAGTTCTGGCCCAATCTAGAGAAGACCGAGACGCTGGTGTTGGGCGACCCGTTGAGAGGGGCCACGGTAGGTGTAAGCCGATCAAAGACCGACTTCTTGGGAGCTTCCGTTGTCAGCACCGGAGCGGTGAAGCTTGTCGGCGGGAGCATGGTCCCAAAAAACAATCCTGTGGTGGCTCGCGCGACTTGTTCCACGGGCATTGTGAATAGCGAAGCAGCTTGGGGTCCGTAGGCTATACCTCCTGGCGAGGCAGAGCGTTGGTTGCAATTGCAGTCCAAGCAATTGGAGCATTTCACACAAATAGAAGCCATCGATTCTTTGCTTTCTGCAATAAGCAAGACGCCAAGTCTTAGTACCTTGAAACCCAAGGGCAACCATTAGCGAACCGCGATTGGTTCGCGAATCACGACACACGAAGTGCGGAGTGGAAAGAGGAAAAGGTCCCACCGGGCATGCCAGAATCTGTTCCCCTCCGAACGGTGGCGCGACGCGTGGTCGTCTCGTCTGAGGCTCGGGGGCAGATGCTAATTGGTGCTATCCGTCTACCTCTCCGATGATGCCAAGTTGATTTATGGCACCGTGTATCGAAGGTTTAAACGGATGCGTCCGATGTAGCAGACTTCGTCAGATTCCCCCTCGCTTGAGGGGTTTTTGATTGTGGGGACGCTCTTCCCTGCAGGCGCAAGCCCCTGCAGTTAATTACGCTACCGCATCGCGGTAACCACTTTCTCCTTCTCCAGATGGTCACTTCGTATCGTGTGTGTTTATTTTATGTTTAGTTGCCCGTGGATTGTATACGGAGACTGAGTTATGTCGTCGCCCGTAGGGCGTGGACTAGTCCAAATCCGTATTATCTTAGATTTGGGTTTGGGGTTTGGGTTTAAGGATACGTTAGCCTCATTTGAGACTAAGATCGACTTAAACGTTTGTTAAGGATACGTTAGTCTAGTTTTTAGACTAAGATCAACTTAACGGGATCGTTTAGATCCAATAAGAGAGCAATAAAAGGGGGGCTCTGTTGTTTAGTTTAGTGACATTACGGTCGGTAGGTAGTTTAAGGACATTGCGGTCCATGGGTAGTTTAAGGACATTGCGGTCCAATGTTAGTTTTAAGACATTGCGGTCAAGGTTAAGGACGTCATAGTCCATGGGTTTAAGGACCCCACAGTCCGTTGTTAGTTTTAAGACATCTCGGTCAAGGTTAAGGACCTCATAGTCCATGAGTTTAAGGACCCCACAGTCCGTTGTTAGTTTTAAGACATCTCGGTCAAGGTTAAGGACCTCATAGTCCATGAGTTTAAGGACCCCACAGTCCGTTGTTAGTTTTAAGAATTCTCGATCAAGGTTAAGGACCTCATAGTCCATGAGTTTAAGGACCCCACAATCCGTGTCAATGTGTGGTCATCGGGACCCGTCACCTCTTTGAAGACGTTGAGGAATTACAACGCCAAATATCAAAGGAGTGAAGAGATGTACCCTTGAACCGGGGTGGATTAAATAGTCTTTGGCCCAATTTGGGATCAAGACCAATTAATTATGTTATGAGCCCATTAGCCCAGTTAAGTCTGAGTTGAGGACTTATGACCATCTTGGGCTAAGTCCAATCCTGTTTGGAATATTGGCTTCCTGTTGGTCCATTGAAGGAGAGGCTTTGCCTCTGGCCATTTAGCCAATTGGGCTAACGTTAATTCAGCAGTGTTGAACACTGGGATCAAGTTAGTGTTTTAACACTAAAAGAGAGTTGGTGTTAAACACCAGCAACAGGGGGTTCAAATTAGTGTTAAACACTAGAGCAAATCAGTGTCAAACACTAGCAGCAGAGGTTTCAAATTAGCGTTAAACACTAAGAATAATCAGTGTTAAACACTGGTGACAGAGATTTTAATTTAGTGTTGAACACTAAGGGAGTTAGTCTTAAGCTCTGTTAACAGGGGTTTAATTTTGTATTAAACACTAAGAAATTCAGTGTTAAACACTGCAAATAAAGTTCTTTGATTAGTGTTGAACACTAAAGCCAAACAGTGTTTTAACACTGGATTCAGAGGTTCCAATTTAGTGTTAAACACTGAGACAAGAGGGGTCACGTGGTAGCACGTGAGGGCGCCCTCCCTTCAAATGTTCTGCTGAGAATATTGCATCTTTTAGAGCATCACGTGCCATCACGTGACGGGCATTTAAATGCTTGTATGTTAAAGCTTCTGCCAAAGGTCACGTGGGTCACGTGAGGCACTGCCTCAAAGGCCCTTCTCTGTGGATCTTTTCGGGGGTCACGTGGTGGCACGTGACCCTGCCTCTTTGTATGTTTTTTAGAAGATCTGTTAATCCCTTTTTTTAAGAATTAAATTCTTCGTAGGGTTGAACCCTAACGATAAATTTAAGAGGAATTAAATTCCTATTTCCTTCTGAAGATTTATATTCTGGGATAGAGTTGAACTCTGAATTTTCTGTAGGAATTAAATTCCTCATATATGTGAAGAACCGAATTCTATCATAGGGTTAAACCCTAATAAAAACTTTAAAGGAATTAAATTCCCACTCTCTTTTAGAGAGGCATGAGATTCTGTCATAGGGTGAAACCCTAATTTCTTCTTTCTTAAAGGAATTAAATTCTTGTTATTTTAACAGAACTAAGTTCTTAACTAGGGTTGAACCCTGATTCTGTTCATTCTGAAGGAATTAAATTCCCATAACATAGGGTTAAACCCTAATTTTATTTTAAAGGAATTAAATTCCTATAGTTCTGTGAGAATTAAATTCTCAAGCTTCCATTCCCTCTTTATGCTTTAGATCTGCATGGCAGGATCTCAACCCAATGAGAATTAAATTCTCAATTCAAGGGGAGATGTGCACTTTACAGATCCTCCACCAAAGAGAGAACTATGTTCTTCTGTTTAATATCAGAGTTAAACTCTATTGAGAATTAAATTCTCTTTTTCTTTCAAAAAGCCTTCCCTTTCTTACCTAGGGTTTTCTTTTGCAGAAGATCCAAATTCCTCCAAAGTATCAAGCATCTCTTTTTTCTCTCTATGTATCGATCCCTCTGCCTCTATATCTCCCCCTGTGTGTCTTTTGGCTCCTATTTATAGGAGAAGCAGCAGAATCAATTAGTTTTTTGATGAATCTTTCATTTAGAGATTTGATTTGTATTCATCATTCATTTGGACCTTTGGATTATTAGGTGAATTTTATTCACCATTGGATTTTAAATCCAGAGATTTTCCTTTGTTATTTCGGTTAGATTTTAAGGGGAAATCTTTCCAAATTCAAGATTTTTCCATAGATAGGTGATATTTAAGAATATTTAAATTTTTAATTCAATCGGTTCCAAATAATCATTTTCCTTTGGAAAGGTTTGAGAGGTCTTTTCTCAGAATTTAATTCTGTTAACAGATAGGCTTTGAAAGCCGGTCACGTGTGGCCACGTGACCCCTGGTCACGTGTGGACACGTGACCCCCTTGGAACGAGCCTTCTTCTTTCCTTTTGCGCTCTGCCTTCTGGCCGCTGCTTAGCCGTCACGTGCCACCACGTGACCCCCGGTCACGTGTGAGCACGTGACCCTCGTCTGGAGCCTTTTTCTTGATTTAATCAGAGAATGAGTCCGCTGCTTTTAAATTTCACGTGCCAACACGTGACCCCTGGCCACGTGTGAGCACGTGACCTCTTCTGAAGCCTTTTCCTTGATTTGATCAGGGAACCGATGTGCCTTTGCCGCTGCTTTTAAATGTCACGTGCCAACACGTGACTGCTGGTCACGTGTTAGCACGTGATGCCTCTTCTGTAGGCTTTCCTGATTTTAAATCAGGAAACAGGGACCCTACAGTCCATGGAATGATTGGTTATCGGGACCCGTCACCTCCCTGAAGACGTTGAAGGATTACAACGACAGATATCAGAGGAGTGAAGAGATGTACCCTTGAACCAAGGTTGATTGGGAAATCTGTAGTTCAATTTGGAACTAAGATTAATTAATTAGATTATGAGCACATTGGCTCAATTAAATCTGAATTGAGGACTTATGGCCAACTTGGGCTAAGTCCAATTAGGTTTAGAATGTTAGACCTTTGTTGGACTGTTGAACATTTGTCTGGATTCAGCCTCCCCATTATTTAGCAATGCTAAGCATGGGTCTGTGTTCTGACCATATTTTTATCTCTTATTGAGTGCTGAACACTCATATGCCATATAAGATGATCAATCTTGGAAGGCAAGAATGTATTTGAGGTTTAGTCAAAGGGGAGTCTTGCCTCTGGAAGACTTAGCCAATTTGGGCTAAGACTGGTTTTTAAAATAGTGTTAAACACTAGAGGATATTTGACGGTCACGTGGTCCCATGTGATGCTCTGAAAATAGTGTTAAACACTAAAATTGAATTGGTCACGTGGGGTCACGTGTGGCATCTGAAGATGGGGGCCAGACTCCCTTTATTTTATTGTCAGAATATTCAAATAAGTGTTAAACACTTTTAGTCTTCATAGTCATCACGTGTGGGCACGTGATGGGTACCCATGCATTGATTTATCAAAGTATTTATTAGGGGTCACGTAGGGACACGTGAGGGCTCCCAAATCTATATTGGTTTTGGCTTTATTCCCTTCATTTTTGAGGGTCACGTGTGAGCACGTGAGGCATTGCCTCCAAGCTTTGTTTTTCTCATTTTGAGGAGTTTGTTCAAGGGTCACGTGGGGTCACGTGACCTAGTTTTGTTCGTTCTTTTTTGCTCATTGAGGATGAGGGTCACGTGTTACCACGTGACCAAGTTCTTTACGTGCATGGAGAGCTTTAAGTCTCTTGTTTTAAGAATTAGATTCTTTTGTAAGGTTAACCCTAATTCTGTTTAGAGGAATTAAATTCCTATGTCTTTGGAAGAATTAAATTCTTATGTAGGGTTAAACCCTAGTTACATTTGGAGGAATTAAATTCCTATGAATTTGGAAGAATTAAATTCTTAATTAGGGTTAAACCCTAGTTTCATTTGGAGGAATTAAATTCCTATGAATTTGGGGGAATTAAATTCCTTAATTCTATTCCCCATTCTCTGACACATAGTTAGGGCAGTCGGAATAGGCAGGCCCTCTAAGTTTTGGATCTGCATGGCAGAATCTCCCCGATGAGAATTAAATTCTCAACTTGTGGGGAGATCTGCTTCTGCAGATCTTCAACCAAAGGAAGAAATAAGTTCTTATTTAGAAGAGTTAAACTCTTAATTTGAGAATTAAATTCTCTTTTATTTTATGAAGCTTAGATCTCTTTCCCTTTTCTCACCTACGGTTTCTTTTCTCCGAAAAGATTTTCTTTTCTCTCTTGAGAATTAAATTCTTCTCTCTTTTTTCTCTCTGTTGTTGTTTTTCTCTAAAAATCCAAAAGATCTTTCTCTCCTCTTCTTGGCTCCTATTTATAGGAGAAAGAAAAGAATCAGTTTGTTTAATCAATCTTTCATTGAAAGATTTTAATTGATTTTGTAACTAACATGATCTTTTAGATCACTCAGTGAATTTTATTCACTATTGGATTTTTTAATCTAAAAGATATTCTATTTGTTATTCTTGGTGAATTTCAGGAAAATATTTTCTTGTATAGAATTTTTCTATAAATTGGTGATTTTTAATCACCATTGGATTTTTAATCCAACGGTGCTCCACTTTACAGAGCACAATTTTTTTGTGTGGAAAGATCTAGGAAAATATTTTCCAGTCAGGGTTCTTGATTCCTTCTTAATTAGAATTTAATTCTATTAGTTCAGAAGGTTTAAAAGCCCATCACGTGTTGGCACGTGATCCCCACTGTTTGATCATTTAAATAGAATTTAATTCTATTAATTAAAGAGCTTAGGAACCCATCACGTGTTAACGCGTGACCCCCTTGATTAATATTTTAACCATAATTTAATTCTGCTGTTTTAAAGAACTAAGGAATCATCACGTGTCGGCACGTGACCCTTGGTCACGTGTGAGCACATGATGCCCCATTGAGGTTTTTCCCTGCTGTTTTATTATGTCTTTTAATCCCTTTCAGTGGGTTTAAAGGCCCATCACGTGTGGACATGTGACTCCTGTTGATTAGAATTCAATTCTATTATAACAGAGTCCCCAGGAAACCATCACGTGTCCGCACGTGACCCTTGGTCACGTGTGAGCACGTGATGCCCCATTGGGGTTTCTTTCCCGAAATTTTATGAGGGAACAACAACGTCAACAAACGGAGCCATGGCAAAGTCCCCTAGTTCCGAATCTCGAAAGTTCACAGACAGCCTAGAGACTATCTCGGAGCCACGGCAGAGTCCTTAGTTCCAAGTCTCGACAGCCACATCTACAGCCTGGAGACCCACAACAGCGTTCCTCCTCATTCCAGCAGGATTCAGACGTGACAATCAAGCTCGGAGTCATGGCAAAGTCCCTAGTTCCAAATCTCAACGGTTCACAGACAACCTAGAGACCACTTCGACATTCGTCTCATTACAGCAGACGCAACATCAGCAAAGCGGAGCCATGGCAAAGTCCCTAGTCCAGGATTCGACAGTGCACAGACAACCGAAAGTCAATCCTGACCCCGTATGGCTAAAGTCAATCTTGACCCCATATGGCCAAAGTCAACCACTGACCCCGTATGGCTAAAGTCAATCCTGACCCCATATGGCCAAAGTCAACCCCTGACCCCGTATGGCTAAAGTCAATCCTGACCCCGTATGGCTAAAGTCAACCCCCTGACCCCATGGAACACGGCCAAAGTCAATCCTGACCCCGTGGAAAACGGCCAAAGTCAACCCTCGACCTCCCCGTCAAAGCAATGCTTTGATTCGGGAGCAGATCAACTCATCAATCACTTACGAGTCCTCTCGACTTGTAAGGAAGAAAATTCCCTTGTGAGATCCTTATGACTCTCAAGAGAAAAACACACTTAGGAATCCTCATGATTCCTAAGGAGAAAATACACCTACAAGATCATCTCGACTCGTAGGGAGAAAAGTCTTTGTGAGACCCTCAAGACTCATAAAGTTGAAAAGTCTTAGGTGGCAGATCCTAACCCTGTCTCCTAAGCCATCACCACCCTGCAAAGGGTCCAAGATGGACAGCTACATACTATCTACAAGCCACACTTGCCAAAATTACAGGACGTCGAAATCAAGATGCTGCTCAAGAGTACGTCAACTGCTCTGCGCCAAGTCAAAATAGAAAGGCACAACCTACAGACGCCAATCACATATTATGCAAGACAGTAAAAAGAACGTTTGATTCGCATCCGTTTAAGCATTCAAAGCGTACCCACTCATGCATGTGCAAAAGATTTAGTGCATAAAATAAACACACGGAAACGAGGAATTTGCTATTCATACTTCAAAAGGTTCTTAAAGCGATGAAAACAGTAAACAAAACCATCATTAAAATGATTACAATGGCAAGACATCAAATCCAGGACTGAGAAATTCAAAAGTAAGGCCATCTAAAATATTTCGGGCCTCTCGGACCATTCTCGTGTGCTTCCTCTCACGATCACAAGCGTCAGGGTCCTCGCTGATGTCCTCCACCCTTCGATAGGCAGCGATTATCGCCGCCTGTTGAAAAGTTTGATGCAGAATATCAATAAGATTGTCTCGGCTTTTCTTTGAAATTAGGCCCATCAGATACACCGAGTGCATCTTGTCTTCGGCATCATCCAATGCCTTAAGTGGCATGCCTTGATAAAATAAAGGAAGTGCTTCCCAGATCGCTCTCACAATGAGCTTCAAAAGAGCAGAACGACGAGGAAGCAGTCGACTATTGTATTCATCAAAGCGACGCATGATTTCGGCGCACTTAGCGTTTGTGAACTCCTGGTTCTGGCAGCGGCCTAGTGAGCGGATTTCTCCGTAAGAGATAATCTCATTGAGATCATACAGATGAGCGGCCATAACTTCTAAAAAAGAAAATCAGTGAGAGTTAGTGGACAAACTGAAAAAGCTTATTGAAACAAACATGGGGATTTAAACAACTCTTGATATCCTCACGAAGAAAACAAGTACTGATTAAAACACCCAACGAATTTAATTTTGTGCGATTAAGGAGGGAATCATAAAGGATTTCTCATTTAAGGAGAGACTCCTCGGGTCATGGAGTTAAACTCCTCGAGTGCAACACTCTGCAGATAGGAGTGACACCTGTCAAAATCAATTATGAAGGGAATAAAATTTCCCAAAAATCCTAAAGAGCAATGCTCTGTAAAAATGATGGAATAACCCATCAGAAAATTTAAAGTAAAGATTTTAATTCTGAGATCTTCAAGATCTATGAACAAACTCTAAGAGTTCTTCATGGAAGATGAACAGTAATCCAGTTCTTGGGTTAAAATCGCCCTAAAAAAGATTATACTTTTAAGATCTATGATCTAAAGATGAGCATGGCTCTATTAATGGGTAAAACCCTAAAAATATTTTTAGATCTATGATCTGAGAAGAGCAAAGCTTTATTAATAAGTTCAGATCTTACTAAAAAATTGGGCAGGCTTTTGACTCTTAAGAATTCTTAAGACAGAAAGCTATGCTTTAAAAGAGAATTAATTCTCAGAAAAAAACAAGGAAGGGGATGAACATAGGTTATCTTAAGGGCCAAGGGTCCTATTTATAGGCACAGAGAGCCGTTTCAACTTCTGAGTTGATCCAATGGCAGAGATGTTGTCACCGCTGCACTCACGTGTAGGCCACGTGAGCACAGCGATGAGGGGGCATTTGTTTCCCCCAATCAGAGCAAAACTCTGTTCAAATTTCAAAATTTGAAATGAAGCAGCGCTGGCGCTGAGAGTTAAATACTCTGAGGCAGCGCTCACGTGCAAAGAACATGAGCGCTAGCGCCAAGTGCGCTGCACTCTAACCAGCGCACCACGTGCAAAGCACGTAATCGCTAGCGCCAAGAACGCTGCACTCTAAGCAGCGCGCTAGCGCTAAGAGCGCTGCACTCTAAGCAGAGCACCATGTGCAAAGCACGTGAGCGCTAGCGCCAAGAACGCTGCACTCTAAGCAGCGCACCGCGCTAGCGCTAAGAGCGCTGCACTCTAAGCAGAGCACCATGTGCAAAGCACGTGAGCGCTAGCGCTGGAACTAAATGTTCCCCATCGTTGGATCAAAAATACAACGAAGATAATAAATCATCAAGTTACCAGAATAAAATTCTGTTAAGAAAACATTCTTCAGAATCTTTCCAAACAAAAAGATTTTTCTCTGTAAATCAGAGCACCGTCGGATCAATGATCCAATGGTGATTAAAAATCACTAAAATACAGAATAAATTCTGTATGGGGAAAGATTTCCCAATCTTGTTAAAAACAAGAAGATTGCCTTCTGTAAATCGGAAGCCCTGGGTTCAAAGATCCAACGGTGGGAAAATCCCCAAATCAATTAGAGAAAAGATCTCTTCAACTGATTGAACAAATCAGCCTTACCCTATATAAAGGTCCCAAAACTTCAAGTCTGATAGAGAGGAAACCCCCCTCCCCCTAAACTTTGAGAAAGTTCAGAGAGAAGAGTGGGCTCTCGGTAGAACTTTTCTTCAAGGTAAAAATAGAGAGATAAAAAATCTTATCAGGAAAAAAATTTAGTTCTTATGCCAGATCATAGATCTATAAGACAAATTGTGTTTTACAAAGAGATCATAACATTTCATTATAAAAAGGGGAGAATAATTCAATTCTCTTAGGAGATTAAAACATCTCCTATAAAATAAGAACTTTGTTCTTAGATCTATGAGACAAAATCTCTTATAAATGAGAGTTTAATTCTCAGAACGCAGAACTGATCAAAGTTGCATAAAAGAAGAGGCTTAGCGCTCCAATTTAAAAGGAGCGCCTCAGCGCTCCAAATCTAGCGCACAGCGCTGCAGAGCCTTAGCGCTCTAAATTTAAAGAAGCGCAATGCGCTCATTGTCTGGCGCATAGCGCCAAGCGCGCCATGTGCTCCTCACATGTGCGCTACTTCACCAGAAGCGCACTGCGCTCATTGTCTGGCTCATAGCGCCAAGCGCGCCACGTGCTCCTCACGTGTGCGCTACTTCACCAGAAGCGCACTGCGCTCATTGTCTGGCGCATAGCGCCAAACGCGCCATGTTCTCCTCACGTGTGCGCTACTTCAACAGAAGCGCACTGCGCTTATTGTCTGGCGCACTGTGCCAAGTGCGTAACGTGCTCCTCACATGTGCGCTACATCATAAGAAGCGCTCATTGTCTGGCGCATAGCGCTAAGCGCGCCACGTTCTCCTCACGTGTGCGCTAAGAGAACATAAACTGTTCTAAAAATAAAGGCCCCAGAGCCATAATGAGTGCTCAACATCCAATAAAAGACAAAAGTTGTCAGGACCAATGCTCAGCATCGTTAAATGAAAAAAGACTGAGCCTAATTAAATGTCCAACATTTTAAATGAATGGGTCGAGCCCAAGATTGGCCACAATCTCCAATTCAGATTAATTGAGCCCATATACTCATAAATCTTTGATCTTAGTCCCAAATTGGACTACAGATCTCCTAACCAATATTGGTTCAAGAGTACATCTCTTCACTCATCTGATATTTGTCGTTGTAATCCTTCAACGTCTTCAGAGAGCTGACGGGTTCCGACAACCAGACATTTCACAAACTGTGGGGTCCTTAAACTCATGGACTATGATGTCCTTAAACTTTAAAGACTATGATATCTCTAAAGTACTACGGACTGTGGGGTCCTTGAACTCATGGACTATGATGTCCTTAAACTTACAGACTATGACGTCTTTAAATTGGACCGTAAAGTCCCTAAACTAAAACAATAGAGTCCAAATTCTCTTTTGTTGGATCTAAATGATCCTGTTAAGTTGATCTTAGTCTAAAATTAGACTAACGTGTTCTTAACAAACGTTAAGTTGATCTTAGTCTAAAATTAGACTAGCGTATCCTTAACAAACGTTTAAATTGATCTTAGTCTCAAATGAGATTAATGATCCTTAAACCCAACCCAAACCCAAATCTAAGAAAATACGGATTTGGACTAATCCACGCCCTACGGGCGACAACATAAATTAGTCTCCGTATACAATACACGGGCAACCAAAAATAAACACACACGACATGAAGTGACCATCTGGAGAAGGAGAAAATTGTTACCGCGATGCGGTAGCGTAATTAACTGCAGGGGCTTGTGCCTGCAGGGAAGAGCGTCCCCACAACTAAAAACCCCTCAAATGAGGGGGAATCTGACGAAATCTGCTACAACGGCCGCATCCATTTAAACTTCCAATATACGGTGCCATAAATCAACTTGGCATCTTCGGAGAGGTGGACGGATAAAACCAAATAGCATCTGCCTCCAAATTCAGGCAAGACGTTTGTCTTTCCCGGTTTTCGGCGGAGAACAACACTCAACCTCTGCTCCGATGTGTCGATCCCCACGAAGCGGACTACGTCCTACGAGAGATACACGAAGGAGTCGGAGGGGCGCATCAAGGGGCCCGCAACCTGGTCCAAAAGACATTACTCCAGAGGTACTATTGGCCGGGAATACATCAAAATACCGAGAAACTGGTTAGAAGATGCAAAAGCTGCTAACTCTTCGGCAGCGTTCCTCGCCTCCCCGCCACCAAACTAATGTCGCTAAGTTCCCCGTGGCTATTTGCACAGTGGGGGATGGATATGGTAGGTCATCTCTCCACCGGCACAGATGGACACAAGTACATTCTTGTTGCGATAGACTACTTCACAAAGTGGATCGAGGCTGTGCCCATAAGGAAGCAAGATGCCCCCTCTACGATAAAGTTCCTGTAGAACAATATAATCTCCCGGTTCGGAATCCCGAGATGCATCATCACCGACCATGGGACCAACTTCGAGAATGACAAAGTCAAGGAGTTTTGCAGCGACTACCATATATTGATGAAGTTCGCCGGGATAGCACACCCTCAATGCAACGGGCAAGCCGAAGTAGTAAACCGAAGCGTCATTCGCGGGCTCCGGGCTCGTCTGGAAGGGAGACAAGGCGGCTGGGTCGAGAAATTTCTTCGTGTGCTCTGGGCACCGCGGACATCAAGGAAAACACCGACGAGAGTGTAGGGTGTTTATCGTCACCCCATTGAGATGGGAATACGCGCACGCTTGTCAGGCGTACTACAGATTCTCCCTGCGTAGAAAATTACACTGCGCACCTAGCGCACAAAACGCGCACGATATCGGCAAAAACCCTAGCTAGGGTCGCTAAACTACGCAACCACCAAGTCTAGACTCCGATCGTACCGATCGCGCAAACGCGACACAAAAAAAATACAAGGAAGATAATATAAATAATCTCGCAACGTCCAATCGAACCCACGTCCAAAATTCACCGAAACCTAGTAAGCAACTTATCGCATAATTTTACACAAGTCTAAAGCTAACACCATTCTAGCGATTACAAATATCTTAAAGCAGCTTAACTAAGTTATCCAAACCATTTCCAAAATTTTATTCTCACCCAATTAGGTTTTAGTAAAACCTAATATGCTAAAAACTCAATTAGACAAATTTAGGAATTAACAACAACTTCATCCACAAGATTAAGTTTTCAAAGTCATCATTTTAATCATTAACCAATACAAACCCTAACTAAATTTTCATACAATTATCATGAATGAATTCAAACAAGAATTTAAAGCTATATGTAAACAATTAAATAGCTAGCTTATGATTTAAACATAACAATTAAGGATTAGGGTTTGAAATTTATACCTTAACAAGAACACAAAAGATCAACTAGATCCATCGCTTTAGCCTCCAAAATCATGTTTTTCTTGAAGAACTAAGCAAGATTTGTGATGAAGAAAGATGGGTTATGATTTGTTTAGGAGTTTTGTGGATTTATTTAGGGATTTTTGATGATTTATTGATCTTGAAATGATGAAATGGAGCAAAGAAAACAAAAGGGCAGAACTTGAAGGAAGGGCTCGGCCAAGGCTTGGGAGTGGGGATTTTTGGTGAAGTGTGTGGAAATTTCTAGCAAAAGAATGTAATAAATGCTCATTAAAGCTAAATGCCACCTTTTCTTTTCATTTCTTTTTAAATTTTCCATTTAAATCTAAAATATCTAGATCTTTCGGCAAGAAAGGTTTAACTATAATTCTAGTGATTAGTTTAGCATAGATTCACATTAGGAGTGATTAATCCAAACCAAAAATGTAATTACCACTAATTAAGTGCATAATTAACACATTAAAATAATATTTTAATTAGAGAAAAATCTCTATGTGAACCAAAACTTCCAATTGACCCCCAAAGACCGCGCACTAGCACTATTCTAGTTAAACTAGGCGCAGTCAAGTCTGTACAGAGGTTTGATCACAATCGGGTTAAAAAGGAAAACACCGACTATTTTACCCTAAAACGGAAAAATTCGCATAACGATTTCTAAAACGTTACAGAAGCTAACACCATGGCATTGCAAAGCAACTTGGACATCTTGTTAGAAAAACGTGATCGACCGCAAATCAGAGCAGCCGTCTATCAGCAGCAAACCGTTCGCTACTACAATGCCCGAGTTAAACATCGAACTTTCAAAACAGAAGACCTGGTTTTACTGAGAAACGAGTTCGTAGACCAAGTGAGATTACATAAGTTCTCCCCGAAGTGGGACGAGCCATTTCTCATAACGGAAGCATTGCCCGATGGAGCCTACCGCCTCTAGGACTCCGGGGGGCGTGCTTTTCCTCGGCCATATAACGCCGAAAAGTTTAAGTTGTACAAATAAACATGTACCTTCTTCTGAATAATGCAATTCTTTCCCGCATTGACTAAGTTTTCCAAACTAAGTCCTCTCATAGGATAGACTTCTGCATTACCTCGGGGCTCCAGCCTTTCATTACATTCCTCGGCCCCGAGCTTGGGGGTCGGGGGAGACACAAGTCCAAAATAACGAGGGGTATGAAAAAGAGGAGATAATACACCATAACCACAACCAAAGACAAATTTTATTTATTCGGAGATATTATGGGCTCCCCAGCCTTACAACTATTACAGCAGAGGAGGGCGAGGATTAAGAAAACATTGGCGGTGATACTCGGAAGAAGCACCTCCAGTCGAGCCCAGACAACCTCCGCCCGTTCCCTCTGACGGTACCCATGGACCCTAGAAGCCACAGACTTGCCGGGGTCCCCATCCGCCGAGCAAGAAGCAGCGACCAACCTTTGCTGGAAACACTCAAAAAGAAGGTCCACCGAGCGGTCCCGCCTGTTCTTCGAGATCAGACCAAGCTCGTAGACTGTATACATTTTATCAAACACCTCGTCCATCATTTGAGGATATAGAGTGTTGTACAGACCCGGGGAAGTCCTCCATATCACGTAGATTAGCACTTGAAGGAGAGGAGATCGTCGGGGAAGTAAGCGTGGCCTATCACCGCCTCGTACGTCTCTTCGGAACGATCGAAATTATAAAAATATACATCGTCCCGATAAATGATCTCCCTGATGGTGTATACGTGGCCGGTCATCTTCGACAAACATACGACTAGGAAGAAACTGATATGAGAATTTGAAGGTGAGACCAAACCTTCGATATTTATAGTCTCAACAAATATCTTCCAACGGCCGAGATCTACTCGCGCAACAACGCAAATCACGCAATATCGCACTTTTCCGATATGGTACTGCTACGTGTCGTCCGTGACAGTCACCATTCCTGCCTATATGGGTCACAAAAGGTTGAACGACATCCAAAAAAACTATTGAATTCAGAAAGCCCTCGACAAGAGGCAGCTGAGCAGCTTCCTGCTCAACTCATCCACTGAGGGCAGCTTCCTGCCCAGTCAATCCGCTGATCCAAAGCCCTCGTTAAAAGACGGCCGAGTAGCTTCCTGCTCGGTTCATCCGCTGAAGGCAGCTTTCTACCCAGTCAATCCGCGGATCCAAATCCCTCGACAAGAGGCGACCGAGTAGCTTCCTGCTCGGCTCATCCGCTGAGGGCAGCTTCCTGCCCAGTCAATCCGCGGATCCAAAGCCCTTGACTAGAGACGGTCGAATAGCTTCCTGCTCGGCTCATCTACCGAGGGCATCTTCCTGCCCAGTCAATCCGTGGATCCAAAGCCCTCGACTAGAGGCGGCCGAGTAGCTTCCTGCTCGGCTCATCCGCTGAGGGCAGCTTCCTGCCCAATCAATCCGCGGATCCAAAGCCCTCGACAAGAAGCAGCCGAGTAGCTTCTTGCTCGGCTCATCCGCTGAGGGCAGCTTCCTTCCCAGTCAATTCGCGGATCCAAAACCCTCGTCAAGAGGTGGACGATTAAGTTCCCTGTTCATCCCGATCAAAACCTAAATATAGGGGGCACCGGTCTGCCTACCCTTGGCTATCGCTCGATTCATACTCGATACACGATTGCCGCCTCGACTCCGGGGAAAGGATGGACGCCGGTATGCCTACCCTTAGCCATCGCTCGATTCATACTCGATGCACGATCGTCGCCTCAACTCCGGGGAAGGGATGGACACCGGTCTGCCTATGCTTGGCTTAGCTCTCACGTCGCGCTCGCCGAACACTTGCGAAAATAGAAGCACTCCGAAAGCGAACTAAAAACACTTGTAAAATAAAACACTTGCGAGTTAGAAAAGCTTGCGGAAAATAGGCTTCAGAGTTAAAAACACTTGCAAAATAAAACACTTGCAAGGTAGAAAGGCTTGCGGGAGAAAAATGCTTCAGAACTAAAAACACTCGGAAGATAAAATACTTGCGAGATAAAAAAGCTTGCGGGAGAAAAGGCGACTCAAAGGCAAAAATACTTACGAGCTAAAATTACTTTATTCACATTCAAAATTATGTATAAGGTATTTTGGGCTCCCCAGCCTTACAAAAATACCTGGAGGCGCACGAAATTGATAACAAAAAAAAAGAGATAACTCAGGCCGCTTGCTCGGCCGGTCCTCCCTCTGGCTCGGCGCTTCCATCGGGGGCTACAATGGCGACCTCCGGCTCGACGTCCACGACCGCCGCCACCTACTCTTCAGCCGGTTCAGCACCTTTACCCTGTGGCGCTTCCTCGGTTAGGGGATATCGGGCGTGAAGTTCCCGATCGTCGAACCCGAGCACGGCCTCCTTAACGGCGTCGAGAGCATTATGCCACCCAACGACCGCGGAATCGACGAGGTTGAAGTAGAACTGGTCGGAGGTCTTATACTCCTCCACGGCCCTTTCCACTCTCCCCTCCGCAAGCTTTGCCGCCTCGCAGGTTGCTCGGGCATCCCGCTTGAACGAGTTCCTCTGCTTCTTTATGGCATCGTAGAGCCCGTTGACCCCGCCACCTGGGCCTGGATAACCCGGTTGGATTCGGTCAGGAGCCGATGGGACTCCTTCAACATGGCGACCGTCAGACCCTCCGTGACTAATCTAAAGTCGAGGAGGGCCGTCTTCTCTTCAGCCTGTTGCAGCCGGTCAAGGAGCTCCTCCTCTCGCGAGGAAGATTCGCCTGCCTTCTTCAACGTCGGGGCTATCTCCTCGGATTCCATAGCAGCAAGGAGGGCGCAGTGCTAGAGGACCTGAGGAAAACATGAACCATGTTAAAAAGCTGAAGAGCGAGCTAAAAACACTTGAGAAATTCTAAAAAAAGGTTACCGACCTAAACAGCCTCCTGAGCTATTGCGGCCACATGGACTTTCATCGTGCCTCGGGGAATCTTGGCCCCCGCCATCTTCTCCATGTCCGCCAATAGACTGTCGGCCACGGAGAGCCCCGAAGGCACCTCAATGTAGAACTCACCCTTCTGCACTTGAATTCCGGTCGAGGGCGGCCGAGAAACCACCCTCTTCTGCCTCTTGAGGGAGGATTCGGGTGCAAGCGGCGCCTCCGTCCTAGATCGGGGTGCCACATCCCGCGCATGCTTGTGACCTCCCCCGCGGCGCTCCTCCTGAACTGGGGGTGCTGCAGGAGTCTTGGCAGGAGAAGCTTGCCGAGGAGCCGTACTTGGAGATGGTAGGGCCAAGCTGGAGCCACCGCTCTTCCTCCCTTGGGCCTTGGCGGCCATGGCAGCCATAATTTTCTGACGATCCATGGGCTCTGTGAAGAACACATAAAGAAAAAAATCAGCAACGAAATTTTAGTAAGCAAAGTCTAAATAGATCGATGAAGGCCCTGACTTACCCATAAAGCACGCGGGACTGAGCCCAGCCCAGCCCAGCTCAGAGCCTGCTCGGAAAGTAGGACATCAGCCCGCTGGATCGATTCCCACTGCGACACCACCCTTGCCTCAGGGGTGTTCGACTGCCTAACCCTAGGACAATCGGCCCTGTGCCACTCGATGGGCACCGGCCAATCCTCGCCTTCCGGTAGCCTGACGAAGACGAATTTTTCCTTCCATTCGTGGATGGAGGAAGGGAAAACTACTACCTCCGACCCGGCCGTCCAATCCTTATGTTTTTTAAACGAAAGATACACCCAGCTCGGTTCTTCCTTACTGGTGCCGGTGTGGTTTTTATAACAAAGGAAGGAAAGAAGGATGCTCATGTCAAAGGGGATCCGATCAATTTTCAGCCGGACCATAAATCCGAGGAGGATTCTCCACGAATTCGGCGCTAGCTGGACCGGGGTAAGATGGAAACAATGAAGCACGGTGCAAACTTCAGGCGGGAAGGGAAGACGCATCCCTATCCAGAATGCATTCAGGTACAGGGCAATCTCTTTACCCTGTACTTGGTCTGTCCGTTCACCCTTCCTGGCCAAACGAAATGAATAGCCGGGCCCTTGTCGTCCCCCGACGACATGAGACAAGGGAGACACCCCCCTAAGAAGATGAAGAAGAAGAAGAAGAGGAACTCTCTCGGTTATCGGAAGCCGAGGAGGAAAAAGACCCACTGGACTCGGCTTCAGAAACTGAAACCTCATCATCCGACTCGATCCCTACTACGTCAACAGATACTTCAGAAGAAGACATCTAATCTGATTCAAGAAAGGACTCGCCGAGAAAATTTTTGGTTGAGGTTCCAACCTAAGCAGAGGGGCGCCGAGCAATCTTCAGGCAACGTAAGTCAACTAGGCAAAGTGTCGGCCATAAAAGAGCCCCTTCTATTTATACACTCCACGAGGAGGCATCCAACGACCCAAATCGGTTCCCGCCAAAACGAATCGTCGCACCTAGCAGATGTCAGGGCTCCACGTGGCGACCGTCCATTAGACACGTCTTCTCACTGCAGGATTCGGTGACGATTCCTTATGTCCTGCCACCCAGCGGCGGACACATTGCACGTAATCCAACCATCGGACGAACGAAACGGCATCCTCTCTTTAAATGCGCAATCATTTCGCTGATCCGCTGACCTCACCAAAGATACGCTTGGAAACTAAGACGTTTCGTAAGCCGCCACGTGGATCCAGCGCCTCAAGAGGAGCCGCTGCCAAATGTCCCGCCGCCATCGGGGAGCCCCTCACAGGAAAATCTTTGGCTGGGTCACGAAAAGCCGAGCTTACCACTCTCGACCCTGACCCATAAATAGATCAGGACGAGAGTGAGGGGCTGATGATGAAGCTCATGAATGGGAACACCCTAGATTGCGACATGTGGAAGATGACGTGTCGTCAGTGCATATCCTCTGGACCCCTGGAGACTACGACGGGAAATCGGTGCAACACATTACGAGTCTTCCTCGGGACCACGTGACGAGATGGTATCCGACCTCTCGGAAGAGCCTCCCCGGAGTATCCACCATATGCACTCAGACAGCCGAGACTCCTCGGCCTCCTCGCTCAACTCCGAGCAGATACAAAGCTGAGCATCCCGGCCTCCTCACTCGACTCCGACCGAGCTAAAATTCCTCGGCCTCCCTGTCCAACCGAGAGCACGGAGCCCAAACGCCTCCGTAACGGCTCCGCATATCTCATCAGAACGAGATTTCCGCCGCTCCACGTTCCGCATCCCACGCTGGCACGTTCCTCCGTTAACGTGCGTATCTCGCTATTAATGGGTATGCCCGGCCATCAACGCAAACGTGCCGTTAGGGCGTAACGGACGGCGGAAATACCGCGTCGGATCATCCCCACACGACCGCTATATAAACCCTCTCTTCCAGACAATTCAGATAAGCCAAAATCAATTTCAATACGCCGCTACCCTGCTTTTATACCTCGCTACTTACTTGATCGTTGGAGGGTCCTACGGTGGTCACCCATCCCGGGACTTCCCTTACAGCTCGGCGTCAACCAACCCATTGAGGTCCACACGGCCAATTTTCACTCTCTGTTTCAACCGTTCAGGAACGCTTGCAGCAAGATCGACGTAGGACAACACTCGAGGGAAATTCCAACCTCCATCAGCAAAAGAGCTGCTCAAGCTGTACAGCAACAAAACAAAGGAATCATGGAGATAGCATATCAAACGGGCATGCGCAGAATCAAGATAACTCTGTTGATAGCTTCTCAATATTCTCGTCAAGGGCTTTAACTGAACAATATGTTCAAGAGAATATGGAGGAGCTAACTATGTTGCGTGAACAGTTGGACAATCTGCATAAAATGCTATCTGAATAAGACAATGCTTTGAGACCTGCTGAGGAATCAACGAGTCAAATGACCTCAGTTTATTCGACACTTGATCAGCTGCGGCAGATAAGGAATTTTTATTATCATCTACCAATTCTCAGTTCAATTCAGAGGTAGTCATCCTTCCTTCTTTATTTTTGTACATGCTATTGTGTATCTTCAGTCCAAAGTACATTGAAGCAACTAGATTAGATTTTCCTTGCAACAAGAGGTAGGAGGAAATGGATTAAATGAATAAACAATCTTGATAAATGTTGAGCAAGTGCAATGATAGAATCTAAGACATTTATGGGATAATAAACGGTGTATAAGAATTTATTTACCTGTGGTGCATATATGTACATATTTCTTTCGACTTTTAACAGAATTCCATGCAAAAAATAGTAATTAAGAGATATTGTTTTTGAAACATAATAGTAGTATGCAATTATAAGCTATTGATGGTTTAGGATCTCTTCTGCAGATAGAATGTGTTGGAGGAAAGGTTTATAAAGTTGTTTAGCTCCTTATGCAAATGTCCAATAATAGTCAATTATTCTATAAAAGGACACTTGTGATGTCCCATTAGACTTTGAGAACTAGGGCTGCTGCCGAGACGAATTGAATTGAAATTCCGTTGTGGCTGTAGCTCTAATACCTGAAATTACATGATATTTCTTCGAAATTCTTGCATTAGTCTCATCCATAATGGTTGAAATTGATCATAATTTCATACAAGGCTTTGCCTTTTTCCCTATGATTTATTCAGATGTATCAATGTCTTCTTCTTTTTTTCTAATTCTGCAGATTAAGCTTGATGAGAGGCGAGCAGCTTTAGAGAAATTGGAGCTTGAAGCAACAACATCCAAAAAAAAAAGGTGCAGAAACAGTCATGCTGCTGTTTCAAGAGCTATCGAAGAATGATTCAGCTACTTATTCTGAAGAAAACATTACTACTTTTCAAGATCCCCCCCCCCCTCCCCGAAATACAAAGTGAAACTTTAACCCCTGTTACTCAGCCTCGACGGGGAATCTGTGATATTGAAACAGGACAATGTGCACAACAATAAGAATCGGCTAATGGAGGATGCTAGATTGGCCTACATTGCAGCTGCAAAGGAACCCTGCGACGAATCCATTGCTGCAGCAGCTGAGGCAAGGTTAAAACTTGAAGCCTTTATATTCTGATTTCTGATGGCCAACTTAGCGTATTTTGGTTGCATCCTATGGGAAAGGTTATGTCGTAATCACAGGCTCCTCCTCTTGTTATTGATGGTATCTTTATGTTGATTTGTAATCTGTGCAATTTATTACTTAAACAACAATTTCTTCACAATTTGGATTTAAACTCAAACTGTGGTAACTATAGCAATTGAACTTAAAATAGCTTGCCTTTTGATTCTAATAAACTGAGAAGATTGCGCACTTCCCCAATTCATGAGATACAGCTTGCTTCAGATATATTTTCTTTATGCATGTAACAAAATATTAGATGATATGAATGATTTTGGCCACAAATGGCAATCCAGTTTCATGCTCTTGAGGTGAGATTCAAGAGATGAATTCTCAGCACAACATAACCCAAAGGCTTGAATTAATTATAATACCACTAACATGTAATGTATGTATAAACATCATGAAAAATGAATTATATAGAATAACAAATCCTATATCCAATATCCTTTATATCGTAATGCAAACCAGGCATCTAGTTACTACAATTTGAAGCCCAAGAAGAATAAATATCACTCATGAACAAGCTGCACCAGCATGACACAAATAGCAAAATCAAAACATATCATCACTTAAATTGACTGTAAGTCGAGGGCGGAATACAAGCATCAAACATGCAATGATTCGCCATAACTAGATCGAAAGCCCACAGTGCCTCCCCAGCATAATTGAGCTCAACTACGCATGGCCTCATCATCTTCTCCACCTGCAATGGCAAAGTTGTAAATTTCAATCTCCAGCTTCACTCAAAAATTCTAGAACCACAAAAACTACTTACCAGATGTTCACCAAAGGAGCATAGCTCTTGTGGTAATACTTCCCTCTCCCACCAAAGTGAGAGGTCGCGATTTGATTCCCAAGGGTCACCTCCAAAATTTAAAAAATATTATAATGCACAAATACAGAAATAAAAGATTGCAACGCCTTTGGCCCATTTAGGCAAGCTATTTTGATGGACTTCTACCGTGTTACTTTATGAAGATAAAAGGTCTAAAGGTGGAAACTGATTCTAAATTCCTAGTAGAATGCATCAAAGATGAAAATATCACCCTTCAGAGGATAAAATATGTTGTTCAAGTAATAATTTCATTATAAGACGAGTTGATATTGAGACCTCACATACTTACACAGAGAATAACAAGAAGATTGCTGACTTCCTCTCCCATGAAGCTCAACTTACTGAAACGACTTGCTCATACCCAAGATTTGTCGTACCAGCGTAGCTCCAAATCTTAGCTAAGGCTAGACCTTTCTGTGCTACCTTGGACTCGTCTTCGTCGATAGCAGTGAAGAGATGAAGGATTTGTTCTAATTTGGGTGATGATGAGAGAATTTGAGATCTAGTTTGAAGGAAACTTTGCCTAGTTTTAGAGACGAGGAGAAAGCTCGATATCTGTGTTTGATCTTATCCTTTCACCTTCTCCCTCCTCGAGATATTTTGAAACCCACCCACCCAACAAAAAACCTCTTATGGGCTCCTCTTGTATTGGGCCTAGCCCATTAAACTCTCTCAAAATAAAATCAGCTGGCGCCTTTCCCCTGGGTTTATTTATAAAAAACACACTCTCCGTTAATAGTTGAACTTGTTCACCTTCCCAAAAAATATTCAATTTGAACTCCAATCCCTTAAATCAATGAATTGGAAACTGTGTTGCAAGATGAGGCCTATCTTGTTGGCGTGCGGCTACTACTGTATCTAGTATCTTGCAGGCGCTGAATATTTTCTTCGCTGTCACACCCATCTTGAATCCAAATCGTCAACTCCCTCCCCAACCTCGCATCAACCACCTCCATCTCCCTCAACTCCCTAACCAATCCCTCAGCTGCCTCCCTCCCCCTCTCTCTCCACATCCCCTCAACCACCGTCCTCAATGTCATCTCCTCAATCCCTTTCCCCATCGCCACAACCTCCCTCATCACCCTCATCGCAGTCCCCACCTCCCCTCCCAAAGCCAATGCACTCACCAATGAATTCCCTGCCCTCAAGCTCACCACCATCCCCTTCCCCTTCATCTCCCCGTACATTTCCATCGCGTTCCTCGTCCTCCCCTGCGCACACAACCCATGCACCAGACAGTTGTATGTGCTCTCGTCCGGCTCCACCCCATACACCGGCTCAAACTGATGAAACACCCTTAACGCATCGTTTAAATGCAAAGATTTCACGTACCCCCTAACTACAAAGTTCAATGCGGTCAAATCAGGCTCCACCCCCGAACTCACCATTTGCTTGAAAAGGGACCTTATCGTGTCCATATACACATGGTGAATGTAAGAATTGGCCCCACGGCCAAGGAGGCCGTTAAAGAGGAGGTTGTAGGTGGTGAGATTGGGTTTGGACGAGGGTTCGGGGGAGTCGCGCATGAGCTTGTAGACATAGATGGCTTTGGTAAGAAAGCGGGCCTCAGTGAAGAAGTAGATGATGGTGTTGAAGAGGGGTTGCGATGGGGGGAGAGTGGAGAGAGCGAGGGAAGCAATGGGTTGGAGTTGGGTATATAAGCGAGCGGATCCGAGTTTTTTTATGGCGATGAGGAATGTGCTGGGGTCGGGGCGAAAGCGAGGTTGGTGGGTGGCCCAGGTGAAGAGGTGGAAGCACAGGTGGGGACTGGGGAGGCAGGAAAGAAGGTCAGTTAGGTCTGAAGGGGTGAAGCGGGACGGCAGTTGGGAAATGGCGTCATCGAGAGCTGATTGGTTTAATGGAGGCGGCTGGTGATTTCTGTTTGGTCTATAGGTTCTTCGGGTGGAGTAAGGATGGATTAGGGTTAGGATTTGAGGGGTGGAGAAGGAGAAGGGGGAGATCGTAATGTAAAGAAGACAGCGGATCATTTTTTTTTGGGGGGGGGAGGGGATGACAATTGACTAAGCAAGAAGCATTACAATGAAATGATGAACTACAAGATTACTTTCTAACCCAAGCTTGACTAATCTCTTCTAGGCCTTCAGCATCACAAGTTCTATTCCATGGCATTTCTAAGTGGCGCCAATCTAAAGTTCATAAACTTCAATGCGAAGGTCTCTTCTTAAACACCTGAAAGTCAATATAGAATTCACGTCAATTTCTATATGTGAAATGGTACCAAACGTCAAACTATTAGCAACAAAAGGGGGGCTGGGTAAACCAGGACGACTTCACTTAGCCCAAGACCTGCATATATCTAACGTCAAAAAGGGATGTCATAAAAAGAAAGTCCTATTAAACGAGTAACCAGAATAATGCTTAATGACCAGGACATTTCGGAGTTTAAGCCCGGAAACCAAGGAAAGACAAGAGGATTTGTCATATCAGTTTAACATTAGCTCAGAAATTTAGGAAGGTCTGCTACATCTTTTGAGCAGGGAACGACATGGTAAGTACTTATGATATTTTGGTTTATTTTTTAAATTATGCATGCAGAACACAAGCCCGGACTTTTCACAGAAAATATGAATAAATGCAGCGATTTAAGCTTTTCTCCAAAAAGGAAAAATGCAGTGAATTAAGCTACAGATGGATGCCGCCAGACCCCAGAGGCATCCATCAGCATATTATTAATAAAGATAAATCCACAACAACATGCTAATAGTCCAACAACTACAATTCTTTCCCCACAAGCCCTTATTCCCAACTCCAATAACAAGAGCCTTTAACAAGGCAAATACATCTCAAGCTCGTAACCGAGAACACCAAACAAAGAGAGGACAAGCACAAAGAAAATACGATAAAACATTGGCCAAGAAAGAGGCATGTTATGAGGCTGCTGAATCATCGTAACTGTTGTAATATGGTAAATTTGTGCAAGGATTTGGTGGCGGATATTGGCAGCATTCCACCTCAAGGGCTGGTGGTGGCGGATATTTTGCTGAGAAACTGCTGACGGCGGCGGCGGCGGCGGGAAAGGTGGAGACGGAGCGGGATTGGAATGGCAAGGATCCTTACAGAGAGAGCAACCAACACACCCTGGATTTAAAATCCGGTCTCGATACAGATCATAGTGAAGATGCACAAAAACATGAAAAAGAGAGATTTTGATAATGGGAGAGAAACCATTTTGCAAATGATCATACGAAGATAGGCAAGCAACAGGTAAGGCGTAGAGCAGATGACAGAAGATGCCATATATAAAGCCCATTGCCCTTGAACTTTTGTGCATGCTTGCATGCACTCCGACACATGGAACGTTATTATCATGTTTCATTACCTTGCTTGCCTTTGCCTCCCACTTGGCGAGGTGAGCTTTCGTTAATATCTGAATTATTTGGGAAAAGGAATAATTGAGTCCAGAGAGATTTGATGCTGTTGCAATAAAACCTAGCATTTATTGTGCATTAGAATGTTACCTTGCTATCTAAATTGTTTTTTCTAAGATTTTTCATAACCATTTTCACAAAATCTTCGAAAACTAGGTTGTTTGTTTTTTTAATGGTCATTTGGTTTAGTTGTGTGATTTGTGACAACCATTTGATTTGTGAAGTACATATTTGGAAGCGAAATGCTACTACTTTCTTACTAAACTTTGGGCATCGATAACAATTTACGAAAATTGAGAACTTTATTCGAGAATAAAAATAGGTATTTCCAAACAGAGGGTTAAAGCTTAATCTATGTATGGTAAAAGCTAATGACTTTCTATGTCCTTATAGGTATAAATCCTAGAGCACAATGGCTCATCGATAAGGTCTTTTCGATTGACAAGATTTGCTCCAAAATCTAAACCCTATGTAAAAGTTTGCTATGATATCCAAAAGTGCATACAACGCCACTAAAATAAAACCAGAATTGAAATTAAACTATTTTAAGAAGGATTCTTACTTGATACGCAGAAGGAATCGGCCTTTCTACTTGATTGGAAAAAAGATGACGACTTTGACGAAAAGCAAGAGTTTTTCTACGAGAGAAGAGAAGGGGATCAAGCGATTTCGATGTCGAAATTTGGGAATTTAGGGATTCGAGGCTCAATTCTCCATTCTGTGTCGATCGGGGAAAAGAGAGAGTGAGGATGAAAGAAGGTGAGCCTGATGAGGATGATTGATGCTTTGGGCTAAAGCTTATGCTATTGATATTCAGGCCCATTCATGGACTGTCGCCCCACCAGCCCTTCACTGCCCTCACATGGAAATTATTCTGTGTGCTAGGTATGAAGATCCATATTTTATTGTTTAATAAATACCTAAAATCATTAGTAATAGAGAATATACAAATCAATGCTAATGTGGTTGTGTGCACCTGCAGCCGCTTAGCTGTGGGCACAGGAGAGAACGGGATGAAAGGGTACAGCCCCCCTAAAATCAAGCGAGACCCCATGTTCCACGCTCTTAGTACCTATAGCGAAATGACCGTGGATGCCCGCAACTACAGCTTACTCATACAAATCATCATGACGAAAAATATTAATAAGATACATCATGGTGAAGTCATCTCTTTCTTCTCTTTTTGTCGTCTATTGCAGTTTTCTTTTTTAAACTCCACTCCCTTTCTCTTCTCCCCTTCTCTCGATCGACTCCTAAAACCATAGTTTTTTTTTTAATAATCTCTAATATCAAATTAAGTGTTGGGGCAGAGGAATTTATAATTCAGGCAATCAAGATCATGAATGGTAATTTTTTTATCTTTGTTAATTGTCTGCTGTGTTAATTTAGGCCCACAACATAAATATAGGGTTTTGACCATATAGTTTGATTGTTATTGTAGTCATCGTTGATGTTTGTTATTAATTCCTGTTGTTTGATTGGGTTTCTAATACTAGATTTTGTTCAATTTAGAAACGGTAATAGTCTGATATTTAGGCCTTAATCGTTGTATGATATGTTGGTCCATTTTGTATCTGCGGAAATTTGTAGATGTTAAAACCCTAGTTTATTTAACATCCAATTCAGTAGATTCACCATCTGACAATGTGAATTTTAGTACGAAATCAAGATTGAGTATAAATTGATTCAAACACGACGTCTATTAACTTGCTTACGTTTTATTAATTTCCGGGGGTGTGTATGAGGGTTGAATCATTTTTGTTTATTGCAGTTGATTACGTACACCAACACGATTATTTAGGGGTTTAGATGTATATACATTGTTTCACTTTTGTTATATATATTCTGGTTGGTTCGCTCGAAAAATATAGCATGTTTGATTGGCTTCCTATCCTGAAACCAGTGCATCCATATGACAAATTTCCCAGAAGATATGCTATCTCAATTTGTACGTTTATTTTTCAATTGATTTGTTTAGGTTAGTATTCATAAATTTCTGCATCGTGAACTGGTATAAACACACTTTTATTAGATTGTTAATTGGTTAGATTTGATCTTTCTATTTTGAGGTCTGGTGGTTTTATTAACAGGGAAGTTCTATAGCTGAAACTACTTCTGTAAGAGAGGTCTCTTTGAGATATTGACTATTGTTGTGCATGTCATCAGTCTCAGGACGTGAGTCTTAATGGCGGCGATACTGGCATCACACAGTTGCTGCCGTGATTACTTTGAGCCTTCGGAGCTAGGAAGAGCGAGACACGACATCAGTTTTTTTAGATCCATGTCAAAAATTAAATATGCAAAATTAGGAACAACTCAGAATGGCTTTTGGGAAACAAAGGAGGCCTTGAGGTTTGTGGAAGAAGCACGCCCAACAGAATCTGCTAAGATCGGCAGCAATGGGCAGTCGATAAAGTTGGTGCCGACAAAGTGATGAAAAGCAAGGTGCTTCCCCTCAAAAAGTAAATTCAGTTGATGGCTTGAAGGTGGCAGTTAATGGCTTGAAGGCAGCGGTTAGCGGCTCGAAGGTAGTTGTTAATGGGGAGCCGAACTAAAAAGGATGGTCCATCAGCTTTGGTTAAAACCCAACGGATAACAAGCTTTGAGGAACCCACCTTCACAGAAGAACTAAAAGTTTTGCCTTCGGACGAATTACAACTCTTGGCAAAGAAGTGCCGACATCCGGTCATTTGTGCTCTCGTTACGCCTGAGAGTCCTGTTTGACAATGCAAAATGGGCATACCCTAGTGGATTTACAGAAGAGAAGCAGGTAATTCTTGTATGATGTATAAGCACTTTTTGGTTCTTGTTTTTATTTTGATTTTTATGAACACTTGCCTTCATCGGTATTCTCGAAGGTTTATGAGCATTGACTTTCTCTTGGCTGACTGTCATTGTAAATCCCTTCATTGTTTTGGTAAAATTGTTTTTTTTTTCCTGATAATATTTTGGTAAAGTTGTTCTGACTATCGTTCGTTAGTAAATTTTTTGAGGTAAATGGTAGGATAATTAAGCCCTGAAAAATATCATTAAAACGGATTTAACGAACACCAAGCCACTAGTACAAAAGATGAAAGCCCTGCAGATTATACGAAAGCAGGATATTTAACATAATTATGCCTTTTGCCTATTTCTGGTGCTTCATGCATTTTTTGCGATCGGGAAGCAGTTAAAAAGCAAGGAGTGATTAAAAGATCAGATCTGATCCTAGTTTACTTACTTGAGCATTCAGGTTGCCAGATCCGGAGCTGAGCAAGGCAGAGAAGCTCTAAAAGCTTAGAAAATTTTGATCTTTCAACTTGCTGGGAGCTCGATTCCATGGATCCATGCGAAGATTGAAAGGATTTTGCAAGAAAACTATGTAAAATGAGATGAAGTATGAGATCTAGGGTTTTTTTTCTTTGGAGAGGCCCTTCGAGAGAGAGTGGGGGAGAAATATTTCTCTCTCTCTCTATGAGAAGTAACCCTAGCTCCCGCTGGTTTGTATAGGATGGCCTATAAGTGGGCTTTGTTTGTTTTGGGCCTGGCCCGTTTGAACAATCTTTCCCCTCTTAATAAAAGAACTGGGTCGTCCCAGTTTCATGGGTCATCCCTCTTTTATAAAATGTTTGGATTGTGCCCGGTTTTTGTTCCCTTTGAATTTCATCACTCAGAAAGTGGGAAGGAAGAGAACTGCTTTGTGGTTGAGAGAAAATGTGTCGCAACTCGGGCCAACTTTTATCAAATTGGGGCAGTTGTCCTTCACGAGATCTGATTTGTTCCCAAGAGAGTTCGTGGACAAGCTCGCTAAGCTGCAGGTATTTGTCATTTCTAGATAACTTCACCTTCAGCGTTATATTTAGATTATTTTTCTTTAACGATGAGCTTCAAAAGCTTTCCAGTTTGCAATCTTGAACTAAGCTGGATCACTGGCTAGTTCCAGAAAGGGGGAAAAAACTGGCATGGTTTGCATATTTTTCTATTTATTTGCACTTTGCTCTTTTTCAATACATTTACACTGGAAATTATTCTCTTGATAGTATCAATTATGCTATTATTTGTATGCTGCCTAAAATGGATGGCGCTAAGCATGGTAAAGATTAATGGTATTTTTAAAATTTTTACTAAAGTCTTGGCTAATAGACTTGCTAAAGTGCTACCTGCTTTGCTTAGTAAAACTCAATTTGCTTTCATGAGTAATAAATCAACTCTTGATTGTTTCTCCATTGCTCATGAGCTTGTTAATGCTTGTTCTAGAACTAAACCTGAGTCAGTTTTACTCAAAATTGAATTTCAAAAAGCTTTTGATTCCATTCACTGGAACTATATCATCAATGTTTTAAATATTAGAGGCTTTGGCTACAAGTGGATAAGATGGATAAGTATGATCATGTACTCTTCTAGTTCACATGTTCTTGTCAATGGCAGCCCAGGTAAGATTATTTAGTATAGAAGAGGTCTTAAATAAGGTGATCCCTTGTCACTAATGTTGTTTAATCTTGCTGTGGATACTTTAGCCAGAATGCTTACACAGGTTAGGGGACAAGATAAGCTTTCAACTCCTAATCTTAAATGCGAGCTCAAAAATCTTCCATATATTCAGTTTGCCGATGATACAATTCTATTTTGTAAAGCCAATGAGGAAGAGATTCTTAATATTAAGAATTGCTATATGTTTTTGAGGGTCTTTCTCGCCTTAAGATTAATTTTAGTAAGAATTCTCTTTTTTATCTGGGTAAAAAGTTGCATATGGGAACTAAGCTGGCTGCTATTCTTAATTATTCCTTATCTACTTTACTTACTAACTATTTGGGTTTGCCTTTGAGTTCTGGTAAAGTTCAAAAGCATAATTGGCAAGTGCTTATCACAAAAATTTAAACCAAGTTATCTACTTGGAAAGGTAATCTTTCTATGGGGGCAGGCTTACTCTTATTAATTCTGTCTTAACTGCTATGCCTCTTTACTATATGTCCTTCTTTAAGCTATTTGAATGGGTTATTAGTAAAAATTTATAGTATAAGATCCAATTTTCTTTGGAGGGGTAAAAATAATGCGAGCAAGGGATATAATCCTGTCAACTGGAAGAAAGGGTGTACTAGTAAGTTGGATGGAGGTTTGGGGGTTAAGGATATTGCAGAGTTCAATATTTTTCCTTTTTATACATGGCTTTGGAAATTGTTCAAATTCAATGAATATTCTATAGTAGTGCTTAGATCTATGTACAATTTTAACAAAAGACCTATCTCCACTTCTGCTAATTCCTCTTGGTTTTAGAAGGGTGTGATAGATTGCAGTGCTAGATTTTATGAGCATATAATCTCATGGAATATTGATGATGGCAAACAAATTCTTTTTTGAAAGATAAGTGGGCTGCTTCTCAAACTCTAGCTGAGCTTTACCCTTCTCTTTATAATATTGCTTGGAACAAAAATGCTTTGGCTCATTCACAAAGCTACTTTAGCAAATGTATGTGGGCTTGGAAAATTGCCTTTAATAATATCATTTCTTCATATCATAGAATTCATATCAAAATCTTATGGGCAAACTTGCTGATATTACTATAAAGCCTGTAACGACCGTGTTCCGTTTTAACTTAATAAAAGGTCATTTGATAATTTTCTTAGTATCGTGCGTTTATTTAATGTAAAATACCTTTGGAAAAATGTCTCGATTTTTAAAAGTTTATTTTAGAATTTTTTTCAACATTTTAAAATATAGGTATAGAAATTTTATAAGGTTTTTATATTAACTCAAGCTTAAGAATATTTTCATATAATCATAACGTCTTAAAAATAGTTTACATATTGTTTTTATCAATTAAAATAATTATTTCGTAATTAAAATGATTTTTCAAACATAAACTAGATTTTTAATAATTATAATAACTAATAAATATCTTAGATATGGGAATATTATTTAGTTTTAGCCCAAAATCATTTTTAAACTGAACATGGCAACAAAATATATTTTCTGAATTTTTCTCATATATTTTTCATATCTTATAATATTTTTTACAAAATTTTCAAAACAAATTCGATATTATAAAAACTGTTTAAAACTAATTTAGAAATTAAAAAGAAAATATATATAAACTGGGGGGTTTAACCTGGACCGTTGGATGTTTGATCCAGCAGCCCAGAGTTGCTGGCGGTGCCCGTGTAGTGGGGACCACGCGCTTGCGCTAGCAAGCGCGTGAACCCCCTCCTCGCGGCCATGTGGCCTGCAGCGACAGCTCGTGGACCGTTGGATTCAAATCCAACGACCACGGTTCATCTGCAATGACCACTTGATGATTAGGGCACAGATTTTCAAGAATTTTGATGAGATTTTGAACCGGATTTTGGGATTTTATTGTAGGGAGAAGAACCCTATAAATAGAAACCTTCGAGCTCTATTTTTTCACATCACAAAACTTCGAAAATTCTGAAAAAAAAACACCTAGACCTTTGTATCGACGATGTCTACGCTGTGGTTCCACCCAATCGTCAAGGAAAACTCAGAACATGAAGATATTGGTGTTTTAGAGTAACGAGACGTTTCCGCTTCCTAATGCATCATCTCAAAACAGAGGTAGGATCCGCCTCTCACCGTTTTCATCTATCACCTTCTTCTTTTAGGTTCTGAGATCTAATTACCTGTAAATCCCTAATTCCTTGCATATTTTTCCGTATATTTTTTATATAAATATTTTCCTAATATTTTTTTTCTAAATATTTTTCATATCTTTTTTATTTCTTCTTTTCTTTTCCTTTTAACCTAATCTAAAACCTAACTTTTTTTCCATACTTCCTAACCTAAGCCCAGCCCACGAACCCTAAGCCCAAGCCCTCTCCCTCTCCCTTCTTCTTCCTTCCCCGTTTGAAAAAAAAGAAAAGAAAAAGGTCCTTTTGTCCCTTTTGCTACCTCACCCCCACGACTCGCTCGTCCCTATGTCCTCGCATGACTCGCTCCTCCTTTAAGATTCGCGCTCGACCCCAGCAACCCCTTCATATCCTAACGGCTCCTTTTCTTCTTCTCTTCTTCCTATGAGCCTTTCCCCCACCTCACACCACCACTGCCACCGTCCATTCCCACTCCTCTCACCGATAACACCCTCTGCCTTTCCTCCTTTGAGCGCCACCCTCCTCACTCCAGGACCCACCACCACTCCGTGCACTCCCGAGTTCCCCGGCAACCCACAGCCTTCACCAACTTCTTAAGCACCACCGCCACAGCCACCACCGGCGTCTCCACCTCCGTCAGTCGTCGTCGACCTCCTCTAGAGGCCAACGCATCCACTACGGCACCTCCCGCCCCAACTCCTCGAGCACTCATCGCACTGCATCACCCCATGAGCACCACCTTTGCAACCACACTCATCCTCCTCCTTCCCTCGCTGCATCCCGAGACCTGAACCTCCGCCACTGCCACTGCCTCCGGCGACCACCACTGTCACATCCTCCGTTAGTCGCCGTCGAACCCACCTCAGCAACCTCCTTACATCACTGCCAAGCCCAAGTCATGCCACACCATGCCCCGGTCTAGTGCCCAGCACCATGCCCAGTAGTGCCCAGTACCGTGTCGTGCCGTGCAACACCGTGTCCCAGTCCAGTGCCCACACCGTTCCCACTTCCACACCAGCATCGTGCCCAGTAGTGCCTAGCACTGCGTCCAGTACCGTGTCACGCCGTACCGCATCCGCACTACACACCGAGCCAAGACCGTCCAGTACCGTATCGCGCCGTGCTGCATCCGCACCACACACCGAGCCAAGACCGTATCCTGTACCATGTCACGCCCGCATCATCACCACGCCAACTACCGTGTCACGCCCGCGTCGTTACCGTATTCAGTATCGGGTCACCACGCATCGAGCACGCGTCACGCACCGTGTCCAGCATCGCGTCGTATCGTGTGTCGAGACGAATTCTACACGTGGTGTCGCTTCTATATCAGTGATCGAAGACAGGTGAAACCTCACTTACTTTAACATGCTACGTACATAGATTTATAAGTTCATGTTAACATTATACTGGTTCAATTATTGCGAATCCGTGTTACGTAGTATGCTATTATATATATTTTGTATGCCATCTTCGTATTAAATCTAAAGTGTTAGTTTGAGCACGAACGGATCTAAAAACGTCATGTTAATACCGCGTGGAAGTTATAAATATTAGATATCGTTTTCACAGGTTAGGTAAAACCAAATTTAATTCGATAATTCTCGATATTGTGTTAGTTCGATATAGAGAACTGAACTTAAACCCCGTCGATCATGCTCAAACCTTTTACCCATATTTCCTTTTGCTGCTTATGAATGTCATGTAGAAAACTGAACTCTAAATAACGAAGTATCGCACGTGTAACGACGCCCCAAAGAGGCAACGTCAATTCTATTTTTACTGTACATGTCGAGATGTTAAATTAATATAAAATTAGATACACGTCAGAACGTAATGTTCTATGGCTCATATCGAAGCCGACTCGATAAGCTAGAACTCTCTATAGTTTATTCTTCGATACTTGTAACGATCGTGTTTTCTAATACTTAATAAAATATCTTTTATTTAATTTTCGAGTATCAAGTAATTATTTACATGTTTCGTTGATAAAAAATATTTTATTTTAATGATTTTATTTTTCAAAGTAATGTTAGTAATTTTTAAAGTATTTAAATATAATTAAAGGAATTTTCTAAAAGCTATTTATATTTTTCTGGGCTTAAAATGTTTTAATGGAATCTTGTAATGTCTTAAAATAATTAATATATTTTTATTATTAATTAAAATGATTATTTCGAAATTAAAATATTTTCAAGGATAAACTAGATGTAACGACCGAGATTTATAATAAAATATCTTTTATTTTAAATTCATAGAATCAAGTGGTTATTTACGTATTTCGTTGATAAAAGAATGTTTTTGAAAAAAATGGTGTTAGTAATATTCAAGCCGTCGAGAAATAGGATTAAAGGAATTTTCTAAAAATTATTTATATTTTCCTAGGCTAAAAAGGTGTTAATAAAATATTCTACACATTTTTAAAAAAAAAATTAATTCAAAAATATATATATATATATATATGTATGTATGTATGTATGTATGTGTGTGTATGTATGTATGTATGCATGTATATGTATGTATATATACGTTCAAAAATATATCAAGAATAAACTAGATATTATATAATTATGATAACTAATCTAAAACCGTAAAAATGGGATATTATTTATTTATTTATTTTTTGGCCCAAAATTATTTTTATACTAAAGATAAAAATAAAACATATTTTCTGAAATTTTCCTATAATTTTTCCGTAGTTTTAACTATTTTTAACAAATTTTTTTAAAACAAAAATCAATAGTTTTAATAATCTGCTGAATTTTTATTTTTAATAATTTTTTAAAAAAAATAATAATAAAAACACCTTTAACCTGGACCGTTGGATGCTTGGATCCAACGGCCCAGAACGCACGGTGGCGCCCACGTCATGGGGACCACCCGAAACCGCGTGATCCCCAGCCACACTGGCACGTGGCAGGCTGGCGGCGTGGCAGTGCAGCCTAAGCCGTTGGATCAACATCCAACGGCTACAAATCCCTGGCGGCGGCGCAATCATCAACGGATGATTCAGAAATCATTTGCGGCGCGGATTTTTTGGTGATTTTAACAGTAATTTTTGATTTTATGGTTGGTAATAAAACCCTATAAATAGGCACTTCAAATATTGATTTCTCACACCTCAGAACTCCAAAAATTCTGAAAAAAATACCCACGCCTTCGTATCGACGACGCCGACGCTACGGCTCCACCCAATCACCAAGGAAAAATCTGAGCACGGAGCTACTGAGGAGTTTGTACAAGCCTACGTTTTCAACCCATCTACATCCAGCTCTAATCAAAGGTAGGATCTGCCTCTCTCCACTCATCTGTCGCCTTCTTCTTTTTTTCAATAACCTTAGTTCCAACTTCTAATCATCAACCCCATATTAAAATGATGTTACAATATTCTTGCATGCCTATACTTTTGTACCCCTTAATGATGATAATCTTAACCCATGATTAAAATGGTTTCCTTAATCACTCCTATATATCAAAAAAATATTGCACCTTCATACAACATGGAATATGACAGGCTTAAAGTTATAACCCACGAGTATTAATTCACCCCTTACATACCCATACTCACATATGCTACTTTGGTGATCTCGAAATAGGTTTCTTCCACAAAAATACCCTCGTTTTCTTCAACTTTCACTCATTGCTTCGTTTCTTTTTCGATTCATCTCTGGAATTATAGCGTTTTAAAAGGTTATATTTGTTTAAAATATCCACATGAGTTAAGATATATGGAATAATTATTTTAGATACGATATAGATATATATTTTTACTTACATTTTTTCTTCAACTACTATAATGTTGTTAAATCCCTTCACCTTTTGAAAGGGGATAATACTAAATTTAAATAACGGCATTTGGTTTTTCCAATTTAGCCCCTTTCACTCAAAAGGATATTTTTATATTAATTCTTCTTAGAATATTAACTAAAATTTCATGAGTTACCATAATAATAGGGTAATGTTTTACGCGAGTACCTCGTGGTTTATAGGTAATCGTCCTTGAAAAAGGACACAAATCCCGCTGTCCATGTGCAGCGGTTGCCAATACGAACGTATTTCCTAAAACGTTACCTCAAACTTAAAACGTTATAATTTCATAAAATTATTAATTACAATAAAATACCTTAATCCATCCTAAAAAGAGATAATTTCATTTAAATACCTCGACCTTTATTAAAAAGGCTATTTTCAACAAAGATCATAACCCGTATAACGATATTTTTTCAAAAAGAATATCTAAGACCTTATTAAAAGGTAATTTTCAAATAAATACCATAACCTTTTATCGAAAGTGTAAATCCCCGTTTCCATATTAATAAAGGTTTCTTTTTTCCCTAAATCCCAGTGGCTTCTTCTCTTTTTTTCCTTCATATTTTGATTTGGTTATTTAAGCTTAATATTTATTTTTTTTCCAAACCCTAAAAGTTAAAATCCAAGATTTAAAACCAAAGCCAATTAAACTAAAACCTAAACTAAAACCCTTACTATTTTTCCCAGCCCTCAATTTTAGCCCCAGCCTGTTAAAATTCCTCAGCCCACTTTCTTTTTAAATTCCTTACTATATTTTCCCGGCCCGTCCCCTTAAAAAGTCCCTCAGCCCACCCAGTTTTTTTTCTTCTTTGAGGATTATTTTAGCGAGCCGGCCCACTTCTTTAGCCCACTCCCCAAAACCCATGCCCGCTTCCTCTTACCCGACCCGCTACACTACTGTTCTTCTTCCTTCAAAAATCCCAACGGTAACCTCCCGTGATCAACGCGCGCGATCCCATTTTCCCCGCCGCGCCTCGCGCCCCGCTCCTGCCGTTACACCCACGTTTTCAACTCCGTCTCCAACTCCTCTCATCACTCTCCCTCTCCAACTCACTCCTCACCTCTCTCGGTACACCCACCGAGCCCCCAACCTCGAACAGCCTACTGCAACCTCGTCGCCCCATCGACGGCGACAACACCTCGACAACCTCTCGGCGACCCTCTTTCATCCTTCCTCCACAAATCTTCTCCCTCTAAGGCTTCACACTTCATCAACCGAGCCCCTCCATCAATCCAACCCTGCACACAGAAACCCATTTAACCGACCGAGCTCGAGTCACCACCCTACACCCTCGACGCCGGTGAACTCCCCATCACATCGCCGATCTCCCTAAGACCTCCTCAGCATCATTACCATCACAACAATCCCCAGCCCACAGCTCAACCTATCCCCCTCTTCAAAATTCCAAAAAAAAAATCCTATTTTCTAACTTTTCCCCCTACTGTGAAACTGCTATGTACACGCTGCCGGAGCGACGCCGTCGACCGTCGTCGACCCCGGTACACTCGCAGAGGATTATCCAGCACCCCCAACGCCCAGTGACCGTGCAACGACTCCGGACAACCCCGACGCGAGATCCGCATCTAGATCCAAGCTCGCGCGAATCGGTTCCACGGCGTATATCACGCGTTCGTGACGACGTTGCTGCCTTGCGACCCCGAGACGTTTCCAGGCAAGTGTTTACTTGCTTCATGCTATAATAATTGTAGTACAAAGTTAAATAATCTCGTTTACGAATTTGCCGATTACCGGTACATATCATGACCTAAGTGCTCGATGCTAGATCTCAATGGAAATAATTGTTTAATTTGACGGAAACCAATACTTTCTGTTGGCCCTTATCATGATGAATATCGTGTGTGAATCCCGCTTGAAAATACGACTGTGAGTGACAAAAATTGATACCCCTAAATATGCCGGTAAAACTAGAATTTTCTCGTACCTGAAAACGAATAAAATCACCATAAATTATATTCAAACTGGAATGCTGCGTTCGAGAGCTTAAATCGAAGCCAACTCGACGAACTTTAACCCTATGTAGAATTTTAATGTTTTCTGTTCTGAAACCATGAAGTTAATTGGATCGGAAGGCGACTCTGGACTGCAGTCCAGAGCGTTTCTGATTATTGTGTTCTGTCCAAAGATCTGCGTCATTGTGTTTCCTGAAATTGTACTTTATGGAACTTTACAGTAGGTTAGAGATAACTCTGTTAGCCAAACAAAACAAGTGGTTCCATTCCGATTCATCGCCGTTTGCTATTTTAAACTATAGTTAAAAGGGCAGAACGTATAACTGTTCAGAACAGATTCTGAAATGACATATTGAGGTTAAACTGTGTATAACTTTCAACGTACAGATGCGATTGAGGATCCGTCTGTTGCGTTGAATACTTTATTGAAAACCCTAGATTTCATTCAACTGAAACATCACTAGATTCTGAGCCCAACTGGGTGCAACTCGTGTCGCGAAACGGACGTTCAGTTCTGAAACTGGATTTCCAGTCGCGAGCACTTAAAATGAAATAGCTATATCTTGAAAACCGGAATTCCGATTGAACTGAAACAAATTTTGATGAATTACTGACTGAGTGTTCTATATATCTTACTTACATCATTTTTGCTGAATTCTTAACATATTAATTTGTGCAATTTATTTTAATTCATGACATGCATGTTAATTCATAACCCTCATAGCTTATTGATAGCATACAATACATATATCACTTCCTTGCCATACATTCAGTGTTAGTGCGTGTGGACATTGCATTATCGTGCGTGATAGATGTTGGTTTAGGAGTGACGGGTACACCAATGGAAAGTGAATATTCGTGACCGTGATTGATACAGTGAACAGTGATGAAACCGTGCCATTGGTATACTTGTACACAACTAGATCAATATCATAAATAGTGTAACCTGGGGAAAAAGGGGAAATCAAAGTGGAAAGAGTATCGTATTTAGCGGGACCGTGTTTAGAGGATGATCATTCGAACTGTGATACTGATACGTGTAGGATAGGATCTAGCGATCCGGCTGACAGGGTTATGTCCCGGGCATGTGGGTCGTTGTCTCGGGTATGTACGAGACTCCTGTTAAACATGATCCTCCTTCCACTATATGATTTCAAACATGACCTAGAGACCGATAGGGACACATATCATATTCTGCATCATATAGTGACATAGTGATTACTTGCATTATTCTCATACCAATATTACCTCATTTACCTGTTTCATCTGATTATAATATTATTATTACTGTGTCGCTCTGACGACCTGAGTATGCATGCTCAGATTCCGCGGGAGGACCAACACAGGAGACGGATCTGCCCTTCGAGTTCACAGAGATATAGTCTGGTGTACTCCCTATCTTTATTGCTTTTCTTAGAGTGATCGTGATATTGAACTTGGTTAGTTATTGTTCTTATTATCTGTAATTTGTGAACAATGGAATTTTAATGTAATAAATTAGTGATGTGATTCCTTTAATACCGTGCTTTATTACTGATTACCATGTAGCGCTAAAAGCCGAAGTGTGACTACGGCGGGATGATTCCTTGACCGTAGGAGCATGGCTGGCCTAGTCATCCTCGTTTTCCATATTTTGGGAAGCGGGGCGTGACAGAAAGGATATTTTTTTTCAGTAAAACATTATGATTTTCCAAAATGATAAATATTCCAAACATCATGGTTTTCTTAGAAGCAATAAATATAATTAAACACTATTATCTTTTTAATTAATTGTTTTATAAGATGACACGAAATATATTACAAACTTTAGAAAATAATAAGATAAAACGAGCGGCTGTGAAAGGCCATATTAAATGAGATCAACATTTTAAATTTTCAGTTTATGACATACATGACACATGATACGGTTAGGATTAGAATGCGCGGACTTAGGTATGGAATACTTATATATGAAGATCCCTGCAGACAGGGTGACCGGTCCAATGTGTGGACGACTACTCACCCGATATTCGGGCGAATACTAACCCGATATTCGGGCGAATACTAACCCTATTTGAGGGCGAATGATCCAAAATATGGATGATATACAATGTGGAAATTTCATGCCTAAAAATATACGCACTAACTCTAGACCTTTACACTGAATAACGGGGATGGGTAGTTTGATTAGGCAAGGAGACGCGGAACTCGGATTCCCCTACTACTCGATCATGATCTCGGGAAGTGAAACGGTACATTTCACTTTCTCAGTTGTTGTTCCGTGGCCACAAAGGAATAATCGCGAGTATCCGAACCCTTGTTTAACAAACTGATTCGAACTTTTACCTTCACTTATACTTCCTACAACTTACCTTCATATAACATACAATATACTCATGCTCACATATACCCCTTTCCAAAACGTCTTAAGTTTGTGCATTTCATACCTTTACACCCTTTACTTTATGTCTGCATGCATACATCATACTCTTATATACACATGTTCATTTCTATATTCTTACTTCCTTATGAGGCAATCCTACCCGAGTATAACTCGTTGACGGACTTTCCTTTTTCTCTTTTTGGAATGTCCGTTAGATGGGAATGAGTTTTATGATGAAGATCTAGACGTGGAACCGACTAACGAAGATTATGCAGAGTTGACGTTGGAGGATTAATTAGTTTTCTTTGTCGCTCACTTGTTTAGGGCGATGTTCCTTTGATGTAATTAAACCAATTAGTTTGCTTTGCTCTTTCTCTTAGAATATAATAAAGTTTGGTTAATGGAAATAAATGCCTTTCGCTTTTATTTGTACACACCCTGCATACTATAAATATTCTTACGCATAACGTAACTGTATTGAATAGACCACCTTCAAGTTAGGTTGCGGACCGTGCCACGTCACTCTTCACCTTCTTTGGGGAAGTGGGGCGTGACAGGTTTTAGTGGTGGCCCATGCAGGTCCTGTCTTGTGTACTAAAATGAAACTATTAACGTACTTATTATATTTGTGAATCTCATCCGCTTGTATCAATTTCATAAAGTTTTCCTATTCCTCGTCCTTTCCTTGACATTTCTGTATCCTGACCATGACCATCCTTCTCAGGTCATGGCACATCTTCCGGACGAGGACAACATGTCAGACATCACCTTTGAAGCTACGCTTGGATATTCGGACGACGAAATAATAGGTCCCCAAATAAATATCCCCATGGATGATATGGAAGATAGAGAATGAGAACCCCCAGTAGAAAAGGAAAATCACGTTGAGGAAGAGGAATCCGAGGAAGAGGAAGAACCTGAAGAGGACGTCCCTGCTGAAAAGGAAGAACCTGAAAAGGACGTCTCTGCTGAAGAGGAAGATCCTGTTAAGGAAGAGGAAGATCCTATGGAGGTAGAAGAATCTGAGGAGGAGGAAAAGCCCGAAGAGGAGGCCCCCGCTGAGGAGGAAATTCCGGTGGAAGAGGAAGAACCAAGAGAATACGGGCCGCATATGTGGTTCATTGGGAAAACCCTCTATATTCGGGGACATGCTTATTGATGTGTTCGCCGTACCCCTCCGCAACTCTATCGTCGGGATGTACCAGGCTCCCTCTTCTTTTACAAATTTGCAAGAAAGATCAATAAGCGCCGAACCAATAACGCGCAGTTTCCGCCTTATAATTGATGGACGAATGGCACCCGTTTAGTTCTTAGTTTTTAGTAAGCCGAATAAAATATGTATAGATGAAAGACCCTATTTAATAATTCCTTGTATTCCCATTAGCATTGTTAATAAAGTCTTGATTTCAACAATTGCACTCTCGTGCCTCTCGTTTTTATTATTCCTTACCAGTTTCCCTCTGGCATGAATTGTTACTTCTCCTGCACGTTACTATCCTATGTCTTTCGCCGCCGGTTATAGACTAACCCCTTCTAATTCAGATATCCATGGCTGGACGACACCATCACCGCAACCGAAGGGGAAATGGAAACAATGAAGCCACTGCCCAACAAGGAGCAATGCCATAAATGATTTAAGGACTACTGGAGCAACAGCAGCAGCAGACAGCTGCCCTGCATCAAGAGCTGCGCGAGAGTAGGCAGCAACAAGCAGAAATTTTGAAACAGGCACTGGCCCCGGTTCCTCAAGGGTCGGCGGGAGTGAAACAGTTCAGATCACCCCACCTTAAGACTTTTTCAGGGAAGCAAACTCCCTTAGAAGCTGAGGTATGGCTCAAGGGAACAATTAACGACCTCGGTGCCGCCCAAATTTCGAAGAACGCGTGGGTGAACATTGCCAAACTACAACTCACGGATAATACCCGAATATGGTGGGAGGCCGAGGAAAGTAGACTGAAAGAGCCCGTCGACTAGGAAATATTCAAACGACGGTTCGATACTCAATACTTTCCCTTCGTAGCACACCTAAAAATAGAACGGGAGTTTATACAGTTCCAACAGGGGAGCATGTGGATAAGTCGGTGGACGAGTACATTTTGGAGTTCGCGAGATTAAGTCAGTTTGTTCATCACCTGGTGGCAACCCCGGAACTATATGCTAAAAGATTCTGACAGGGGGTGGATCTGAAGACGCGGTCCTCCATGTCTTCTGCCACCTTATCAACTTATGATGAAATCTTAAAGACGGCACGGAATTTCGAAGACCTTCATAGACGCATAAGGAAGGATGACCGACTGTCTGACATTAAGCGACCAGCCAATCAGATTCTTGGGGGATCATCTTCCAGATTTCACGGGAGGCAACAACCCAAGAGATCAGCAGGACCGACTACTTTCAGGAAACCAGCAGTCACATGCAACCATTGCGGTAAAGCCGGACACTTCATGAGGAACTGTCGCATTTTGAACAAGCTCTGTATAGTCCGTGGGTCTCCGGATCATGCCATAGGGGATTGTCCACAGAGAAGGCGACCGCTACTCCCGGACAACAAACCAGCCAATCTTGGAGCGCCTCAACAGGGAGCCCGGCCGCCACCTGCTAATAAACCAATCGGGCATGGAACATCAGCTAGAGGACTACCCCTGCCCCAACAGAAGCGAGTTTTCCAGCAAGCTCAGCGCAACGGCCCGAAGCGTCAGGCCTTTACTTTGTCCGCAGAAGAGGCTGAAGCAACGGGGGAAGTTATTACAGGTATTGCTGTTTTGACTGTCATGTTTCCAAGTTCACCCCATCATGCATACATATCTTGTTAGGTCATCACTAATTTTTCCACCTATAACATAGGTATCCTCCTAGTAGCCTTTATACCTGCACTCACACTTTTTGACTCTGGTGCGTCGCATTGCTTCACGGCACAAAAGTTTGTGACCGCCAGCTCCATTCCAGTAACACCTCTCATCACTGAGTGGAACGTCAACACGGGAAACGGTGTGATCAAGTCCACTACATAGTACAATCTGTGCCCCGTGGTAATCTGCGGGCGAGGTTTCTATGCCAACTTTATGGTGATAGATATGCCCAATTTCGACGTGATCTTGGGTATAGACTAGTTGAGTACTTTTTACACTACTATCGACTGTCGTCAAAGGAGGGTAGTATTTGAAATCCCTGACCACCCATTGTTCATATTCGAGAGTGGAAGTAAGTCCTTGGACCCAGCAACCTACCGAGTTGTACCGAGAAAGGAAGAGATGTTGTACACCGTACAAGGAGAGGAGAGTATGTAGATGGTTGTAAGAGAATTTGAAGATGTATTTGCAGATGTGTCGGGTTTACCACCGAATCGGGCGATCGAGTTCACCATAGACTTGATGTCGGGGACTCAACCCATGTTGAAGACACCGTACCGAATGGGGCCAGCAGAATTGAAGGAACTTCGGACGCAAGTTGAGGACCATCTCAATAAGGGATTCATTCGACCCAGCTCGTCACCTTGGGGTGCCCCAGTTCTTTTGGTACCCAAGAAAGATGGGACTAAGCAGATGTGCATCGACTATCGGGAATTAAATAAAGTAAGAATCAAGAACAAGTATCCCTTGCCGCGGATAGATGACCTGTTCGATCAGCTGGAGGGAGCTCGAGTGTTCTCCAAGTTGGATTTACGAACAAGCTATCACCAACTCAAGGTGAAAGCGTCTGACATACCCAAGACGGCTTTCAGGACTAGGTATGGACATTATGAATTCCTAGTGATGCCCTTTGGAGTAACCAATGCCCCCGCAGTCTTTATGAATTTGATGAATCAAGTGTTTTACGAACAATTAGACAAGTTTGTTGTTATCTTCATCGACGATATTCTAGTGTATTCAAAGAATCAAGAAGAACACGCGGAACACTTACGTGCGGTGCTCGAAACCTTGCGACAACACCAACTTTTTGCAAAGCTCAGCAAATGCGAGTTTTGGTTAGAACAGGTAGCATTCCTGGGATATGTGGTGTTAGGTGAAGGGATTTCGGTGGATCCAGCCAAGATTGTCGCAGTTCAGACATGGCCGATACCAAGAACTGTTACCGAGATCAGGAGCTTTTTGGGACTTGCTGGATATTACCGTCGTTTCATCAAGAACTTCTCCAAGATTGCGGAACCACTGACTGCCTTGATTTGGAAAGATGTACCGTATGTATGGTCCGAGGGTTTCGAGGAAGCATTCGCAGAGTTGAAGACTCGTTTAACCTCTGCACCCATTCTTATGATTCCTGACCGGACTGGAGGGTTCGACATACATTGCGACGCCTCGGGAAAAGGCTTGGGATGCGTTTTACACCAACATGGTAGGGTAGTGGCTTATGCGTCAAGACAATTAAAGGTGCATGAGCGAAACTACCCAACTCACGATTTAGAGCTTGCCGCAGTTGTCTTCGCACTCAAGATTTGGAGGCACTATTTATTGGGTGAGAGGGTAGATATTTACACCGATCACAAGAGCTTGAAGTATATCTTCACCCAGAAGGAACTCAATATGAGGCAGAGGAGATGGTTGGAATTAATGGCAGATTTCGACGTAAATTTACAATATCATCCGGGAAAGGTGAATGTGGTCCCGGACGTCTTGAGTCGCCAACCAATGATTTCGAGTCTGACTACTCATTGGAGGAATCGTCAAGATCTTAATGAACTAGAGACCGAGATGATAATGCCTGGAATGCTTACATCCTTCATGAATTTGCAAATTCACTCCACATTAGTCGAACGGATCAAGACAGCTCAAATGGAGGACCCGAGGTTGCGAAGGATCAGGGAGCAAGTGGACGCGAATCTGCAGACAGACTTCATCATCCACGAAGATGGTTCTTTGAGATATGGATGCAGGGTCTGTGTGCCTAAGGGGGAGATGAGAGAGGAATTATTAAAAGAGGCACATAGTTCTCCATATTCTGTTCATCCGGGAGGAACAAAGATGTACAAGGACCTCAGGCAAAACTATTGGTGGCATGGGATGAAGCGGGAGATAGCCAAGAGTGTATCCAGATGACTTGTTTGCCAACAAGTAAAAGCCGAACACCACAGGATGGCAGGTCTATTACAGCCTTTACCAATACCCGAATGGAAATGGCAAAACATTACTAAGATTTTGTGACCGCACTCCCTCGCAGCTCTAAGGGAAACGATGCAATATGGGTGATTATGGACCGACTCACCAAGTCGGCACATTTTATTCCTTTTCGAGTGGGTCAATCAACCGAAAGCCTTGCAAAAAGGTATATGGAGGAGATTGTCAAATTGTATGGCGTGCCAATTTGCATTGTGTCTGACCGAGATACACGTTTCAGATCTCGGTTTTGGCAAAGCCTACAAGAGAGTCTGGGCATGAATCTGAGTTTCAGTACCACCTACCATCCTCAGACCGATGGCCAATCAGAAAGGGTTATTCAAATTCTCGAAGACATGCTCCGGACCTATATGTTGGATTTTAAAGGATCTTGAGAAAATCACTGTAACAACCCTAATTTTTCCTATACACTTTCTATACAATTTTTTTAAAATTTTTTTAAAATCCATAAAGGAGTATTTTAACCTGAGCACAATATATATATATATATATATATATATATATATATATAAGTAATATTTTGTTTTTAAATAACTCCATTTTTAGTGTACATGAAATTGTTTTAAAATTAAAGTAATGCTTGGGGTATTTAGTGTTGTTGTTACCACTTTAAGTAGTTATTTTCCCACAATAATTATAAGAAGGAGATTGTAGCTCATTGGTAACACCTTGCACTGCTGAACCAAGCCACCCGAGTTCAAATTCCATGCCCCACATTATTTTTGTATTTATTTCATTTTAATTTCTTTTGGAAGTCAACGGTCAAAAGGCCATAACTCCCAAAATATGTACTGGACAACAAAAATTAAATATACCAAATTGTACCTCCGAAGTTTCCCCGGCCTCTGGTGGCCTGACTCGGCCCGACTCGGCGCTGCTGGCCGACGACTCGGCCGACTCGGTCCGGCGCCGCCGGCCGGACTTGGCCGGACGGCCGAGTCGCCAACAGAGAAAAGTTGTCTATTGACCTGGTCCACCCTCCCACATACTCTAAATGCTTGGATCGGATACCAATTCCCCAATAAATCCCTTTTACTCCTAGCTTTAATGATTTTTAATGATTATATATATATATTTATATTTTTTAATTAAAACCCTAACCCTAGCCTAACCCTATATAAACCCCCATACCCTCTACCCTCTCACCCTGCATTCCTAAGTCCACTCTCTAAAAATTTCAAGAGAACTTGGTACGTGAGAAAACGAGCGAAAGGCGAAGCGCTGACGAAATCGACGGCGAAATTCCGACGATCGTGTTAGGACCTCTCAACGACGATTCGACGCACCGGCAAACCCACTACCTTTCTCTCACTCTCTAGCGTTGTCCACAACCGTAAGTCTCCCTTTTCTATCCTTCTTTTCTTTCATTAAAATACGAACTTAAAAACCCGACGGAAACCGATTTTCGATTCGGTTTTCTATCAAATCTCACTTATCATCAATTCCATAATGCTTAAATATATTCATGTTGACTACTAATCATATAACAACTAATTTGGATAAAGTTTCTCACATGAAATGATAACTTTTACAATATATCGTATTCTTTCACTTAAATACCACCATGTTTAGTTTATCACATTTAACCCTTTAACATTGCTATACCTTAAAGTAGTTCACGAGGTAATGACCTATCTCCTCACACACTCATATGTAATCATCATACGCTACCTTGAAAATTTAGAATACGACAAAACAAGATTTTACATTAAAATACCATTTTCTTTATAAAACCTTTTCTGAAAGTTTTAGGTTAATATATTTTTAAACCAATATTTGTAATAGGAAAAATACGATAAGTTGTGGACATCGATCGTTTATCTAAACCTGACTTTGTGGTGTCTAGGCAAGTATGTCTAAGGCGAGTGGTTACTTAATTAGGACAACTACTTGTAATGGAGAGCCTCCCACTCACCTGGCATTTACCTGGCCACAATTGGCGGTGAAGAGGCGATTTGAGACTTCTAATGACTTATCGTTTAGACCATTTAGAAATAGGTTAGTTGGCTTACGAAACTCTAGAATCTAAAATACGGAAATTTACACCCTTCTACAAATTAATACCTTATTTTTATAAAACCGTTTTCTAAATGACTAGTATTTATTAAATCTTTGCAAAGCGCCACTACAACCCACCTTTGGGGAACTCGTTAGGAATAGTACGGTTTATCGTGCACCCTCGAGTTTAGTAGTGCGAGATTCAGACCTCCGCAAGGAGCATTCGGTCTCGAAAGGTTTAAAATACGACATTTAAGAAAAATGAGATTTTTGGAAAATAAAATATTTATTAAAAATTATTCTTATATAAACATATGTATATTTATCATTTAAACACTTATTTTATTATAAGATAAAATTTCCACCTTTTCCTAAAAATTACAAGATTAAAAGTTACATTAAAATACCATGAATTTCAAATAAATCAATATTACAAATTAATACCTTTATTTATGAAGTTAGGATATTTTCACTAAGAAATATCGCAAAATAAAATTACACACATTATAACTATAAAGACGAATAATAAATACTTGGGGTGTATCTTAAAAACTATACAAAAGTATTTTTTACATAAAACCCCCTCAAGTTTTATAAATTACAATAATGACCCTAACAAATATAGAACTTCGACTTACATTCTTTTGGTCTGACACGGGTTTGAGTCTGATTATTTCTGACTTGAATATGATTCAAGTCAATCTATATTTCTTAATATTCCAACTCAATATGAACACATGAATCCCAGAATCCAGTTAACAATCTATACAACTTGACTGAATCAAACCATGGATATACATCCATTATTCCGTTATTCCATTTACCAGATTATGCAGTTACAATCTGTTTACTGATATCATGATTTTGGTCAGTCATCCAACTTACACAATACAATACTACAATGCAAACAAAACACTACGGGGTTTAAGGGGTAGATTGGTACGGAAGATATTAAAGGTGGCACGAGGCGGTAAGATTAAGACACCTAACATGAATCCAATTGCCGTTGTTCCGGGTTGTATAACGGAGCCTTGTACTCTATATTCCGTTTGCCATGGTCTTTCGCATATAGAGACCCCTCTCGTATACACTGGTATTCTTCTGTACCAAGCTACAAACAACAGCGTTAATACAACATTACAACAATACAATACAACATTAAAAGCTACTCTCTCTCCCCTACTCTTTGTCTATTTCTCCCTTATCTTTGGGACTTACCGAGCGACCTATTCGCTGACGACATTCTATTTCTTTCATTTTTGAATGTCGTCAGGTGTTTTGGACCCAGCAGAGATCGAGCCTACCGGTGAAGACTTGGAGCAGTTTCACGAAGACTCTGAGCTCTAGACATTGTACCTTGTTCTATTCAGTACTTTCATTTCCTGTTATGCCATTGTTTAGGCATCGCTTTTCATTCCAGTTGTATTTACTTTTCATGTATTGTACAAAAGAATGTTATTAATAAAGTTGTTGTTATTTCTATATCTCTTGTCTCTTATGATTTACTTTTATATTGCTTAGATACGCTTAGCGTATGTACTTCTAAGTATATACGTAGCGGACCTCGTCGCGTCCCCTTCGCCGTACACCGGGAAGCGGGGCGTGACAGGTTTTGTTGGTGGCCCATGCAGGCCAGAATTGTATGAATCCCTATCATGCAGTTCTGGTCTGCGTGAACAACCTAAGCATTATAACACAAGAACCAACAACTAAAACATTCTTTACAATCATGTTCCTTGAATCCCATCATTTCATATTCCTTAAATCATATACTTTGAATCTATCTTAACACAAAATTCCCTCACCTCTTTTACAATTTTACCAAAACCTTCGCATTCTTTCATTCCTTCACACAATCTTTACATTTTTAAAACCCTGTCAGCACACTAGCACCAAACTTTTCTTGGATTTGTTATACTCTCATTTTACAAATTTCGAGGACGAAATTTTTATAAGGAGGGTAGAATGTAACAATCCTAATTTTTCCTATACACTTTCTATACAATTTTTTTTTTAATTTTTTAAAATCCATAAAGGAGTATTTTAACCTGAGCACAATATATATATAAGTAATTATTTTGTTTTTAAATAACTCCATTTTTAATGTACATAAAATTGTTTTAAAATTAAAGTAATACTTGGGGTATTTAGTGTTGCTGTTACCACTTTAAGTAGTTATTTTCCCACAATAATTACAAGAAATAGCTTGTAGCACGTTGGTAACACCTTGCACTGCTGAACCAAGCCACCAGAGTTTAAATCCCATGCCCCACATTATTTTTGTATTTATTTTGTTTTAATTTCTTTTGGAAGTCAACGGTCAAAAAGCCATAACTCCCAAAATAAGTACTGGACAACAAAAATTAAATATACCAAATTGTACCCCCGAAGTTTTCCCGGCATCTGGTGGCCTGACTCGGCCCGACTCGGCGCCGCCGGCCGACGACTCGGCCGACTCGGTCCGGCGCCGCCGGCCGGACTTGGCCGGACGGCCGAGTCGCCAACAGAGAAAAGTTGTCTCTTGACCTGGTCCACCCTCCTCCATACTCTAAATGCTTGGATCGGTTACCAATTGCCCAATAAATCCCTTTTACTCCTACCTTTAATGATTTTTAATGATTATATATATATATATATTTATATTTTTTAATTAAAACCCCAACCCTAGCCTAACCCTATATAAACCCCCATACCCTTTACCCTCTCACCCTATATTCTTAAGTCCACTCTCTAAAAAATTCAAGAGAACTTGGTACGTGAGAAAACGAGCGAAAGGCGAAGCGCTGACGAAATCGACGGCGAAATTCCGACGATCGTGCTAGGACCTCTCAACGACGATTCGACGCACCGGCAAACCCACTACCTTCCTCTCACTCTCTAGCGTTGTCCAAAACCGTAAGTCCCCCTTTTCTATCCTTCTTTTCTTTCATTAAAATACGAACTTAAAAACCCGACGGAAATCGGAACAAACCGATTTCCGATTCGGTTTTCTATCAAATCTCACTTATCATCAATTCCAAAATGCTTAAACATATTCATGTTGACTACTAATCACACAACAACTAATTTGGATAAAGTTTCTCACATGAAATGATAACTTTTGCAATATATCGTATTCTTTCACTTAAATACCACCATATTTAGTTTATCACATTTAACCCTTTAACATTGCTATACCTTAAAGTAGTTCACGAGATAATGACCTACCTCCTCACACACTCATATGTAATCATCATACGCTACCTTGAAAATTTAGAATAGGACAAAACAAGATTTTACATTAAAATACCATTTTCTTTATAAAACCTTTTCTAAAAGTTTTAGGTTAATACATTCTTAAACCGATATTTTTAATAGGAAAAATACGATAAGTTGTGGACATCGATCGTTTATCTAAACCTGACTTTGTGGTGTCTAGGCAAGTGTGTCTAAGACGAGCGGTTACTTAATTAGGACCACTAGTTGTAGTGGAGAGCCTCCCACTCACCTGGCACTTACCTGGCCACAATTGGCGGTGAAGAGGCGATTTGAGACTTCTAATGATTTATCGATTAGACCATTTAGAAATAGGTTAGTTGGCTTAGGAAACCCTAGAATCTAAAATACGGAAATTTACACCCTTCTACAAATAAATACCTTATCTTTATAAAACAGTTTTCTAAATGATTAGTATTTATTAAATCTTTGCAAAGCGCCACTACAACCCATCTTTGGGGAACTCGTTAGGGATAGTACGGTTTATCGTGCACCCTCGGGCTTAGTAGTGCGAGATTCAGACCTCGCAAGGAGCATTCGGTCTCGAAAGGTTTAAAATACGACATTTAAGAAAAATAAGATTTTTGGAAAATAAAATATTTATTAAAAATTATTCTTGTATAAACATATGTATATTTATCATTTAAACACTTATTTTATTATAAGATAAAGTTTCCACCTTTTCCTAAAAATTACAAGATTAAAAGTTACATTAAAATACCATGAATTTCAAATAAATCAATATTACAAATTAATACCTTAATTTATGAAATTAGGATGTTTTCACTAAGAAATATCACAAAATAAAATTACACACATTATAACTATAAAGACGAATAATAAATACTTGGGGTGTATCTTAAAAACTATACAAAAGTATTTTTTACATAAACCCCCCTCGAGTTTTATAAATTACAATAATGACCCTAACAAATATAGAACTTCGACTTACATTCTTTTGGTCTGACACAGGTTTGAGTCTGATTATTTCTGACTTGAATATGATTCAAGTCAATCTATATTTCTTAATATTCCAACTCAATATGAACACATGAATCCAAGAATCCAGTTAACAATCTATACAACTTGACTGAATCAAACCATGGATATACATCCATTATTCCGTTATTCCATTTATCTGATTATGCAGTTACAATCTATTTAATGATATCATGGTTTTGGTCAGTCATCCAACTTACACAATACAATACTACAATACAAACAAAACACTACGGGGTTTAAGGGGTAGATTGGTACGGAAGGTGTTAAAGGTGGCACGAGGCGGTAAGATTAAGACACCTAACATGAAACCAATTGCCGTTGTTCTGGGTTGTATAACGGAGCCTTGTACTCTATATTCCGTTTGCCATGGTCTCTAGCATACAGAGACCCCTCTCGTATACACTGGCATTCTTCTGTACCAAGCTACAAACAACAGCGTTAATACAACATTACAACAATACAATACAACATTAAAAGCTACTCTCTCTCTCCTACTCTTTGTCTAATTCTCCCTTATCTTTGGGACTTACCGAGCGACCTGTTCGCTGACGACATTCTATTTCTTTCTTCTTTGAATGTCGTCAGGTGTTTTGGACCCAGCAGAGATCGAGCCTACCGGTGAAAACTTGGAGCAGTTTCACGAAGACCCCGAGCTTTAGACATTGTACCTTGTTCTATTCAGTACTTTCATTTTCTGTTATGCCATTATTTAGGCATCGCTTTTCATTCCAGTTGTATGTACACTGGGAAGCGGGGCGTGATAGGTTTTGTTGGTGGCCCATGCAGGTCAGAATTGTATGAATCTCTATCATGCAGTTCTGCTCTGCGTGAACAACCTAAACAATATAATACAAGAGCCAACAACTAAAACATTTTTTACAATCATGTTCCTTGAATCCCATCATTTCATATTCCTTAAATCATATACTTTGAATCTATCTTAACACAAAATTCCCTCACCTCTTTTACAATTTTACCAAAACCTTCGCATTCTTTCATTCCTTCACACAATCTTTACATTTTTAAAAGCCTGTCAGTACACTAGCACCAAACTTTTCTAGGATTTGTTCTACTTTCCTTTTACAAATTTCGAGAACGAAATTTTTATAAGAAGGGTAGAATGTAACAACCATAATTTTTCCTATACACTTTCTATACAAATTTTTTTTAAAATTTTTTAAAATCCATAATGGAGTATTTTAACCTGAGCACTATATATATATAAGTAATTATTTTGTTTTTAAATAACTCCATTTTTAGTGTACATAAAATTGTCTTAAAATTAAAGTAATGCTTGGGGTATTTAGTGTTGCTGTTACCAATTTAAGTAGTTATTTTCCCACAATAATTACAAGAAAGAGCTTGTAGTATATTGGTAACACCTTGCACTGCTGAACCAAGCCACCAGAGTTCAAATCCCATACTCCACATTATTTTTGTATTTATTTTGTTTTAATTTCTTTTGGAAGTCAACGGTCAAAAGGCCATAACTCCCAAAATATGTACTGGACAACAAAAAGTAAATATACCAAATTGTACCCCCGAAGTTTTCCCGGCCTCTGGTGGCCTGACTCGTCCCGACTCGGCGCCGCCGGCCGATGACTCGGCCGACTCGGTCCGGCGCCGCCGGCCGGACTTGGCCGGACGGCCGAGTCGCCAACAGAGAAAAGTTGTCTCTTGACCTGGTCCACCCTCCTGCATACTCTAAATACTTGGATCGGTTACCAATTGCCCAATAAATCCCTTTTACTCCTAAGTTTAATGATTTTTAATGATTATATATATATATATTTATATTTTTTAATTAAAACCCTAACCCTAGCCTAACCCTATATAAACCCCCATACCCTCTACCCTCTCACCCTACATTCCTAAGTCCTCTCTCTAAAAATTTCAAGAGAACTTGGTACGTGAGAAAACGAGCGAAAGGCGAAGCGCTGACGAAATCGAAGGCGAAATTCCGACGATCGTGCTAGGACCTCTCAACAACGATTCGACGCACCGGCAAACCCACTAGCTTTCTCTCACTCTCTAGCGTTGTCCAAAACCGTGAGCCCCCCTTTTCTATCCTTCTTTTCTTTCATTAAAATACAAACTTAAAAACCCGACGGAAATCGGAACAAACCGATTTCCGATTCGGTTTTCTATCAAATCTCACTTATCATCAATTCCATAATGCTTAAACATATTCATGTTGACTACTAATCACACAACAACTAATTTGGATAAAGTTTCTCACATTTAATGATAACTTTTGCAATATATCGTATTCTTTCACTTAAATACCACCATGTTTAGTTTATCACATTTAACCCTTTAACATTGCTATACCTTAAAGTAGTTCACGAGGTAATGACCTATCTCCTCACACACTCATATGTAATCATCATACGCTACCTTGAAAATTTAGAATAGGACAAAACAAGATTTTACATTAAAATACCATTTTCTTTATAAAACCTTTTCTAAAAGTTTTAGGTTAATACATTCTTAAACCAATATCTTTAATAGGAAAAATATGATAAGTTGTGGATATCGATCGTTTATCTAAATCTGACTTTGTGGTGTCTAGACAAGTGTGTCTAAGGCGAGCGGTTACTTAATTAGGACCACTACTTGTAGTGGAGAGCCTCCCACTCACCTGGCACTTACCTGGCCACAATTGGCGGTGAAGAGGCGATTTGAGACTTCTAATGACTTATCGATTAAACCATTTAGAAATAGGTTAGTTGGCTTAGGAAACCCTAGAATCTAAAATACCGAAATTTACACCCTTCTACAAATAAATACCTTATCTTTATAAAACCGTTTTCTAAATGATTAGTATTTATTAAATCTTTGCAAAGCACCACTACAACCCATCTTTGGGGAACTCGTTAGGGATAGTACGGTTTATCGTGCACCCTCGGGCTTAGTAGTGCGAGATTCAGACCTCCGCAAGGAGCATTCGGTCTCGAAAGGTTTAAAATACGACATTTAAGAAAAATGAGATTTTTGGAAAATAAAATATTTATTAAAAATTATTCTTGTATAAACATATGTATATTTATCATTTAAACACTTATTTTATTATAAGATAAAGTTTCCACCTTTTCCTAAAAATTACAAAATTAAAAGTTACATTAAAATACCATGAATTTCAAATAAATCAATATTACAAATTAATACCTTTATTTATGAAATTAGGATATTTTCACTAAGAAATATCATAAAATAAAATTACACCCATTATAACTATAAAGATGAATAATAAATACTTGGGGTGTATCTTAAAAACTATACAAAAGTATTTTTTACATAAACCCCCCTCAAGTTTTATAAATTACAATAATGACCCTAACAAATATAGAACTTCGACTTTCATTCTTTTGGTCTGACACGGGTTTGAGTCTGATTATTTCTGACTTGAATATGATTCAAGTCAATCTATATTTCTTAATATTCCAACTCAATATGAACACATGAATCCAAGAATCTAGTTAACAATCTATACAACTTGACTGAATCAAACCATGGATATACATCCATTATTCCGTTATTCCATTTACCTGATTATGCAGTTACAATCTATTTACTGATTTTATGGTTTTGGTTAGTCATCCAACTTACACAATACAATACTACAATACAAACAAAACACTACGGGGTTTAAGGGGTAGATTGGTACGGAAGGTGTTAAAGGTGGCACGAGGCGGTAAGATTAAGACACCTAACATGAATCCAATTGCCGTTGTTCCGGGTTGTATAACGGAGCCTTGTACTCTATATTCCGTTTGCCATGGTCTCTAGCATATAGAGACCCATCTCGTATACACTGGCATTCTTCTGTACCAAGCTACAAACAACAGCGTTAATATAACATTACAACAATACAATACAACATTAAAAGCTACTCTATCTCCTACTCTTTGTCTATTTCTCCCTTATCTTTGGGACTTACCGAGCGACCTGTTCGCTGACGACATTCTATTTCTTTCTTCTTTGAATGTCGTCAGGTGTTTTGGACCCAGCAGAGATCGAGCCTGCCAGTGAAAACTTGGAGCAGTTTCACGAAGACCCCGAGCTCTAGACATTGTATCTTGTTCTATTCAGTACTTTCATTTCCTGTTATGCCATTGTTTAGGCATCGCTTTTCATTCCAGTTGTATTTACTTTTCATGCATTGTACAAAAGAATGTTATTAATAAAGTTGCTGTTATTTCTATATCTCTTGTCTTTTGTGATTTATTTTTATATTGCTTAGATACGCTTAGCGTATGTACTTCTAAATATATAAGTAGCGGACCTCGTCGCGTCCCCTTCGCCGTACACCGGGAAGCGGGGCGTGACAGGTTTTGTTGGTGGCCCATACAGGTCAGAGTTGTATGAATCCCTATCATGCAGTTCTGGTCTGCGTGAACAACCTAAGCAATATAACACAAGAATCTACAACTAAAACATTCTTTACAATCATGTTCCTTGAATCCCATCATTTCATATTGCTTAAATCATATACTTTGAATCTATCTTAACACAAAATTCCCTCACCTCTTTTACAATTTTACCAAGACCTTCGCATTCTTTCATTTCTTCACACAATCTTTACATTTTTAAAACCCTGTCAGTACACTAGCACCAAACTTTTCTTGGATTTGTTATACTTTCTTTTTACAAATTTCGAGGACGAAATTTTTATAAGGAGGGTAGAATGTAACAACCATAATTTTTCCTATACACTTTCTATACAATTTTTTTTAAAATTTTTTTAAAATCCATAAAGGAGTATTTTAACCTGAGCACAATATATATATAAGTAATTATTTTGTTTTTAAATAACTCCATTTTCAGTGTACATAAAATTGTTTTAAAATTAAAGTAATACTTGGGGTATTTAGTGTTGCTGTTACCACTTTAAGTAGTTATTTTCCCACAATAATTACAAGAAGGAGCTTGTAGCACATTGGTAACACCTTGCACTGCTGAACCAAGCCACCAGAGTTCAAATCCCATGATCCACATTAATTTTGTATTTATTTTGTTTTAATTTCTTTTGGAAGTCAACTGTCAAAAGACCATAACTCCCAAAATATGTACTGGACAACAAAAATTAAATATACCAAATTGTACCCCCGAAGTTTTCCTGGCATCTGGTGGCCCGACTCGGCGCCACCGAACGACGACTCGGCCGACTCGGTCCGGCGCCGCCGGCCGGACTTGGCCGGACGGCCGAGTCGCCAACAGAGAAAAGTTGTCTCTTGACCTGGTCCACCCTCCTGCATACTCTAAATGCTTGGATCGGTTACCAATTGCCCAGTAAATCCCTTTTACTCCTAGATTTAATGATTTTTAATGATTACATATATATATATATATATTTTTATATTTTTTAATTAAAACCTTAACCCTAGCCTAACCCTATATAAAGCCCCATACCCTCTACCCTCTCACCCTACATTCTTAAGTCCTCTCTCTAAAAATTTCAAGAGAACTTGGTACGTGAGAAAACGAGCGAAAGGCGAAGCGCTGACGAAATCGACGGCGAAATTCCGACGATCGTGCTAGGACCTCTCAACGACGATTCGATGCACCGGCAAACCCACTACCTTCCTCTCACTCTCTAGCGTTGTCCAAAACCGTAAGTCCCCCTTTTCTATCCTTCTTTTCTTTCATTAAAATACGAACTTAAAAACCAGACGGAAATCGGAACAAACCGATTTCCGATTCGATTTTCTATCAAATCTCACTTATCATCAATTCCATAATGCTTAAACATATTCGTGTTGACTACTAATCACACAACAACTAATTTGGATAAAGTTTCTCACATGAAATGATAAATTTTGTAATATATCGTATTATTTCACTTAAATACCACCATGTTTAGTTTATCACATTTAACCCTTTAACATTGCTATACCTTAAAGTAGTTCACGAGATAATGACCTACCTCCTCACACACTCATATGTAATCATCATACGCTATCTTGAAAATTTAGAATACGACAAAACAAGATTTTACATTAAAATATCATTTTCTTTATAAAACCTTTTCTAAAAGTTTTAGGTTAATACATTCTTAAACCAATATCTTTAATAGGAAAAATACGATAAGTTGTGGATATCGATCGTTTATCTAAATCTGACTTTGTGGTGTCTAGACAAGTGTATCTAAGGCGAGCGGTTACTTAATTAGGACCAATAGTTGTAGTGGAGAGCCTCCCACTCACCTGGCACTTACCTGGCCACAATTGGCGGTGAAGAGGCGATTTGAGACTTCTAATGACTTATCGTTTAGACCATTTAGAAATAGGTTAGTTGGCTTAGGAAACCCTAGAATCTAAAATACGGAAATTTACACCCTTCTACAAATAAATACCTTATCTTTATAAAACCGTTTTCTAAATGATTAGTATTTATTAAATCTTTGCAAAGCGCCATTACAACCCATTTTTGGGGAACTCGTTAGGGATAGTACGGTTTATCGTGCACCCTCGGGCTTAGTAGTGCGAGATTCAGACTTCCGCAAGGAGCATTCGGTCTCGAAAGGTTTAAAATACGACATTTAAGAAAAATAAGATTTTTGGAAAATAAAATATTTATTAAAAATTATTCTTGTATAAACATATGTATATTTATCATTTAAACACTTATTTTATTATAAGATAAAGTTTCCACCTTTTCCTAAAAATTACAAAATTAAAAGTTACATTAAAATACCATGAATTTCAAATAAATCAATATTACAAATTAATACCTTTATTTATGAAATTAGGATATTTTCACTAAGAAATATCATAAAATAAAATTACACTCATTATAACTATAAAGACGAATAATAAATACTTGGGGTGTATCTTAAAAACTATACAAAAGTACTTTTTACATAACCCCCCCTCAAGTTTTATAAATTACAATAATGACCCTAACAAATATAGAACTTCGACTTACATTCTTTTGGTCTGACACGGGTTTGAGTCTGATTATTTCTGACTTGAATATGATTCAAGTCAATCTATATTCCTTAATATTCCAACTCAATATGAACACATGAATCCCAGAATTCAGTTAACAATCTATACAACTTGACTGAATCAAACCATGGATATACATCCATTATTCCGTTATTCCATTTACCTGATTATGCAGTTACAATCTGTTTACTGATATTATGGTTTTGGTCAGTCATCCAACTTACACAATGCAATACTACAATATAAATAAAACACTACGGGGTTTAAGGGGTAGATTGGTACGGAAGGTGTTAAAGGTGGCACGAGACGGTAAGATTAAGACACCTAACATGAATCCAATTGCCGTTGTTCTGGGTTGTATAACGGAGCCTTGTACTCTATATTCCGTTTGCCATGGTCTCTAGCATATAGAGACCCCTCTCGTATACACTGGCATTCTTCTGTACTAAGCTACAAACAACAGCGTTAATACAATATTACAACAATACAATATAACATTAAAAGCTACTCTCTCTCTCCTACTCTTTTTCTATTTCTCCCTTATCTTTGGGACTTACCGAGCGACCTGTTCGCTGACGACATTCTATTTCTTTCTTCTTTGAATGTCGTCAGGTGTTTTGGACCCAGCAGAGATCGAGCCTACCGGTGAAGACTTAGAGCAGTTTCACGAAGACCCCGAGCTCTAGACATTGTACCTTGTTCTATTCAGTACTTTCATTTCCTGTTATGCCATTGTTTAGGCATCGCTTTTCATTCCAGTTGTATTTACTTTTCATGCATTCTACAAAAGAATGTTATTAATAAAGTTGTTGTTATTTCTATATCTCTTGTCTCTTGTGATTTACTTTTATATTGCTTAGATACGCTTAGCGTATGTACTTCTAAGTATATAGGTAGCGGACCTCGTCGCGTCCCCTTCGCCGTACACTGGGAAGCGGGGCGTGACAATCACCTACACTTGGTAGAGTTTGCTTACAACAATAGCTACTAGTCTAGTATCAGCATGGCGCCTTTCGCCGCATTGTATAGACGAAAGTGTAGATCATCGTTAAGTTGGGACGATGTTGGGGATCTAGAACTTCTAGGCCCCGAGTTGATTGTCGAGACAGTGGAGGTAATAAGAACCATCAGGGAACAATTACGCATAGCACAAGATCGGCAGAAGCATTGGGCAGATATGAAGAGAAGGCCACTAGAGTTCCAACCAGGAGAACACGTGTTTCTGAAGATTTCTCCTAACCTAAGAGTGATATGTTTTGGGAGACGCGGAAAGCTCAGCCCGCGGTTTATAGGTCCCTTTGATATTCTCGAACGAGTTGGAGAGGTTGCGTATCGTCTAGCCTTGCCCCCTTCTCTGGAAGGCGTACACAACGTTTTCTATATCTCACAATTGAGGAAATATGTCGGTGACCCCGGTCACGTTTTGGATCATTCTGAAATCACCGTAGGGACTGATCTAACCTATGAACAGCAGCCGGTGGAGATCCTAGACCGGAAGGAAAAATTTTGAGAGACAAGACGATCAAATTGGTTAGGGTCATGTGGAGGAAGGACTCTCCCGGCGAGTCCACGTGGGAAAGAGAAGACGAGATGAGAGAACGATATCCTTACCTATTTGAAGTTTCCATTATGTAAAAAAAATTCTCTCCCCTTTTGACTCACCTTCTGAAATTTCGGGGACGAAATTATTCTAAGGAGGGTAGATTGTAACGACCGAGATTTCTAATAAAATATCTTTTATTTTAAATTTCTAGAATCAAGTGGTTATTTACGTATTTCTTTGATAAAAGAATGTTTTTGAAAAAAATGGTGTTAGTAATATTCAAGACGTCGAGAAATAGGATTAAAGGAATTTTCTAAAAATTATTTATATTTTCCTAGGCTAAAAACGTGTTAATAAAATTTATAATGCCTTAAAATATTCTACACATTTTTTAAAAATAATTAATTCAATATATATATATATATATATATATATATATATGTTCAAAAATATATCAAGGATAAACTAGATATTATATAATTATGATAACTAATCTAAAACCGTAAAAATGGGATATTATTTTTTTTTGGCCCAAAATTATTTTTATACTAAAGATAACAATAAAACATATTTTCTGAAATTTTCCCATAATTTTTCCATAGTTTTAACTATTTTTAACAATTTTTTTTAAAACAAAAATCAATAGTTTTAATAATCTGCTGAATTTTTATTTTTAATAATTTTTAAAAAATAATAATAATAAAAACACCTTTAAACTGGACTGTTGGATGCTTGGATCCAACGGCCCAAAATGCGCGGCGGCGCCCACATGGTGGAGACCACGTGAAACCGTGTGATCCCCAGCCACGCGGGCACGTGGCAGGCTGGCGGCGGCGTGGCGGTGCAGCCTAGGCCGTTGGATCAACATCCAACGGCTATAAATCCCTGGAGGCGGCGCAATCATCAACGGATGATTCGGAAATCATTTGCGGCGCGGATTTTTTGGTGATTTTAACAGAATTTTTGGATTTTATGGTTGGTAATAAAACCCTATAAATAGGCACTTCAAATATTGATTTCTCACACCTCAGAACTCCAAAATTTCTGAAAAAAATACCTACGCCTTCGTATCGACGACGCCGACGCTACGGCCCTACCCAATCAGCAAGGAAAAATTTGAGCACGGAGCTATTGAGGAGTTTGTACAAGCCTACGTTTTCAACCCATCTACATCCAACTCTAATCAAAAGTAGGATCCGCATCTCTCCACTCATATGTCTCCTTCTTTTTTTTTTTCAATAACCATAATTCCAACTTCTAACCATCAACCTCATATTAAAATGATGTTACAATATTCTTGCATGCCTCTACTTTGTACCCCTTAATGATGATAATCTTAACCCATGATTAAAATGGTTTCCTTAATCACTCCTATATGTCAAAAAATATTGCATCTTCATACAACATGGAATGTGACATGCTTAAAGTTATAACCCACGAGTATTAATTCATCCCTTACATACCCATACTCACCCATGCTACTTTGGTGATCTCGAAATAGGTTTCTTCCACAAAAATACCCTCGTTTTATTAAAAGGTTATATTTGTTTAAAATATCCACATGAATTAAGATATATGGAATAATTATTTTAGATACGATATAGATATATATTTTTACATACGCTTTTTCTTCAACTACTATAATGTTGTTAAATCCCTTCACCTTTTGAAAGGGGATAATACTAAATTTAAATAACGGCATCTGGTTTTTCCAACTTAGCCCCTTTCACTCGAAAGGATATTTTTATATTAATTCTTCTTAGAATATTAACTAAAGTTTAATGAGTTATCCTAATAATAGGGTAATGTTTTACGTGAGTACCTCGTGATTTATAGGCAATCGTCCTTGAAAAGGACACAAATCCTGCCGTCCATGTGCAGCGGTTGCCAACACGAACGTATTTCCTAAAACGTTACCTCAAACTTAAAACGCTATAATTTCATAAAATTATTAATTACAATAAAATACCTTAATCCATCCTAAAAAGAGATAATTTCATTTAAATAGCTCGACCTTTATTAAAAGGCTATTTTCAACAAAGACCATAACCCGTATAACGATATTTTTTCAAAAAGAATATCTAAGACCTTATTAAAAGATAATTTTCAAATAAATACCATAACCTTTTATCGAAAGGATTTTTTTTCCAGTAAAACATTATGGTTTTCGAAAATGATAAATATTCCAAACATCATGGTTTTCTTAGAAGCAATAAATATAATTAAACACTATTATCTTTTTAACTAAGTGTTCTATAAAATGACACGAAGTATATTACAAACTTTAGAAGATAACAAGATAAAACGAGCGGCTGTGGAAGGCCATATTAAATGAGATCAACTTTTTAAATTTCCAGTTTATGACATACATGACACAAGATACGGTTAGGGTTAGAATGCGCGGACCTAGGTATGGAATACTTATATATGAAGATCCCTACAGGCAGGGAGACCAGTCCAATGTGTGGACGACTACTAACCCGATATTCGGGCGAATACTAACCCGATATTCGGGTGAATACTAACCCTATTTGAGGGCGAATGATCCAAAATGTGGATGACATACAATGTGGAAATTCCATGTCTAGAGGTATACGTACTAACTCTGGACCTTTACACTGAATAAAGGAGATGGGTAGTTTGATTAGGCAAGGAGATGCGGAACTCGGATTCCCCTACTACTCGATCATGATCCCGGGAAGTGAAACGGTACATTTCACTTCCCCAGTTGTTGTTCCGTGGCCACAACGGAATAATCGCGAGTATCCGGACCCTTGTTTAACAAACTGATTCGAACTTTTACCTTCACTTATACTTCCTACCACTTACCTTCATATAACATACAACATACTCATGCTCACATATACCCCTTTCCAAAACGTCTTAAGTTTGTGCATTTCATACCTTTACACCCCTTACTTTATGTCTGCATGCATACATCATTCTCTTATATACACCTGTTCATTTCTATATTCTTACTTCCTTATGAGGCAATCCTATCCGAGTATAACTCGCTGACGGACTTTTCTTTTTCCCTTTTTGGAATGTCCGTTAGATAGGAATGAGTTTTATGATGAAGATCTAGACGTGGAACCGACTAACGAAGATTATGCAGAGTTGACGTCGGAGGATTAATTAGTTTTCTTTGTCGCCTACTTGTTTAGGGCTCTGTTCCTTTGATATAATTAAACCAATAAGTTTGCTTTACTTTTTCTCTTGGAATGTAATAAAGTTTGGTTAATGGAAATAAATGCCTTTCGATTTTATTGTTTTATTTTGGTACACACCCTGCATACTATAAATATTCTTACGCTTAACGTAACTGTATTGAATAGACCACCTTCAATACAGTTAGGTTGCGGATCGTGTCATGTCACTCTTCACCTTCTTTTGGGAAGTGGGGCGTGACACTAGATTTTAAATAATTATAATAACTAACAAATATCATAGATATGAGAATATTATTTAGTTTTAGCCCAAAATCATTTTTAAACTGAAGATACCAACAAAATATATTTTTCTGATTTTTCTCATATTTTTCCGTATTTTAAAAAATATTTTAAACAATATTCTAAAACAAATTCGATTTAATAAAACAGTTTTATATTTTAAAAGAAAAAAGAAAAAAATATTATATATAAAAGGAGGTTAACCTGGACCGCTGGATCTCAAATCCAACGGTTAGGGAATCATGGTGGCGGCCACGAACGCGGGGCTCACGCGCATGCGATCGCAGGTGCGTGAATTCTCGTGGCCACAAGATGGGGGCTTGCGGGAGCCTTTGGATTTAAATCCAACGGCTCTCGATCACTGGCGGCAGTGGCACAATCATCAGGTGGTGATTGTAATCATGGTGTGCACGGATTCTGGGATTTTTTAGATAAGTTTTGAAACGGATTTTTGGATTTTATTGTTGGGAGAAAAACCCTATAAATGGAGACCTTCAAACTCTATTTTTTTACACCACAGAATTCCGAAAATTCTGAAAAAAATATCCAGACCTTCGTATCGACGACGCCGACGCTGTGGTTCCACCTAATCGTCGAGGAAAAATCAGAACATGGAGATATTCGCGTTTTAGTGTAATGAGACATTTTGACTTTCTGAATCTTCATCTCGAAACAAAGGTAGGATCCGCCTCTCACCATTTGATCTATCACCTTCTTCAATTAGGATTTCTTAGACATGATAATAATCTTTCAACCCATTTTAATACGATGTTAAAACCTTCATGCATTTTATGTTACGGTATTATTTTAATGAAAGAATCAAGACTTGATATTGATCTCTCGGGATAACGATCTATCTCTCATGTTCACACACATACCTACAATAAAAAAATTCATGATGTTGTTTATCAGTTAAGTTGACACATCACACATACCTTCTAATATCATATTGGTTATTATTTTGCTTAGATAACATATCACACATACTGTACGATCTCAAAATAGGTCATTCCACAACATGTCCTCATATTATGAAAAGTTTATGTTTGCAAACATATACTGTTTAGGTAAGTATTTTAAAAAGGGTTAAAAAAATAATATATTTTTATTGATATTATAAGATAAATCTTAGTTTCGATAAAATACTCCAATCTTTGAAAAGTTGTAATATGAGATATACCCTAAAATTATCAAAACAAGCTACATTTGCATAAATACCGTATTCTTCTAATAAGATAGTTATATTATAGTCTTTCATATTAATACCCTTTCATTTAAAGGGAATATTATTATATTAATACCTTTAGCCTATAACTACTAAGATTTAATAAGATACCATAATAGGGTAATATTATATATGAAACACCCCGTGGCTATTAGACAATCGTCCCTGAAAAAAACACAAATCCTGCCACCTATGTACAGCGATTGCCAACATGGACGTATTTCTAAAACATTACCTCCAAATAACTCCATAACTTTATAAATTATTATTTACAATAACATATCTTAATCCATTCTAAAAGGATATAATTTTATTTAAATACCTTGACCTATACTAAAAGTCTATGTTTTTCAACAAAATTTATAACCTTTCATAAAAGAAATTTCCCAAAAGAATACATAAATTTTTATTGAAAGATAATTTCAAATAAATACCACAGTCTTTCATTAAAAGGTATTTTCGTTAAAATACCATGAGTTTTCCAAAATTATAATTACTCTAAAAATATCATAGTTTTCTTATAAACAATGACTACCATTAAATGCCATGATCTTTATTAACTAAACGTTCTATAAAATATTATGGTACACCTTACAGACTTTAAAAGATAACAAAATAAAATGAGTGGTTGTGGAAGACCATATTAAATGAGGTCAATTATTTAAATACAAGTTTATGACATACATGACACATGATACGGTTAGAGTTAGAATGCGCGAACTTAGGTAAGGAATACTTATAAATGAAGATCCATGCAGGTAGGGTGAACAGTCCAATATGTGGACGACTACTAACCCGACATTCGGGCGAATACTAACCCGATCTTTGGACTAATACTAACCCTATTTTGAGGGCGAATACTAACCCTACTTTAAGGGCGAATAATCCAATATGTGGATGACATAATGTGAAATTCGATGCCTAGATGATATACGCACTAAGTTTAATTCGTCAATACCTTTACACTGAATAACGAGGATGAGTAGTTTGATTAGGCAAGGAGATGCGGAACTCGGATTCCCCTACTGCTCGATCATGATCCCGGGAAGCGAAACTGTACATTTTACTTCCCCAGTTGTTATTCCGTGGCCACAGCGGAATAATCATGAATATCTGGACCCTTATTTAACAAACTAATGCGAACTTTTACCTAACAGATACCTCATATAATATACCATTATATTTCATTCAATATGCCCTTATTTACATACACCTCATACTCTCATACTCATATATATCATATCTATATACACACATCATACCTATATACACTTACTCGTTTTTGTACCTTTACTTTCTTATGAGGGAATCCTACTCGAGTGTAACTCGCTGATGGATTTTTCTTTTCTCATTTCTCTATCTCTGGAATGTTCGTTAGATGAGGATGAGTATTATGATGAGGATTAAGGTGTGGAGCCTACTAATGAAGATTATACGGACTTGACGACGGAAGATGAGCTAGTTATATTTTTGTTTGTTGCCCACATGTTTAGGGTTTTTACTTCTTCGATATAATTAAACTATTTAGTTTATTTTACTCATTCTTTTGGGATGTAATAAAGTTTGGTTAATGAAAATAAATGACTTCCGTTTTTATTATTTTGTTTGGTACATATCTTGCATATTATAGATATTTATACGCTTAACGTAACTGTATTGAATAGATCACCTTCAATATTGCGGACTATGCTACGTCACCCCTTCACCTTCTTTTGGAAAGCGGGACGTGACAAGTTTTAGTGATGGCCCATACAGGTTTTCAATGTACTAAAATGAAACCGTTAACTGACTTGTTATATTTGCGAATCTCATCCACTTATATCGATTTCATAATTTTCCCATGTTCCTTGTCCTTTCCTTGGCATTCTGCATCCTGACCATGGCCTTCCTTTTCAGGTCATAGCCAATCTTTCGGACAAAGACAGCATGTCAGACATCACCTTTGAGTCTACGCTTGGATATTCGGATGACGAAGTATTAGGCCCCTAGACAGTTATTTCTGATAACGACTCAGAGGATGAGGAAGTCGATACTGCAGCACTGGAGTCTATGATGGCTAATGACTCCAAAGATGAAGAAGAAGATCCTACAGAAGATGAACCTATGGAAGATGATCCTGAAGAGGTGGCTTCCGTAGAAGAAGAAGACCCTATAGAGGTGAAGTCCGAGAATTAGGCTCCAGCCGGGAACGAGTCAAAAGATGAAACTTCGAGTGAGGAGGAATTCGAGGCCGAAGAATCTCAGCTCGTAAGACACTGTGGGAATAGCCGTCCCTCTCTTAGTATGAAAGCCTATCGCAATATGTTGAACTCCCATAATCAAGATTAATATTTTTTCTTTTTAGCCGAATAAAACAATGTATAGCGGTAAGGACATGTCCTTCCTTTTCAGTTGTTCTCTCCTTATTGAAGTTGGATAATAAAATCATAGTTTCGAGCAAAATTTCTCTTGTGTCTCTTGCTCTTCTTTTTATTAGTTTTCCTCTTACATTAATTGTTGTTCTTTCATGCAAGTTACTATCTTGTCTCATTCCTCATTCTGTTTGAAACCTAACCCCCTTATAATTCAGATCACAATGGCCGGACGACACCCTAACCGCAACAGAAAAGGAAATAGGATCAATGAAGCTGCTACTCAACAAGCAACTATGTTACAAATGATGCAAGGACTACTAGAACACAACAGCAGCAGACGGCTGCCTTTCATCAAGAGCTGCAAGAAAGTAGGCAGCAACAAGCGGAGATTTTAAGGAAGGCACCACCTCTAGTTCCTCAAGGCTCAGCGGGAGTGAAGCAATTCAGATCACTTCACTCTAAGACCTTTTCAGGGAATGTAACAACCCTAAACTTTCCGTACAATTTTTTTCCAAAAATACAGAAAGATGTACTTTTGCCTGAGCACCAGTTATAAGTTTGTTTTGTTTTAGGACAGCAAGAAGGAGCTTGTAGCTCATTGGTAAAATCTTGCACTGCTGAACCAAAGCACCAGAGTTCAAATCTCATCAGTCACATTATCTTTTTAATTTGATTTCTTTTAATATTTTTAGAAGCCCAAGAGTCTACACGTGCATAACCCGTAAAACCAAGAGTCACACATAAAACAAACGGGTCCACGAGATAGATTAAACGACAAGGGACACGTGGCATAGAAACTCGGGTCGACTCGTCCGACTCGGGCCGGCGACTAGTCCGACTCGGCCGGCGCCGCCGGCCCGACCAGCCCGATCCCATTTTTTCTTTAACTTCCAGAGACCTTTGGCCTACCCCACTTTCCCTACACTATTTAAAATCTCTGAAATTAAACAGAGAATTAAAACACCCCTTTTAATTTTTTAAATGCAAAATTAAATACAATTTTTATCACATCCTTTCATCTATCCTAAACCCTAATTTTTCCTATAAATACCACACCTAAAATCACCCTCCTCACTTCCAAATCTCTGTCCAAACTCTCAAGAAAATTCCATAGACATTTTGTGTGCAAGTGGAGTTAGCAAAGGGCGAAACTCTAGCGAATTTCCGACGACGATCCGAGAAGTTTCCGGCGACGAAAGACGCACCGGTGCTTCCCCAATCTTCCTCTTCCTCTTCTCTTGACCCTAAACCTATAAGTCCCCCTTCTCTCTCTCTTTCACTATCATAAAATTCTTAACTCTTAAAACGTATCGGAAGCGGAGTTATCCGACTTCCGATTATCTTTTCTTTTAAAAATACAATATTTTCTTAATAACAAACCTACAACTTTTGATATATATTGTTTAATACTCATTAACTAAGACAATAGAATAAGTTTGACATTAAAATGATAATCATAGCAAGTTTTATTCCACTTTTACAGTAAAATACCTTTATATTTCATATCGACATATTTATACCTTTTAACCATGCTAGCTTTAGAAAACTCACGAGCTAATAACCTACCTCCTCACAACACTCATATGTAATATAGCACGATGACATTTGGGAGCATAGATTTGGGAAAATACGATTTTACACAAAACTATCTCCGACTTATAAAAACCTTTTTTTACAAGCTGTGTATTTTAACAAATCTTTGCAATTGAGGCTCTACAACCCATTTCGGGGAACCCGTTCGAGATGGTGCGGATTATCGCACATCCTCAGGCTTAGTAGTGCGAGATGCAGACCTCCACAAGGAGCATACGGTCTCGAAAGATTTAAAATACAATTTTCTTTAGAAAATGTGATTTTTATTATAAATAAAACTTATATTTTAATAAATAAATATATATGTAATTAATATCAAAATATCTATTTTTAATATTTATAATATTCCACATTTCCAAAATTCAAGAAAAACATCTTGTTTACAAGAAAATACCATACAATTCCAATATTACAAATAAATACCATATATTATGAAAAATAGGTTTTATTCACTAGAAATGTCACAATGATAAAATATACATCCATGAAAACTTTAAAGACGATAATAAAATACTTGAGGTGTATTTTGAAAATTATACAAAATTATTTTTACATAAACCCCCTCAAGTTATACTAAATTACAATAAGGACCCTAGTAAAGATAGGTTTAAGCAGGACCAGTCTCTTGAGTCTCAGGGAGCCGGAGATATGGGTGCTTACCTATTTAAGGTATACAACTTAACAAATGGTGTTATCAACACGGTAATCGTCTTTGAAAAAGACACAAATCCTGCCGTCTATGTACAGCGGTTACCGATAACACCAAAACCTAATTCAGGATTCAATTTCTTTTCTAATTGTCTGACTCAGACTGAGTCTCAATATAATCAATCTGACTTGAATGAGATTCAAGTATATATAACAATTCAATATGAATCCATATATTCAATCTATCAATCTATACAACTTGACTGAACCGAACCATGGATATACATCCATTTACATGATTTTCCAGTTACATCCATTTGCTGATATCATGGTTTCGGCAATTCATCCATCTATACAATCTATAATACAAGACAATACAATTTACAATACAATACAATCAATACATCGCGGGGTTTAAGGGGTAGATTGGTACGGAAGGTCTTAGAAGTGGCACGAGACTGCAACCATTAAGACACCTAATCTGAATTCAATTGCCGTTGTACCGTGGCTGAACAGTTCCTTATATACTGTCCACCGTAATCTCTGGTCTATTGAAACTCCTCTCGTATACACTGGCCTCTTCTGTATCAAGCTACAAACAACAGCGTTAATACTAAATACAACATTATAACAATATACTCTCTATTCTGTTTATTCCATTCTTGTCTAATTACGAGACTTACCGAGCGATTTGTTCGCTGACGACATTCTCTTTCTTCTTCTTTGGAATGCCGTCAAGTGATTCGGACTCACTGGAGATCGAGCCCACTAGCGAGGATTTGGACCAGCTAGCTTTCGACCTGGAGCTTTAGTTACTTGTACTTTTCATTTTAGTACTTTCCATTTCTGTTATACCACTGTTTAGGCATTGCTTTTCATTCCATATATTTACTTTTCAGATGTATTGTAAAAAGAATGTGAATAAATAAAGTTGATGTTCAATTATATCTATTGTCTTTGTCTCTTGTGCATTTTACTTATATTGCTTAGATACGCTTAGTGTGTTTACTTCAGAGTAAATACATAGCAGTCTCGTTGCGTCCTTTGCCCGTACACTGGGAAGCGGGACGTGGCAAGGAAGGAAACTCCCTTAGAAACTGAAGAATGGCTCAAAAGAACCGTCAATGATCTTGGTACCGCTCAAATTCCTAAGGATGTGTGGGTAAACATTGCTAAACTGCAACTTACGGATAATACCAGAATATGGTGGGAGGCAGAGGAAAGTAGATTGAAGGAGCCTATCGACACCCCGTTTTAGGGGACCCGCTGTTGGATGGTGCGGATTATCGCACATCCTTGGACTAGTAGAGTGAGATGCAGACCTCCTCACGGAGCATTCGGTCTCGAAAATTTTTAAATACGGTTTTTTAAGAAAAATGCATTTTTCTACTTAATTAAAAAAATTTAATATTTAATAATTATATAAATATTACAAAATCCATATATTTTCAAAATATAATAAACCTACATTTTGTACAATGAAAGAATTACAAATTTCATCAAAATACTATCAAGATACCAACAAAAGTCAAGCTTTACAATAAAATATCATGAACTTTCCAAACTAAGCTATTATCACTAAAATACCTCAAATCCCTAAAATTCACATTCATGGAAACCCTAAATAAAATAAATAATTTCTAGAGGTTTTTTTGAAACTATATAAAAAATATTTTTCATAAAACCTCTTCGAGTTATATAAAACTATATTTAAGGAATTTAGTAAATATAGATTTTAACGGGATAATTCTCTTGAGCCTGAGGGAGTCGGAGAAAGTGACTGCTTGCTTATTTAAGGTAGAAAACTTAACGGTGTTATCAATGATGATTGTCTTGGAAAAAACACAAATCCTGCCGTCCATATGCAGTAGTTACCGATAACTCCCGAACATAATTCAGGATCTAAATTAGTTATAAGTGTTTGACTCAAGTCTGAGTCTAAATCAAACTTGAATCCAAACTCAAACCAGAATTCAATTCAAATATGAATCCAAATTCTAACATGTATACTTGAACATGAACCTGAATATCAAACCTGAATACAAAACTTGACTTGACCGAACCATGGCTATAACTTGACATAACTACAAGCTTACATCTTGAACCTGACTACTTGAAATACTTATATCCATGGTTTCGGCAAGACTTGTAAATATAATTTATATAATACATTACGGGATTAACGGGGTAGATTGGTACGGAATATATAGTGTGGCACGAGATGATCACTAAAATACACCTACATGAACTCTCGTGCCGTTGTCCCGTGGGTTTTGACTGGGCTTTGTACTACATGTTACTATAGTCCACGGGGTAAGATGGACTTCTCTCGTATACACAAATATTTTCTGTACCAAGCTACAAATAACTACGTTAGAATAGCAATCTTATATCTGTATGTCTTACCAGTTCAATTCTCATTACTTGCTATATTCCTTTCTCTTTTTTAGGACTTACCGAGCGTTAGTTCGCTGACGACATTCCTGTCTATTTCTTTGTTTGGAATGTTCGTCAGGAGGACCGGATTGTCAGGAGATCGAGCCGAGCCTGGAAGACTTGCACCAGTTCACTGCCCAGCAGGATTTTTAGTTCATTTTGTACTTATTTCAGTTTGTATGTCATTATTTAGGCATTGCTTTATATCATTGTATCTTTCTTTTTCAAAGCAGTTGTATTGTAAAGATGAATGTTAATAAAAGTTGCTGTTTATTTTATATCTCTTGTCAATTCTTATGCATTATATATATATATATATATATTGCTTAATTACGCTTAACGTATTTATTTCTCAGTAAATACGTTGCAGTCTCGCCACGTCACCGCTTCCGTATAGCGGGAAGCGGGGCGTGACAGATTTTGTTGGCGGCCCATGTAGGTCAGTTCTGCATGGAAAGACAAACTATTTCATCTATATTCTTTACATCACCTAGGTCATCTAGTGTAGCGAACTAGATGTCCTAGTTACTTCAGATTTGAGGTGGGAGCTCGATCTACAGACTCTCGGGTGGATCGTTTTTGACATGAGAGGACCGACGAGGAGACCCGATCCAAACGATCCATGGAGCCTATGACGAGAAGAAGGACAGCGACAAGAAGACCCGAAAGACATGTAATGTGAGATATAAACTTCTTTCCGAGTAGTTAACCTCATTTATGTTTGCTAGTTAAGATTTAGTATCGATCTTAGAGTTCAACTCGGTGTTGCAAGCTTTGTGAAAATCATTTTTTAAATATTTCGCCTCTCTGCGAACTCGCGGGGTGCGTGACATCGACTTACAATTAGGAAAATTCTCCCTGGTTTTGTAGGCTTTTAATTTTCCAGATTCTGCAAGATAAGAAGTTCCCTTACTTAAGAATTCTGAAGGTATGATAAAAAGTGTAGGTGATAAGGGATCCACTGCCTCACTCTGTTTGTTCTTTTAAAATATTCTTCTACTCGGCCATTCCCCGGTACAGAAAAATGCTGAGTAGATAAACAGCCTCTGATTAGCTGTAAAACTTGATTTCAAAAAACAAAAACAAGCATAATTTTCTGAATAAATTTCCATTCCACTCTATCGAAAGTTTTTTTCCCATATCCAACTTGAAAATGATATTATGACCCCATGTTTTCCTATTAATATCCTAAACAAGTTCTTGTGCAAGAGATATATTCTCTGAAATACTTCTATCTTTTGTAAATACTCCTTGATTCTGATAAATCATTTTAGGTAACACCATAGCTATTCTGTCTGAAAGAATCTTAGTAATTTTTTTTATAGAAATTGCAAAGGCTTATGGGTCTATCATCAGTAATGGAGCAACAATTTGTCTTTTTAGGGATCAGATAAATAAGAGTAGAGTGCACTGCCTTGAGCACTTGCTTATTATTGTAAAAATATTTAACTGCTTCCCAAAGATTCTCACTAATTATCTGCCGTGCAATCAAATAAAATCTAGTAGAGAACCCATCAGGACCAGGAGCATTATCTGGATCCATATTCTTTATACAATTATGCAGCTCTTTCAAGTGAAGGTATATTACTAAATACTTTATTTTCATCCTCTGAGATTAAATGTGAAATAATATGCTTGCAATCAAATTCAGAATTAATATTTTGTGAAGTAAAAGGCTTCTCAAAATGAGAAGCAACCATATCCATAATCAGCTGTTGCTCTTCAAACCAAACACCATCAGCATTCTGCAACTTAGTAATTCTGTTCTTGCAGTTTCTAACATTTACCCAGCTATGAAAAACTTCTGTATCGTCTCCAAAAAATTCTTCTTGATAAAGAGCGTTCTTAAAGTTACTTTTACCCTGCCATAAAGAATGAAGATTTTCTTCAGATGCATGAATATCAAAATCCCGTTGTTTCTGATTTACCATATCTTATGCACTTTTTTCTATATTCTAAATATTGCCAAAAACCAATTTGTTCCAAATTTCTTCAAGTCTTTTGAGCTTCAAGAAAAACTTGAGAATAAGATCTACATTTATATATAAATCTTCAGACCAGCTTTTCTCAACAGTAACTCGGAAAGTTGGATGTGTTATCCACATATTTCGAAATTTAAAAGGCTTAGGTTCTTGAAAAAAAGGCAAAAAATGCAACATAATGGGAATGTGATTTGAACAACCTTTTGCTAAATGATCAATTTGTGTATCAGGAAAGAGATTCATCCAATCTTGGTTCATTAGACATATGTCGATTCTGGACCAGGATCTGTTTGAGCCCTCCTGTGCATTGCAATAAGTAAATTGTGTACCTTGAAATCCACAATCAATAAGAGCACTTTGACTAATCATATTTGTAAAGTCATCTATACTTTGCAGATTTGGATTACATCTCCCTTACCTTTCAGATATTGAACATTTGCATTAAAATCTCCGCCAAGTATCCATGGAAAGCTATTTTGTTGAAAAAATTGAACAGTTTTATCCCAAAGTTCTCTTCTCACCTTGTGTGAATTTTTAGCATATATAGCACTAAGATAAAAAGGCTAAGTTGAAGACACTGAAACTTTAGCGGTGATGCATTGTTCTGAAGAATTCAAAATTTCTAATTGCACTTGATGTTTTGAGAAGATCCAAATCTTATTGTTTAAATCACGCCATACTCTTTCGAAGCCCATACTGAATACTATGAATTTTGCTTTTGAAAAATCTGTAAGGGGCTCCATAATACTGTGATTGGGGATTAGCAATACCCCTGATATTCCAAAAAACATATATTCATATTTAAGAAGAATCATACATTTTTCTAGGGGCTTTAACAAGCCTCAATCTAGTCCTCTTGGGAAACTGCATCTCCTGCTTCTTTCTGTCTTTAACATTTCTTTTTATTTTCTGTTGATCTTGAACAGTATTATCACTGTTGTCTTCCATTTTTCCCTTTCCATTTTATGTAAAAAGAGCTCTACTTTTTTGACAGTCTGCTTTCCTAAAGAGACAAAATTTTCCTTTGAAGATATCATATGCTCAAAAGAGAGAAAAGGACATGGAATTATTCCTGAATCTACTTTTGTGCAATTCAAAGACTTTCCAAAACCATAAGCTTCTGCAAATGTATTTGACTTTTTCAGTTTTGGTTCTGACTGTGGCAAGAAACATGAATTGCTCTCATTGTCTTTAACATCTATGATGATTTCTGAGCTTCTGCTATCAACAAATTCTTTCTCTACTGATTTACTGCCAGAATTTACAACTACAATTTTTATACTATCTTTCAGCTCTTTATCAACCACAGTTTTCTCAGCTGCTATGATGATCTCTAGAAAAAATTCCAAAGTTGATTAATTACGAAGTCTGACCAGACGTTTTCTACTTTAAAAATAAAATTTTACAGAAACCTTTTAAAAAGTTTCTTTCTTCATATATTTTCATGTATTAAACGAGAGGGCTCTAGATGCATCAGTAAATAGATGGTTTTCGAAAATATTCTGTATTAAAATCAGAAACATAAATGCAATAGAGAAAGGCATTAATTAATTAACACCAAAACAAACACATGCAACAAGTTTTCATTATTAAAATCAAGCCAACAATAGTAAACAAAAACAAACAAACAAACAAACAAAGATCGACATATAGTACTTGATACAAGATACCATCCCATGACATGCAAATACATATAACACAACAATTAATTAACCAAGTAGAAATTAAAGCTAATTAGGATAATCAAGCGCACTTGAATCCCTCTGGGACTTTCTTGCCACAAACATTAAGCAAGAGGCTGAGATCAACAGGCACATTCAAGCTGATCCCTAGGATGTTGGCTTTGATAGCGGTGCACAAACACACAGCAGCCTCAAGATCCACCAAGTTTCCAATCAGAGAGCAGCATGGTTTCTTAGGTACACTGCCAATGTTCAAGTTGATGAGCCCACTCAACACATTGGCACATACACCTAGCTTCAGTGTATCCATCGGGCACTTGCCGCCGTTCGGGCTCGGCTTAGGTGGCTTCGGGCTAGGGCATGTGCTGCAAGCGTCGGTGAAAGCGAAGAATGCGAGGTTGAGGGCAATGAAGAGGGCAAATGATGATGATGATGATGATGATGTGGACTTAGAAGCCATGGCTATAGCTAGCTTGAGTAATTCCAGTACTTGGTTGAGTTGAGTTAATTGGTTGAGGGTTAGGGTTTATATATATAGGGGGAGAGTTTGGTGAAGAAGACAAAAGAGTGTGGCATGTGAAATTAGCTGGAGAAATGAGTAGTTGTTAGGGTTGAGATTTGGAAGCTAGTAACTATTTTCTGTGGGAATTAAGTTTAATTAGCTATAGTGCCCATGGTTTGTGTCCAATTGTTATATAGTGCATGCATTAAATTAAGTTATCACTATTATAAATGGCCCTGTTTTCCTTCGGCGTTAATGCACCTTCCAATTATCATGTTGTTTTTACTTAATAGTACTTGATTAGCATGACTCTAGAGTAACCAAGTAATAATAATAGAGTGCAACCTTATTATATTGATTTCCAAAATAAAAAGTTGTTCCCAACAGAGTAGAACCGCTCAAAGTCCTTCAAATCGAATTCGCTATTAAAAAGCACCTGCAACTTTTAATCCTTTAATATCCAGTATCATAAAGCATGTATCGATCCAGAAATCCTTAAATAATCCAGCGTTAGAAAGCATGCATCGAGAGTTCTCTAACGAAGTTATATAACCACCCATCTGCCGCGAAGTCTCTAAACTTGTATGATGTCTTGAGATGCCTTCATCATCGCAGAATTTCTTAAACTCATTCGAATAGGTGTCTATGCCATTACCAGTACGAAGACGCTTGATCTTCTTCTTGCTTCTCAATCATGACCTTACACTGCTTAAAGACTTTAAAGACCTTGCTTTTGTGCTTCAATATAAAGATCCAGACCATTTTGGAGTAATTATCAATCAAAGATGAGAAATATGAAGCATCACCTTGCGATGGAATACGAAAAAAGCCCTAAAGATCAACATGAATGCATATGAGCATCGCCATTGTCCTATGTACCTCCTTGCTAAACTGAATTCGACACTACTTGCCAAAAATGCAATGCTCATAAAAGTTAATTGTCGATGTCTTGTAGCCTTCAAACAAGCCCAACTTGTTCAAAACCGTCATCCCCTTCTCGCTTATATATCCAAGTCGCATATGTTATAACTTGGTGATCTCCGTCTTTGACTTTTCTGTAGATGAATCTGTTGAAGAGCATGTCCTCATTGTCCTTCCTTACAGAATATACAAGGTCCTTTCCTTTGCTACTTTCATCACTGCTAAAGCATTTTTCGAGACTAGAAGAATTCCACCTTTAATCACACCTCTGCAATCTTTGGAGTCCATAATGCTCAAGAAAATTAGATTATTTTTTTAATCCGGAAATATCGAACTTCTGTTATTGTCCTCACATCCGGCCCCGAATCATGAAAGAATAATTATCCTATATATTAAGGATGGCGCCAGTAAAACAAACAAGAAATCAATGTAGGCAAGCTAACTTATGTTCTCATAAACAAAAGTCTAAGGAAAGGACTAGCTAAGCTAACTAACAAAGTTTAAAACTAAACAAAACGAAATAAATAAACATTGGGGTCTTGATTAAGTGGGAACACATGAAGAATTAATGGATATAGTAGCACATATTAAGGAAAAATTTTGACATCAAAATTCCGCTGGAATTCTATATATCTTGCAGTAGAACGCTAATGCTAAGTTTTGTGTAGTTTAGTGTCCCGTGCCTCACAAGACATACAAAAAAAATTAAGCAACTTGACTCGTGCCTTGTGACTATGAGGAAATTACTAATATTAATGCTAGTACTAGATATATATTTCCTATGAAGATAATATTACCTTTGGTTTGAAATTATATTTTCCCTAATCTACGGTTCCAATTAAGACCTTAATAAAATTCACCTTGATTATAAATGGTTTAATAACTTTTTTAGCGTGATCTGTATATATTAAATTGTAAGTTGCAACAATTTGATCAATGATGCCATATTGGCATTGTTCGAGTACTCCTCTTGGTGAAGGAAAAATATTAGCCGAGTTGGTGAGAAACTTGATTTTATGCTAGAAAAATATGTATGTTATTGCTAGAGGAAAAGTAATTATGATGGAGCTTCAGATCTCCTTCAGATGCTGTCCTCCGTCGATCTTGTGATGGCTGTCTTTGGACGGCTGAGATTTGGTTTTGGGGTTGTTGGGTGTGGATCTCAATAGGTTGGTGTTGGACGTCGGGCTACCTGCAAAGAAGTCCCGGGATGGATGACCACCGTAGGACCCTCTGATGATCAAAACAGAGCTGAGAAATTGGAGCAGAGTAGCGGCGTATTGAGATAATTCTAGTTACCTGAGTTATCTGAGAGAGGGGTTTATATAGGGATCGCGTGGAGAGAGCCGGTGCGAGATCCTCACCGTCAGTTACGGCCTTACGTTATGCCCGCGTTAATGATGGGATCCGCTCATTAATGGGGGAACGAGCTTGCGTGGAACGCGGAGAGTGGGGCGGCGGATATCTCGCTTTGGCGAGATACGTGGAGTCGTTACGGAGGCGCTTGGGCTCCGTGTTCTCGGTTGATCGGGAGAGCTGGGGAAGCTCGGCATGTCAGGAGGCTCGGAGACGAGCCGGGGGGGGGGGGGGGGGCGAGGAAGCTTGGCATGTCAGAAGGCTCGGAGATGAGCCGGGAGGCTGAGGAAGCTTGCTGGACTGTTCGGAGGCGAGCTGTTGGCTGCTTGTTATTGAGTTTCGAAGGTACTCAGGAAGGTCTCTGATAGGTCGGGTGTGTCCTCGGAGACGAGGTACCGAGGTACGTCCCTAAATTATCATATTTACTCCAGCTCCGTAGCCTTTGGGACACGTCATCTGCTACGTGTCATGATCTGGGGAATTCCCACTTCTGGACATCATCAAATTACTTTTTCTGCTTTGTGTTTTATTGAAAGAATGATAAACCGCACACAGACAAAATGGATCCAGATACAAATGATTCTCACTTATCATTGAAGCATGATCTCAACCTCTCCCCTTGATGGAGCTTCAGATCTCCTTTAGATGTTGTGCTCCGTCGATCCTGCGATGGCTGTCTTGGACGGCTGTGATTTGGTTTTGGAGTTGTTGAGTGTTGATCTTAATGGGTTGGTGTTAGACGCCGAGCTACCTGCAAAGAAGTCCCGGGATGGGTGACCACCGTAGGACCCTCCGACGATCAAGTTAGAGCCGAGAAATAGGAGCAGAGTAGCAGCGTATTGAGGTAATTCCAGTTACCTGAGTCATCTAAGAGAGGAGTTTATATAAAGGTCGCGTGGAGCGAGCCGATGCGAGATCCTCTCCGTCAGTTACACCCTTACGTTACGCCCGCGTTAATGGCGGGATCCGCTCATTAATGAGGGAACGAGCCTACGTGGGACGTGGAGCATGGGACGGCGGATATCTCGTCTTGGTGAGATACGCAGAGTCATTACGGAGGCGCTTAGGCTCCGCGTTCTTAGTTGATCGGGAGAGCCGAGGAAGCTCGGCATGTCGGGAGGCTCGGAGACGAGCCGGGGGGCCAAGGAAGTTCAGCATGTCAGGAGGCTCGGAGACGAGCCGGGGGGCCGAAGAAGCTTGCTGGATTACTCCAAGGCAAGCTGTTGTCCGCTTGTTAGGTGAGTATGGAAGGTACTCAGGGAGGTCTCTGATAGCCGGGTGTGTCCAAGGAGACGAGGTACCGAGGTATGCTCCCAAAGTATCATATTTACTCCAGCTCCGTAGCTTTCGGGACACGTCATCTGAAAGTGTACGCTAGCACCGCGATGGGGTTTAAACGGGCATCACACATGCCATTTTTAAAATTTTCAAGTGTTAACGAACACCAACCAAGACCTTAACTAGAATATTGGGGTTTTATGTGATAATATGAAAAACTACAAGAAGGGAAGGAGGTTGCAACCTTTGTAGACCGTGTCCTTCTCTTCAAATGCTCCGGGTTGTAGTCCACGTGACTCCACTAGGCTCCACTTGAGAGTTTGAATGAGCCTCCTTCGTAATCTTCAGGCCGAAGATGATCCACCCGAAGCTCCACTTGATCAAGTTATCTCTTCACTAATATCCTATTAGTGAAAGAAACACACTACACTTGAGTGCTAGTCAAGTATAAGATGGTGAACTAGGGGTTTTATTTGCACACTTGGATTTCTACAAAACCCTATGATTCACATCTCATGTGAGGGTTAAGGTTTTGTTGAAGCAAGAGGAAGAAGAAGGAAAATGGAGAGAGCTCTCAAAATGGCTAAGGCAAATGAGCTATGAAAAAATCACCAAGTCAAGAATGGCTCATCTCTTGCCCTCACTTATTCAAGTATGGAATAAATTGCAATAATAAATTGCAACCAAGCTTGAATAGTGAGTCAAGACTAATAAACAATAATAAAAGCCTATGCCTTGCCATTCCACAAATATCTCCACACTTTACACCTCATTTTCTATTTTCTAAAAATAGAAAATCCATGCCACGCTTCATATATATATATATATATATATATATATATATATATAGAGAGAGAGAGAGAGAGAGAGAGAAGTTAACAGAGGAAAGATGCCATATGAGGGGATTTCCTCCTCTGGCGTTGGAAAAATACATCCTCCGTGATTTTTTCCAACAATCGGCATACATCACCTCCATCTTTATCATCTAAGATGTGGATACACCAAATTTCATGTGATTATACTATTTTTTCGCTGTTGATTTAGTTAGTGCAAAATGAATGGTTTACCGACAATAAAACTTTTTACATTGCTAATTTAACGGTGAAAAAGTAGTGGAATCACATGAAATTTGGTGTATGCACATCTTAGATGATAACGATGATGATGATGGATTCCGATCGTCGGAAAACATGGTGGGGGTTGTATTTTTTCGACGCCATAGGAGGAAATCCCCTCTTATGGTCTCTTTTCTCCATTATTCTCATATATATATATATATTAATATATATATTATGAAACTAATTAGTAAGCTAATAATATTAGTTAATATATAATTATATCAAATATAAATATATATCATATTATTAAATCAACACTTGGTTTAATAATCCGGTTATATCACATATAACCGACTAATATCATTTATCTGTATATCGCATTATCGAATCAACACTTGATTCGATAATCCGGTTATATCACATATAACCTAACCGATAACAAATAACTGCCAGATTAGAATACGGTATCACATACTCGTATTTAATCAGCCCCCTCGCACATATCAGCATATGTGTCCTACTTCGTTTCACTTGAACCAGGAAACTTCTGTGTGGAACTCTCAAGACTCGTCAATACGCCAGTAGTAGGTGATGATCAAATCAGTCACCCATAAGCCGTCAACGGTACTAGCTGGACGTAACGGCTACCCAGGTATTGAGCGATTGGAAGATCAACAAGTCCATACTCTCCATGAAGTCTATAAGCAACACTACCGTACAGTCCGATATCTTCGTCTGATATGTCGCATATCGAGTCTAGGGGTGGTAACGTCAGACTCCAGTAACTTGATAAGTCATGTCGATGTATGGCTCATAACGGTTCGAGAAACTACTGGTAACTTTTACCAGTAAATCTCATCAGCAGCCCTGGTCAGGGACTTCCAGTTATAGCCAATCGAGCATAGCGCAACATCAACTCCCAATACCGGGAGAGACGAAACCCCTCCTATCGCTCACTGTCTCCATGTGACTCGGGGCTGTACCCAAAATCCACCTGTTTGCACGACTCCTTTGAGCCGTAGTAGGGAGGAAATCAAAGCACAGTGGGAGCCACACAAGACTCTATGACGATCTTGGGTCTACAGACTAACATGTACCAGTGTCACCAGAGAACCGCTATCGTATACTACCAACTAGGAGTTCTCGGCGAGTCCTGTTCGGTGTACCCATTCTCTAATGAGCACCTGTGTACAATCTTTGGTGTCACACACCAATGGTTGTGAGATCAACCATCGCCCTATATAGGGTCAAGAAACGTACACACTAGTCTACTCTGGAATATCGATGCCCTGTCTCGATATCCCCTCGACTAGGAACTATTAAAGGATGTACTTGTGGACCACTCTGGCCCCACTAGTATGATCTGCATCATAGTTCTGGTAGTCAAGTACATATCCTAAGGGTTTTATCAACATGTAAGAGAAAGACAGTATAAGAATACCAGTCAACATGTTAAGATAAAGAGTGATCAGATAGCATATTATCATGTCGACCAAGAAAGTCCTCTATATATATGTCCAAACATCCACTATAATATACATCAATGTACAATAATAGACTCTAGATCATACATATTCCTAACAATCTCCCACTTGCATTAAGGCCAGTTGTTGTAGTATCTCATACCCAACATCCCAAATAATCTCTCAAATTGCGTCTGGGGGAGGGCCTTTGTAAGTGGATCCGCTATGTTATCATTCATGTCAACTCTCCTGATCTCGATCTCCCGTCGATCAACTATCTCCCGGATCAGGTGATACCGCCTAAGAATATGTCTGGATCGCTGTTGGGACCGGGGTTCCTTGGCCAAAACCACAGCTCCATTGTTATCACAATACACAGGTATTGGATGCTCAATGGATGGAACCACACCAAGTTCAGCTATGAACTTCTTCATCCAGACAGCCTCTTTGACAGCATCGTTAGCAGCAATGTATTCATCCTCTATCGTTGAGTCTGCTACGGTATCTTGCTTGGAATTCTTCCAACATACCGTCCCTCCTTTGAGGGTAAAGACAAAACCCGAGACCGACTTACTGTCGTTCTTATCACTCTGGAAGCTCGAATCGGTAAAGGACTCCTCCTGAAGTTCACCGTTACTGATTGATCTATATTTATGTGTAGTAGTAGTTAACCGCAATTAATAACGGTGTCGCGTGTAGCTAGACCGAGATGAGTATGGGTCGTCCTCTGGGAAACGTTGAATATTTTATTCTTACTTTAGGCGTGTTGAGAAAGAAAGGAGTGTCACGACCCGAAAGTACGGAACGTGACCGGCACTTAGATTACGAAGCGTCTAGAGGCGCCACGTGACCTAAGTAAGCCGAAGCCCAGAGATCTAAACCATAAAAGAAGAAAAAGAAGAAAAGAAAAGAAAACAAGTAAAAAAAACATCAGCAAATTTTACCAAAAATTTCGGCAGAGTCTCCTCTGTAAAAACTGGCCCCCAAACGGGTACAACAAGTATAATATGAATAAACAATAAAAAGCATCCCCAAACGGGTGCTAGCATCAACGCCAACAGGCGGAAACAACCACAACAAGCACAATAATATACAACGCCAGAGGGCGAGGCTCAAAACTCAAAAGAAAGCAAAACCACCAGATCAGAATAATACAGGCGCGACTCTAAGGTCGAAGTAAAAGACTGGTCCAATAACTTATCAAGTAATACAAATATGGTTGATGGAGCTTACTAGATACAAATGAATGAATAAAAGTACAATGGTGGTTCGGATACAAGTGAACCAACCTACCGTGCCAATCGCCCTGAAGAAAAGATGTGCCAACAAGCTGCCACGGGAAACCTGTACATCGAACCTGTAAAGAATTTGGCACAACGGGGGTGAGTTGCCAACTCGTGAGTAGAAGACATCTACGAAAAGAAATCGAATGCACGACGCTATCCTAGGTCATAATAATACACTACTATATCCCAAACATCTAGTAATAGCAGGGTAATACTACGTGTAAGTGCAAATACTCCGTGTCGTGTCAGTGCCTCATATAGTACTAAGTCATATGAAATGAAATGCATGCACCATGAATGTAAAGTCACAAATCCTGAAATCCAGATATATATGTATGAGAACCTTTAGCCGTTATCATAGTAAAGTGTGTATAAGCATCTGAAATCTCAACAATGAAATCCATGGAAATCCGTGTCAAGCATCGACACAACACATGTAACCTCAAGTATCAATATGTCGGGCTCCGTCAGTCCGGATCGGCCCATATCATCAAATCCCACGACAACGGTCGGTATCCTCCGGATATCCGCCGCGCCAGACATCACCGGTAGGTAGCCTTCCCCTGCCAGGCTCATCGTCTACAACTCGATCTTCTTGCCCCGGGATACCATACCGGGCCCACCATGTACCCGAGACGGTTCATCCACTCCTCGAATCGGGTCTCGAAATCCATCAGAAAACATGAAATACTCATGGTGGACGACACATACATCACGAGAAAACCGCATCTTATTTTAAAAAAAAGAGAAGAGGAGAGAGAGAGAAGTTTTTATATTTTTGCGGTTTTCCCCAAAAATCCAGAAATCTCATAGAAATCCAAATCTCAAAATCATGAGTACTATATGATAAGTGTCGGCATATGCCCATAATACTGCATGATAACACGAAAATATGAATGCATGAATGTCTAAGTAATGAATGTCATGTCTTATACTTAACATCAGAGAGTGATCACAATACTACATCGGTTTAGTTGTTAACTGATTCTATCAATAAAAGATAATATGATCTAAAGTGTACGTGACATAGTAATTACCGATGATGATGTGTGTGAGCCGGCAAATAAGTGTGCGTGGAATATGCGCATCATCGGTAATGGTGCTGGTGTCCTAACAGGTAAGGTTTATACTATTTATAGCAACATATGTATGAACATGCAACATTATGATTACAGTGTGAAAGTAAAGACGAATGTATATTACCTACTCATTTAATATACTAATACTACTACCACTATATGACTCGAACCTAACCTAGTGTCCATCTAACCTCCTAAGGAAAACTAAACCTAAGAACTAGTCAATAGAAATAAGAGTCTACCTAAGGTCTGAATCAATATCCCTAATAGTCGGCGATCCCGCCTCAACAGCGTCACGTACGTAGTACGGCTTCCTCGAATCAAGAGTGCGGATCAATCATCAAATCTAAGCCTCGTACGGTAAAATCCATCGTACGGCATCCCAATGTCGGGGTACGGTCAAGTATCTCCTAGGTGTCTCCTCATTCGTATAATGTCATATGTATCATATTGTGATTAAGTCATACTCATATGATATCGGCATCAGGTCACACCAATATAATGTGGAAATCAAGTTATACATATATCATATCGTAATCAGTTACAAGTTACAGTCCGAGTACTATTCTAGCGTCCCATGTACATCAATATCACCACCACTCTTTGTAATTTATATATTCAAGTTCATTATCTCATTCCCTAATGATCCGCTAACACTTTATTACGACTGTATAGTCAAAAATCACGGCATCAAGCCCAGTTATACTATTTCATCATACCTCGGATATCATATCACATCACTGAATCACCTATATGTGTTGTATATATATGTATATACCTATACCTAGTTCTATTTATATACACATACACGTACCCCATGTCGATTTTCAGTGTGTGCGCCGGTGTGTTTCTATCTGAAACCTACAAACCTCTTCCAAGGTACTCATCCTCTGATATAGTTTTCCTAAATCGGTCTAGTCCAGCCTAGGGTCAATACTAGGGTCCTACTAGGGTCACGTCTGGTTTCCTAATGTCCATAAGTACTATTCCTATTCTACGTTGCGGGGGTGCTAAACGCCATCCACCCGACTTCCCCCCGTAGATATGCATCTACTCACCTGGTCCATGTCTGCCGAAGACAGTGTCGCCATCCTCCTCTTCATCGCCCGCAGTCCACGTGAGGGTACCTAGACGCAAACATATAAATAGCATCGTAAACCGAATCACATACAAAAGTCAAACGATACGAAGAGCAAGCACAGGTTAAAACCTATGTCCCGTCCACGCAAAAGAACCAAATACCGCTCGATATCGGCGTACAAACTCCGATGGATCGAGATAACATCATCAAACAACTTGTAGTTTTAAAACACATTACTTATATTGTAAAACATGATCAAATTCATCGAAACACTAAAATCGATCAAATCGTCCGTTTTCGAAAAACCCGAAAATGCCAATTTACCGTTTTTCATCGAAACTTGACATTTAAATGAAACCAATGATCATAAAACTCATTAAATAGCATTACTAGACTATACAAACTATTACTATATTTTTATTACACAATTTTGCATTTATTTGAAATTTCTAGTTTGCAACTTTTAACAATTTTAACATTTTCCAAGCAAAATACCACAATTCCACCTCAAAACATGATTTTGCATAAATTAATCACTTAAACCACAATTTATGATGATAATGATGTAATGAAACTATAATTATATTTTTAATCACATTTATTTAGAAATTCCTAAAATCTAGTTTACAAAATAATAGCATTTTATTACTATTTTTCCAATTATCAAAATAATCTAGTGATCAAACTAGGTTTTTCATTCAATTAATATGCTAATATTCTCACTAAAATTACCATCTAATGATAACACCCTTAATAAGAATTTTATTTTACCCACAACACATTTTAGAAAAAATCTAGTTAGCTAATTAGTTTAAATTAAACAATTTCGATCAACAATTTATTATACCACCACCATGCAAGAATTTTCCACTTTAAAAGATGTTAAACTAGCTATAATAACCCTAATTAATTAACAAAAACCACCTCTTGAATTTTCAAACCCTAACTTGAATTTTAGAATTTGCAACAAGAATTAATCTAATTAATCTAATTATGCTTTAAAAGAAATATCTAATAGAAATAAAACAAAAGAGAAGGATTTATACCTCCACAACCTCATGTCCAAACTTGAAAATGAGACTCAAAAATACATGCTTTCCCACTCCAAAATCCATGTAGAGAAGAGTAGAGAATAAAGGGTATGAAATAATTAGGTTTTTGTGGAATTTAAATTGGATTTTTATAGTATTTTTGATGATTTTTGAATAAAAATGAGGTGGAAAATAGGGGGGGGCAGCCATGGTGATGGGGAGGCTGCCACAATAAGGGGAAGAGGGAGAAACACATGAGAAATGGTGTAGAAACTTCTCCAAAATGTCATCATCTTAATGTCTTTTCATGCTTTATTCATTTTCTTTTAATTCTTTTCTAAAATAACTCAAGAAAGATCTAGAAACAAGGAAAAATTTGCAAATAAATTTTGCATGATACACACTAAATTCTAATATGCCATGGTTCATTTTTACAAATTAAAACCATTTAAATTTGTAATTTACACTAATTTAGTGTAAAAATAAAGCTTATGTTAATATTTAAAATAATTAATTTAGGAAAAATATTTTATTAAACCAAAAATTTATAAGTGGCTAAATAAACACTATTTACTAGTAATTTCATAATTAAAATAGATATTTTTAAATTTATAGTGAAAAACAATCACGGTTTGGTTTTACGAAAAATACATTTTACTTTACCGAAAATCCTAAAATTCAATTAAACACTTTTATTCATTTAATTATTTATTTAATTATTTTTAAAATGTTACAAGGAGGAAGAATAAAAAATGGTGAAGAATGGTTGTAGGATCTAGATCTACGTTAAACACGGATGCAAAATATAAATCTAGATTAACTACGGAGGTAAATTTAATATTAAAAGGGGCTTGTAGGTGTTCCCCTCCGAACGGCGGCGCACAAGACATGGGCTGTCTCGCCTGAGGTTCGGGGCAGATGCTAATTGGTGCTATCCGTCTACCTCTCCGAAGATGCCAAGTTGATTTATGGCACTGTGTATCGGAGGTTTAGACGGATGCGGCCGATGTAGCAGACTTCGTCAGATTCCCCCTCGTCTGAGGGGTTTTTGATTGTGGGGACGCTCTTCCCTGCAGGCGCAAGCCCCTGCAGTTAATTACGCTACCGCATCGCGGTAACAACTTTCTCCTTCTCCAGCCGGTCACTTCATGTCGTGGGTGTTTGTTTTATTTGTGGTTGCCCGTGGATTGTATACGAAGACCAATTTATGTCGTCGCCCGTAGGACGTAGATTAGTCCAAATCCGTGTTTTCTTAGATTTGGGTTTGGGGTTTTGGTTTGAGGATACGGTAGCCATATTTGAGGCTAAGATCAACTCAAACGTTTGTTAAGGATACGTTAGTCCAGTTTGAGACTAAGATCAACTTAACGGGATCGTTTAGATCCGACAAAAGAGCGTTTGAGCTCTATTGTTCCAGTTTAGGGACATAGTGGTCCATTAAATTTATGGCCGTCGGGACCCATCACCTCTCTGACGACGTTGAAGGATTACAACGACAAATGCCAGAGGAGTTCAGAGATGTACCCTTGAGCCAAAGTTGATTGGGGGATCTAGAGTCCAATTTGGGACTAAAGTCTGTTTGAAGGTTTAAGGATACGTTAGCCATATTTGAGGCTAAGATCAACTTAAACAGGATCGTTTAGATCCGACAAAAGAGCAATTGGCTCTATTGTTCCAGTTTAGGGACATGGGGGTCCATTGCCAGTTTAGGGACATGGGGGTCCATTGGTAGTTTAAGGACGCATAAGTCCATGGGTTTAAGGACCCCACAGTCCATATGGGCGTGTTTAAGGACGCATTAGTCCATTAGTTTAAGGACGCATAAGTCCGCGGGTTTAAGGACCCCGCAGTCCGTATCTTGGTTTAGGGACGCATAAGTCCATGAGTTTAAGGACCCCACAGTCCATGTTGATGTGTGGTTGTCGGGACCCGTCACCTCTCTGAAGACGTTGAAGGATTACAACGACAAATATCAGAGGAGTTCCGAGATGTACCCTTGAACCAATGAGTTGGTTGAAAGAGCAGATGTGCTCAGTTCAAGATGATTTGAGGACTTATGGCCAGTTTGGGCTAAGTCCAATTATGTTTGAAATATTGGCCCTCTGTTGGTCCATTGAAGGAGAGGCTTTGCCTCTAGAAACTTAGCCGATTGGGCTAAAGCTAGTGTTAAACACTAAAGACCAACAGTGTTGAACACTGGGAATAAGATTAGCAAGTTAGTGTTAAACACTAAAAGATAATCAGTGTTAGACACTGGGAACAGAGTTTTCACATTAGTGTTAAACACTAAGCAAATCAGTGTTAAACACTGCAAATTGAGTTTTCCAAATTAGTGTTAAACACTAAGAAAATCAGTGTTAAACACTGAGGACAAAGTCTTCAGATTAGTGTTAAACACTAAGGAGAGAGGGGTCACGTGTGGACACGTGAGAGCGCCCTGATTCCCCTTATTTTATTCTGCAGGTAAGTGTTTAACACTTTAGTTCTGACGGCCATCACGTGCGAGCACGTGATGAAAGCCCATGCTCTGTGCGTTATAATGCTCACTAGGGGTCACGTGGTGACACGTGAGGGCGCCCTAGAGCTCTTTTCTATTCCTTGTACTTCAGAGGTCACGTGGGGCACGTGAGGTGCCTGAGATTGGGCCGAAACTCCTTTCTTCGTTCTGCCATTAAGTGTTAAACACTTTCATTTTTATTTTAGAGCTCGCGTGTTGGCACGTGATGGGGATCTGTGCGCCAACTGTTAAAGCATTTGCTGAGGGGTCACGTGATAACACGTGAGAGCGCCCAAAGCTTTCATTCCCTTTGCTTTTTCTTTCTGCGTTCTGGGAGTCACGTGGGAGCACGTGATGGCATCAAAAAGTGGGGCCGGATCCACTTTATTTTGTTCTGCAAACAAGTGCTAAACACTTTTAATTTTCATAGCCATCACATGTGGGCACGTGATGTATAATCATGCCCTGATTTATTAGAACATTTATTAGGGGTCACGTGGTAACACGTGAGAGCGCCCAGAATTGTTTCTGCCTTTGCTTTTGTTCCATATGTAATGAGGGTCACGTGGGAGCACGTGAGGCATTGCCTCAAAACTTTCCTCTTCTCATTTTGGGAGATCTGTTCAGGGGTCACGTGGGACACGTGACCCTAGTTCTTTTCATGCACAGAGATCTTTTAAGAATTGAATTCTTTGTAGGGTTAAACCCTAATTATGATTTTGGAGGAATTAAATTCCTATCGCGAAAGAATTAAATTCTTATTTAGGATGAAACCCTGATTTCTTTTCAAAGGAATTAAATTCCCAGATATGTAAAAGAATTAAATTCTTGATTAGGGTTAAACCCCAGTTTCATTTTAGGAGGAATTAAATTCCTATAAGTTTGGAAGAATTAAATTCTCAAAACTCAATTCCTCCTCTGTGTTTTAGATCTGCATGGCAGGATCTCAACCCAATGAGAATTAAATTCTCAATTCATGGGGAGATGTGCACTTTGCAGATCCTCAACCAGAGAAAGAACTAAGTTCTTTTCTTTATGTAAGAGTTAAACTCTTTTGAGAATTAAATTCTCTTTTGAAGCCTCTTTTTTCTTACCTAGGGTTTTTCTTTTGCAGAGAATTAAATTCTCCTCTCTCTGTTTTTCTCTCCAAAAAAGTAGATCCCCCTTCTTCTTTTCTTGGCTCCTATTTATAGGAGAAGGAAAAGAGTTAATTTGTTTAGCAAATCTCTCATTGGAAGATTTGATTTGATTGTTGAGAGATTTGATTTATATTTATCATTAATCTGGGCCTTTAGATCATTCAGTGAATTTTATTCACCGTGGATTTTAAATCCAAAAGATATTCTATTTGTTATCCTGGTGAGATTTTCAGGGAAATCTTTCCTTGTCCAAGGGTTTTCTATAAATTGGTGATTTTTAATCACCCTTGGATTTTTAATCCAACGGTTCCCCATGACCCTATTCCATTTGGAAAGATTCAGAAACTTTTAGAATTTAATTCTATTAAATTATAATGCTTTTAAAGCCAGTCACGTGCTGGCACGTGACCTTTGGTCACGTGTGAGCACGTGACCCCCAATTGGGTTCCTTTCTCAGCCGCTTATTTATGTTTCAGTTTTAACCATCACGTGTCAACACGTGACCATTGGTCACGTGTAAGCACGTGATACCTCGTTGAGGTATTTTCTGAATTTTAGAATTAAATTCTATTCATTATTTTAGAGGCTTTAAAAAGCCCATCACGTGTCTGCACGTGACCCATGGTCACGTGTGAGCACGTGATGCCCCATTGGGGTCTTTTCTGAGTTTTTATTGTATCTTTTAACTCCTCCAGCGGGTTCTTAAAAGCCCATCACGTGTGGACACGTAATTCCTCATAACTTTTGATCCCGGATGAATTACGAGGCCCATAATATATCAAATCGAAGGGTTTTTCGAGCCGCTTTCGATACCATCAGAATTTATCTGTTTCTCATTCGGGAGTTTGTCAAAAAACAGTCCGGAAGATACTGTTTCCCATTTTCTTAAGCGTATCGCCGCCATTTGATACCTTGAGCTCTTTTGCGCAGAAATTTTTGGCGGGAACAAATGCCCCCCACTACTTTGCCCACGTAAGTATTTACGTGGGTGAAGTAGTGCAAAGTAATGCATAGCGTATGACCAGTTTCGGGTTGGTATATTACTTTCAGAATCTTGATCTGAGAAGATAACGAGCGGACACAAGCGTCGTCATTTATCATTGACTCAAATCTCGACTCTTAAGAGATATAGTTCCAAACCCTTAACTCCATGAGCCGCACCCTTCTATCTCTTTATATCTTACTCTGGAGTGAAGTAGTTTATATGCTCATGAGTAGCTTTTCCATTTCAGTGGCATGTAGCTTTGGCGAGTGTGGCTCATAGATGGTCCATCTTGACCTCTTTGCAGGGCAGTGATGGCTTAGGAGACAGGGTTAGGATCTGCCACCTAAGACTTTTCAACTTTATGAGCCATGAGGGTCTCATAAAGACTTTTCTCCCTACGGATCGAGAGGATCTCGTAGGTGTATTTTCTCCTTAGGAGTCGTGAGGATTCCTAAGTGTGTTTTCTCTTATAAGTCGTAAGGATCTTATGAGAGAATTTTTCCCTCTTACGAGTCAAGAGGACCCATAAGCGGTTGTTCCCCTCCTTGTCGAAATTCGACTTCGGAGAGTGAGACCCGTGGATAGTATGCAAGAGACCATTTTGGGCCGACTTGCAGGATCCCAGTGCTTAGGAAACAGGTTTTTCAATCCCTACTGCCTAAGGCTTTATCTCACGAGTCGAGACGAATCGAGAAGTTCTCGCAAAGACATCATTTTCCTCACGAGTCGAAACGAATCGAGTAGATCTCGCAAGAATATCCTAACGTCACAGTTAACCTCTGCTCTTTACGACAGAAGTCCGTTAGGGTCTGTGGTACTTAGGGTTTTGGCCGTCGTACCGTCGCATGAGCTGATGTATTTCTCGATAGGCAATCGTGCTGTTCGAGTAGCCCTGCGACTGCCGTGTCTCTGATCCCTTCGTGGGTTGGACAAGACGTCTTCAAGCAATCCTCCTTGGCAGTTTGACCGTCGGAAGAGCAAGCGCTAGGAATTTGCCATGCCGCTTTTTACTTGAGGTTAGGCTCATTTTGGAGAGCCCCGATGAATCATAACCACTCCGCGCTGGTGTGGGATGATCTCCGATAGTCTTTCAGGCTTTATATGACTTGCCGTTAAGACCCTGAAGCTAGGAATTTGGCCTTTGCTTCGTTTTGTTGGCATTGCGTCCTCTGTATCGAGACGAATGTCGCGGTTGTCTCTAGGTTGCTGGTGAACCGTCGAGATTTGGAACTAGGGATTTTGCCGAGGCTCCTTTTGGTGATGTTGCGTCTGCTGTATCGAGACGAACGTCGAGATGGTGACCACTCCGCATTGGTTCGAGATGATCTCCGATTGTCTTTCAGGCTTTATATGACTTGCCGTTAAGACGTTGAAGCTAGGAATTTGGCCTTCGCTTCGTTTGCTTTGTCATGTGCGAATCCTGTTGGAGGAAGAACGCTGTCGTGACATCTCGTCTGTTGTATCGAGATGAAGGTCGAGGTGGTGACCACTCCATGCTGGTGTGGGATGATCTCCGATTGTCTTTCAGGCTTTATATGACTTGCCGTTAAGACGTTGAAGCTAGGAATTTGGCCTTCGCTTCGTTTGCTGGCATTGTGTCCTCTGTATCGAGACGAATGTCGCGGTTGTCTTTAGGTTGCTGGTGAACCATCGAGGTCTGGAACCAGGGATTTTGCCGTGACTCCTTTCGGTGATGTTGCGTCTGCTGTGTCGAGACGAACATCGAGGTGGTGATCACTCCATGTTGGTGTGAGATGATCTCTGATTGTCTTTCCGGTTTTATATGACTTGCCGTTAAGACGTTGAAGCTAGGAATTTAGCCTTCGCTTCGTTTGCTGGCATTGCGTCCTCTGTATCGAGACGAATGTCGCGGTTGTCTCTAGGTTGCTGGTGAACCGTCGAGGTCTGGAACCAGGGATTTTGCCGTGACTCCTTTCGGTGATGTTGCGTCTGCTGTGTCGAGACGAACGTCGAGGTGGTGATCACCCCATGTTGGTGTGAGACGATCTCTGATTGTCTTTCCGGTTTTATATGACTTGCCGTTAAGACGTTGAAGCTAGGAATTTGGCCTTCGCTTCGTTTTCTTTGGTGTGTCCGGATCCTGTTAGAGGAAGGACGCTGTAGTGACATTTCGTCTGCTGTATCGAGACGAATGTCGGGGTGGTGACTACTCCATGTGGGATGATCTCTGATTGTCTTTTCGGTTTTATATGAGTTACCGTCAAGACGTTGAAGCTAGGAATTTGGCCTTCGCTTCGTTTGCTTTGGCGCGTCCGAATCCTGCTTGGGGAAGAACGCTGGGGTGACATTTCATCTGCTGTATCGAGACGATCGTCGAGGTGGTGACCACTCCGCGCCGGTGCGAGATGATCTCCGATTGTCTTTCAGGCTTTATATGACTTGCCGTCAAGACCCTGAAGCTAGGAATTTGGCCTTCGCTTCGTTTGCTTTGACTGTGTCTGCCGTATCGAGACGAATGCTGAGGTGGAGCTGGGATTTTGCCGTCACTCCGCTTTGTTTCGACCATGAGGTCTTTTGTTGATTTTGCATGTACATCCTGCTGGACTGCGAAGGAACGCCGTTGTTGACATTGCATCTGCTGTAACGAGACGAATGCTGAGGTGGAGTTGGGATTTTGCCGTCACTCCGCATTGTTCTGACCATTGGGTCTCTTGTTGACGTTGCATCTGCATCCTGCTGGACTGCGAAGGAACGCCGTTGTTGACACTGCGTCTGCTATAACGAGACAAATGCCGAGGTGGAGTTGGGATTTTGCCGTAACTCCGCTTTGTTTCGACCGTGAGATCTTTTGTTGACATTGCTTCTGCATCCTGTTGGGCTGCTAAAGAACGCTATTGTTGACATTGCATCTGCTGTAACGAGACGAATGCTGAGGTAGAGTTGGGATTTTGCCGTCACTCCGCATTGTTTTGACCATTGGGTCTCTTGTTGACGTTGCATCTGCATCCTGCTGGACTGTGAAGGAACGCCGTTGTTGACATTGCGTCTGCTGTAACGAGACGAATGCTGAGGTGGAGCTGGGATTTTGCCGTCGCTCCGCTTGATGGTGTAACATCTGTGTCCTGCTGGAATGAGGAGGCACACCGTTGTTGGTCTCCAGGCTGTAGATATGGCCACTAAGATTTGGAACTAGGGACTTTGCCATGGCTCCGTTTCGTTGCGACTCTGAGGTCGGTTGTTGACGTCACGTCTGCATCTGGTTGGAGTGAGGAGAAACACCGTTGGTGATCTCTAAGTTGTCGATATCGACGTCGAGACCCTGAAGCTAGGGATCTTCTTTTGCTTCATTTGTTGACATTGTGTCTGCAATATTGCGACAAATGTCGAGGTTGTCTCTAGGTTGTCTATGAACCGTCGAGATTTGGCTTCGCTTTCTGATGGAGCCTGTTGGGAAGGTATGGTCCCTCTTTGTTCGTGCCCATGGATTGTATACAGGGGTCAATGTGACCTCACCTGCAGGGCAAAAAGTTTCATTCTTTCAGAATTTTTTTTTATTTCCGCGATGCTCTATCCTTTCAGCTTTTATATCGCGGAGGTCGCGATTGCCCAATCATTTCGGCTATTTTCGCGGTGCCCAATCATTTCGGCTATTTATTTTAATTTTACTCGCTGCTTTTTATTGCGAGTTGCCCAATCATTTCGGCTATTTTTTATGCATACATTTTTTACTTGCTGATTCTGTTTGCAAGTTGCCCCATCATTTCGGCTATTTCGTATGCATTTTTTTTTGGCTCGCTGATTTTTTTTTTTTGCGAGTAGGGGATTTGGGATCTGATACCAATCTTGGCATCAGCATCGCTGCGACTGGAATATTTCCAGGAGCGAATCATCATTTGCCGTAACAGGACTTGGAATTTGATACGGGTTTAGGCATCAGCATCGCTACAACTGGGATATTGCCAGGAGCGAATCATCATTTGCCGTAACAGGGCTTGGAATTTGATACTGGTTTAGGCATCAGCATCGCTACAACTGGAATATTGCCAGGAGCGAATCATCATTTGCCTCTGTCGATGTTGAACAAAGGTGGCTTAGTAAACAGGGTTAGGATTCTGTCAACTAAGACTTTTGACTTCATGAGCCGTAAGGGTCTCACAAAGGTATTTCTCCCTACGAGTCGTGAGGATCTCGCAGGTGCGTTTTCTCCTTAGGAATCGTGAGGACTCCTAAGTGTATGTTCCCCTGTAAGTCGTAAGGATCTTACAAAAGGGTTTTCTCCTTATAAGTCGAGAGGACTTACAAGGGTTGTTCACCGTATGGACATATCCCCAGTCACGGGTGGGACTTGATAAGGGAAATGTTTATTCGCGCCCGTGGATTGTATACAAGGATAAGTATTGAGCCGCTTGTAGGGCCATATCGAAGTTTGTGGGGGTTGCTTAAGAACAGGTTCAGGTCTCTGTAACTTAAGACTTTCAAATCTTATGAGCCATGAGGGTCCCATAAGAGAGTTATCCTTACGAGTCGTGAGGATCTCGCAAGTGTAATTTCTCCTTAGGAATCGTGAGGATCCCTAAGTGTGTTGCTCCCTTGTGAGTCGTAAGGATCTCACGCGGGTGGTTTCTCCTTACAAGGTCGAGAGGACCCTATAAGTGTCTTTTAACGAGGTTGCGCCCTTTCGGATTTTCACAAACACTCGCCGGTAGCCCTGCTGTTGTTACTCACGGAGCCCTTTCGGGTTTTCATCCGTGCCCATTTTGCTTTTGGACATACCGTTTTTTTTATTCTTTTTCATTTTTTTTAACGAGATTGCGCCCTTTCAGGTTTTCACAAACACTCGCCGGTAGCCCTGCTGTTTTTACTCACGGAGCCCTTTCGGGTTTTCATCCGTGCCCATTTTGCTTGTGGACGTACCGTTTTTTTTTTACCACGTCAGCCTGAAGATGCTGCGGGTTGGGAGTAGTTTAACGACGTTTCGGTCATTTGCAAGTTTTAGGACATTGCGGTCCGCTGTTAGTTTAAGGACGTTTCGGTCCACCGTCGCCGTGTTTGAGACGCATCTCTAGTTTATTGACTTTTCGGTCTATGGGGCTTTCCCTGTGAATGAGCATGATGCCCCCGGCATATCCACCTTTTTCGGAGCATGTTGTTGTGGCGGGTTTACTTTCCACTTTTCAGGTAGCGCGAACTTGCCTTGTTGGTATTGGTCTTCAACCCAGTTTTTGAAGACGTAGCAATTTTCGAGTGGATGACCCATTACTCTGTGGTAGGGACAATTATTAGGATTGTTAACGTCACCTGCTTGCAATGGACGTTTTGGATCTGGCAGAGTGATGAGCCTGCTGCGCACTGCTAGCTCGAACAATCTCTTTGTTTTATCTTTGGGAAACGAGTAAGGACGTTTCAACTTCTCATTGAGGTATCGCGGCTTGTTGTTTTGACGACAAAACGGCATCGGGTTACTCGGCTGTTGTTGAGTGTTGGCAACAAAGGCCGTTTTTTCCTTTTCCTTTCTCATTTCGTTTGCTCCGTTGTTTGCGGGTCCGAGATTCTTTCCGGATAGCGTGAGATTGTACGGCTGAACGTTCTCGCAACTCTCCAATTCTTTTGTTTTAGAAATGAATTCCTTGAAGAGAGGGTCGAGGGCGGCTTCTTCGTCAGAATCGCTTCCAAAGGTGAGAACTCGTGATCCCCCGGGCTCGTCCCTATGACAATTGCCGACAACTCTTTTATGCTCATCTGTCGTATTTTTTCGCTGTCTACGAGCTTCACGCTTTGTCCTGTTGAAGTGTTGCCTGTGAGCGACATATCCTTTCCACCAACACTTAAAGGAGTTGCAGTCTTCAGTAGGATGTGCGATCCTCTGATGATATAAGCAGAAGTTAGGGTGTACGTCCGTTTCATCAAAATGTATACTACCAGGAGAATTTTCTCTGAAAGAGGGCGGCCTCATCCCCATTGATATGGCTTTGGCGAATCGTTTCCTTGTCTTAATCCTGCTTTCATTTGCGGTCGATGTACTTTGATATGGTGGGAGTGTTTCGACCTTTTCGTCCAGTCGCCGGCGTTTGGCCTTTTCAAATATGGCCACCTCGCGCTCCCGATCAGCTTTACTTTTTAGACGAATCTCATCTAGAAAAGCGTCGATCATTTCGTCTGACGGTCACACGAATTCCGGCTCAGGCTCTGCCCCCAGTTTCTTAGTGCAAGGAGTTTTTTCATCGTCCGTAAATGAGTGGGAGATCACGTGACAAGTTGCCCCCGGTGCGTCCGTCTTCTTTGGAGTGTGCGGCTGTGGTGGGTTTACTTTCCACTTTTCAGACAGCGCGAACTTGCCTTGTAGGTACTGATCTTCGATCCATCCTTTAAAGACGAAGCAATCCTCGATCGGGTGACTTACCATTTGGTGGTAAGGGCAATAATTGGGATCGTTGATATCGCCTGGCTGCAACGGATGCTTTGGACTCGGTAGATTGATGAGTCTGTTGCGCACTGCCAGCTCGAACAGTTTTCTCGTTTTATCCTGAGGAAATGAGTAAGGACGTCCCAGTCTCTCCTCGAGGGATGGGCGTGGACGCATATTGTTTTTACGGACAACCGGCTTTAAGTTGCTCGACTGTTGTTGAGTCTTAGCGACGAAAGTTGCTTTCCCTTTGCCCTTTTCATTCCAAGGCTCTGTCTTTGAAGAGGAAGGGCCCATCTGGTCCATTTGGGCCAGCTTGTCAATCAAGGCCTGGAAGATGGTCGGCTTGAAGAACATCATGAACTGTGAGATGGTCGTTTGCGGATCAAGGGTACCCACAAACATGCCTACTGCAGGAGCCTCTTCTATGCGTTGTTTGCATTTCGACCATAGGTTCCGCCATCGTGTTGCGTATTGGACCCACGTTTCGCCTGGCCTTATCCTGGCATTCATCAGTGCTGTTATCGGGGTGTGTTCACTGGCGCTTGCGAACCGTTGAGTGAACAGCAGCTCCATCTCCGTAAATGTCTTGATAGAGTCATTTGGGAGTTCAGAGTACCACTCAAATGCCGTTTCTGCTAAGCTGTCGACGAATTGACGTAGCAACAATTTGTCATCGCCTCCAGTATTGCCGCATAAGGCCCTGAATTGAGCGACATGCTGATGCGGATTCCCTGTCCCTTTATATACGTGGAATTTAGGGATCGTATATCCTGGCGGGTAATTGATTTGGTCATACCAGCTCGGATACGGTCGTCCGGTTCTAACAATTTGCTCAGCCGCTTCATTCGCCTGATGAACCCAGATCTGCTGAGCTATATATTCGTCTAGGTCAACTTTGGAGATTGCCTCCTCCTTGGCTGTTGATAGAGCCGGCGGAGGATTTGACGTTTCTCCCCTGTCGTCTTCAAGGACGATCGGAGGATCTTCAGCAGGAGGGTCCGGCTGTAACATCATCACTACCATATCTTGGAAAAGGAGCGCCATCTGTTTTATGTTAGCCGCTTGCTCTGCAGCTTCTTTGTCCCTCTTTTCGAGGACTCTGCGTAAAAAGTCAGCGTCGGTTTCTTGTTCTTGACGCTCATCCGAAGACGTTTCAGAGCTTTCTTTTGGCTCAGTGAGTACAGCCATTGTAGTCATCATTTTCTGAAGCTTTTGTTGTTGCTCCTGGGCTTTCGTCACGGATCGGGTGAGCGGTCGGTGGCCCGTAGAAGTGCGGATTTCCTCCTTTCCATAAGCCATATAAACAGTGTGCACCACCATGCCCCCAGATTTGGGGCGTTTGTGCTCAGCGCGTTTATGGTTCACCATGTTCACAGGGGCTTTTTGCGGACTCCTTTTCTTTTGAGTGGTTGAAGTTGAGGGGGTCGTTGTAGTGGGCGCCCAAGTAGCCGTTGCTTTTTGTGGCTTAACAGGACGGTTTTCTTCCTGCCGGACCTTCAGCTTCTTCTGCTGGCGGGAGAAATTTCGATCAATCACCGAGTCTTGGACTTGGCGCCAGATCTTGTAGATTTTAGAGGACAGCCGCTGAGTGGACTGTTCTGGCTTGGCTTTCGCAACATTTCCCACCGGAGGAGGGGATCTTTTTAGTACGGCGGTAGGAGAGTTTCTGCGTACCGTGTTCAGCAATTCAAAGATGTTCCCGGTTGGAACAGCAACATCGATCCCCACCGTTGGAGCTGGTGGAGTAAATCCAGAGGGGGAGTTGCCCCCAGCCTTCCTTACTCGGCGCCAGTGGCGACGTCGAGCGCGTCGTGAGGATGGAGTTGTTTCGGCCGTAGGGGAGACTTCGTCATGCCCCCTGCTTTGAGAAGAGACCGTTATTGGTGCTAGCCTGTCAAAGACTGACACCCGTTGAGAAGCAATGTCTAATCTGTCAAAGACAGACCTCTGGGCAGGGGAAGCAGCTTTGAGGACCTCGCCTGGAGCAGCAACCGGAATGGCCAGCCTTGTAAAAATTGACTTCTTGGAAGGAGGAGCCTTTCCAGTAATTTTGTCCGCTTGAGCCGGGATGGCTATTCGCTTTGGGATGGCAGCTTCGGGTATCGCGGGCTTATAGACATTCTGGCCCAGTCTGTTGAAAACTGAGGTATTGAAGTTGGGCGACCTGTTGAGAGGGGCCGCGGTAGTTATAAGCCGATCAAAGACCGACTTCTTCGGAGCTTCTTGCGATGGTAATGGGGCATTGAAGCTCATTGGTGGGATCATGGTCTCGAAGAATAGCCCTGTGGTGGCCTGAGTCATCTGTTCCACCGGCATAGCGAAGATGGAGGCCGCTTGGGGCCCATAAGTTACTCCTCCAACAAGGACGGAGCGAGAGTTGCAGTTGCAGGTAGTGCAGTTTGAAGCCATTGATCTTCTGTTTTCTGCACGGAGCAAGACACCAAATCTTAGTACCTCGAATCCACAGGCAACCACAGCAAACTGCGATTCGTTCGCGAACACGACACACGAAGTGTGGAGTGGAAAGAGGAAAAGGTCCCACCGGGCGTGCCAGAATCTGTTCCCCTCCGAACGGCGGCGCACAAGACATGGGCTGTCTCGCCTGAGGTTCGGGGCAGATGCTAATTGGTGCTATCCGTCTACCTCTCCGAAGATGCCAAGTTGATTTATGGCACCGTGTATCGGAGGTTTAGACGGATGCGGCCGATGTAGCAGACTTCGTCAGATTCCCCCTCGTCTGAGGGGTTTTTGATTGTGGGGACGCTCTTCCCTGCAGGCGCAAGCCCCTGCAGTTAATTACGCTACCGCATCGCGGTAACAACTTTCTCCTTCTCCAGCTGGTCACTTCATGTCGTGGGTGTTTGTTTTATTTGTGGTTGCCCGTGGATTGTATACGGAGACCAATTTATGTCATCGCCCGTAGGACGTGGATTAGTCCAAATCCGTGTTTTCTTAGATTTGGGTTTGGGGTTTTGGTTTGAGGATACGTTAGCCATATTTGAGGCTAAGATCAACTCAAACGTTTGTTAAGGATACGTTAGTCCAGTTTGAGACTAAGATCAACTTAACGGGATCGTTTAGATCCGACAAAAGAGCGTTTGGGCTCTATTGTTCCAGTTTAGAGACATAGTGGTCCATTAAATTTATGGCCGTCGGGACCCATCACCTCTCTGACGACGTTGAAGGATTACAACGACAAATGCCAGAGGAGTTCAGAGATGTACTCTTGAGCCAAAGTTGATTGGGGGATCTAGAGTCCAATTTGGGACTAAAGTCTGTTTGAAGGTTTAAGGATACGTTAGCCATATTTGAGGCTAAGATCAACTTAAACAGGATCATTTAGATCCGACAAAAGAGCAATTGGCTCTATTGTTCCAGTTTAGGGACATGGGGGTCCATTGCCAGTTTAGGGACATGGGGGTCCATTGGTAGTTTAAGGACGCATAAGTCCATGGGTTTAAGGACCCCACAGTCCATATGGGCGTGTTTAAGGACGCATTAGTCCGTTAGTTTAAGGACGCATAAGTCCGCGGGTTTAAGGACCCCGCAGTCCGTATCTTGGTTTAGGGACGCATAAGTCCATGAGTTTAAGGACCCCACAGTCCGTGTTGATGTGTGGTTGTCGGGACCCGTCACCTCTCTGAAGACGTTGAAGGATTACAACGACAAATATCAGAGGAGTTCTGAGATGTACCCTTGAACCAATGAGTTGGTTGAAAGAGCAGATGTGCTCAGTTCAAGATGATTTGAGGACTTATGGCCAGTTTGGGCTAAGTCCAATTATGTTTGAAATATTGGCCCTCTGTTGGTCCATTGAAGGAGAGGCTTTGCCTCTAGAAACTTAGCCGATTGGGCTAAAGCTAGTGTTAAACACTAAAGACCAACAGTGTTGAACGCTGGGAATAAGATTAGCAAGTTAGTGTTAAACACTAAAAGATAATCAGTGTTAGACACTGGGAACAGAGTTTTCACATTAGTGTTAAACACTAAGCAAATCAGTGTTAAACACTGCAAATTGAGTTTTCCAAATTAGTGTTAAACACTAAGAAAATCAGTGTTAAACACTGAGGACAAAGTCTTCAGATTAGTGTTAAACACTAAGGAGAGAGGGGTCACGTGTGGACACGTGAGAGCGCCCTGATTCCCCTTATTTTATTCTGCAGGTAAGTGTTTAACACTTTAGTTCTGACGGCCATCACGTGCGAGCACGTGATGAAAGCCTTTGCTCTGTGCGTTATAATGCTCACTAGGGGTCACGTGGTGACACGTGAGGGCGCCCTAGAGCTCTTTTCTATTCCTTGTACTTCAGAGGTCACGTGGGGCACGTGAGGTGCCTGAGATTGGGCCGAAACTCCTTTCTTCGTTCGGCCATTAAGTGTTAAACACTTTCATTTTTATTTTAGAGCTCACGTGTTGGCACGTGATGGGGATCTGTGCGCCAACTGTTAAAGCATTTGCTGAGGGGTCACGTGATAACACGTGAGAGCGCCCAAAGCTTTCATTCCCTTTGCTTTTTCTTTCTGCGTTCTGGGAGTCACGTGGGAGCACGTGATGGCATCAAAAAGTGGGGCCGGATCCACTTTATTTTGTTCTGCAAACAAGTGTTAAACACTTTTAATTTTCATAGCCATCACATGTGGGCACGTGATGTATAATCATGCCCTGATTTATTAGAACATTTATTAGGGGTCACGTGGTAACACGTGAGAGCGCCCAGAATTGTTTCTGCCTTTGCTTTTGTTCCATATGTAATGAGGGTCACGTGGGAGCACGTGAGGCATTGCCTCAAAACTTTCCTCTTCTCATTTTGGGAGATCTGTTCAGGGGTCACGTGGGACACGTGACCCTAGTTCTTTTCATGCACAGAGATCTTTTAAGAATTGAATTCTTTGTAGGGTTAAACCCTAATTATGATTTTGGAGGAATTAAATTCCTATCGCGAAAGAATTAAATTCTTATTTAGGATGAAACCCTGATTTCTTTTCAAAGGAATTAAATTCCCAGATATGTAAAAGAATTAAATTCTTGATTAGGGTTAAACCCCAGTTTCATTTTAGGAGGAATTAAATTCCTATAAGTTTGGAAGAATTAAATTCTCAAAACTCAATTCCTCCTCTGTGTTTTAGATCTGCATGGCAGGATCTCAACCCAATGAGAATTAAATTCTCAATTCATGGGGAGATGTGCACTTTGCAGATCCTCAACCAGAGAAAGAACTAAGTTCTTTTCTTTATGTAAGAGTTAAACTCTTTTGAGAATTAAATTCTCTTTTGAAGCCTCTTTTTTCTTACCTAGGGTTTTTCTTTTGCAGAGAATTAAATTCTCCTCTCTCTGTTTTTCTCTCCAAAAAAGTAGATCCCCCTTCTTCTTTTCTTGGCTCCTATTTATAGGAGAAGGAAAAGAGTTAATTTGTTTAGCAAATCTCTCATTGGAAGATTTGATTTGATTGTTGAGAGATTTGATTTATATTTATCATTAATCTGGGCCTTTAGATCATTCAGTGAATTTTATTCACCGTGGATTTTAAATCCAAAAGATATTCTATTTGTTATCCTGGTGAGATTTTCAGGGAAATCTTTCCTTGTCCAAGGGTTTTCTATAAATTGGTGATTTTTAATCACCCTTGGATTTTTAATCCAACGGTTCCCCATGACCCTATTCCATTTGGAAAGATTCAGAAACTTTTAGAATTTAATTCTATTAAATTATAATGCTTTTAAAGCCAGTCACGTGCTGGCACGTGACCTTTGGTCACGTGTGAGCACGTGACCCCCAATTGGGTTCCTTTCTCAGCCGCTTATTTATGTTTCAGTTTTAACCATCACGTGTCAACACGTGACCATTGGTCACGTGTAAGCACGTGATACCTCGTTGAGGTATTTTCTGAATTTTAGAATTAAATTCTATTCATTATTTTAGAGGCTTTAAAAAGCCCATCACGTGTCTGCACGTGACCCATGGTCACGTGTGAGCACGTGATGCCCCATTGGGGTCTTTTCTGAGTTTTTATTGTATCTTTTAACTCCTCCAGCGGGTTCTTAAAAGCCCATCACGTGTGGACACGTAATTCCTCATAACTTTTGATCCCGGATGAATTACGAGGCCCATAATATATCAAATCGAAGGGTTTTTCGAGCCGCTTTCGATACCATCAGAATTTATCTGTTTCTCATTCGGGAGTTTGTCAAAAAACAGTCCGGAAGATACTGTTTCCCATTTTCTTAAGCGTATCGCCGCCATTTGATACCTTGAGCTCTTTTGCGCAGAAATTTTTGGCGGGAACTGTAGGGTTCATTGGGATTTAGTAGTTATGGATGATTAATTAAAAATTACTCTTTTTATCCTTTAATAGACTTAAAACTAGAACGAAAGTGATGCATGTAGATTAGGGTTTTTAGAGGGACAAGGGTTCCCACTCTTAACTCCTATCTCGACATGGAACTCTGTTCATATCCAGCCTTTACCAAAACAATAGTTAATCTAATCTCTAATCATGGTCGCGATTATCAATGAATTGGTAGCGCGCCCGATTAGGATGTTAACTATTCTTTTAATAAAGTTTATAAACTTTATAGGATTTAAAAAGAGTTTAAGAATCTTCATCATCTATTAACCTACCCTAATCTTATGAACCCTAAAAAGCGGAGAATTACTCGCGCATGTTGGGACAAGAAGAGATGGAGAGGGAAATCATATTAAAAACAACAAAGAGATAGAATAAGAAAACAACTAGCTTTATTAATCAACAAAATTCATTTATACTTTGTTCTCTTAGAAAATGATTACAAAATGCTAGTTTGCTTCTCGATCTCTTCTAAGGAGGTAGATGAACCGTTGATGATCAGCCTGGATGCGTGAGCCGTCTTAGACTTCGTGATCACTTCAGCTTGATGATTTTTCCAAGATGCTCTCGGTCCTTATTTATAGTCCCAGAGCCAGAACCCTAGCTTCCTAATTTGGAAACCAAAGGTTAAGATCCTAACAGAGAAATCCCAACTCCCAAATAGTCCAATACGCGGCGGATCCGCGGCCAATAGATGGGTTTGGCCGCGGATCTGCGGCCTTATAGGGAGATCAATTTCTTTGGCCTTCTGGAGCTTTATCGTTATGACACGTGGTGATCTTTTTAATCTCTAGAAACTGAAAATCTTTTCTACGTCACTGCCAGACTTGATTTCTTTAGTTTACTTTCTTAATTAGGCAGGTTTGTTCCAACAACTTTGATTTTCTTGATTTCAGCCCTGAAAATTCTGCACAACAACTCAACAAATAATATTAGTAGAGTTTGTTTTATTGAGATATTAACTTAACCATTAAGAGTTGGTCAAAGGTATTTAATAAGGTAAGCATATTTAAATGGGCCAAATGTTACATGGATATTATATACTTAATTTTTCCTACCAAATGTTAATTATAATATATAAACACATGAAAATAGTATTTTTACAGATAAACCCTCATATGTATCATATATTATAATAAACACCTTTTATTATATAGAAAGAGTAGGAAAAATGTCATATTAAATGTGCAGTTTTATCAACCGAACAAATACCTCCAAACTTATCTTTGATCGTCCCGAACAAACTAGTTTATTCAAGAGAAAGAGAAAAAAGAAAGGATAAAACTAAGAACACTTTCGTAGGCAACACGATTGCACTGAGCACGTGCAACAAGCCGTTAAACCTCTAGGTGTCCCTAGTAGGAGGAGTGTTGTCTCCTGAGGGTTTTCAGCGGATTACACCCACAAAATTCTATAATAAAAGAGAGATGGTGAAAGTTACATATAAAGATAAGAACTATAAAAGAAAGACTTTGAAATTTAGAGTTTCCAACTACACTAGCTTTTCAGTTGTCATGAGCCCTATCTTAATAGTCATGAAAAGATGTTAGAAATCAGATCATCCCTCAATAAAACATCGTCTTTATTCTTCATTCCTACCTTTCATCCAAATATCGATCATATACCCCTACGTGTATGTATAGAACATCCCTACACTCGGAGAATTCAATTCAAGCTATCATACTCTTGTCCATCTACCTCAGTACTTTTTAATTTGATGAATATTTGGATGGATTTGCTCGCACATTTTTCATGCGACCGTTAATACTTCTTGCGGTACTAACCGACCGATTACTCATGTGCTTGCTGATTAGGTGTATTCGTATTTTCCTCGTTTTGCACCACCTAAGGCTTAGCAGTGACTCCCAGACCAGTTGGTCTAAGGCATTAGGTGATGAAGCAGCCTCGCTATATTTTTTTATTGCTGCCTTGGTGATAACAAAACCAGTGTTCATTTTTCTCCACCATTTTATCTTTTATTCATTTTTTTTACTTCCTTCATACTTTGGCTTTTAGACAAGAGCATTTCAAGGTATGCTCTACTATCCCGAGCTTCAAGATGTGTGTAATTGCGTATAGTAGGGTATCAACGTTCAAATGTTTGACTTTCAGAATAGGAACTATTTTTCAGACTTATTTTTATCCTCAGATTAGTGACTTCTTTCATCTTACTAACCCTTGGGACAACAGCTCATAACTATTTATTACTAGTTTTGTTTAAGAAAACCTCTAAGTTTCTTGCTTTTCTCAGACTATTTCTATCTTTCATATGTAAATTTTCACTTTCTAACTTTTATTATCAAAAAAATTTTGTGCTTATGCAAAGTGTAATGCAAAGTAACGCGTAAATAAGCACAAACCTTCCCCAAACCTGTTTACAGCAGTGTCCTCACTGATGTCATCAGATAAGCTCAAAAACCTGTAGACTTGGGAGGAAAAAAGGGACAAGAAATAATGAAAGTTAAATCCTCCCCCAAACTTATTTTTGGCTCACAATCTTATAAAAAAATTCTTTCAAGAGCCAAAATATCCCTCCCAAACTTAAGTAAAATCGTATTAAGTATTTAAAATTATTTGGGGGGGGGGTTTAAAATTATTGGTCAAAGTAAAGCCTTGCAAAGACCAAAAGTCAACACCAACCATTCAAAAATTTTATCGATGAAGCACCAAGGTTGGTGGAAGAACATGTCGCCTATTGATGTGAAGAAGTGGGGAGGAGATAAGAGGTGTAATGGAAAAGGTTTACGTCTCGGTTTGTAGAGACGAAACAATGATGATGGATTACTCGCATTCTTATTATTGATAAGAAGAAGTGGTGATGGTTCAACTTTTTTGTGTTGAAGTTGATTCATCACACCACCCGTATTTTCTAAGAATGCGAGTTCTTCAGCAAAAATTTCTTCAAAACTTTCATCGATATTCCGAATAATAATCTCATCGGAAAGAACAGGATGATACTCGGACTCCATAAAAGGTTCATATTCCGCGTTAGATGTTGACCCAGACAACAACGTAATAGCGGAGTCGAGATCAGTATCGTGAAGCTCTTCAATTTCGCTGCTGTCGGAATCTATTGTTTCGACAGAACACACATGAGCATAGGGTTCGGAGGGTTCACTTCCCAACTTGTAAATGTTAAGCTCAATTGACTTCTTCCCGAAGGATAGGGTCATAGAGCCGTTTCTACAATTGATTACTGCGTTGGAAGTTGCAAGAAAAGATCGACCTAAAATCACCGGAATTTGGTTTCGTGGGTTCGCTACAGGTTGTGTATCTATAACGATAAAATCCACAGGAAATATAAATTCCTCGACTTTGATTAACACATCCTCTAGCCCACCCCTAGGTTGGGTGATAGATCGATCGGCCATCTGAAGAGTGCAATGAGCCGGTTTTAACTCTCCGATCCCTATTTGCTCATAGACAGAATACGGAAGCAAGTTAACACTAGCACCTAAATCGAGTAGAGCACGATTGATATTTTTACCCCCAATAGAAATAGAGATTGTAGGACTTCGGGGGTCCTTTCGTTTCTTAGATAGTTGTTGTGTAAAAGCAGTGCTCACATTACTCGCAAGGAAAACTTTTTTAGGTACTTGAACTTTTCTCTTTCTAGTGCACAAGTCTTTTAGGATTTTCGCATAAGACGGAACTTGTTGAATAACATCTAGGAGAGAAATGTTTATGTTAACTTGCTTAAAAATTTCCACAATCTTCTCCATTTGTGGACTTGGTCTGTTGCCCATTAACCTGTTTGGATAAGGTGCTTTATCAATAAGGTTTGGGTCCAAAATTGGAGAGGATTGTGGAGATGGAATGGATCCCAGAATTGGAGTGGGGATCGTTTTAGATAGTTTTGTGGAAGTGGGCTGAGGGTTCGAGCCTTGGGGAAAACGGAGAATAGGCTCGGAAGAAGGTGGGAGATTAGACGAATTAGGGGAAGAAGTAGAAGCTGGGGTTTCATTGGTATCACTAACATCATCAAATTGCTCACCCACTCGGTTATTCAGCACTTTTCCCGATCTCAACGTAGTAACGGCACACACGTTATGATTTTGTGAGTGGCCAGGATTCGGTAGGGGTTGAGATGGGAGTTTTCCTTTTTCTCTTGCACTCATTGCGGCGTTCAATTGTGCAATTTGGTTTTCTATTGATTTAATACTCTCACCGTGGGAGGCGGAGTCTTTCTTTATGGTATCAATAGAAGACTTCATATCAGCCGACATTTGAATGGTATGTTTCATAAACAAATCCAAAGTTTGTGCGAGTGAAGAGTTATCAGTACCGACCAATTGCGGTACAGAAGTGTTGGCCGGATTTTGAAAATTTTGTGACTGGAAGAGGTGCTGACTTTGTGGTTGTGGTTGCTGTGGAGGAGGTCTTTGATAATTGCTTTGGAACTGGTTTTGATTTTGGGGTTGGTTTTGGTTCCAAGCAAAGTTAGGATGATTCCTCCATCCTTAATTGTACATGGAAGAATAAGGATCGTTTCTAGGTCGCTGCTGAAAAGAAGTATTAGTTTGCTCGTGACCTTGAAACGATGCATTCATAGGACATTCTTCCGTCAAGTGTGAAGGATCTGAACAGCAACCACACACGGTCTTGGGAAGCGTTACCTGATTTAGGGAGACTGATGAGAATTTGTTCTCAATAGCGTCGAGTTTCTTTTGCATCGCTGCCATTTCGGCTTTTACTGCGATGGAAACATCGAGCTGATGAATACCTCCCCTAGATGAAGGTGGTCTTACGCTCTCCCACTGCAAAGTGTTTTCAGCGAGGTCTTCCAGATATTTCCAAACTTCACCGTCATCTTTATACATAAAATTGTATTGACACATTGTTTCAAGCATCTGCTTTGTTGCTGGATTAATGCCCTCATATATAATTCGGCACAAATCCCATCTTTGTATTCCATGATGAGGATATTGGACAAGCAGATCCTTGAAACGTTCAAAGCACTTCCAAAATGGTTCATTGGGAAGCTGGGTGAACTGGTTGATCTCGCTCCTAATATGGGCGGTCTTATGGTTTGGGTAAAACTTCTTAAGAAATGCTATTATGAATTCATCCCAATTAGTGATAGAGTGTGCGGCAATATTATAAAGCCATTTTTCTGCCAAGTCGCATAGAGTGAATGGGAGAAGACGCAAGCGCATAGCATCCACAGTCAGTTGTGAAGTACCCATCATTGCGCATACGTTTTTGAATTTAGTGATGAAAACGTACGCGTCTTCAGACTCGAGCCCATGAAATTTGGGCAACAGATTGATGTAGTGGGGTTTAATTTCAAAGTTATCCCCGTTAGCTGGTGGAATAGATAGACAAGTGGGAAGTGGACCACGGATAGGATAGCATCTCTCTTGGAGAGAGATGCACGGTGGATTCTGCGCACCTACGGGCGGTGGCAACGTGGTGTTATAATCTGATGGAGTACCATCCATCTCGGTTGATGTGGTGTGTGGTGGGGGAAAAGAAGATGAAGAAGCACCGACTTCAGAGTCGATAGCAGGAATGCGGACAAGACGGGCACTAGAATCCCGTGTCCAGCCAAGCATGCACTAAGCGGGTTTAGTGCAAGTGGCAGCGTGTGTACTTTTAAAAATGGTTTGTTATGAAAAGTGTGTCGGACTTAGACAAATTACACAAAATGCACAAACAACCCTAGAACTAAGGTCACCTAGGTCAAGTCTCTAGACCGCTTCTAGACTTCCAAAGGACAAGCAGTAGGATCAATCCTCTACCATCTCTTTACTACTCTTGTGGCCAGGTAAATGCCAGGTAAGTGGGATGTATCCACTACGTAAGTAGTGGGCCTAATTAAGTAACCACTTGCCTTAGACACACTTACCTAGACACCACAAAAGTAATGCGGATAAGCGATAGATTACCCACGACCTTCCTCTGTCCTTATTGAGCGCAACAGTCCTTAGAGTCTTGTCTAGATATTTTTTAAATTAATGTAGGGTTGATGCAGATGCTCGGTTTGTGATTTGTGGGGCTTAGGAAGGGTGATAAAATCCCCACCTAATATGGATTTGGTCTTTGCCCCTTAAAGTCCGTTTTAAAATATGCAAAACAAACCAATCACAAAACTTTGCAAAAAGATTTTTGAGCGGCGATATTTTGCAAAGAATCCTGCAGAAAAGATATTTTATTGGATTTCAGAGGAGAGAGAAAGAGTTGAGAATCTTACCAGAGAAGTTTAGAACCCTAGATCTCCAATTACGCCGCGCTTCCGCCGCGAATTGGGCTTACTTGCCGCGGATCCGCCGCAAAGAAGAAAGATTAGTTGATGAAATTTTTCTTTGTGGCCTTCTGTACTCTTCTGGATCATGATAAATGTCTCTGTCTTTCTGTTTCTTCAAGTCTGTGACTCCAGATCTCCTTGCAAAATTCACACAATTCGTTAAATATGCAATTTGCAGTTTTGTTTTAATTATGATATATATCGAATAAGAATTCAACACAAATAGTAAGAATAAAAAAATTACACACGTATCCCCGGCAACGGCGCCATTTGATTGATCTATATTTATGTGTAGTAGTAGTTAACCGCAATCAATAACGGTGTCGCGTGTAGCTAGACCGAAATGAGTACGGGTCGTCCTCTGGGAAACGTTGAATATTTTATTCTTACTTTAGACGTGTTGAGAAAGAAAGGAGGAAGAATAAAGAATGGTGAAGAATGGTTGTAGGATCTAGATCTACGTTAAACACGGATGCAAAATATAGATCTAGATTAACTACGGAGGTAAATTTAATATTAAAAGGGGCTTGTAGGGTTCATTGGGATTTAGTAGTTATGGATGATTAATTAAAGATTACTCTTTTTATCCTTTAATAGATTTAAAACTAGAACGACGGTGATGCATGTAGATTAGGGTTTCTGGAGGGACAAGGGTTCCCACTCTTAACCCCTATCTCGACATGGAACTCCGTTCATATCTAGCCTTTACCAAAACAATAGTTAATATAATCTCTAATCGTGGTCGCGATTATCAATGAATTGGTAGCGCGCCCGATTAGGATGTTAATTATTCTTTTAATAAAGTTTATAAATTTTATAGGACTTAAAAAGAGTTTAAGGATCTTCATCATCCATTAACCTACCCTAATCCTATGAACCCTAACAAGCGGAGAATTACTCGCGCATGTTGGGACAAGAAGAGATGGAGAGGGAAATCATATTAAAAACTACAAAGAGATATAATAAGAAAACAACTAGCTTTATTAATCAACAAAATTCATTTACACTTTGTTCCCTTAGAAAATGATTACAAAATGCTAGTTTGCTTCTCGATCTCTTCTAAGGAGGTAGATGAACCGTTGATGATCAGCCTGGATGTGTGAGCCGTCTTGGACTTCGTGATCTCTTCAGCCTGATAATTTTTCCAAGAGGCTCTCGGTCCTTATTTATAGTCCCAGAGCCAGAACCCTAGCTTCCTAATTTGGAAGCCAGAGGTTAAGACCCTAACAGAGAAATCCCAACTCCCAAATAGTCCAATACGCGGCGGATCCACGGCCAATAGGTGGGTTTGGCCGCGGATCCGCGGCCTTATAGGGAGATCAATTTCTTTGGTCTTCTGGAGCTTTATCGTTATGACACGTGGTGATCTTTTTAATCTCTGGAAACTGAAAATCTTTTCTACGTCACTGCCAGACTTGATTTCTTTAGTTTACTTTCTTAATTAGACAGGTTTGTTCCAACAACTTTGATTTCCTTGATTTCAGCCCTGAAAATTCTGCACAACAACTCAACAAATAATATTAGTAGAGTTTGTTTTATTGAGATATTAACTTAACTATTAAGAGTTGGTCAAAAGTATTTAATAAGGTAAGCATATTTAAATGAGCCAAATGTTACATGGATATTATATGCTTACTTTTTCCTACCAAATGTTAATTATAATATATAAACACATGAAAATAGTATTTTTACAGATAAACCCTCATATTTATCATATATTATAATAAACGCCTTTTATTATATAGAAAGAGTAGGAAAAATGTCATATTAAATGTGCAGTTTTATCAACTGAACAGTTACCATACACCAAGAACATTTCTTTAGTCCTTCTCAAGTCTTTAAGAATATTCTTCACAGTTTTCCAGTGCTTTTCCCCAGAATCTAATTGATACTTACTCACTACACCTAGTGAGTAAGGTACATCTGGTCTGGTACATAACATCGCATACATGATAGAGCCTACCGCCGAAGTATAGTATATCCCTTGCATACGAGCCCTCTCCAAATCTGTCTTGGGAGACATCTTTTTGGAGAGAGTGATTCCTGAGCAAGCGGGCAAATTGCCACGCTTAGAATCTTCCATACTAAACCTCTTTAGTATGGTGTCTATATATCTGGATTGGGACAATCCCAATATCCGTTTAGATTTATCTCTATAGATCTTAATCCCCAGTATGTAAGAGGCATCATCTAGATATTTCATGGAGAACTTATGTGATAAGAAGAGTTTGACCGAGTGTAGTATAGGAACATCGTTTCCTATTAAGAGTATGTCATCCACGTACAATACGAGAAAGACAACCTTACTCTCTATAACATTCTTATATATAAAAGGTTCATCTATATTTTTGATGAAGTCAAACTCTTTGATAGCTTCATCGAAACAGATGTTCCAGCTCCGTGATGCCTGCTTTAATCCGTAGATTGATTTAAGTAGCTTGCACACGCTTCCGCTGCTTCCACTATCTACGAAGCCCTCTGACCGTGTCATGTACACGCTCTTTTCTAAATCACCATTTAGAAAAGCGGTCTTGACGTCCATCTGCCAGATTTTGTAGTCATGGTATGCAGCAATGGCAAGTAGGATCCTGATGGACTTAAGCATGGCAAAAAGAGAAAAGGTCCCATCATAATCAACACCAGGTCGTTGACGAAAACCTTTTGCTACAAGTCTAGTTTTGAAAGTCTCAACTTTTCTATCTACACCAATTTTCTTCTTAAAAATTCACTTGCTCCCGATGGGTTTTACCCTTTCAGGAGCAACTTCTAAAGTCCATACTTTGTTGGTGTACATGGATTCCATCTTGGATCGCATAGCATCCAGCCATTTCACAGAGTCTCCACTTATGATGGCCTGCTCGAAACTAGTCGGGTCATCATCTTCCATGATGCAATCCTCACTTCCACCGTCTACGAGAAAACCGTAGTATCTCTCAGGTGGAACCCTACTAGATCTGCGGAGTGGCTGGGGTTTGTTGGGTACTATTGGATCCTCTGGTTCCTCCAAATCGTTAGTTGCAGTTTGTACTGCTGGAACTTCTTACAGTTCTACTTCATTGCCACTAATTTCTTTTACAAGAAATTCCTTTTCTAAAAAGGTGGTATGTTAAGCAACAAACACCTTTTGTTCCTCACTTTGGTAGAAAAGATATCCATGCAAATTCTTTGGATATCCTACAAACTTACACAGAACTGACATTGCCTCGAGTTTGTCCGGATTTTGCTTTTTGAAATAGGCCGGACAACCCCATATCTTAACTCGTTTAAGATACGGTCTCTTTCCACTCCATATCTCATATAGTGTTTTAGGCACTGACTTTGATGGAACTTAATTCAATAGGTATGCGGCTGTCTCAAGCGCATAATCCCAAAAAGAAATAGGTAACTCAGCAGTACTCATCATAGAGCGTACCATATCTAATAGAGTGTGATTCCTCCGCTCCGATACACCGTTATGTTGTGGTGTATACGGAGGAGTAAGCTGAAAGAGAATCCCATTCTCTTTTAGATAATCTCGGAATTCCGTGCTCAAGTATTCTCCTTCCCGATCAGATCGAAGAATTTTAATACTTTTACCCGTTTGGTTCTCAACTTCGTACTTATATTACTTGAATTTCTCAAAAGCTTCAGACTTGTGTTTCAATAAGAACACATGTCCGAACCTTGAGTGATCATCGGTGAATGTAATAAAATACGCGGAACCATTCCTGGCATGTGTAGATATAGGACCGCATACATCACTATGTATCGGTCCCAAGAGTTCAGTAGCTCTTTCTCCGTGTCCAGTAAACGGAGTTTTGATCATTTTGCCTTTGAGACATGATTGGAAAGTTTCAGAAGATGTAAATTAGAACAAATTCAAATATCCATATTTATGCAACTTAGCCAGTCTTGTCGCATTGATATGACCTAGTCTACAGTGCCACAAGAAGGCTTCGTTCATTTTTGAATTTTTCCTCTTATGTGTGTTCTGTATGTTAAGAACTGTACTTTGATTCAGAACGTATATACCATTACACAACGTTCCAAACCCAATCAACACTTGATTTTGGAAAATGTTCATAACATTATCCTCTAATGTGAGATTATATTCTTCTTTAGTTAGCAAAGAAATCGATATGATTTTGCACATCATGTTTGGCACGTAGTAACAGTCGTTCAGAACCAATGTATTACCAGTTGGTAATATAAGGTGATATTTGATGGCCAGGGTGCTGCGATCTGCATTGCTCACCAATAATATCTCTCAAATATCTTACCCAAAACAAAACCCCACCTATGTCACCATGAATCACTCATGACCCAACACCATGAGTTACCAAGTGCACATGCATGAGTTAATGCAAACCATGACCCACACTCACCACAATATTAAACATTTAAAATCCTAACTGTTTAATAACAAAATGAAATGGCATCTACTAAAGTAATTTTGTAACGAATTACAAGAATACCCCTCATCCGTATATACATACCCGCATCTGTATTCCGACTGAATTCGAATACAACGAGACGAAAATAATCCAACAATATAATACTAGGATCCGGCTTAAACCAAAGCTCACTAGTATTATCCGTTCGATCATGATCCGTGCACAAGTGCACGTATATGATCGAACCCTGCCATAAAACCATACGGCCTTTACAACGTTTCGCCCGAAGCAGTGAAACCCTCCGTGTGGGACTCTAAAGACTCGTCAATACACTGGCAGTGGGTTTAACCACAAGCATGTCAGTGGCACTAGCTGTACGTAACGGCTACCCAGGTATTGAGCGAAAGGAAGGCCGACGAGCAAACTCATCCTGAAACCCTACTGAGCCTGATAGTGACAATATCTGTACAGTCCGGTCCGTTCGTCTATGAGTATCGCATATCGAGTCTAGGGGAATGGATAAAGTTAGACCCCTAATAACGCGACATATAGTGTCGGTATGAAACCCATCACCACCTGAGAAACTACCGATCCTAGATCGGTAATTCTCGTCTACCCCGGCCGAGGATTTCTAGTGATGGCCACCCGTGCACTCCGCGACATCAACCCCCAATACCGGGAGAGACGAATCCCCTGACGATCCGCTCACTGCCTCCATGTGGCTCGGGACTGTACCCAACTAAAATTTGTTTGCACGACTCCCTTGAGCCGTGGTAGGGTAGTAATCAAAGCAGAGTGGGAACTCACATGAGACAAATGACGATCTCCGGTCGATAGACTAACCTGTACATATGTCACCTGGGAACTGCTATATGACAATAGGTATAATACCAACTAGCATGTTCCCGGAGAGTCCGTCCGGTGTACTCATAACCCAATTAGAACCTATATACATCTTAGGTGAACCAACTGACACCAATGGCTTGTGAGACCAGCCACCGCCCCTCGTCGGGGTCTCAATCCATATACACTAGTATACTCTTAGAGTATCGATGCCCAGTCTCGAAACTCCCACGACTAGGGATATTTTAAGGATGTGCTTATAGACCACCCAACTCTCACATATATGATCGCCATCATACTGTTGGTAGTCAAGCATGAATCCTATGGGCTCTATCAACATGTAATAGTGATCTGTAATGTCACCTGAAGCATGTACACGATGATAAAGACAAACAAGATAGCATACTATCATCTCGTGTAAGACTGTTCTACCGGTATAGATCCTCCCTCAATCATTGCAATCACGTTCCTGCGATCCAATAATTGACTTGAGGGCACTATAGCCAACAATATTCGCCAACTGCTTTGGCTGCAACAATTGCTCCGTTCCCTACTTGTAGAGACTTATCACCCTTTTCCAGTTCTCTACCTCTCTTAAGCCCATGTAACAGATTACATACGTGGGATCCTGATCCGGTATCTAATACCCAGGACGTAGAGGAAACTGAGAAACAGTTCTCGGTAATGAACACACCCGAAGAAGATGCATCAGCATGCTCTTTCTTCGTTCGGGTAGCGTGGGAATCTTGGTATTCACTTATTCCTTGCTCAGACTTATGACAGTCATAAGATAGAGCAGGACCAACGTTCCCTAGCCCTGTATAAAAGGCGGGTTCGGTCAATACATCAATATTATTATCTTGATTAAGGCGTGTCATTGGTCGCTACCTGGAGAGAGAGAGAAGAAAACACTTTAGCGTGCGCTCTTGCAATATTAGATTGGTTATTGTCATATCTAATCAGGATGTCTCCCACTGTTTTTATCAAATCTTCATTCAAACCCTAAAAGGTAAGATTAGCCGGGATTAATTACATTCTACAAATTCGCTAACCGGTCAGCCAGGTCAGTGTCGGTACTCCGAGGGAGGTTCCACATGCTTTCGCACAGACCTAATTAAAATAAAACCTCGTTTCCTTAGAGGCATAACCCCGTTGACACCTTTCTAGACACCTACTGTATTAGCTAATTGTAAAGTGCAAAACTCTTCCAGGAGTAACTCTTACTCGCAGTGGGTATCGGGATCCAACTATCTCATAGAAAGTATGTAATATCATTGCAAATTTCAACACTTGAAATTCCCGATAACTATTTTTACCCCATGCGATTTATGACCTTGACAAGGTCAACAAACCATAAACCGCAAGTCAAGTTCAACCCGTTCATTTCATGATTGAATTAAACCCACCCGCACGATCCTTGAAAAGGTCAACAAGGCCGTACGACTACCCTAATCCAATCACATCACATGCCGGCAGATAAGTACTAATCAGCTACCGCACGCTACGCCTTGACAAGGTCAACAAGCGCAGCACGAATACTAAATAGCACTTATCTGAAATGACGGAGGGCTACGCTGGTTTTTAAGAAATCCATTAGCGTAATGAACTTGATATCGTTGTAGAATCTAGTGATTTGGAGTGTTTTAAGCTCCGTTTTTAAAATCGAATAGTTTTGTAGCTGTAGGGTGTTTTTCGTCACCCCATTGAGATGGGAATATGCACGCGCTTGTCAGACGTACTACAGATTCCCCCTACCTAGGGTAGACAGGGGTTTATTGATTATGGGGATCCTGTTCCCGCCAAAAATTTCTGCGCAGAAGAGTCCAAGATATCGAATGACAGCGATACGCTTAAGGAAATGGGAACCAGTATCTTCCAGGCTGTTTTTTGACAAACTCCCGAATGAGAAACAGATAAATTCTGATGGTATCGAAAGTGGCTCGAAAAACCCTTTGATTTGATATATTATGGGCCTCGTAATTCATTCGGGATCAAAAGTTATGAGGAATTACGTGTCCACACGTGATGGGCCTTTAAAAACCCGCTGGAGGAGTCAAAAGATATAATAAAAACTCAGAAAAGACCCCAATGGGGCATCACGTGCTCACACGTGACCATGGGTCACGTGCAGACACGTGATGGGCTTTTAAAGCCTCTAAAATAATGAATGGAATTTAATTCTAAAAGTCAGAAAATACCTCAACGAGGTATCACGTGCTTACACGTGACCAATGGTCACGTGTTGACACGTGATGGTTAAAACTGAAACATAAATAAGCGGCTGAGAAAGGAACCCAATTGAGGGTCACGTGCACGTGACTGGCTTTAAAAGCCTTATAATTTAATAGAATTGAATTCTAAAAGTTTCTGAATCTTTCCAAATGGAAAAGGGTCATGGGGAACCGTTGGATTAAAAATCCAAGGGTGATTAAAAATCACCAATTTATGGAAGAATCCCAAATAAGGAAAGATTCCCCCTAAATCTAACCGAGATAACAAATAGAATATCTTTTGGATTTAAGATCCACGGTGAATAAAATTTACTGAATGATCTAAAGGCCCAGAATTAATGATAAATATAAATCAAATCTCTCAACAATCAAATCAAATCTTTCAATGAGAGATTTCCTAAACAAATTGATTCTTTTTCTTCTCCTATAAATAGGAGTCAAGAGAAGAGAAGAGGGCGATCTACTTTCTTGGAGAGAAAAACAGAGAAAGGAGAATTTAATTCTCTGCAAAAGAAAAAACCCTAGGTAAGAAAAAAGTGGCTTCAAAAGAGAATTTAATTCTCAAAAGAGTTTAACTCTTACATAAAGAAAAGAACTTAGTTCTTTCTCTGGTTGAGGATCTGTAAAGTGCACATCTCCCCATGAACTGAGAATTTAATTCTCATTGGGTTGAGATCCTGCCATGCAGATCTAAAACAGAGAGGAGGAATCGAATTTTGAGAATTTAATTCTCCCAAACTTTCAGGAATTTAATTCCTCCTAAAACAAAACTAGGGTTTAACCCTAATCAAGAATTTAATTCTTTTACATATCTGGGAATTTAATTTCTTCGAAAAGAAATCAGGGTTTCATCCTAAATAAGAATTTAATTCTTTCACGATAGGAATTTAATTCCTCCAAAATCATAATTAGGGTTTAACCCTACAAAGAATTCAATTCTTAAAAGATCTCTGTTCATGAAAAGAACTAGGGTCACGTGCCCCCACGTGACCCTTGAAAAGATCCCCTGCAAAGAACTTTGAAGCATCACCCCACATGCTCCCACGTGACTCCCAAAACGCAGAAAGAAAAAGCAAAGGAAATGAAAGCTTTGGGCGCTCTCACGTGTTATCACGTGACCCCTTAGCAAATGCTTTAACAATTGGCGCACAGATCCCCATCACGTGCCAACACATGATGCTTTAAAATAAAAATAAAAGTGTTTAACACTTATTCGCAGATTTGAGGATAAAACAAAGGAGATCTGGCTCCACATTTAGGGCGCCCTCACGTGTCACCACGTGACCCCTAATGAGCATTCTAACAGACCAGAGCGGGGGCCTCCATCACGTGCTCACACGTGATGGCCGTCAGAATTAAAAGAGTTAAACACTGATCTACAGAATAAAATAAGGGAAATCAGGGCGCTCTCACGCGTCCACACGTGACCCCTCTCCCCTTACTATTTAACACTAATCTGAAGACTTTGTTCCCAGTGTTTAACACTGATTTGCTTTAGTGTTAAACACTAATTTGAAATCTCTGATTACCAGTGTTTAACACTGATTTGCTTTAGTGTTTAACACTAATTTGAAAGCCCTGTTGCTAGTGTTTAACACTGATTATCTTTTAGTGTTTAACACTAACTTGTTAATCTTATTCCCAGTGTTCAACACTGTTGACCTTTAGTGTTTAACACTAGCTTTAGCCCAATTGGCTAAGTTTTTAGAGGCAAAGCCTCTTCTTCAATGGACCAACAGAGGGCCAATATTTCAAACATAATTGGACTTGGCCCAAACTGGCCATAAGTCCTCAAATCATCTTGAACTGAGCACATATGCTCTTTCAACCAACTCATTGGTTCAAGGGTAAATCTCGGAACTCCTCTGATATTTGTCGTTGTAATCCTTCAACGTCTTCAGAGAGGTAACGGGTCCCGACAACCACACATCAACACGGACTGTGGGGTCCTTAAACTCATGGACTTATGCGTCCTTAAACCAAGATACGGACTGTGGGGTCCTTAAACCCGCGGACTCATGCGTCCTTAAACTAACGGACTAATGCGTCCTTAAACACACCCATATGGACTGTGGGGTCCTTAAACCCATGGACTTATGCGTCCTTAAACTACCAATGGACCACCATGTCCCTAAACTGGCAATGGACCACCATGTCCCTAAACTGGAAATGGACCACTATGTCCCTAAACTGGAACAATAGAGCCCAAACGCTCTTTTGTCGGATCTAAACGATCTCGTTTAAGTTGATCTTAGCCTCAAATATGGCTAACGTGTCCTTAAACCTTCAAACAGACTTTAGTCCCAAATTGGACTCTAGATCCCCCAATCAACTTTGGCTCAAGGGTACATCTCTAAACTCCTCTGACATCTGTCGTTGTAATCCTTCAACGTCGTCAGAGAGGTGATGGGTCCCGACGGCCATACATGTAATGGACCACTATGTCCCTAAACTGGAACATTAGAGCCAATTGCTCTTTTGTCGGATCTAAACGATCCCGTTAAGTTGATCTTAGTCTCAAACTGGACTAACGTATCCTTAACAAACGTTTGAGTTGATCTTAGTCTCAAATATGGCTAACGTATCCTCAAACCAAAACCCCAAACCCAAATCTAAGAAAACACGGATTTGGACTAATCCACGTCCTACGGGCGACGACATAAATTGGTCTCCGTATACAATCCACGGGCAACCAAACACAAAACAAACACCCACGACACGAAGTGACCATCTGGAGAAGGAGAAAGTTGTTACCGCGATGCGGTAACGTAATTAACTGCAGGGGCTTGCGCCTGCAGGGAATAGCGTCCCCACAATCAAAAACCCCTCAAGCAAGGGGGAATCTGACGAAGTCTGCTACATCGGACGCATCCGTTTAAACCTTCGATGCATGGTGCCATAAATCAACTTGGCATCTTCGGAGAGGTAGACGGATAGCACCAATTAGCATCTGCCCCGAACCTCAGGCGAGACGTCCCGCGTCTCGGCCGCCGTTCGGAGAGGAACAGATTCTGGCACGCCCGGTGGGACCTCTTCCTCTTTCCACTCCACACTTCATGTGTCGTGTTCGCGAACGAATCGCGGTTTGCTGTGGTTGCCTGTGGATTCGAGGTACTAAGATTTGGTGTCTTGCTCCGTGCAGAAAACAGAAGATCAATGGTTTCAAACTGCACTACCTGCAACTGCAACTCTCACTCCGTCCTTGCTGGAGGAGTGGCTTATGGGCCCCAAGCGGCCTCCCTTTTCAAGATGCCAGTGGAGCAGGTAACTCAGGCCACCACTGGATTATTCTTCGGGACCATGCTCCCACCGTTGAGCTTAAATGCCACAATGACGTTGCAAGAAGCCCCAAAGAAGTCGGTCTTTGATCGGCTTACCACTGCCGCGACCCCTCTCAACGGGTCGCCCAGCTTCAATACCTCAGTTTTCAACAGACTGGGCCAGAATGTCTGCAAACCCGCGATACCCGAAGCTGCTATCCCAAAGCGGATAGCTATCCCGGCTCAAGCGGATGAAATTATTGGAAAGGCTCCTCCTTTTAAGAAGTCAGTTTTTACAAGGCTGGCCATTCCGGTTGCTGCTCCAGGCGAGGTCCTCAAAGCTGCTTCCCCTGCCCAGAGGGGGCACGACGAAGTCACCCTTATAGCTGAAACAACTCCATCCGCACGACACGCTCGACGTCGCCACTGGCGCCGAGTGAGGAAGGCTGGGGGCAACTCCCCCTCTGGGATAACTCCGCCAGCTCCAACGGTGGGGATCGATGCTGCTGTTCCAACCGGGAACAGCTTTGAATTGCTGAACAAGGTACGCAGAAATTCGCCAACTGCGGTGCTCAAAAGATCTCCTCCACCGGTAGAGGCCGTCGTGGAAGCAAAACCAGAAAAGCCGGAGCAGTCTCCTCAACGGCTGTCTTCCAGGATCTACAAGACTTGGCGATGGGTCCGAGAATCAGTGATTGATCCGAATTTTTCTCATCGACAGAAAAAGATGAAGGACCGGCAGGAAGAAAATCCCCCTGTCAAGCAACGAAAGACGACGACCACCTGGGTGCCCAAAGCAACGGTCCCCTCAGCTTTGACCGCTCACAGAAGAAAGAGGCCGGAGAAGATCCCTGTGTCTTTGGCAAATCGCAAGACCACTGAACCTAAACGCCCCAAGTCTGGGGGCATGGTGGTGCACACCGTCTATATGGCGTCCGAAAAAGAGGACAGCCGTATCTCCACAGGTCATCGACCGCTCACCCGATCAATAACAAGGGCTCAAGAACAACAACAGCAGAAGCTTCAAGAGATGATGATTGCAATGGCCGCACTCACCGGGCCAAAAGAAAGCCCGGAGGCATCATCAGAGCAGCGTCACGAACAAGAAACTGATGCTGACTTCTTACGCAGAGTCCTCGAAAAGAAGGACAGAGAAGCCGCAGAGCAAGCGGCTAACATAAAGCAAATGGCGCTCCTCTTCCAAGATATGGTAGGGATGATGCTACAGCCGGACCCTCCAGTTGAAGACCCTCCGATCATTACTGAAGACGATAGAGGAGAGACATCTAATCCTCCTCCAACTCTTTTAACAGCCAAAGATGAAACCATCTCCAAGGCTGCGCTGGATGGCTATATAGCTCATCAAATACGGGCTCATCAAGTGAATGAAGCGGCTGCGCAAATTGTTAGAACTGGACGACCCTATCCGGGCTGGTATGACCAAATCAGTTACCCGCCGGGATATACGATCCCTAAGTTCCACGTATATAAAGGGACAGGGAACACACATCAGCATGTCGCTCAATTCAGGGCCTTATGCGGCAATACTGGAGGCGATGACAGACTGTTGCTTCGACAATTTGTCGGCAGTTTAGCGGAAACGGCATTCGAATGGTATTCGGAGCTACCTAACGACTCTGTCAAAACATTTGCGGAGATGGAGTTGCTGTTTACACAAAGATTCGCGAGTGCTAGTGAACGCACCCCGATAATAGCACTGATCAACGCCAGGATAAGGCCAGGCGAAACGTGGGTTCAATATGCAACACGATGGCGGAATCTGTGGTCAAAATGCGAACAGCGGATCGAAGAAGCACCTGCGATAGGTATGTTCGTGGGCACTCTTGATCCGCAAGCAACCATCTCGCAATTCATGATGTTCTTCAAACCGACCACGTTCCAAGCCTTGATTGACAAGTTGGCACTAATGGATCAGATGGATCATAGATCATCTCCTTCAACGACGGACCCTCGGAATGAAAAGGGGAAAGGGAAAGCAACTTTCGTCGCTAAGACTCAACAACAGTCGAGCAACTTAAAGACGGTTGTCCGTCAAAACAATATGCGTCCACGCCCATCCTTCGAGGAGAGACTGGGACGTCCTTACTCGTTTCCTCAGGATAAAACGAGAAGACTATTCGAGCTGGCAGTGCGCAACAGACTAATTAATCTGCCGAATCCAAAACGTCCGTTGCATCCAGGCGATGTCAACGATCTCAACTATTGCCCTTACCACCAGACGGTAAGCCACCCGATCGAGGATTGCTTCGTCTTTAAGGGATGGATCGAGGATCAGTACCTACAAGGCAAGTTTGCGCTGTCCGAAAAGTGGAAAGTAAACCCACCACAGCCGCACACTCCTAAGAAGACGGACACGCCGGGGGCAACTTGTTCTTTTGTTAAAAAAGCTCCGTGGGAGGTCGTGCTATCAGCCAAAACCAAAAGAATGCTGAATGATCTCCATACAGGCCCGACGATCGGATGGAAGAACTCGCTAGAACCCCAGATCGTCGAAGGGATGCTGAAGCCGCGTCCAACTCCAAAGATCGATGGTGAAGGCCCCAGCGCTCATACCCAGTCGTCAAAGTCTTCAAAAAAGAAGAAGAAGAGGTCCAAAAAGCCCATGAAGCCTAGCGACAAGCGCACGGACTTACAGAAATAAATTGACGCGCTGGAAGAGTACAATCAAAAGGTGCGGACTCCCATCACACTCCAAGAGTTCCTCAACCGCGCCTTTCAGGAGGAAGATGATGGAGAAAGCTCGTCGGATGAACCCGAGGGATACGTGGCGAGTTTTCATGTGATCTCCCACTCATTTATAGACGATGAAAAAACTCCTTGCACTGAGAAACTGGGGGCAGAGCCTGAGCCGGAATTCGTGTGGCCGTCAGACGAAATGATCGACGCTTTTCTAGATGAGATTCGTCTAAAAAGTAAAGCTGATCAGGAGCGCGAGATGGCCATATTTGAAAAGGCCAAACGCCGGCGACTGGACAAAATGGTCGAAACACTCCCACCAGATCAAAATACTTCCGCCGCAAATGAAAGCAGGATCAAGACAAGAAAACGATTCGCCAAAGCCATATCAATGGGGATGAGGCCGCCCTCTTTCAGAGAAAATTCTCCTGGTGGTATACATTTTGATGAAACGGACGTACACCCTAACTTCTGCTTATATCATCAGAGGATCGCACATCCTACTGAAGACTGCAACTCTTTTAAGTGTTGGTGGCAAGGATATGTCGCTCATAGACAACACGTCAACAGGACAAAGCGTGAAGCTCGTAGACAGCGAAAAAATACGACAGATGAGCATAAAAGAGTTGCCGGCAATTGTCATAGGGACGAGCCCGGGGGATCACGAGTTCTCAACTTTGGAAGCGATTCTGACGAAAAAGCCGCCCTCAACCTTCTCTTCAAGAAATTCATTTCTAAAACAAAAGAATTGGAGAGTTGCGAGAACGTTCAGCCGTACAATCTCACGCTACCCGGAAAGAATCTCGGACCCGCAAACGACGGAGCAAACGAAATGAGAAAGGAAAAGGAAAAAACGGCCTTCGTTGCCAACACTCAACAACAGCCGAGTAACCCGAGGCCGTTTTGTCGTCAAAACAACAAGCCGCGATACCTCAATGAGAAGTTGAAACGTCCTTACTCGTTTCCCAAAGATAAAACAAAGAAATTGTTCGAACTAGCAGTGCGCAGCGGGCTCATCACTCTGCCAGATCCAAAACGTCCATTGCAACCAGGTGACGTTAACAATCCTAACTATTGTCCCTACCACAGAGTAATGGGTCACCCACTCGAAAATTGCTACGTCTTCAAAAATTGGGTTGAAGACCAATACCAACAAGGCAAGTTCGCGCTGCCCGAAAAGTGGAAGGTGAGCCCGCCACAACCACATGCTCCGAAAAAGATGGATATGCCGGGGGCATCATGCTCATTCATAGAGAAAGCCCAACGGACCACTACGTCCTAAAACTGGATAGCGGACCGAAACGTCCTTAAACTAACGACGGACCGCAATGTCCTAAAACTTGCAAATGACCGAAAGGTCATTAAACTACTCCCAACCCGCAGCATCTTCAGACGGACGTGGTAAAAAAAAAAAAGGTACGTCCACAAGCAAAATGGGCACGGATGAAAACCCGAAAGGGCTCCGTGAGTAAAAACAGCAGAGCTACCGGCGAGTGTTCGTGAAAACCCGAAAGGGCGCGACCTCGTTAAAAAAAAAGAAGAATAAAAAAAAATAAAAATAAAAAGAACGGTATGTCCATAAGCAAAGTGGGCACGAATGAAAACCCGAAAGGGCTCCGTGAGTAAAAACAGCAGGGCTACCGGTGAGTGTTTATGAAAATCCGAAAGGACGCAATCTCGTTAAAAGACACTTATAGGGTCCTCTCGACCTTGTAAGGAGAAACCACCCGCGTGAGATCCTTACGACTCACAAGGGAGCAACACACTTAGGGATCCTCACGATTCCTAAGGAGAAATTACACTTGCGAGATCCTCACGACTCGTAAGGAGAACTCTCTTATGGGACCCTCACGGCTCATAAGATTTGAAAGTCTTAAGTTACAGAGACCTGAACCTGTTCTTAAGCAACCCTCACAACCTTCGATAGTGCCCTACAAGTGGCTCAATACTGACCCTTGTATACAATCCATGGGCGCGAATAAACATTTCCCTAACCAAGTCCCACCTGTGACTGGGGATATGTCCATACGGTGAACAACCCTTGTAAGTCCTCTCGACTTATAAGGAGAAAACCCTTTTGTAAGATCCTTACGACTTACAGGGGAACATACACTTAGGAATCCTCACGATTCCTAAGGAGAAAACGCACCTGCGAGATCCTCACGACTCGTAGGGAGGAACACCTTTATGAGACCCTTACGGCTCATGAAGTCAAAAGCCTTAGTCGACTGGATCCTAACCCTGTTTACTAAGCCACCTTTGTTCAACATCGACAGAGGCAAATGATGATTCGCTTCTGGCAATATCCCAGTTGTAGCGATACTGATGCCTAAATCGGTATCAAATTCCAAGTCCTTTCATGGCAAATGATGATTCGCTCCTGGCAATATTCCAGTCGTAGCGATGCTGATGCTAAGATTGGCATCAGATTCCAAGTTCTACACTCGCGATATAAAAAAAAATCAGCGAGCCAAAAATGCATATGAAAAAGCCGAAATGATGGGGCAACTTGCAACGAAATTAGCAAGTAAAAATGTATGCATATAAAAACAGCCGAAATGATGGGGCAACTCGCAATAAAAAGCAGCGAGTAAAAATGAAATAAATAGCCGAAATGATTGGGCACCGCGAAAAATAGCCGAAATGATAGGGCAATCGTGACCTTCGCGATATAAAAGCTGAAATGATAGAGCATCGCGGGAAAAGAAATAAAATTAAAAAAAATAAAATTTATGCCCTACAGGTGATGTTACATCAACCCCTGTATACAATCCAGGAACGCAAACGAAAAAAGGATCATACTCCTCCTCCCCAGGTTTCATCAGAAGAAGAAGCCGAATCTCGACGGGCCATAAATAACCTAGAGATCGTCTCAACACTCGTCTCATTACAACGGACACAACTTCAAGCGAAGCGGAACAGCGGCAACTCCCAGTTCTATGGCTCGGCGATACACAGATCACCGAGAGTCAAATCTCCACTCCGTGAAATGCGGATATAATCAGCAAAATTCCTGATCACGTGGAACGCGGATAACGTCACTCTTTGACACCGTGGAAAATGTCCAGAGCGGATCCTGGTCCTCGCAGAGCACGGCAGTGAACCTATGTGAAGCATCCAGAGCGGAGCCTAGTCCTCGCCTAACGCGGCAGTGAACCCGTGTGAAGCATCTAGTGCAAAATTCCTGGTCACATGGAACACGGATAACGTCACTCTTTGACCCCGTGGAAAACGTCCAGAGTGGATCCTGGTCCTCGCAGAACACGGCAGTGAACCCGTGTGAAGTATCCAGAGCGGAGCCTAGTCCTCGCCTAACGCGGCAGTGAACCCGTGTGAAGCATCTAGTGCAAAATTCTTGGTTACGTGGAACGCGGATAACGTCACTCTTTGACCCCGTGGAAAACGTCCAGAGCGGATCCTGATCCTCGCAGAGCACGGCAGTGAACCCGTGTGAAGCATCCAGAGCGGAGCCTAGTCCTCGCCGAGCACGGCAGTGAACCCGTGTGAAGCATCTAGTGCAAAATTCCTGGTTACGTGGAACGCGGATAACGTCACTCTTTGACCCCGTGGAAAACATCCAGAGCGGATCCTGGTCCTCGCAGAGCACGGCAGTGAACCCGCGCGAAGCATCCAGAGCGGAGCCTAGTCCTTGCCTAACGCGGAAGTGAACCCGTGTGAAGCATCTAGTGCAAAATTCCTGGTCACGTAGAACGCGGATAACGTCACTCTTTGACCCCGTGGAAAATGTCCAGAGCGGATCCTGGTCCTCACAGAGCACGGCAGTGAACCCGTGCGAAGCATCCAGAGCGGAGCCTAGTCCTCGCCTAACACGGTAGTGAACCCGTGTGAAGCATCTAGAGCAAAATTCCTGGTCACGTGGAACGCGGATAACGTCACTCTTCGACCCCGTGGGAAACGTCCAGAGCAGATCCTGGTCCTCACACCAACATGGAGTGATCACCACCGCGACATTCGTCTCGATACAGCAAACACGATACCAGCAAACGAAGCGAAGGCCAAATTCCTAGCTTCAGGGTCTTGACGGCAAGTCATATAAAGCCTGAAAGACAATCGGAGATCATCCCACACCAGCGCGGAGTGATCACCACCACGACATTCGTCTCGATACAGCAGACGAAATGTCACTACAGCGTCCTTCCTCCAACAGGATCCGGACACACCAAAGAAAACGAAGCGAAGGCCAAATTCCTAGCTTCAGGGTCTTAACGGTAAGTCATATAAAACCGGAAAGACAATCAGAGATCATCTCACACCAACATGGAATGATCACCACCTCGATGTTCGTCTCGACACAGCAGACGCAACATCACCGAAAGGAGTCACGGCAAAATCCCTGGTTCCAGAGCTCGACGGTTCACCAGCAACCTAGAGACAATCATGACATTTATCTCGATACAGAGGACGCGATGCCAGCAAACGAAGCGAAGGCCAAATTCCTAGCTTCAGGGTCTTAACGGCAAGTCATATAAAGCCTGAAAGACAATCGGAGATCATCTCGAACCAACATGGAGTGATCACCACCTCGACGTTCGTCTCGACACAGCAGACGCAACATCACCGAAAGGAGTCACGGCAAAATCCCTGGTTCCAGAGCTCGACGGTTCACCAGCAACCTAGAGACAACCATGACATTCGTCTCGATACAGAGGACGCGATGCCAGCAAACAAAGCGAAGGCCAAATTCCTAGCTTCAGGGTCTTAACGGCAAGTCATATAAAGCCTGAAAGACAATCGGAGATCATCTCGAACCAATGCGGAGTAGTCACCACCTCGACGTTCGTCTCGATACAGCAGACGCAACATCACCAAAAGGAGCCACGGCAAAATCCCTAGTTCCAAACCTCGACGGTTCACCAGCAACCTAGAGACAACCGCGACATTCGTCTCGATACAGAGGAAGCAATGCCAACAAAACGAAGCAAAGGCCAAATTCCTAGCTTCAGGGTCTTAACGGCAAGTCATATAAAGCCTGAAAGGCTATCGGAGATCATCCCACACCAGCGCGGAGTGGTTATGACTCATCGGGGCTCTCCAAAATGAGCCTAACCTCAAGTAAAAAGCGGCATGGCAAATTCCTAACGCTTGCTCTTCCGACGGTAAAACTGCCAAGGAGGATTGCTTGAAGACGTCTTGTTCAGCCCCCGAAGGGATCAGAGACACGGCAGTCGCAGGGCTACTCGAACAGCATGATTGCCTATCGAGGAATATATCAGCTCATGCGACGGTACGACGGCCAAAACCCTAAGTACCACAGACCCTAACGGACTTCTGTCGTAAAGAGCAGAGGTTAACTGTGACGTTAGGATATTCTTGCGAGATCTGCTCGATCCGTTTCGACTCATGAGGAAATTGATGTCTTTGCGAGAACTTCTCGATTCGTCTCGACTCGTGAGATAAAGCCTTAGGCAATAGGGATTAAAAAAACCTGTTTCCTAAGCACTGGGACCATGCAAGTCGGCCCAAAACGGTCTCTTGCATACTATCCATGGGTCACACTCTCTAAAGTCGAATCTCGACAAGGAGGGAAACAACCGCTTACGGGTCCTCTCGACTCGTAAGAGGGAAAACTCTCTTATAGGATCCTTACGACTTATAAGAGAAAACACACTTAGGAGTCCTCACGACCCCTAAGGAGAAAATACACCTACGAGATCCTCTCGATCCGTAGGGAGAAAAGTCTTTATGAGACCCTCACGGCTCAGAAAGTTGAAAAGTCTTAGGTGGCAGATCCTAACCCTGTCTCCTAAGCCATCACTGCCCTGCAAAGAGGTCAAGATGGACCATCTATGAGCCACACTTGCCAAAGCTACATGCCACTGAAATGGAGAACTTACTCATAAGCGTATAAACTACTCCACGCCAGAGTAAGACATAGAGAGATAAAAGGGTGCGGCTCATGGAGTTAAGGGTTTGGAACTATATCTCTTAAGAGTCAAGATTTGAGTCAATGATAAATGACGACGCTTGTGTCCACTCGTTATCTTCTCAAATCAAGATTCTGAAAGTTATATACCAACCCGAAACTGGTCATACGCTATGCATAACTCTGCACTACTTCACCCACGTACATACTTACGTGGGCAAAGTAGTGGGGGGCATTTGTTCCCGCCAAAAATTTCTGCGCAGAAGAGTCCAAGATATCGAATGACAACGATACGCTTAAGAAAATGGGAACCAGTATCTTCCGGGCTGTTTTTTGACAAACTCCCGAATGAGAAATAGATAAATTCTGATGGTATCGAAAGTGGCTCGAAAAACCCTTCGATTTGATATATTATGGGCCTCGTAATTCATTCGGGATCAAAAGTTATGAGGAATTACGTGTCCACACGTGATGGGCCTTTAAGAACCCGCTGGAGGAGTCAAAAGATATAATAAAAACTCAGAAAAGACCCCAATGGGGCATCACGTGCTCACACGTGACCATGGGTCACGTGCAGACACGTGATGGGCTTTTAAAGCCTCTAAAATAATGAATGGAATTTAATTCTAAAAGTCAGAAAATACCTCAACGAGGTATCACGTGCTTACACGTGACCAATGGTCACGTGTTGACACGTGATGGTTAAAACTGAAACATAAATAAGCGGATGAGAAAGGAACCCAATTGAGGGTCACGTGCACGTGACTGGCTTTAAAAGCCTTATAATTTAATAGAATTGAATTCTAAAAGTTTCTGAATCTTTCCAAATGGAAAAGGGTCATGGGGAACCGTTGGATTAAAAATCCAAGGGTGATTAAAAATCACCAATTTATGGAAGAATCCCAAATAAGGAAAGATTCCCCCTAAATCTAACCGAGATAACAAATAGAATATCTTTTGGATTTAAGATCCACGGTGAATAAAATTTACTGAATGATCTAAAGGCCCAGAATTAATGATAAATATAAATCAAATCTCTCAACAATCAAATCAAATCTTTCAATGAGAGATTTCCTAAACAAATTGATTCTTTTCCTTCTCTTATAAATAGGAGTCAAGAGAAGAGAAGAGGGCGATCTACTTTTTTGGAGAGAAAAACAGAGAGAGGAGAATTTAATTCTCTGCAAAAGAAAAAACCCTAGGTAAGAAAAAAGTGGCTTCAAAAGAGAATTTAATTCTCAAAAGAGTTTAACTCTTACATAAAGAAAAGAACTTAGTTCTTTCTCTGGTTGAGGATCTGCAAAGTGCACATCTCCCCATGAACTGAGAATTTAATTCTCATTGGGTTGAGATCCTGCCATGCAGATCTAAAACACAGAGGAGGAATCGAATTTTGAGAATTTAATTCTCCCAAACTTTCAGGAATTTAATTCCTCCTAAAACAAAACTAGGGTTTAACCCTAATCAAGAATTTAATTCTTTTACATATCTGGGAATTTAATTTCTTTGAAAAGAAATCAGGGTTTCATCCTAAATAAGAATTTAATTCTTTCACGATAGGAATTTAATTCCTCCAAAATCATAATTAGGGTTTAACCCTACAAAGAATTCAATTCTTAAAAGATCTCTGTTCATGAAAAGAACTAGGGTCACGTGCCCCCACGTGACCCTTGAAAAGATCCCCTGCAAAGAACTTTGAAGCATCACCCCACGTGCTCCCACGTGACTCCCAAAACGCAGAAAGAAAAAGCAAAGGAAATGAAAGCTTTGGGCGCTCTCACGTGTTATCACGTGACCCCTTAGCAAATGCTTAAACAATTGGCGCGCAGATCCCCATCACGTGCCAACACGTGATGCTCTAAAATAAAAATAAAAGTGTTTAACACTTATTCGCAGATTTGAGGATAAAACAAAGGAGATCTGGCTCCACATTTAGGGAGCCCTCACGTGTCACCACGTGACCCCTAATGAGCATTCTAACAGACCAGAGCGGGGGCCTCCATCACGTGCTCACACGTGATGGCCGTCAGAATTAAAAGAGTTAAACACTGATCTACAGAATAAAATAAGGGAAATCAGGGCGCTCTCACGCGTCCACACGTGACCCCTCTCCCCTTAGTATTTAACACTAATCTGAAGACTTTGTTCCCAGTGTTTAACACTGATTTGCTTTAGTGTTAAACACTAATTTGAAATCTCTGATTACCAGTGTTTAACACTGATTTGCTTTAGTGTTTAGCACTAATTTGAAAGCCATGTTGCTAGTGTTTAACACTGATTATCTTTTAGTGTTTAACACTAACTTGTTAATCTTATTCCCAGTGTTCAACACTGTTGACCTTTAGTGTTTAACACTAGCTTTAGCCCAATTGGCTAAGTTTTTAGAGGCAAAGCCTCTTCTTCAATGGACCAACAGAGGGCCAATATTTCAAACATAATTGGACTTAGCCCAAACTGGCCATAAGTCCTCAAATCATCTTGAACTGAGCACATCTGCTCTTTCAACCAACTCATTGGTTCAAGGGTACATCTCGGAACTCCTCTGATATTTGTCGTTGTAATCCTTCAACGTCTTCAGAGAGGTAGCGGGTCCCGACAACCACACATCAACACGGACTGTGGGGTCCTTAAACTCATGGACTTATGCGTCCCTAAACCAAGATACGGACTGCGGGGTCCTTAAACCCGCGGACTCATGCGTCCTTAAACTAACGGACTAATGCATCCTTAAACACACCCATATGGACTGTGGGGTCCTTAAACCCATGGACTTATGCGTCCTTAAACTACCAATGGACCACCATGTCCCTAAACTGGCAATGGACCACCATGTCCCTAAACTGGAAATGGATCACTATGTCCCTAAACTGGAACAATAGAGCCCAAACGCTCTTTTGTCGGATCTAAACGATCTCGTTTAAGTTGATCTTAGCCTCAAATATGGCTAACGTGTCCTTAAACCTTCAAACAGACTTTAGTCCCAAATTGGACTCTAGATCCCCCAATTAACTTTGGCTCAAGGGTACATCTCTGAACTCCTCTGACATCTGTCGTTGTAATCCTTCAACGTCGTCAGAGAGGTGATGGGTCCCGACGACCATACATGTAATGGACCACTATGTCCATAAACTGGAACATTAGAGCCAATTGCTCTTTTGTCGGATCTAAACGACCCCGTTAAGTTGATCTTAGTCTCAAACTGGACTAACGTATCCTTAACAAACGTTTGAGTTGATCTTAGCCTCAAATATGGCTAACGTTGTTAGTGTATATGCCCTAGAGGCCATTACTGTATCATACTGGTTTGTATATTACTTAATGGATGCTTGGGATATTCACCTTGTATATACAATCTTGCTCAAAATAGTAGTATGCTACTTGGTTTGTTTCTACTTCAATGTGTACATGTGTTTATTTTTGTATATCGCCTATACACATTAGTAGAGCCCTTAGGATCTTTGCTTGATTACCAGCGATGTGATGGCCGTCACACTAGTGGGGCTGGGTAATCTATAAGCACATCCTTATGCAGGTCCCTGGTCGCAGGACTATCGAGACAGGGCATCGATACTCCGGAGTAGACCAGCGCATGCGCTTCTCATCCCAGTGTGGGAGACGGTCTGTCCCACAGCCGTCAGTACGTCGTACTTGAGATAGTATGCGGGTGCTCGTTAGGTTACGGGTACACTGGACAGGACTCGTCGGGAACTGACTAGTTGGTATTATACCTATCGTCAGTTATCAGTTCCCAGGTGACATGAGTACAGCTTAGTCCGCTGACTTGACACTGTCACTTCGCCTCGGGTGTGTTCCCACTGTACTTTGATCACTACCCTACCACGGCTCAAAGGAGTCGTGCAAACAGGCGGTGGTTGGGTGCAGTCCCGAAGCACTTGGAGGCAGTGACGGTTAGACAGGATTCGTCTCTCCCGGTATTGGGGGTTGACATCGCGCTGTGTCTAGGAGAGCCATTACACGAGTAGTCCCTGGCCAGGGCAAACGAGATATACTGGTAGGTTTCCAGTGTTATCTCAGGGTGTATTGGGCTTCACTCCGGCACGACTTGTACCGCTATTGGGGGACTGACGTTTACCGCCCCCTAGGCCCGCCATGCGATGTATCAGACGAACAGACCGGACTGTACGGAGAATGTCACACTCAGGCTCAGTAGGAGTTCAGATGGGTTTCGCCTCGTCGGTCTTCTTGTCGGCATTACCTGGGGACCGTTACGCACAGCTAGTGCCGCTTGCGGTCTGTGGTTAAACCCACTGCCAGCGTAGTGTCGAGTCTTTAGAGTCCCACACAGAAAGCTTTTCGCCTTTAGGCAAAAGAGTAGAGGTCGCATGGTATTGCGACAGGTCGCATGGTTTTGCGACAGGGTTCGGTCACATCCGTGCACTTGTGCACGTACAGTGTCCGGACAGTTTACACTAGCGGGCTTTGGTTTAAGCCAGATCCTAGTGTACCTTATGGGATTGGATTTATCCAGTTTGCATTCGTGTTCCTCGGAACGCGGATGCGGGTGTGTATGCACAGTTGACAGGGAGGCACAGACAGCGGATTCTCATTAGGGTTGTTGACAGTTGACCGTTGACTTTTTGACTTTTTGCTCAACCCTAATGAGAATATGATATGTGATTAACTATTATATTAATTAAGTATTATGGTGATATGGTTGTTGACTTGTTGACTTTTGTTGACTTGTTGACTTGTTGACTTTTGTTGACTTGTTGACCGGTTGACTAGGCTTGACTAGTTGACCATCATGATAACCATGGTTATCATTTCATGCCAAAGACTTTTTCTTGCTTGTTCATTTGAGTAAAATGAGTGCATGACATGATAAGGTTATGGTTACTTCAACCATCACATAAGACTTTTGTTGATATGATGAGTTATCATTGCTTTGGATTATGAGAGGGTGAGAGAGAAAAGAGAGCCTCATTCTTTCTTGCTCATTCTCTCTCTTGTTCTTGAGCTCTCCTCTTGCTCTCACCCTCAACCTCTTCCTCCCTCTCTTGATCTATGGTTCTCTTGTCTCATGAGTTGAGAATCAAGAACCATAGATAAAATCCCATTCTAAATCATCTCTACTCATTCTAGTTCACTAGGTTTAGCAAACCAAGTGAACTAGTTTCTTCAAAGAACGAAGAAGGAGCTAAAGGTTGGAGCTTTCAAGTGGATCTATCTTCGGCGTACGGAGACAACGAGAAGGAGCCATCGAACCACCATCGGAGCTTGAAGAGAAGGAGTTCAAGTTTAGGTATAACCATCTTCATCCGAGTAGCTAAATATCTTTAGCTTAGTTTGCTAGTTTTAGTTTAGACAACGATCCCGACCATAGTTTAGTCCATGTTGCCTCTTGCGATAAAAATTCGTTTTTTATACCGTTTCCGCCTCCCCGTAAGAACCGGGGGTCGCAACGTGGACTTACAGTGGTATCAGAGCCTAACTAAACTTAAACTAGCTTGGTAGTGAAGTGTAACGAAGTTCGGAACCGAAAAAAATCACAAAACCGGATAATCACAAAAACTGAGTTTCTGTTGAAATTTTTTCTGCTCAAAATGAAAAACTTTATACTCCTAAATTCGGCTCAGGGTTTTGTGTGAACACCCAAGAAAAACGATACAGTGATTCGCCTAAAGTGCCGCGCTTCCGCCGCGTGATCCTTCTTAGACGCCGCGGAACCGCCGCGACTTGGTGTCTTCTCTGCATCGTTTTTCGTGCAGTGTGTTTGTGTGTTGGTTTTGGGATTTTTAAAATATATTATATGTGCCCAGATTTTCCAGAAAAGAAATTTCCTTTTGGGGTCCTATAATTCCGTATTTTTTCCGAACTTCACTGCACTTTGACTATGATGGTTATATCTGTGATGCTTGCATGTATTGAACGTCGGCTAATCGCTATAAGTCGATTAGTCGGGGTTATACATGATCTGTAATGTGCTGGAATGTGTATATGAATGTGTTGGACTGTCGCGGGTGAATAGCCGGGGTGGATGTGAGATGAGCTTTTGTTTTTCTTTCATTCATTGTAAATGTAAATTGATGTAATAATTATTATTTGTTTGACCGCACAACCGGGTCGGGGTTGTAGCCGTCATTGTATAATTCTTTTTACTGTTTTTGCTCCTAGGATAGACCCATGGAGGGGTGCACAAACTATCGAGTACTTGGCGGGTAGTTTGCCGCACCCGTAGGGGTCTTGGGTGGGGTATTTGGCTATTCACCGCGACCGTGTTATCCGCTTTTCGTTTCAGGCTCGAAAGGATTGCGGATTGCTAGTATATCCAATGCATTCATCTGTGATCTGTAATGTCTATCATTGCTTATTATTTAGGCGTTGCTTATGTTTTACAGACGCGCTAGCCCAGCCCCCGCTCTGTCGTTAGTTAAGTAACCTAACGGGTAATGACGGGGCCCAGTGGCGAATGCGAATGGCATAAGCGTACGTCATATTTTGGTTGTTTTCTGCAATGGTAGGGTTAAATGATGGGACGCATTAAAAGAACTAATGCAAGAATATCACGCATTAAAAGAACTAATGCAAGATAATAAACCAAGTTAAAGTCGTTGGAACACTTTCGAAAAACCACTCGGTTCTTTTCAAAACAAACTTTTAAAATACGGAGTTTGAGCCACTCCATTTAAAAGCTATCTCGTTCCATCGACCATATCAAGTTCACTACGTTCACGGTTTTGCCAAAACCATCCGTAGCCCTCCGTCGTTTCACATGAATAGTCAATAGTATTCAAGCTGTGTATGTTGGCCAAAGTCAAGGCACAGTGATTGGTAGCTATTGGGTGTTCATGTGTAGCATAGATAGATGCGTTGGTTTGGGATAGTCGTACTGCCATTTTGGCCAAAGTCAAGGGTAGGTACGGATGGATCCAAATTAATCTGGATAATGACGGGTAGAACTTGACATGTGACTTATGATATTTTGGCCAAAGTCAAGGTCATAAGAGCATGGGGCAAAAATCCACATCGGGAGTTTCATAAGTACTGAAACTTGCTAGATTTGCATACCATTTGGAGTGTGATGATTCTGGTAGGATTCCTTCAGTTTCGTCACGCAATGATATTTGGATCCCGATCCTACTGTGAGTATATGCTACTCCTCGGGAAATTTCTCACTTAACGATCAATGCTATAAACCTAGTAGGTGCCTAGAAAGGTGTTAGCGGGGCTACGCCCCCAGGGAAAAGAGGTTCTCTAATTAAGGAACTTCGCGAAAGCGTTGGAAAACCTCCCTCGAAGTACCGACACCGGCCTGGCTGAACGGTTAAGCAAGTATTGTACGGTGGGATTGATCCTGACTAATTCTTCCTTTATGGTTTGAGGAGGGATTCGAGAAACAGTGGGAGCCATCCTGTTTAGACAAACTAAAAACCACTCTAAACTTGCAAGAGCATCATGCTGAGTGTTTCTTCTTCTCTCTCCTAATTGCAGCGACCAATCAACATGACTGGACTTAAGTTACTCCTAGATAAAAACAAACTGACAGGGCCAAACTACAAAGATTGGCTCAGGAATGTCAAGATAGCAATCACTTATGACAAGCTGGGGTATCTTCTTACCACCAAAGCTCCCCCTGTCCCTGGTCCAACTTCCAGCGTCGCGGATAAGGAAATCCGCAAGACTTGGGAGATTGATAGCGCGAAGGCCAAGTGCCTCCTGCTTGCCTCGATGGACAACGAACATCAGAGGAGGCATGAGAATATGGACATGGAGTCCATATTGCTCCATACAAAAGAACTGTATGGAGAGCAATCACGTATCGCAAGATACGAAGCGTCGAAAAAGTTATTTTCGACAAGAATGGCCGTCGGATCATCAGTAGCCGAGCATGTGCTAAAGATGATCGGCTTCATTGAGGAGCTCGCTGACCTAGGGATCACATTGGAGAGTGAGCTATATACGGATATAGTTCTCCAGTCCCTTCCTTCCACTTACGCCCAGTTTATACTGAACTTCAACCTACAAGAAAAAGAGGTTGAACTATCAGAGCTCCTCAACATGCTGAGGAGCGCAGAGGGCACCCTACAGAAAGGTAGGGAAACATCCACTTTGTTTGTAGGAGGATCATCTTCTTCTAGGTCCAAGGCGAAAGCCAAGGGAAAGAAGAAGAAGGCCCCCGCCAAACCAAGGGGCGGTGTTGGTAAAGTGGATACGAAGGGAAAAGGCAAAGCAACAAAGATAGCGGGGAAGCTTGTGGATAAGGAAGAATGCTTCTATTGTCATAAGAAAGGACACTGGAAGAATGATTGCAGGGCCTGGAAGGCCAGAACACAGGAATTGAAGCAGGTTGCAGCTTCAGCTTCAGGTGTGTATGTTATTGAAAACTGTCTTTCAATAAACTCTACTTCCTGGGTATTGGATACCGGATCAGGATCTCATATCTGTAATTCTTTGCAGGCGTTGAGAAACCGTAGTGTTTTGAAAGCAGGTGACATGACCCTCAGAGTTGCAAACGGAGCTAGCATGGATGCTAAAGCCGTGGGGGACTATCACCTGGGAATGTCAGATGGACATGTTTTGGTTTTGCGTAATTGCTTTTTTGTACCCAACGCAACTTGTAATATCATTTCTGTATCTTTAGTTTCTAAAGAAGGTTATGAATTTGCGTTTGTAAGTAATGTTGTAAACATTCACCTTAATCAAGTTTTGATTGGGTCAGGTACATTGAGTAATGGTATATACGTGTTAAACCAACCACAGATTTTCAACGTCCAGAATACACACAAAAGAAAGTCTCCAGAAATAAATCAGACTTTCTTATGGCATTGTAGATTGGGTCACATCAATGAGAGAAGGTTGACTAAGTTACATACAGAAGGATATTTGAATGCGTTCGAATATCAATCGTATGCCACTTGTCAATCTTGTCTCAAAGGAAAGATGACAAAGACTCCGTTTACTGGACAAGGAGTAAGAGCGAGCGAGCTCTTGGGACTCGTACACAGTGACGTGTGCGGTCCAATGTCTACACATGCCCGAAGCGGACATTCTTACTTCATTACTTTTACGGATGACTTCTCAAGGTACGGTTATGTCTTCTTAATGAAACATAAGTCCGAGGCCTTTGGAAAATTCCAGGAGTATAAGAATGAAGTAGAGAAACAGACCGGCAAAAGTATTAAGATTCTAAGATCGGATCGAGGTGGAGAATACTTAAGTGCCGAGTTCCTGGACTATTTAAAAGAGAACGGAATTCTCTCTCAGCTTACTCCTCCATACACCCCGCAACATAACGGTGTATCGGAGAGACGGAACCGCACCCTATTGGATATGGTGCGGTCCATGATGAGTAACGCTGAGTTACCGCGATCATTCTGGGGGTATGCGCTAGAATCAGCCACATACCTTTTGAACCGAGTTCCCACTAAGACTGTGCCTACCACGCCATTTGAGATGTGGTGTGGGAAGAGACCCCATCTTAATCACATTAAGATATGGGGAAGTCCAGCTTTTGTCAAAAAGCAGCATACGGACAAGCTCGAGGCACGCTCAGTACTGTGCAAGTTTGTGGGATATCCAAAGAATTCCAAGGGATATTTCTTCTACTGTGAAGAGGAACAAAAAGTTCTTGTTTCTCGACATGCCCACTTTCTAGAACACCAGTTCATAGAAAAAGAAATAAGTGGGAGCGCAGTAGAACTGGAAGAAATTCCAGAACCACAGACTGTTACTGAAAGCTTGATGGAACCAGAGGGTTCAACAGAACATGACATTCCTACGCCGCTCCGCAGGAGTAGTAGGCAGTCTCATCCGCCCGAGAGATACTACGGTTTTCTCATAGACGGGGATAGAGAGGATTGCATCATAGATTATGATGAGCCTACTAGCTTCCAGCAGGCCGTTCAGAGCGTTGACTCAGTGAAATGGCTGGATGCAATGCGGACCGAAATGGAGTCCATGTACACCAATAAGGTATGGACGTTGGACATTGCTCCAGACGGGGTAAAACCCGTAGGATGCAAGTGGATCTTCAAAAGGAAGATTGGTGTAGATGGACAGGTTGAGACCTATAAAGCTAGGCTGGTAGCAAAGGGTTTTCGTCAAAGACCTGGCTTGGACTACGACGAAACCTTTTCTCCAGTAGCCATGCTGAAATCCATTCGGATCCTCCTTGCCATTGCTGCCTTCCACGATTATAAGATCTGGCAAATGGACGTAAAGACAGCTTTTCTAAATGAAAATTTAGAGGAGTGTGTCTATATGGACCAGCCAGAGGGTTTCATTCAGAGTGGGAGCAGCGGAAAGGTGTGCAAGTTGCTTAAGTCCATCTATGGACTAAAGCAGGCATCGCGGAGTTGGAACATCTGCTTTGATGAGACGGTCAAAGAATTTGGCTTTATCAAAAATCCAGATGAACCATGCATCTATAGTAGATTTGTAGCGAGAACTGTAGTATTCCTCGTTTTATACGTGGATGACATTCTCTTAATAGGAAATGACATTCCTATGCTACAATCTGTCAAGGGGTTCTTGTCACACAGGTTCTCCATGAAAGACCTGGGTGATGCCTCATACATTCTGGGTATCCGGATCTACCGTGACAGATCCAAGAGGATATTAGGACTTTCACAGTCCAGGTACATCGACACCATACTGAAGAGATTCAGTATGGAAGATTCCAAGCGCGGTAACCTACCGGCTTGTCACGGGATCACCCTCTCTAAAGAGATGTCTCCCAAGACTGATTTGGAGAGGGATCGCATGTCTATTATACCCTACGCTTCTGCGGTAGGCTCTATAATGTATGCGATGTTGTGTACCAGGCCGGATGTAGCTTATGCACTGAGTGTGGTAAGCCGGTATCAGTCTAACCCTGGGGAGAAACACTGGATAGCGGTAAAGAACATTCTCAAGTACCTGAGAAGGACTAAGGAGATGTTCTTGGTGTATGGCGGAAAAGACCTCCAGATCGAGGCCTTTGCTGACTCCAGCTTCCAGAGTGACAAGGATGATTCCAAGTCCATGTCGGGTTTTGTCTTTACCCTCAATGGAGGGGCGGTGTGTTGGAAGAGTTCCAAACAGGAAACCGTTGCAGACTCGACGATGGAAGCGGAATACATCGCTGCATCTGATGCCGCAAAAGAAGCTGTCTGGATAAGGAAGTTCTTGAAAGAACTTCAGGTGGTTCCGTCCATTGTTGATCCAATACCTCTGTATTGCGACAACAACGGGGCTATAGCTTTAGCGAAGGAACCCAGGTCCCATCAGAGATCCAGGCACATCTTAAGGCGGTATCACTTGATCAGGGAGATCGTAGATCGCCAGGAGATCGAGGTTCGGAGAGTCGCTTCAGAAGATAACACTGCTGATCCATTCACCAAGGCCCTGCCCCAGACTCAGTTCGAGCGGCTGATCGAGATGATAGGTCTTCGATACGCCAGTACATGGCCTTAGTGCAAGTGGGAGATTGTTAGTGTATATGCCCTAGAGGCCATTACTGTATCATACTGGTTTGTATATTACTTAATGGATGCTTGGGATATTCACCTTGTATATACAATCTTGCTCAAAATAGTAGTATGCTACTTGGTTTGTTTCTACTTCAATGTGTACATGTGTTTATTTTTGTATATCGCCTATACACATTAGTAGAGCCCTTAGGATCTTTGCTTGATTACCAGCGATGTGATGGCCGTCACACTAGTGGGGCTGGGTAATCTATAAGCACATCCTTATGCAGGTCCCTGGTCGCAGGACTATCGAGACAGGGCATCGATACTCCGGAGTAGACCAGCGCATGCGCTTCTCATCCCAGTGTGGGAGACGGTCTGTCCCACAGCCGTCAGTACGTCGTACTTGAGATAGTATGCGGGTGCTCGTTAGGTTACGGGTACACTGGACAGGACTCGTCGGGAACTGACTAGTTGGTATTATACCTATCGTCAGTTATCAGTTCCCAGGTGACATGAGTACAGCTTAGTCCGCTGACTTGACACTGTCACTTCGCCTCGGGTGTGTTCCCACTGTACTTTGATCACTACCCTACCACGGCTCAAAGGAGTCGTGCAAACAGGCGGTGGTTGGGTGCAGTCCCGAAGCACTTGGAGGCAGTGACGGTTAGACAGGATTCGTCTCTCCCGGTATTGGGGGTTGACATCGCGCTGTGTCTAGGAGAGCCATTACACGAGTAGTCCCTGGCCAGGGCAAACGAGATATACTGGTAGGTTTCCAGTGTTATCTCAGGGTGTATTGGGCTTCACTCCGGCACGACTTGTACCGCTATTGGGGGACTGACGTTTACCGCCCCCTAGGCCCGCCATGCGATGTATCAGACGAACAGACCGGACTGTACGGAGAATGTCACACTCAGGCTCAGTAGGAGTTCAGATGGGTTTCGCCTCGTCGGTCTTCTTGTCGGCATTACCTGGGGACCGTTACGCACAGCTAGTGCCGCTTGCGGTCTGTGGTTAAACCCACTGCCAGCGTAGTGTCGAGTCTTTAGAGTCCCACACAGAAAGCTTTTCGCCTTTAGGCAAAAGAGTAGAGGTCGCATGGTATTGCGACAGGTCGCATGGTTTTGCGACAGGGTTCGGTCACATCCGTGCACTTGTGCACGTACAGTGTCCGGACAGTTTACACTAGCGGGCTTTGGTTTAAGCCAGATCCTAGTGTACCTTATGGGATTGGATTTATCCAGTTTGCATTCGTGTTCCTCGGAACGCGGATGCGGGTGTGTATGCACAGTTGACAGGGAGGCACAGACAGCGGATTCTCATTAGGGTTGTTGACAGTTGACCGTTGACTTTTTGACTTTTTGCTCAACCCTAATGAGAATATGATATGTGATTAACTATTATATTAATTAAGTATTATGGTGATATGGTTGTTGACTTGTTGACTTTTGTTGACTTGTTGACTTTGGTGACTTGTTGACTTTTGTTGACTTGTTGACCGGTTGACTAGGCTTGACTAGTTGACCATCATGATAACCATGGTTATCATTTCATGCCAAAGACTTTTTCTTGCTTGTTCATTTGAGTAAAATGAGTGCATGACATGATAAGGTTATGGTTACTTCAACCATCACATAAGACTTTTGTTGATATGATGAGTTATCATTGCTTTGGATTATGAGAGGGTGAGAGAGAAAAGAGAGCCTCATTCTTTCTTGCTCATTCTCTCTCTTGTTCTTGAGCTCTCCTCTTGCTCTCACCCTCAACCTCTTCCTCCCTCTCTTGATCTATGGTTCTCTTGTCTCATGAGTTGAGAATCAAGAACCATAGATAAAATCCCATTCTAAATCATCTCTACTCATTCTAGTTCACTAGGTTTAGCAAACCAAGTGAACTAGTTTCTTCAAAGAACGAAGAAGGAGCTAAAGGTTGGAGCTTTCAAGTGGATCTATCTTCGGCGTACGGAGACAACGAGAAGGAGCCATCGAACCACCATCGGAGCTTGAAGAGAAGGAGTTCAAGTTTAGGTATAACCATCTTCATCCGAGTAGCTAAATATCTTTAGCTTAGTTTGCTAGTTTTAGTTTAGACAACGATCCCGACCATAGTTTAGTCCATGTTGCCTCTTGCGATAAAAATTCGTTTTTTATACCGTTTCCGCCTCCCCGTAAGAACCGGGGGTCGCAACGTGGACTTACAAACGTATCCTCAAACCAAAACCCCAAACCCAAATCTAAGAAAACACGGATTTGGACTAATCCACATCCTATGGGCGACGACATAAATTGGTCTCCGTATACAATCCACGGGCAACCAAACACAAAACAAACACCCACGACACGAAGTGACCATCTGGAGAAGGAGAAAGTTGTTACCGCGATGCGGTAACGTAATTAACTGCAGGGGCTTGAGCCTGCAGGGAAGAGCGTCCCCACAATCAAAACCCCCTCAAGCGAGGGGGAATCTGACGAAGTCTGCTACATCGGACGCATCTGTTTAAACCTTCGATGCATGGTGCCATAAATCAACTTGACATCTTCGGAGAGGTAGACGGATAGCACCAATTAGCATCTGCCCCGAACCTCAGGCGAGACGTCCCGCGTCTCGGCCGCCGTTCGGAGGGGAACAGATCCGAATCTCCGGCAGCTACGGACTAAGCCGTCGTTAATTACCCTTCGTCTTTGGAGCGAGAGAACCTCCGATTGACGGGTCGAACTGATCATGTGAACTCAATGTGCATTGTGCGTGTGTTGTGTTTTGAAAGGGTTATGGATATATCGGGGGCCTCACAGAGTTTATGGAGGTCCCGCTACCCGGATAGCGGGCTGGGGGTCAAGGAAGCTAGCAGCCCCCTTGCGGGGTGCGGGGCAGCACCCTGTCAGAAAAATTTTCCAATGGGGGACGTGTTTTAGGTGTGGAGTGTATGGGAAATGAGGGGTGAGGAGCGTCTTAAAGACGCGTGCATGGCATGTGGGCGCTAGACGCCCACGGGCCATGTGCCTGGCGCGTGAGCGCTTGGCACCCGTGGGTCACGTGCCAGGCGCGTGGGAGCTTGGCGCCCGCGGGTTATGTGCCCTGCATGCGACCGCTGAGCGCTGGGCGCCCGCGGGTCACGTGCGTGGCACTCGACCGCTGACCGCCCGCGGATCCCATGAGGCGCACGTGGGCGCTGAGCGCCCGCAAGTCACGTGCCCTGCACACGACCGCTGGGCGCTCGTGGGTTACATGCGCGGCACGCGACTGCTGGACGCCCATGGGTCACATGCGTGCCATGCGACCACTGGAAACACCAGCGTATAAGGAGCTTAGCCTCTGAGCTGGGAGTTGAACTCCCAAGGGTCTTTGGAGTTGAACTCAAAACAGGGATTATGTATAGATTTGGAGTTAAACTCCTAAAAAGGTTTTGTTTATGGAGTTAAACTCCAACAGATCTTGAATGGAGTTAAACTCCTATAAATCTTTGAAGATGATCAGAGGGGACCCCTTTTTTCTCCTCTTTAGCCCTAGATCTTCTTTTGAGCCTTGTATCTTTCCGAAATGGGATTTTTGGAAAAGGATCTCCTTCTTCCTCCTCTCCGTCGGCTGGATCTTGAAGAAGAAGAGTGGTGAAACTCAAAAATCTCTCTTTTGGGGATTTGATGAAAGATCCGAGTTCCCCCTTTTTTTATGGTGGAAAACGGTTTCTTTTTAGAAAAAGAGGGATTGAATTCTTGATTTAATTCAAAAGAAAAAAGATTTAGAACCTTGAGGAAGGAGTCACAAACCTTAGAATTTAAGAGAATGAAAAGTATTTTCCATTTTTTCATCATGTTTGTCTTTACAGGTTACACACTTTACATATAGCCCTCTTGAGCTTTGCTAAATGGCACTTGTGCCACCCCATGCCATATGTGCTTATCTCTTTTTGCACATAAGCCATGGGGTTTACAAAATTTTGGCTTTTTGCCTATTTTACATACATTTATTTCTATGTGTGTGTGTGTGTGTGTAAGAGAATTACATTAAACCAATTTATGGCTTCATTCCTTTTGTCATGGGCCGGTCCTTTTGACCCGGGCTTGGGCCCACTTGGCTTGGGGTTGACTTTAATTTTGACATGGTCAACCGGGGTGTAATTTTTGACCCCAACAAAGTGCCCCCCATCAATACATGCACACCACATATATGGGTCGTGTGTATGAAATTGATGGATCTTCTTTCATGCGGAGGTTGACTTGATTTGGCTCCCATTTTGACGACGTGGAGATCGATGCTGCCTTTTTCGCGACGTGGACGGTCGGTGCTGCCATTTTTGCGACTTGGATGGTCGGTGATGCCCTTTTTGTGACTTGGACGGTCGGTGCTGCCCTTTTTGCGACTTAGACGGTCGGTGCTGTCATTTTTGCGACTTGGACGGTCGGTGCTGCCCTTTTTGCGACTTGGACGGTCGGTGCTGCCCTTTTAGCAACTTGGACGGTCGGTGCTGCCCTTTTTGTGACTTGGACGATCGGTGCTGCCCTTTTAGCGACTTGGACGGTCGGTGCAGCCCTTTTTGCGACTTGGACGGTCGGAGCTGCCCTTTTTGCGACTTGGACGGTCGGTGCTGCTATTTTTGCGACTTGGACGGTCGGTGCTTGCTCTTCTTCTTGCGGTGTCGAGGTTTGATTTGATTTGCTCCGCTTTCTGCGGTGTCGAGGTTTGATTTGATTTGCTCCGCTTTCTGTGGTGTCGGGGTTGAAGTTGACTTGCTCCATTTTCTACGGTGTCAGGGTTGATTTGTTTGATTTGATTTATTTTAGGAGCCTACCCATCCAGCGGGACTTTTGAGCTTGGAAGCGCTACCGGGTGGGAAACTAATTTGATCTGTTTGATTTCTGTCTTATTTGGCAGGACTTTTGAATTTGAGAGGAACTTGGAATTTGGATTTTGTTTGGCATCAACATTGCTGTACTAGAATAATGCCAGGAGCAACTCATCATTTGCCCCGGGAGGACTTGGGATTTGGTTTTTGGGTCGGCATCAGTATTGCTGCACTGGAATAATGCCAGGAGCAACTCATCATTTGCCCCAGGAGGACTTGGGATTTGGTTTTTGGGTCGGCATCAGTACTGCTGCACTAGAATAATACCAGGAGCAACTCATCATTTGCCCCAGGAGGACTTGGGATTTGGTTTTTGGGTCGGCATCAGCATTGCTGCACTGGAATAATGCCAGGAGCAACTCATCATTTGCCCCAGGAGGACTTGGGATTTGGTTTTTGGGTCGGCATCAGTATTGCTGCACTGGAATAATGCCAGGAGCAACTCATCATTTGCCCCGTGAGGACTTGGGATTTAGTTTTTGGGTCAGCATCAGCACCGCTAACACTGAAGCAATCCCAGGAGCGACTCATCATTTGCCGTTGGGAAACCTTGGGATTTAGGTTTTGGGTCGGCATCAGCACCGCTAACTCTGAAGCAATGCCAGGAGCGACTCATCATTTGCCGTTGCCCGTTGGGGAGCGATGGCTTAGGAGACAGGTTTAGATCTCTATCACCTAAGGCTTTTCAATTTTATGAGCCGTAAAGGTCTCATAAAAGCATTTTCTCCCTACGAGTCAAGAGGATCTCGCAAATGTATTTCTCCCTAGGAATCGTGGGGATTCCTAAGTGTGTTGCTCCTTTGTGAGTCGTAAGGATCTCACGCGGGGATTTTCTCCTCACAAGGTCGAGAGGACTTTGCGAGTGTATTTCATCGCTTTTTTATGAGTTTGCGCCCTTTCGGGTTTTCACAAACTCGCCGGCAGTCCTGCTATTTTTACTCACCGAGCCCTTTCGGGTTTTCATCCATGCCCGTTTTGCTTGTGGACATACCTTTTTTTTCTTTTTTTCTTTTCTCTTTTATTTTTTATTGGAGAATCTTCATTGCTGGTAGGACTTTAAATGTAGTCTCGCTGGTAGGACTTGGGAGAGATAGGGGTCGTTTATGCCCGTGGTTTATATACGGTTTACAGGATGTATGATCCAGACTGTAGGGCCGGTGTGCTCAACTCGCCTGCGACTTAGAGCATTCACGCGTAGTATTTCTTGAGATATCGGCCATTGATGGGTGGTATGGGCCTTTCTCCCTCGGCATTTATCAGCTGGTAGGATCCTCCATCAAACACTTTCTCAATGACGTATGGTCCTTCCCAGTTTGGCTCGAATTTTTTCTTAGAATGTCGATTGGGGATGATCGGTCTTTTGAGGAACAACACCAGTTCGCCTTTTTTGAAAGAGCGGAGACGGGTCATCTTGTCATAGGCCCGTGACATTTGCGCTCGGTACAGCTCCAGATTTTGCTGTACTGCGAGGCTCTTTTCTTCGAGGGCGTCGAGCTCTTCGAGCCGAAGGAGTACGTTTCCTCCCCCGTCAACTCATGCTGAACGACCATTCTTAAGCTTGGAACTTCGACTTCGATGGGGAGGATGCCTCCACTCCAAAGAGTAATGAGTATGGAGTGGACTGAGTTCGATATGCTCACAACGCCTCGTGAAGTTTGAGATTCCAGTCTCTCTTGTTGGCTGAAGCATTTTTCCTCAGGAGTTTGCATAGAGTTTTATTGAAGGCTTCAGCTAGTCCATTAGCCCTTAGATTATACATGAAGGAATATCTCCAGTCTATTTTGTGCTGAATAGCGAACCTTGAGATTTTGAAGCTTTTGAAAGAAGGCCCGTTGTCAGAAATGATTCTTCTAGGTGTACCGAAGCAGTATAGGATATTATACCGAAAGAACACCGGAATATCTTCTGTCTTGACTTCTTTTAGCGGGACAGCTTCAGCCCATCTGGAGAAGTAGTCAGTTACAGCCAATATGAACCGGTGGCTTTTGGATGACGGAGGATCAATTGGACCAACTATGTCGGTGCCCCAAACTTCGAAGGGCCATGACGCCACCGTAGGATGCAGCGGATTAGGATGCTTATGAATGAAGTCCCATGAATTTGGCAGAGATAACACCTCTTCGCATGCTTTTCGCAATCCCTTATCATGGTAGGCCAATAATACCCAAGCCGTTTAATTTGAAGCCGCATTTTGGGGCCAGATTGGAGAGCTCCGCAGATGCCCGAGTGAACTTCTTTCATGACTTTTTGTGCTTCGGCCGATGATAGACACCTGAGCCAGAGTTGGTCATATGATCTGCGGTATAGCGTATTATTTACAAACACGTATCGGAGAGCTCTCTTCTTCAACTGAATCTTCACAGATTTTTCTTCGGGCAGCTTGTTGTATCTGAGGTACTCTATGAAGGGTTCTTTCCAATCGGGCTCCTCTTGAATGATCAGAATTTCTATGGCAGGATTGCTCTTTTGTTCTGTGCTTTCCACTTCTCGTAAAGATACTGGGGGAAGAATTTGCCGGCTCCTGATCGTGATCAGAATTTCATCCATGTCGAGATCAGCCAGCTCCTTGGCTAAGCGAGCGAGTACATCAGCTTTTCCATTCAACGCCCTAGGAACTCTCATTAGTTCAATATGGGTGAACTGTTTCATAAGATCTACTACCCGGCTTCTGTACCGATCTAACTCGGGTTTGTATATCTTATAGTCGCTGCTTACTTGGTTGAAGACAAGCTGGGAATCACCGTAGACTCGTAACCGCATGATTTCCATTTCTCTGGCGAACTCTAGACCAGCTATCAGAGCCTCGTACTCAGCCTCGTTGTTTTTGTGAGGCTCGGTGAGAGCAAAAGAATGTCGTAGGGTTCCCATTGATGGCGTGATGAACACCAATTCTATCCCTGCTTTTATATGTGGGACACTTGATTTGTTGGAGGTCCTAATTGATGAGGCTCTGTCGAAATAGAGCTCCCAACATAGCTCGTCATTCTCGAGGTGCAGCACTTGTTCGTCGGGTAACTCACAATTGAGCGGTGACCCTTCTGGTATGGGATGAGCAGTAAGGAAGTCGGCGAGAGCTTGCCCTTTTACTGCTTTTTGAGGAGTATATATTATGTCAAATTCAAGCAGCATGACAGCCCATCTTGCCATTCTACCGGCTAGGCTTATTTTGGTCATTAAGTGTTTGAGCGGGTCGACCTTGAAGATCAGCATAACTCGATGAGTAAGCAGATAGTGCCTCAGCTTCTTCACAGCGAATATCAGAGTCAGGCATTGCTTTTCGATCGGGGAATAGTTGTGTTCCGTCCCGACTAAAGTTCAACTGAGATGGTAGAGGGCGTTCTCTTTTCCCTCCTCGTTGTTCTGGGCAAGGAGTGCACCGAGTGACTCATCTAGCGCGATAGTATAGAGAATCAACGGTTTATTTAGAATAGGGGCAGCAAGCACTGGAGGGTGCAACAGGTATTGTTTGATACTTTCGAATGCTTCTTGACATTCGGCATCCCAGACAAAGGAGCTCCTTTCTTCATGAGCTTTGAGAAAGGCCTACATCTCCCCGATAAATTTGAGATAAACCTTCGTATATAAACAAGTTTTCCCTAAAAAGATCTTAGCTGCGTCAGATTCTTCGGAGGGGGCATCTCTATGATGGCCTTTATTTTAGATGGGCCAACTTCGATTCCTCGATGTCGGACTATGAAGCCCAGGAATTTTCCCGATGACACGCCAAAAGCACACTTCAAAGGATTCATCTTCAGATCGTATTCCCTTAGTCTAGTGAGAACGGTCCTAAGATCTTGGATGTGATCGGCCTTGGCTTTAGTCTTGTAATACCCAGCCCCTTTTGTACCAAAAATCTGTATATTATTACTTTAGAATTCTAGGTATTCTTATTTAGAATTGAATTCATTTTATTTATAATTATATTTCTTCTAAACCGCATATTTCTTTTATTACGACCTAAACCTAATTTCCTAGTCCTATATTCTTCCTTACAAATACCCGAGCCCAGCTTTTCAATTTTTCCAGTTAATTGATTTAAACCCAAAATCTGTTTCTCAGCCCAAATCTATTTTCCTTTTATTTTATAAACCACAACACATTTCTTTATTAGAAAAATTAAGCCCTTTCTTTAACCCAGCCCAGCAACCATTCCCCTTATAATTCTTTTATTTCTGCAGCCTAGAAGTCCCGGCCCATTCCATTTTTCTGATTTACTCTTTGATTTTTTTCCAGTTCTCAGGCCCGGCCCTCCTTCTCTTTACTTCTTTTTTTATTTTTTAGCCCATTTCCCGGCCCGCTCTCGCGTCCCCTCTCCAGGCCCAGTGCCCGCTTCCTCTTTACCCGACCCGACCCCACTCCTATTCATTTTCCCCCTCCTCAACGGTAATGTGCACTGTTCACGCGCGCGATCCCGTATCTCCGCCGCGTTTCACGCCCACGCCCACGCCTCCGTTGACGCGACGTTACACCACGACTCCAATCCTCACTCTTTCCTCACCTCACTATCTCCATCTCCCTCGTTCTCCTTCTTCATCCCCTCTCGACCCGCAATCGCCACCACCGCCGGCATCACCCCCTCTTCTCGCTCCTCCCTCGCTCTCCCTCTCCAACTCACCTCCACCCTCGATCACGAGCACCCCACTTCCTCTCCTTCCATCACCACTTCACTTTCCCCACCTCGAGCTGACCCCGGCCGATCTCCCTGCACACCCGCTCCTCTCGTCGCCGCCGACGACCACACTACCTCGCTCACTCCTCCTCCTCTTCCTCCACTGCCCCCGAGCGCCTTCGCCTGCACCCACTCCCCTGCACCCACTCACCTGCACACCGAGTCCCCTGCCCCGACGCCGGTGATCTTCTCATCGTCGTCGTCGTCGTCGTCATCGTCATCTCTTTCTCTATACTCTCTCTCTCTATCTCCCTCTATTCTCCCCCTCACACTCTCTACATCTCACTCTCTACCTCTCTGTTCCTCTCTCTCTCTCTGCATCTCTCTCTCTCACTCTGCCCCCTCTCCTTCTCTCTCTCAATCTCTCTCTTTCAGTACTCTCTCCCTCTCTCCTACTCACTGTCTCTCTCTCACTGCATCCCAGATCTCTCTCTCTCTCAGTCTCTTTCTCACTCTGCCTCTCTCTCTCAATCCCTCTATCTCTCTCACTCTGTTTCTCTCTCTCTCTCACTCATCTCTCTCGCTGCCGACACATACTCTCTCCCTCTGCAAATCCCTTATCCTCGGCCTCGACAACACCAGCAAACCCCCAGCCCAGGCACCACCTCACTACACCCCTTGCCGTCGCGGTCGAGCCCCGGCAATACGTCGAGCACCTACAGAAACCGCCGTTGCCGCGCGTGTCGTGCCCGTGCTTACCGTTCCATCAATTCATCGTCTCCAGGCAAGTTTTTACTTACTTACATGCTATTTACTTATGGTACAATCACTAAATACATAGATTATTAAAGTTACAAGTTTAACCAATTATATGCCGTACCTGTTCGACGCGTGTTCCCAAAGAAAATACTTTTCTAAATTGACGGAACTTGATTTATTACTTGGGCCCTTGCTGTGATGAACAACGTGTGCAAGTTTCGTTGGATAATTTGATCGTTTATGTCCAAAACGACTACCCCCAAGTTTAATCGTAAAACTGTAATTTTATTGTACCTGAAAACCGTTAAATTCACCATAAATCATATACATACTAGAATGGTGCGTTCGAGGGCTCAAATCGAATCCGACGTGACAAAATTTAACCCTGTACTAGTTTCCAGACATTCCTGTACTTAAACCGTGATGAAAATTTGATCGGAGTGCGACTCTGGACTGCAGTCCAGAGCGACTCCAGTTGTTACTTGCTGTTCCGTAATGGGTACCACAGGATTTCCTTAACTTGTAGGTTGCGGAACTCCGCTGTTTATTATAGATAAAACTGTTATCTAGACAACACAATTGATTTCATACCGTTTCGTTACCATTTGTTATTTATTCTGTAATTTAAAAGATCGGGACGCATAACAGTCCCAACAGATTCAGAATTGACATACTAGTATTAGACAGTGTATAACTCCTGACGTGCAGATGCGATTGAAGATCCGTCTATTGCGTTGAAAACCTTACTGAAAACCCTAGAATTCATCCAACAGTAGCGTCGCTAAAATCTGATCCCAACTGGGATTAAAATGCGTTGCGAAATGGATTTCTGATTCTGAAACCGGATTTCCAGCCGCGAGCGCTTAAAATGAAATGGTTATAACTAGCTATCCTGGAACCCGATTGGCTTGAAACTAAATTCTATGGATGGACAACTGAACATACTAATTACTACCTGTTCATCATTTCGCTAAATTATATACGTACGTTTCATGATAAATCGTGCAAGTGTTAGAATACTATTTTTTTGTGACACCTTAATCGTGCTATATATACTGTTCACGCATTATATCATAACCATATCATTGTAGTGATAACCTAGTGATATCGTGCATTTACCCAGTGTTAGATTTTAGTGATGATTGTGGCAAGTACGTCAGTGTTCGTGTATCCATGATTAAGTGAAAGTGATACGTACTTGTACACAATCAGTGACCTTATTATTCTATTGCATTGTCGACGTCTGTGGGATGCGTGTACGTGTGACTATAAGTGGTATGGGACACATATGGAAGCGCTTGCATGGGTGTTACAGATAAGGCATCCGACACTGCCATTTATCTTAGATATTAGTTGGGATGTGCTTGATGAAGGCCCTGCCACCAGTTCTCGCGCAGACATGTCACGGATCGATTAGTATTTAGGGTTATGCTTAGCGTTTGATGTAGACCACGGGGTGTGGGGTAGTTTAAGTGTGAGTTCAACAGAATCTCGGGAGTCCCATGCCGGCTTATATATTTAGGGAGATATATGGAGATTTACAGGGTATGTGATATACACCGTGATATACATGTTACATGTTGGGCCCGTGGTCCCTTGCCCTTGGGTTCTACCCTTGGGTGGAGGACACTCGCGAGTGGTTGACTCTCACACTTGGACTGACGATAGGCTTAGTGACCTATACAGTGAGACTTAGAGACTGATAGGGATACTGGCATTTATATTCCTTATATACCGTGTTGGCATACGTGACATATCGTTTTACTGCTTTACTGCTCCGCTGCATTGATTACCGCACATTCATATTCATGCTGTCATTAATTTACTGTTATTCATATCTATTACCACTGTTAGAACTGTCACTTGATTTATATGTATTATATTGCTATTGTGTCGCTCTGACGACCTGAGTATGCATGCTCAGTGTGAGGAGAAGATTTAGCCCGGACCAGTGCATCACAGATTCCTTGACTTGCCATCCCGAGTTACATTCGTTGTTCCACTTCAGGTCAGTCTTCACTTTGTTCCTTTCAGTTACTGCATTTCTCATTACCTGCGCATCATTTACTGTTTACCATGAAAAAACTAGAAGCCGAAGTGTGACTACGGCAGGACTTTTCCTTGACCGTAGGAGCATGGCTGGCCTTGTCTACCCCTCGTATTCCGTATTTTGGGAAGCGGGGCGTGACAAGTCTTGACGACCAGATCATTAACATAACATTCGACGACTTTATGGATTAGGTCATCAAAGATATTGGTCATTGCCCTTTGATATGTAGCACCCGCGTTCTTCAGTCCGAATGGCATCACCTTGTAGCAGTATATTCTGATCGGGGTTCGAAATGCTGTGTGTTTCTCATCCTCAGGCGACATCTTGATCTGATTATATCCAGACGAGCCATCCATGAAGGTGAACAGCTCGTAATTTTAGGTGTCATCGACCATCATTTCCATGACCGGTAGCGGGAAGTCGTCTTTAGGGCATGCCATGTTGAGCTCTCTGAAATCAATGCAAACTCGGATCTGCCTATTTTTATTCTTCACTGGAACTATGCATGCGATCCAGTCCGCATATTTCTCTTCTCTGATGAAGCCAGTATCGATAAGTTTCTTAGTTTCCTCAATTACCTTTTCTTCTAGCTCCCTTCTCATTCTTTGGGGAGCTTGTTTGACTGTCTTGACATCAGGAGAAATAGCCAGCTTATACACGATTACCTCAAGGGAGAGGCCAGGCATTTCTTTGTACGTCTATGCAAAGCAGTCAGCGAATTCATGCAGTAGGGCTACTATCTACTCTTTCATTTTCTCTGACAAGAGTGAGCCGATATAGGTCAGCCTTGGATTATCGGGCGTTCCTAAATCAACCTCGGTTAACTCGTCGAAGGTTGCTTGTCCGCCATCTTCGAGCTCTCGAGGAGCTTCTTCTGGTTCGGCTATCTCGTCATTATCATTTGACCTTTCGCTAGCTTCACCAACATAGATCATGTAGCATGCTTTAGAATCAGGTTGAATGAAACCTATGCCCCGTCTATCTGAAATTCGTCCATCGATGAGTGCTTGGACCTGAGACGGATGTCATAGCCCTTCGTAAAACTTCGCTTCGAAGTTCGTTTGATATAGCCGACACCCGCACTTTTTAAAGTATTCCTGCATCTCGGGTGCATAATATCTGGGATTGAGGATGACCCTTATGCCTCTCTCGTATGGAAGGCATGTCACAGACAAATCGTTCGGGTGCGCGACTGGATTTGACCCATAAAACAGGATGCCCTTGTTCTCCGCCGGAAGACACGACCGGGACGTTGGGACGTCTGGCCTGAATTCTCGGGGGCAGATGTTATTTGGTTTTATCCGTCTACCTCTCCGAAGATGCCAAGTTGATTTATGACACCGTGTATCGGAGATTTAGACGGATGCGGCCGATGTAGCTGACTTCGTCAGATTCCCTCTCGTTTGAGGGGTTTTTGATTGTGGGGACGCTCTTCCCTGCAGGCACAAGCCCATGCAGTTAATTACACTACCACATCGCGGTAACCACTTTCTCCTTCTCCAGATAGTCACTTCGTGTCGTGTGTGTTTGTTTTATTTTTGGTTGCCCGTGGATTGTATACGGAGACTAATTTATGTTGTCGCCCATAGGGCGTGGATTAGTCCAAATCCGTATTTTCTTAGATTTGGGTTTGGGTTGTGTTTAAAGATCGTTAGTCTAATTTTAGACTAAGATCAACTCAACAGTTTGTTAAGGATACGTTAGTCTAATTTTAGACTAAGATCAACTTAACATAATCATTTAGATCCAACAAAAGAGCATTTGAGCTCTATTGTTTTAGTTTAGGGACTTTGCGGTCCTGTTTAAAGAAGTCATAGTCTGTAAAGTTTAAGGACATCATAGTCCATGAGTTTAAGGACCCCACAGTCCGTGGTAGTTTAGAGACATCATAGTCTGTAAAGTTTAAGGACATCATAGTCCGTGAGTTTAAGGACCTCACAGTCCATAAGGTTTAAGGACATCATAGTCCATGAGTGTAAGGACCCCACAGTCCGTGGAATTTCTGGTTGTCGGGACCAGTCACCTCTCTGAAGACGTTGAAGGATTACAACGACAAATATCAGAGGAGTGAAGAGATGTACCCTTGAACCAATATTGATTGGGAGATCTGTGGTCCAATTTGGGACTAAGATCAAAGATTTGTGAGCTTATGGGCTCAATTGATCTGAATCAGGGATCTGTGGCCACTTTGGGCTCGGCCCATTTAATTAAGATGTTAGACATTTAATTAGGCTCAGTCCTTTTTCATTTAACAATACTGAGCATTGGTCCTGACAAGTTTTGTCTTTTATTGAATGCTGAGCACTCATTATGGCTCTGGTCTTTACCATTAAAGAACAATTTATGTTCTCTCAGCGCACACGTGAGAAGCACGTGGTGTGCTTGGCGCTGAGCGCCAGTCAATGAGTGTAGAGCGCTTCTGTTTAAATAGCGCACACGTGAGGAGCACGTGGTGCGCTTGGCGCTGAGCGCCAGTCAATGAGTGCAGAGCGCTTCTGTTTAAGTAGCGCACACGTGAGGAGCACGTGGTGCGCTTGGCGCTGAGCGCCGGTCAATGAGCGCAGAGCGCTTCTGTTTAAGTAGCGCACACGTGAGAAGCACGTGATGCGCTTGGCGCTGAGCGCCAGTCAATGAGCGCAAAGCGCTTCTTTTAAGTAGCGCACATGTGACGAGCACGTGGCGCGCTTGGCGCTAAGCGCCAGTCAATGAGCGCGTTGCGCTTCTTTTGATTGGAGCGTTAGGGCTCTATTTAGGCAGCTTTGCACCCTGAGAATTAAATTCTCTTTCTTATAAGAGATTTTGTCTCATGGACTAAGAACAAGGTTCTTATTTTTTATAGGAGATGTTTCAATCTTTTATGTTTTTGGTGAAAGACTCTGCCTTTATGGATCTATGATCCTAAGAGAATTGAATTATTCCCCCCCCCCTTTTATAATGAGATATTATAATCTCTGAAAGACAATTTATCTTATAGATCTATGATCTGAAAAAGATTAAGTTCTTCCCCTTATTTTTTATGATGAGATACTTTGATCTCTGTTATGAAAGACCTTGGTCTTATAAATCTATGATCTTAGAAAAACAAGTAAATTCTTCTTTTTATATGAGATGATTTCATCTCTCTTTTTATTACCTTGAAAAAAAAATTCTTCTTCTGAGAGCTTGCTCTTTGTCTTTGAAATTTCTCAAAGTTTATGGGGGGGTTCCTCTATATGAGATTTGAAGTCTTGGGGCCTTTATATAGGGCAAGCTGATTTGTTGAATCAGTTGAAGAGATCTTCTCTCTAATTGATTTGGGGATTTCCCCACCGTTGGATCTTTGATCCTAGCGCTTCTGTTTTACAGAAGGCAATCTTCTTGTTTTTAGCAAAATTGGGAAATCTTTTCCCATACAGAAGTTATTCTGTATCTTGGTGATTTTAACCACCATTGAATCTTTGATCCAACGGTGCTCTGATTTACAGAGCACAATCTTTCCTGTTTGGAAAGATTCTGAGGAATGTTTCCTTAACAGAATTTTATTCTGGTCAACTGATGATTTTTAATCATGTTCGTTGGATCTTTGATCCAACGGTAGGGAACATTTAATTCCAGCGCTAGCGCTCTCGTGCTTTGCACGTGATGCGCTGCTTAGAGTGCAGCGCACTTAGCGCTAGCTCTTACATGCTTTGCACGTGGTGGCTGCTCAGAGTACAGCGCTCTTAGTGCTAGCGCTCATGTGCTTTGAACGTGGTGCGCTGCAGCGCTCTTAGCGCTAGCGCTCATGTGCTTTGCACGTGAGCGCTGCCTCAGAGTCTTTGACTCTCAGCGCTGGCGCTGTTATGAAGCGCTGCTTTATTTCAAAATTTGAACAGAGCTTTGCTCTGATTGGGGGAAACAAATGCCCCCCCACCGTTGCGCTCCCGTGGCTCACACGTGAGTGCAGCGGTGGCAGCATCCACGTCCTTAGATCAACTTAGAAGTTGAAACGGCTCTTAGTGCCCATAAATAGGACCATTGGCCCTTTAGATGATCTCTGTTCATCTTCTCACTTTTTCTTCTGATAATTATTTCTCTTTCAGAGCATAGCTCTTCCTTTTAAGAAATTTCTTAAGAGTCAAAACTCTACCCAATTTAGGTATAAATTGAACTTTTTAACAGTGCTTTGCTCTCCTTAGATCATACATCTAAAAATATATCTTTAGGGTTTTACCCATTAACAGAGCTATACTCATTTCCAAGATGTAATCTTTTTAGGGTGATTTTAACCCATGAACTGGAATATAGTTCATGAAGAACTTAAGGGTTTATTCATAGATCTAGAAGATATTGGAGTATTTACTCTGTAGAAGCTTTGCTTCTTAGGGTTTCTTGATGGATTGTTTCATCTTCCTTATAGAGCATTGCTCTTTAGAAATTTTGCAGTTGTTTGTCTGTTGCAGAGCACTGCTCTCAATGGGAGATTTACTCATTGGCCCGAGGGGCCCTCATTAAATGAGAATCCTTTGAGGATTTCTTCATTTAATGACAGTCTCATCAAATGATGAGATTGTTTTACTAATAGTGAGAATCATCTAGATTGTGTGGGTCCCCTTTGACCCCTTTTTACTGCATTGCAGTGTGGTACGGATTTAAAGTACCAAGTACCGAACTTGACTTGTAGCTTTGACGGCTAAATTTGTTCTTTTCCGCGCAGGTACTATGTCTTTCGATACTTCGTTTCCCTTTGTCCGTTCAGAAGGCAGATTCCCCGAAGCGCCCGTGGATAGGGAAGTCTTCGCTTTGATCAAAGATCATGACCCGGAGGGTATATGGTACAGTCAAATTATCAGGGGCCGACGGAGCTTTTCTTGTGCGACGCCCTCGGAGCCTGTAACGTTTTGAAAATCGTTTCGGTGAAATTTCGAAAAAAACAGTAAAATAAGGGGGTTTTCTGTAAAAAATCAAAATGCAAATATCTTTATTATAAAATTAAATATACATATTCTAGCTATGTAATTGCTAGTATTTGGTGTCTATTGATCCACTGGTGAAATTTCAAATTTTCTGAAAAATTTTCCGAAATTAATTATTTTAATAGTATTTTAAGCCGTCACTAATATATTTAATTAGGGAAAATTATAAATTTGTAATGACCCTAAAATCTTTATACATTTGTATTATCCCTCTTCAATAAAATACCATATTTATTTGTACTTGGTATTTTCCTTTTTCTATTAAATTTATTATTATTTTATTCCTCAATCTATTATGTATTTTTTCTAGGTACAATTTCTTTTTCTTATATTTAAGTTTTTAACTTCTCATTCTTATATTTCCTTTCATAAATATTTAACCCAAATCCATTATTCTTATTCTCTACAGCCCATCTAAAAAGCCCATTTTCTTTTTAAGCAACATCATATATTTAATTCTAATTAAATATATGCATGAACAACCTTATAGCTCATTGGTTAAGTCCTTGCATTGTTATTCCATAAGTCACATGTTCAAATCCCCATTCTTGCAATTATTTTTTATCATTTTTTATTCTTCTCATAACCTACAAATGAGACATTTCATTTCTCTTTTAATTCTCATGTTGAATGCATATATTATTATACATAATTCACCATTACACCATCTTTATTGTCCTCCTCTATCTTTTCCTTCCTCACATTTTTTATCTCTCACTTCTCCCTCTTCACCTAGAGTCCAAGAAGAAAAACATGAAGAAGTCATCAAGAAGGTCTCGCTAGTAACGCGAGGCTATCGGCGGATAGACAAGCCCGGTGACAATATCGGCTTGTGCATGTAAGTCCCTTCACTTTTTCCTCCATCCATCTCTTTCTTTTTCTCTTTATATTTCTCTTATTTTATATTGACATGAAAAACTTCCCTTAGCATATCATAGTTCCTAAATAATTAATTAAGTTGATACATATATAAATAATGAACACACAAACATACACACATATATAGTTTGTAAAGTCTTTTTCATTACTCTCAATTCACATATTAAGATTTCATAGTGACCAATTAGGATTGCATGTTTGTTTTTTTATTTTAAATCACTTTATTTAAAGTTTGTAAAAAAAAATGAAGTTACGAATAAATACCATGGTTTTCTCATTTCTCACATATGACATATCAATACCTTTAGTTTTAAATTAATTTTTATAAATCAATTTTTAACTCTAAAAATTTCAGGAAATTTACATATGATAAAATATATTATTTTGTACATGCTGTAAATATTTTAGATCGAATCACTTAACGGTTTAGGAATTATATCGTTTTTATTCACTGTTCGTAAAATAGAAAACTGCAGTTATTGGTCAACTTGTAGGACACATAACTTGGTATACCGATATCCAAATTGAGCAAACTCAGGTGTTTTAGATATCTACATCGAATAATATATATTTTATTAGTTTTAAGTTTTTACTGAAAACCAATGTAAGATAAAGAAAACCACGTTACAATATTAAGTGAGGGATCTGGACAGAATCTGTCCTGATTCGCACACTGTTTTTAAATTTGGCATAACTCAAACTCCCGATGTCCGTTCGTGACAAAATTTAGATGTGTAGATGGAAAATTGATAGAACTATAATTTTATGTATACTTGATTACTTAGAAATTCATGAAACACCCCGATATAGGCTTTGCAATATAACATATAGTTGCTGTTCAGAAATCTGAATTTCTGTTTTAAACGCTGATATTAAAATGATCATAACTAGAACTTCAAAAATCCAAATCATGTGAATCTTGGTGTTTTCGATAATTACATCGAAATACCTACAATTTTCTAATAATTTTCATAACCTGAAACCTGATAGAAATTAACTCAAACTGCGTTTTAAAAATATGTGACAGTGCCGAATAGATTCTGATCTGTTTTGCGCGACGATACGAAAATATATATATCTCTCAAACCGGTAGTCGTATTTAGGTGAAACTGGAACTCACGCATGCAAAAAATTTAGAGCCATATTTCTGTTTATATCCCGCATTCGTTCAACTTGATTAATTAGTCGTACATAATATTTCTTTACAGCATTGTTTATGGTAGTTACTCAAATAATATAATTGACTCATTTCAAGTTATTCCAACATGTATACATATTTATCTTGATCATTAAATTGTTGTATGTACATAAATACGATAATTAAATATTGGAGTTGTATCTTGAAAACTATACAGAAGTATTTTTACATAAAACCCCCTCAAGTTTTATAAATTACAATAAGGCCCCTAACAATCATTGAACTTCCAATTATCTTTCTTTTAGTCTGACTCGGGTTAGAGTCTGATTATTTCTGACTTGAATATGATTCAGGTCAATCTATATTCTTTTATATTCCAACTCAAAATGAATACATGAATCCCTGAATTCAGTTAACAATCTATATAACTTGGCTGAACCGAACCATGGATATTCCTTTTACATGTTTCCCAGAATTCCATTTACATGACTCTACGGTTATAACCGTTTCCTGATATCATGGTTTCGGTCAGTCAGTTAATCAATCTTACAATCAATACAATTTTACAAGATAACAATACAAACAAGACATCGCGGGGTTTAAGGGGTAGATTGCTACGGAAGGTGTTAAAGGTGGCACGAGGTGGTCAGATTAATACACCTAACCTGAATCCTATTGCTGTTGTACCGTGGCATAACGGTTCCTTGTACTACACGTGCCCTCGTCTCTGGCAAGTGAGACTCCCCTCGTATACACTGGCATTCTTCTGTACCAAGCTACAAATAACAGCGTTAACATAACATTACAACAATAGTTTACACTTTAACAATGTATCTTCTTATAATGTCTCCTCTACTTCCCTCTTACCTTTGGGACTTACCGAGCGATCTGTTCGCTGACGACATTCTGTTCTCTCTTCTTTGAATGTCGTCAAGTGACTTGGACCCGGCAGAAGTAGAGCCAACAGAAGAAGACTTGGAGCAATATGCCGAAGACCCAGCAGTATAATTTCATTGTACACTTTCTTTTCAGTACTTTCCTTTTCCTGTTATGCCACTGTTTAGGCATCTTTATTTCAGTTGTATTTTCCTTTCTATGTATTGTACAAAGAATGTTATTAAATAAAAGTTGCTGTTCTTTTATACTCTTGTCTCTTGTGTATTTATTTTATATTGCTTAGATACGCTTAGCGTATGTACTTCTGAGTACATACGTAGCGGGCCTCGTCGCGTCCACTTCGCCGTACACCGGGAAGCGGGGCGTGACAGGTTTTGTTGGTGGCCCATGCAGGCCAGAGTTGTATGGAACACTATCAAGCAGTTCTGTTCTGCGTGAACAACCTAAGCAATATAACATAAGAAACAGCAACTGAAAACATTCTTTACATTACATATTCCTTGAATCCATCTTGAACTCCACCTTCGGTTTCCTTGAAGTCCATCTCTCCACATTTGAATCCTTAATTCTTATTCATCCTTTCTATTTGTATTTTGTAGACTTATTAGCTCAATTGGTTAGAGTATCAATCGACGGAGCTCGAAGAAGACATCATCCTAATCCTGTTTCCTTACTCTGTTACATCATCCTTCTTGAGTAATTTCGAGGACGAAATTATTTTTAAGGAGGGTAGAATGAAATGACCCCAAAATCTTTATACATTTGTATTATCCCTCTTCAATAAAATACCATATTTATTTGTACTTGGTATTTTCCTCTTTTTATTAAATTTATTATTATTTTATTCCTCAATCTATTATGTATTTTTTCTAGGTACAATTTCTTTTTCTTATATTTAAGTTTTTAACTTCTCATTCTTATATTTCCTTTCATAAATATTTAACCCAAATCCATTATTCTTATTCTCTACAGCCCATCTAAAAAGCCCATTTTCTTTTTAAGCAATATCATATATTTAATTCTAATTAAATATATGCATGAACAACCTTATAGCTCATTGGTTAAGTCCTTGCATTGTTATTCCATAAGTCACATGTTCAAATCCCCATTCTTGCAATTATTTTTTATCATTTTTTATTCTTCTTATAACCTACAAATGAGACATTTCATTTCTCTTTTAATTCTCATGTTGAATGCATATATTATTATACATAATTCACCATTACACCATCTTTATTGTCCTCCTCTATCTTTTCCTTCCTCACATTTTTTATCTCTCACTTCTCCCTCTTCACCTAGAGTCCAAGAAGAAGAACATGAAGAAGTCATCAAGAAGGTCTCGCTAGTAACGCGAGGCTATCGGCGGATAGACAAGCCCGGTGACAATACCGGCTTGTGCATGTAAGTCCCTTCACTTTTTCCTCCATCCATCTCTTTCTTTTTCTCTTTATATTTCTCTTGTTTTATATTGACATGAAAAACTTCCCTTAGTATATCATAGTTCCTAAATAATTAATTAAGTTGATACATATATAAATAATGAACACACAAACATACACACATATATAGTTTGTAAAGTCTTTTTCATTACTCTCAATTCACATGTTAAGATTTCATAGTGACCAATTAGGATTGCATGTTTGTTGTTTTATTTTAAATCACTTTATTTAAAGTTTGTAAAAAAAATGAAGTTACGAATAAATACCATGGTTTTCTCATTTCTCACATATGACATATCAATACCTTTAGTTTTAAATTAATTTTTATAAATCAATTTTTAATTCTAAAAATTTCAGGAAATTTACATATGATAAAATATATTATTTTGTACATGCTGTAAATATTTTAGATCGAATCACTTAACGGTTTAGGAATTATATCGTTTTTATTCACTGTTCGTAAAATAGAAAACTGCAGTTATTGGTCAACTTGTAGGACACATAACTTGGTATACCGATATCCAAATTGAGAAAACTCAGGTGTTTTAGATATCTACATCGAATAATATATATTTTATTAGTTTTAAGTTTTTACTGAAAACCAATGTAAGATAAAGAAAACTGCGTTACAATATTAAGTGACGGATCTGGACAGAATCTGTCCTGATTCGCACACTGTTTTTAAATTTGGCATAACTCAAACTCCCGATGTCCGTTCGTGACAAAATTTAGATGTGTAGATAGAAAATTGATAGAACTATAATTTTATGTATACTTTATTACTTATAAATTCATGAAACACCCCGATATAGGCTTTGCAATATAACATATAGTTGCTGTCCAGAAATCTGAATTTCTGTTTTAAACGCTGATATTAAAATGATCATAACTAGAACTTCAAAAATCCAAATCATGTGAATCTTGGTGTTTTCGATAATTACATCGAAATACCTACAATTTTCTAATAATTTTCATAACCTGAAACCCGATAGAAATTAACTCAAACTGCGTTTTAAAAATATGTGATAGTGCCGAATAGATTCTGATCTGTTTTGCGCGACGATACGAAAATATATATATCTCTCAAACCGGTAGTCGTATTTAGGTGAAACTGGAACTCACGCATGAAAAACATTTAGAGCCATATTTCTTTTTATATCCCGCATTCGTTCAACTTGATTAATTAGTCGAACATAATATTTCTTTACAGCATTATTTATGGTAGTTACTCGAATAATATAATTGACTCATTTCAAGTTATTCCAACATGTATACATATTTATCTTGATCATTAAATTGTTGTATGTACATAAATACGATAATTAAATATTTGAGTTATATCTTGAAAACTATACAGAAGTATTTTTACATAAAAACCCCTCAAGTTTTATAAATTACAATAAGGCCCCTAACAATCATTGAACTTCCAATTATCTTTCTTTTAGTCTGACTCGGGTTAGAGTCTGATTATTTCTGACTTGAATATGATTCAGGTCAATCTATATTCTTTTATATTCCAACTCAAAATGAATACATGAATCCCTGAATCCAGTTAACAATCTATATAACTTGGCTGAACCGAACCATGGATATTCCTTTTACATGTTTCCCAGAATTCCATTTACATGACTCTACGGTTATAACCGTTTCCTGATATCATGGTTTCGGTCAGTCACTTAATCAATCTTACAATCAATACAATTTTACAAGATAACAATACAAACAAGACATCGCGGGGTTTAAGGGATAGATTGCTACGAAAGGTGTTAAAGGTTGCACGAGGTGGTCAGATTAATACACCTAACCTGAATCCTATTGCTGTTGTACCGTGGCATAACGGTTCTTTGTACTACACGTGCCCTCGTCTCTGGCAAGTGAGACTCCCCTCGTATACACTGGCATTCTTCTGAACCAAGCTACAAATAACAGCGTTAACATAACATTACAACAATAGTTTCACACACGTGCATGCATACTTAGGCGGTATCAGTATTGTACTAGACGTAGATCAGTACCCCGATCATGATATTTGATAAAGAGGATACCAGGTGAATAGTATGATGAATGTGATATTAACCCGTACCCAGATTTGGGGATGCCGTACGACGGATTTACGTACGAGCTATATTTTGATGATTGATCCGCACTCTTGACTTGGGATGTCTGATTATAGATATGGTATCGGATATGATATTATTGAGGCGGGATCACCGACTAATATATATACAGGTATGTATATGTATCGACTCAGATGTTAAGCGGTTTTCTTACCTGTAGTCCAGCTTGTTAGCTTAGCCCTTTAGTTTAGTTTAGTTGTTAGATTAGATTCGATTCTTACCTATTTCAAAAACTAACGAATCATGGGTATTTTAAAAGACAGCCTAAGGGATCCTACGGATATTTCAAAAGACGTATCTTTTCATAAAAACACCGTAGCCCCTGTTTTCAAAACCCCATGATTCGTGTTATTTCAAAAGGCACCATTTGTAGGACTTATATTAGATTAATGCAGATTAGTTATAGTTGCGTCTAGTATTCAGCTCCCGCTCATTATTGTTGTTCGCTTCGCATCGCATGCTTATATTATGTTTCATACTCCTATTATTAATATCATACTGTTAGGACACCAGCACCATTACCGATGACGTGTATGTACCACGTACACTTACTTGCCGGCTCACACACATCTTCATCGGTAATTGCCATGTCACGAACACTTTAGAAAATACTATTTCATTTGACATAGGCTGTTAGCTAATAGTTTAGACATGATATTAGTGTACTTGCCTTATATGCTAGTTAGACATTGTAGTTATTGCCTACTACTTCATGCATGTTATTATTCACTGTTGTGTCGCATTCATGGATTCTCATGCCTATATTCACTGTTTACATGCTATTGATGACTTGGATTCGGATTTCATGAGATTTCTTGGATTTGGAGGAAAACCGCAAAAACATAAATAAACCTTTTCTCTCTTTTAAAATAAAAAGTGCGGTTTTCCCATGATGTATGAGTCTTTCACCATGAGTTTGCTGATGGATTTCGAGACCCGATTCGAGGAGTGGAGGAACCATTTCGGGTACATGGTGGGCCCGGTGCGGTACCCCGGGGCAAGAGGATCGTGTTGTTGACGTTGAGCCTGGCAGGGGAGCACTACCGACCGGTGATATTACCCAACGCGTCGGATATCCGGAAGATACCGTCGTGGTCTTGAGATAGATGGTAGGGGCCGGTCTGGATTGACGGCGCCCTTGATATTGTGCTTAAGATATTGAGGTACAGAGATTGTGATACAGAGATATCGAGATATTTGGACACTTGTTTTGTGTCGATGCTGGGCACTGTTTTATGCTGATTTCATTTATGGTACCTCACTTTTAAAATACAGAAATCTCACTGATTTATGAAAGCAATTTTTGTCAGTACATGCATTCTGTTCCATGCATTCATACATCATCCATATGATACATTGCTACCTGAGGCACTGGCACCGGCACATGGAATTACACTTGGATTAGATATTTACCCTAGTCATTGTTATAGACTGCTGGTTTTATTTGAGGATTATATATATTGATCGTATGACCTAGGATTACGTCATACATGCGATTTCTATTCGTAGATGTTTTTCTATTCACGAGTTGGCAACTCACCCCCGTTGTGCCCCAGTTTCTTGCAGGTTTTGCCGTATAGGTTTCTTTACGGCTTTGCGGGTACAGTTTCGTTCGGGTGACTTGCTAGTAGGTGGGTTTATTTGTATCGTACCCATCATTATACATTGTATATTATTATTCAGTTGTATCTAGAAGTTCCATCAACCAAACATGTATTTACTTTGAGATAGAGACCAGTGATGTTATTCCTTCGAGCTTAGAGTCGCGCGTTATTTCTCTGTGGTTTTCTTGTGGTTTGAGTTTCCTTTTGAGTTTTGATCCTCACCGTTGGCGTTGTATATTATATTGCTTGTGTGGTTGTGACCGTCGATTGATGAAGAGCTAGCTCCCGCTTGGGGATGCCTTTTTTTTTGATTTCGTATACTATTCATATTGTATCCCGTTTGGGGGCCAGTATTTACAAAGGAGACTCTGCCGAAATTTTCGGGAAATGTTTGATGTTTTTTTTAAACCGCATAATTCGACTTATGTTATTGAAACCACTTGTTTTAAATTGGTTTTCCTTCACTCTACTACTTTTCTTGGTTTGGATTTCTGGGTTTTCGGCTTACTTAGATTACGTACGCCTCGAGACGTTCGTAGTTTAAGTGCCGGTCATATTCCGTACTTTCGGGACGTGACAAAGTTGGTATCAGAGCATTAGGTTTTACCTTCGGAGCGTAGGATGACCCTTGGTTGATGGAATAGGTGACTAAAGTAGAGTGACGTACCGTAGGTATGTTCCGCGGCATATTTACGATACGCTACTCCACTTAAGGAGCCTTAGGATGTACATTTCTTTGCTCAGTATTATATTCATTCCGATTTAGCCTCATCAGTACCAGTTATGGTTTTGCTGCCATGATTACGGGCTGGAAGAGCTACGGCTAGAGTTGCGGTCAGCATGAGCTTGTCAAGAACGAGGACTGACCAGGGCATGATTCCGGCGACACATGATTGCAGAGATGTGTCTTTTCATTGTGTCTTCGCGCCACGAGCGTTGGGTGGATTGCCGTATGAGATTACTCGGACGTGCCGATTTGCACTAGAGGATTGAGCCACTGATAGAGGCCAGCCAGATTTTGATGACCATTGAAGTATTGCTTACTCCTGATGATTGAGGCACTGTTCAGCGTGCAGACGAGTGAGCCAATTGTTGCTGCGAGCGACGAGATACCGCCCCATATGTTGGAGCTATTGCAGTACAGGTTGTACTAAGAGATGATAGAAGGTCGCTAGTCACCCGAGGATGAATGACTAGGACATGTGGTTCGTTCGCCTACCCCGATGCGAGGTCATCAGATAGATTGATTCCAGCTAGAGACGACTTTACGCAGAGACGTTGAGAGTCGACAGAGACGATCGAATGTCAGAAACCTATTATTCCAAGTTTAAAGTAGTCGGAAAGACATGCAGGCAATTCTATGGACCCTCTAGAAGAATGAAACCCTAACTCGACATAATAACCGTGTGAAAGCCTTTGAACCTTCGGGTTTGCGGCAGTTCCACGGCGCCATTAGTGAGGCTTGGGTTTGCCCTTCTACGGCTGGACCACCGATGCTGTGGTATGTACTCGATACTATTAAACTGTGCCCAAGATGTTGAGCCCTTGGGGGATTATGAGGTTTTGACAATCGATTGGATGGTTCGACTTAATTCAGATGCTAGGTGGTGAGATGCATTTCTTGGGAGACTCCCGATACGAGGATAGCCGTTGGAGCTCAGTCCATGCAGCCACGACGAGACGAGTCCGAAGCGGTCGACATTAGAGAAAAATGGAGTAAGAGGTTCGTACAAGATCTGGATATGATGACGTTCCCCTCCGCCGACATCAGAGATGCGATGCGCATGCTGAGGCAGAGTACTGAATATACCTTCCAGAAGGAGTCGCGATGGGTATGCAGCCGTTCCAGAGCAAGATGCAGATATAGGAAAGGACAATGACTTCCGGACAGTTGGCAGAGACGAGACATGGAAGAGACCGTGAGCAGGATTCCTTCCAGGACACTGCTGCAATGATAGTTGCACCCAGGATCAGATGTGTCATGTACATTCAGAGAGCCAGAGGCCGACGCCAGTGATATGCTGTCTTACGAGTGGTCGCGATGATTGACCGGGAGATGACAAGAGAAGTGCCAGAACGGGATCATCCCCGTTGGCACACCTGACAGGGCCGATGAGCCGATAGACCGAGAGATTGGTAATTCATAGTGAAGACCTTGACCCAGGAGTGGTCATTGTTACGCACACCAGCAGGCCAGAGTTCATGATCATCGACGAGACGTCCCACTAGTGACCGCGACAATTGGCCCGAGATTCTTAGAGGATGCGCTTGAGCGGTACTATTCCGCCATTATTGATTTCGATGTTTTGGGTGATTTATTTGCCTGATTTGATTTTGATGATTGAGGATTTACGATCTTTGCACAGTGTTGCACTTGATATCGTTTTCGTGCTTGGGTTCCACATGTTTGTGATTTTACGGTTTTAGACATTTGAGTTGATTTTGTGCGTATGCACGCACACGATTTGGTTCCTGCACTCTGTATAGTTTATATATGCTTGCAGTGCAGTGATACGCCTTTTGTGCACTTAGATGCACTGGACTTCGATTTCGATTATGATACTCGATATTTGTTTTATGCACCTTGTGCACCTGATTTGATTTTGCGCATGTTCGGCGCTTGATATTAGATTTCATGATTTCGTGCATGATGGATGCCCCTAGTTTTGGGTTTTCGCGCATGTTGAGCGCATGTCTGGAGATGCGATTTTGGTGCACACCAGATGCACTAAATCGAGAATTTTTTTTTCGTGCATGTCAAATGCACCTGATTTTGCTGTCAGGCACACACGTTGCCTACTACAGATGCTTTGTGCATACCCGATGCACTTAGATCTTGTTTCTGTGCACTTGTATGGCACGTATATGGATTTTGATTGTCGTGCGCACCAGACGCACGTAGTATTCATACGCGTATTTTGGGATTGATTTCTTATAGAGCAGTACGTTTTTTTTATGATAATTGCGATGTGTTTTCGTACTAAGCAGGACTAGTCAGAGGACAGTACCTGAATGTATTTTGCATGCATTGATAGCTATTGAAGGGAATTCCAAAAAGCGAGCTATAGTCTCAGTATTTACCTACGTGTCTGATATGACGCGAAACGTTTAAAACAAGGAAAACCCTTCTAAATTGTTTCCCAAAACGGCGGAACGTACATTTCAAACAAAGGTATATATGTATATAGTTATTTTCTTATGATAGACGTCCGCCACTGTGCAGTGTTATGTGCATTGCACAGCAACTTAAAAGATTTGGCATGCATTTCCTCCTGATGTTTACATGTATAGTTCCGATTTATAGCATATCGGTCTTGCTTTAGATTTGGCATTTGTGTCTTCACCTTTACTCCGATGATTGCGGGATACTTGACGGAGTTTTGATTTCAAGTTATCTGCTCATTACTCATGCGCATGCATAGCGCTATGATGCGTCTTATGTATTTATGATTTCGGAGCCCCGGCGATTTGATGGTTTTGGCTGAAATATTTTAGTATTTGGGGGGAGTTTTAATTTAAATTCGGGGACCGAATTTCTTTAAGGGTGGAAGATTGTACGTTTTGAAAATCGTTTCGGTGAAATTTCGAAAAAACGGTAAAATAAGGAGGTTTCTGTAAAAAGTCAAAATGCAAATATCTTTATTATAAAATTAAATATATATATTCTAGCTATGTAATTGCTAGTATTTGGTGTTTATTGAGCCACTGGTGAAATTTCAAATTTTCTGAAAATTTTTCCGAAATTAATTATTTTAATAGTATTTTAAGCCGTCACTAATATATTTAATTAGGGAAAATTACAAATTGGAATGAGTTGAAACAAATTTTGTGCATCATAAAACATTAAACAAAATGTGGTTTTTGAAACGAAATCGTTTGCCGAAACGGTTTAGAAATTATTGAAGAAAAAAGGCTTTTCTTTAGTGTAAATGGATGTTTGGGGTATTGTATTTATCATTTTTCATCACCCCACACCCATACCCACACTCACACACCCCCATTTATTTCATCCCTTGGCTGAATTCAGCAGCCCCCACCCATTTTCCCCACTTGAATTTCAAAGAAAAGAAAAGAAAGAAAGAAAAGAAAAGAAATGAGAATGGATAAAAGAGTTGGTATTTGGTTAACTTTGACTTTTTCCCTCACCATACCTCACACCACTTCCTCTCTCCTCTCCCCCACCTGCAATGGCCGAGCCCCCCCTCCATTTCAGCCCCTTCATTCTTCATCTCTTTCTCTTTAAAAAAGTTTATCAAAAATGCTTGAAAAATCCACAAAAAATCAAGCAAAAATCCAAATCAAAATCCACCTCTTACCCATTTTCCCTTGGCTACCATAGCATGGATCTAGGGATTTAGATTTCAATTTGGGAGGCTAAGTATGCTTGTAGGAGCTTCAAATTATTTGGGTATAAATTCTAACATTTTTGCTTAATGTGTTGTTAATTGCTTAGGTTAGCTTAATTAATTGTTTAATTAGGTTTTTTTAATTAGTTCTAGGTGCATGATTTAAAATTCAAGAGAGGGGTTTGATTTCAAATTGGTATTTTGTGTTGTGAGATTTAGTTTATGTGATATAATTGACATATTAATGTTATGCTAAATCCAATTTAAGTTGCTAGTTTGCATATTTGTTGATTTAAAAGTGATAATTATATAATTGGTAAACTAGGTTTTTTAAATAATTATATTCTTATGAGATAAAATTCAAATTTAGGTTTCATGTCATTATAAAGATTATATTGAGTAGTTTAATGTTTTTAGTTCATGAAAATCCAAGCTAGATTGTAGTTTGTGCATTTTTGCTATAAAATTGTTAAAATTTAGGTATTTTGTGAACTGGAATTTTAAGGTTTATGGAAATTAATGAGATTAAATTATGGGAATTGTTTTTATGACTTAATTAAGATATTTAGTGAATATTTTGGCCGCTAGATTCATTTATATATCGAGTTTTGTACTAAAACGGCGAATTGTGCTTGCTAGATTTTCGGAAAAATGACCTTTTAAGTGAAATTGGGGTTTTTGTGAGTTAACCTATTTTATATTAAAATTAGTGTTCGTGAATGTGCAAATGAGTGTATTTGGGTTTTTCTCGATGGTTTGGCGTTTGTACGCCGACGTCGAGGGTTTTTGGGTTGATTTGTGAAAGCAACCATAGGTTTTGACCTATGTGGGATTCACGTGTCGTTTTTGGATCATAAGTCGGATTTTAATACGATACGGTGCGTGATGATATGTAGGTACCCCATGTGGACTTCGAGATGACAAGCAAGCACGCGGTGACGTCGGCACCGGCGAGCTAGGACCAGGTGAGTAGATTTATATCTACGGGGAGAAGTCGGGTGGATGGCGTATAGCACCCCGCAGTCCGTAGTGTAGCTCATATATATATTTTTATATAGGTGTTTTATGATACGGGAATGTTTATTCATGTTATGATTATGTGTTCATGGATTAGCTTTGGGTTAGTTGCGAAACCTTAGAGTAGTTGTTATACCCACATACGCACACACAGACTTGCATACTTTACTTTCTTGTGCGCAGATTGGGATGTGTATACATGTATATATGCGTGGGTATGGGACTATGCATATGTACATTCATATACGCATGCATGGATAATGATGATAGTACTTGGGATTTATGATGAGTCGATGAGATTTGATTTGAGGCCGTGAGATCGGTGATATAGCAGGGTTCGTATTTGAGATACGACACGACGTTGTAGCGGGTCCTTGACGTAGTGTTTCACACACGTGCATGCATACTTAGGCGGTATCAGTATTGTACTAGACGTAGATCAGTACCCCGATCATGATATTTGATAAAGAGGATACCAGGTGAATAGTATGATGAATGTGATATTAACCCGTACCCAGATTTGGGGATGCCGTACGACGGATTTACGTACGAGCTATATTTTGATGATTGATCCGCACTCTTGACTTGGGATGTCTGATTATAGATATGGTATCGGATATGATATTATTGAGGCGGGATCACCGACTAATATATATACAGGTATGTATATGTATCGACTCAGATGTTAGGCGGTTTCCTTACCTGTAGTCCAGCTTGTTAGCTTAGCCCTTTAGTTTAGTTTAGTTGTTAGATTAGATTCGATTCTTACCTATTTCAAAAACTAACGAATCGTGGGTATTTTAAAAGACAGCCTAAGGGATCCTACGGATATTTCAAAAGACGTATCTTTTCATAAAAACACCGTAGCCCCTGTTTTCAAAACCCCATGATTCGTGTTATTTCAAAAGGCACCATTTGTAGGACTTATATTAGATTAATGCAGATTAGTTATAGTTGCGTCTAGTATTCAGCTCCCGCTCATTATTGTTGTTCGCTTCGCATCGCATGCTTATATTATGTTTCATACTCCTATTATTAATATCATGCTGTTAGGACACCAGCACCATTACCGATGACGTGTATGTACCACGTACACTTACTTGCCGGCTCACACACATCTTCATCGGTAATTGCCATGTCACGAACACTTTAGAAAATACTATTTCATTTGACATAGGCTGTTAGCTAATAGTTTAGACATGATATTAGTGTACTTGCCTTATATGCTAGTTAGACATTGTAGTTATTGCCTACTACTTCATGCATGTTATTATTCACTGTTGTGTCGCATTCATGGATTCTCATGCCTATATTCACTGTTTACATGCTATTGATGACTTGGATTCGGATTTCATGAGATTTCTTAGATTTGGAGGAAAACCGCAAAAACATAAATAAACCTTTTCTCTCTTTTAAAATAAAAAGTGCGGTTTTCCCATGATGTATGAGTCGTCCACCATGAGTTTGCTGATGGATTTCGAGACCCGATTCGAGCAGTGGAGGAACCGTTTCGGGTACATGGTGGGCCCGGTGCGGTACCCCGGGGCAAGAGGATCGTGTTGTTGTTTTGAGCCTGGCAGGGGAGCACTACCGACCGGTGATGTTATCCGACGCGTCGGATATCCGGAGGATACCGTCGTGGTCTTGAGATAGATGGTAGGGGCCGGTCTGGATTGACGGCGCCTTAGATATTGTAATTGAGATATTGAGATTTTGAGATATTGAGGTACAGAGATTGTGATACAGAGATATCGAGATATTTGGACACTTGTTTTGTGTCGATGCTGGGCACTGTTTTATGCTGATTTCATTTATGGTACCTCACTTTTAAAATACAGAAATCTCACTGATTTATGAAAGCGGTTTTCGTCAGTACATGCATTCTGTTCCATGCATTCATACATCATCCATATGATACATTGCTACCTGAGGCACTGGCACGGGCACATGGAATTACACTTGGATTAGATATTTACCCTAGGCATTGTTATAGACTGCTGGTTTTATTTGAGGATTATATATATTGATCGTATGACCTAGGATTGCGTCATACATGCGATTTCTATTCGTAGATGTTTTTCTATTCACGAGTTGGCAACTCACCCCCGTTGTGCCCCAGTTTCTTGCAGGTTTCGCCGTACAGGTTTCTTTACGGCTTTGCGGGTACAGTTTCATTCGGGGGACTTGCTAGTAGGTTGGTTTATTTGTATCGTACCCATCATTATACATTGTATATTATTATTCAGTTGTATCTAGAAGTTCCATCAACCAAACATGTATTTACTTTGAGATAGAGACCAGTGATATTATTCCTTCGACCTTAGAGTCGCGCGTTATTTTTTCTGTGGTTTTCTTGTGGTTTGAGTTTCCTTTTGAGTTTTGATCATCGCCGTTGACGTTGTATATTATATTGCTTGTGTGGTTGTGACCGTCGATTGACGAAGAGCTAGCTCCCGCTTGGGGATGCCTTTTTTTTGATTTCGTATACTATTTATGTTGTATCCCGTTTGGGGGCCAGTATTTACAAAGGAGACTCTGCCGAAATTTTCGGGAAATGTTTGATGTTTTTTTTAAACCGCATAATTCGACTTATGTTATTGAAACCACTTGTTTTAAATTGGTTTTCCTTCACTCTACTACTTTTCTTGGTTTGGATTTCTGGGTTTTCGACTTACTTAGATTACGTACGCCTCGAGACGTTTGTAGTTTAAGTGCCGGTCATATTCCGTACTTTCGGGACGTGACAGAGCCTATCTCGGCGATCCTTTATGCAGATGCATCCCCGATAATCCATGCCGTGGAGGAGGTTAATTGGACTTCGGAGGGTCTCCTTCAGCCTTCTATGGCTGCAATACCCGTACAGCCGCCGGCGGCTTTGGATACTCTAGGACGGCGTATATGCCAGGGTGAGTCGCGTCCTTGGGGACAACCATATAACATAGGCTTATCTCCCCGTCACCCAGCTGGATATCTGCAATGGTCCCGCTATATTTTGTCTGCTAAGAAGTTTCAACTGCTGAAACTTGGGTTGTATCCCACAATTTATGTGTCTCTCTTCCAGTATTCCACGCCTCCTGCCTGGTGGGTCAAGGCTTTTCTGGATCAATGGAACATTCCGACCCACACCTTCCTTCTGTTGGATCGAGAAGTTTTAATTTCTTTAGAGGAGTTTGCCGAGGTTTCCGTCTTACCAGTTAGGGGAGAACATTATGAGGAGCTGCTTCCTCCGGATGAGTACATCTTTACCACCAAATCAGTGGTAATGGGTCTTACCCCGGAGAACGCCATTCAACATCAATTACCAAGTTTGATAAAGGTGTTGAATATCTATGAGAGCCTCTTTCTCGAATCCGGAGGCTGCGGGGTTAATTTCACAGAATTCATCGCCCGTTTTCTCCGCTCGGAAATCCTATCAAAGGAAGTCGTAAAATTTTCCAAACTCGACGATCCTTTTGGTTTCAGTTTGGACAACCAACCGGTAGTGGAGGCGGATCAGAGAAATTTCTTTCTCCCCAACACCCCGGTCGTCTCTTTCACAGAACTTGCAACTCCTGGAATTGACGAAGAAACATTCTTTTTAGGGTTTCTCGGGCTATGGCTAAGCTGGTTTGCACTTTTGATGCACCCTCGCCATATGAGGCCGTCCGTTTTTTATCCAGCTCACCGAATGGCTGCTGGGATGCAAGTGGCCGTCGGGATTGCTGGGTTAGCCCATTTATATCACGGCCTCAGCTTGGCAACAGACACTACTGAACCAGGGGTGCAATACGTGAACTTCTCGATGCATTATTTATGTCCTGGATCGAGCTACATGTACTTGGCGTCTTCGGTATCCACAAAAGGCCTTGCTTCTATGACAAGTGTAAGTTCCCTGGATCATGCGGCTAGTCGACGCATCCATTGTAAATCCGACACCGCGGGAAGCTAGGGTTTACTCCTTCGTCCGCGCACGGTTGGAGATAGCATGAACTTCACCGATAAAATTCTGACCGTCGGCCAGGAATCCACAAAAACGGTGCAGCCATTGCAGGACATTTTTAAAGACGGGGCCTCTGTCTTCAACGCTTCTTCATTTATACTCCATTAGGCCGAGCTTTCTCTTGTTTAGGCAGAATAATTCGGCGTTGTTTATGAGATACAACCCGCATCATTTCGCCCAGCAGTTAAGCTATAATCAGAGCGTCCCGCTTGAGGCCTGCTTGGCAGAACCGGCTGCTACTGAAGAGGGTATCCGGAATGCGTTGCATCATTTTATGCGCCTAAATACTGGGTCCAACTTCTTCATCAGTGAACCGAGTTGTGTTCCGAAAGCCCTGAACGTGTATGTGGCGTGGTATCAACATTCGATGGGCGTCGTTATTATGGAAGAAAAGCGATTGCTGTTTGATCGCAAGGGCACCGCCCCGGCTAGTAACCCCGCCGTTCCCTTGAAACGACGAACCATTGTCCGTCTTCCCTTGAGGGAAGCTGCTATGGCTGCGGTACCACGTATTATCCCTGAGCTACCCCAACCTTATGCTCCTGTAAAAGTGGTAGCTGCGGCGTCTCCTGAATCGGAGGTGGGTACGGAAATTGGGACTCGTCACCCAAAGTTGCCCGCCAAGCGCAAGCTTGTATTGTCGGCTGCTGGTACTCGTTCGCAGAAAAAGAAGAAGTCGCACTTCTCTGCTGACGTTGTTCTTGGCCAGGAGCTTCATGCTCCTTACAGCGAGGGCATAAGTGAATACGGTACCAACGAAGGCTTATTCATGGCGCCGGATGATACTGATCTAGAGGCTGCTATTGCAGCCTCCGAGCGATCAGCTAGCCACAAAGAAGGACCGGTCACCTTTGCACAGTCAGGTAGACTTCAGTCTGTAGGGTTCCTAGGAACACTAATGAGGTCTCACAAGGCATCAACCATGCCAATTTCAAAAATTACGGTGCCGAGAAAGCCTAATACGGATTGTTGGCTAGAAGTTTAGGCGAAAAAGAAACTAGTTAACAACTTAACTAAATGGTAAACGGAAATACAACCTTTGTAGATCCGGTTATCCACCTCCATGGCTCCGCGATGAAGTCTCCTCGCTGTACAAATCGGATCTTGGGCTCTAGTGTCGGCTTCATCGGAGAAAAAGCAGGCTAGGTCATCGACGACGATGCCGAAGATGATCTACGTCGAGGCATCGCTAGATCAAGCTCCAACTTCACCAAGTCAAGAAAACTTATGAAGGAAACACCTTATACTACTTGGCAAGAGGTAGAGGATGAAGAAATAGGAAGTGGGTAGACTTTAGAATTGGATTTCTCACTCTATTTCATCAATCACCAATGATGAAGTCTAGGTTTTCTTCTTGAAGAAAAAGAAGAAGAAGATGATAATATTATGATAAGTTAATTAGAATAGAATAGAAAAATCAATACTTATCATAATATTAACTATAGTTATGTGTAGATAATTGACCAAGGTTAAAGGAATGGTTAGGATTAAGGAGATGAAGACAAAATGGTTACATTGGTCAAAGCTTCATGAAGCTTCATGAAAGAAAGAAACAAAACCATTTTGTTTTTCTTTTATCCCATTTCCTTTTAATCCAAATTAAAAGATAAATGAATGAATAAATATAAACCCTAACCATTTACTTAACCAAGGTTTAATTCTTTACACAAACCCTAGCTTTCATGCATCATCAAACATGATACAATCAAATGCACAAAAATATATCACATATACAATGTGCACATGAAGTGAGAAAATCCATTTAAAGTGAACCGATACTAGTTAATGCAAAGTAATATATCAAATATATAATTATGCATTAAATCATTAAATCAACACTTGATTCAATGATCCGGTCATATCGCATATAACCGACTAGTATCCAATGTATTGGCTTATCGAATCAACCCTCGATTCGATAACTAGGTTATATCGCATATAACCATTCGATACATTCATCGCGAGAATGGAATACGGTATCACATACACGCATTATTTTCGGTCCCGCACATATCTCATATGCGCTCCTATTTCGTTTCGCTTGAGCCAGGAAACCTCTGTGTAGGACTCTAAAGACTCGTCAATACGCCGGCAGCAAGTGATGATCATATCAAACACCCACAAGCCGCAAGCGGTCTGCTAAACGTAACGGCTACCCGGGTATTGAGCGATCAGAAGATCGACGACCAAGCCCGCTCACACTCCTGTGAATCCAACCAGTAACACTACCGTACAGTCCGGTCTGATCGTCTGATATGTCGCATATCTTGCCTAGGGGTGGTAAACGTCAGACCCCAATAGCTCGATAAGTCGTGTTGATATGAGGTCTATAACAATTCGAGAAACTACTGGTAACACTTACCTGTAAATCTCAGCAACCCTGGCCAGGGATTTCCTGTTATAGCCAATCGAACACAGCGCAACATCAACCCCCTATACCGGGAGAGACGAATCCCCTCCTATCGCTCATTGCCTCCATGTGACTCGGGACTGTACCCAAAAACCACCGTTTTGCACGCCCTCTTGGACGTGGTAAGATGGAAATCAAAGCACAGTGGGAACCACACAAGACTCTATGACGATCTCGGGTCAACAGACTACTCTGTACCAGTGTCACCAGAGAACTGCCATCTGACGTAAGGTATAATACCATCTGGGAGTTCTCGGCGAGTCCGTCCAGTGTACCCAGTCTCCACTGAGCACCCGTATATCATCTCTGATGTCAAACACCAATGGATATGGGATCATCCATCGCCCATCTGAATAGGTCGAGAAGGTATACGCTAGTCTACTCTGGTATAACGATGCCCCGTCTCGATACACCCTCGACTAGGGACTTTGAAGGATGTACTTATGGACTACCATGTCCCCATTAGTATGATCCGCATCACAGTCCAGGTAGTCAAGTACACATCCTAAGGGCTTTACCAACATGTAACAGAGAGACAATCAGTGTACACGTTAAGGTAAAGATCAACCAGATAGCATACTATCATGTTGAGCAAGAAAGTCCTCCCTATATATGTCCAAGCATCCACTACAATATACATCCTATGTATAGTAATGGCCTCTAGGGCATACATATAACTAACAATCTCCCACTTGCACTAGGGCCATCTGTAGCAGTGGTTGTAGTATCTCATACTCAACCATCCCATAAAAGTCTCTCTCTGGGAAAAGGCCTTTCGTGAGTGGATCCGCCGTGTTGTCCTCTGAGTCTACTCTCCTAACCTCGATCACCCTGGAGATCAACTATCTCCATGATCAGGTGATACTGCCTTAGAATATGTCTGGATCACTGATGGGACGGGCGTTCCTTGGCATAAGCCACAACTCCATTGTCACACAATGGGAGGAACTAAGTTCATCTTATGAACAAATATACATCCAGACTGCCTCTTTGATAGCATCTCAAGTAGCGATGTATCGAGCCTTTATCGTCTAGTATGCCACGGTATCTAGCTTGGAACTCTTCCAACATACCGTCCCTTTACTGAGGGTAAAGACAATGCCTGTGACTGACTTTCAGTCATCCTTATCACCCTGGAACCCTTCCAGTGATTCTCCCCAGGATCGGTTGATACCATCTTACTACAATTAGTGAGTATGCTAACATCCAATTAGATCTATCTCATAGATCCAAATACCAGGATTTAGGAGGTATCACTTTGATCCTATATGGAGAATCTTTGTGATATGCGGAGATTGATCGAGCGTAGCATAGGAAACTCTTTCCCTATCAAGAGTATGTCATCCACGTACTCTACGAGGATCGTCACCATACTCCCTACTACCTTTTTGTTTATACAAGGTTCATCTACCATTTTGATGATATCAAACTCTTTGACTACTTCATCAAAACAGATGTTCCAACTCCGCGATGCCTGCTTTATCCTATAAAGCATCTTGCACACGTTTCCGCTGCTCCCACTGTCTACGAGGCCCTCTGGCTGTGTACTTATAGACGCTCTCTTCTAAAACATCATTTAGAAAAGCAGTCATGACACCCAACCGCCAGATATCGTAGTCATGGTATGTAGCCGTGGCAAGTAGTATCTGGATGGACTTAAGCATAGGTACTGGAAAAGGTTTCATCATTATCCACGCCTGGTCGATGACGAAAACCTTTAACAAGTCTAGCTTTGAAAGTCTCAACTTTTCCATCTACACCAAGTAATCTTCTCAAGATTTACTTGCTCCTGATGGGGATTTAACCCTTTAGATATAGCAACCAAAGTCCATACTTTGTTGGTGTACATGGATTCCATCTCAGATCACTAAGCATCCAGCCATTCTTACAGAGTCCCTACTCTCGATGGCCTGCTCGAAACTAGTTGGGTCATCATCTCATGATGCAATCCTCGCTCCCACTGTCATAGAGAAACCGAAGTATCTCTCAAGTGGGTGAGGAACCCTACTAGATCGGCGGAGAGGCTGAGGTTCGTTGGTAACTATTGAATCCATTGGTTCTATCAAATCATCAGCTGCAGTTTGTATAGCTGGAACATTTCCAGTTCCACATAACAGATCTTGCCTCGAGCTTGTCCGGATTTTGCTTTTAGACATAGGCCGGACAACCCCAAATCTTAACTAGCTTAAGACATGGGCTCTTCCCATTCCATATCACATATGAAGTGGTAAGCAACTGATTTGATTTGAACCCTATTCAATGGTATGCAGCTTCTCAAGTGCATAACTCCCAAAAAGGAAATAGGTAACTCAGTATTACTCATCATAGAGCACACCTTATCACATAGGGTGTATTTGCTCCGCCCCGATATACCATCGTGCTATGGTGTATACGGAGGAGTAATACTGAGAGAGAATCTTATTCTCCTTTAGAATAGTCCAGGAATTCCGTGCTCAAGTATTCTCCTCCCTGATCACATCAAAGGACATAATACTTGTACCCTTATTGGTTCTCTACTTCTAACTTATATTCTGTGAATATCTCAAAAGGTTCGGACTTGCGTTTCAACAGGAACATTTGTCTGAATCTTGAGAGATCATTAGAGAACGTAATGAAGTACTAAGAACCGGTCTTGGCATGTGTAGACTGGGGACCTACATACATCAACATGTATCATCCCAAGAGTTCATTAACTCTTTCTCTGTTTCCAATAAACAGAGCTATGGTCATCTAATCTTTGTGACATGACTGGCGAGTTTCACAAGATGTAAATTCAAACTAATTTAAATATGCATCTTTATGTAACTCCAGCTAGTCGGGTCGCATTGATATGACCTAGTCTACAATGCCACAAGAAGGATCGTTCATTTCTGAACTCTTCCTCTTGTGTGTGTTCCGTATACTTAGAACTGTAGTTTGATTTAGAACATCAATGCTTTTAGATAACGTGCCTGAACCGATCAACTTTTGATATAGGAAATGTTCAAAACATTATCCGACAATACAAAATTTTATCGTTTCTTTACTAATAAAGAGACAGATATGATTTTGCATATCAGGTTCGGTATCTAATAACATTTGTTCAGAATCAATGTATTGGTAATACAGGGTGACAGTGACCAACAGACTTGGCTGCAACACTTGCCCCGTTTTCTGTCTCATGAAACCTATCACCCGTTCTCAGTTTTTCTACCCTTTTGTAGCCCTATGTATTAGATTACATATCTGGGATCCTGATCCGGTATCATATACCAAGGATGCGGAGGATACTGAGAAACAGTTCTGTATAATGAACACACCCGAAGATGATGCATCAGCATGCACTCTCTTCGTTTGGGCGGCACGGGAATTCTGGTAATCCCCAATTTCCTGCTCTGTCTTATAACAATTATAAGTTGGAGCGGGACCAACGTTCCCCAGCTCAGTATAACAAGCGGGTTCGGTCAATATTCCGTATTATTATCTTGATTAAGGCGTGATATGGTCGCTACCTGGAGAGAGAGAGAAGAAAACACTCAGCGTGCGCTCTTGCAAGAATAGATTGGTTATAATTTTATCTAATCAGGATGGCTCCCACTGTTTTTTATCAAATCTTCCTTCAAACCCTAAAAGGAAAGACTAGCCGGGATTAATTACACACTACAAGTTCGACAATCTTTCAGCCAGGCCAGTGTCGGTACTTTGAGGGAGGTCCCCCGTGCTTTCGCACGAACCTAATTACTGTAAACCTCATTTTCCCAGAGGCGTAACCCCGTTGACACCTTTCTAGACACCTACTTGATCGGCTAATTGTAATGTATAAAACTCTCCCAGGAGTAACTCTTATTCGCAGCGGGTATCGGGATCCAACTATCTCATAGAAGGTATGCAATCTCATTGCAAATTTCAACACTTGAAATTCCCGATAATATTTTGCCCCTAGCGTCCTATGACCTTGACAGAGATCAACAAACCATAGGCTGCTAGTCAAGTTCAACCCGTCATTTCCTGATTGAAGTAAACCCACCCGCACGACCCTTGACAGAGGTCAACAAGGTCGCACGACTACCCTAAATCAATCACATCATATGCTTATACAGTTAAGCACTAATCAGCTACCGCACACTACGCCTTGACAGAGGTCAACAAACGCAGCACGAATACTAACCAGTACATATCTGAAATGATGGAGGGCTACGACAGGTTTTTCTGAAAACCTATTGCGTAATGAACTTGATATCGTTGTAGAATCAAATGATTTTAAAATGGAGTGTTTTTGAGGCTTTTCTAGTTTTGCTAAAGGGGTCACTCCCGGTGAAGGGATCGTCGGCCCTTTCCTCGTCGAATGAGGTGCGGGATATATCATATATATCACTGTGCAAAGCAGAAACTATAGAAGCAATCAAAAGACAAACCGAGAGTTGTAGCATCTGCCAGTTATTGCTAAAGGAGTCACTCCCGGTGAAGGGATCTCCGTCCTTTCCTTATCGAATAAGGTGCAGGATATATCACATATACCGCTGTGCAAAGCAAGAACTGTAGCTACCTGTTTTAATTTTGAAATTCAATTCTACAACATCTTTAGGTTTCTTTTTCTTTCATTAATCATATTAATGAAGTCCCATCATTTAAGTACCTAAACATCACAGATAAATACGACGTATACTTATGCCATCCGCATTCGCCTCGATGTCCTCTCGTGCACTGTTAGGTTAGGTAACTAACGGCAGAGCGGGGCAGGGCTAGCGCGAGTGCAAAACATAAGTAACGTCTATATAATATATCATATATACTGTATACTGTATCTATCACAGAACATCACATGATCACATCACAGATATCGCAGCAGAAGAATCATATGAAATATTGGATATACTAGGACGTCCGTGTTTTCAATACGAGCCAGTATAAAACACGGATTCCACGGTCGTGATCAATAGCCAAACCCACACCCCTAGACCCCTACGAGAGCGGCAAGCAACCCTACCAATTCTAGAGTTAGGAGACCCAGACTCGACTCCTCGAGTTGGTCTCCCACTGGACTCCAGAACCCGGTTACTTGTGCTCCCCTCCTTGGGTCTATCCTAGTGCGGAAAAGTAAATAATATACAAACGGTGACATCTTCCGCAACCTGGAAGTGTCCCAATAAAAGAATATTACATACAAGTTTTTACATGAATGAAAATGAAAAAACACTCATCTCACATAAAACCCCCCGGCTATTCAAACACGACGATCCAATATAACATATCCAGCAACACATAACATCACATGTCATCAACGTAAGTAAACATGCGTATCCCAATTGTCGTTGACATATAGCAACGAAACCGGCGATACCACATATTACACTTACGGTCACAGAAAAGAAAGTGTAAAACTACAACAGTTGGAATCCGCAACCACCTCAGACATCGCATGCCTGACCAAATGAATTTCTTAGACATCGCATGCCTAACAATTATAAACCCCGCATTTTAGTCTCAAAATCGAAAACACTTTTCAAAATCAAGTCGGGCAATTCAACAGGATTCCCGACATCCTGATCGAATACTCGTCGCAAACTTCAGTAGGCGGCCGCACCCCCGACGCCGTCGACGAAGTGCACCAAGGCGGAACACCGCTACCGCGAGCACCCGAACGGATGCTTTCGGCTACGGGGTTCTCCTACAGTCACTTGGTCGGGGCTATGGAGTGAGGCTGTCTATTAAGTTTACCCGGCGAGTATCCGCGTACGCTACGTGATTGCGACGGACTTTTGATCACATCAAAATTCCGTGGCAACCGATCAAGTGAGACTAAACTGCTATGTTTATAACATTCATTTAGTTATCTCATAACTTATTGTGAATTCCAATTATTGTATCCCATTCCGGATAAATAGAAAATGTTAAACTTTCCGATCGAACAGTCAAACACCCAAGTTTTCCCGAAACAGATCAACTCTTGAAATAAGTCTAAAAACATTCAGTTCGTGCCTCAGTACCAACGGTCCAGCCGTAGAAGGGTCAAGCCAACGCCTCACATGTGGCACGCCGTACTGCCCCAAACCCGAAGGTTCAAAGGGCAGTTCAAGACGGTCACATAATCGAGTTAAGGTTTGTTGTCTTCTAGAGGGACCATCGCGTTACTTGCACTACTTAGAACGTCGTTAAACTACGGAAAAATCCAACAATTGGAAATTTCCCGGCAGGGGAAAAAGTGGGTATTTATATCCGGTCGAACTTTTTAACATATTCTAAAATTATCCGGAAAGCCACACAGACAAAATTTAACAATCCGATCGAACATTCGAATCCCCAAAACAACCCAGAAAAATTCAACTCTTGAATAAATATTAAAAATTCCCAGAAAATCCAGCATAATAAAATAAGAGTTACTGTGCAAACATGGAATGATGATGTCACCATATGGCCGCGGAACCGCCGCAGAAGCCAAGCTTCTGCCGCGGTTCCGCCGCACGTTGTACTGTTCATGAGAAACTTTTTGCGCCGTAATTCTTAGATTTCCCTGCTGAATTTTTTAGCAATTTTTAATTTGGAAAAATCCACGTTTTCAGAAAAAGTCCAGAGAGCAAGTTTTGAGTTGGGGTTTCGGGTCGATCGGACTTCAAACTCCGTCTAGACTTCGCCTAAGGCTCTAGCTAGTCTCTGATACCACTGTAGGGTTCCTAGGCACACTAATGAGGTCTCACAAGGCATCAACCATGCCAATTTCAAAAATTACGGTGCCGAGAAACCCTAATACGGATCGTTGGCTAGAAGTTTAGGCGAAAAAGAAACTAGTTAACAACTTAACTAAATGGTAAACGGAAATACAACCTTTGTAGATCCGGTTCTCCACCTCCATGGCTCCGCGATGAAGTCTCCTCGCTGTACAAATCGGATCTTGGGCTCTAGTGTCGGCTTCATCGGAGAAAAAGCGGGCTAGGTCATCGACGACGATGCCGAAGATGATCTACGTCGAGGCATCGCTAGATCAAGCTCCAACTTCACCAAGTCAAGAAAACTTGTGAAGGAAACACCCTATACTACTTGGCAAGATGTAGAGGATGAAGAAATAGGAAGTGGGTAGACTTTAGAATTGGATTTCTCACTCTATTTCATCAATCACCATTGATGAAGTCTAGGTTTTCTTCTTGAAGAAGAAGAAGATGATGATGATAATATTATGATAAGTTAATTAGAATAGAATAGAAAAATCAATACTTATCATAATATTAACTATAGTTATGTGTAGAGAATTGACCAAGGTTAAAGGAATGGTTAGGGTTAAGGAGATGAAGACAAAATGGTTACATTGGTCAAAGCTTCATGAAGCTTCATGAAAGAAAGAAACAAAACCATTTTGTTTTTCTTTTATCCCATTTCCTTTTAATCCAAATTAAAAGATAAATGAATGAATAAATATAAACCCTAACCATTTACTTAACCAAGGTTTAATTCTTTACACAAACCCTAGCTTTCATGCATCATCAAACATGATACAATCAAATGCACAAAAATATATCACATATACAATGTGCACATGAAGTGAGAAAATCCATTTAAAGTGAACCGATACTAGTTAATGCAAAGTAATATATCAAATATATAATTATGCATTAAATCATTAAATCAACACTTGATTCAATGATCCGGTCATATCGCATATAACCGACTAGTATCCAATGTATCGGCTTATCGAATCAACCATCGATTCGATAACTAGGTTATATCGCATATAACCATTCGATACATTCATCGCGAGAATGGAATACGGTATCACATACACGCATTATTCTCGGTCCCGCACATATCTCATATGCGCTCCTATTTCGTTTCGCTTGAGCCAGGAAACCTCTGTGTAGGACTCTAAAGACTCGTCAATACGCCGGCAGCAGGTGATGATCATATCAAACACCCACAAGCCGCAAGCGGTCTGCTAAACGTAACGGCCACCCGGGTATTGAGCGATCAGAAGATCGACGACCAAGCCCGCTCACACTCCTGTGAATCCAACCAGTAACACTACCGTACAGTCCGGTCTGATCGTCTGATATGTCGCATATCTTGCCTAGGGGTGGTAAACGTCAGACCCCAATAGCTCGATAAGTCGTGTTGATATGAGGTCTATAACAATTCGAGAAACTACTGGTAACACTTATCAGTAAATCTCAGCAACCCTGGCCAGGGATTTTCTGTTATAGCCAATCGAACACAGCGCAACATCAACCCCCTATACCGGGAGAGACGAATCCCCTCCTATCGCTCATTGCCTCCATGTGACTCGGGACTGTACCCAAAAACCACCGTTTTGCACGCCCTCTTGGACGTGGTAAGATGGAAATCAAAGCACAGTTGGAACTACACAAGACTCTATGACGATCTCGGGTCAACAGACTACTCTGTACCAGTGTCACCAGAGAACTGCCATCTGACGTAAGGTATAATACCATCTGGGAGTTCTCGGCGAGTCCGTCCAGTGTACCCAGTCTCCACTGAGCACCCGTATATCATCTCTGATGTCAAACACCAATGGATATGGGATCATCCATCGCCCATCTGAATAGGTCGAGAAGGTATACGCTAGTCTACTCTGGTATAACGATGCCCCGTCTCGATACACCTTCGACTAGGGACTTTGAAGGATGTACTTATGGACTACCATGTCCCCACTAGTATGATCCGCATCACAGTCCAGGTAGTCAAGTACACATCCTAAGGGCTTTACCAACATGTAACAGAGAGACAATCAATGTACACGTTAAGGTAAAGATCAACCAGATAGCATACTATCATGTTGAGCAAGAAAGTCCTCCCTATATATGTCCAAGCATCCACTACAATATACATCTTATGTATAGTAATGGCCTCTAGGGCATACATATAACTAACACAGTCGTATCTTTCCGCTGTTACGTTTTTATTATCATGCTTTGACTGACACTTCTTCTTCAACAGGTATCTCCACTGAAGAAGCTCTCGCGGCTTCTCTCAGGACTTTTGAAGAGGAGGAATGCCTTCGTGCTTCGTTGGGCCTTGGTATATTTCAACTTACTGTGTTTTCATTCCCCTTTTTTATGGGTAGACCGACTCTCCTTTTTCATCTTATCGCAGGGACTACTTCGACCCGAGTTATCCCGAGTGCAGTGCTGATTTCGCAGGGTGGTGCGGAGATGCTTCCAAGGCTGGCTACCGAAGTCCCAGCTTCCCCAGCATCACCAAAAGAGGCTTCACTTAAGCAACCGATGACGGACGCCATAACGGCTCTATAGGTAGCTCCTGGCTCAGATGATGACGTCTCCTTGTCGGAGGTCTTAAGAAGATCAGCTCTCACGGCCCAGGCAGAAAGGAAGCGCAGGAGGCGTGCAACAAGAGAACGTAACGCCGTCTTGGCTGTAGGTGCAGGCTCGAGCGCTGCTTCTCCTGTCCCTGCTTCTTTAGAGGGTGCTCCGGTCGCCCTGTCTACTACTCATAGACAGGCGGTACGCGAGGATCGGGAAGCAATTGAAAAGCCGACCCAAGGTAACGTAACACTGGGTCCTTTTATTAGAGTTTAATCTTCAGATTCTTATATATTATACCCGGCAGGGCCAAGTCTGGGTGAGGAGGTGGCAGGCGAGATGACGGCAACTACCGAGCCCGAAGCAGCTACTCTTTCTCAGGAGTCTGGGACTGCTCCAATTGCCGCTCTTTCCACCTGTGGTTCCCTGCCATCGCCTGGCATTGCGAGTGTCACGACAGCTCTCATGGAATCAGAGGACGAAGCCACGGGCGGCGAAACCATCCTCCCGAATGAGATCGAAGAAGTCGTGATGCTTGGCGATGCTTCCGTCACCGTTTTGGCTGATGACCTGTCTGGTAGGTCTTGGGTCACTGCATTCTTTTCGTTTTGCAGTTCTTCTGATGACATTTTGTTCCTTTTGAATGTAGGTGTGGTGAGCGCTGAGGTTGCGTCACCTGAAGAAGCACCACCAGCTGCTGCTCTGATGGTCGCTGCCCCTTCGTCTCCTCTTATATCCTCTCAAATGCTGGAAGGTATGGGTTTGCGATTAATTTAAATCGGGGACAACATCTTTCGTGTACTGACCATGTATCATTGTAATCTTGCACGAGTTCTCTTCGATCATCTGTATCAAGTGCTGAACCCGCACTTCTCCTTCCAGTCGGAAGTCGTTTTGCCTACCGGTGCGGGTGAGTATAGTCCCCCCTTTTTTAAACAACGTCTTTTCCTTTCTTCTACGGGCAGCCATGTCATTGCTAATTCTTCTTTGTATTACTTGTAGCCTTACAAATTGAAGGAGGGGACGAGGGTATTGTCGTGCCACCAGTACTCCCAGCTCTGCCCCCAGTTGCAGCCGGTATAGTAGACTCTATTGTTCGTGTATTTTCTTTATTTCTTGAGCCGACATCTGACTATGATTTGTTTTGCAGTGGTCGCACCGACTCCAGCTCCGTTCGAGTCTCGCATCATAATGCCGGCAGGGCCCTTTTCTAGACGTCCATCTTCAAAAGGCGCTGTGACCAGCCTGCGTATGAGCGAATATATCGAGGAGCTTGACGCGGAGGCCCCAACATTTGCTGCAGATTTTGCTGTCGAGATTAATCCAATGTTGGCGACACTTGTGAAATTCCATAACGAAGGCGTCGTTGAGTCTTGGGTTAAACACTGCAGGAAGATTGAGGCCTGCTTGCATGAGCTTGAGCTTAGGCGTCCTGCTCCTGAGATTCTGAATTTGAACTCCCAGTGGGCTGCATAGGTTGAGCAAAGTGCCCCTTTCCTTCACTATTTCGAACAAGAGGCGATCCTCAAGCAAAAGGAATGTGAGGCGACTTCCGCTGAGTCTGTCCAATTGCGTGCCCAGGTCAAAGCGAATGCTGCGCAGCTGAACGGTATCTTTGAAAACCTTCAACGATGTATTTCTGACGGGCTGGTGCTGAGGAAAAAGCTTGACTTCACTGAGCAGGTTACGCAGAGTCAGGAAGCTGCTCAACAGGAAATCGATGAAAAGCTTTCATCCTGCTTACAGCAATGGACTCGAATTGAAGCAGAGCTGGCCGCGGCGGCCAATCATGAGAAGGAGTTGAGAGGAGTGCACGAGCAGCTAGCTGATTTATTGAAGACGCCTCCCTCTCAGTAGCCGTTTTTGTATAGATTGAACACTTGTAATCTTTGAATAACATTTATCCATTTTTATTCTTTTATATGATTCGTCTTATACTCAATTGAATTCATGAATAAAAGATACACATTTTTTGTTCTACTATTGCTTTCTTCTCTTTGCCGTGTTGTTGGTATGTTACTCTGGCAAGTGTGGCCTATAAATAATAAAGAACATTTTATCTTAGCCTCCTTGTGGGGTAGCGATGGCTTAGGAAGCAGGTTCAGGTCTGCTGCCTAAGACTTTTCAATTTTATGAGCCGTAAGGGTCTCATAAAGACTTTTCTCCCTACGAGTCGAGAGGATCTCGTAGGTGTATTTTCTTCTTGGGAATCGTGAGGATTCCTAAGTGTGCTTTCTCTTGAGAGTCGTAAGGATCTCACAAGAGAATTTTTCCTCTTACAAGTCGAGAGGACTCATAAGTGGTTGTTTCCCTCCTTGTCGAGATTCAACTTTGGAGAGTGTGGTCCATGAATAGTATGCAAGAGTCCATTTTGGACCGACTTGCGGGGTCCCAGTGCTTAGGAAACAAGTCCTTATCCCCATTGCCTAAAGCTTTTCCCTACGAGTCGAGACGAATCGAGAAGTTCTCGCAAGGATGTCCTAACGTCACAGCTAACCTCTGCTCTTTACGACAGAGGTCCGTTAGGGTCTGTGGTACTGGGGGTTTTGTCCGTCGTACCGTCGCGTCGGCTGATGTATTCCTCGATAGGCAATCTTGCTGTTCGTATAGCCTCGCAACTGTCGTGTCTCTGATCCCTTCGGGGGCTGGACAAGACATCTTCAAGCAATCTTCCTAGGCGATTTGACCGTCAGAAGAGCAAGCGTTAGGAATTTTGCCATGCCGCTTTTTACTTGAGGTTAGGCTCGGTTTGGGGAGCCCCGATGAGTCATAACCACTCCGCGCTGGTGTAGGGATGATCTCCGATAGTCTTTCAGGTTTTATATGAGTTACCGTCAAGACCCTGAAGCTAGGAATATTGCCTTCGCTTCGTTTGCTGGCATTGCGTTTGCTGTATCGAGACGAATGTCGCGGTTGTCTCTAGGTTGTTGGTGAACCGTCGAGGCTTGGAACTAGGGATTTTGCCATGGCTCCGTTGTTTTGTGTCGCGTCTGCATCCTGCTGGGGGGAAGAACGCTGGGGTGACATCGCGTCTGTTGTATCGAGACGAACGTTGAGATAGTCTCTAGGTTGTTTGTGAACCATCGGGACCTGGAACTAGGGACTTTGCCATGGCTCCATTGTTTGTGTCGCGTCTGCATCCTGCTGGGGGCAGAATGCTGGGGTGACATCGCGTCTGCTGTATCGAGACGAACGTCGAGGTGGTCTCTAAGTTGTTTGTGAACCGTCGAGATTTGGAGCTAGGGGTATGCCGTGGCTCCGCTTTGCTGACGTTGCATCTGCTTCTGGTTGGAACGAGAAGGAACGCCGTTGTTGATCTCTTGAGATGCTGATATTGCCATCAAGAGTTGGCTCTCTTTCTAATGGAGCCTGGTGGGATGATACGATTCTCTCTTTGTTTGTGCCCCTGAATTGTATACAGGGATCGATGTGATCTCATCTGTAGGGCAAAAGTTTCATTTCATTTCTTTTATTTCTTTCTATGATGCTCTATCATTTCAGCTTTTTATATCGCGAAAGTCGTGATTGCCCCATCATTTCGGCTATTTTACGCGGTGCCCAATCATTTCGGCTATTTCATATGCATTTTTGGCTCGCTAATTTTTCTCGTGAGTGTGGAGCTTAGAATCTGGTGCCAATATCAGCATCAGTATCGCTACGACTGAGCGAATCATCATTTGCCGTGAAAGGACTTGGAATTTGATTCCGATTTAGGCATTAGCATCGCTATCACTGGGACATTGCCAGGAGCGAATCATCATTTGCCTCTGTCGATTCGAACAAAGGTGGCTTAGCCAACAGGGTTAGGATCCTGTCGACTAAGGCTTTTGACTTCATAAGCCGTAAAGGTCTTATAAAGGTGTTTCTCCCTACGAGTCGTGAGGATCTCATACGTGTATGTTCTCCTTAAAAGTCGTGGGGACCTCTAAGTGATGTGTTCTCTTGTAAATCGTAAGGATGTTGCAAGAGTATTTTCTCCTTATAAGTCGAGAGGACTCACAAGGGTCGTTCACTGTGTGAGCATATCCCCGGTCGCTGGTGGGACTCTGTTAAGGAAATGTTTATTCGTGCCCGTGGATTATATACAAGGGTCAATATTGAAACGCTTGTTGGGCAGTTTGTGAGTTGTGATGGCTTAAGAACAGGTTCAGATCCCTGTTACTTAAGGCTTTTGAATCCTATGAGCCGTGAGGGTTTCAAAGGGGAATTCTCCTTACAAGTCGTGAGGATCTCGTAAGTGTGTTTTCTCCTTAGGAATCGTGGGGATTCCTAAGTGTGTTGCTCCCTTGTGAGTCGTAAGGATCTCACGCAGATATTTTCTCTCTACAAGGTCGAGAGGACCTTGCAAGTGTCTTTTAACGAGATTGCGCCTTTTCGGGTTTTCACAAACTTGCCGGTAGTTTTACTGTTTTTACTCACGGAGCCCTTTCGGGTTTTCATCCGTGCCCATCTTGCTTATGGACGTACCCCATTTTTTTTTGCGTCAGCCTTGGGATGCTGCAGTCCGTAGTAGTTTATTGACGTCTCAGTCAATTGTAAGTTTAGGGACGTTTTGGTCCATTGTTATTTTAGGGACATTTCGGTCCATCACACGGATACTACTTATAGAGTTTGGGCTTGGGAAAGCGAGCGGACATAAGCGTCGTCATCTATCATTAACCTAGGTCGTAACTCGTCAGGCGTGGTATTTTTTCAGGAACCGGCCGTTTATTGGCCTGAAGTGTCTCTCGCCATGCATATCCATGAGCAGGTAAGCCCCACCTTGGTAGACTTTGTCTATGATGTACGGGCCTTCATAGTTCGGATCGAATTTCCCCCGTTTAGCACGATTAGGGATCATAGGTCTTTTTACGACTAGCACGAGGTCACCTTGGCGGAATGTTCTCGACCTAGTCAGCCTTTCGTACGAGCGCGTCATCCTTCCTTTGTAAGCCTCCAGGTTTTGTTGCGCTATGAGCCGGGTTTCGTCAAGAGCGTCGAGCTCCTCAAGCCGAAGATGAGAATTGTCTTCGTCCATTAGTTCGTAATGAACCGCCACTCGTAAGGAGGGTAGCTCTATCTCCAAGGGGAGTATTGCTTCAGTGCCGAATACCCATGCATACGGCGTTGTGTTTGTGGCCGTTTTGAACGTAGTTCGATATGCTCAGAGAGCTTCATGCAGTCTCTCATGCCAGTCCTTCTTATTTTTAGACACCATTTTTTTCACGATCTTCGTCAAGGTCTTGTTGAAAGCCTTAACCAGACCATTAGCTCGGGGATTATAGACCGAAGAGTGTCTCCAGTCTATATTATGTTACTGTGCGAAGCGGCTGATTTTATGGATTCTGCAGGCCGGTCCGTTATCGGAGATAATCCGTCCCGGAGTGTCATACCGATAGATGACGTATGTCTTGAAGAAATGGAGGATATTCTCCATCTTCACTTCTCTTAGTGGTACTGCTTCTGCCCACTTGGAGAAGTAATCAGTTGTCGCCAGTATGAACCGATGGCCTCCGGATGATGCTGGTTTAACGGGCCCGATTATGTCAATTCCCTACATTTCGAACGGCCAGCTAGCCACCGTTGGATGTAGCGGATTTGGATGCTGATGGAAAAACTCCCCGTGAATCTGGCACGAGTGGCACTGCTTCGCGTATTCGAAGCAGTCTTGGTTCATTGTGGGCCAATAGTAGCCCATCCTTTTGATCTTCAGTTTCATCTTCGGCACGGCTTGGTGAGAACCGCAGAGTCCGTCGTGAGTTTCTTGGACTACTCTCTTTGCTTCTTCAGGTCCCAGGCATCTTAGCCATAAAGAGTCGAATGATCTCTTGTACAGAGTATCATTGACGAAGGCGAAAGACAGGGCTCATTTCATGAGCTGATGTCTTGAGGACTGATTGTTTCAAAAAAGTGTTTGTTTGTAGTTGTTAACCGCAATCAATAACGGTATCGCACGTAACTAGACCGAGATGAGTACGGGTCGTCCTCTGGGAAACGTGGAACCTTTTACTTTTACTTTAGATGTGTTGAGAAAGAGAGGAGGGATAAAGAATTTTATAGAAAGATTTCTAGATCTACGTTAAACAAGAATGTAAAATATAGATCTAGATTATTTTAAAGATGTAGTAAATATAATAAGAGGGCTTGTAGGGTTCGTTAGGATTTAGTAGTTATGGACGATTAATTAAAAGTTACCCTTTTTATCCATTAATAGATTTAGAACTAGAACGACGATGATGCGTGTAGATTAGAGTTTCTGGAGGGAAAAGGAATCCCACTCTTAACCCTTATCTCGACACGGAACTCCGTTCATTATCTAGCCTTTACCAAAACAATCATTAATCTAATCTCTAATCGCGGTCGGAACTAGCAAAGAATTGCTAGCGCGCCCGATTAGGATGTTAATGATTCTTTTGATAAAGTTCCTAAACTTTATAGGACTTAAAAAGGGTTTAGGAATGTTCATCATCCATTAGCCTACCCTAATCCTACGAACCCTAACAAGCGGAGAATTACTCGCGCATGTTGGGAGAAGAAGATGAAAAGACAAAGAGGGAAAACATAATGTAAGATGCAAAAACAATTAAATAAAATAACTACCTTTATTAATCGACTTGAACAAACTACACTTTAATCCGTAGAAAATGATTACAAACTAGTTGCTTCTCGATCTTTCCTAAGGAGGTAGTCGAACAGTCGATGATCAGCCTGGATGCGTGAGCGTCTGGAGTTTCGTGATCTCTTCGGCTTGATGACTTTTCCAAGAGGCTCTCGGTGCCTTTTTATAGTGCAAAACCAGAATCTTTTGCTTCCAAAGTTATTAAAATATAGCAGATAATCATGCCCCAAAATTTTGACAAATGATCCTTCTAGATTGCCGCGGATCCGCGGCCAACATGGGGGTTTGGCCGTGGTTCCGCGGCCAAAGGTGAAGATCTCTTGATGAGTTTTCTTGGGCTTGCATCTTGTGATATGTGGCAATCCTAGGCACCTTCAGAATTCAGAAATCTTCTCTCGGTTGCTTCCAGACTTGGTCTCCAAGTTTTGCTTCTTAATTTGGCAAGTTTTCTTCAACAAATTGATTTGTTTGATAAATTCTGCATAACAACTTGGAAAATTCTGCACAATGATCTCAAATAATATTTAGTAGGCTTATTTCTACTAGGATTTGGTCAATAGATTTATTTGCATACATTTTTCTACCAAATACTAATTAAAATATATTAACACATGGAAAATGGTGTCTTTACACATAAACCCTCATATGTATAATATATCATAATAAAGTCCTTTTTTAATATGAAAATGGTAGGAAAAATGTAATACAAATGTGCAGTTTTATCAACTGAACAAATACTCCCAAACTTATCTTTGATCGTCCCGAGCAAACTAGTTTATTCAAGAGGGGAAAAAGAAAGGAGAAAACTAAGCACACTTTCGTAGGCAGACACGATTGCACTGAGCACGTGCAACAAGCTGTTAAACCTCTAGGTGTCCCTAGTAGGAGGAGTGTTGTCTCCTGAGGGTTTTCAGCGGATTACACCCACAAAATCCAATAACAAAAGAGAGATGGTGAAATTTACATATAAAGATAAGAACCATGAAAGAAATACTTTGAAAAGAAGAGTTTCCAACTATACTAGCTTTTCAGTTGTCATGAGCCCTATCTTAATAGTCATGAAAAAATGTTAGAAATCACATCATCTCTCAATAAAACATCGTCTTTATTCTTCATTCCTACCTTTCATCCAAACATTGATCATATAACCCCACGTGTGTGAAATGGACATCCCTACACTCGGAGAATTCAATTCAAGCTATCGTACTCTTGTCCATCTACCTCGGTATTTTTTAACTTGATGAATATTTAGATTTGCTCACACATTTTCATGCGACCATTAATACTTCTTGAGGTACTAACAGACCGATTACTCGTGTGCTTGCAGATTAGGTGATAATATTTTCCTCGTCTTGCACCACCTAAGGCTTAGCAGTGACTCCCAGACCAGTTGGCCTTAGGGCACTAGGTGAAGAGGCACCCTCGCTATATTTTTTTATTGCTGCCTTGCCGGTAACAAAACCAGTGTTCATTTTTTTTTCTTTTCACCATTTTTATATTTTCTTCATTTTTTTTCATACTTTGGCTTTTAGACAAGAGCATTTCAAGGTATCCTCTACTATCCCGAGTTTCAAGACGTATGTAAGTGCATATAGTAGGGTATCAACATTCAAATGTTTGGCTTCCAGACTAGAAACTATTTTTCAGACTTATTTTTATCCTCATATTAGTGACTTCCTTCATCTTACTAACCCTTGGGATAACAGCTCATAACTACTTATTACTAGTTCGTTTAAGCAAACTTCTAATTTTCTTGGTTTTCTAAAACTATTCCTATCTTTTGGATGTAATTTTTCACTTTCTACTCTTTTGTTATAAAAGAAAAAAATTTAAAATTTTTGAAAATGTTGTGCTTATGCAAAATATGATGCAAATTGATGTGTAAATAAGCACAAACCTCCCCCAAACCTGTTTACAGCAGTGTCCTCACTGATGTCATCCGTTAAGCTCAAAAACCTGTAGACTTGGGAGGAAATTATTAATGGGGGCAAGAATATATGAAAGTGAAAATCCTCCCCCAAACTTATTTTAGGCTCACAAATTTGTAAAAATCATTTTCTTTTCAAGAGCCAAAATATACCACACCCCCCCAAACATGAGTTAAACAATTTTAATCTTTTAAAATCACACGAGGGGGTCAAGGTTATTGGTCAATGCCAAGCTTTGCAAAGACCGAAGGTCAACACCAACCATTCAAAAATTTTATCGATGAAGCACCAAGGTTGGTGGATGAACATGTCACCTTTTGACGTGAAGAAGTGGGGAGGTGACAAGAGGTGTAATGGAAAAGGATTGCGTCTCAATTTGGAGAGACGACACAGTGATAGTAATGATGGATTACTCGCATTATCATGATTGTCCAAAAGAGGGGGTGGAGGTCCAATTTCTTCATCTTGGAGTTGATTCATCTCAACACCCGTGTCTTGTAAAAATGCGAGTTCATCAGCGAAAATTTCCTCAAAGCTTTCATCGATACCCCGAAGAATAATGTCATCAGAAAAAATGGGGTGATCGTCCGACTCTATAAAAAGTTCCTCATCAGTGTTAGATGTTGACCCGGACAACTTGGTGGAAGAGTACATGGTTGGGTCAAACAACAACATATGAAAAGAGTCAGTATCATGAGGTTGATCAAATTCACTGCTGTCGACATCCATTAATTCGACAGAACACACATGAGCATAGGGTTCGGAGGGTTCACTTCCCAACTTGTAAATGTTAAGCTCAATTGACTTCTTTCCAAAGGATAGGGTCATAGAGCCGTTTCTACAATTGATTACAGCGTTGGAAGTGGCCAAAAAGGGTCAACTGAGTATCACCGGAATTTGATTGCGTGGGTTTGCCACAGGTTGTGTATCTATAACGATAAAGTCCGCAGGGAATATGAGTTCCCCGACTTTGATTAACACATCCTCTAGCTCACCCCTTGGTTGGGTGATAGATCGATCGGCCATCTGAAGAGTGCAATGCGCAGGTTTTAACTCTCCGATCCCTAATTGCTCATAAACAGAATACGGAAGCAAGTTAACACTAGCACCTAGATCGAGTAGAGCACGATTGATATTTTTACCCCCAATAGAAATAGAAATTGTAGGACTTCCGGGGTCCTTTCGTTTCTTGGGTAGTTGTTGCGTAAAACCAGTGCTCACATTACTCGCAAGGAAAACTTTTTTAGGTACTTGAACTTTTCTCTTCCTAGTGCATAAGTCCTTTAGGATTTTCGCATATGACGGAACTTGTTGAATAGCATCTAAGAGAGGAATGTTTATGTTAACTTGCTTAAAAATTTCCACAATCTTCTCCATTTGTGGACTTGGTCTGTTGCCCCTTAACCTGTTTGGAAAGGTGCTTTATCAATAAGGGTTTGGTCCAACATTGGAGAGGATTGTGGGGACGGATTCGATCCCAAAACTGGAGTGGGAATCGACTTAGATAGATTTGGCGAAATGGGCGAAGGGTTCGAGCCTTGGGGAAAACGGAGAATAGGCTCGGGTGAAGGTGGGAGACTAGACGAATTAGGGGAAGAAGAAGAAGCTGGGGTATCATTGGTGTCACTATCATCACACTGCTTACCCACTCGGTTGTTCAGCACTCTCCCCGATCTCAACGTAGTAACGGCATTCACATTATAACTTTGTGAGTGGCTAGGATTAGGTATGGGTTGAGATGGGAGTTTCCCTTTTTCTCTTGCACTCATTGCGGCGTTTAACTGTGCGATTTGGTTTTCTATTGATTTAATACTCTCACCATGGGAGGCGGAGTTTTTCGTTAGGGTATCAATAAAAGACGTCATCTCAGCCGACAATTTCATGGATTGTTTGATGAACATATCCAAAGTTTGTGCGAGTAAAGAGTTATCAGTACCGGCCATTTGTGGTGTAGAGGTATTGGCCGGATTTTGGAAATTTTGTGACTGAAAGGGGGGATGATTCTGTAGTTGTGGTTGCTGTGGAGGAGGTCTTTGATAATTGCTTTGTTGGTTTTGATTCCAAGCAAAGTTAGGATGATTCCTCCATCCTTGATTATATGTGGAAGAATAAGGGTCGTTTCTAGGTCGCTGCTGAAAAGCAGCATTAGCTTGAAACGATGCATTCATAGGACATTCTTCCGTTAAGTGTGAAAGATCCGAATAGCAACCACAGACGGTCTTAGGAAGCGTGACCTGATTTAGGGAGAAAGATGAGGACTTGTTTTCGATAGCGTCGAGTTTCTTCTGTATTGCTGCCATTTCGGCTTTTACTGCGATAGAAACATCCAGTTGGTGAATACCTCGCTTAGTTGAAGGTGGTCTTACGCTTTCCCACTGCAAAGTGCTTTCTGCGAGATCTTCCAGATATTTCCATGCTTCACCGTCATCTTTAGACATGAAATTGCATTGACACATTGTTTCAAGCATCTGATTTGTCGCTGGATTAATGCCCTCATATATAATCCGACATAAATCCCATCTTTGTATTCCGTGATGGGGGCATTGGACAAGCAGATCTTTGAAACGTTCAAAGCACTTCCAAAATGGTTCATTGGGAAGCTGGGTAAACTGGTTGATCTCGCTCCTAATGTGGGCAGTCTTATGGTTTGGGTAGAACTTCTTAAGAAATACTATGACAAATTCATCCCATTTAGTGATAGAGTGTGCGGCAGTATTATAAAGCCATTTTTCTGCCAAGTCGCACAGTGTGAATGGGAGAAGACGTAAGCGCATAGCATCTAAAGTTAATTGTGAAGTACCCATCATTGCGTATACGTTTTCGAATTTGGTGATGAAAACGTACGCGTCTTCCGACTCAAGCCCGTGAAATTTGGGCAGCAAATTGATGTAGTGGGGTTTAATTTCGAAATTATCCCTGTTAGGTGGTGGAAGAGATAGACAAGTAGGAAGGGGACCACGAATAGGATAGTATCTCTCTTGGAGAGAGATGCGCGGTGGATTCTGCTCACCTGCGGGCGGTGGCAGCGTGGTGTTATAATTAGATGGAGTGCCGTCCATTACGGTCAATGTGGTGTGTGGTGGGGGAAAAGAAGATGAAGAAGTACCGACTTCGGCGTCGATAGCAGGAACGAGGACAAGACGGGCACTAGGATCCCGTGTCCAGCCGAGCATGCACTAAGCGGGTTTAGTGCAAGTGGCAGCGTGTGTGTGATTTTAAAATTGGCTTGTTTTTGAAAAAGTGGGACTCAAGACAAATCACCCTAAGATGCACAAGCAACCCTAGAACTAAGGTCACCTAGGTCCAGTCTCTAGACCGCTCCTAGACTTCTAAAGGACAAGCCGCAAGATAAATCCTCTACCGCCTCCGTACTACATTTGTAGCCAGGTAAGTGCCAGGTAAGTGGGAAGGAACCTCGGTAGTGGGCCTAATTAAAAACCACTAGCCTTTGACACACTTGTCTAGACACTACAAAAGTAATGCGGATAAACGATAGATTACCCACGACCTTCCTCTGTCCTTATTGAGCGCGACAGTCCTTAGAGTCTGGTCTAGATATTTTTTAAATTAATGAAGAGCTGATCTATATGCTCGGTTTGTGATTTATGGGGCTTAGGAAGGGTGATGAAATCCCCACCTAATCTTGATTTGGTCTTTGCCCCTTAAAGTCCGTATTAAATATGCAAAACAAAACCAATCACAAAACTTTTGCAAAAAGATTTTTGAGCGGCGCTATTTTGCAAAGAATCCTGCAAACAATAGATTTTATTGGATTTGAGAGGAGAGAGAAGGAGTTAAGAAAGATACCAGAGAAATGTGAAACCCTCGATCTCCTGTTTCCTCAAGTCCGTGACTCCAGATTCCCTCGCAAAATTCACACACAAATCGTTAAATATGCAATTTGCAGTTTTGTTTTAATAATGATATGAATCGTCTAAGAATTCAACACAAATAGTAAGAATAAAAAATTACGCACGTATCCCCGGCAGCGGCGCCATTTGATTGTTTCGAAAAAGTGTTTGTTTGCAGTTGTTAACCGCAATCAATAACGGTATCGCACGTAGCTAGACCGAGATGAGTACGGGTCGTTCTCTAGGAAACGTGGAACCTTTTACTTTTACTTTAGATGTGTTGAGAAAAAGAGGAGGGATAAAGAATTTTATAGAAAGATTTCTAGATCTACGTTAAACAAGAATGTAAAATATAGATCTAGATTATTTTAAAGATGTAGTAAATATAATAAGAGGGCTTGTAGGGTTCGTTGGGATTTAGTAGTTATGGACGATTAATTAAAAGTTACCCTTTTTATCCATTAATAGATTTAGAACTAGAACGACGATGATGCGTGTAGATTAGGGTTTCTGGAGGGAAAATGAATCCCACTCTTAACCCTTATCTCGACACGGAACTCCGTTCATTATCTAGCCTTTACCAAAACAATCATTAATCTAATCTCTAATCGCGGTCGGAACTAGCAAAGAATTGCTAGCGCGCCCGATTAGGATGTTAATGATTCTTTTGATAAAGTTCCTAAACTTTATAGGACTTAAAAAGGGTTTAGAGATGTTCATCATCCATTAGCCTACCCTAATCCTACGAACCCTAACAAGCGGAGAATTACTCGCGCATGTTGGGAGAAGAAGATGAAAAGACAAAGAGGGAAAACATAATGTAAGATGCAAAAACAATTAAATAAAATAACTACCTTTATTAATCGACTTGAACAAACTACACTTTAATCCGTAGAAAATGATTACAAACTAGTTGCTTCTCGATCTTTCCTAAGGAGGTAGTCGAACAGTCGATGATCAGCCTGAATGCGTGAGCGTCTGGAGCTTCGTGATCTCTTCGGCTTGATGACTTTTCCAAGAGGCTCTCGGTGCCTTTTTATAGTGCAAAACCAGAATCTTTTGCTTCCAAAGTTGGTAAATATAGCAGAGAATCATGCCCCAAAATTTTGGCAAATGATCCTTCTAGATTGCCGCGGATCCGCGGCCAACATGGGGGTTTGGCCGCGGTTCCGCGGCCAAAGGTGAAGATCTCTTGATGAGTTTTCTTGGGCTTGCATCTTGTGATATGCGGCAATCCTAGGCACCTTCAGAATTCAGAAATCTTCTCTCGGTTGCTTCCAGACTTGGTCTCCAAGTTTTGCTTCTTAATTTGGCAAGTTTTCTTCAACAAATTGATTTGTTTGATAAATTCTGCATAACAACTTGGAAAATTCTGCACAATAATCTCAAATAATATTTAGTAGGCGTATTTCTACTTGGATTTGGTCAATAGATTTATTTGCATACATTTTTCTACCAAATACTAATTAAAATATATTAACACATGGAAAATTGTGTCTTTACACATAAACCCTCATATGTATAATATATCATAATAAAGTCCTTTTTTAATATGAAAATGGTAGGGAAAATGTAATACAAATGTGCGGTTTTATCAACTGAACAAGGACGCATCTTCAGGTGTTCGACGGAATTTGAAGTAGTCTATAAAGATTTCTCTCCAATCCTTAGCCTTTTCCTGGTCTTTTGTTTGTAGGGCCATGTGCTTGGTTGCTGCCCTTGTTCAAACGACTCCGGAGATATTTCTGCCGGTGCAAGAAACCGACGGCTTTATACCACGATCCTTACGTCATCGAGGTTTTCGTCAGCCAGCGAGTTTAGCTAACACTTCCGCTTTGCTATTCTATGCTCGCGGTATGCTTTCTAGGGCGTAGAAAGGGATTCTGGTCAGCAGTTGTTGCACTCTCTCACCGTACTTTACCAACTCTGGTTTTCACGTTTGATAGTCGCCATTTACTTGACTAACGACCAGTTGGGAGTCTCCGTATATGAGGAGGTTTTCAATTCCCATGTCGACAGCGATCTCAAGACCTGCTATCAGAGCTTCATATTCAGCTTCATTGTTTGTCCTCGGCTCTGTCAAGGAAAAGGCAAAACGCATTATCCCTCCTTGTGGAGTCACGAAGATGAGGCCTACCCCAGATTTGATTATAGGGGTGTTGTACTTTCGCTTCTTCATGGAAGATGCCCCGTCGAAGTAGAGTTTCCACCGGGTGTTACTCTCTCATTTCTCCCCATCGATCGTATCAAACGCGTGCTCGTCTGGCAATTCACAGTTCAAGGGAGAGTCGGCAGGTATTGGATGCTCAGTGAGGAAGTCGGCGATGGCCTGGCCTTTCACTGCCTTGAGAGAACGATATGTTATCGAGAATTCCATCAAGAGGAGGGCCCATTTAGCGAGTCATCCCTTTAATATGGCTCTTGACATCAAATATTTAAGAGGATCCACTTTTGATATGAGATGGATCTCATGCGCCAAAGCATAGTGCCTGAGCTTCGTTATCGCGAAGATTAATACCAGGCAGTGTTTTTCAATGGGGGAGTAATTGTTTTCTTCTCCCAGGAGAACTCGACTCCTCCTGTGCCCATAGCGCGCATAAAGAACCCTCAATGGCGATTGTGTACAGAATGAGAGGCTTTCCTTTGACCGGAGCGGTCAGTACCGGCGGATTCTGCAGGTATTTCTTGATTTCGTCCAGTGCATTTTGGCATTTGCAATCCCAGATGAAAGGGGCCCCCTTCTTCATCAAGTGACTGTAGGGACGGCATTTGCCGGAAAGATTGGTTATGAACCGCCGAATATACGCGGGCTTCCCTTGGAGAGACCGCAGTTGCTTGAGAGTTATTGGCGGGGGCATTTCCATGATCGTCTTGATCTTTGATGGGTCTATTTCGATGCCCTGGTGTCGTACGATGAATCCCAGGAATTTGCCTGAGGAAACTCCGAATGCGCATTTGAGAGGGATCATCTTCAAGTTGTATTTCCGAAAACGTTGGAACATTATTTTTAGATGCTCCCAATGCTCCTCGTGCGATTTGCTTTTTATCACGAGGTCGTCGATATAGCATTCGATGACTTCATGTATGAGGTCATCGAAAATCTTCGTCATGGCCCTCTGATAGGTAGCGCCGGCGTTCTTCAAGCCGAAAGGTATCACTTTGTAACAGAATATGCCCAGAGGAGTCCGAAAAGCAGTATGCTTCTGGTATTCGGGATGTATCTTTATTTGATTGTACCCTGATGAGCCGTCCATGAAGGAGAAGACTTCGTGAGTGGATGTGTTGTCTATCATCAGCTCAGTGACCGATACGGGAAAGTTATCCTTCAAACATGCTTTGTTGAGGTCCCGAAAGTCTACGCAGATACGTACTGTCCTATTTTTCTTCATCATTGGGACGATGTTGGCGATCCAGTCAGGATACTGAACCTCTTGGATGAAGCCGGAGTCGATTAGCTTCTTGACCTCAGTATTGATGCTCTTTTCAAGTTCAAGCCGCATTCTTCTTGGCGCTTGTTTGATTGGCTTGATGTCTGGAGAAATCGCCAATTTGTGGATGGCTATTTCTGGATCTAATCCTGGCATCTCGGAATAATTCCACGCAAAGCAGTCTTTATACTGCATGAGCACGTCTTTGAGCGTAGCCACCTTTTCTTCAGACAACAACTCACTGACGAACGTTGGCCGTGGGTCGTTTGCCGTTCCCAAGTCGATTTTTCTGAGGTTATCTGCAGTAGTGTGTATCCCATCTTCCAGCTCTTTTGGCGCCGGTGGAAGTCCTGAGATCAACTCATCTTCATCCTCATTTTTGAAGCACCAGGAGAGGTCATCCATATTCTCGCGTACTCCTTCTCTTATCAGCGTTATTACGTGACAGGTGCGAGATCGCTTCCAAGACCGATGTTGATCTGGCTCTACTTTCACTGCATATGTGGCTTTCAGTTCATGCTTCTGTGACGGGGTTACCCTCCAACTGCTGGATAAAGCGAACCTGCCTTGCTGATACTAGTCTTCTACCCAGTCTTTGAATGTGAAGCAGTCTTCGAGAGGATGTCCTATCGCTCGTTGATAAGAGCAATAGTCTGGGTGAGAGACCTCGCATGCTTGCTCGGGGTGCTTGGACTCCGGGAGTTTCATCATCTGATATTTTATGACAAGATCGAATATCTTCCTTGTCTTGTCTTGGGGAAAAGAATATGCTCGACCCATCTTCTTTATAAGAGACGGATCCCGGCTGCTTAGTTTTCGATCGCGTGACTTCTTGGACCCGCTTTGCTGCCGTTGAACATTTTTTCCGTTCTTCAGTTTGTTTTTGCCTTCGCGTCGAGTCTTCTTTATAACGGGCTGGCGACGAAGGGCATCGTCATTTTTCGTAGCCTGCTGAAGAAGGCGCCGTGTCCTGGCTTTCTCGTAAATGGTCATTTCGTGGCTTTGGTCATCCCGGACCTTTTGACCCACTTCTCTTATTAGCTTATCCATCTGTTCTTCGAATGACGGACTTAACACTTTCATGGCGGGACCTCGTTTTGGTTCAACTACAGTGTCTTTTAACAGAGCATCTTCTTCCTTATCGAAATCATGTATAACGTAGCAGCCATGGAATCGCTTCCGTTTCTTGGATTGAACATATCCAAGCCCGATCGTTTCCATTCTGCCATTGGGCAACTTTCGCTGAGTCCAAGGGACATTCCAGATTTTATTGTAGAATTGAGCTTGTCGAGCAGTCTGCTTCAAGGGTACGCCTTGGCGCCTCAATAACCTTTTTAATCCTTCTGTGTAGTATCTGGGCAAACGGATGGGCTGAAACCTGTCAAGCGTAGAATCAACACCATGCCAGATCTCTTTCTCCACTTAGGTTTTCGTGGATCGATAAAAGAGGATCGCCTTTTCATCTCTTCGCCTGTGAGGGACATAGAACGTCTGCAGTTCTTGCACACTGTAGGTATCAAGTGAGTCGAGCTCTTTGTAATGCTCTTGCGGAACCATGGCGATCCGCAAACTCTGGTTATCTCCAATGGAGGCTTGCACTAATCGACGAGCGGAGAATACTATGTTGACCTCGTCTTCAGAGTCACTGCCAAAGACCAGAATAGGGATGGATGGCACCGACTTGTTGCATTGGGGTGGCCCTGAATAGACTATCTCCTCCTCCTCTTCGGTATCGCTCCCAAAGACAGGGATAGTGGTGATAGCTTTCTGCTTATTCTCCGGCTTATGGCATCTTTCCATGTCTTCAAAGTCTGGAAATAAGTACTATGCGTCCTCGTATTTGCGGACTTCATTCACGGAAAATGGGTTCAGTTCTCCTGTCACGGTATACTCGAAACCATCTTTGAAGTACTTCATACACTGATGTTGTGTAGAAGGGATGATATTGTACTCGTGTAACCAAGGCCTGCCGAGCAAAGCGTTGTAGCAAGTCTTGGCATTAATGACGTGAAACTTGATGTCAGTGACGAGCAGCCCAAAGCGTAACGTCAGAATTACAGACCCGAGCGTCCGTGATGACTGGGAGTCGAATCCGGAGATAGTGATTTTATCCCGAGCGAGATGTTGAACGCTCATGCATATCTCCTTCAACACCCTTACATTAAGAAGGTTGACGGAGGACCCATTGTCGACCAGAATTTTGCCTATCTTGATGTCATGACAGTATCCGGTGACATACAAGGGACGGTTATGATCGCATGTCCTGAGGAGGAGATCTTCGTCGCTGAAGGTGATGTCGGCTGTGTGAACTTCTTCCAGCTCGTCCTTCATCTTTTCTTCGGCAAGGAAAGCTTGAAACTGGTCAGGTTCTTGTAGTGCCTTGATCAGAGAATCTCCTGCCTCTTTAGATAGCAGGAGGGCATCGAGAATGCTTAGCTGCGAGGGTATCTTCCTCAGGTGTGTCAGAACATTGTAATCCATCTTGTTTTTCTTGGGCGGGTCCTTGGCTGCCAGTTCTTCAATGATTCGGTCATCGAGGGCGATATCTTCAGGGACTTTTTCCTTCCCTTTATCTTTTTTACTCGACCCCTTGTTTGTGGGCCCAAGATTCTTTTCGGGTAGCGTGCGATTACACAGCTGAATGTTCTTACAGGTCTTCCTCTCTTCTGCTTCAGAGATGGATTCCTTGAAGAGAGGACCGAGGGCTATTTCTTCATCCGAATCGCTCCCGAAGGTGAGAACTTGCGATCCCTTGCTATCAACCATGTGACAGTTGCCGGCAGTTCTTTTGCGTTCATCTGTCGCGCTCTTCTGCTCTCGACGCGTCTTGCGCTTCATTCGCTTGAAATGCTGCCGGTGGGCAACATATCCTTGCCACCAGTTTTTAAAGGCGTTGCACTCTTCAGTAGGGTGTGTAGTCCTCCGATGGTACAAGCAGTAGTTTGGATGTACGTCTGTTTCGTCGGGATGTATCACACCAGGAGTGTTTCCTTCGGAAGGTGGCAGCTTCATCCTCATCGACATGGCTTTGGCGAATCGTTTCCTTATCTTGCTCCTGCTTTTGCTGGCGGCGGATGTGGTTTGATCTGGTCGTAGTGTTTTTCCCCCTTCGTCCAACCGCAGCAGTTTAGATTTTTCGAATATGGCCAGCTCGCGCTCTCGATCAGCTTTGCTTTTCTGACGGGCATCATTCAGGAATACGTCAATCATCTCGTCTGACGGTCCTACGAGTTCCGGTTCGGGATTTGCCCCCAGTTTCTCTGCATCCGGAGCTTCTTCACCGTTTATTAACGAGTGAGAGATCACGTGGCAGCTTGCCACATAATCATCAGATTCATCTGATGAGTCTTCTCCCTCATCTTCATCGCCATCTCCATTTTCAAGGATATGGTTGAGGAATTCTTGGAGTATGACCGGAGTTCACGCCTTCTAGTTATATTCTTCCAGCGCGTCAATATGTTTTTGCAGGTCCGTGCTCTTGTCATTAGGCTTCACGGGCTTTTTGGTCTTCTTCTTCTTCTTTGAAGACTTTGACGGCTGGGCATGAGCATTTTGACTATCATCACCAACTTTCAGCGTTGGGCGCGGCTTCAGCATCCCCTCAATAACCTTGAGTTCCAACGGACTTTTCCACCTAATCTCTGGGCATGCTTGTAGATCTTTCAGCGTACTTTTCGTTTTGGCTGAAAGAGCGACCTCCCATGGAGCTTCTTCGACAAAAGAGCACGATGCCCCCGGTGTGTCCCCCCTTTTAAGAGCGTGCGGCTGAGGCGGGCTTACTTTCCAATTCTCGGACAGTGCGAATTTGCCTTGTTGGTATTGGTCGCCTTTGAAGACGAAGCAATCTTCGATCGGATGGCCTACTGCTCGGTGGTAGGGGCAGTAATTAGGATTGTTGGCCTCACCGGGTTGCAATGGGTGTTTCGGATCCGGCAAGGTGATGAGCCTGTTGCGCACTGACAGCTCGAACAATCTCCTCGTTTTATCCGGGGGAAACAAATAAGGAGGTCCCAGGCTCTCCTCGAGGGATTGGCGTGAACGCACGTTGTTTTGGCGAACAACCGGGTTTAAGTTGCTCGGCTGTTGTTGAGTATTGGCAACAAAGGCCGCTTTCCCTTTACTCTTTTCGTTCCGCGATTCTGTCTTTGAAAAGGAAGGCTTATGACCCATCTGGTCCATTTGGGCCAGCTTATCAATCAGGGTCTGAAAGGTAGTCGGCTTGAAAAACATCATGAACTGGGATATGGTCGCCTGTGGATCGAGGGTACCTACGAACATTCCTACTGCAGGTGCTTCTTCGATGTGTTGCTCGCACTTCGACCATAGATTTCGCCATCGTATCGCGTACTGGATCCATGTCTCGCCCGGCTTCACTCTGGCATTAATTAATGCTGTGATTGGGATGCGTTCGCTAGCACTCGTGAAACGTTGGGTGAACAACAATTCCATCTCCGTAAAAGTTTTGACGGAGTCGTTGGGCAGCTCTAAATACCACTCAAAGGCCGTTTCCGCCAAGCTGCCGACGAACTGACAAAATAACAATTTATCGTCACCTCCGGTATTGCCGTAGAGAGCCCTGAACTGAGCGACATGTTGATGGGGATTGCCTGTCCCCTTGTATACGTGAAACTTAGGAATCGTGTATCCTGGCGGATACTTGATCTGATCGTACCATCCTGGATATGGTCGCCCAGTTCTGACGACTTGGCCGTGTACTTCATTCGCTTGATGAGCTCGTATTTGTTGAGCTATATAATCATCGAGCATGGCTTTGGAGATGGTCTCCTCCTTGGCTGCTGACAGAGCCGGCAGAGGATTTGATGTCTCTCCTTTATCATCTTCAATTATTACCGGAGGATCTTCAGCTGGAGGGTCCGGTTGGATCATCATGCCCCCCATATCTTGGAATAGGAGGGCCATTTGTTTTATGTTGGCCGCTTGTTCCGCAGCCTCTTTGTCCTTCTTCTCAAGCATTCTCCGAAGGAATTCAGCATCTGTTTCCTGCTCACGACGCTGCTCCGATAATATCTCCGGGCTTGCTTTTGGTCCCGTGAGTGCGGCCATGGCTGTTAGCATCTCTTGGAGCTTTTGTTGTTGTTGCTCCTGAGCCTTAGTCACTGATCGCGTAAGCGGTCGATGACCTGTGGAGATACGGCTATCCTCTTTTCCGGATGCCATATAAACAATGTGCACCACTATAACCCCATACTTGGGGCGTTTGGGTTCAGTGCCTTTGAGATTCGTCGCAGACACGGGAATCTTCTCTGGCCTCCTTCTTTTGTGTGCGGTCGAAGTTAAGGGGGCCGTTGATGTAGGCACCTGTGCGGATGACACCTTTTGTGGTATGACAGGTTGGTCCTTCTCTTGCCGAACCTTCATTTTCTTTTGTCGGCGGGGGTAGTCTTGATCAATCACAAAGCCTTGGACCTATCGCCAGACCTTGTGAATTTTAGAGGACAGACGCCGAGTGGGCTGCTCCAGCCTTGTCTTTGCAGCATTCTCCACAGGTAGATGAGATCTTTTCAGCACGGCAGTCGGAGAGTTCTTGCGGACCCTCCTGAGTGGTTCAAAGCTATTCCCAGTTGGAACAGCAGCATCAACTTCCACCGTTGGAACTGGCGGGATAAATCCAGATGAGGAATTGCCCCCAGCTTTCCTCACACGGCGCCAGTGGCGACGTCGAGCGTATCGAGCAGACGGTACTGGCTCAGCTATGGGGGTGGCTTCATCATGCCCCTGCCCTGGTGAAGGGTTGCCGTTAGTTCCAGCCTATTGAAAACTGACGTCCGTTGAGTGAGGATGGCCAACCTGTCGAAGGCAGACTTCCGAGCAGGGGAACCAGCCTTAGTGACTTTGCCTGAAACGGGAGTTGGAGCGGACGGTCTAGCGAAGACTAATCCCTTAGCAGGAGAAGCCTCTCTGATGATTTTGTTCACTGGAGCAGGGATGGCTATCCGTTTCGGGATAACCCCCTTAGGTATCGCGGGCTTCTTCACGGGCCCATTGAAGTTTTGGCCCAGTCTATTGAAAACCGATGTGCTGGATTTGGGCGACCCGTTGAGAGGGGCCGCAATAGTTGCAAGCCGATCAAAGACCGACTTCTTCGGAGCTTCTTGCAATGACAGAGGGGTGTTGAAGCTCGTTGATGGGATCATGGTCCCGAAGAATAGCCCAGTGGTGGCTTGGGTCACTTGTTCCACCGGCATTATGAAAAGGGAGGCCGCTTGGGGCCCGTAGGTTACTCCTCCAGATGAGGCGGAACGGGAGTTGTTGTTGCAGCTAGAACAGTTAGAGGGCATTTATGTTCTTTTTTTGCACGGGAGCAAAACCAGATCTTAGTACCTCGAACCCAAGGGCAACCATATCAAACCGCGATTCATTCGCGAACACGACACATGAAGTATGGAATGGAAAGAGGAAAAGGTCCCACCGGGCGTGCCAGAATCTGTTCTCCACCGGAAGACGCGACCGGGACGTTGGGACGTCTGGCCTAAATTCTCGGGGGCAGATACTATTTGGTTTTATCCGTCCACCTCTCCAAAGATGCCAAGTTGATTTATGGCACCGTGTATCGGAGGTTTAGACGAATGCGGTCGATGTAGCAGACTTCGTCAGATTCCCCCTCGTTTGAGGGGTTTTTGATTGTGGGGACGCTCTTCCCTGCAGGCGCAAGCCTCTGCAGTTAATTACGCTACCGCATCACGGTAACCACTTTCTCCTTCTCCAGATGGTCACTTCGTATCGTGTGTGTTTGTTTTATTTTTGGTTGCCCGTGGATTGTATACGGAGACTAATTTATGCTGTCGCCCGTAGGGCGTGGATTAGTCCAAATCCGTATTTTCTTAGATTTGGGTTTGGGTTGGGTTTAAGGATCGTTAATCTCATTTGAGACTAAGATCAACTTAAACGTTTGTTAAGGATACGTTAGTCTAATTTTAGACTAAGATCAACTCAACAGTTTGTTAAGGATACGTTAGTCTAATTTTAGACTAAGATCAACTCAACAGTTTGTTAAGGATACATTAGTCTAATTTTAGACTAAGATCAACTTAACAGGATCATTTAGATCCAACAAAAGAGCATTTGGGCTCTATTGTTTTAGTTTAGGGACTTTGCGGTCCAGTTTAAAGACGTCATAGTCTGTAAAGTTTAAGGACATCATAGTCCATGAGTTTAAGAACCCACAGTCCGTGGTAGTTTAGAGACATCATAGTCCATGAGTTTAAGGACCTCACAGTCCATAAGGTTTAAGGACATCATAGTCCATGAGTTTAAGGCCCCCACGGTCCGTGGAATTTCTGGTTGTCGGAACCCGTCACCTCTCTGAAGACGTTGAAGGATTACAACGACAAATATCAGAGGAGTGAAGAGATGTACCATTGAACCAATATTGGTTGGGAGATCTGTAGTCCAATTTGGGACTAAGATCAAAGATTTGTGAGCATATGGGCTCAATTGATCTGAATTAGGGGTCTGTGGCCACTTTGGGCTCGGCCCATTTAATTAAGATGTTAGACATTTAATTAGGCTCAGTCCTTTTTTATTTAACAATGCTGAGCATTGGTCCTGACAAGTTTTGTCTTTTATTGAATGCTGAGCACTCATTATGGCTCTGGTCTTTACCATTAAAGAACAATTTATATTCTCTCAGCGCACACGTGAGAAGCACGTGGTGCGCTTGGCGCTGAGCGGCAGTCAATGAGCGCAGAGCGCTTCTGTTTAAGTAGCGCACACGTAAGGAGCACGTGGTGCGCTTGGCGCTGAGCGCCAGTCAATGTGTGCAGAGCGTTTCTGTTTAAGTAGCGCACACGTGAGGATCACGTGGTGCGCTTGTCGCTGAGCGCCAGTCAATAAGCGCAAAGTGTTTCTATTAAGTAGCGCACATGTGAGGAGCACGTGGCGCGCTTGGCGCTGAGCACCAGTCATTGAGCGCATTGCGCTTCTTTTGATTGGAGCGCTAGGGCACTTTTTAGGCAGCTTTGCGTCCTGAGAATTAAATTCTCTTTCTTATAAGAGACTTTGTCTCATGGATCTAAGAACAAAGTATTTATTTTTTATAGGAGATATTTCAATCTCTTATGTTTTTGGTGAAAGACTCTGCCTTTATGGATCTATGATCCAAAGAGAATTGAATTATTCTCCCCCCTTTTATAATGAGATATTATAATCTCTAAAAGACAATTTGTCTTATAAATCTATGATCTGAAGAAGATTAAGTTCTTCCCTTTATTTTTTATGATGAGATATTTTGATCTCTATTGTGAAGGATCTTGGTCTTATAGATTTATGATCTTAGAAAAAGAAGTAAATTCTTCTTTTTATATGAGATGATTTCATCTCTCTTTTTTTTACCTTGAAGAAAATTTTCTTCTTCTGAGAGCTTACTCTTTGTCTTTGAAATTTCTCAAAATTTATGGGGGGTTCCTCTATATGAGATTTGAAGTCTTAGGGCCTTTATATAGGGCAAGCTGATTTGTTGAATCAGTTGAAGAGATCTTCTCTCTAATTGATTTGGGGATTTCCCCACCGTTGGATCTTTGATCCTAGGGCTTCTGTTTTACAGAAAGCAATCTTCTTGTTTTTAACAAGATTGGGAAATCTTTTCCCATACAGAAGTTATTCTGTATCTTGGTGATTTTAACCACCATTGAATCTTTGATCCAACGGTGCTCTGATTTACAGAGCACAATCTTTCCTGTTTGGAAAGATTCTGAGGAATGTTTCCTTAACAGAATTTTATTCTGGTCAACTGATGAATTTTAATCATGTTCGTTAGATCTTTGATCCAACGGTTGGGAACATTTAGTTCCAGCGCTAGCGCCCTCGTGCTTTGCACGTGATGCGCTGCTTAGAGTGCAGCACACTTGGCGCTAGCGCTTACGTGCTTTGCACGTGGTGCGCTGCTTAGAGTACAACGCTCTTAGAACATTTAGTTCCAGCGCTAGCGCTCTCGTGCTTTGCACGTGATGCGCTGCTTAGAGTGCAGCGCACTCAGCGCTAGCGCTTATGTGCTTTGCACGTGGTGCGCTGCTTAGAGTGCAGCTGATTTGTTGTGAAAAAAGTTGTGTTTGTAGTTTAACCGCAATCAATAACGGTGTCGCGTGTAGCTAGACCGAGATGAGTACGGGTCGTCCTCAGGAAAACGTGGAACCTTTTACTCTAACTTTAGATGTGTTGAAAGAGAGGAGGAAATAAGAATTTTGTGAAAAGTTTCTAGATCTACGTTAAGCAAGAATGCAAAAATATAGATCTAGATTATTTTAGAGATTTAGATAATATAATAGAAGGGCTTGTAGGGTTCGTTAGGATTTAGTAGTCATGGACGATTAATTAAAAGTTACCATTTTTATCCATTAATAGATTTAAAACTAGAACGACGGTGATGCGTGTAAATTAGGGTTTCTGGAGGGAAAATGAATCCCACTTTTAACCCTTATCTCGACACGGAACTCCGTTCATATCTAGCCTTTACCAAAACAATTATTAATCTAATCTCTAATCGCGGTCGGAACTAGCAAAGAATTGCTAGTGCACCCGATTAGGATGTTAATAATTCTTTTGATAAAGTTCATAAACTTTATAGGACTTAAAAAGGGTTTAGGGATGTTCATCGTCCATTAGCCTACCCTAATCCTACGAACCCTAACAAGCGGAGAATTACTCGCGCATGTTGGGAGAAGAAGATGAAAAGACAGAGAGAGGAAACATAATGTAAAATGCAAAAGAATAAAATAACTACCTTTATTAATCACTTGAACAATCTACACTTTATTCCGTAGAAAATGATTACAAACTAGTTGCTTCTCGATCTTTCCTAAGGAGGTAGACGAACAGTTGATGATCAGCCTGGATGCGTGAGCGTCTGGGGCTTCGTGATCGCGTCGGCTTGATAAATTTTCCAATAGGCTCTTGGTGCCCTTTTATAGTGCAAAGCCAGAATCTTTAGGTTGGAAACTTGGTAAAATATAGCAAAGATTCACCCTGGAAAATCTAGGCTCCCAACTCCATAGAAGTGCGGCGGATCCGCAGCCCAAGGGGGGTTTGGCCGCGGATCCGCGCTTGATGGTAGAGATCTCCTCATCAAAATTCTTGGGCTTGCTTCTTGTGACATGTGGCAATCCTAGGCACCTTTAGAATTCAGAAATCTTCTCTCGGTTGCTTCCGGAGAATCTTCTAGCGTAGATCCACATGACGGCAGACTTGGTCTCCAAGTTTTGATTCTTAATTAGGCAAGTCTTCTTTAACAACTTGATTTGCTTGATTCTAGTCTTGGAAAATTCTGCACAACTTGGAAATATTCTGCACAACAGCTCAAATAAGATTTAGTAGACCTAGTTCTACTAGGATTAGGTTAATGAATTTATTTGCATACATTTTCCTACCAAATACTAATTAAAATATATCAACACATGGAAAATTGTGTTTTTACATATAAACCCTCATATGTATAATATATTATAATAAAGTCCTTTTTTAATATAAAAAATGGTAGGAAAAATGTGATACAAATGTGCAGTTTTATCAACTGAACAAATACCCCCAAACTTATCTTTGATCGTCCCGAGCAAACTAGTTTATTTAAGAGAAGAAAAAGAAAGGAGAAAACTAAGCACACTTTCGTAGGCAGACACGATTGCACTGAGCACGTGCAACAAGCCGTTAAACCTCTAGGTGTCCCTAGTAGGAGGAGTGTTGTCTCCTGAGGGTTTTCAGCGGATTACACCCACAAAATCCAATAACAAAAGAAAGATGGTGAAATTTACATATAAAGATAAGAACCATAAAAGAAAGGCCTTGAAAAGAAGAGTTTCCAACTATACTAGCTTTTCAGTTGTCATGAGCCCTATCTTAATAGTCATGAAAAAATGTTAGAAATCACATCATCCCTCAATAAAACATCGTCTTTATTCTTCATTCCTACCTTTCATCCAAACATTGATCATATAACCCCACGTGTGTGTAAAGAACATCCCTACACTCGGAGAATTCAATTCAAGCTATCATACTCTTGTCCATCTGCCTTAGTACTTTTTAATTTAATGAATATTAAGATTTGCTCACACATTTTCATGCGACCGTTAATACTTCTTGAGGTACTAACCAACCGATTACTCATGTGCTTGCTGATTAGGTGATAATATTTTCCTCGTCTTGCACCACCTAAGGCTTAGCAGTGACTCCCAGACCAGTTGGCCTTAGGGCACTAGGTGAAGAGGCACCCTCGCTATATTTTTTTATTGCTGCCTTGGCGATAACAAAACCAGTGTTCATTTTTTTTTTCTTTTCACCATTTTTATATTTTCTTCATTTTTTTTTCATTTCCTTCATACTTTGGCTTTTAGACAAGAGCATTTCAAGGTATCCTCTACTATCCCGAGTTTCAAGACGTGTGTAAGTGCATATAGTAGGGTATCAACATTCAAATGTTCGGCTTCCAGAATAGAAACTATTTTTCAGACTTATTTTTATCCTCAGATTAGTGACTTCCCTCATCTTACTAACCCTTGGGACAACAGCTCATAACTACTTATTACTAGTTCGTTTAAGAAAACTTCTAATTTTCTTGGTTTTCTTAAACTATTCCTATCTTTTGGATGTAATTTTTCACTTTCTACTCTTTTGTTATAAATTTTTTTTTTTTAACTTTAAAATTTTTGAAAATTTGTGCTTATGCAAAATATGATACAACTTGATGTGTAAATAAGCACAAACCTCCCCCAAACCTGTTTACAGCAGTGTCCTCACTGATGTCATCCATTAAGCACAAAAACCTGTAAACTTGGATGGAAATTATTAATGGGGGCAAAAATATATGAAAGTAAAAATCCTCCCCCAAACTTATTTTTGGCTCACAAATTTGAGGACAAAAGTTATGATCAAGAGCCAAAAATATACCCCCCCTCAAACATGAGTTAGACAATACGAAGCATTTTAAGAGGGGGTGAGTCATTTGGTCAAAGTAAGACTTTACAAAGACCAAAAGTCAACACCAACCATTCAAAGATTTTATCAGTATATCGTATAGGTTGGTGGAAGAATGTGTTGTATCGAGTCAAGAAAAAGTGAGGAAGGGATAAGAGGTGGTCAGGAAAGGGTTTGAATTTAGAGAAAAGAAAGAATGAGGAGGAATGTGAATGATTAGGAAGAAGGAATGGTGACGGTTCAACCTCTATAGGTGGAAATTGATCAATCACAAAATCCGTATTGTTTAAAAATTCAAGTTCGTCAGCAAAAAGTTCTTCAAAACTTTTATCAATGGTGTGATTGAACATTTTGCTGTCAAAGAGTTTTATGCCAGAATTTATTCTACTTGATTCATAAAAAATCACTGAAGTAGAGGACTCGAAAAACTCATCTACCTCTTTTTCAAAAATATCCAAATCAAGTTGAATTTCTGGTATTATTGAACTTGAATTAACGGATTGTGATTTATCAAAACTCACTGAAACTATAGGAACAGAAGAAGAACCGGAGAAAGTAGAAGGTGAAATGGGTAAACAAATTGGTGTGTCGAGTGTTGCTGAACCAGATGTGGAAGATGGAGGCTGTATTTCGATCTGATCTTCGGGTATACCTTTATCATCAATTTCAAGACATATTTAGGATTCGGGAAGAATTAAAGGCTCAAGATGATGACCACAAGGAAGTGAAAAGAATTGATGAATTGGTGGGATAAGATCATCTAAAATTTCGGGTTCATCAATCAAAATATCCCCAACGCCAATCACCTCATTCAAGTGAAGGGTAAAATTCTCAAACTCCTCATCAAAATTATGGTTTTCAATCAGTTTTGGTTCAAGAGTGGAGGTGTAGAGATCACAAGGGTTGGGTATGGTTTCACTTGAAAGGGACCCTTCACAATTGGGTAAATCAAACACTACAAAGTCACACAACTTATCTGACATTGTACTTGATGAATCTATGAAACTGGAGTTGTGGAGTTCAGTTTGGAATGGGGAGGTTTGATTAGGAAGGGTGTACAGTTCTGCCTTACTACGCAAATCCTTCATAATTTGATTCGTCAGTTCCATAAATTTTTTTAATGTCTGCTCCAGACTAGTCTTGGGTTGATAAGGGGTTTCAGTATAAGATTGAAATTCCTGTGGATAATTAAAACTCCCAAATGACTGATTAGAAGAACTGTCTAGAGTAGGTGGAAAAGTCGGATTGGATTGATAGGAACAGAATGGTTGCTGAACTTGGGTAGGAGTAGGATCAATATTATGACAAGAAGAATATTGATATGGGTTGGTTGGTTGGCTATATACAAACCACATATCAAACTCTTCTCTGTACAGTGGTGGTGATGGTTGATATTGGTCCGGGTTGAAACTTTGGCCTCTAGACCTAGCTATGTGCTCAGCAATGGACATTCGTCTAGGGGCTTCCTCACTCTGGGTATGAACTGAAACAGGTGTCGGATTAGGATACGGTTGATAAGACCTAGACTGAGGTGGCCAACTGTTTCTTCCTGCTTGTTCTATATGATCTCTTAAGGACATGGAAGAGCCGGACGGTATAACGAAGGGATTTCGAAAACAAGAGATATCTGGTTGTGGACAGCAAAGCTCGGCAAGTGTTCTTCTATTTAGGTCACCCATTATAAGAAGAGAAGAAGAGGGAAGGGGTAAAAAGGAAAGAAAGTAATTAGTTTGTTTTAAAAAAAAGACGGATTTAGACAAATCACAAAAATGCACAACCCTAGAACTATGGTTACCTAGGTCCAGTCTCTAGACCGCTCCTAGACTTCCAAAGGACAAGTCGCAGGATAAATCCTCTACCGCCTCCGTACTACCCTTGTAGCCAGGTAAGTGCCAGGTAAGTGGGAAGGAACCACGTCGTGGGCCTAATTAAAAACCACTAGCCTTCGACACACTTGCCTAGGCACTACAAAAATAATGCGGATAAACGATAGATTACCCACGACCTTCCTCTGTCCTTATTGAGCGCGACAGTCCTTAGAGTCTGGTCTAGATATTTTTTAAATTAATGAAGAGTTGATCTATATGCTTGGTTTGTGATTTGTGGGGCTTAGGAAGGGTGATGAAATCCCCACCTAATCTTGATTTGGTCCTTGCCCCTTAAAGATCAGTATTAAAATATGCAAAAACAAACCGAAAAACAAAACTTTGCAAAAAGATTTTTGAGCGGCGATATTTTGCAAAGAATCCTGCAGAAAATATATTTTATTGGATTTTAGAGGAGAGAAAAGGGAGTTAGAATCTTACCAGAGAAGTGTGAACCCTAGATCTCCTGTTTCCTCAAGTCCGTGACTCCAGATTTCCTCGCAAAAATTCACACAATAATCGTTAAATATACAATTTGCAGTTTTGTTTTAATAATGATATGACTCGTCTAAGAATTCAACACAAATAGTAAAAATAAAAAATTACGCACGTATCCCCGGCAACGACGCCATTTGATTTGTTGTGAAAAAAGTTGTGTTTGTAGTTTAACCGCAATCAATAACGGTGTCGCGTGTAGCTAGACCGAGATGAGTACGGGTCGTCCTCAGGGAAACGTGGAACTTTTTACTCTTACTTTAGATGTGTTGAAAGAGAGGAGGAAATAAGAATTTTGTGAAAAGTTTCTAGATCTACGTTAAGCAAGAATGCAAAAATATAGATCTGGATTATTTTAGAGATTTAGATAATATAATAGAAGGGCTTGTAGGGTTCGTTAGGATTTAGTAGTCATGGACGATTAATTAAAAGTTACCCTTTTTATCCATTAATAGATTTAAAACTAGAACGACGGTGATGCGTGTAGATTAGGGTTTCTGGAGGGAAAAGGAATCCCACTCTTAACCCTTATCTCGACACGGAACTCCGTTCATATCTAGCCTTTACCAAAACAATTATTAATCTAATCTCTAATCGCGGTCGGAACTAGCAAAGAATTGCTAGCGCACCCGATTAGGATGTTAATGATTCTTTTGATAAAGTTCATAAACTTTATAGGACTTAAAAAGGGTTTAGAGATGTTCATCGTCCATTAGCCTACCCTAATCCTACGAACCCTAACAAGCGGAGAATTACTCGCGCATATTGGGAGAAGAAGATGAAAAGACAGAAAGAGGAAACATAATGTAAAATGCAAAAGAATAAAATAACTACCTTTATTAATCACTTGAACAATCTACACTTTATTCCGTAGAAAATGATTACAAACTAGTTGCTTCTCGATCTTTCCTAAGAAGGTAGACGAACAGTTGATGATCAGCCTGGATGCGTGAGCGTCTGGGGCTTCGTGATCGCGTCGGCTTGATAAATTTTCCAAGAGGCTCTCGGTGCCCTTTTATAGTGCAAAGCCAGAATCTTTAGGTTGGAAACTTGGTAAAATATAGCAAAGATTCACCCTGGAAAATCTAGGCTCCCAACTCCATAGAAGTGCGGCGGATCCGCGGCCCGAGGGGGGTTTGGCCGCGGATCCGCTCTTTATGGTAGAGATCTCCTCATCAAAATTCTTGGGCTTGCTTCTTGTGACATGTGGCAATCCTAGGCACCTTTAGAATTCAGAAATCTTCTTTCGGTTGCTTCCAGACTTGGTCTCCAAGTTTTGATTCTTAATTAGGCAAGTCTTCTTTAACAACTTGATTTGCTTGATTCTAGTCTTGGAAAATTCTGCACAACTTGGAAATATTCTGCACAACAACTCAAATAAGATTTAGTAGACCTAGTTCTACTAGGATTAGGTTAATGAATTTATTTGCATACATTTTCCTACCAAATACTAATTAAAATATATCAACACATGGAAAATGGTGTTTTTACATATAAACCCTCATATGTATAATATATTATAATAAAGTCCTTTTTTAATATAAAAAATGGTAGGAAAAATGTGATACAAATGTGCAGTTTTATCAACTGAACAGCAGCGCACTTAGCGCTAGCGCTTACGTGCTTTGCACGTGGTGCGCTGCTTCTGCTTAGAGTACAGCGCTCTTAGCGCTAGCGCTCACGTGCTTTGCACGTGGTGCGCTGCAGCGCTCTTAGCGCTAGCGCTCATGTGCTTTGCACGTGAGCGCTGCCTCAGAGTCTTTGACTCTCAGCGCTGGCGCTGTTATGAAGCGCTGTTTCATTTCAAAATTTGAAATTTGAACAGAGCTTTGCTCTGATCGGGGGAAACAGCCCTTCTATCCACTTTTCCTTCCGGGAACGTAGAAAGTTTTAAGCGATCCACGGTGGAGACTGACAATGCATCTTGCTCCCTGCACATCTGCTCCGGCGCCCTTGTGACAGCTAGGGACCCTTCTGTAGTCTTGAAGATTTCTCTTAGCTTCGCTTTTTGCATGAGCGCCCAATCTGCATAGCTGTTGCAAGACGGATCCTCTTCTTCTGATTCTTCAGTGTCACTACTTAAACGAGGGCGAATTTTGCTGCCGGATGGGCCTTCAGTATCAGACTCGTCCGTATCGCTACCGAAGTGAGGGCGGGTTTTACGGAAGGATGGACTTCCAGCGTCAAACTCATCTGTGTCACTGCCAAAATGCGGACGCACTTGGGGTTTTTTGCTTTTGAAAGTGACAGCCGGCTCGGATCTTCTTTTGAGCTTCAGAGCCATTCTGTCCTTGGTCAGTCGTGGCTCGGTATTTTGGGAATCCACAAAGTACCGAGAATCTTCATATCGAACTTTGTGCACACCGAATGGCTGGATGTCTCCGTCAATGCGTCTTTCTTCGCCATTTTTAGTATACTTCATGCATTGATGGAGATTTGATGGAACGATGCTGTAATCGTGGAGCCACGGCCGTCCTAAGAGATTTTTATAAGACGTGTCAGCGTCGATCACGTATATCTTAGCTTCAGTTTGCATATCCCCCAATTTGATTGGCAGAGCTATAGACCCTAGAACTTGCTGGCAGTTTTGATTGAAGCCTTGAATGACAATCCTTTCCCTTGACAGGCGTCGGACGTCCATTGACAAACTCTTCAGAGTTCGCAAGTTCATGATGTTCACTGAGGATCCCGGATCAATCAATATGCGATTAATCCGATCTCCGTCGCTGTACCCGGTCACGTAAAGCGGCCGATTATGCTCAGCCGTTCCCAGTAGCAAGTCTTCGTCTTTAAACGTGACTGCGGCGGCATGCAGAGTGTACTGGGCTTCTTTCATATTAATTTCCGCAAAGCGAGCCTGATACCGCTCAGGGCTTTGCAGAGCATGAATGAGAACATCTCTAAGCTCTTTAGATAGGACCAATGCATCGTAGATGCTCAGGAGAGACAGAAGCTTCCGGAGATGAGCCAAGACATTGTAGTCCAATAAGGAAGGACTTGAGTTTTCATTAGCCAGATCTCCGCCATCTTCCTCATTAGCCACCTGTTTTTCCTTTCCTTTCAGGGCGTTGCCCTGATTTGGCGGTAGAGCCCTGCCGCTTCTGAGCTGGATTTGGTTAGCCTTTGTGGCGAGCTCCTCGTCCTCTTTGGGAAAATAGAGCTCCTTTTCAAAGTCGCTGCCAAGATGGATGGCGTAGCAGGTCACTATAAGGATCTCTTTATTAGAGTTTTCTTCTAGCTCCTCCAGAATCTCAGCTGCTTCTACAGGGAAAAACTCCTTCAATTGAATTAGAGTTCTTTTCTTTTGTTCATAGTCTTCGAAGGAATCGATATATTTTTGAATGGTCAATCTCTCCGCCGACTCTCTTTTACGTCGAGCTACACTTTTCTTCTTCTTCAGCTTTTTGGATTTTGAGCCTGATTGAGCCGAATTGGCAGCTGGAATGGTGGGCTTCTTTTGCCCTTCCCATTCTGTTCTGGGCTCTTTTCGAAATAGTTTTAGTATCTTCTTCGTCTTATTAGATATGTGCATACTCCACGGAGGTTGTGGTGGGTCAGTTTTATTTCTCAGGGCAGCGGGTTCAGCTGTCTGCTTCCAGAAGGTTTCAGCTTCTGTCTGTATAAAGTTGGTGGTTGCAACTTGATTGTTCACCAATACACACTTAGACAGCTCGATCTCTCCAGTCTTGTACTGCTTCTCGACCCAGTCTTTGAAGATATAGCAATCCTCGATCGCATGGCTCACTACTCGGTGGTACGGGCAATATAGGGAATTGCCAGTCATTTTTGCTTCGTGAGGTCTTTTCGACTCCGGCAATTATAGACCGTTGCTCAGGGCATCTTTGAATATCTTGCGGACCTTGTCCCTTCTGAAAGAGTAAACCTTGTTCTTTTTCAACTCAAGGGAAGGCCCTTCTCCTCCCAGCACTGGCTTTCTAGACCGGTTGGTTTTGGATTCGCCTGCCTTTCGCTTGTCTTCATTATCAGACGCATTGAAGACATTGGTATTGCTGGAATTCCCGCTTCTATGGTTGTCGTCTATCTTGCTCTTCCAAGTCTTGTCCCTTTGAGAGTCTGGGGTAGACTCTTGGTTCGAGCGATCCAGCATTTGGACTTTCTTGGTCAGTTCATGAAACGTTTTGAGGCCTGCTGTACACAAGAATGGGACCATCCAATTACTGAGGTTCCCAATGAGCAGGCTGACGGACTGGTCCTGATCTAGCGTCGGTTCGCACTTGACAGTGAGGTTGCGACATCGGGAAATAAAGTCTGTATTGCTTTCGTTTTTCCCAGGCTTGGTTCTCACGAGGTCAGCGATGGAGATTTTGAAACTAACATTCATGAATCTTTTCCGAAACAGAGACTCCATTTGGGCGAAAGTAGTGACGGACCCGTCTGGTATGCTTGCGTACCAGTTGAAAGCAACACCGGTCAGGCTATAGACCGTATGGATAACATATCCGGTCGTCTTTTCATTATTGGCAGCGGATTTCGTGGACCGTTGTCGTGGCCCTTCTGTTTTGGTAACAGATAATTGATTAAAGATGGCTAGCCTAACCGACTTCTTGAGTAGTGCCGGCGCTTCTTTTCTGTATTTGCCCTACTGCTTTTGCGCGGTACAGAGCGCCTGATAGACACTTGAGGAGACGGTGTCATGCTTTCTTTGTTAGAACTGGGACACGTCTCTTTGTAGCATCGTTCAGACTGCCGTCTCCTTGATTCTAGCGGTTATGGCGTTTTTCTGAACCCACTTCAGGGGTTCAAAAGAATTGTTGACTTTTACAACCGACTCAGCCGTCGTCGCGGGGTGACCCTACTCTTAGAACCTCACAAGATTCCACTTGGCCGAAGTCCTGGCCCTTTTGTTGGCTCGATACCTGAGCCGCTTCTTTCTCAACCTTTCTGTTTTGAGCACTCGGCAGGCTTCGGCCCTTCAGGACGACGTCGTAGACCGACTGACAGAGAGTCCAGATGCCTGCTCGCTCGATTGTCAAGGGCAACGTCTGAGCTTGCTGGAGTTGCTTAATGGCCCCATTGGTGTTGACGACTTTGCCCCCAGTTAGAACAATAGAGAGCCGTTCGAATACGGATTTGCATTTGGGGTGGGGTGCTTTGGCGACCACGACGTTCGGCCTCCTGCCCCTTGAGGTCGGTTTGGCCGCTTGGTTTGTCGGGGCCTTCGCCAGATGAGCGCTTCCAGTAGGGTAGATGACGACCGAATCAAATTAACGGGGTGGCTCCTCCCATTGCCGGATGAGACTGACAGGAAGAACCACACGAGCATTGATCTTGACCATGTACGAGATTGGGGTCGCATTGGCAGCTAAATTTATCTTGGGAAATATCGTCGTTGAAAGTTGATTGCTGCACGAAAGGAACATTACTTCAGTACAAACGTCGGTATATATGTTAAATGAGTTCGTATGAACGCTTGACCCGGGATATGGGAGGAGAGAAAGGTCCTACCGCGCGTGCCAGAATCTGTGGGGTGTTTTTCGTCACCCCATTAAGATGGGAATACGCACGCGCTTGTCAGGCGTACTTCAGATTCCCCCTGCCTAGGGTAGGCGAGGGTTTATTGATTGCGGGGATCTGAATCTCTGGCAGCCGCGGACTAAGCTGTCGTTAATTACCCCTCGCCTTTGGAGCGAGAGAACCTACGATTGACGGGTCAAACTGATCATGCGAACTCAATGTGCCGTGTGCGTGTGTTGTGTTTTGAAAGGGTTTTGGATATATCGGGGGCTTCGCAGAGTTTACGGCGTCCCACTACTCGGATAGCGGGCTGGGGGAGCATAGCACGTGGGTGCTAGACGCCGACGGGTCACGTGCCTGGCGTGTGGGCGCTTGGCGCACGTGGGTCACATGCCCTGCATGCGACCGCTGAGCACTGGGCGCCCACGGGTCACGTGTCCTGCACGCGACCGATGAGCGCTGAGCGCCCGCGGATCACATGAGGCGCACGTGGGTGCTGAGCGCCCGCGGGTCACGTGCCCTGCACACGACCGCTGGGCGCCCGCGGGTTACGTGCGCGGCACGCGACCTGATAGCACGCTTTTGGCGTGTTGAGTTTTAAGTTCTAAAGTTTAACCGTGATTAAGGATGGTATCGCTTTGCAGCTAGCCAGTTGAGCACGGGTCGATCCGCAGGGAGATGGTTGTATGTCCGTTCGTATTTTAGACGAGTCAATAAAGAATGTATATATGTATGTTCAATTCTATCCTAAGTGTTCGTATTTTATGTTCGGGTAAACTTGTTGAGGTTAAGGTTGGTTAGTAGAGTTAGGATTAGTCTCGTGCTTATCTTTTCCATTTTTAAAACGATATTGAGATAATCGAAAGTAGCGGGGATTAGGAGGACATAGGAATGGGATTTGCAAGTTTAAGCAAGCTTTTCAACGCTAAATCCATTCCTAGTGCCCCTTGTCCGTCCGCTAAATGCGCTTATTTCTAACCCTCGGCCAAACACCCGCAACCATGTATCCAATTAAGTCACAACCACATGTCACGTTGTAGTGCGCTTAAAGAACTTCCCGACTTAGGTCGAGGCTTGTCACGACCCGAAATATTAGCTCGTGAGCAGCACTTAAATCACGCAATGTCTAAAGGCGTAACGTAATTCAAGTAAGCTGAAACCCAGAAATCTAAACCTTTTTAAGAAAATAAAGGAGGTGAAGTTTTGAAATCAAGGTATAATGAAATCAAGTTTTCTTAATGCATAGAAAAAGAACATGAAAATGCAAGTGAAATTTACTAGTTTGAAAACGTGTTTCGTCTTTTTAAAAAATTTGGACAGCACCTCCTTTGTATATTTTGATCCAAAACCATAAACACATAACAAGAATAATAGCATCCCCAAGCGGAAGCTAGCTCTTCGCCAATCGGCGGATCCATAACCACGCAAGCATAAATATAAGTATACAACGCCCAACGGCGAAGTTCACCACAAAAGATAAAGAAATAAGCAAGATATCAAAACCACAAGTAGCGGAAAACCCCTCGCTCTAAGTCTCGCAACCCAAAACTCACTAAGTATCATTACTTATACAATTACTAATTTTGATTGATGGAGTTGACTAGATACAGTATGAATAATAATACAAGAGGGGTACGATCCAACATGTACCACCTACCAAAGCAAAACACCCGAATGCAGCTGTGTGCCAGCGATACCGCTACTGATCCATGCGGCCAACCTGTAAGAACCGTGGCACAACGGGGGAGAGTTGCCAACTCGTGAGTAGAAAAACATCTACAGATAGAAATCGAATAAATAACGACTCCTAGGTCAACTATATCATAAAGGTAATACTATGATATTTAGGGTGACCGGGTCTGTATATGTGCCAACAATGAAATCAACACCTATATATATATGCGGATATCATCCAACCATATGATCAATGTCTGTATGCATGTGGATCTCGTCCCACTATATCATCAACGTATGTATATATCATAAAAGTATATGCATGAAAATATGAGGATATAAATCAACGTGTGTCCCTCGCGACACATCAAAATCATGGAACCTGAGTGTCCAGTATCGACACTCAAAATATCATGAAACCTGTGTCCAATATCGACACGTAAATACTCATATCTCTCGCGCTCCGTCAGTCCGGATCGGCCCACGGGCTCCGTCAGTCTGGATCGGCCCATATCATCTCTCGACTCCAGTCGGTATCCTCCGGATATCCGCCAGGTCCAACCAATCACCGGTACGTAGTAGTCCCTCTGCCAGGCTCACCGTCTACTGCACAGCAAATCCGTTCTCGCCCAGGGGTACCATACCGGGTCCACCATGTACCCGCAATCGGCCTCATCCAACTCCTCGAATCGGGTATCACTGTCACACGTCTCAGAACCGAGAAAACGCATGGTGGACGCACTGAAATATCATATCAAGAGAAACCAGGTTTTTAAAACAGTACATGCTTTCTTTTGAAATAGCCACGGTTCCCAAATCCAGAAATCCCATGAAAACAACATATCTCAATGCGTATAATCATAAAGCATGATGTATACGACATATAACAGAAATGTAAGCATATCCGTATATCATGCAACATGGAACAGTAATATGCACATATCGAGGGAAAACCGCTCTTTTAAATGAATCCAGTTTTAAAATATATCATGCGGTTCCCAAATCTCCAAAATCGAAGGCAATATCGTATAAAGGTGCATCTGTGTATGTACGCAAGTATGGACGTACAAATGTGTATGTCCGCAAGTATGGGTATACAATATATATTTACGCAAGTACGGGTGTACAATATGTATGTACGCAAGTATGTACGTACAAATGTGTATGTCTGCAAGTATAGGTGTACAATATGTATGTACGCAAGTATGGGTGTACAATATGTATGTACGCAAGTAAATTATACAAGGAGCCATATCATGATGCAGCAACTCCTACTGTGTAGTGACATGGCAATTATCGATGATGAAGTGTGTGAGCCGGCAAATCTGGGTACGTGTAACATACGCATCATCGATAATGGTGTAAGTATACTAGCACAGGTATATGTAATGCAATGCAAATAACATGAATGCAGCATAAGGAAAATCGTCAGCTAAAAGCTATAAGGTATACGTGTCTACATGACCGAGTCGGTATATCTATCAATTGGCATCCAGACTCACAACATCGCGTACGGTATAATCCTTCGTACGGCATCCTCTAGTCAAGGGTATGGATCAAACATCAAGTCAAACTCATCAGGTACGGAAAATCATCGTACGGCGGCATTAAGCTATCAGGGATCCTATCAACCTATAAGACGAGGAGGGTACGAACCTAACGTCTCGTACGGCTATCACTCACGATTCATAACATATATAAATATCTCTATATATCTATGTCCTAGGTCACATCCGCAACAATCTCATATCAGGGGACCGGCAGGGTATCAATCATCTCAATCGACTCGCATCCGTATACCAACATATCATCAAATCATCATATCGCGTCATATATTCTTTTCATCGCATTTATATCCCACATCAAGTCAATTTTACAAATACATTCTACCTTTACTATAAGCATACGTATCTAATTTAACATACATACCCAAACCATACAAACAGTTTTTGAAAGATGTGAATCGTAATTTTGAAAGTAGGGGCTACGGTGTTTTTAAGGAAAAGATATCATTTGAAAATCCGTAACGTCCCTCAAGGTATTTGTTTAAAAGATGCATACTATTCTTCGGTTTGGAAATAAGTATGGTTCGGATGACACATTTACGTCGGCTATCTAGTCCTATAGTACCCTAAACGGCAATATCGTCAAACGTCATCCTCAAATTCCGTCATCACATACTAGCCATATCATATCACTTCTAACTATCCTTAGTTTCTAATATGGTTCTCTAATTACCTTTTTACTCTATATATAGTCTTCTATTAAAGGTTTCATTAATCGTAATCTCTATATATAAATCGGTTGCCATCAAAATTTGCGGGGGTGCTATACGCCATCCACCCAACTTCCCCCGTAGATATAGATCTACTCACCGTGGTCTTCGCTTGCCGAAGTTGATGACGCCATGCTCCGTCGCCTCAGAATCCACACGAGGGTACCTACAATAATAAACAATCGCAATCGCTATTAACATCAAGTCCGGAAACCAAAACGGCACACGGATCGCCTATAGGTTAGAACCTATAGCCCACGTATGCAAAACCAACAAATTACCCCTAGTCGTTGATGTAAAAACATTCAACAACCAAATACAAATCCAAATATAAAAACTCATCATTCAAAATACGGAAAACATATCCAAAAATCATACTAATGTGCTCCCATATTTTGACTCAGGCCAAAAGGAGTTGCACAAACAAGTCTAGGGTGTTGTACATGGTGTATATGAGCTACTGGACCAACCCCGACACCACATGCCACCAAGTGGCCGGCCACTACCCCTCCAAATCCGGACAGCTCGGTTCCAGTTGCTCCGATGGGGTCCGTATCGTCAGAGTGGTCTTCAATTGGTCCAATTTGGTCTCTGGAGTTGTTTGCTTGTCTCACAAATCCCCCGGTTCATCCCAGATTCCCTGTAGGCATGCCAACCTTCACAAAACCGACATGGAACTAATCCTAAATTCGTATTATGGTTTTCCATACTCATTCTCAGGTCTTAAACAACCACTAAATCATCACCAATCCACAATTTCACTCAAACCCCCACTAGGATTTTCTAACTACACAAATCGCCACTAAACCATTTCTAAACTAAAACTAGAATATAGCCAACTAAAAACTAAGCTAACAGAAAGAATATATACCTCATTTGGGCCACCCAAGACAGCCCTAGCTTCCTAATGTCGTCAAAATCCCACTTTGCTTGGTCCATTGTGTAGAGGAAGAGGTGGGGATTAATTTTTGTGAAGGGAGTACAAGATTTTGACAAGGTTTGTGAGATGAGAAATGGAGGTTGAGGTGGAGGGAGATGAGGTTGGAGGGAGAAAAAGGAGAAGAAAATGATGGGGGGAAAGTATATGGCAGCAGCCCCTCCCCTCTCTCACTTATTCTCACATACACACTCTCTCTCTCCAATCATTCACATTTTTAACCCTTTTCATTTCTTTTTCTTTTCTCTTTTAAATTTCAAAACCAAATCACATAATACCCATAAAACAACATAAATGCAACAACATGTAACCAAATGTAACAGGACATGATGCTCTAGCCATGGAAAACTATAGAAACACGGATTTGGTTTAATTGCGATTGGCAGTGCACTAATCGGGTTTTTATCCAAACTGCATATAATAAAATTTTAAAATACCAAATCCAATAAATATATTTTTAAATGAATAAATCATTTTAATCTCCAATTATTTCACAATTATCGGTATATATTTATACCCTTTTTCGAAAACCCCAATTTCACAAATCGGACAGTTTTCGGGAAATATATTATTTTAATATTAAATTCCAAAAATAATATTTTATATTTTCTGAAATGTTACAATCTTCCCCCCTTAAATAAATTCGGTCCCCGAATTTTAATTTAAACCCCCAAAATCTAAAACATTTCAATACTCAACTCAAATCAACGGGGCTCCAAAATCACGGAAGATGCAGAAATAACACAGCGCATCGCGTCCGCATGGAGACGAGTATAAAACTCAAAATCGAACCCCGTCAAGCATCACGCAAATCATCGAATTTGCACGCATATCCTCGAAGTTACAATAGAGATACAGATTTCGAAATCCACTACCGAAATCCTATATACACTAGTCAAATCCTATAATACGTGTATAGTACGCATCCTTGAAAACTCCAAAATCTGAATAAAATACATGCAAAATCTTTTCTGAATCACCGTGTGATGCGTAACTCATGGCACAAGTGACGGACGCTTATTTGTAAAATAATAATATATGTCTATATATGTTTTGCTAAATATGCGTTCCGTCGTTTCAAAATATCCTAAAAGGTTTTCCTTTATAAACGTTTGTGTCTCTCACGGACACGTAGGAAATAGCGAGACTATAGCTCCTTTAGAAAACCTTTTGTTAACCTTTTAATGCATGCAAAGTACCCAGGTACTGTCCTCAGATCAGTCCTGTTTGGCCACTATATAATATGATGCCCAATACGAAAACAAAGTGCTCAAAGAGCAAAATCAACCTCAAAAGGCGTACCCAACAATCACGTGCGCCTGGTGCGCATGAAAATAAAATCCAAACACAGGTGACACAATAGGCACAAAGCAAAACTAAATGCAACGGGTGTGCACGAAAACATCTGTCCAGTGCAACGGGTGTGCACGACAACACATCTGGCGCATCTATTGTGCACGAAAACAACATCTGGTGGATCAAATGCACGAAATACCATCAATAACTCAACGCATAAAAAGCAACACCGAGTGCACCAAGGTGTATAAATCAAAAACGTGTGCAACTATGTGCACAATATCCGTATCAATGCACTGCAAGCACATGTGAGCTATACCGAGTGCAAAAATCACATCATTCGTATGAAATCCACGAAATCATAAACACATACTATGAAGGTACAAAATCGACATCAAATGCAATAGATATGCACAAATCGCAAATCAACACAACGGTGTATAAAATATATATCGAGTGCGATAATTATGCGCAAAATGTATATACCCAGCAGGTGCAGCCATGGTGCACGAAATCAATATCAGGAAACTCATCATCAAAACTCAAATCCAAGCGATATAAGCGTGATACTCGGATCACAACCGCAAATCGCAACAAATGACATTGAGGTACACCTCCTACAATGTCGAAGAATAAATCGGTGCGCCTAAAACCGGCAGAACAAGAATATCCGCTTGCCTCCTGCTCACGGTCTAGCGTCCTCGATCTCTGGGTCCTTATTTTCTCTGTAGATTCACCAATCTCGCAATCCATCAACTCATCGGCCCGGTCAGGTGTGATAACGAGAACAATTCCGCTCTAGCACTTCTCTGGTCATCTCTCGGCCAATCATCACGACCACTCATAAAGCTGCACGTTACTGGCATCGGTCTCTGATCCTCTGAATACTCGTGACACAACTGATTCTCGGTGCAAATCTTATTGCAGCAGTGTCCTGGAAGGAACCTGCTCAAGGTCTCTTCCGATCTCGCCTATGCCGAACTGTACGAAGGCCGGTACTCTTTTATAATCTTTTCTAGCTCTCTGGGCATCTGCGTCCTCAGCACAGCATTTCCTCGGGAACTGGTCGCATCCCAACGCCTCTGTAGATATATCCGATCTTTAATCTCAATGGGGAGTAACAACAACTCGCCAGCATCTCGCACGAAGCTCTTGTTCCACTCGTCTTTATCATCGTCCACTTCAATGTCACGTCATATTATCTACGTACTGCAAACGTCCTCGGCTACAGTCAAACCGGAGTCTCTCGCACAGACTCGAAATCACGAACTCGGTATCTTCATCACTCTGTAAAAGATCTCTAACCGAACACGTCTTTGGGAACTCGTCCCTACCGTCGGAGGAATAATCAATATTCGTCCATCCTCGATCAACTCACAACGCATCTAGGTGAGGTCCTCTATCCGAAGCTGGTCAGCTTACTGGTCTCTTATCACATGACATCCGGACGACGTTAAACGTTTCGATCAATTCATCAAATTCCCATAATTTCCCGAAAGCTCAACACCTGAGCACAGTCTAATAATATCGGATACATATCACAGTACCTGCGGACCAACCATAGAAGGGTAAACCCAAGCCTCACTGATGGCACCACTAAACTGCCGCAAACCCTAAGGTTCAAAAGTGGTTCCATGGTCATCATGTCGAGTTAGGGTTTCATTCTTCTAGAGGGTCCACAGAATTGCCTGCATGTTCTTCCGAATACTTAAACTAGGAAAATGGGCTCCTGACATTCGTTCGAACTTTTTAACTTCGCCTATACAACATGTGAATACCCCCCCGTCCGCATGCTAAACGATGCCTCAATCCTACAGGAAAGACGATACATCACGGTCATCTCTGGATCCGAGTAAGACTCTCCACACTGAAAATCTTCAACTCATCTGGGCCTGCGTCGGCGCATCAATCTGACGAATCACCTTCGTCTCTCAACTCGGGATAGACTAGCTATCATCTGTCGCATTTCTGCCTGGAAGCTCCGGCGATCTCAGCTCGTAAGCTCTGGAAGCGACATCCTATCAATCTCCGCAACAGCTGGGTCATCTGTCCACACAGTAGATGACATCACAATCTCTGAGCTAGGCTGTACATCAATAGTCCTCTCGCAACTGGCAGCTCTAACAATGGCCCGATCATCCAGTGTAAAACCAAACACTCACCTCATCCGAGAGGTCACAACACAAAAACTAACTCGATACGTTCCCATGTCACCAGAAAACACAATGGTCATCCCTTGTACCAGACGAGCTCGCCCTGACCGCAACACTAGCAGCAGCTCAATCTGCGCTCAAACCAAGGTGGCAGGAACCTCAAGCATGTATCGAAGAAATAAGATCAAGGGCATGAAAGGAAGCGACAAATCCAGAGTGGATACATGATCATAAGGAGGAACAGAATCAATGAGAGTATGATCATGGAAACGAATATAATCAAGGATCTCAAATGGATGTATACCCATGGGTACAAAGAGAATCACAGATCTCAAAATATATACATCCTAAGATTTCTTAAGTGGAGTATCGTATCGTAAATATGCCGCAGAACATACGTACGGTACGTCACTCAACTTAAGCTACCTACTCCATCAATCAGGGTCAGCCTATGAAACGAAAGTTCGGGTCTAATACCCCCCGTTTAAGTCTAAGTTCCTTAAGGTCAAGCCTAGGTTCCGAAATACATACCCGCCCTAGACTCCGCATAGTAACATAGACTCGAACCAAGGTTAAACCTAGTGCTCTGATACCAACTTTGTCACGACCCGAAATATTAGCTCGTGACCAGCACTTAAATCACGCAACGTCTAAAGGCGTAACGTTATTCAAGTAAGCTGAAACCCAGAAATTTAAACCTTTTTAAGAAAATAAAGGAGGTGAAGTTTTGAAATCAAAGTATAATGAAATCAAGTTTTCTTAATGCATAGAAAAGGAACATGAAAATGCAAGTGAAATTTACTAGTTTGAAAACATATTTCGTCTTTTTAAAAAATTCGGGCAGCACCTCCATTATATATTTTGATCCAAAACCACAAATACATAATAAGAATAATGGCATCCCCAAGCGGAAGCTAGCTCTTCGCCAATCGGCGGATCCACAACCACGCAAGCATAAATATAAGTATACGGCACCCAACGGCGAAGTTCACCACAAAAGATAAAGAAATAAGTAAGACATCAAAACCACAAGTAGCCGAAAATCCCTCACTCTAAGTCTCACAACCCCAAACTCACTAAGTCTCATTACTTATACAATTACTAATTTTGATTGATGGAGTTGACTAGATACAATATGAATAATAATTCAAGAGGGGTACGATCCAACATGTACCACCTACCAAAGCAAAACACCCGAATGCAGCTGTGTGCCAGCGATGCCGCTACTGATCTATGCGACCAACCTACAAGAACTGCGGCACAACGGAGGTGAGTTTCCAACTCGTGAGTAGAAAAATATCTACAGATAGAAATCGAATAAACAACGACTCCAAGGTCAACTATATCATAAAGGTAATACTATGATATCTAGGGTGACCGGGTCTGTATATGTACCAACAATGAAATCAACACCTATATGTATGCGGATATCATCCAACCATATGATAAATGTCTGTATGTATGTGGATCTCGTCCAACTATATCATCAACGTATGTATATATCATAAAAGCATATGCATGAAAATATGAGGATATAAATCAACGTGTGTCCCTCGCGACACATCAAAATCATGGAACCTGAGTGTCTAGCATCGACACTCGAAATATCATGAAACCCGTGTCCAACATCGACACGTAAATCCTTATATCTCTCGGGCTCCGTCAGTCTGGATCGGCCCACGGGCTCCGTCAGTCCGGATCGGCCCATATCATCTCTCGACTCCGGTCGGTATCCTCCGGATATCCGCCAGGTCCAACCAATCACCGGTAGGTAGTAGTCCCTCTGCCAAGCTCACCGTCTACTGCACAGCAAATCCGTTCTCGCCCCGGGGTACCATACCGGGTCCATCATGTACCCGCAATCGGCCTCATCCAACTCCTCGAATCGGGTATCACTGTCACACGTCTCAGAACCGAGAAAACGCATGGTGGACGTACTGAAATATCATATCAAGAGAAACCGGGTTTTTAAAATAGTACATACTTTCTTTTGAAATAGCCACGGTTCTCAAATCCAGAAATTCCATGAAAACAACATATCTCAATGCGTATAATCATAAAGCATGATGTATGTGACATATAACAGAAATGTAAGCATTTCCGTATATCATGTAACATAGAACAGTAATATGCACATATCGAGGGAAAACCGCTCTTTTAAATGAATCCAGTTTTAAAATATATCATGCGGTTCCCAAATCTCTAAAATCGAAGGCAATATCGTATAAATGTGCATATGTGTATGTACGCAAGTATGGACGTACAAATGTGTATGTCCGTAAGTATGGGTGTACAATATATATGTACGCAAGTATAGGTGTATAATATGTATGTACGCAAGTATGAACGTACAAATGTGTATGTCCGCAAGTATGGGTGTACAATATGTATGTACACAAGTATGGGTGTACAATATGTATGTACGCAAGTAAATTATGCAAGTAGCCATATCATGATGCAGCAACTCCTACTGTGTAGTGACATGGCAATTATCGATGATGAAGTGTGTAAGCCGGCAAATCTGTGTACGTGTAACATACGCATCATCGATAATGGTGTAAGTGTACTAGCACAGGTATATGTAATGCAATGCGAATAACATGAATGCAGCATAAGGAAAATCGTCAGCTAAAAGCTATAAGGTATACGTGTCTACATGACCGAGTCGGTGAATCTATCAATCGGCATCCAGCCTCACAATATCGCGTACGGTATAATCCATCGTACGGCATCCTCTAGTCAAGATTATGGATCAAACATCAAGTCAAACTCGTCAGGTACAGAAAATCATCATACGGCGGTATTAAGCTATCAGGGATCCTATCAACCTATAAAACGAGGAGGGTACGGACTTAACGTCTCGTACAGCTATCACTCACGATTCACAACATATATAAATATCTCTATATACCTATGTCCCAGGTCACATCCGCAACAATCTCATATCAGGGGACCGACAGGGTATCAATCATCTCAATCGACTCGCATCCGTATACCAACATATCATCAAATCATGATATCATATCATATATTTTTTTCATCGCATTTATATCCCACATCAAGTCAATTTTACAAATACATTCTACCTTTACTATAAGCATATGTATCTAATCTAACATACACACCCGAACCATACAAACAGTTTTTGAAAGATGCAAATCGTAGTTTTGAAAGTAAGGGCTACGGTGTTTTTAAGGAAAAGATATCATTTGAAAATCCGTAGCGTCCCTCAAGGTATCTGTTTAAAAGATGCATACGATTCTTCGGTTTAGAAATAGGTATGGTTCGGATGACACATTTACGTCGGCTATCTAGTCCTATAGTACCCTAAACGGCAATATCGTCAAACGTCATCCTCAAATTCCGTCATCACATACTAGTCGTATCATATCACTTCTAACTATCCTTAGTTTCTAATATGGTTCTCTAACTACCTTTTTACTCTATCTATAGTCTTCTATTAAAGGTTTCATTAATCGTAATCTATATATATAAATCGGTTTCCCTCAAAGTTTGCGGGGGTGCTATACGCCATCCACCTGACTTCCCCTGTAGATATAGATCTATTCACCGTGGTCTTCGCTTGCCGAAGTTGATGACGCCATGCTCCGTCGCCTCGGAATCCACGCGAGGGTATCTACAATAATAAATAATCGTAATCGCTATTAACATCAAGTCCGGAAACCAAAACGGCACACGGATCGCCTATAGGTTAGAACCTATAGCCCACGTATGCAAAACCAACAAATTACCCCTAGTCGTTGATGTACAAACATTAAACAACCAAATACAAATCAAAATATCAAAACTCATCATTCAAAATACGGAAAACATATCCAAAAATCACACTAATGTGCTCCCATATTTTGACTCAGGCCAAAAGGAGTTGCACAAACAAGTCTAGGGTGCTGTACATGGTGTATATGAGCTACTGGACCAACCCCGACACCACATGCCACCAAATGGCTGGACACTACCCCTCCAAATCCGGCCAGCTCGGTTCCAGTTGCTCCGATGGGGTCCGTATCGTCAGGGTGGTCTCCTATTGGTCCAATTTGGTCTCTGGAGTTGTTTGCTTGTCTCAGAAATCCCCCGGGTCATCCCAAATTCCCTGTAGGCATGCTAACCTTCACAAAACCGACATGGAACTAATCCTAAATTCGTATTATGGTTTTCCATACTCATTCCCAGGTCTTAAACAGCCACTAAATCATCACCAATCCATAATTTCACTCAAACCCTCACTAGGATTTTCTAACTACACAAATCACCACTAAACCATTTCTAAACTAAAACTAGAATATAACCAACTAAAAACTAAGCTAAAAGGAAGAATCTATACCTCATTTGGGCCACCCAAGTCAGCCCTAGCTTCCTAATGTCGTCAAAATCCTATTTTGCTTGGTCCATTGTGTAGAGGAAGAGGTGGGATTAATTTTTGTGAAGGGAGTACAAGGTTTTGACAAGGTTTGTGAGATGAGAAATGGAGGTTGAGGTGGAGGGAGATGAAGAAGGAGAAGAAAATGATGGGGGGAAAGTATATGGCAAAGGGTTTTCGTCAAAGACCTGATTTGGACTATGACGAAACTTTTTCTCCAGTGGCTATGCTCAAATCCATTCGGATCCTTCTTGCCATTGCCGCCTTCCATGATTATGAGATCTGGCAGATGGACGTAAAGACGGCTTTTCTAAATGATAATTTAGAAGAGTGCGTCTATATGGATCAGCTAGAAGGTTTCAATCAGAGTGGGAGCAGCGGGAAAGTGTGCAAGTTGCTTAAGTTCATTTATAGACTAAAGTAGGCATCGCGGAGTTGGAACATCTGTTTTGATGAAACGGTCAAAAAATATGATTTTATCAAAAATCCTGATGAACCGTGTATATATAGTAAAATTGTAGCACGAACTGTCGTATTCCTCGTCTTGTACGTGGATGAAATTCTAATAATAGGAAATGGAATTCCTATGCTACAATCTGTCAAAGGATTCTTATCACACAGGTTCTCCATGAAAGACCTGGGTGATGCCTCTTACATTCTGGGGATCCAGATCTATCGTGATAGATCTAAGAGGATGTTGGGACTTTCGCAGTCCAGGTATATCAACACTATACTGAAAAGATTCAGTATGGAAGATTCTGAGCGCGGTAATTAACTGGCTTATCACGGAATCACTCTATCCAAAGAGATGTCTCCCAAGACTGATTTGGAAAGGGATCGCATGTTAGTTATACCCTACTCTTCTGCGGTAGGCTCTATAATATATGCGATGTTGTGCACCAGATCAGATGTAGTTTACGCACTAAGCGTGATAAGCAGGTATCAGTTAGACCCAGGGGAGAAGCACTGGATAGCAGTAAAGAACATTCTCAAGTACCTGAGAAGGACTAAGGATATGTTCTTGGTTTACGGCGGAAAAGATCTCCAGATCGAGGCTTTTGCCGACTCCAGCTTCCAGAGTGACAAGGATGACTCCAAGTCCATGTCAGGTTATGTCTTTACCCTCAATGGATGGGCAGTGTGCTGGAAGAGTTCCAAGCAGAACACCGTTGCTGACTCGACGATGGAAGCGGAGTATATCGCTGCTTGCGATGCCGCAAAAGAAGCAGTCTGGATGAAGAAGTTCCTAACAGAACTTCAGGTGGTTCCTACCATTGTTGATCCAAAACCGCCGTATTGCGACAACAACGGAGCTATAGCTTTAGCGAAGGAACCCACGTCCTATAAGAAGTCCAGACACATCTTGAGGCGGTATCACCTGATCAGGGAGATCATAGATCGCCAGGAGATCGAGGTCCGGAGAGTTCCTACAGAGGAGAACACTGCAGATCCATTCACTAAGGCCTTACCTCAGATTCAGTTCGAGAGGCTACTCGAGATGATAGGTCTTCGATACGCCAGTACATGGCCCTAGTGCAAGTGTGAGATTGTTAGTGTATATGCCCTAGAGGCCATTATTGTATCATACTAGCTTGTATATTACTTAATGGAAGCTTGGGATATTCACAGTTATATTAACAGTCTTCCTAAACATGGTAGTATGCTACTTGGTTTATTTCTATCTTAATATGTGTATATGTTAGCATATCGAGAATACATATTGATAGAGCCCTTAGGATCTTGCTTGACTACCAGCGTTGTGATGGCAGTCACACTAGTGGGGGCTGGGTAGTCTACAAACACATCCTTTTTCAGGTCCCTAGTCGTAGGATTATCGAAACAGGGCATCGATACTCCGGAGTAAACTAGTGTGTACGCTTCTCATCCCAGTTGGGGAGATAGTCTGTCCCACAACCATCAGTACGTTGTACAGGTGCTCGTTGGGTTACGGGTACACCGGACAGGACTCGCAGGGAACTGTTGGTTGGTATTATACCCGTCGTCAGTTAACAGTTCCCAGGTGACATGAGTACAGTATAGTCCGCAGACTTGACACTGCTGCTTCGTCTCAAGTGTGTTCCCACTGTTCTTAGATTGCTACCCTACCACGGCTTAAAGGAGTCGTGCAAACAGGTAGCAGTTGGGTGCAGTCCCGAAACACTTGGAGGCAGTGGCGGTTAGATAGGATTCGTCTCTCCCGGTATAGGGAGTTGATATCGCGCTGTGTCTGGAGAGCCATTACGCAAAGTCCCTGACCAGGGCAAACGAGATTTACTGGTAGGATTTCCTGTAGCTTCTCAAGGTGTAATGGGCTTCACTCCGACACGACTTATACCGCCTTTTAGGGGACTGACGCTTGCCGCCCCCTAGGCCCAATATGCGATAGTCTTAGACGAACAGACCGGACTGTACGGAGATTGTTACTGTTAGTGTATATGCCCTAGAGGCCATTACTGTATCATACTAGTATGTATATTACTTGATGGAAGCTTGGGATATTCACAGTTGTATAGACAATCTTGCTCAATATAGTAGTATGCTACTTGGTTTGTCTCTGCTTTAATGTGTACATGTGTGTTTCTTTATTATATCACCTATACGCATTAGTAGAGCCCTTAGGATCTTTGCTTGATTACCGGCGTTGTGATGGCGATCACACTCGTGGGGGCTGGGTAATCCATAAGCACATCCTTATACACGTCCCTAGTCGTAGGATTATCGAGACAGGGCATCGATACTCCAGAGTAGACTAGCGCATGCGCTTCTCATCCCAGCACGGGAGACGGTCTGTCCCACAGCCGTCAGTACGTCGTACTTGAGATAGTATGCGGGTGCTCGTTTGGTTACGAGTACACTGGATAGGAGTATGCGGGTGCTCGTTAGGGTGCTCGTTAGGTTACGAGTATTATACCAATCGTCAGTTATCAGTTCCCAGGTGACATGAGTACAGCTTAGTCCGCTGACTTGACACTGTCACTTCGCCTTGAGTGTGTTCCCACTGTTCTTTGATTACTACCTTACCACGGCTCTACTGAGTCGTGCAAACAGGTAGTAGTTGGGTGCAGTCCTGAAGCACTTGGAGGCAGTGACGGTTAGACAGGATTCGTCTCTCCCGGTATTGGGGGTTGACATCGCGCTGTGTCTAGGAGTGCCATTACACATGTAGTCCCTGGCCAGGGCAAGCGAGACATACTGGTAGGTTTCCAGTGATTTCTCAGGGTGTTCTGGACTACACTCTGACACGACTTGTACCGCTATTAGGGGACTGACGTTCACCACCCCCTAGGCCCGCCATGCGATGTATCAGACGAACAGACCGGACTGCACGGAGATTGTCACATACAGGCTCAGTAGGAGTTCGGATGGGTTTACCTCATCGGCCTTCTTATCGACATCTACCTGGGGACCGTTATGTACAGCTAGTGCCGCTTGCGGTCTGTGGTTAAACCCACTGCCAGCGTAGTGTCGAGTTTTTAGAGTCCCACACAGAGAGTTTCCCTGCATTGAGCGAAACGTGTAGAGACCGTATGGTTTTACGGCGGGGCTACGATCACTTACGTGCACTTGTGTGCGTATGCTGTTCGAGCAGGCAATACTAGTGGGCTTTGGTTTAAGCCAGATCCTAGTATTGCATAGATGGATTTGATTTGTCTTCTGTGCATTCGCATTCTACGGAATGCGGATGCGGGTGTGTATGCACAGTTTTGAGGAGCGATGAAGGAGGAGGTGCCCCATTAGGGTTTTGGCAGTTGGTTTGGCCAAAACCGTAATGTGGCACACTCATTAGGGTTTTGACAGTTCGTTTGGTCAAAACCGTTATGAGCCGGAGACATTGTTTACTAATTCTTTTAGTGATAGATTTGTGATGGCTAATTGCATTGACCATTTGACCACTTGAATCTCTCTTGACTTTGTTGACCCGTTGACCGTGTTGACCATTGACCTTCAAGAGAGATCCACACTCTTCTTTCATTTTCTTTTTATTTCTTGTGTTATGATAATGGTCAATTCAATGTGCCATCAACTTCTATCATGATAGGATTAGTAATGATGTTTTTGTGTATTATTGGAACCATGGCTCATTTCTTTTGTTTTAATCTTTTCATTATTCTCTTCTCATTCTCTCTCTTGAAGTGAGAAGAAAAAGAAAAGCTCCATGGTTGCTAAGTATCTCCTCCTTCTTCCTCCTCTTGATTCATCTTTTGATCTCATGTGTTGAGAGATAAAGATCCCACAAAGACAAAACCATCCCTCTACCACTTCTACACAACCTAGGGCTTCTAGATTAGCAATCTCTTTGCCCTAGTTACCTCGGCTCGAGGTGGAGCTCGGTGTACATCTCTCGGGTGGATCGTCTTCGACTCAAGGAGGCCGCGGAGGTGACCAAAGTTCGGATCAACCCTCGGAGCAAGCAAGAAGAAGAACAACAAGAAGAGAAGGAGATCAAGTTGTGGTATAACCCCTAACCGAGTAGATAAATATCTAGTTAGGATGCTAATATGTTGTTTAGTAAAGATCCGGCTTTTATGGTCCATGTTACCAAGTCCAGAAAAAATTTTGTTTTACCGTTTCCGCAACCCCGAAAGTACCGGGAGAGGTAACGTGGACCTAACAGTTACATCAGGCTCAGTAGAAGTTCGGATGGGTTTCCTCATCGGCCTTCTTATCAACATTTACCTGGGGACCGTTACGTACAGCTAGTGCCGCTTGCGGTCTGTGGTCAAACCTACTGCCAGCGTAGTGTCGAGTCTTTAGAGTCCCACACAGAGAGTTTCCCTGTTTCGGGCGAAACGATATAGAGGTCATATGGTTTTACGACAGGGTTCGGACACATACGTGTTTTTACGCACGTACGATATTCGGACAGTTTATACTAGCAGGCTTTGGTTTAAGCCAGATTCTAGTATTGGATTATTGGATTTATACAGTCTCGGTATTTCCGTGTTTTCACGGATGGGAGGGGCATTCTCGTAATTAGTCGAGAAGCTTCTAGAAAATTGATGAGTTGGAGGCTTAGGTGGAATTTGCATTAAATGGTTTAATGACTCATAGTGTGATTCATCCAAGGGAGTTAATGATGCATTTATTGCTTAATGACTCATGAGATGAATCACACAAAGTGAGTTAATGAAGCATAGTTGATATTATTATTTGTTATTCATTTAATAATTATTATGCTTCATATATTCACAAATGAGATATTATTTCATATCATTCTCACTCTCACCTTCTCTCTCCTCAAGCTCTCTCTCTTCAAAGAACTAACCCTAACCTTTCATGTGTTGAGATCTAAGGGTTAGCAAGACTAATAGATCCCTAATCATATTCTATATCCTCTAGGTTACTTTGATTAGCACTCATAGCAACCTAGTTACCTCAAGTGAGAGGTTAAGCTTGAAGAAGTAGCTCTCGGGTGGATCTTCTATCACAACGAGGAGGCCGACGAGGAGGTGTTCTACGAGAACAAGAAGGACTTGATTCATTAGGTATAATCATCTTTCATAGTAGCTAATCACTTCTATGTTGTTGTTAGTTAGGGTTTAGCAAAGATCCGTAAAGTTAGTCAATGTTAGTTTAAACAAAATGATTGTTTTACCTATTCCGCCTCCCCGCATCATGTGGGGTGTCTAACGTCGACTTACAATATATATATATATATATATTAGTGGAATGGGATGCTAATATATATGTATTGATTCATGCATTTATACTTATTCATTACTTGATGTTTTCTGGATTTGAGGACCGTGGTTGTTTCATGAAATTATGCATTATTTGAAAAACCCGGTTTCTCTTGATATGATATTTCAGCGTCCACCATGAGATTTCTCGGTTCTGAGATTTATGATATTTACCCGATGCGAGGAGTGAGTGGGCCGTGTGCGGTTACATGGTGGAGCCCGGTATGGTTCCCCTCGGCAAGATGTTCACAGATGCTAGGCGATGAGCCTGGAAGGTGGGCAAGTACCTACCGGTGACAGTACCTTTGACTCGACGGGTATCATGGGGATACAGGCCGGGGTCATGTACGTATGGATACGTACCTATCAGGGGGCCAGTCGTGGTGACAGCACCTGATAGATCAGTATTTATGTGTCGATACTAGACACTTGTTTCATGATATTTTTGGGTGTCGATGTTGGACACTCACTTTATATGAAACTTACTCGATACTGGATATTGGATATATGAGATTTACTTGACACTATACAGGATATATGAGATTTACTTGACACCGTACATTCAAGATATATGAGGCTTACTTGATATTGTACGTTCAGGATATATGAGATATACTTGATATTGTACATTCAGGATATATGAGACTTACAGGATATGAGAGCCAATTTGGGGGCTGATTTGAGGAAATTTGGGATTTAGATTGTCTTGATGGACTTTGGTCTTGTCACGAGGTCAGGATTCCGTGAGAATGACATGTTTTATTCTGTACTCCTCATTTATTTCATATGCATTGCTTCATGTATTAGTAGTACCTGATAGAGTACCTTTCATGACTGTTGCATATACATATTGTCGTATTATTGCTTCATGTATTAGTTGTACCTACTAGAGTACCTTTCATGACTGTTGCATACATATGACCATTTATTGCTATCCGCTTTCATGTATTAGATTCGCGTTGTACGTGCATACTTGCGATTACCTGCATATGTTATTTACTATTCACGAGTTGGCAACTCACCCCCGTTGTGCCTCAGTGTTTTGCAGGTAGTCCCTCAGGGCAGTCGCGGCACGCTATTCATCTATCTTATCATCTTTTGCTGCGGATACCGCTTCGGCTCACAATGTGCAGTTTTGCTTTAGGTGGGTTTTATGGTTATCCGATCATGTTCATTGTATATTTGTTGTATCATGTACTCTCCATCTACCACTTTCATGTGTATGACTTAGAGACTTGATGTGAGGACAATATTGTATATTTTAGTGACTTAGATGTCTTTTATGCAGTTTTATTTATATCGTCTTTTATTTCTTCGCTACGGCGTTGTATATCGGTTGTGGTGGTTGTTTTCCGCTGTTGGGCGTGGATTTGCTCCCGTTGGGGATGCTTTACTTATATTTATATTGTACCCATTTTTGGGATTGGTTTTTACAAAGGAGGTGCTGTCGAAATTTTTAAGAAAGTAAAGTTGGACTTTAAAGAATTTGGTTTGAGATTTTAAAAGTTTTGAAAATGCTATTATCACTTACTACTTTTGATGGTTTAGATTGCTGAGTTTTCGGCTTACTTAAATTATGTTACGCCTGTAGACGTTGCGTAGTTTAAGGGCCGTCACGTGCCAAATTTCGGGTCGTGACAAAGTTGATATCAGAGCGCTAGGTTTTACCTTTCGGAGTGTAAGATGACCTTGGTATGATGGAGTAGGTAGCTTAAGCAGAGTAACGTAGTGTGTGTATGTCCGCGGCATACTCACGATCACGGTACTCCGCCTAAAGTGACCTAAGTACTAATTGCTTGAAATTCCTTCCTTGATGATACATATCCTTGTGATTCGATTTCCGTGTTCATATCGAATCCTATTTCCATTTATAGCCTTTGCCGCCGATGACCATAAGGACTCAGAGTGGTGCGACGAGAGCCGAGGTCAGAGTTGACTCGTGTGGGACGAGGACTGACCAGGATGGCACGCTCGTTGCACAGAAGCAGATGGATCTGCCTTCGATAGATCGTATCGCTAGGCTTGAGGCAGAGATGCAGGACTTGCGCCAGACGATGAGGTCTTTGGTTGAGGTCAGTAGAGCGCGGCGACAGGAGGTTGCCACCCCTGTTACCCAGTTGTTCCTTGCGATCGGCAATGCATTATGTTACTTACACAACACCAGTAGACGCAGCCCTATTTGACGAGGAGCGTCTTTCCGAGACTTTAGGAGTTCGAGGATGGAGGAGGGCTCGTGCAGGTGTACTAGCCCAGAGACAGAGGTTCAGTCGCCGTGACAGGTTTCGTGCACGTCGCGGGAGTAGCAGAGGCTTGGGACGAGGAGAGTTGGTTAGCTAGATCAGCCGTTGTTGTGTTAACTTCTGTCAGCGATTCTCTTGTCGCGCGACACGTATTTCAGTCGTGTGCCAATCGGATAGGAGATAGAGATTCGTCCGTCATTTTGATCCTTCTTGAGATATTGAATTTGACGTTCTCCTGGGCACGGACTGGTTAGATACGTGCTAGGCGTCTGTGGACTGCCGTGAGGAAACAGTCAGGTTTTGTTTTCCCAGCGAGTCAGTTCTTGTTGTGCAGGGGGACAGTGGTGCCGCCTATCACAGCTTTAATTCAGTCTTTTTCGCTAATCGGCTTTTGAGGAGAGGATGTTGAGGATTCTTATCTTCCATTAGTGATACCGAAGCCACAGTGGGTTTGTTGGACCGGGTTCCTATCGTGCGAGGGTTTTCCGACGTTGTTCCAGATGAGCCGGCGAAGCTTAGGGAGCCTAAGGATCAGCTGCAGAGTTGCTAAATAGGTGGGACTTGTACGTCCAAGTGTTTCGCTTTGGGGAGCTCCTATTCTGCTCGTCAGGGAGAAAAATGGCAGTTTGAGGTTGTGTGTTGATTGATTGTTAATTGAACCGAGTTACGGTGCGGATAAGTACCCTTTACCTCGCATTGACGATTTGTTCGACTTGCTCCAGAGTACGAGACATTTTCTAAGTTTGTTTGGGATCAGGTCATCATTGGTTGCAGGTTCGGAGTGATGACATTCCGAAGACTGCTTTTGCGCATGCTACGGGCAGTATGTGTTTTGGTGGTGTCGTTGGACTCACCAATGCCCTAGCAGCATTCGTAGATGTGATGAACCAGATTTCTTCAGGCCGTTCCTCGACCAGTTGATTGTTGTGTTGTTGATGACATTCTGGTCTATTCCAATGTGTCGTGAGGAACTTGAGCAGCACTTGAGGATTTGCTTTGCAGACATTGGGAGAGCCCCAGCGGTTTGCTAAATTCTTGGAGTGTTCCCTCAGGCTTGATTGTGTTGTCTTCCTAGGTCATGTGGTTACGGGAGACGGTTTTTGTACGGACCCGAGAGAGATCGAGGCCGTACAGCTTTGGCCCATACTTATATCCGGAACAGAGGTCCGCAGATTTTTGTGCATAGCAGGTTTTTACCGCCGTTTCGTGCAGGATTGCTTGTGTATCGCTGCACCGTAGACTGGACTGACCGGGAAGGAGGTTCCTTTTCTTGGACTGAGGCATGGGTGCGGAGTTTTCGGCAGTTGAAAACTCGGTTGACAACTCACCAGTCTTTCTTTGCTTTCTGAATCGGGTGGCTTTGTTGTTTACTGTGATGTTTCACGAGTGGGGCTCGATTTTGCACGGATGTGGCATTTTAAAGTTATCACTCATGCTTCCCGACAGTTGGAGGAAGTACGAGCAGGATATCCCACTCATGATCTGGAGATGTCCGCGGTGGTCGTGCGTTAAAGATTTGGGACACTACTTGTGTGGAGAGTCGTGTTAGATTTTCACAGACCACCAGAGCTTAATGTGCATTTTCCTGCAACGGGTTTTGATTGTTGAGACAGCGCCGTCGGATGGAGCGTGTGAAGGATTCTGTTTGTGAGATCCTTTGTTTCCCGTGGCAAGGCGATTGTGGTAGCTAATGCTTTGAGTCGTAGGCCCGGGGGTAGCTTGTTCCAGTTGTGCGCAGTTCAGAGACAGTCTTCTGCAGAATTACAGTTCTTGTGTGATTGTGGAGTATAGCTAGGTTCGCCTCTTCTAAAGGGGGAAATAGCTTGCTCGTGTCCGCGCCCATCTACTTTTACTTAATCGTTTTCGTGAGGCACAGCCCACCGATACTCGTTGTCTGTGATACTTGAGCATGTTCGGTAGGGTAAAGATTCGGAGTTCTTGATTTGTGACTAGGGTGTGCTACGTTTAGGGACGCGTTGTGTGTACCTGATACTGATGGGTAGAGACGCGAGATCCTAGAAAAGGCACACCAGTCATCCTTCTGTGTTCGTCCAAGTTCCACCACGATGTGACGTGACTTGTGAGATAGTTACGAGTGGGCAGGGATGAAGAATGAAGTTTCGGATTTCGTTTCAAGGTGTCTGTCTTGTTGTGAGCTAAGGTTAAGCATCTGAGACCGGCGGGAGAGTTGCAATCTTTAACCGTTCCAGAGTAGGAATGGGAGCAGATCTCCACGAATTTCATTGTGGTGTCTACCCAGGTTTAGACAGGGTGTGACTCCATTTGGGTGTTTGTTGTCCGGTTATGCTCAGTTTGCTCTGTTGTTCTTTGTTAAGTTTGTGCGTTTGCACGGAGTTCCTTCATGCGTTGTATCCAATAGAAGCACCCCGTTCGCTAGCCGTCTTTGGCAGAAGCTTCATGAAGCCTTGGGTACTGGTTGAGCGTTAGCTCCTCTTTTCTATCTGTGGGATGATGGTCAGTTAGAGCGGACTATACAGACTCTGGAGGATATACTTGTGCGTACGTACTAAATATTTGTTGGCCGTTGGGATCGTCGCTTGCCATTGATAGGGTTCTCCTTCGATAGCTGTTATCAGGAGACATTCCAATTGGCAACCTTTAGGTTTTGTTTGATAAGTCGTGTCGATCGCCAGTCTGTTTTTCTGACTCTGTGAGAGTAGGATTTTTGGACCCCAGCTAGTCCAGAGATGTCGGAGAATATCCAGTTGGTTCAGGTCAGGATGAGTGTAGCCCAGTGCAGACATAAGTCTTATGCCGATCGTAGTGGTCGCAGACTTGAGTTCGTGGTGGGAGATCATGTATTCCTACGGATTTTTTCGATGAAATGGCGTGTTGAGTTTTGGGAAGCTTAGTCCCAGACTGTTGGTCCCTTGAGATCCTCGAGCGAGTTAGTTCCGTTGCCTATAATATGGCACTTCCGCCCAGATTATTGAGTATTCACCCGTTTTCCTTGTGTCGATACTTCGCAAATACCTACATGACCTTTCTCACATGATTCAGCACCAGACCATTCATTTGGACGCGATCTTTCGTTCACCAGCAGCCGATAGTTATTGTGGATCGGCAGGTGGAGAGATTTCGGTCAAGGGTCTTGCTATATGTGAAGGTTCTTCGCATAGCCGTATAGTGAGGTGATCACTTGGGAGGATGCGAACGAGATTTGGGAGTTTTTTTGTACTCATCTCTTTGAAGGTACGCTTAGATGAATTTTAAATTCGGGGACCGAATTTCTTTAAGGAGGGAAGATTGTAACATTTTAGAAATCGTTTTGCGAATTTTTCGTTTTAGGGTAAAATATTCGGTGTTTTTCGTTTTAACCCGATTGTGATCAAACTTCTGTACAGACTTGACTGCATCTAGTTTAGCTAGAATGAAGCTAGTGCGCGGGCTTTGGGGGTCATAGGAAAGTTTTGGTTCACATAGAATTTTTTCCTAATTAAATATTATTTTAATGTCTTATTTGTGCACTTTATTAGTGGTAATTACTTTTTGGCTTGGGTTAATTATTACTAATGAGAATCTTTGCAAATCTAATCACTAGATATTTTGTTAAACACAACCATCCATAAATATCATGATATTTTGGAGACAAATGGAATTAATTTTAAAAAGAAAAGAAATAAGAAAAGGTGGCAAAATTGCATTTAATGAAGCTTTAATGAGCTTTGAACTAGATTTTTCTACAACCTTCTTCACAAAACCATCCTCTTCATTGAATTGATGCCCCCCCCCCCCCTCATTCCCTTGCTGCCCTTCTTTCCTCTCACCTCATTTCATCAATTTCTTGCACAAATAAATCATCAAAAATCCAAATAAATTCATACAAACTCAAATATAATCATTTCCCTTCATTCTTGAACTCAAAACTAGCTTGGATCTTCATTCTAGTGAGAATTTTGGAGGCTAAAGTTTGGATTTCTAGTTGCTTGATTTTGATCTTTTGTGAGGTATAAAACCTTAACCCTAATCCTTAATTGTTATGTTTAAATCATAAGCTAGCTATTTAATTGTTTAAGTATAGCTTTAAATTCATGTTTAATCCATTCATGATAATTTTAATGAAGTTCAAGTTAGGATTTAACTTGATGAAATGGCTAATTGTTATTTGAAGATTATGAAAACTTAACCAAATTGCTAATTTGTTAAATGATATTTTCCTAATCAGATAATTAAGCTAATTAGCAAACTATACTTTTACTAATCCTAATTAGTGAGATTTAAAATTATAGTAAAGATTTAAATGGTTTAATCTTGCTATTTTGTGATATTTGTAAATTCTAGTTTTGGTAAAAATTTGTAGTTTTGTGCTAAAATGATAAGTTGCTTAATAGATTTCGGTAAGTTTTGGCATGGGTTTCTTTTGACGTTGCGACGTTATTTATATTAGATTCCACATTTATTATTGTGTTTTGAATGCGCGATCGGTACGATCAGGGTCTAGGCTTGGTAGTTGTGTCGCTTGCGTACCTAGCTAAGGTCGTGCCGATATCGTTCGTGTCTTTGTGTAGATTTTGCTCTTGAGTTGGTTTCGTAGTGTCGCTACGCGCGTTAGCCACTTGACGAACACTTGAGAGTATGTTTGGAGTTGATGTATCGGTCAAACGTAGTTGGTATGTGTTATTGGCCGATTGCTAATATATACTTGTTATATTGTTTTATGCTTTCAGGATCGTAGGTGGGGACTTCGGGTGCTGCGAAGCAGAGAAAGCGAGTTGTTGGCTTTACTTAGCCAGGATGGTTGGTGAATAGATTTAACATGTACAGGAGGATCGTCCGCATGGCGTTATGCGTCTGGGCTCGATCAAATGACATGACTATTAGTTAGTAGTATACGGATATTGATTGTGCATGTGTACCTTTGTTGCATATCTCATTTCCTTGTGTATGGACTTAGTATTAATGAGACACAACACCATTATTGATGGTTCATGTTTCACGAGCACTAGTTGTATGCTACACACACACCGTCAATAATTGCCATGACACACACAACACCTATACTTATGTGATATTGTATTGTTTAGGAATATTGAGACATGATCCTTATTTTTCTTGGCGCATATGATAATAGCATACTTGTATACTTACATGCTTACACATATGCCTTGCTATGCACACATACTTACATGTACGCTTATATACTTTTCTAGTTACATGTACAACGTGCATACATACTTACATGTATACTCACTTACCTAGTTAGGGCTACACATACCTATGTGGTACTGTTTTGTCATTGACGTAGGGTCATTGATTCTTATGCGTTGGCGCATATGATAGTAGTATACCTTGCCATGCCTACATGCTAGTTACCTATGTACCTATATGGTATCGTACCATTAGTGACCGGTATATACACACATGAGATATACCTACATGTACAGCTTGCATACCTACTTATACATATACCTGGAGGGTATTACATCATTATTGATAGGTAGATACATATATCTTTCTATATCGACGTGGTTACGCATACCTGGCTATAGCTACATGTTCACCTTTATTTAATGTTGTATGGATTTGGGGAAATCAGGAACCGCGTGATATATATATTAACTTGTTGCAGTTAAATATCGGTTTTTCTTTTATATGCTCATATTACTGTTTCATGTTACATATATTACATTCATGAATTTCATATTATGTTCTCTGATATTTTTACTCCTAAGTATATATAACAGTGAAATGAGACGTTGTTATATATATATATATATATATATATATATATATATATATATATATATATATATATATATTAGTGGAATGTGACGCTAATATATATGTATTGATTCGTGCATTTATACTTATTCATTACTTGATGTTTTCTAGATTTGAGGACCGTAGTTGTTTCATGAAATTATGCATTATTTGAAAAACCCGGTTTCTCTTGATATGATATTTCAGCGTCCACCATGAGATTTCTCGGTTCTGAGATTTATGATATTTACCCGATGCGAGGAGTGAGTGGGCCATGTGCGGGTACATGGTGGAGCCCGGTATGGTTCCCCTCAGCAAGATGTTCGCAGATGCTAGGCTATGAGCCTGGAAGGTGGGCAAGTACCTACCGGTGACAGTACCTTTGACTCGACGGGTATCGTGGGGATACAGGCCGGGGTCATGTACGTATGGATACGTACCTATCAGGGAGCCAGTCGTGGTGATAGCACCTGATAGATCAGTATTTATGTGTCGATACTAGATACTTGTTTCATGATGTTTTTGGGTGTCGATATTGGACACTCACTTTATATGAAACTTATTCGATACTGGATATTGGATATATGAGATTTACTTGACACTGTACAGGATATATGAGATTTACTTGACACCGTACATTCAGGATATATGAGGTTTACTTGATATTGTACGTTCAGGATATATGAGATATACTTGATATTGTACATTCAGGATATATGAGACTTACAGGATATGAGAGCCAATTTGGGGGCTGATTTGAGGAAATTTGGGATTTAGATTGTCTTGATGGACTTTGGTCTTGTCACGAGGTCAGGATTCCGTGAGAATGACATGTTTTATTGTATACTCCTCATTTATTTCATATGCATTGCTTCATGTATTAGTAGTACCTGATAGAGTACCTTTCATGACTGTTGCATATACATATTGCCATATTATTGCTTCATGTATTAGTTGTACCTGCTAGAGTACCTTTCATGACTGTTGCATACATATGACCATTTATTGCTATCCGCTTGCATGTATTAGATTCGCGATGTACGTGCATACTTACGATTACCTGCATATGTTATTTACTATTCACGAGTTGGCAACCCACCCCCGTTGTGCCTCAGTGTTTTGCAGGTAGTCCTTCAGGGCAGTCGCGGCAGGCTATTCATCTATCTTATCATCTTTTACTGCGGATACCACTTCGGCTCACAGTGTGCAGTTTTGCTTTAGGTGGGTTTTGTGGTTATCCGTTCATGTTCATTGTATATTTGTTGTATCATGTACTCTCCATCTTCCACTTTCATGTGTATGACTTAGAGACTTGATGTGAGGACGATATTGTATATTTTGGTGACTTGGATGTCTTTTATGCAGTTTTATTTATATCCTCTTTTATTTCTTCGCTACGGCGTCGTATATCGGTTGTGGTGGTTGTTTTCCGCTGTTGGGTATGAATTTGCTCCCGTTGGGGATGCTTTACTTATATTTATGTTGTACCCATTTTTGGGGTTGGTTTTTACAAAGGAGGTGCTGCCGAAATTTTTAAGAAAGTAAAGTTGGACTTTAAAGAATTTGGTTTGAGATTTCAAAAGTTTTGAAAATGCTATTATCATTTACTACTTTTGATGGTTTAGATTGCTTGGTTTTCGGCTTACTTAAATTGCGTTACGCCTGTAGATATTGCGTAGTTTAAGGGCAGTCACGTGCCAAATTTCGGGTCGTGACAGATACAAAATAAAAAAAACCTCATCTTCATTTCATTATCCACTCAATACTCTCACTACATTTTAATGAAGGAAGATATGAAGAAGAAGAAGAAGCTAACTAGAACTAAACTAAATCCTAACAAAAAGAAGCATCCTTGGCTTGGCACAAAACTGGGCTATTTATAGGCTGAGTGCTGAAACCCTAGGGCAAGATTCTGAGCCCATACAAAGTTACCAAACTAGCCTAAAAATCCGAGTTGACACTGAGTCAACTCGGTCGCAGAACCACCGCATAAGTGGCCAATTGGCCGCGGTTCAGCGGTGGGTTTGAGGGATTGGTTTATCATTTTTTGGGGGGTTTCCTGTATTGCTTTGTTCAGTTGTTTTACATGTTCTAAAGTGCAAATTGCTTCCACAATTTCTTCAGATCTGCAACAGTCCAAAATGGCTTCAAAAATAATTCTTTTGATCTTATCTCTCTCGAGCTCCGCACACCCATTGAATCTTGTGCTGCCCCTCTCGTGCTCTGCTTGACCGAGACACGAATGACCACTGTCGTTTGTCTTGTCTCATGAACTGGTAAGCGGCACTGGACGGATACGGATGACCGGAATCCGGCTTTTATCTGTCGGCAACAGATGTTCTGGATTTTGGCGTAACAGTGGAGATTTTGTATCATTTGTATCATTTTGGACTAGGAACCTGTAACCTGTAAATATGTAGCAAATACGGATTAAAAGCATTTGCTTATAAACAAACGAGCATAAGAATGGGCGATATTAAATGCAATATTCTGGTATGAACACGACCGCTAGGCGCCCATGGGTCACGTGCGCGACTCTTTATCTTAACATGTTGACTGGTATTCTTTACTGTCTTGCTCTCACATGTTGATAAAGCCCTTAGGATATGTACTTGGCTACCAGGACTATGATGAGATCATACTAGTGTGGCCAGGGTGGTCCAAATGTACATCCTTTAATCTGTTCCTAGTCGAGGGAATATCAAGACTAGGGCATCGATATTTCAGAGTAGACTAGTGTATACGTTTCTTGTCCCTTAGAGGGCGATGGTTGATCCCACAACCATTGGTGTGTGACATCAAAGATTGTACACAGGTGCTCATTGGAGAATGGGTACACCGAACAGGACTCGCCGAGAACTCCTAGATGGTTATATACCTAACGTCAGATAGCAGTTCTCTGGTGATACTGATACAGATTAGTCTGTAGACCCGAGATCGTCATAGAGTCTTGTGTGGCTCCCACTGTGCTTTGATTTTCTTCCTACCACGGCTCAAAGGATTCATGCAAACAGGTGGATTTTGGGTACAGTCCCGAGTCACATGGAAGCAGTGAGCGATAAGAGGGGTTTCGTCTCTCCCAGTATTGAGGGTTGATGTTGCACTATGCTCGATTGGCTATAACTGGAAGTCCCTGGTTATGGCTACTGCTGAGATTTACTGATAACAGTTATCAGTAGTTTCTTGAACCGTTATAGGCCAGACATCGGCATGACTTATCACGTTACTGGGGGGTGACATTTACCACCCCTAGACATGATATGCGACATATCAGACGAAGAGACCGGACTGTACGGTCGTGTTACTGATAGGCTTCATGGATAGTATGGACGAGCTTGCTTGTTGATCTTCATATCGCTCAATACCCGGGTAGCCGTAACGTCCAGCTAGTACCGCTGACGGCTTGTAGGTGATTGATGTGATCATCACCTACTGCTGGCGTATTGACGGGTCTTTAGAGTCTCACACAGAAGTTTCCTGATTCAAGCGAAACGAAGTAGGACACATATGTGATATGTGTGTGGGCCTGATTAAATACGTGTATGTGATATCGTATTGTAATCTGGCAGTTATTTGGTATCGGTTGGGTTATATGTGATATAATCAGATTATCGAATCAAGTGTTGATTTGATAATGTGATAAACAGATAAATGATATTAGTCGGTCATATGTGATATAAGCGGATTATTAAATCAAGTATTGATTTAATAATTTGATATAAATTATATTTGATCTAATTATATATTAACTAATATCATTAGCTCACTAATTGCTTTATATATATATATATATATATATATATATATATATATATATATATATTAATGTATATTTGATATATTTAAATATATATATTATTATATGAAGCATTATATGTTTTTTCTATGTTGAGAAAATAGAAAAATGAGGTGTAAATTGTGGAGATATTTGTGGAATGGGCAAGGCATGGGTTTTATTATTTATATATTAGTCTTGACTCACTATTCAAATATGGTTGCAATTTAGAATTGCAATTTTATTCCATGCTTGAATAAGTGAGGAAAGAGAAAGCCATTTGAGTTTACTCTCATCATTTTTCATTCTTCATATCTTAGCCATTTTCTTAAGCTCTAGCTCTCTCTTGCTCTCTACAATTTTCTTCACCTCACTTCCAAGTTCAAACCCTCACATGTGATGTGAATCATTGAACTTGTGAAAACCCTAGTGAGCAAAATAAACCCCTACTTCACCATCTTATATTAGATTAGCAATTTGATGTGGAGTGTTGCCTTCACTAATAAGATTAGTGAAGGGTTAGCTTGAGCTTGTGGATTTCGGGTGGATCGTCATTGGCGCGAAGATCACGAAGGAAGTTCTTTCATCTTGAAGTGGAACCTAGTGAAGTCGCGTGGACCACATCCGGAGCTAGAGAAGAGAAGTCCCTAATAATCTAGTAAAGATCTTGTTGGTCTAACTTAGCACCTAATAAAATTAAAATTTGGCATGCTTGATGCCTCTAGAACCTCATGGTGGTGCTAACCTAGACTTTCAGTGGGGCAGGAGGCTACCCACTGGGGATGAACTGACCAGGAAGCTGCTTGATTGCCTCGCGAGGAAGACTTTCGATCCACAGCGTAAGTTGGGCAGGAGGCTACCCGCTGCGGATGAACCGAGCAGGAAGCTTAGGAAGCTACCCGTTAGGGATGGACTGGGCAGGGAAGCTGCTCGGCCGCATCACGAGGAGGGCTTTCAATCCACAGCGTTGTGGGGCGGGAAGCTACCCGCTGCGGATGAACCGGGCAGGGAAGCTGCTCGGTCGCCTCGCAAGGAGGGCTTTCAATCCACAGTGTAAGTTGGGCAGGAGGCTACCCGCTGCGGATGAACCGAGCAGGAAGCTGCTGGGTCGCCTCGTAAGGAGGGCTTTCGATCCACAGCGTTGTGGGGCAGGAAGCTACCCACTGCGAATGAACCGAGCAGGAAGCTGGTCGGTCGCCTCATGATGAGGGCTTCGATCCACAGCGTAAGTTGGGCAGGAGGCTACTCGCTGCGGATGAACCGAGCAGGAAGCTGCTCGGTCGCCTCGTGATGAGGGCTTCGATCCACAGCGTAAGTTAGGCAGGAGACTACCCGCTGCGGATGAACCGAGCAGGAAGCTACTCGGTCGCCTCGCGAGGAGGGCTTTTGATCCACAGCATTTTGTTGGGGAGGAAGCTACCCACTGCGGATGAACCAAGCAGGAAGCTACTCGGTCACCTCGTGAGGAGGGCTTTCGATCCACAGGGTTGTTGGGCAGGAAGCTACCCAATGCGGATGAACCGAGCAGGAAGCTACTTGGTCACCTCGTAAGAAGGGCTTTCGATCCACAGCGTTGTTGGGCAGGAATCTACCCGCTGCAGATGGGCCAGCAAGAAATTGCTCGGCGGCCTCGTGATGAGGGCTTTCGATCCTTAGAGTAGTTGGGTAAGAAGCTACCCGCTAGGGATTGGCCAGCAGGAAATTGCTCGGCGGCATCACAATGAAGGCTTTTGATCCACAGCGTTGTTGGGCAGGAATCTATCCACTGTGGATGAACCGAGCAGGAAGCTACCCGGTCGTCTCGTGATGAGGGCTTTCGATCCTTGGTGTAGTTGGGTAGGAAGCTACCCGCTAGGGATTGGCCAGCAAGAAATTGATCGGAAACCTCGCGATGAGGGCTTTTGATCCACAACGTTGTTAGGCAGGAATCTACCCGCTGTGGATGAACCGAGCAGAAAGCTACCCAGTCGCCTCGTGATGGGGGCTTTTGATCCACAGCGTTTATCGGGCAGGAATCTACCCGCTGTGGATGAGCAGGAAGACATTCGTCGGACCTGCATGGAGTTTTAGCATGGAAACAAAGAGAAGCAGTTCAGATCGCAGGAAAGCAAGAATCTTTATTATTAAACAAAATACAGATTATGTGATTCATTTTAGATTCTCCTGTATTGAGTGACGGAATTCGACAGGTGTCCTTGTTGCTCGAACTTGGGTCAGTCGGTGACGACCATGATCTGTCCTATCGTCAACTCTACGTCTTTAATTTGACCGGCTTGCCCTCTATCTGCTTGACGTTTATCTCACAAGTACTTTGCCAAGTGACCAGAGCGGATCAGCTCCTCGATGTAATCGCGCAGCTGTTTACAATCCTCGGTCAGATGTCCTTGCATCCGATGATAGGCGCAATACGGGCCTCGAAACCGTTTGCCCGTCCATCAGCTAGCTGGCGGGAGCCTGAAGAACTCTTCGCCCTTAGCTTCCTCCAGCAGCTCTGTCTAGGAAATGTTTAGAGGAGTGTACTCCTGGAACCTCAGGGAGTAAGGTTTCGGACGATCGTCTTTTCTTTTCTCTTCCATGTCCCTCTTCTTCCGGTCAGCTTGGTCGCTTCCGGGCATGTTAGAGTTCACCTCGGACTCGAGTTGGACTTCTCGCTCGGTCCACGCTTTCATTTCGGCCATGGTTTTAGGTTGCGCCAATGCAAAAGAGCGGAGCCACTCTTTGTGCCTAAGACCCGACCTCAGCGCGGTGATGACCGTTTCGTTGCGGTGCTGGGGTACCTCCAGGAGGGTATTGTAGAAGCGGGCGACATACCGTTTGAAGGATTCCTCGTCGCCGCTCTTGACAGTGAATAAGTAGTCGACTGTCTTCTTTTGTCGTCGGTTACCGACGAAATGGCTGAGGAATTCGGTAGCCAGCTCCTCAAAGGTAGAGATAGAGCGCGGTGTAAGCCCCCGGAACCAGTCCCGGCCGGCTCGGATCAAGGTGGTGGGAAAAGCTCGGCATTGAGTTACGTCCGAGTTATCCTGGAAACTCATGCCCGCCGTAAATGCGTCTAGGTAGTCCTTCGGGTCGGATTTCCCGTCGAAGAGGGCTAATTTTGGCGGCTTGTTCCTGGACGAGACGTGCTCGGCCATCAGCTTTTCTGTAAAGGGCTTTGTCAGTGAGTCGGCGTTGTACCAGGCCCCTTCGTCGGACACATGGCCATCCCGTCGTATGCCTTCAATTTTCTTTTCGAGAGTCTCAAGTCGGTGGTTGTACCCCGAGGATTTTGCGCAATCGGGGTGGTGGCTACTCCCGCTCCAGGTCTGCGCGGTGGTGCGGTTCCGATTCCTCTCTATCAAATTCCTCAGATCCTCGGACGAGGCCCTTCTCGAGTAGTCCCAGCGCTCGTTGTTCGCGCTGCCCCGGCGACCGTGGAGGCGTCGGTCATGCCTGGAGGCAGGCGAGCTGACCGACACCTCCCCAGGGGGAGAAAACGCACGGCGGGCGGCGGAGCGATGGCCCAGTCTTCCCCGAGATTGGGGTGTAAAGCTGTTCGGCACCCAACAGCCCTCGAGTGAAATCAAGGGCTTGAGTGTGCCCATCCGTCCTTCTGCGGACGTCGTTATCCCGGAGAGGGAAAACGGCGGTCTGGCGGGTAGGGCCCACCGCTTAAACGAGGACGAAGGCGTCCACAGCGATATGAGCCTGTCTATCCGAGCGGATAGGACGTTGATTAGTGTCCAAAAACTTGTATTTACCGCAATCAGAAACGGCGTCGCTTCGCAGCTAGCCGGTGAGTACGGGTCGATCCACAGAGACGGGTAAATTCCTTTTATGTGTTTTAACGAGTTGATTCTATTTGTCGTTTTGATTGGTTTATAAAAATCTATAAAAACTAGATCTAATTAATCTAATTGAAAGTCTTGCTAGGGTTAGGCTTAAGGGAAGTTTTGGAGATTAATGTTTCCTTCACCGCTTTCAATGCCTTCTTTTTTAGATCTATTAGATGTTACGTTAATTATCAATAAAGTGGATACGAATCTTTTGGGAAGATATTTCTTCCTCTAGATTTGTATCCTTCCTTTGTTGATAATTACCCTAACCCTCATGGAAAACGCGCGCAACCGGCCCTTTATACTACGGTTCACCGTTACCTCGAGGGGTAGGGTGCCGTAGGGAGCGGATGTGTACGTATGCATGGAGTTCTAACTCTAAAGTGAAGATGGCATTGAAAGGGGTGAGAGATCTCATCTCTCAACCCTTTCGCTAAGGCTAACCCTAACAAGCGAGGAGACTACTCGCTCATTAGGGGATGATAAATTATACTAGAAAATAAAAGCAAGGAAATAAATTACCTACAGATTTGATGGCTCCCTCCAAGTAGAAGACAGAATAGTTCTGAATGTCACTCCCAGAAATTCTGAATTTTATTTATTGAAAAGAGGCATAGGGTTTTACAATTTGAGATTACAATTTATAAGAAAGCAGGAGATCTAGGGTTACAGACTCTCGGAAATATGAAATTACAGATTTGACCCCTGAGAATCCCAACAACAGAACCGTCGCGGCAACAGAAGAAAAATCCACCGACACGTGTATTAGACGGCCGCGGATCCGCGGCGCCAGCATGGGTTTGGCCGCGGTTCCGCGGCCAAAGAAAGGATTTGGGCTCTGAAAAGTTTGGGCTTGGTTCAGGGGTTCTTGGGCTTCTTGTTTCCATATGTAGTTTCTCTGTTGGGCTTCTTATTCTCCTCCAGATATTTCAGTGAATACTTGTAGCGATCTTTTAACCGTTCACATGACATTTTGGACCTTGTACTGTTCTTCGTCTAGGCTTGACTAGGATCCGTCCAATTGTTGGTCAAAAGTCCCTTTTCTGTTGTTTTGTGTCTTTTTTACTGTATTTGCTCCAGAAACCTGTAACCTGTAATATGCAACAAACGTGCGTTTAGAGTACCTGTTTATTTATAAAACGGATAAGAATAGGGGAATGAAAAATGCAATATTATGGTCTAAACAAATACCCCCAAACTTACCTTTTGCTCGTCCTCGAGCAAACTTATTATTTATTCACTAAAATCATAACCACACTTTCGCAGGGAAACGCGATTGCACTGAGCACGTGCAACAAGCCGTTAAACCTCTAGGTGTCCCTAGTAGGAGGAGTGTTGTCTCCTGAGGGTTTTCAGCGGATTACACCCACAAAATCCTATCAACTCTGCCCATTGACTTTTGTTCTCCAATTAGGTTTTTTAACAAGGAATTCTATTATCTTATACTTGTAAATTATCCACCCACATTCTTCACACTTCCTCATCATTTAACTTAAGATTATATATATCTTATAGACTTACTTAGCTTTCGGCATTTCTTAAGTTTTCCTTCTAGGGTTTCATCTCTACTTAGGAATTTTCTATCAACTCCATTAAAGATACAAATTCTATCTTTCATTCCTCTCTTTTATCTAAATTCCAATCACATGCCCCTACGTGTGTGTAAAGATCACCCCTACACTTGGAAATTCAATTCAAGCAATAATGCCCTTGTCCATTGTCCAAAGTACTTATTAATTGGTGAATTTAAATGAAATTTACTTACACATCCTTCATGCGACCGTTAATACTTCTTGAGGTACCAACGACCGATTACAAAATGCGTTTGCACTTTAAAGCGTACTTCCTAGTCCTTGCAACACCCAAGGCTTTAGCAGTGACTCCCAAACCAGTTGGTCTAAGGCACTAGGTGATGAAGCACCCTCGCTAAATATTTTTCTATTTTTTTTTACAGCCTTAGGTAATCACAAAAACCAGTGTCCATTTTTTTTTAAATATTCATACTTTTTCTTTTATTTTCTTCGTACTAAGGACTTTAGACAAGAGCATTTCAAGGTCTCTTCTACTATTCCAAGTTTCAAGGTGCGTGATTGTGCAAATTCTAGGGTATACGTTTTCAGAATCTAGACTCAAGCGAGGAACTATTTTTCAAACTTATACTCTAATAAGAACATCAATACTCTTCCCTTGTTTAGACTTAGCCCAAGAAGTTAACCCAAAATTTGCCTATTTCTAAATAAACTACAAAGGCATATACTTTCTACCGTTAAACTTTAAGGAAGGTTATCTTTAGGGTTTTTAATTTACTATGTTAAAGATCTAGTTGTTCCTAGCCAGTTAACCTATCTGTCAAACTCTAGTCAATTAGCCAAAATTGAATACAATAATTTTTATAATTTTTGAAAATTTTCAATTTTTTTATGGGTTTTCAAATAAGTATGCAAATGCAAAAATATGTATAAATGAATGCGGAGGAAGAAGACGTACCGAGCATAAATACCCCCAAACTTGAACTTGACAGTGTCCTCACTGTCATACTAAACCAAGAGGGTCAAAATACCGGCACTTCCCTGTTTATTTATTTATAATTTTATTGTTAAAAAAAACAAAAATATATACAAAAAGGCCCTCCCCCAAACTTCATTTAAACTATGTTAGACATTACTGCCAAACTTTGTATCGGCCAAAAGTCAACACCAACCAGGTGAAAAATTTATCAGTAAAGAATATTGGTTGGTGGAAAAATAAGTTGTGGCGGTCCGCAAAGAATTGGGAAAGGCAGAAGTAGTGGTAAGGGAGGTGTGGAGGTAAATATACAGGCGATGGTGATGTATTAAAACGAGAATGTAAATGATCAGCAATCAGTGGAGTGTTGGCATTCTCGTACCTTATTAAAAGAAATGAGGGTATTTCAACTTCTAAGGGAGGAGGTTGACTCACCACAATACCCCCAAGATGTTCCTGTGGGTCCTCTATTGACATGGCATCATCCATCAATTGTGTATGATATTCACTTATGAGGGAACTTATCTCCTCGATGTCTGCCATAGTCCAACCGACAACTTGCCGCCTATCTTGTAAGACCGTTAAGATGGCGTTCTCTTGCTCGAGGGCTAGAGAGGCCGATATGATAATGGGAAAGGTCTCATTCTTACCTATGTAGGCATATCTAAGGTGAGACGGCAAGGGCGTGAGTTCGAATTTCTGAGGCGAAAGAATCATTGCGGAATCTACCTCGAACTCAAAGGACTCTAACACAGGTTCGAAATCACTGCAAACAACCGATTCGGATGGTTCGACTGACTCATCAAAAAATTCAAACGACTCATATTCGGGCTGTGAGTCGTCATCATCCAAAAAAGTGAAACATTCATAATCAACATCGGTTGTGTCAAAGGTAGTAGGCTCAAGGAGGGACGCACTAGTGGCGTCAAAACTGTTTTCATCAAATAAAAATCTTTCAAGCTCGCAGTCCTCCTGTGTGATTTCGTGAATAGAGCAAACTTCTCGTGTACTAGTTTTAGGTACGGGGGGCAGACTTCCCATCTTATAAATATTGAACTCACTAGACCTCTTTCCGAAGGATAGAGTCATGGAGCCATTGCGACAATTTATTACGGCATTGGAAGTGGCCAAAAATAGTCGACCAAGAATCACCGGAATTTGGTTTCTTGGGTTAGCAACAGGTTGTGTATCCATAACGATAAAATCAACGGGGAATATGAACTCCCCGACTTTGATCAACACATCCTCTAGTTGACCCCTTGGATTGGTGATTGATCGATCAGCCATTTGGAGAGTGCAACGAGTGGGTTTCAACTCTCCAACCCCTAATTGTTCGTACACGGAGTAGGGAATCAGGTTAACACTAGACCCAAGATCTAAAAGTGCTCGATTAATTTGCTTATCCCCAATTGTGATGGAAATCGTAGGACAGCCGGGGTCCTTTCGTTTTTGGGGTAAGGTCTGATGGTGGTTAATAGCATTGCTCACTGCACTAGCCACTAGCACTTTCTTGGGTACTTGAGATGCCTTTCTCTTCGAAGTGCATAAGCCCTTTAAGATTTTCGCGTATGAAGGGACTTGTTGGATGGCATCCAAGAGAGGTATATTTATGCTAACCTTCTTAAATAACTACACAATCTTTTCCACTTGTGCAGTTGGTTTATTAGGACTCAACCTGTTTGGAAACGGTGCATTTTGAAAATTTGTTGAGTCACATGTCTGTGGAGTAGAATGTGGAGTAGGAACGGATCCCGGTGTAGATGTGTTCATGTTGTGAGAATTGGGTCCGTTCGAGCTAGAAGAAGTAGAGCCGTGTGAAGGGTGGAGAATAGGCTCTAAAGAAAAAGGTGAAGAAGAAAGTGAAGAAAATGAAGAAGGGGAAGGTGACGATGGAGAAGAAGAAGAAGAACCACCGGCGGGGATGTCATCATTAGTTTCCACATTATTTTGCAACTCTCTTCCGGATCTCAACGTGGTCACCACATTTACATTGTGATTGTGATATGCGTTTTGTGGGTGACCCGGATTTGGCAATGGTTGAGATGGAAGCTTTCCCTTTTCTCTCTCGCTCAACGCAGCAGTTAATTGTGCAATTTGTGCCTCAATTGATTTGATACTTTGATCGTGTGAGGCATTGTTATTCATTAAAGATTGAACATAACTTTCAAATCTTGCTGCGGATTCTGTAGATTGCTTGAGAAATGCTTCTAGACTTTTCTCGAGCGAGCTAACCTTATCATCATTAGGTTGAACCAAATTGTTCGTTTGATTTGTATAAGGTTGTTGTTGGAAAGGTTGCTGGTTTTGAGTTTGTGGAGGTGCTTGTTGTTGTTGTGGAGGAGGATATCTCTGAAAATTGTTATTTCCTTGGACTTGTTGATTTTGGTTCCAAGCGAAATTTGGGTGACTCCTCCACCCCTGATTGTATGTCGAAGAGTACGGATCGTTTCTTTGTCGTTGCTGAAATGCAACATTGACTTGATCCTGTCCTTGAATAGGTGCATTATAAGGACACTCTTCGGTTAGGTGCGATGGGTTCGAACAACAAGCACAAACAGTTCGTGTAGGTAGAGTAGGGGCAGGAGAAAACGATGAGATTTTTGTCTCAATGGCTTCTAGCTTTTTCATAAGTGAGGCCATCTCGGCCTTCATAGCAATCGACATATCTACTTGATGTATGCCTGCCCTAGATTGACCAATAGAGGAAGATGATGTGGTCTTGGTACTCTCCCACTGAATTGTTTGCTCACTAAGATCCTCAAGAAACTGCCACGCTTCGTCACTAGACTTGGAGAGAAAATGACCTTGACATATTGTTTCTAGCAACTGCTTCGTTGCTGCGTTCAATCTCTCGTATAATGTTTGGCAAAGTTGCCAACTTTCTATCCCATGATGAGGGCATTGAACAAGTAGGTCTTTAAATCTCTCGAAACATTTCCAAAATGGTTCGGAAGGAAGCTGTGAAAATTGTATAATCTCGTTTCGGATTCTCGCAGTTTTGTGATGAGGATAGAACTTTTTCAGAAAAGCTCTCACAAACTCGTCCCAATTTCTAATGGAATGTGATCCGGTGCTGTATAGCCACTTCTCGGCTAGGTCACATAAGGTAAAAGGAATGACCCTTAGCCTTATTGCGTCATCACTTAATTGGGTTGTCTTCATCATAGCGCACACATTTTGGAATTTATTAATAAAAATATATGCATCTTCGGATTCCAAACCATGAAATTTTGGCAGCATATTGATGAAGTGTGGTTTTATTTCAAAATTATCCTCATTCGCCGGTGGGGGTGAAAGACATGTGGGTAAAGAAGTGCGAACGGGGTAGAAGAGATCCTGGAGCGCAACTCGTGCGGGCGCTACAACAGGCGGTAGATTCGGGTTATTCGCACCTGGCGGAGGTGGAATCATTCCCATCGGTACGGTATCGTTGGGGTTAAATCCCGACATACCTTCGAAAGAAGAATTTAAAGGTGGAGGGAATTTCGACGAAGGGTTCGCCGAAGGGTTCGTTGGTCGGTACCAACGAAACACGGACTAATCGGGCGTTAGTATCCCTAGTCCAAAATGACATACACTAAAAGGTAGTGCAGTCAGAAAAAAGAGAAAAACAGAATGTGGGGGTAAGATAACGTCAGTGAGAAGAAGTGGTGGAAGTGAGTTTGCAAGTTTTCTTTAGCGGCAAGTTGCAAGTTTTTTAAAAGATTTTTCTTTTTCTTTTTCTTTTATTTATGTGAAGGTTTTGCAAAGAGGTTTTAGGAAAGGGACTCGTGACACCAATGTGTCAACCACACATGCACAATCAGGCCTAGATCTAGGGTCGCCTAGGTCTGCTAGACAGCTCCTAACTAGGGCTAGAAATAGACCTCAAACCGCCTCTTCACGGACAAATACGGCCAGGTAAGTGGGAAGGAACCACCACTACAGTGGGCCTAATTAATAACCACTAGCCTAGACACCGCAAAGTCGGTTAGGATAAACGGCCGATGCCTATACTAGTCCTTTTCCTATTGAGCTCGATGTCCTTAGGTCTGAGTCTAATCTTTTTTAATTAATTGTGGTCGATGAAAAATGCTTTAGGTGTTTTCTGGGGTCCTGGGAAGGGTGATGAAATCCCCACCCAATCTGAGTTTGGTCAATTAGCCCCTTAGAGTCCGATTAAATTATGCAAAACAAATAAAATCACTTGCAATCAATTTTAGCGCGGCGCAAAGAAACCTGCAGAAATCTGTTATTTAGAAGGGGGAGAAAGACTTTTTACGCAAAGAATTCCTGCAGAAAATTTTTACAGTGGAGATATGGAAGTTACAGAGGAGTGGGAGGGAAAACAAACCACACAAATTTTTAGGGCTGACGTGGCAATGCAAGCGCGGAACCGCGGCCTGGGGGAGTTATTGCGGCGGAAGCGCGGCAAGGGGATGGGTTCAGCCTCTGGAAAAAATTTCACTGCTCTTGACTTGCAATTCCTCTCTGTTCTTATATACCAATTTATGTTTTGGCCTCTGTAAAATTCCAGATCCGCGATTCGACGCTGTTCCTGCAAGATTCAAAAATATACACCCTTCAAACAGATCAAATTTGATAATTTTTGTATTTTTTAATATTTTAGATTTTTATAATTTTTCAAAATTTATATCAACCCGAAAATTCACAAAAAGAAGTATTACGCCGTCCCCGGCAACGGCGCCATTTGATTAGTGTCCAAAAACTTGTATTTACCGCAATCAGAAACGGCGTCGCTTCGCAGCTAGCCAGTGAGTACGGGTCGATCCACAGAGACGGGTAAATTCCTTTTATGTGTTTTAACGAGTTGATTCTATTTGTCGTTTTGATTGGTTTATAAAAATCTATAAAAACTAGATCTAATTAATCTAATTGAAAGTCTTGCTAGGGTTAGGATTAGGGGAAGTTTTGGAGATTAATGTTTCCTTCACCGCTTTCAATGCCTTCTTTTTTAGATCTATTAGATGTTACGTTAATTATCAATAAAGTGGATACGAATCTTTTGGGAAGATGTTTCTTCCTCTAGATTTGTATCCTTCCTTTGTTGATAATTACCCTAACCCCCATGAAAAACGCGCGCAACCGGCCCTTTATACTACGGTTCACCGTTACCTCGAGGGGTAGGGTGCCGTAGGGAGCGGATGTGTGCGTATGCATGGAGTTCTAACTCTAAAGTGAAGATGGCATTGAAAGGGGTGAGAGATCTCATCTCTCAACCCTTTCGCTAAGGCTAACCCTAACAAGCGAGGAGACTACTCGCTCATTAGGAGATGATAAATTATACTAGAAAATAAAAGCAAGGAAATAAATTACCTACAGATTTGATGGCTCCCTCCAAGTAGAAGACAGAATAGTTCTGAATGTCACTCCCAGAAATTCTGAATTTTATTTATTGAAAAGAGGTATAGGGTTTTACAATTTGAGATTACAATTTATAAGAAAGCAGGAGATCTAGGGTTACAGACTCTCGGAAATATGAAATTACAGATTTGACCCCTGAGAATCCCAACAACAGAACCGTCGCGGCAACAGAAGAAAAATCCACCGACACGTGTATTAGACGGCCGCGGATCCGCGGCGCCAGCATGGGTTTGGCCGCAGTTCCGCGGCCAAAGAAAGGATTTGGGCTCTGAAAAGTTTGGGCTTGGTTCAGGGGTTCTTGGGCTTCTTGTTTCCATATGTAGTTTCTCTGTTGGGCTTCTTATTCTCCTCCAGATATTTCAGTGAATACTTGTAGCGATCTTTTAACCGTTCACATGACATTTTGGACCTTGTACTGTTCTTCGTCTAGGCTTGACTAGGATCCGTCCAATTGTTGGTCAAAAGTCCTTTTTCTGTTGTTTTGTGTCTTTTTCACTGTATTTGCTCCAGAAACCTGTAACCTGTAATATGCAACAAACGTGCGTCAAGAGTACCTGTTTATTTATAAAACGGATAAGAATAGGGGAATGAAAAATGCAATATTATGGTCTAAACAGACGTTGATCACATTAGGAGGGGGAGACAAGCCGCTCTTTCCTCCGTTCTGGCGGCTCGTATTCGGATCGTTGCGGTCGTCGCTCGCCATTGGATCGAGAGCGGAAAATCAACTTTAATGGTGGAACAAAAAAAAGTATTTCGTTTCCTACAGACGGCGCCAACTGATGAAGTTTCGGATCTCCTTCATATGTTGTCCTCCATCGATCCTACGATGGCTGTCTTGGACGGCTGTGATTTGGTTTTGGAGTGGTTGAGTGTGGATCTCAATGGGTTGGTGTTGGACGCCGAGCTACCTACAAAGAAATCCCGGCGTAGGTGACCACCATAGGACCCTCCGACGATCAAGTTAAAGCCGAGAAATAGGAGCAGAGTAGCGGCGTATTGAGATAATTCTAATTACCTGAGTCATCTGAGTGAGGGGTTTATATAGGAGTCACGTGGAGCGAGCCGGTGCGAGATCCTCGCCGTCAGTTACGTCCTTACGTTACACCCGCGTTAATGGCAGGATCCGCTCATTAATGAGGGAACGAGCCTGCGTGGGACGCGGAGCGTGGGGCGGCGGATATCTCGCCTTGGCGAAATACGCGGAGTCGTTACAGAGGCGTTTGGGCTCCGCATTCTCGGTTGATCGGGAGAGCCGAGGAAGTTCGGCATGTCAGGAGGCTTGGAGACGAGCCAGGGGGCCGAGGTAGCTCGGCATGTCAGGAGGCTCGGAATCGAGCCGGGGGGGCCGAGGAAGCTTGCTGAACTGCTCGGAGATGAGCTGTTGGCCGCTTGTTAGGTGAGTATGGAAGGTACTCAGGGAGGTCTCTGATAAGCCGGGTGTGTCCTCGGAGACAAGGTACCGAGGTACGTCTCTAAAGTATCATATTTACTCCAGCTCCGTAGCCTTCGGGACACGTCATTTGCTACGTGTCATGATCTGGGAAATTCCCGCTTCTGAGTATCATCACCTCTAAAGGTCCATTCTGATCCGGTCCAATATACCTCTCACTCAGGTCGTCTTCTATCATTATATCAGCGCACTTCTTAAGTCTGAAAGATGTGTCTCCTATTTTTTTCCCATGATTTTGTTGAGTGCATTGAAATTCTTTTGTATAATTTGTTTTTACTTGTTTAGTTCTATGTACCTTTTTGGCAAAATAGGTATCTTGCCATAGCCTAACTTGCCTTTCATCCGCATTTTGGCTACTTTCTTCCACAAGGAATTTTCTTAATAAATAATGCTTCCATTCACACCATCTATAGCAAACTTCTGAAAATAGAAGGATATGTCCCAATCTCTCATTATCAAATATATTTTCTATTTACGCATGTGAACCTCGCTTTACTATATGAAAATTTTCGAACCAACAGCGTCAATATGAAAAAAATCTCAAAAGTGTTGTATAAAACAGTTAAACTTCTAGCCTCTTTTTATAATCTCAATGTTAAGTTATGGATATCTTTTATCATATCTTTTATATTGTTTTGTATTTATCTTTTTATATTGGGGTTTATATGTATCATACGTATATTACGTATTAGGGTTTCATCTTGTGGACTATATAGAAAGACATATTTTATATTGTATATATCAAAGTTTATCCTACTATTGATTATTGCCGTCATCGAGAATTGATCCTTTCCACCACCTTGTCTCATCGTCTTCTCGTCTCCTCGATCACCACATCTTCCCATCATCAAACCCCACTCCATCTGATGACTACGCCGCCGCCGTCGATCTATTTCTCTTTCTCCTATTATTCGAATCTAAATTTCTCTTTCTTGCTCTTTGTTTCTTATTTATTTACCACAATAAAAATCATGATCATCATCTGAAATCGCAAAATCAGAATGTGATAAATCCGTATCCTCTTTTGTTCTTCTTCTTCTCCCTGCCTTCGATTTCCCCGGCTTATTCACATTCTTTCTATTTTTTCGCGATTACCAATAACAATAATATTCTACTCAATAAAATTATCATCATAAACATCCAAAAATCTCTATATATCTTCAACGGCCTCCCCCACACCACCCCCCACCCAACCACAATCATTTCATCAGATTCATTATTCAAAAAGCAACTGGCTCACAATTCAAATTCCTCTCGGGATGCAGGAAAACAAAAAAATATAATAAAAATCCAATAATACAATTAAACTGTTTTGTGTTTAGTATTAGTTATTGCACGGTTGTGGGTTCTGTAATTACTTATCATGGTTCAGTTTAATTTCCTCTTCATTTCTGCAACATGGTTTCATGCATGGTTTAGAAGGTAGAGAATGGTATGATAAGTTGAGATATCGAGTCCTATGTTGTATGGAATCTTTGATAAAGAGACGTATCCGAATTGGATATGTATTCATATTGGATTATTTCGGATTCGTCCAAAACATATATAAGCGGAACTCTTTTTGGCCTAAGATTTTATTTTGTAATATTTTAGATGTATCAAACATGTATTAACAGCTAAAACACAACGGTCTACATGCCAACACTAACAAATTGGATGTGGTGTTACTTTAATTTGCTAAAATGATAATTTTATGTTGGTAATTTGTATATATATAAATAAAAAACGATGAAGTATCTATCCCAGCGAATTGTATCCTTGATTTTTGGGAAATTGAGTATCCGTGAATCCCACTCATATCGTATTTTCCATATCCGAATTCATGCTACTTAGATTGATACCATTAGTAGAAAAAATGCAATACTAAGGGAAAACATTTGCGAATACAAATTTCCCTGGGCAATATGTACACTACCAAACGAATTTTCCCTCTTACTAACATTTTTCTCGACCATTATCTATTTCTAAGAGTGAAAGAATAAACTACCGAAGAAAAGTATAAAATGCATAAATTTAATTAGGACAAAACATAGTGAGGAAAACATTACCGAGGCATATGTCCTTTGGCAATAGTCGCATTAGCAACAAAAGATATGCCAAGAAAACATTGCCCATGGATCGTGTTCCCTTGGCAATATTTTCCTTCACTATTGCATTTTTATCTATTAGTGTACTCTCAAAGGAAGGGAGAATTTGTGCGATAAAAACATTAAGTTCAAGATATGCAATATATAAAAAAATATATAAAAAAAACAACAACTTTGCATGCTAATTAAGAAAAGAGGCACATGGTTCCGATTTATTACTTCTAAAAAGTGGAAAAATCGGATTGATAATATTGCTGCTAGGTTCTTTAAAACAGAAGAACCAAGCTCTGTTCAAATATAATAAATCAATATTTCCAGATAGCATGTAGGAAACATTGAGTCCATATAGGTTGAATGGTTTGATCCTCCAAAAAAAGGGTAGATGTTCCAAATTTATTATTGAAGATGGTATTTCATGTTAATACGCGTGTGTGTGAGTGTGTGTTGTGTGTGTGTGTGTATATATATATTTGGCAACGCAAAAACGAACTTAATATGCATCATAAATCTCGATCTTCTTATACTATAGTTACGAGTCCTTATCACATGAATTATAACTTATGAAATTAACAAATATATAGCTAGTATTATTACATATATAGCTATTATTGCTAACTTCCTCTCCCTCTATAAAAGCCCACCCTCTTTACGAACTCACACCATTACTCAACAACACTCCATGGTTCAAAACCCTACCTAGTTGGCTTCATATCATGACCTCAAAGACCTCATCTTCACTTGCTCTCTTCTTCACCCTCAACCTCCTCCTCTTCACCGTTGCCACCTCATGTGGCACCTGCCCTGGCCCCACCCCAAAGCCGAGCCCGAAACCACCGAAGCCGAGCCCGAGCCCGTCGGGCAAATGCCCGGCCGATACACTCAAACTAGGAGTGTGTGCTAATGTGCTTGGCCTCATCAACCTCAACCCTGGCAAAGCACCCAAGACCCCATGCTGCTCGTTGCTTGGAAACCTGGCCGACCTTGAGGCAGCTCTTTGCCTTTGCACTGCCATCAAGGCTAATATTCTTGGGATTAACCTTAACATCCCAGTCAACCTTAGCCTTCTCTTGAACTACTGTGGGAAGAAAGTGCCCACTGGGTTTCAATGTGCTTAATTAGCTTTAAAAGGTTTGGTGATTTTGGTTAAGTGTTGTGTTTGTTTCTCTTTGCTTTTGTTCGAGGGCTATAATTAAGAAGCACAGCTCGTGATCAATAAGCCCTGCAGGTTATGGTGATGTGTGTGCAGCTACTCTAGCTAGGGTTCTTGTTTGGGTTACTAGGGGGGTGTTAGTTAACTAGTGTCCTAAGTTGATGGATTTGTTCAACTTCATTTCTTGAAGTAATTGTTTATGTCGATTGCCTTCTTGATGTTTGAGGAATATATTAAATTGTGTGCCCTAGATTAATGTGTAAGGATGGGCAACTCTTCTCTATTTTTTTTTTCCTTCTTCTTCTTCCCCTTTTATTTTTCCTTTTTCCTTTGTTTTTTTTAAAATAAAGTTTTTATTTCATATCATCAAAACTTTTACATTCAGAAATAATTTAGAGAATCACCATCTATCTAAATTCCAAATACCTTTCAACTCTCTTAGTAGAGACTGAAAATCATGAAACAAAATAGCATTATTATTGTTGTAACTAATATTAGCTATATAATCTGCCGCCTTATTTGCTTCTCGAAAGACATGAGGAATCCGTGCCTCGAACATCGAAAGTAAACTTATAATTTTCTTCACCAACCCTTTTAGTCTCCAATGACACAAGATTTTTCTTATTCTTCTTAATATTACCTTTTTGCAAATAAATTAAACCAGTAAACTTAAAGCGATAATTAAATACAATCATACAAACATATAATTAGTGATGGTAGATCAAATGTCTTTTTTTAAAGAAAAATGATCAACAAGGTCTAATTTGATTTTTATTGTTTAAAACATAAATGTGTAAATCATGATTTTTATACATCGATCATTATTTTGCATCTGATTGTTGTAGAGCTAATGATTTATCAGCGATGGATCCTTTTCTACCTTTTAGATGAACGAAAAATAGTGAATATCAATCAATTTGGCAAATCTATATATACTAGTTATTTTCTAAATTGTTTTTAAATAAATTGCAACCCGAACACCAGCAAAATAGCTACTATAAACTTCTGACCAGGCATATATATGTATCAAACTCAAATCGAGTCATACGTTTCAAGCTCGTTTAATATAGATGATTGATTGAGACATATTAACAACCTAGCTAGTTAGTTTACACAAGCAACTAAAGCAATCCCATATAAACTCCCAAACTAGAGAGAGATACTTTCCACTCAAGAGCATAAATCCATGTCATGTAGAGTTTAGATGGTTAATTATGCCGCCTATGTCATTCATCAGTAATGGATTCCATTTTCCTTTTTCCACGATATACCCGCTCCTTTTTCGTTTTTCTTTTGAATATTGCAGGATGATCATGTGCTACATATTAAAAAAGAAAACCGTGTAATTAAGTGTCTGTTTTCTAATATTTAATTTGCTATAATAAAATATTAACCAGGAGATGGACTCCACTACAGATGCTGCTGAGCAAGCAGGTCCATGATGTAGCAGTTTTAGATATTTTTCCTGCTCAAATTTGTCGTAATATTAACTATTGTCTCGAGGCAAATAAGGAAGAGGACAGCGTTGTTCTTAAAAGAAATTCGTTTGTTTATGAAATTTGAAATTCGACGAGAACAGTAAGCAGTTTCCGTGACTTGATCATTGGAACCTGCATGCATCTGTTGGTCGGCCATTATAACCACCCTGTAGAAAAGCGAAGACACACCAGATTCACATAACCAACAGAGGTCCCTTCGATAAAATTGAAATGACACAAAACCAACTGTGCATAGTTGGCAATAATTTTCTTTTCAATGGAACAGGTTGAAGATTCAATCCTGAAGATCACTTTCAAAAACAAAAACAAAAAATCCATATGATGACCATGCCATTTTGCATAAAGTTGCTCTCTTACGCCTACTTTTATGATATAGCTAATTGCAAGGAGTTGATTCCCGAAAGGGGGTTGATTTCCACAAAAAAAAAACTTGTAATGCCACATTTTTATGAGCATCATCAAGCAATATGTAGATCAGGTGTTTTTTGATCTAATTACACATACACAACATGGTCATGTTAGTTGTAGAAAAAATAAAAGATGTAATGTACCGCAGGCACTGTACAGACACAAAGAGAACGGAGGCAGCCTCCGCCAAACATAAAACAACCGGACAAAAACTCTCTTGCTTTATCCCATTGAATCTTGACACCTTAGTAATGGTATTATCTGCTAGAAATGAATCCTCTAATATTTGATTCTTTACCACCGAAAAAAAAAATTAGTACACTTGCAAACTAACCCAAAAAATAGAAACAGCAGTTTGATAATTGATTTATATGAATCCTGTAAGGTTGAGACCAAAAGTGAATAACATTGCCACAGATTGACAACACGCCTTTAGTATAGCACAGGCCAAACAAACATGGTACACTCTTGCACGCTTTATATGCATGAGACATTCTTGTATTCCACTTCCGAGGGACGTGCACATGTCAACCTTAGAATTTGCGTGTGACGTTACCTGAACCATAGATTCGGTACAAGCACAAAAACCTGTGTTTATATAGGAAGTATAGAATGGATTCAGATTGTCTCTCTGTTAGAACTAGATGATGAAGAGTCTATTTGATAATATCCAACCGTCCATTCATAATGAATGGTTGTAAAGGATACCCAACTATCATCCATTAAGAATGCACAACTGAATATCATCAAATGGATCCTCCATTAACTAACGGTAATGAAGATGATCCGAATCGATTAACTGACGAGCCTTAAACTTTATTATTTGTTAACTCTTGTAATCTATTTATTTTACTTTGAAGAGGCATGTGATCCATACAGGGCCAACCCCTCCCCTGAACAAGGTGGGCGCAGTCATAGTTGCTTTTTTTTTAATTTACATCCTACTTGTCACAATTATTTACTCTCCAAACTCCTTATCACCTCCTTGTTTTCACTTTCCAAACATACTAGTATTCTTATTTCTAAACCAATCTTTACCTCACAACGGAAAAAACATTTAAGATTCACATAGCATCCCTGATGATGTTCACAAGTGGGAATTCCTCAGATTACGCCACGTGGCGAAGGAGGTGTCACCCACGACAGCTCACTAGACTCCTGGGAGGCTACCGAGGTAAAATTAGTGTCGAGCATTGATGACCTTCCTCGGTTCATCCTCGAGCTTACACTCCGTCTCTTATCCAAGAGTGACCTTACTGCCGAATTGGCGCCAGACCTCCTGTGCTCGTCTCCGAGCTATTGCTGAGCTGAGCTTCATCGGCCTCCCTGCTCGTCTCCGAGCCTCCTGTCGAGCTAAAGCCTACCCAGCTCTCCCAGACAAACGAGAACACATGGCCTTAGTGCTTCCGTAACAGCTCCACGTATCTCGCCAAAGCGAGATATCCGCCCCCCCCCCCACGTCCACGTCCCACGCTGCCGCATTCTTCCCATTAATGGGCGTATCCCGTCATTAATGCAGAAATCTCGTCATTCACGCGGGCGTAACGTCAGGAGCGTAACCGAAGGCGAAGATCTCACGCCTGCTCGCTCCATGCAGCCACTATAAAAAAACCTCTCTCGGACGACTCAGGTAACGCAATTTTAACCCAATAAGCCGCTACTCTGCTCATTTTTCTCGGCTAACTTGATCGTCGGAGGGTTCTACGGTGGTCATCCACCCCGGGACTTCTTTGCAGATAGCTCGGCTTCCACCTCAATGTCAACTCACTGAGATCCACACGCTCAAGGAGACAACTTTCAAGCCAAATCTCAGCCGTTCAACCACGCTAGCTACGGATCGACGGAGGACAGTTTCTGAAGGAGATCATGCACACCATCAGTTGGCGCCGTCTGTGAGAATAGCTAAAGTTTCTCCCATTCAAAAAAAGTTGATCTTCTGCCCTCGACCTCATGCCGAGCGAGAACTGTGACGATCCCAATACGAGCCGCCGCCTCCCCCCACAACGAAGGTGCGGACGGTTCTACTCCCCCTCCAAACATCATCAACACCCTATCGGTGCGGATCAACAGACTCACGTCGATGGTGGACGCGCTCTTTCGCGTTCAAGCGGCGGGCCTAGCCCCCCATATCGCAGTTCCCCCTCCCAGGGATCACGACGTCGACAGAAGAGTGGATAACATCACTCCCTTCAATGCCACCGAACACCAACGTGCTGACTCCGGCAACTGCGGCTCCCACGCAGCAACCGATTCAATGACCCGCTGGGTGTCGCACAGCTCTATGTCGCAGTCTCGGGAAAGAGACCATCGCCGCGACGCCCATCGTGCTCCTGCGCCACCCGAGGAGGTGTCGGGCAGCTCGCCTGCTTCCAGGCACGACCGATGCCCTCTCCCTCACCGAGACCACACAAACAACTTACGTCAAGGCCACTCGAAAAGAACATCACCCGAGGATCTAAGAAATCTGATAGAGCGGAACCGAAGCCGCAACACCGCACAGACCAGGAGCGGAAATGATCACCACTCCGACTGTGCCGAATTATCGGGGTACCACAACCGCCTCGAGGCCCTCGGAAAGAAAATCGAGGGCATACGGCTGGAGGGCCATTCATCTGGTGAAGGAGCCAGGTACTCCGCCGACTCACTCACAAAGCCCTTCACCGAGGAACTACTGGCCGTACGCGTCTCGACCAGGAACAAACCGTCCAAGGTGGCTCTCTTTGACGGGAAGTCCGACCCGAAAGATCATTTGGATGCGTTCACAGCGGGCATGAGCTTCCAGAACAACTCGGACGCAGCTCAATGCCGCGTTTTTCCCACCACTCTGATCTGGGCTGGTCGGGACTGGTTCCGGAGGTTGGCGCCACGCTCCATCTCTACCTTTGACGAGCTGGCCACCCAGTTCCTCGGCCACTTCGTTGGGAACAAAAGACAGAAGAGGACGGTCGATTACCTCTTCACATTAAAGAGCGGTGACAAAGATTCCTTTAAGGGATATATCACTCGATTCTACAACGCTCTCCTTGAGGTCCCTGAGCACCGGGATGAAACTGTCATCACCGCACTAAGGTCAGGTCTTAGGCACAAAGAGTGGCTTCGCACTTTTGCATTAGCGCAACCTAAAACCATGGCCGAGGTAAAAGCTTGGACCGAACGAGAGATCCAACTAGAGTCGGAGGTGAACGCCAACCTGCCCCGGGCCGACCAAACCGATCAAAAGAAGAGAGGCAAAGAGGAGAAGAAGAGGGTAGACCGACAAGAACCTTACTCCCCAGAATTCCATGAGTACACTCCCCTCAAAATCTCTCAGACCGAGCTATTAAAGGAAGCGAAGGGCGGGAGGTTCTTTAAGCTCCTGCCAGTCAACCAAAGGGCGGCAAAACGTCTCCATGGCCCTTACTGCGCCTTCCATGGGACGCAAGGGTACCCGACCGAGAACTGCAAACAACTCCGGGACTACATTGAGGAGTTGATCCGTTCTGGCCACTTGGCGAAATACCTAAGGGACAAGCGGCAGGCGGAACGAGAACAAAAAGACCCGATCTCACCCGAGGAATTAACCATCGGCCAAATTATGGTCGTTACCAAGGACCCTGCTCGAGAAACTCCGGCCTTACAACGCAGAAAAGTTTAAGTTGTATAAATAAAGTGTGTTCCTTTTTGAAATAATGTAATTCTTGTCGGCATTTAATTAAGTCTATAGAATGAACGAGAAAAGAAAAGGAAGAACTTTATTCATTAAAGGGTATTATGGGCTCTTCAGCCTTACAAAAACTATGATAAAAATTACAACAAAGAGGGCCGAGGATCAAGAAAGCATTGTTCATGGTACTCCAAGGAGATCTCCCTCAGCCAGACCTGAGCTTTCTCGGCCCGCTCCCTCTGGCGTTGCCCGCTGACCCTGGCTGCCAAAAACACCAGCAACCCTTTCTGCCGGGCAAGAAGCGGCGATCAGCCTCTTCTGGAAACACTCCAGAAGAAGATCCACTGATCGGTCCCGCCTGCTATTCGAGATCAGGCCGAGGTGGTAAAACGAATGCAACTTCTCGATCGCCTCATCCCTCAGCTGCGGAGACAGGGCATTGTACGGACCCGGTGATCTCCTCCAGATCGCATAAATAAGCACTTAGAGGAGTGGAGATCGCCGGAAAAGAAAACGTCCGAAGTGGCCCTCCACACGGTCTATCAACGCCTCGTACGTCTGTTCGGAGCGGTCGAGGCTATAGAGATACACATCGTCACGAGAAATGATCTCCCTGATGAGCACACATGCACGTCCGGCCATCTTCAGAAACACAAGGATAGAAGAAACCAACATACCTTCGCTATTTATAGCCTCAACAAAAATCTCCAATGGGCCAAGATTTACGCGCGCAGCAACGCGGATCGTGGGAAATATTCAATTTCCCAATATAGAACCACCATGTGGCGACCATGCCAATCTTCACGAGATCCTAAGCGGTCGCTCTTCCTGATTTTACGGGCAATGGAAGATTGAACGACACGAATCTCGGAGTATCGCATCATACCGATGTCTCTGCCACGCGTCATTTGCGACGGTCACTCTTTCGGATTTTGCGGATCATGGAAGATTGAACAACACCCCCACCAAGGCGCAGGTGATTCTACAAAGCCCTCCTAACGAGGCCACCGCACAGCTTCCCTACCCGGTCAATCCCTGACGGGTACCTTCCTACCTATCAACGCTAAGAATTTAAAACCCTCATCTCAAGGCCACCGAGCAGCTTCCCTACCCGGTCCATCCCTAACGGGTAGTTTCCTACCCATCAACGCTAAGGATTGAAGCCCTCATCTCGAGGCCACCGAGCAGCTTCCCTGCCCGGTCCATCCCTGACGGATAGATTGCTATCCATCTACGCCAAGGATCGAAGCCCTCATCTCGAAGCCACCGAGCAGCTTCCCTACCCGGTCCATCCCTGGCGGATAGATTCCTACCCATCTACACTAAGGATCAAAGCTCTCATCACGAGGCCACCGAGCAGCTTCCCTGCCCGGTCAATCCATAGCGGGTAGATTCCTACCCATCTATGCTAAGGATTGAAACCCTCATCACAAGGCCACCGCGTAGCTTCCCTGCCCGATCCGTCCCTAGCGGGTAGTTTCCTACCCATCAACGCTAAAGATTTAAAGCCTTCATCTCGAGGCCACATAGCAGCTTCCCTAGCCGGCCCGTCCCTAGCGGGTAGTTTCCTACCCATCAACGCTAAGGATCGAAGCCCTCATCTCGAGGCTGCTGGGTTTGCTTAGCACCCCCGACGGTTTTCGGCACGCATCAAATATGCCACTTTAAAAAATTTAGGGTGCCGAGCGAGCCCGAACCAAGAATCTAACTAGAGAATTAGGGTTTTAAAGCATGTAAACAAACTTTACACTAAGTGATAAGAATACAACCTTTGTAGACCGGTCCTTCGCTTCTAAAGCTCCGTGTAGTAGTCCCTTTGCTTCAAGTAGTGGTGTCCCGGACTCTCATTAGGCTCCACTAGGCGAAAGGAATGAGCTTGCTCAAAAATTTTTGAGGCCGAAAATGATCTACATCGAAGAATCACTAACTCAAGCTACCTCTTCACTAATTGATGGATTAATGAAGCAAACAACCTATACTAAATGGTTAGTTTAGTATAGATTGATGAAATAAGAATTTTGCTCACTTTAGAATTGATTTTCTCTTTTTCTTTTTGTTCTCACTTGAAAGCTAAAAAGTAAGAAAGGAGATGAAGAAGAAAGTCAAGTGATCAGGTCATCAACCATGGATGAGAAAATATCTCATATAATCTCACTTGTAGAGACTTAACCATGGCTAAAAATAATGGTTAGGTTAATAAATATCTAGAGTAAAACAAAATTGGTGGACTAAATCAAGCTTTCTACATGCTTCCACAAGCATCTCAAACCATGGCAATTTCCACTTAATTTTGATTTATCTCTTAATAATTAATTACCCAATTTATCTTTAGTTAGGTATGAGTCTCACACCCAAGTCCAATGTATCATCTAGCATAACACATAAATAAATACATTAATATATATCACATATATATTTAAATGTATTTAGAGAAAACAATTTCTTAAGTGAGCTAATATTAGTTAATATATATTAATATATCAAATATATAAGTATATATTAAATTATTAAATCAACACTTGATTTAATAATCCGGCTATATCACATGCAACCGACTAATATCATATAATAAATTATTAAATCAATACTTGATCCAATAATCCGGTTATATCACATATAACCTATATCGCAAGATTAGAATACTGTATCACATACACGTATCAATCTCGGTCCCGCACATATCACATATGTGCCCTACTTCGTTTCGCTTAAGCCAGAAAACCACTATGTAGGACTCTAAAAACTCATCAATACGCCAGCAGTAGATAATGATCATTTCAGTCACCCACAAACCGTCAGCGGTACTAGCTGGACGTAACAGCTTCCCTGGTATTGAACGATCAGAAGATCAACAAGCAAGCTTGTCCAAACTCCTGTGAGTCCAATAAGTAACACTACCGTACAGTCCGGTCTCTTCGTCTGATATATCGCATATCGAGTCTGGGGGTGGTAAACATCAGACCCTAATAACTTGATAAGTCATGCCGATGTGAGGCTCATAACGGGTCGAGAAACTACTGATAACACTTACCAGTAAATCTCATCATCAGCCCTGGCCAGAGACTTCCAGTTATGGCCAATCGAGCACAACGCAACATCAACCCCCAATACCGGAAGAAACGAAACCCCTCCTATCGCTCATTGCCTCCATGTGACTCGGGACTGTACCCAAAAACCACCTGTTTACACGCTCTCTTAAACGTGGCAGGATGGAAATCAAAGCACGGTGGGAATCACACAAGACTCTATGACGATCTCGGGTCTACAAACTAACATGTACCGGTGTCACCAAAAAACTGTTATCTAACGTTAAGTATAATACCATCTAAGAGTTCTCGGCAAGTCCTGTTCAGCGTTTCCAGTCTCCATTGCGTACCCGTATGCAATCTTTGATGTCAAACACCAATGGATATGGGATCATCCATTGCCCATCAAATGGGTCAAGAAACGTATAAGCTGGTCTACTCTGGAATATCGATGTCCAGTCTCGATACACCCACGACTAGGACAATTAAAGGATGGACTTATGGACTACCATGTCCCCACTAGTATGATCTGCATCATAATCCTGGTAGTCAAGTACACATCCTAAGGGCTTTACCAACATATGAGAGCAAGACGGTATCACAATACTAGTCTACAAGTTAAGATAAAGAGTAACCGGATAGCATACTATCATGTCGAACAAGAAAGTCCTCTTTATATATGTCCAAGCATCTATTATAATATACAATCATGTACAATAATGGCATCTAGGGCATACATACAACTAACAGAGGCCCACCGAGCAGCTTCCCTATCCGATCTGTCCCTAGCGGGTAGTTTCCTACCCATCAACGCTAAGGTTCGAAGCCCTCATCACGAGACCACCGAACAGCTTCCCTGCCCGATCCGTCCCTAGCGGGTAGTTTCCTACCAATCAACGCCAAGGATCGAAGCCCTCATCATGAGGCCACCGAGCGGCCTCCCTGCCTGGTCAATCCTTAGCAGGTAGATTCCTACCCATCTACGCTAAGGATTAAAACCCTCATCATGAGGCCACCACGCGGCTTCCCTGCCCGGTCCATCCATACCGGGTAGTTTCCTACCCATCAACGCTAAGGATCGAAACCCTCATCACGAGGCCACCGCGCAGCTTCCCTGTCCGGTCCATCCCTGGCGGGTAGATTCCTACCCATCTACGCCAAGGATCGAAGCCATCATCACGAGGTCACCGAGCAGCTTCCCTGCCCGGTGAATCCTTAGCGGGTAGATTCCTACCCATCTACGCTAAGTATCAAAGCCCTCCTAACAAGACCACCGAGCAGCTTCCTTGCCCGGTCCATCCCTGGCGAGTAGATTCCTATCCATCTACGCCAAGAATCAAAGCCCTCATTACGAGACCACCGAGCAGCTTCCCTGCCCGGTCAATCCTTAGTGGGTAGATTCCTACCCATCTATACTAAGAATCGAAGCAATCATCACGAGGCCACCGAGCAGCTTCCCTGCCCGGTCCGTCCCTAGCAGGTAGTTTCTTATCCATCAAAGCTAAGGATCGAAGCCCTCATCACGAGGCCACCGCGCAGCTTCCATGCCTGGTCCATCCCTGGCGGGTAGATTCCTACCCATCTATGCCAAGGATCGAAGCCCTCATCACGAAGCCACCGAGCAGCTTCCCTGCCCAGTCAATCCTTAGCGGGTAGATTCCTACCCATCTACGCTAAGTATCAAAGCCCTCCTAACGAGGCCGCCGAGAAGTTTCCCTGCCCGGTCCATCCCTAGCAGGTAGATTCCTACCCATCTACGCCAAGGATCAAAGCCCTCATTCCGAGTCCACCGAGCAGCTTCCCTGCCCGGTCCATCCCTAGCGGGTAGCTTCCTATCCATCAACGCTAAAGATCTAAAGCCCTCCTCACGAGGCCACCGAGCAAGTTCCCTGCTCGGCTAATCTCCAAGGGTTAGCTTCCTACCCTACGAAGACACAAGTCGAGAAACCAGTCAAGGCCGACCTATTCTAACTTGACTGTTTTTCAACTCATGCTAAGACGTGGCCGTCTGTAATGCCTTAAGATTTCAGTTAGTGTTAGTTTAAACGATAATGCGCGTTTATTGTAAAAAGTTTACCGATTTGGATTTCTCACATTTTATAATATTTAATTAATAATTTATTATTATTTAGTATGGCATGCACGCACGTGTGCACGTTAATATGAGGGTTTATTTTGTGTTAATCTAAATTAGTGACCATGACAACTTAACCCTTAACCTAATCTTTGCTTTAATCCAATCCTTGTTTTAATCCAATCCTTAACCCTAATCCTAGATATTTGTGTGAGATGAGAGATATTTGTTTTGAGAGTGAGGAGATGGCACAAGTGAGTGTGAATGCATTAATGGTGTTTTAATGTAAGGGTGCCCTTATCCCTTAACCTCACCTCTCTCTCTCTCTTCTTCATACTCTCTCTCACTCTCTCTCACACTCATTTCCTCTCATTTTTCTTTATCTCTTCAACACAAACTGAACACTTCTTCATTTCCTTCACAATCCATCACAAATATTCACAAAAACTCACAAAAATCACATCTTGTGTCTTGATTTGCCTCTTGAATGCCTTGGAGCTTGGGAAACTAGGATCTTTGAGTTCTTTTGGTTAGGTAATGATCTATTTTTGTTCTTTAAGTGCTTATTGTGTAGCTTAGCTTTTAAGTTTCAGTTTAGATCGCGTATCGTATCGTTTCGGGTAAATATCGTATTTTTAGTGTTGTTTTGGGTCTGGGATGATCTGCTATCAAACCAGATAATTGTTGCAAAAGTTCCCATCACAGTGACCTAGTGTAGTGATCTAGAACCTACCCTCAAAATACGGGCCCCTTTCCTTTCCGTACGGCTTCAGATTTATTGCTTCTGGCCGCAATTTGCGGCCAGACTAGGGAGTTGGGGTTTGGGTTTTTGTGGGGGGGGTCTCTGGGGTTATATGTGGTCTCATAGTACTTGCAACTTTTACAAATTATTGGTACAGAAAAATCTGGGACCATTTGCTTGTTTTCTTGTGTTTCGTTTCACGTGTTACGTTATCCGATACGGTTCGTGTTCTGTGTTCTGTTGCTCTTGAGTTGGTTTCGTAGTGTCGCTATGCACGTTAGCTACAATACGAACACTTGAGAGTACGTTTGTGTTGTCGCGTTGGTCCGCGTAGTTTGTACATGTTTTGGGTCTATTACTAATATATATACTTGCTTTATTGTGTTATATTTTAGGTTCGCGGGCGGGGACTTCGGACGCTGCGAAAAGGGGGGAACAGATGGTAGGCTTTACTTAGCCAGGAGCGTTGGTGAGTAGATTTAACATTTACAGAGGAATCGCATGCATGGCGTTATACGTCTGGACTAGAGATGTTAATATTATCGTATATCATATTTCATATATAGAGTTGCACATACACCTTATTGCTTAGTTATTGTTGTGCTTGAACTTGTACCCTTAGGACACTGCACTATTATTGACGGCTCATATTGCACGAGCACTGATTGTATACCACAGACCGTCAATAATTTACATGACACGCACAACACACATACATATATGATATTGTTTGGTTAGGGACATTAAGACATTGATTCATATTTCTTTATGCATATGACATATAGCATATCTATATACCTACATGCTTACACATATGCCTTGACATGCTTACATGCTAGTTACATGTATACCTATAGGGGATTGTACCATTAGCGATAGGTACATACATACATAATGACATAGCTACATGTATACCTTGCATACATACTTCGCTTATACCTGGAGGGTATATTACATCATTTCTGATAGGTAGATACATATACCTTGCTATACCTTTATGTTTACACATATATCTGGCTTTAGCTACATGTTTACCTTTATTTGATGTTATATAGACTTGGAGAAATTAGAAACCGCATGATATTTATATTAACTTGTTGCGGTTAAATAGCGGTTTTTCCTTTATATGCTCGCATTTCAGTTTTATGTTGCGTATATTATATTCATGGATTTTCGCATTGAGATATGGATTTTTCATGATATTTTCTGAATTTGAGGACCGTGGTAGTTTCATGAAATTATGTTTTATTTGAAAAACTCGGTTTCTCTTAATATGATATTTCAGCAGCCACCATGAGTTTTATCGGTTCTGATATATATACCTCATGCGAGGAGCGTCGTGGGCCGTATGAGGGTACATGGTGTTAGATATGTATACCCTAGAGGCCATTATTGTATAGTACTAGTTTGTATAATACATTTTGGAGGCTTGGGATATATATATACGGATTTACGACAGTCTTGCTCGACATAGTAGTATGCTACTTGGTTTGTTTCTATCTTAATATGTGTATATGTTTCTTTTAACATATCGCTGATACATATTGATGGAGCCCTTAGGATCTTTGCTTGACTACCGGCGTTGTGATGGCGATCAACTAGTGGGGGCTGGGTAGTCTATAAGCACATCCTTGTTTTGGTCCCTAGTCGTAGGATTATCGAGACAGGGCATCGATACTCCAGAGTAGACTGGTGCATACGCTTCTTTTCCCAGCAGGGGAGATGGTCTGTCCCACAGCCATCAGTACGTCGTACTGGAGATAGTATGCAAGTGCTCGTTAGGTTACGAGTACACTGGACAGGACTCGTCGGGAACTGTTGGTTGGTATTATACCTATCGTCAGTTAACAATTCCCAGGTGACATGAGTACAGCTTAGTCCGCTGACTTGACACTGTCACTTCGCCTCGAGTGTGTTTCCACTGTTCTTTGATTACTACCCTACCACGGCTCTACTGAGTCGTGCAAACAGGTAGTAGTTTGGTGCAGTCCCGAAGCACTTGGAGACAGTGACGGTTAGACAGGATTCGTCTCTCCCGGTATTGGGAGTTGATATCGCGCTGTGTCTAGGAGAGCCATTACACATTGTCGTCCCTGGCCAGGGCAAGCGAGAATTGCTGGTAGGTTTTCCAGTAGATTCTCAGGGTGTTTTGGACTACACTCCAACACGACTTGTACCGCTATTAGGGGACTGACGTTTACCGCCCCCCTAGGCCCGCCATGCGATATTCTCAGACGAACGGACCGAACTGTACGGAGATTGTCACATTCAGGCTCAGTAGGAGTTAAGATGGATTCACCTCATCAGTCTTCTTGTCGGCACCTACCTGGGAACCGTTACGTACAGCTAGTACCGCTTGCGGCCTGTGGTTAAACCCACTGCCAGCGTAGTGTCGAACCTTTAGAGTCCCACACAGAGGGTTACTCGCCTTTAGGCAAAACAGAGTAGAGGTTGCATGGTTTTGCGACGGGGTTCGTTCACATCCGCGCACTTGTGCACGTTTGGTGTCCGGACAGTAGTTACTAGCGGGCTTTGGTTTAAGCCAGATCCTAGTACTTGTTTTGGGATTGGTTTTGTCTCAGTGTATTCGTGTTCCTTGGAACACAGATACAGGTGTGTATGCACAGTTGACAGAGGCAGAGGCAGAGCATTCTCATTAGGGTTGTTGACCATTTGGCTTTGGTTGACTTGTTGACCGTTGACTTTTCTTTAAACCCTAATGAGAATATGATATATGATTAATAATATTAATTAAGTATTATTATGCCATGGTTGAGTTGAAAATTTGACTTTTGTTGACTTGTTGACTCTGTTGACCGGTTGACCATTTTGGACTTGTTGACCATCATCATTTCATGGCTATCATTTCATGGGTATGACTTTTGCTTGCTTGTTGTTTGCAAAATGCAATTATGGCATGAAATGATAATGGTCATTGAAACTAACCATCACCATATACTTAATTATTATTATTATCATTATTCTCACTTTTGTGAGAAGGGGTTGGATTATGAGAGCTCATTCTATCATTCTCTTTCTCTCTCCTAGAAAGAAAGCTCTCCCTCTTCCTCTTCCTCTCTCAAGGTTCAAGTGTTCCATGAATTGGAAATCATGAACCTTTGAGACAAAACCACCATCACTCTTCTCTACTCAATCTAAGGTATTAGGTTTAGCAAACCAAACACCTTAGTCATCTCTAGGTTGAGATTGGAGCTCAATTTCGAGACCTTCGGGTGGATCCATCTATGGCAAAGAGGAGACCACAAGGAGGATCCGTTCAAGCAACTATAAGGAGCAAGCAAGAGGAAGAACCACAACAAGAAGAGAAGGAGTTCAAGACCAAGGTATAACCATTCTACATAGTAGTTAGAATTTGTAGAATATTTGTTAGTTCTTGTTTAGCAACGATCCTTATTGTACGGTCCATGTTACCTAGTTAGGAAAAAAATTCGTTTTACCTATTCCGCCTCCCCGAAAGGACCGGGGTGGGTAACGTGGACCCAACAGTGGTATCAGAGCCTAGCTAAACACTTTCTAGCATGTTAGCCAAGTAACTAGAAGTTCGATCGGAAAAGGAAATCACAAAACACGCCCGAGGGTTAAACTTTCTGTCGATTTTTATTCTGCTCTAAAAACTATTTAACACATCTCAAAAATCGGCTCAGGGTTTTTAGTAAACACCCAAGAAAAACGATCAAGCGAACCGACCAACTCACCGCGGAACCGCGGCAAGAATAGCTTCTTGCCGCGGATCCGCGGCCGAGTTGACTCGGCCGTGGATCGGTTTTCCTGCAGTGTGTTGTCTGGGGTGTTTTGGGATTTTTGGAATATGTTTTTTCTTCCCAGATTTTCCAGAAAGCAAAATTTGTTTTTGGGGTTTAAAAATCCGTATTTTGATCGAACTTCTAAAGACTTAAGCTGACGGGTTATATCTGTGATGTGATATATGTATTGAACGTCTGCTAATCGCTATACGTCGATTAGTGGGGGTTATACATATCTGTGATCTGTGATGTTGATGGTATGTGTATATGAATTCATTGGATTGTCGCGGATGAATAGCCGGGGGTTGTAAGATGAGAGTTTTCTTTATCTTTCAATTCATGTAATATGTAAATTGATATAATATTATTTGTTTGGCCGCACATCCGGGATGAGGTTGTAGCCGCCATTGTATAATTTCTTTTTACTGTTTTTGCTCCTAGGATAGACCCAAGGAGGGGTGCACAAACTACCGGGTACCTCGAAGTGCCGAGTGGCCTACTCACGATGTTGAGGGAGGTTGCTTCACTTCGGGTATTTGGCGGGTAGTTTGCCGCACCCGTAGGGGTCTAGGGTGGGGTATTGGCTATTCATCGCGACCGTGTAATCCGCTTTTCGTTACAGGCTCGTACGGAATACGGATTCCTAGTATATCCAATGTGTTCATCTGTGATCTGGAATGGCTATCATTGCATCTGACGAATGTGTATATATATCTATATGATATCTATTTAGGCGTTGCTTATGTTTTGCATCCGCCCTAGTCCAGCCCCCGCTCTGTCGTTAGTTAAGTAACCTAACGGGTAATGACGGGGCCCCGTGGCAAATGCGGATGGCATAAGCGTACGTCATATTTTCGTTGTTTTCTGCAATGGTAGGATTAATTGATGGGACGCATTAAATTAATGCAAGAAAACAAACCTAAAAAGAACGTTGTTGGAACAATTTTTCAAAAAACTGTTATTGCAAGTACACTCTCTTTTGTTTTGCATAGAGGTATTCGGTTATGAATGCCCAGCACCTCATTCGACGAGGCAAGGGCCGAGATCCCTTCATCGGGAGTGACCCTTTGGACAAAAGTTTGCGTCAGGGTAATAACTTCACTATAGTCGATTATTCTTGCTTTGCATAGAGGTATTCGGTTATGAATGCCCAGCACCTCATTCGACGAGGAAAGAGCTGAGATCACTTCACAGGGAGTGACCTCTTTAGCAAAAGTTTTCGCCACTATATTTTCAAAAAGGTTATCAGGTTCCTTCAACGATATCAAGTTCATTACGTTAACGGGTTTTTCGCCAAAAACCCAGTCGTAGCCCTCCGTCATTTCCTACAAGTGCTACTTAGTATTCGAGCTGCGTATTTTGGCATTGTCAAGGCGTAGTGATCGGTAACTAAGTATTGCTTGTTTGCAGTTTTATTTTTCGGATTATTTAGGACAGTCGCATACCTATGTTGGCATTGTCAAGAGATATGCGGATGGGTCTAAGTTAATCAAGATAATGACGGGCCGAACTTGACTAGCGGTTTATGATATGTTGGCATTGTCAAGGTCTTAAACCGTTAGGGGCAAAAATCCACATCGGGGGTTTCTAAAGAAATTGAAACTTGCAGATTTAGCATACCTTCTGGAGTGTGGTGACTAGAGTGGATTCCATCTAGGTCATCGCACAATGATAGTTGGATCCCGATCCCACTGATGAGTTGGATTACTCTCGGGAGATTATTTCACTTAACAATCAATGCTATAAACCAAGTAAGTGTCTAGAACGGTGTTAGCGGGGCTACGCCTCCAAGGAAAAGAGATTATTTAATTAAGAAACTTCGCGAAAGCGTTGGAAAACCTCCCTCGAAGTACCAACACCAGCCTGGCTGAAAGGTTAAGCAAGTATTGTGACATGCGATTAATCCTGACTAGTTCTTCTTTTAGGGTTTGAAGAAGAATTTGAAGAAACAGTGGGAGCCATCCTGATTAGATAAATTAATAAACCAATCTAATCTTGCAAGAGCGCACGCTGAGTGTTTCTTTTCTCTCTCTCCAGGTAGCAACCATTTCGCGCCCTAATCAAGATAATAAAATGTATCGCTTGACCGATCCAAATTCTTATTCGGGGCTGGGGAACATCGGTTCGGCTCTAACTTATGACAACAGTCATAAGTATGAGCAGGGGAAAGAGGATTGTATGGATTACAAGAATACCCAGTTGAAGAAGAAGCATGGTTTTGCATCTACTTCAGGTGTTCTTGTAATTGAGAACTGCTTTACGGTCGGCCCTACCTCCTGGGTACTTGATACCGGATCAGGATCTCATATCTGTAATTTATTGCAGGGACTGAGAAAAAGTAGGAAAGTTGCACATGGTGATATGTCGCTCAGAGTAGCGAACGGAGCACAAGTTAATGCTGCAGCCGTCGGTGAATATCACCTAGTGTTGCCAAATGGCAACACTATGATTTTGAACGATTGCTACTATGTACCTTCCATGGTTTGCAACATCATATCAGTTACTTTACTCGATAAAGATGGATATAACTTTGTTCTTGATAGAAATATCATGAACATTTACCTTCATAACGTACTGGTTGCAGAAGGTACACTGTGTAATGGTATCTACGTTCTAAATCAGAATACAGTTCTCAATATACAAAACACACGCAAGAGGAAGAATTCAGATACGAATGAATCCTACTTGTGGCATTGTAGACTTGGTCATATCGAAGAGAAAAGACTAAGTATGTTGCATAAAGATGGACTCTTGAATGCGTTCGAGTTTTCATCTTATGAAACTTGTCAGTCTTGTCTCAAAGGGAAAATGACCAAATCTCCGTTCACCGGACATAGAGAAAGAGCAACAGAGCTCTTGGGACTCATACATAGTGATGTATGTGGTCCAATGTCTATACATGCAAGGGGTGGGTTCTCGTACTTCATCACATTCACTGACGATCTCTCTAGGTTCGGATATGTGTATCTGATGAAACACAAATCTGAAACTTTTGAGAAATTCAACGAATTCAGAAACGAAGTAGAGAACCAGACAGGCAAAAGTATCAAGATCCTCCGATCTGATAGAGGAGGGGAGTACTTAAACACGGAATTCCGAGATTACTTAAAAGAGAATGGTATTCTCTCTCAGCTTACTCCTCTTTATACACCACAACACAACGGTGTATCGGAGAGAATGAATCGAACCCTATTGGATATAGTTCGATCCATGATGAGTAATGCTGAGTTACCTCTTTCATTCTGGGGACTTGCGCTAGAAACAGCGGCATACTTACTGAATCAGGTTCCGTCTAAATCTGTGCCTAAGACTTCATATGAAATATGGAGTGGTAAAAAACCGTATCTTAAACGTATTAAGATTTGGGGTTGTCCGGCCTATGTAAAAGTACAAAATCCGGGCAAGCTTGAGGCACGGTCAGTTTTATGCAAGTTTGTGGGATATCCTAGAAATTCTCTGGGATATCTGTTCTACCACACTGAGGAACAGAAGGTGTTCGTTGCTCGTCGCGCCACTTTTTTGGAGTGGCAATTTCTTGCAAAAGAAATAAGTGGGAGTACGGTAGAACTGGATGAAATATCTGGTCCACAAACTCAAACTGAGGATTTAGCAGAACCAGAAAATTCAATAGTCCCAGACGAACCTCAGCCACTCCGCAGATCTGGTAGGATTTCTCGTCCGCCCGAGAGATACTACGGTTTTCTCATAGACGGGGATCGAGAGGATTGCATCTTGGAAGAAGATGACCCTACCAGTTTCAGGCAGGCCATTATCAGTAGGGACTCTGATAAGTGGCAGGAAGCAATGCAATCCGAAATGGAGTCCATGTACGCTAAAAAAGTGTGGACCTTGGATATTGCTCCACCTGGGATAAAACCCGTTGGATGCAAATGGATCTACAAAAGGAAACTTGGTGTAGATGGGCAGGTGAAAACCTATAAAGCTAGACTCGTTGCAAAAGGTTTTCGTCAAAGACCTGGTGTGGACTATGACGAAACTTTTTCTCCAGTGGCTATGCTTAAATCCATTCGGACCCTACTTGCCATTGCTGCCTTCCATGACTATGAAATCTGACAGATGGACGTTAAAACGGCTATTTGGAAGAGTGCTTTTACATGGATCAGCCAGAAGGTTTCGTAGACAGTGGGAGCAGCGGGAAGGTGTGCAAGTTGCTTAAATCCATTTATGGATTAAAGCAGGCAACGCGGAGCTGGAACATCTGTTTTGATGAGGCAATCAAGGAATTTGATTTCATCAAGAACGAAGATGAACCTTGTGTCTATAAGAAGATTGTAGGACGAACTGTCGTGTTCCTAGTCTTGTACGTGGACGTCATTCTTTTGATAGGAAATGACATTGCTATGCTACAATCGGTCAAGCTGTTTTTGTCACAACGGTTCTCCATGAAGGACCTGAGTGATGCCTCGTACATTCTGGGGATCAAGATCTACAGAGATAGATCCAAGAGACTACTGGGACTTACGCAGTCCAGGTACATAAAGACCGTACTAAAAAGATTTAATATGGAGGATTCCAAGCGCGGTAACATACCCGCATTGCACGGAATTACCCTCTCTAAGAAGATGTCTCCTAAGACTGACCAGGAGAGGGTTCGCATGAACACTATACCCTACGCTTCGACGGTAGGATCTATAATGTATGCGATGCTATGTATAAAGCCAGATGTAGCTTACGCGCTGAGCGTGGTGAGCCGGTATCAGTCAGACCCAGGTGAGGACCACTGGACGGCAGTAAAGAACATTCTCAAGTACCTGAGAAGGACTAAGGAGATGTTCCTGGTTTACGGTAATGGAGACCTCAGGGTCGAATCCTTTACCGATTCAAGCTTCCAGAGTGACAAAGATGACAGCAAGTCTGTCTCGGGTTTTGTGTTTACCCTCAACGGAGGGGCGGTGTATTGGAGGAGTTCCAAACAGGATATCGTCGCAGACTCGACGATGGAGGCTGAATACATTGCTGCAAGCGATGCCGCAAAAGAGACGGTCTGGATGAAGAAGTTCATTAGTGAACTTCAGGTGGTTCCGTCCATTGTTGACCCAATACCTTTGTATTGCGATAACAATGGGGCTATAGCTTTAGCAAAGGAACCAAGATCCCATCAGAAATCCAGACACATCTTGAGGCGGAATCACCTGATCAGGGAGATCATTGATCGCCAGGAGATCGAGGTACGGAGAGTGGACACAAAAGACAACACGGCGGATCCATTCACAAAGGCCCTCCCTCAAACACAGTTCGAGCGACTTTTTGAGATATTGGGTATGCGGTACGCCAGCAGCTGGCCTTAGTGCAGACGTTGGGTATGCGGTACACCAATTACTGGCCTTTAGTGCAAGTGGGAGATTGTTAGATATGTATGCCCTAGAGGCCATTATTGTATAGTACTAGTTTGTATAATACATTTTGGAGGCTTGGGATATATATATACGGGTTTACGACAGTCTTGCTCGATATAGTAGTATGCTACTTGGTTTGTTTTTATCTTAATATGTGTATATGTTTCTTTTAACATATCGCTGATACATATTGATGGAGCCTTTAGGATCTTTGCTTGACTACCGGCGTTGTGATGGCGATCACACTAGTGGGGGCTGGGTAGTCTATAAGCACATCCTTGTTTTGGTCCCTAGTCGTAGGATTATCGAGACAGGGCATCGATACTCCAGAGTAGACTGGTGCATACGCTTCTCTTCCCAGCAGGGGAGATGGTCTGTCCCATAACCATCAGTACGTCGTACTGGAGATAGTATGCAGGTGCTCGTTAGGTTATGAATACACTGGACAGGACTCGTCGGAAACTGTTGGTTGGTATTATACCTATCGTCAGTTAACAGTTCTCAGGTGACATGAGTACAGCTTAGTCCGCTGACTTGACACTGTCACTTCGCCTCGAGTGTGTTCCCACTGTTCTTTGATTACTACCCTACCACGGCTCTACTGAGTCGTGCAAACAGGTAGTAGTTGGGTGCAGTCCCAAAGCACTTGGAGACAGTGACGGTTAGACAGGATTCGTCTCTCCCGATATTGGGAGTTGATATCGCGCTGTGTCTAGGAGAGCCATTACACATTGTCGTCCCTGGCCAGGTCAAGCGGGAATTGCGGTAGGTTTTCCAGTAGATTCTCAGAGTGTTTTGGACTACACTCCGACACGACTTGTACCGCTATTAGGGGACTGACGTTTACCGCCCCCTAGGCCCGTCTTGCGATATTCTCAGACGAACGGACCGAACTGTACGAAGATTGTCACATTCAGGCTCAGTAGAAGTTAGGATGGGTTCACCTCATCAGTCTTCTTGTCGGCACCTACCTGGGGACCGTTACGTACAGCTAGTACTGCTTGCGGCCTGTGGTTAAACCCACTGCCAGCGTAGTGTCGAACCTTTAGAGTCCCACACAGAGGGTTACTCGCCTTTGGGCAAAACAGAGTAGAGGTTGCATGGTTTTGCGACGGGGTTCGTTCACATCCGCGCACTTGTGCACGTTTGGTGTCCGGACAGTAGTTACTAGCGGGCTTTGGTTTAAGCCAGATCCTAGTACTTGTTTTGGGATTGGTTTTGTCTCAGTGTATTCGTGTTCCTTGGAACACGGATACGGGTGTGTATGCACAGTTGACAGAGGCAGAGGCAGAGGATTCTCATTAGGGTTGTTGACCATTTGGTTTTGATTGACTTGTTAACCGTTGACTTTTCTTTAAACCCTAATGAGAATATGATATATGATTAATAATATTAATTAAGTATTATTGTGCCATGGTTGAGTTGAAAGTTTGACTTTTGTTGACTTGTTGACTCTGTTGACCGGTTGACCATTTTGGACTTGTTGACCATCATCATTTCATGGCTATCATTTCATGGGTATGACTTTTGCTTGCTTGTTGTTTGCAAAATGCAATTATGGCATGAAATGATAATGGTCATTGAAACTAACCATCACCATATACTTAATTATTATTATTATTATCATTATTCTCACTTTTGTGAGAAGAGATTGGATTATGAGAGCTCATTCTATCATTCTCTTTCTCTCTCCTAGAAAGAAAGCTCTCCCTCTTCCTCTTCCTCTCTCAAGGTTCAAGTGTTCCATGAGTTGGAAATCATGAACCTTTGAGACAAAACCACCATCACTCTTCTCTACTCAATCTAAGGTATTAGGTTTAGCAAACCAAACACCTTAGTCATCTCTAGGTTGAGATTGGAGCTCAATTTCGAGACCCTCGGGTGGATCCATCTATGGCAAAGAGGAGACCACAAGGAAGATCCGTTCAAGCAACTATAAGGAGCAAGCAAGAGGAAGAACCACAACAAGAAGAGAAGGAGTTCAAGACCAAGGTATAACCATTCTACATAGTAGTTAGAACTTGTAGAATATTTGTTAGTTCTTGTTTAGCAACGATCCTTATTGTACGGTCCATGTTACCTAGTTAGGAAAAAAAATTGTTTTACCTATTCCGCCTCCCCGAAAGGACCGGGATGGGTAACGTGGACCCAACACATGGTGGGGCCGGAGGTACCGCGGGACAAGAAAGGGATGTCGATGTAATATGTCGATGAGGCCTGACAGGGGAACCATACCTTCCGGTGACAGTACCAATAACTCGGCAGTTATCGTGGGGATACCGACGGGAGTCATGTACGTATGGATACGTCGAGAAACGAGAGTCAGAGCTAGGCACTCGAGCTTTCGGTATAGCGTATGATACGTACCTATCAGGGTGCCAGTCGTGATGACAGCACCTGATAGATCAGCCTTTATGTGTCGATACTTGACACAGATTTTCATGATATTTTTACTCCTAAGTATATATAACAGTGGAATGAGACGCTGTTATATATATATATATATATATATATATATATATGTGTGTGTGTGTGTGTGTGTGTGTGTGTGTGTGTGTGTGTGTGGAATGGGACGCTAATATAAATGTATACATATAAATTCATATACTTCATCATAATTATTCATGCAAATATACTTAGGATATATGAGATTCACTTGATATTGGATTTAGGATATAGGAGATTCATTTGAGATTGAATACAGGATATATATGAGATTGCTGATTTTGTACATTCAGGATATATGAGATTTACTTGATATTGTACATTCAGGGTTTGTGAGGCTTACATAATATGAGAGCCAATTTGGGGGCTGATTTGAGGAAATTGGGATTTGGATTGTCTTGATGGATTTTGGTCCTACCACGATGTCACGATTCCGTGGAAATGACATGTTTCATCCCATACTCTACATTTATTGTTTATGCACTACTCCATGTATTAGTTGTACCTGAAAGAGTACATTCCATGACTGTTGCATTTACATACCTTATTTTATATGCATTGCTTCATGTATTAGTTGTACCTGATAGAGTACCTTTCATGATTGTTGCATACAGACTGTCATATTATTGCTTCATGTATTAGTTATACCTGCTGTTGTACCTTTCATGACTATTGCACACATATGACTTTTATTGCTATTAGCTTGGATATGTTAAATTCGCGTTGTATGTGCATACTTACGATTAGCTGCATATGTTATTTACTATTCACGAGTTGGCAACTCACCCCCGTTGTGCCACAGTGTTTTGCAGGTTGATCCTCACAGTAGTCAGAGCAGGGCTATTATCATCTATCATATTATCTTTTGTTGCAGATACCGCTTCAGCTCACAGTGTGCAGTTTTGCTTTAGGTGGGTTTTGTAGTTATCCGTTCATGTTGTTTATTGTATATTCGTTGTATCATGTACTCTCCATCTACCATTATCTTGTATGACTTAGAGACTTGATGTGAGGACGATATTGTATATTATTTTGTGACTTGGATGTCTTTTATGCAGTTTTATTTATATCGTCTTTTATTTCTTCGCTGCGGCGTCGTATATCTGTTGTGGTGGTTGTTTTCCGCCGTCGGGCGTGGATTTGCTCCCGTTTGGGGATGCTTTATTTATATTTATGTTGTACCCATTTTTGGGCTGGTTTTTACAAAGGAGGTGCTGCCAAAATTTTAAAGTAAATAAAGTTGGACTTTTAAAGAATTTGGGTTGAGATTTCAAAGGTTTTAACAATGTTATTATTTCTTACTACTTTTGTTGGTTTAGATTGTTGGGTTTTGGCTTACTTAAATTGCATTACGCCTGTAGACGTTACGTAGTTTAAGGGCCGTCACGTGCCAATTTCGGGTCGTGACACCGTTAACCCGACGCTGAGGAATAAACTAGTACTTGATTCATCCTAAATGAACGATCGCGACCTCGACTACGGGGAGCGAGAGGGCACCGACCTTCCTATACTTCGCAATTAATCAAGTTACATTCGACGCGCAATCGTCATCTTAAAAGCCGGTCATCGGCCTACGGCCTAACATTGGATTCAAGGAAAAGACTGACGAGTTGAAGTACTCACGCAGAAAACACATAGTCATGCAGAGGAAAATAAGCTCAGCTTTATTCATATTCCAGAAATTTTTTACAAGGTATTCTAAACTTCTCAGCCTTACAAAAAGTGCCCGGAGACTTACAAAATTCAAAAAGAAAAAGAGAAAAACAAAAAAAGCTCAGGCTGCAGGCTCTGCCGGGGTATCTCCATGCTCGGCACCGCCCTCAGGGGCCGGGGCTTCAACCTCCGTAACCACTTGCGGCGTATCCACGGAGAGCGGGACTCTGGCGCGGAGCTCACCGTCGGCAAACTCCGGCATTAACGCCATGACGGCATCGAGAGCCTCATGCCAAATGATGGCCGAGGTTTCGGCGATATTGGCATTAAACTGGTCTGACGCATTATACCTTTCCAATGACTTCGGAGCTCGGCGAGCTTCACCGCCTCTAGCGCCGCCTCGGTCTCTCTCTTGCTGGCATCTCTCGACTTCTTCATTGTGGCATAGCGCTTACCCAACTCCTCCAACTTAGCCCAGATGGCTTGGTTGGACTCACTCAGAAGTCGTTAGGATTCTTTGCACTTGGAGACCGTGAACGCCTCGGCGGCCAACCGGGTTTCAAGGATGGTCGTCTTCTCCTTCTCCTGCTGCAGCTCAAGGCGCCTCCTCCCGCAAAGACGATTCCTCCGCCTTACTCATGGCCGGACCAATCTCCTCGGATTCCATATTTACGATGAGAGCGCAGTGTTAGAGGACCTAAGGAAAACAGCAGAAGGAGTTAGAAACATTCAAACTGAGAAAGAATACTTAAAGAAATCCTTAAAGGAAACGGATACCGACCTGAACCGCCTCCTAAGCAATGGCGGCCACTATGGCCTTTAAGGTCCCCCAGGGAATTTTGGCACCGGCCGATTGCTCCATGTCAGAGAGCAAGCTGTCGGCGACGAAAAGCCCCAAGGGGACCACAAAGCAGACATCCCCTTCCTGCACGGGAATCCCCTCAGGAATCTCTGTGGGCGGCAGGCGGGAAACCGTTGTTTTACTCTTGAGGGGAATCTCGGCTTCCTCCTCCACCTCCCTCGCCCGGGGCGCCGGATCCCGCTCATGCTTTTGGCTCCCCCCGCGGCGATCATCGGGGGCTCGGGGCGCTGCAGAAGGCCTCGCCGATGGACATGGTCTTGGGGCCGAGCTCGGACCTGCTCGGGACAAGCTAGCGCCCCCGGCCTTCTTCTGCGACGTTGCAGCTATGGCGGCCAGGATCTTAGATCGGTCCATTTGCCCTGCAAAAAGGAGAATACACAAAAAGGGTTAGTAATGCTAAAAGGACAACAGAAAATTATTCAAGTCAAAACAGATCATCCAAAGACCTATCTTACCCATGAAACGCACGGGGCTGAGCCCGGCCCAGCTAAGAACCTGCTCGGAAAGCAGGACGCCGGCCCGCTGGATCGGTTCCCACATGGATACCGCCCCCGCCTCAAGTAAGGACGACGGTTTCGCCCTCAGACAGTCGGTCATGCGCCACTGTTTGGGCACAGGCCAATCCTCGCCCTCAGGCGGCCCAACGAATACAAACTTCGCCTTCCATTCATGAATGAAAGAAGGAACGACTACTACTCCCGACCCGGCCACCCCTCCCTTACGTTTATGAAGGAAAAGTACACCCAGCTCGGGTCGTCCTTGCTGGTGCCGGAGTGATTCTTATAGCAAAGGAAGGAAGTATGAAGGGTCGAGCTGAAGGGGATGTCCTCAAGTTTCAACCGGACCAGAAACCCGAGGAGGATTCTCCACAAGTTCGGCGCTAGCTGGCCCGGAGCAAGTTGAAAGCAATGAAGCACCCCACGTACCTCGGTTGGAAAGGGCAGACGCAATCCCGCCCGAAATGCTTCCAAATACAGGGCAATCTCCTTCCCCTGCACCTGGTCTGCCCGTTCGCCCTTTTTAGCTAAACGGAGCGAATAATTGAAAGGGATGTGGAAACGAGCCCGAATGTCGATAAGCTCGCCAACATCCCTCAGGACGGAGGGCGCATCGTGAACGTCCCCGATGCGCACCTTGGAGGCCCTCGTCGCGCCAGGCAGCTAGCGACGCGGGTAGCCCTGACTCTATGGGACGAACCCGACGCGGAAGACGCTGCAAAAGAACCCCCTCGGCTATCGGCAGCCAGAAAGGCGGGAGACCCCCTGGACTCAACTCCAACAACTAAAGCCTCATCGTCCGACTCGACCCTAATTATTTCTACAGACTTCTCAGGCGAAGACATCTAACATGTTTCAAAGGAATTGGTTCTCCGAGGAAAAAGCATAAGAGTTCCGATCCAAACGATGAAGCGCCAAGCTATCTTTGACAGCGAAAGGAAATTATGATGGAAGTGTTGGCCCTAGGGGGTGCCCTCCTATTTATACACTCTAGAAAAGGCATCCAACGGCCCAGATCAATTCCCGCCAAAACGAAACATCGTGTCTACCAGCCATCAAATCTCCACGTATCGAACGACCAGTAGGGACGCCCCTTCGATCGCAGACGACAGTGACAGCCTATCGTGTCCGCCAACCCGCTTCAAACACGTGGCCTGTGGCCTAATAGACGAACGAGCGAATCGGCGCCCCCTCTTTAATATGCGATCATTTCGCTGATCCGCTGATATCATCAGAGATACGCACGAACATCCAAGCACTTGGGGATACGCCACGTAGGCTCGGAAATCTGAACGACGCAACTGCCCTACACCACGTCGCCCCGGAAAATCTGCACCAAAGATTCTCGGCAACAGGCTAGGTCAAAAAAAACCAAGCAAGCCACTCTCGACCCGACCCATAAATAGGTCGGACCGAGAGTGGAGGGCTAATGATGATACTCATAAGTGGGAATTCCTCAGATCACGACACGTGGCGAATGACGTGTCACCCGCGATAGCTCACTAGACTCCTGAGGGTTTACCGAGGTAAAATCAGTGTCGAGCATTGATGACCTTCCTCGGTTCATCCCCGAGCTTACACTCTGCCTCTTACCCAAGAGCGACCTTGCCGCCGAACTGGCGCCCGACGTCCTGTGCTCGTCTCCGAGCTATTGCAGAGCTGAGCTTCCTCGGCCTCCCGGCTCGTCTCCGAGCCTCACGCCGAGCTAAAGCCTCCCCAGTGCTTCCGGACAAACGAGAACATGTAGCCATAGCGCTTCCGCAACGGCTCCACGTATCTCGCCAAAGCGAGATCATCCCCCACGTCCACGTCCACGTCCCACGCTGGCGCATTCCCCCCATTAATGGACGTATCCCGTCATTAATGGAGGAATCTCGTCATTCATGCAGGTGTAACGTCAGGAGCGTAACCAAAGGCAAAGGTCTCACGCCTGCTCGTTCCATGCAGCCACTATAAAAAACCCTCTCTCAGACGACTCGGGTAACGCAATTTTAACCCAATAAACCGCTACTCTGCTCATTTTTCTCGGCTAACTTGATCGTCAGAGGATCCTACGGTGGTCACCCACCCCGGGACTTCTTTGCAGATAGCTCGACTTCCACCTCAATGTCAACCTACTGAGATCCACAAGCTCAAGAAGACAACCTTCTAACCAAATCTCAGCCATTCAACCACGCTCGCTACGGATCGACGGAGGACAGCATGAAGATCACGCACCCCATCAACCCCTTAGTTTTACTGCATAGCACTGCAGCGTCCAGCTCAAAATTACAGCCCCAAAGACAAAATTAGCGTTTAATGTAGCTGAACAGCAGGGAGTTCGCTGCAGTCAGCACAGTCAACTTGTGTGTGTGTTTTGGGGGTGCGTCCGTTGGGATTAAAGATATGGGGGCCCAACAACGTTAATGAATCTGTCGCCCGCAGCAAATTCGTTGTGGGCGCCTGAGCCCCACTTTTCTCGACAAAATCACTCCATTATGAGACAGAAGTAACAGTATGACCCTCAATATCATGCATGATGCTCTATTATCTTTAAAATCTGTGGAAAGACCACATATGAACACAAACTATCGAACTTATGGTTGGACTTACAGCGATGCTTAAGGTTCTCCGCCGAGCTCCAATTGCAAGTTGGCATATGTACACACTTTTGTGGCCTGCAAATAACATGATAATAATACTTTCAGTTAGATCCACAAAATCTCCTACAGCTACCTGTAGTGCATGATACGTATTCAAATAATTCGGAATAGATTCGATTTTCGCAGGCTAGCAAGCAAGAGCCTCTCTGCATTAGTCATGGACGTTTCTAGACTTATTCAAGAGCTCCATTATTTGTTGATTGTGTTTGCATTAGGTAACAAAACCAGACAAGTGATAATTTCTAAGGTAGAATGATGTAGATAAACAAAATTAAGATCAGGCCGCCAACAAGAAGAAATTGGATTGTAACGGACGAAATATGAAATTATGGAGAGTATTTGCTCTTGCATCATCTTGGTTGCCTGCCTACTACAATGGCATGACCATATAACGTAATTGACATTTTCAATCTCTCTTTATCAAAAATGCATGAATACATCTAAATCAAGTAATCAACTGATAGTGCTCAACCTACAGTACCGCTTTAAGCAAGGATATTAGCTATCTAAAATCAAATTTCACCCTTCTACCATATGAATATAGGGGTTCCCTATTTTCAAATTTAGGTGCTTGCTGCATGGTATACCATCCTCGGGAAACTAGCTTATTTAATATTTACAGCATGTTTTTTGACACCATTACAACATTTTGAGTATTCCCCAGAGAGTAAATCTGTACCAAAAATGTATAGATAGGATTATAGATATCTATAACCAGAACCCTTTGAATTTAGAAGCCAAACAAGTGATACAAAATCATCTAATTTCCTTGTCAAATCAAATGCAAGCCTAAAAAATACTTTTTAAGTTCTAACCATCATGTAGGGCAGGCATCGTATGGGAATCATAAATCATAACAAACAGACTTTAAATCTCTCTCTCTCTCTCTCTCTCTCTCTCTCTCTCTTCAATACCATCAGAACTGAAAGCAAAATAAGCAAATAAACTCAAGCTAAAATAAGTGCGACTGTGTGAGGGGACTTACAAGAGGGATCTTTGAGGCTTTTTCATTCCAAACAGCAAGCAACCCAAGATCTTCTAAGCTTTCATCTCTTCTTTTTTCACTTCATTTTCATCAAATGGTCAGCACATAAGCTTACCGATTCAATCATGTGTGACCCACCACATGCAGGTGAGGAGGGTAATGAAAAATGTTTTCAGCAAATAACCCTATTATAATAATTTATTTTCTGAACATATATAACATATAACCTTGTTTAATACGATATTAAATATTAGACTCGGTGCAGAATATTATTTGAAGGATAATTTCTTTAAAAAGGAGGAACAAAGAGATAATTGTCTCAATACGACTTTCAAGTTTCCAGTCATAAAATGCCAGGTGCTAATGTGAGATCCTCATAAGCAAAAACAAATTATGATTAGGAGATACCTGACCTTGCTACAAAGATCTGTATATTTCTCACCATTTACTGGGAATAGCCTTTCAAGCGTGGATACTGTAATTGCGCTGATACATTCAGATACATGATGGAGTACATCATCATTAGGAGAAAGAAAACAAAAATCTTACGTAGGTCTGGTTTCAAGCAAACTAAGACACAAGCACAAGATTTACACAGCTCACAGAAGTGATGAGGGACCCATTTTCTTACAAGCTCATTCCTTGTGTTGAATGAACAACAAGATTCATGTGAAGTTTTATATTGTTGTTGTTGTTGTTTTGACTGAACATTCTGTGAAAAATTAACAATAGGAGATAAGCAATTAGAATTTATGCTTACAAGCAAAAACCAACAAGGAAAAAGATAAAGAATATCTACGGGAGCACACATGATGCAATACAAATTGGCAGTAACTGACGGTAACATGTAGAGGACAATATTTATTGAGGAAAGCGATTTTTATTACAGAGAAGTTGAAGGTAGCCAATCACTGAGGTTTCATAAGGATTATCACGCGATGATGACCAATGCGAGTTTCCTGAATGCGACCAAGATGGCGAAGAACCTGAAGATTGGAAGAAATATTCCGCAGTGCTTTCACATTTTTAAAAAAAACAGTAAAGGAAAAAGGAAAATAAAATAATCCAGCTGTGCATAAAAGTAAATGAATTTACACAATACAGTAATAAAACATGCATCAACAATATTTGACCGTTCATAGTCCTGATAATAATATCTAGATTTGAGATGCTTGTTATATCATATGTTAAAAGTCCAAAACTTTAACTGGACTAATATTACATCACATAGATTTTAAGAGCGTAAATTTTGAAACATGACATGCTTCATCACTTGAAGGCATTTCCCGAAGTGGTCAGAGTCTACAACAACAACAACAAGCCTTTAGCCCAAAATCTTGGGATCGGCTATATAAATATGTTTCTTCCATCATGCTTTATTAAGGGTCATCTCCTCGGTTAAATAGCAATTAACATATATTTCTTAGTTACCTCAATCCATGTTCGTCTAGGTCTAGCCCTCCCCATAGTTGCATCATTAACTACAATTTTGTCAATTATTCTTAGTTGGGCATTTTTTGGTCTCCAATAAAAATTATCTTATATAAATAAACATAATCTGATAAAACAAGCATGCAAATATTCAAAAACAATGACTGGATGTCCTATATTCCTATGTAAAGATCAAGACACAACACTAAATTCAGTATTTCCTTCACAGAATTCAAGCAACACACATGAATGAATGTATGAACATCTATATGTATATATTTAAGTACTTACAGAACACCTACAAGAGGCATTTGATAGGTTTTTTCCCTAGAAGAAAAACTTGCTCAGCAACACACGTGAGAACATGTATGTGTTTATGGTGCACATGTGTGCATGCGAGTTTTTAATGGAAAGACACATTTGTTACCCTCGTTCAAAATATAAAATACTCACAGTTAAGATTGCTTTCCCTGTGTGGTCAAGCTTCAAGCCTGGGCCTTTAATATCTGTTTCAAGGAAAAAGTGCTTCCCTCTCACTGCTTCAGCCATGGCAATGTCTCTAAGTTCCTGCATATTTTTTATTTTTGTAATTATTTTGCAGAATACTTGTGAACCTTATAAATAGACACTACAAATCCTCTCATACGAAGTACAAGCATATGTTGATAAAAAAAAGAATAATTTTCATGGCATTGCTGAATGGACACAGCACTGATACATACCAAAGCCTTTTCCCATGTAGATTCAGTCAGCTGTATATATAAATTAAAAAAAATCACTTATGGAACGTAAAAATAAAACTAACTCTCTATCAGGATATAATAAGAAATTGCTTAACACTACATACCTTCTTCTTTGGAGCTGTAATAAGTTGAGAATTTGCATCAGCGATGGTTGCTATTTCATTGATGGCAATGTTGACCTTATCGAAGGTGAGCCTTCCCCTCATATAACTATAATCGCCAAAAAAGATGAAATGGAATTTTATTATGCTTAATGAAATATGGGATGCAAAGTTTATACAGGTAAGAAGTATTAACTATAGGTTTTTAATGCATATAATGTTGGCTAAAATGTTTTATATAACTACTCTCATTCAAGGTATGCAACAGAACTAATATTGGAAAATTACAAACAAGGGATGGAAAAGTTGGAAGAACATGAAAAATGTGATAAGGAGGTTAGAAGTTTGACGCATAAAACAAACAAAAAGGGAGAAGTTCGAAGAAAGTTAGTGGAGATAATTAACCCACCCACCCACACCCACCCCCACCCCCAAATTCTCAAAACCAATATTCAACAATTGACCGGTATTGGTCTTTTGTTCAAGAAGCATTATTCAAGTAGATCCAATTGGTTATGGACATATTAAGGATGAAGTCCTAATGCCTGTGGTGCATCTTGTTTTCTAATGATATTGTTGATTAGATTCGAGAATACATAAATTTTCATTGTTAACCAGCAGGGAGAAGCTTTAAAATATATTTAAAAAATTGAATTAGCTCTACACCAAAATATATGGAATACATATTTAGCAAAATTGTCTGAAGTGAGTGTTTCAGCATTTATCAATCTATTTAAAGGATTTCAGTACAGTTTTGCTTGCCATCTAGGACCAGTTAGAATCAAATCATAGCTGATGCAACCTAATGGCATGGATTTCAATACTTCCTGGTTCTGTATATATCATGTTCGTTACAATAAATATGAAACCATCTAATGGAATCATGCTAGTGGAACTTGCTTACCAAACTGCTGCCAGGGCTTTCTGGTTTCCCTAAATGGAAGTCAATGCGGGGATACTTATCAACCGCTCCGTGGGACTCCTTTTTAATCATCATCATAATCATCACCCAGGCTAAAAGCCTTATCGGCATCAACACATAATTCGAGAAATCTTGCAAAATAACTGGCGAGGTCTTTAAAGCCGGCTATCAAGATGGCATCAACCCCCTGTAAGTTGGAGTCAAATTCCTAACCAGGGTTGCCATCAAGCAGCTACACAATCAACATCTATGACCAGTTGTTCTGAAGATATACTTGTGTCAAAATTTAAACTCATGCAACCAATAAGCAATTTTCCATGATTTTCTAATGAAGAACCTATCAAACAAGTTTCCTTAGCAAGTTACCCAATATTTCCTAAATCCGTATAGAATATGATATTATCTGTCAAAGAGAATTAACATTCATCTAACGCCGAAAATAAGCCAAAAGGGCAAAATCAAATGAATTTCCGAATCTTCATAACTTTGAAATGGGAAAAGTGGTCCTATAATTTTTGAACAAAATCTGGATTCCAAGCACGACTATCAGTTCTTAACAAGCATAAAAAAGATGGCCGCAGTAACTGGAAATTGCAATACACAATAGATAAACTGTTTCCACTCAAAATAAATAAGTAAGGGAACTTACGATGACAACGAATCAAGCTCCTCAGAAGTGGCATACCAACGTGGTGCTGAACTACGAACTTTTTTCTCCTATGAATACAGATGCATTATTCCATCAATTAAAAGTGTACAGACTCTTCTAAGCCACCAAAATTCAGAATCTATAGTGTTTTCCAAAACCTTGTCAGCTTCCTTTTTGGTACTTGCCAATGTTTTGAGACCCTCGTTAAAAAAGGTTCCCATGCCAACTTTCTAGGTTTAAAAACAAGTCAAGGGTAGCTTTTGGTTTTGGACAGGACAGAATATTGCTCATTGTGTCAAAATTGTTGGGGTAGATTCATATCGTATTACTTGAAGTAATGGCATGTGCTCCCTACACTTGCTACATATAATCTAGCAATGAAAAAAAATTCATTGAATTTGATAGTAGTCTCACTCAAAGTTAAATTGTATGCATAAGGCAACACTTGGGCAGGCTATGCATGATACAAGTAAACTGAAGGAAGAGCCAGCAATGTCCTGCGATATTTAGAAGCATATGGCTAACATGCATTGAGACTAGCCCCACACATGGTTTAAAATATAAGCATGCGTAGAACCGAAAAACAATAGAGTTAGAATTGAATTAGTAGCTTGAAAATACTTCATGTATTCTTTAGATCTATTGTATATTTGGCATCATTAAAATGGGCCCGGCCTGATAATTAAAATTTGTTTACAGTAATGTACATGATACTGCTACAAATTTAGAAGGCATGTGCTATACATGTTATTCATCATGCATTTGGATTTGAATCAAGTATCAAATGTATTAACATTCTTGCGCCTTTTCTTTCTTAGATGCTCTTCCAAGGTCTAGAAGAAGTTGGAGCTGCCAACTTGGCCATTTTTAATTATGATAAGCTTTTATCAAGTCCATAGTCTAGACATCAAGAATTTAGCACAAATTAAGAGATGGGTAGCATCAAGTTCACATGCAATTTTAATACTTAACTAAATATTTCATGAAGCCTTGCTTCATAGCACAACCCATTTTGATATCGACTCACGTAATGGAAAAGATTGAGATGAGGGATGGTGCTGGATGATAATGATCAAGTATAAATGAAACATCATCATAAATCTTAATTTTCTGTAACATGCAATAGTATGGTTCTTAAGCATTCACACATTTCCTTTCACAGCTAAACTTTCACAAATACCAATACTCCATACCTTGGGCAGCAACATAGACTCCTCTTGGCATCTAGGAGTTTCAAACGAAAGATCGTAGTGTGGTGCATCAAAAAGGGCACTAAAACACATAAAAATAAAGTTAATTCCTTAAAAATTAATGTTTTTATTGAAGAAAAATCGACAACAGTGCAAATTACCGAGAAGGGGTCTGATCAGCTAAGATCGAGCTTCTTTGCATGCCGGAGGGGATATGAGAGAGCATGTGCTGCAACTTCCTCTGCTGACGAAGGGATAGCTCAATGACTTTCTGCATCCAAACCCTAGATTATAACCCATTTCAATATACCCAAAACAGAATATAAGGTTTCAAATTAAGAAAAAATGCCGGCTGACTTTAGCCTTAGGGATCGCGTTCCTCTCCTCTTGCAATCGCTCCTTGATCAATTGGATCTGAGATTCCATCGCCTTAAGGGTTGTGTCGACGTCGGCGAGATCCGGCAAGCTAGTGGCCGGATACACTGAACAAATGAGGATAATCGACAAATTTTAGGGTTAGGGTTTTGAAATCGAGATTGAGATTGACAGAGAGGATGGTTGTTACTGTTGCGGGCGATGGCGAGTTGTTGGAGGTCGGCGATGCGTGCGTTGAAGGAGGAGACGAGGGAATCGAGAGAGGCTCCCGCTTGCTTCAGATCCATGGCGTTTCTTCTTCTTCTTGTTTCTTCTTTCTTCTTTCTTCGAGTCTGAATCTCTCTCTGATCGAAACCTTCCAAATTTGGGAGTGCGATGTCCCCTTTGGCGGGAAAGTTTCAGCAATCGCGAATGGTTTCAACGTAACATGGAGAGGAGGCATGGGCCGGGTTCAATTTAAATATATGGCGTTTTATTTGTAATTGAAATAAGTTGTTTTTTACCCCCAAAAAGGTAGCAAAATTCTATTGAAAAGCAAAAGTTTCATAGCAGGTTGTAATGTCATTAAGTCATTCGACCATTAAGTCATCCTTAAAGTCCTGAAGTTTCATCAAGCCTTTTCGAGGATTAAACTTACAACCTCTCACATTGAAGAGAATATTGATACCAGTTGAGCCACGCCCAATTGCTTAATGGTCAGCATAAGCCCAATTGCTTAATGGTCAGCCCTGGTCAACTTTTACGATATTAACACAATTAATTATATTAATTATATTACTCACAATTTTAGTTGATCATTAAATATTAAGTAGATAGTTAATCATGATGGCTGGCAGCGGGTAGCAGGAAGAGAACAGCGGCCACGGCGAAGAGAGGAGGAAGTTTGCGGCGGCGAGAGGAGGGTCGGTGGAGAAGATGATGGTGATGCAGGAGTTGGTGGTGAAAAGGGCGATGGTTGGAGGTCAAGATGTCTAACGGGCCGGGCCGGCCCGAACGCTGCGTGGCGGGCTCGGGCCCGCCCGACCAAGACCTGTCCCAGGCCAGGTGGCGGCACAACGGGCAGGCCCGGCCAAATTCAATTTGCATTTGGCCTTAGGGGGTTTTGGGATGGGGCCGATCAAATTCTTGGTATGAGTTTTTTTTAATGGGATGGGCTTTTTAATAAAGGAGGAAAATTTGAATTAAAGTGGGGTTGTAAAATTATCTAAAACTCCTCATCCAAAATTATACATTTCTATACCCCTAATCCAAAACTCTATAGATACCTATCTACACTTCTCATTCTTCTCATAGTCCACAACAGCAAAATTTTCAATCTCCCAATCACTTTCTTTAATTTCCGAGAAGGTTACTGTTAAAATTGGAATCACGCAATCTTCATTTGCGCAGTCTCATTCTTCACTTTAGTTTCACTAATTTGATTCTGCAATTTGGAATCAGGGATTTTTTTTTATTGATTGTATATTTTTCTCGTATATTTTTTATCGTCTCTCTTTCTCTGTTGCTGATATTTCTAATTAAGAATGTTAGGTTCATCTTCACAAGATAACATGGGTGCTTCATCTTCACGGAGACGTTCATTTCAAATCGATATGGAATCACAAGAGAGACAAAGATTAACCAATACGCTGCAAACTAATTTTGATTCTTATTCTCCTGATTATGAATCTTCTAATTATGAGATCTCTGCAGCGCCACAAAGTAATGACTCTGAAGAAGTTCCTGCTCTTACTGTTTTTAAACCAAGAACTTCTACCCCTAAACATAAAAGAGCTAAAATATCTTATGTTTGGAAATATTTTGTAATACAAACAGTTGCAGGTAAGGGCGAGCGTGCAGTTTGCACTCATTTCCAAGCAGATTTTACTTGTGCCACTTCGAGTGGAACTACCCACCAAAAAAACATTTAATTAAACACGAAAAAACTGATTCTCGACAGACGACTCTAAATATATCGTCTAACTCCTTAACCAGTTTTTCTTATTCTCAAGATACTTATAAAAGAGAACCTGCAAGATATACCATACATGTTGAACAACCATTTGGTTTTGCAGAAAACGAAAAATTTGATAGATTGATAAAAAATGCATATAATCCAGCATTTTAAAGAGTATCCAGAACAACACTTAGAAGTGATGTTTTAAAAAAAAAATCACAATGGTAAAGCCAATTTAATTAATATTCTTGCAAATCTTAAAAGTAAAATTACATTAACTTCTGATTTTTGATAACAAAATGAGGTATGAGTTAAACTTATGTTACTGCACATTTCATTGATAATGATTAGTTTTTATATAAAGGAATTATTGGTTTTTAAAAAATGGAACATCCACATGGTGGAAATAATATAAGTAATTGTATTTTGACTATTGTACGTGAATATGTTATTCAAAATGAAATATTTTCTGTCAGTTTTGATAATACTACTAATAAAAATTCTGCTATAGCAATTTTAAAAAATAATTTAACTTCTGTTTTAAATGGAGAATTATTTTTATCAAAGCTGTGCATGCCATGTTTTAAATTTAATTGAGCATGATGATCTTATTATAATTGATCTTCATTTAGTGAAACTTAAAGATACAATAATATTTATTGAAACCTCTGGACCCTGAAAACAAATTTTTAAACAAACCTGTATCCAGTTAAATTTAAAATTTTGATTTTTCAAATTCAACATTCCAATTAGATGGAATTTCACTTATGAGATGTTGAAATGCGTTTTAAAATATCGGGGGCCCATTACTTTATTTTATGAGAAATGAATGCCCAATAATAATTTATAGGATCATGATTGGTTTGTTTGTGAATATGTTTTGAAATTTTTAGAAATATTTTACAATGTAATTAAATGTTTATCCGGTGTTTATTATCCTACTAAATGTTTAACAGTACAACAGCTATTTTATATTAGTAAGATTAATAATGAGCATGTAATTAATCCCGAAAGCGCATTTGCTGGAATGTTATGTATCATGCTTACGAAATTGAATAAATATTGGCAAAAAATCCTACATTGTTTTGTTTAGCTTCTGTTGTCTATCCAAGATTTTAAAAAGATAATTTATTATTTTTATAAGATGGATACCAAGAAAACTTAGGTATTGATATAAAAGATTATAAAAACGTTTTAGATTCTTATTTGCATGAATTGCATGCCATATATGACGCACGGTACGGTCAAAACAGAACTTCTTCTTTATCTTTATCTTCACAGTAAACTCCCAAGAAATGAATATTTTAGTTTTTGCAGCAGAAAAAACAAAGAACAACTGTTTCTACTTCTTCTACTTATAATAAGTTTATAATGTATTTGCAAACAGATTTTAGTAATTTTCTCACCGCGGATCAAATAGATAATCATAATATTTTGGATTGGTGGAAAACACAGACACATGTATCCAGTGTTTTCTGCCATGGCTTGTGATTTACTAACAGCTCCGGTGTCCACAGTAGTTTTGGAGTGTCACGCCCCGTTTCCGAAAATACGGAATGCGGTGGGTGACTAGACCAGCCATGCTCCTACGGTCGAGAAAATATCCTGCCGTACTCACACTTCGGCTTGTGGCAGTACTGTTGAGGTCAAAATTTGCACCCCCGGTTGACTGAGTCAAAGTCAAGGTCAACCCCAAGCCGGGTGGGCTCAAGCCCAGGTTAAGCGGGCCCATGCCCAAGTTGAGCCCGCGGCCAGCCTCATCCATGCCAAAATATAGATCATGTAATAAATAATTTTTATGTAATTTTTTATGCATAAATGTAAACAAAATGGGCATAAAGCCAAATTTTTATAAGCCCATGGCTTATGTGCAAAAAGAAATGGCACATAAGCCATGGGATGGACAAAATGCCATTTTGTAAAGCCCAAGGGGCTCTATGTAAATATGTAAGTCTATATAAGGCAACATGATGATGAATAAAGTAACACTTTTCATTCCTCAAAAAATTAGGGCCTGTGCCTCTTTCTCCTTCCTCAAGGTTCTAAAACCTTCTTCTTTCTTTTGAATTAAATCAAGAGTTTTACTCTTCCTTTTTCAAAACTAAATAGTTTTTCACCACAAAACCCACAAAGGGGAACTTGGATCTACCATCAGATCTCAAAAAGAAAAGATTTTTAAAATCTCACATCTCTTGATCTTCAAGATCCGGCCAAACGACATGAAGAAGAAGAAGACCCATCTCCAGAAACCCCACTTTGGGAAAGAACTGGGGCTCAAGGGGAGAAACCCCTTCATCAGCTTCAAAAATATCCTAGGAGTTTAACTCCTCATATATATACATATATATATATATACACACACACACACAGAATAATAATTGCTCATTTCTGGGAGTACAACCCCCATTGCAGTTACCAAGTCCCTTTTAGCGCCCGAACGCCCACGTGCTGACATGTGGAGCGCTAGCGCTCTTGCGCTCAGAGCGCTAGCACCCGAGCGCCCACGTGCTGACATGTGGGGCGCTAGCGCTCTTGCGCTCATGGCGCTAGCGCCCAATGCGTTAGCACCCGAGCGCCCACGTGCTGACACGTGGGGCGCTGGCGCTCTTGCGCTCAGAGCGCTAGCGCCCGAGCGTCCACGTATTGACACGTGGAGCGCTAGCGTCCAAAGCGCTAGCGCCCGAGTGCCCATGTGCTGACACGTGGGGCGCTAGTGCTCAAAGCGCTAGCGCTCTTGCGCTCAAAGCGCCAGCACCCAAAGCGCTGGCGCTTTTCCCTACGCATCCTCTGGATGCCCTTTCCCTTTCTTTTTCTTTATATATATGTATATATACATATACACACACATACTCTACAACACTCTCCCTCCCGAAAAAATTTTGGGCCGGGGCGTTGCCCTGCATCCCGCAAGGGGGCTACTAGCCCCCTTGCCCCCCAGCCCGCTATCCGGGTAGCAGGACCCCCGTAAAAACACTGCGTGGCTCCCGATATATCCAAGCCCCCTCCAAAACAAAACGCACGTACACTGCACATTGAGTTCGCATGGCCAGTTTAACCCGTCAATGGGAGGTTCTCTCGCTCCAAAGGCGAGGGGTAATTAACGGCAGCTTAGTCCGCGGCTGCCGGAGATTCGGATCCCCACAATGAATAAACCCCGGCCTACCCTAGGCAGGGGGAATCTGTTGTACGCCTGACAAGCGCGCGCGTATTTCCATCTCAATGGGGTGACGAAAAACACCCTACAGATTCTGGCACGCCCGGTGGGACCTATCTCTCCTCCCATATTTCGGGTTAAGTTTTCATGCGAACTCAATTCATATGCATATCAATTGACTGTACTGAAATCATGTTTTTCTTGTGCAGGTTAACGTTCTCCAATTGCAATCTTCGGACGCAGCAGAGATAACTCCAAGGATCAGCTCAGCTCTCGACACAGCTCCCGTCTCCTACACGATGAAGATGGACTCCAGGACGGTCCTTCCGGCTAGTCTTGGGCTATAATAGGAGGAGGAGTCGCTACCATTTGGCTCTATTATGTTCGTGTCAGCTAACGCCGTCCCAGCTCCTCAAGCTCCGGTAACAGACAAACCGGTCTCAAAGGGGAAAAGGCCGAATGTCATGGTCGCGAGGGCGTCCCAACATAAACGCAAATCGGTGTTTGAACTACTTTCCTTGGCCCCAGCTGGGGGCAAGGCCATCAACACCAACAAAGTAACAAGGCATCTCGGGCAAGATCCAGCGGCGCCTCTAACAACTGCTCGATTAGGTGTCTTCTCAAGCCTCCCCATCACTCAGCCTATGCGGCTTCCCGAAGAGCAGAAACCTGCCAAGCGCTCAAGGCAGAGAAGCTGAGGCAGAAGCAGCTCAGATACAGAGCCAACAAAAGGGCTAGGGCTCTGGCCATGTTAAAATTTATGAATTTCCAAAGCCCGGACCGCTCCGCGAAATCAGCCGCCAAAGATAAAGAGATGGCTGGGTATGTGGTTCGCACTGTCTACATGGTCGGACATGAAGAAACGAATTCTCCTCTTCTTCACAGCCATGGTGATGATATGATTGACGCTACCCAACATCGGCTCGATCTAAGTGATGAAGAGCCCGCTCAGGCCGATAAGCCAGAGGAGCCCGTGGTTCCTGCGGAATTGAGCCCAGGCAATAAAGATGACCCGGTTGTCATAACCGGAACTACAGAACAAGCATTATTCCGATGGCTTCAGAGGCAGCTTCAGGATAGGGATGAGAAGTTAGCCAAGGTACAGAGGCCAAGGTCAACGAATTGGCAAACGTCGTGGCAGATCTCGCGACCTAAGTCGCTCGATTGCAATTACAGCAAAATCAAATTTTGGTTCATGAGCCAGGGATTGATACCCGGAGGCAGCCAACCGACACCCCCTTCAACCTAAGAGCGGAGCGCCTTTGCGAAAAATGGCCGCGATCAGCCTCCAGTCCCTCCGATACATACACCGGAGGAGAATCGTCTCTGAAAGAGAAGCTGGAAAAAGTTTATTCCTTCAAAAGGGACAAAGTCCACAAGATATTCAGGGACGCCCTAAGAAACAGTCTACAACTGCCAGAATCAAAGAGACCGCAAGAAGCGAATATGACCGACGACCCAAAATACTGCCCCTATCATAGAGTGATAGGTCATGCCATTGAGGACTGCTTCGTCTTCAAAGATTGGGTTGAAAGGCAATACAAGACGGGAGAGATAGAACTGTCTAAAGGCGTGTTAGCAAACAGTCAAGCTACGACCGCCGATTTCATACAAATAAAGACTGAAGCCTTTCGGGAACCTAATCCTCCTAGACATATGCCATTATCTGGAAAGAGCGAACCAAAGACTGATCGGCCTCAAGGACCAGCATCGGTAAGGGCACCAACTCTAATGGAGAGAAAGAAGAAGGTGTACTCCTTCAGGAGGGATGAGGTCCGCAATATATTCGAGGAAGCCTTGAACAACGGTCTGCAATTGCCCATTCCGAAGAGGCCACATGAAATGAATATGACCGGCAATCCCGTATACTGCCCATACCATAGGGTGGTGAGTCATGTCATTGAAGACCGCTGTGTCTTCAAAGATTGGGCAGAGGACCAATACAAGCTTGGAAAAGCCTCACGGTCCTCGAATGTATTGGCAAGCCACAGAGTACGATCATCAATACAACTCCGCAAAGATCAAAATTCAAGGAGCTGGGATAAGCCAAGAGGACCACCACGTCGTTAAACAGGGAATGATAGACCTCTAAGTCTTTAAACTGGGAACCGATGACCTCCAAGTCGTTAAAATGGAAACAGCTGACCACCATGTCATTAAACTGGGAATAATCGACCTCTAAGTTGTTAAACTGGGAATGTAAAATTGTGTAAATAAAACAAGAATATAAAAAATAAAATGATGAAAAGCCGAAATGATGGGGCAACTCGCAATAAAAATCAGCGAGTAAAAAATAAAGATGAAAATAAACAGCCGAAATGATAAGGCAATCGCGATCTTCGCGATAAGAAAAGCTGAAATGATAGAGCAATCGCGGTAAAACAAAATAAAACAACAAAAACAAAAACAAAAACAAAAACAAAAACAAAACAAAACAAAAACAAAAAAACAAAACAACGGCGAATGATGAGTCGCTCCTGGTACCATATTCCAGTGCAGCGATGCAGACGCCAACCAAAATCCAATTTTTCAAAATTCTTCCGGCCCTACGGTTAATCCCCAAATTGACTACCGTATACAATCCACGGGCTCAAATAATTCTCATCACACTCATGCCCCACTGCAATCACCAGTCCAGCGGCTGGTTTCCACCCTTGGAATTATGGTCCATTGGGAAGACCCACTCATGTATCCTCACGATACATGAGGAGAACAAACCTTCGTGGGATCCTTATGACTCACAAAGGAAAAACACACTTAGGAGTCCTCACGACTCCTAAGGAGAAAATACACCTGCGAGATCCTTACGACTCGCAGGGAGAAAATGCTTTTATGGGACCCTCACGGCCCATAAAATTGAAAAGTCTTAGGTGATAAGGATCTAAACCTGTCTCCTAAGCCACCGCTTCCCAATAGGCAATGGCGAATGATGAGTCGGTCCTACTACCATATTCCAGTATAGTGATGCAGATGCCAGCCAAAATCCAAACCCCCAAGTGGCGAATGATGAGCTGCTCCTGGTACCATATTCCAGTGCAGCGATGCAGACGCCAACCAAATTCCAAATCCAAATCCCCAAGTGGCGAATGATGAGTCGCTCCTGGTACCATATTCCAGTGCACCGATGCAGACGCCAACCAAATTCCAAATCCCATACCCCAACGGCGAATGATGAGTCGCTCCTGGTACCATATTCCAGTACAGCGATGCAGACACCAACCAAATTCCAAATCCCATACCCCAAAACGGCGAATGATGAGTCGCTTCTGGTACCATATTCCAGTGCAGCGATGCAGACGCCAACCAAATTCCAAACCTCATACCCCAAATGACGAATGATGAGTCGCTCCTGGTACCATATTCCAGTGCAGCGATGAAGACGCCAACCAAATTCTAAATCCCAAAACGGCGAATGATGAGTCGCGCTTGGTACCATATTCCAGTGCAGCGATGCAGACGCCAACAAAGTCCCAAAATTTTTCCGGCCCTACGGTCTGGATCATACATCCTGCAAAACCGTATACAATCCACGGGCGTAAAACAATCCCAATCTCTCCCAAGTCTTACCGGTGAGACCACATTCAAAGTCCCACCGGCGGTGAAGATTCAAAAAAAAATGTATGTCCACAAGCAAAATGGGCACGGATGAAAACCCGAAAGGGCTCCGTGAGTAAAAAACAGCAGGACTGCCGGTGAGTTTGTGAAAACCCGAAAGGGCGCAAACTCGTGAAAAAGAGATGAAATGCACTCACAAAGTCCTCTCAACTTTGCGAGGAGAAAATTCCCGCGTGAGATCCTTATGACTCACAAAGGAGCAACACACTTAGGAGTCCCCACGACTCCTAAGGAGAAAATACACCTACGGGATCCTTACGACCCGTAGGGAAAAAATGTTTTGTGAGACCCTTACGGCTCACAAAATTGAAAAGTCTTAGGTGATAGGGACCTAAAACCTGTCTCCTAAGCCATCGCTTCCTGATAAGCAAGCGCAAATGATGATTCGCTCCTGGTACCATATTCCAGTGTAGCGATACTGATGCCAAGCAAAAACCAATTCCCAAATCCTCCCGGGGAAAATGATGAGTTGCTCCTGGCATTATTCCAGTGCAGCAATGCAGATGCCAAACAAAAACCAATTCCCAAATCCTCCCGGGGCAAATGATGAGTTGCTCCTGGCATTATTCTAGTGCAGCAATGCAGATGCCAAACCAAAATCTCCAAATTCTCTCATGACAGATGATGATTCGCTCCTGGTACCATATTCCAGTATAGCGATGCCGATGTCAACCCAAATCACAATCAACAAGTCAACTTCAACTCCGACACCGCAGAAAGCGGAGCAAGTTAGAATCCAATCTCGACACCGCAAGAAGCGGAGCAAGTCATGTTCACCCCTGACACTGCAGGAAGCAGAGCAAGTCAAACAGAGCATCGACCGTCCATGTCGCAAAAAGGGTAGTGCAGGCTTCCTACAAAGCAGGAACCATATCACTCCGGGCTAGGGAAACGTCTATCATGGACACTCCGTCTCGGAGACGCGTCAAGCGTCGACCGTCCATGTCGCAAAAAGAGCAGTGCAGGCTTCCTACAAAGCAGGGAACCAAATCGCTCCGGATCAGAGCGTCGACCGTCCATGTCGTAAAAAGGGCAGTGCAGGCTTCCCACAAATTGGGAACCAAATCGTGCCGGATTAGAACGTCACCCGTCAATCGGAGGTTCCCTCGCTCCAAAGGCGAGGGGTAATTAACGGCAGTTTAGTCCGCGGCTGCCGGAGATTCGGATCCCCACAATCAATAAGCCCCGACCTACCCTAGGCAGGGGGAATCTGTAGTATGCCTGACAAGCGCGCGCGTATTCCCATCTCAATGGGGTGACGAAAAACACCCTACAAGTACATGATAGCAGTAATATAACACCGATAATGAGATAATACAGCCACTAAAAGTATCAGGTGAAAAGGAAACTGAGTGCAGCAGACACAACAACTAACCAGTGATAATGAAAGGAACGATAAGGCCGGCTTACTGATCTAGATATCCACGGTCTTCTCGAAATCAGACGGGTCCACTTCTTTCACTCTGAGCATGCATACTCAGGTCGTTAGAGCGATACAATAGCAATATATACATATATTTAATATGTGCAATGATGATAAACATGAAGTAATAAGTATAGAGTAAAAACATGAGCATGAAGTAACCGGTACATGTAGCAGTAAAGCAAGTGTATCAGATCAATAATCAATGCAATTTCCTATCAGTCTCTGAGTCTCAAGGTCCAAGTCACTAAACTTATCGTCAGTGTGATTGTCAACCACTGCAGGAGTATTCCCAACCCAAGGGCAAGAAAACACGGGCCCGAATCACGATCAGTAAGAACCAGTAACACGATTAATAACAATATCATGAAATCACGAAATATGCCGGTAATGGGACTCCTGAGATTTCGTTGATCGAACTCACGCTCAAACTACCCCACATCCCGCGGTTTACATCAAGCGTCGACCATGAATCTAAGTATTAGTCACTCCATGACAAGTGTATGCGAGAATTGGAGACAAGGTCTCCATCAAGCATGTCTCGACTGGTATCTAAGATATGAGGACAGTCCTTGATGTCTTACCTATAACACTAATATAAGTGCTTTCATACCCGTCCCATACCAATTATAGTTACACTTATATATGTCCCATAGGCGTCAACAATGCAATAACTAAATGATTGTGCTGATTGTGTACAAGTACGTATCATGATCACTATTCATTCACGCTTTTACGCTAATATACTTGCCACAATCTAATCACTAACACTTTGGTATACTAAATACAGACTCTAAGGTATCGATGCAATTGAACACTGGTTACAGAGGGTATAACAGACATGCACGTGATGGAGATGTAGTAAAATGCACTACAAATAATATATGAGCATCCAGTGTCGTTTGGGTTAGGAAAAATCGTATTAATTCACTCATGCATAATTTGGCAAAACAATATAAAAGGAGTAAATAGTACATTTAATTATTTGTACAACAAAATTGGTTTCGAGTCAAACGGGTTTCAGGTTCAGGAGTTAAGGTCATTCCATTTTAAGTGTTCTCTGCTGGAAATCTAGTTACTGAACTGAAAGTCCGTTTCGTAACATACTTTACTCTCTGTTGGGATCACAATTAGGCGACGCTATAGTTTAACTATTTATAGGGCTATGAGTTAAATTCATAGTGTAGAATACTGATCAACAATATCCGCTATGTGCTGGGAGATATGTCATGTTTGAGGCTAGGGTATACAATTTGTCTCTGTACTAAACTGCAGTACATCTCGACAGTTTAAAATACAAATAAAATATCAAACGGTAGCAAAATTGAACGAAACCACCACCTATAGTTATATAATAGGATTATCTTCGCAACAGTATAGAGTTCCGCATATTTTTATGTTCGTACTGAGCTACACATTTATTTAGAATCAAGTGTCAATAGGAAATTCTGCTCTGGACTGCAGTCCAGAGCCGCATTCCAAGTCAGTTTTCATCATTGAGACATATCAGTATTGAAAAATAAGTTACAGAGGGCTCTATCTTATCGAGTCATTTTCGATATGAGCCATAAAACAATATATTCCGATATGTATCTAATTTAATATCAATTTAACACCACGACATATACAGTAAAACCCAGATTTGGTGTCGCCTTTTTGGGACGTCGTTTCATGTGCGATACTTCATGGTTTTAGGTTCAGATTTCTACATGGCATTTGTAAATAGAAAAAGAAAATATTGGTAAAATCTTTGAGCATGATCGACGAGGTTTTGGTTCAGTTCACTGCATCGAACTATTAGCATTCAATATCAAGAACTATCGAATTAAATTTGGTTTTCCCTGACTCGTGAAAACGATATCTAATATTTACAACTTCCACATGATATTAATATGACGTTTAAGATCCGATTATGCTCAAAACTAGCACTTTAGAATTAATACGATGATGGCATACAAAATATATGTGATAGCATACTACGTAACACGAATTCGCAATAATCGATTTAGTATAATTTTAACACGAATTTATAGATCTATGTACGTAGAATATTAAAACAAGTGAGGTTTCACTTGCCTTCGGTCGCTGATCTATAAGCAACACAACACGCGGGATTCGCCTCTGCGCACGAGACGGCGCGATACTGGACACGGTGCGTGGTGCGTGCACGATGTGTGGTGACCCGGTACCGAATGCAGTGGCGACGTGGGCGTGATATGGTAGTGGGAGTGGTGATGACATGGGCGTGACACGGTACTGGGCACGGTCTTGGCTCGGTGCATGATACGGGTGTGGCACGGTGCGACACGGTACCGGGCGTGGTGCTAGGCACCACTGAGCACGGTGCTAGTGTGGTAGTGGGCATGGCCGTGGTGCGGAGGTGGGCATGGTGACAGCACGATGGTAGTGCGGTGTTAGGCACGGAGGTGGGCATGAGGGCCACTCGAAGTGGGCATGGTGGTTCATGGAAGTGGGCAGGGGGCTTGGCACAGCAGAGGCACGATTGTGGCACGGTTCAAGTGCTGCGGTGGAATACGGCTGGCGTGGTTGTCGCAGCGGCAAGGAGGCAGCGGCAAGGAGGATATTATCGGCGGTGGTTTGCATCGGGGCGAGGAGCTCAAGAGGACTATTTGCATTGGGTCGTCGGAGGTGCCATGGAGTCGTGGAGAAGGTCGGAGTTGCTCTAGGGTCACCGGCGGTGATGGCGTAGGGTGAGCGAGGAAGGAGGAGGAGGCGGAGGCGCTCGTGGTGCGGATGACGATTGCCGGTGAGGAGCGGGTTGTGGCTTGGGTAAAGGAGGAAGAGAGAAGACGATGGTGGAGGGTGGCCGTAAAGTTGAAAGTGGGGCACGGCATTGTAGGGTTGTGTGTTGGTCGGCGTCGAAGAGAGGTCGATGGTCCTAGGGGCTCGTCAGCGAGGTAGGTTGCAGCGAGGGGCGACATGTTGGGAGGAGGTGCTAGTGTCGAGGTGGATGCGGTCCAGGTAGTAGCTCATCAATGTCGACGTGGTTGATGGCGGCGTGAGGTGGTGTTCGGCGGTAAGGGAAGCTGGAGGTTTATGGAAATGGGTTTCACGGGAGGAGTGGTGTTGCGGGCTTGATCGCATGAAGAGGGTGGCATGGAGGTTGCTGCGACAAGGTCGACGCATGATGCAGCGGTAGTGTGAGGTGGGGGAGGGGCTCATAGGAAAAAGAGAAGAAGAAGAAGAAGAAGAATAAAGAATAAGACGAGGGAAGAGAAAAGGAAAGAGAAGGAGGTGATTCGGAGGTGAGGCGTAGAGGATCTCGGGGAGTCATTGGGAGTAGGGCTCGGTCGTGGGTAGGCGCAAGTCTTGGAGACGAGGGAGGGGGAAGCGGGGGTTTGAGCAAGAAGGAGGAAAGAAAGAGAAGTGGATAGAGAAAGGGGAGGGAATCGGGTGTGGGTTTTGGTTCAGGTGTAGGTTGTGATTGTTTGAGTTTGGGTTTGGGTTATTGGCTAGGCCCGGGGGCTTGTGGGTTATGGTTTGGGGAAAATTAAGAAGGGAAGGAAAATATAAGAAGAAATTGGAAAAATATGAATATATATATATAAGAAATTATTTGGGAAAATGTTTATTTAAATACGGGTTCAAGTACAAAATGGGACCGATTATTACACGGAGTCTGCTTTTAGTGTATATAACAGGGTTCTGAGCAACAAGAGAGCGAGGCTGTCGGATGACTTATTGGAGATCGTAGTGTGCCAAAAAAATTGGTTCGATACAGAAACAAAACAACAACACGTTAAGAGCATTGAAAACTTCGACACCGATGAAAAGTAAAGACCGATTTGAGCTAACCGGTTAGTTTTTTTATTGAATTGTATTTTTAATTTTTTTAGCAATTGTATGAGGGGTAAGGTTTGCCAACTTATGTCCCCCTTTAAAATATTTTTTAATTAATAAAATATCTAGCTCTGCTTCGGGACCTACATGAAGTACGGGTTAAAAAAATTCCAAAATATTTTTCATAAAAATTAAAATTCACATTAATTTTTTTTATAAAAAAGTTCAATTTTTTTAAACGGGCCGACCTGCTTTGGCCGTACCGACGGCCCAAGCCCGGCCCGACCCAGGCCGGGGCACGGGCCGGGTCGGGCTGGATTCGGGCTTCGGGCTGGGCTTAAGCCCGACCCGCAGCTTGGTAAAATCTTCCAGCTCCCAGCTGCGTCAAAAACATCCGTTCCTTTATTGGCCATGACGGTTTTTATTGTAACAATCCTGAAATTTCTGTACAATTTTATCAAAAGTAAAGAAAGGGGTACCTGAGCCAGAACACAAATTATAAATTTGTTTTGCTTTTGAACAGCAAGAAGGAGCATGTAGCTCATTGGTAAGATCTTGCACTGCTGAACCAAAACACCAGAGTTCAAATCCCATCAGCTACACATTATTTTTAATTATTTTTTTTTAAATTTTTTAGAAACCCAAAGGTCTACACGTGCACAACCCGTAAAACCAAGAGTCACCGCGTAAACAAATATGTCCACGAGGCTAGACCAAGCGTCAGGGACACGTGGCACCAAAGATGAGCCCCGACTCGGGCCGGCGAACTCGTTGACTCGGCCGGCGCTGCCGGTCCAACTCGGACCAAACCAAACCTAAATTTTCTTTAACCCCCTGCACCGTTTGTCCTACCCCACTCCCCCTACACTGTTTAAATTCTCTGTAATTAACCAGAGAATTAAAACACCCCCTTTTAATTCTTTTTAATACAAATTTAAATGCATTTTTTTTCACGCCCTAACCCTAATTTTTCCTATAAATGCCCACTCTATTTTTACACCCCTTCACACTAAAATTTCCTATAAAAACTCTCAAGAAAATTCCAAGATTCTTTTATGTGCAAGTGGAGTTAGCAAAGGGCGAAGCTCCGACGAACTTCCGGCGACAACTCAAGGAGTTTCTGATGGCGAAACGACATACCGGTAACTCCCACCTCTTCCTCTTTCTCTCCTCTAGCCAATCATCTGGTAAATCATTACTTCTTCCTCTTTTCTTTGTTCTAAAAACATTCAAAACTAAAACCCGACGGAAGCGGAGTTAGTTCGACTTCCGATTCGGTTTTCTTTAAAAACTACAATTTTTCTTAATTAAGATACCTTCATATCATCATTAAATATTAATAAACATTTTTAATAAATTTCATCACAAAAAATTGTAATATGCATCTTTATCACAATTTTACATTAAAATACCTTCATATTTCATTTCGACATGCTTGAACTTTAAAAACCGTATTACTTTAGAAAACTCACGAGGTAATGACCCACCTCCTCACAACACACATATCTAACATAGCATGATGGAATTTGGGAACATAGATTTGGGAAAATACGACTTTACATATAACTACCTTCGACTATTAAAGCCTTTTTCTACAAGAAATGTATTTTTAACAAATCTTTGCGATTGTGTCTCTACAACCCATTTCGGGGAACCTGTTCGGTATGGTGCGAATTATCGCACATTCTCGGGCCTAGTAGAGTGAGATGCAGACCTCCGCAAGGAGCATATGATCTCGAAATATTTAAAATACAATTTTCTTTAGAAAATGTGATTTCTATTATAAATAAAACTTATATTTTTAATAAATAAATATATATGTAATTAATATCAAATATCTATTTTTAATATTTATAATATTTCACATTTCCAAAATTCAAGAAAAATATCTCATTTACAAGAAAATACCATACAATTACAATATTACAAATAAATACCATATATTATGAAATTAGGTTTTATTCACTAGAAATGTCACATTGATAAAATATACATCAATGAAAACACTAAAGATGATAATAAAATACTTGAGGTGTATTTTGAAAATTATATAAAATTATTTTATATAAAACCCCTCAAGTTATACTAAATTACAATAAGGACCCTAATAAACATAGGTTTAAGCGGGACTAGTCTCTTGAGCCTCAGGGAGCCGGAGATATGGGTGCTTTCCTATTTAAGATAGAAACCTTAACAAACGATATTATCAACACGGTAATTGTCTTTGAAAAAGACACAAATCCTGTCGTCCATGTGCAGCAGTTACCGATTGCAACAAAACATAATTTAGGATTCAATTTCTTTTCTAATTGTACGACTCAGACCGAGTCTCAATATAATCAATCTGAATTGAATATAATTCAAGTATCAAACTACAATTCAACATGGATCTATAAATCCGTTTTTTCAATCTAATCAATCTATATTGACTGAACCGAACCATGGATATATTCCATCTACATGTTCATCTATTATATCCGTTCCATTACTGATGTTATGATTTCGGCAAGTCATCCATCTATATACAATATACAATTCAAACAATACAAACAAGATATCGCGGGGTTTATAAGGGGTAGACTGGTACGGAAGGTGTTAGAAGTGGTACAAGACTGTAACCATAATACACCTAACCTGAATTCAATTGCCGTTATACCATGGCTGAACGGTTCCTTGTGCTCCGTATACCTTAGTCTCCGGAATAGTGGGACTCCTCTCGTATACACTGGTATTCTTCTGTACCAAGCTACAAACAACAGCGTTAACATTAAATACAACATTATAACAATATACTATCTATTCTGTCTATTCCATTTTTGTCTATTTACGGGGCTTACTGAGCGATTTGTTCGCTGACGACATTCTCTTTCTTTTCTTTGGAATTTCGTCAGGTGATTCGGACCTTTCAGGAGATCGAGCCCACCTTCGAGGAATTGGATCAGCTAGCCTTCGACCCGGAGCTCTAGTTACTTGTACACATTTACATCCTGTATTTTCCATTTTTGTTATAAAATTGTTTAGGCATTGCTTTCCATTCCATATATTTACTTTTCAGATGTATTGTAAAAAGAATGTTAATAAATAAAGTTGTTGTTCAATTATATCTATTGTCACTGTCTCTTGTGCATTTTATTTATATTGCTTAGATACGCTTAGCGTGTTTACTTCAGAGTAAATACGTAGCGGTCTCATCGCGCCCTCTTCCCGTACACTGGGAAGCGGGGCATGACATAGACGATTCATCAGGGACTTTAGCAAACTTGCTAGACCCTTGACTCTTTTACTGGCCAAGAACTCGACATTCCATTTCAACTCGGAATGTTTTGCCGCCATCAACTCGCTGAAACAGTCACTCACTACCGCTCCTGTCTTGTCATCCCCCGACTGGAATAACCCGTTCGAAATTATGTGTAATGCTTCCGACTTCGCCATCGGTGCTGTTTTAGGACAGCATATCGATAAGAAGCTGCACGTAATTTATTACGCCAGTTGTAACCTAAATGACGCCCAATTGAACTATACGACGATTGAGAAGGAATTCTTAGCTTTTGTATTTGCTTTAGAGAAATTAAGGCCATACCTTATCGGCTCCCCAGTCGTCTGTTACACGGACCATTCAGCTCTGAGCCATCTTTTCGCTAAAAAGGATGCCAAGTCTCGGTTAATACGTTGGATTCTCTTACTCTAAGAATTCGATCTTGTCATCAAGGACAAAAGTGGATATGAAAACGTTGTCACCGACTATCTTTCTCGACTCACTTCTGCTCCATCGTCTGTCATGCCAATCAAAGATTTGTTTCCTAATGAACAACTCTTGACAATATCATTTGAACCATGGTTCACGGATATTGTAAATTACCATACTACCGAACTTGTACCAAACGAATGGTCAAGTCAGGACAAACATCGTTTACTTTCCCAAGTAAAACACTTTTACGGGGAAGAACCCTACTGTTTACACCGGTTTAAGTTTCGTTTATAGATATGTGTGAAAGAAGGCTTATTCATATACGCGCGTGGAAGGGTAGTGCATGGCACGAGCACATCAGTGGCGTTTGCACTTAGCAAAAATCCCTAAGAGTGAAGTGCACATGCAAAAATGTAGGTTGCAACAGTACGATCAGAGGAAGAACATGTGTTAGAAATGAAGCACTCGGTGGTCAACGATAAAAGGAAAGCATTTAAATAAACATTTTATACTACAGGAAATAGATCACCAAACACGGGATCAAAAGTATAAAGGTTTACAAAATTATGAATAAAGTTTTCTAAAGCCCTCTCAGCCTTCTCCAGCATGTCGAAGCGGCGATCTTCGAGAGGAGTTGCTCCCCATAGGTCCGAGCTATGCCCATCGGCGAAGGCAGACATGATGGTCTGTTGAGCCCGTATCTGGCTTAGCAGCTGAATAGAACGATCCCTTAGAGGCTTGGTAATTAAAAGTGCTTCATGAAAGCACTCGATCCTGTCCTCTGCTGCGTCGAGCATCGCCGGAGTCATTTCCGCTGGATGAGGGGGAATGCCATCGAGCACGAACAGGAAGATCATCCAGAGCCAAATGGAGTCGATGGGGAGGAGATCCTTTGGGAGTCAAGATCTCGTGCAACACCGTATCACATTGGTCATCCGTGAGAGCGGGATTCACCAAGTGTGCAACAAAGCGAGGAAGGCACCTCCCATGGCTGCCGATTAGCATGCGGACGATTGCAAGCCATAACACTTCTCTGTTAAAATGATTCTCTGAAAGTGGGAGAGAAGAGGAGCATTGCTTAGATTATAAAGGGAGGCATTTAAGTCTCGGTACAGAAAATGTTGTGCATGGTGAAACTATTTCCAAACTCTGACAAAAGAAGGCATTGGAAAAGAAAGTTTGACTCAGGAAAAGGAGAGAAAGAAGGTGAAAAGAAACCTTCATTAATGAGGCAGCGCCTCACGTGCTCCTCACACGGGTGCCAATGTACAAAGCACAGAAGAATTTATTACATAAGAGTTAAACTCTTAGATGACGCCGCACGTGCTCCTCACGCAGGCGCCAATGTGCAAAGCACATAAATACTTATCTTGAGAATTAAATTCTTAAGTGGCATCCACGTGCACAATACGTGAGCGCCAGCGTCCAAGTAGAATTAAATTCTACAATACTCTCTGTTAAACAGAGCCGTTGGATCAAAAATCCAACGGAGATGATAAATCATCAAAATATAGAATCAAATTCTATTAGGAGAAAATATCTCCCATATCTTTCTAAATAAGAAAGATACTTTCGGTTGGATCAATGATCCAATAGTAGAATAAAATTCTATTTTTGGGAATATATTCTCTCAATCTTCCTAAACAAAAAAAGATTGCTCTTTGTAAAACAGAGAACCCTTGGATTTAAAATCCAAAGGTGATTAAAAATCACCATTTTACAGAATAAATTCTGTATATGGGAAAATATTTCCCCAGTCTTTTTAAAAACAAGAAAACACATTCTGTAAAACAGAAGTCCTTAAATCAAAGATCCAACGGTGGGTAAAATTCCCCAAATCAATTTTGAAACCAATTAAATCAATTGGAATCTCTCGATGAGAGATTTTCTCAAAACTAATTAACAATCTGCCTCTACTATATAAAGGACCCGAGACTTCAAGTCTCACAGACCAATACACAGAGACAGAGGGAGAGACCCACAAAGACCACAGATAGAAAGAACAGAGAATTCAATTCTCAAAGAAGAAGAGCTTCATTCTCAAAACCCTAGATAAAGAAAAGAGATCAACATATCTCTATTACCTACAATATCACATATAAGGGTTTAACCCTTTTGGAAAAAAAAAGAACTTAGTTCTTTCGTTGGATCTGAGATCCACAAAACAAATCTCCCAGTTGAGAATTTAATTCTCATCGGGAAGATATTGTTCCTGAGAATCAAAAATTCAGGAAAGAAAAAATTTACAGAGAAAGAAGAGGGAGTCCAGAATACTCCAGGAACCCAGTTCCTTCAAATCAAGAACTTAGTTCTCTGAAAACTCAACCCGAAATCCTCAAAATATAGTGATTTTGGTGAGCGTTAATGGTCAAACACCATTGATAGAGCTTTACCTCTCTGAAAACATCAACAGAGATTAAATCTCCATATAAAAGAAACTAGCGCCTCACGTGCTTCCCACGTCGGCGTTCTTTAACAGTGCTTAGCGCCTCATATGAAAGACATACGGGCGCCCAAAACAGAAGGCCGGCACCTCACGTGAAACACATGTGGGTGCCATATAAAAAGTGCTTAGCACTTCATATACAGCCAAAACGGCTGAGTGCTAAGCACTAATTGGGCAGCGCCCACCGCCGCACGTGCACCTCACGTGGATGCCATACAAAAAGTGCTTAGCACTTCACATACAACCAAAACGGCTGAGTGCTCAGCACTAATTGGGCAGCGCCCAGTGCCCCACGTGCACCTCATGAGAACGCCATAAGAAGTGCTTCACATATAGTCAAAATGACTAAAATGTTCAACATTTATTGGGCAGCGCCCGGACTGAATGCTTCACACGACATACATGTGGGCATTATAGTTAAAATAAGTGCTTAGCACTTTTACATAAAAGGAAAAGGGCTGAATAAATAAAGCCCAAATAAGTGCTTAGCACTTTTGAATAAAAGAAAAGACTAAGCACACTGCGCCAAAATTGGCTAGATCTCTGAAGTTTTCTTATAGCCGAGCCCAAATGCTCTTTTGCTGGATCTTAAGTAAAAATGATCATAAAATATTGCTAAGTGGATCTTAGTCTCAAATTAGACTAACTTATCCTTCGCAAAAACAAATTAAGCCCCAAATGCTCATATATATTTAAGTTGATCTTAATTTCAATCTAGATTAACGGTCCTTAAATAAAACAAACCCAAATTTAAGATATACGGATTTGGACTAATCCGCGCCCTACGGGCGACGACACAAACTAGTCTCCGTATACAATCCACGGGCAACTAAAACAAACAAAACACATACGACACGAAGTGAACTTCCGGAGCAGGAGAAAGTGGTTATCACAATGCGGTAACATAATTAACTGCAGGGGCTTGCGTCTGCAGGGAAGAGCGTTCCCACAATAAAAAACCCCTCATAAAATGAGGGGGAATCTGATAAAGTCTGCTACAATAGTCGCGTCTGTCCAAACCTCCGATATATGGTGCCATAAATCAAATTGGTATTTTCTAGAGGTGGACAGATAAATCCAAATAGCATCTGCCCCCAGATTAAGGCAAGACGATCCATCCCAGATCGTCTCCGTATCCGGCGGTGAACACCTACCTGTTCAAGTATTGTCCTGATCAGATCATTCGCCGGTGCATGCCCAACACTGAATTTCAGCATGTTCTATTGTCACGCCCCGCTTCCCAGTATACAGGCAGAGGACGCGACGAGGCCGCTACGTATTTACTCAGAAGTAAACACGCTAAGCGCATCTAAGCAATATAAAGTAAAAGTACACAAGAGACAAGATGTAAATGAACAACAACTTTATTTATTAAACATTCTTTTTACAGGTTCAACCGAAAATGTAAATACATGGAATGAAAGCGATGCCTAAACAGTGGCATAGCAGAAATGAAAATGGAATAAGTATAAGTGGCTACAGCTCTGGGTCTTCGGTGTACTGCTCAGGGGCCTGCTCCAAATGCTCCTGACTGGTCTCGTACTCCTCAGTGTCGGGTCCTCCTGACAACATTCCAAAGAAGAAGAGAAATAGGAATGTCGTCAGCGAACAATCGCTCGGTAAGTCCTAAAGATGAGGGAGAAATAGATTAGACAGAGAGAGTATAGTTTTATAATGTTTTATTATAATGTTAGCGCAGTTGTTTGTAGCTTGGTACGGAAAATGCCAGTGTATACGAGAGGAGTCCCACTTACACAGGAGACTTTGGTAACCCGTAGCATAAGGCTACGTCGATAATACCACGGAACAACGGCATGGATGTAATTACGCCTCAAGTGACCGCCTCGTGCCACATTTAACATGTTCCGTACCAGTCTACCCCTTTATATCCCCGCAGTGTTTATGCATTGATTGTATAAATTGTATTGTCTTATCTTGTATTATAATTTGTATAGATAGATGACTTGCCGAAACCACGATATCAGTAATGGAACGGATATAATGGATGCACCTGTAAATGGAGTATATCCATGGTTTGGTTTAGTCAAGTTGTATTGATTGAATAGATTGAATAGATTGAGTATATGGATTCATATTGAATTATGGTTTCATACTTGAATCACATTCAATTCGGATTGATTATATTTAGACTCAGTCTGAGTCAGACAATTAGAAAAGAAATTGAACTCCTGAATTAGGGTTCTGATGTTATCTGTAACTGCTGCACAGACGACAAGATTTGTGTCTTTTTCAAAGACAGTTACCCTGTTGATAACACCATTTGTCAAGTTGTCTACCTTAAATAGGAAAGCACCCATATCTCCGGCGCCCTGAGGCTCAAGAGACTGGCCCCGCTTAAACCTATGTTTACTAGGGTCCTTATTGTAATTTAGTATAACTTGAGGGTTGTTCCCCTCCGAATGGCGGCCTAGACTTGGCGTCCATGCCTGATGTTCGGGGCAGATGCTATTTGGTTTTATCCGTTTATCTCTCCGAAGATGCCAAGTTGATTTATGGCACCGTGTATCGGAGGTTTAGACGGATGCGGCCGATGTAGCAGACTTCGTCAGATTCCCCCTCAGGATGAGGGGTTTTTGATTATGGGGACGCTCTTCCCTGCAGGCGCAAGCCCCTGCAGTTAATTACGCTACCGTATCGCGGTAACAACTTTCTCCTTCTCCAGAATTTCACTTCGTGTCGTGTGTGTTCATTTTGTTTGTGGTTGCCCGTGGATTGTATACGGAGACTGAGTAATGCCGTCGCCCGTAGGACGTGGATTAGTCCAAATCCGTATTTACTTAGATTTGGGTTTGGTGTTTTCAGTTTAAGGATGCATTAGTCGCGTTGCGGCTAAGATCAACTTAAACGTTCGTCAAGGATACGTTAGTCCTGTTTGAGACTAAGATCAACTCAACGTAGTGATTAATTTAATGTATGGCCATCGGGACTCGTCACCTCTCTGATGTCGTTGAAGGATTACAACGACATGTATCAAAGGAGCTCGGAGATGTACCCTCGAAGCAGAGTTGATTGGGAGTTTTATAATCCATTTGAATATTTAAGGATACGTTAGCCGTGTTTGGGGCTAAGATCAACTTAAACGTTTGTTAAGGATACGTTAGTCCAGTTTGAGACTAAGATCAACTTAACGGAACCGTTTAGATCCGACAAGAGAGCATTTGGGCTCTATTGTGCCAGTTTAGGGACGTGGTTGTCCGATATTAGTTTAGGGACGTTTCGGTCCGATATTAGTTTAGGGACGTTTCGGTCCGATATTAGTTTAAGGACATTTCGGTCCGATGTTAGTTTAGGGACGTTTCGGTCCGGTATTAGTTTATGGACGTTTCGGTCCATTATTAGTTTAGGGACGTTTCGGTCCGATGTTAGTTTAGGGACGTTTCGGTCCGATATTAGTTTATGGACGTTTCGGTCCGATATTAGTTTAGGGACGTTTCGGTCCATTATTAGTTTAGGGGACGTTTCGGTCCGATATTAGTTTATGGACGTTTCGGTCCAATATTGGGTGTGTGGCCGTTGGGACCCGTCATCTCTTTGACGTCGTTGAGGAATTACAACGATGGATGTCAAAGGAGTTCGGAGATGTACCCTCGAACCGGATATAGATTGATTTAGGAGAGCCATTTTGCTCAGCCAATTTAATTTGAGGACTTATGGCCACGATTGGGCTAAGTCCAGTAAAAAAAATGTCCAACATTGCTTTTGCATTTCCTTTTATTTTTTATTTGGGCTTTGCCCAGAAAAGATGCAGGGCATCAATTTGTTTTGGGCTCTGTTCTTTATGAATGATACAGAGCATCAATTTTATTTGGGCTGAGCCCTTTTATTGCTTTGCAATTTATTTTGGCCTGCTAAGTCTTTTTGATTTGGGCCTGGCCCTTCAAGTAATGCATTGCATTTATGCAAAGCACCAAGAATCTTTTAGATTCAAGGAAAGGAGTGCAGAGCACTTTTTAATTTCTTGATCTAAATTTAGATCAAAGAGAAGAAGAAAATTCTTTTCTTTCTTTCTATCTCAGAGAACCAGAGGTTCTCTAGCAAGTGCAGGGCACTATTTTTATTTTTATTTTTATTTATTTATTTATTTATTGAAGATCACTGATTCTGTCTTTTAGATCAATGATTTATTCCTAAGAGAATTTTCTCTTATTTCAAAGGTTTTTACCTTCTTCTTTGTGTTCTCAAGAAGTTCTCTTCTTCTTCTTTTTTTTTAATCTAATTGTCTATGCTTTTGAAATGGGGTCTGGGGTCCTTTTTATAGTGCTCAAAAATCAGTTAAATTTGTTAAAAAGATCTTTTCTGAGTGATTTGGGGAATTTTCCCCACCGTTGGATCTTTGATCCAAAGGCCCCTGTTTTACAGAAGAAATCTTCTTGTTTAAACAAGAACAGAAAAATATCCTTAAATCTTCACTCTGTTGTTCTGCAACTCACCAGCGTGCGCAGACACGTGTCGCGCAGCGGTGCGCTTGCGCAGTTGTGCTTGCGCAACTGCGCAGACACGTGTCGCGCAGCCGTGCGCTTGCGCAGTTGTGCTTGCGCAACTGCGCAGACACGTGTCGCGCAGCCGTGCGCTTGCGCAGGTGAACGTTGCTTATATTTGTTTTTTTTTTTAAAGAGCCTTGCTCTGATTGGACGTACTGCCTTGGGCGTTGTGTTGCCGTGTCAACTTCTGACACGTGGCGCGTTGCGCGCAGCGCAAGGGAACTGAAGCGTTGCTTCAAAATTTGAATTTTCAAATTCAAGCAGAGCCTTGCTCTGATTGGGGGAACAAATGCCCCCCCACCGTTGCGCTCACGTGGCGCGCACGTGAGTGCAGCGGTGGCAAGATCTTGACTGTTAGATCATTGAGGTCAGGTGAAGAGACGCAGGCGTCTATAAATAGGACCCTTGGTCCTTGGTAATTCTTTACTAATTTCAAGAATTTGAACTTCAGAGCCTTGCTCTTGCTTAAGAACTTCCAGAGCCTTGCTCTTGTGAGAACTTCAAAGTTCTAGTTTTAGAATCACTCTAGGTAAAATTAATTAAATTAAATTAATTTAAATTAAATTTAATTAACAGAGCCTTGCTCTTATAGATCTTTGATCTAAAGGAAAACCCCTTTGGGGTTTCTTCAACAGAGCCTTGCTCTCAAAAAATTTATAGATTTACAGAGATCTGATCCATGGGTTCTAACCCATGAACAGAGCATTGCTCTTAGATCAAATGTAGATCTTTTTAAATCTGATAAACGGAGAAAAATTTTGTTTTATAAGTTTTCATAGATTTTTCAAGATTCCAAAACTCTAAAGATAAAATTGATGGATCTTTCCACCATTACCATAGAGCTATGCTCTTTTAAGGAATCTTGTTCCCCTGAGACCAGAGTTTGATAAATGTCACTCTGTGACAGAGCTTTGCTCTGAAAGAGAATATTTCTCCTTGTCTCTAGGGATTTCCCATCAGTGAGGATATTCTTTTGGGGACCTTTTCATTAATTGACAGTCTTATCTAATGATGGGGTTGTCTTATTAAATGATGTACCGTCATCCAGATTTTGTGGGTCCCTCTTTTTGTCCCCTACCCATTACATCATAGTGTTGAGTAAGATTTCAAAATGCCAAGTGTCAGAACACTAACGGTTATTTTTATCTTTCTACAGGAAGTATGTCTGACGACTTATCTTTCCCCTTTGTTCGCTCGGAAGGAGGGTTCCCCCATGCGCCGGTGGACTGGGTGGTGTTCGCCTTGATTAAAGATCATGATCCAGAGTGCAAGAGACTTCACTTGTGGGGAAGGTGGTACAGCCAAATCATCCAAGGCCGTCGCAGCTTCAGCTCCGCTTCGCCCTCTGAGCCCATAGTTACGATTCCTTATGCGGACAAGCCCCCGGTGGAGTATGCCGTGGAGGTTAAAAATTGGAATGCCGACGACCTCCTTCAGCCTGCAATCGGTGCCATTCCGGTGCAGCCGCCGCCGGCTATAGATATCTTGGGGAGGCGAATCTGTCAGGGTGAAGCACGCCCTTGGGGACAGGCTTATAACATTGGATTGATCCCGCGGCCGCTTGCTGGATATTTGCAATGGGCCCGTTACATTTTGGCGACGAAGAGGGCTCTCCTGACGACGATTGGTTTATACTCAGCTATCTACGTCTCGCTCTTCGAGTATCCCTCTCCTCCGACGTGGTGGATAAAGGCCTTCATCGAACAATGGAATATCCCCACCCATACCTTCCTGACAGCGGATAGGGAAGTCTCCATCTCTCTGGAGGAGTTTGCTGAGATTTCAGGTCTGCCAATGAGGGGAGAACACTACGAGGAGCTGCTTCCTCCTGACGAGTATGTCTTCGCCACCAAGCAGCTTGTATTTGACTTAACTCCGGAAAATTCCATTCAGCATCAGCACCCGGGCTTGGTGAAGGTGTTGGAGATTTATGAGGAACTCCATTTGGAATCGGGCGACCGGGGCGTCAGTTTCACGGATTTCATTGCTCGTTTTATCCGCCCGGAGTTCCTATCAGAGCAGGGCAAGAAGTTCGCTCAGCTTGCTGACCCCTTTGGTTTCGGCTTGGACCGTCGACCTTCATTGGAAAATGACCAGCGGGATTTTTATTTCCCTGGCACTGCCAGCGTCCCTTTCTCAGAGATCGCCGTTACTGGCATGGACGAGGAGACTTTTTTTATAGGGTTCTTGGGTCTATGGCTATGCAGCTTCGCGCTTCCCATGCACCCTCGCCTCATGCGGTCCTCTGTCTTTTACCCGGCGCATCGAATGGCGGCTGGTTTACAGTTATCAGTAGGGATCGCCGGGCTGGCTTACCTCTACAATGGACTTAGCGTAGCGGCGGATGCTAATGAGCCTGGGGTACAGCCTGCTAACTTCCCGATGCACTACTTCACTTCTTGGATGGAGCTGCATGTGCGAGGGGTGTTTGGTGCCCATAAGGCTCCTCCGTTTTTTGAGAAATACAGACTCCAAAGAATCATGCGGTTGGTCGGGGCTTCAATTGTGGTTGCACCTCCGCGGGAGTCTAGGGGACTGCTCCTGCGTTCACATCTAGTCGGAGCGAAGACCTCTTTTGTGGATAAGGTCATCACCATAGGCTCCGAGACCACTAAGTCAGTGGTGTCGCTGCGTGATGACTTTAAGGGCGGGGTTTCTGTACTGAAGGCTCGGGAAATCCTTCACCTCTACTCCATTCGGCCGGGCTACCTAGTATTTAGGCAGAATGAGACGGCTCTCTTTATGAGGTATAACCCACATCGATTTGCCCGACAATCGAGTTACAATCAAGGGATCCCGATGGAAGCCTTTCTGGAAACACCCGCGGCCAACCAAGGGGGAATAAGGAATGCTATGCATCATTTCACCTGGCTCAATACAGGCTCTTATTTTTTTATCAGTGAGCCAAGCTGTGCCCCTAAAATAATCCATCCGTATGTAGCCTGGTATGCGCATGCTATGGGCCCAATCATTTTAATGGAGAAACGCTTGCTGGTTGACCGTAGGGGTGCGCCTCCTGGCGGTGATCGCAAGGCTCCCTTGCAGCCAAGGATCCAGGTCACCCTCCCGATGAAAGATGCCGGAGCTGACCGACCACGCGTGTTGGCCCCCCCGTGTGGATTGCCACTGCCTACTACGGTGGATGCACCACCGGCGCCCCGTGCTCCCACAAAGACGGTTAAAGTGGTATCGCCAGAGTCTGGCGCAGGAGCGGATATCGAGACTCGCCGCCCTAAAGTGACTGCCAAGCGCAAAGCTGCTCCGGGTGGATCTAAAGCTGGCGGACAGAAGAAGAAGAAGTCCACCCTATCCCTCGACGCGATCCTCAGCTTAAAGCCTGCGGCTCCTCCCGCCGAGGTCATATGTGAATACGGCAGCAATGAGGGTTTCGTGGTAGATCCTGCGGACACCAATCTGGCTGCCGCCATTGCAGCTTCGGAGCGATCGGCTAGGCTCGAAGCGATGCTAAGCAAACTCGCTGAGTCCGGTAATCATCAGACGCTTCATTTGTCATTTTATTGCACCTTGTATTATTATCTTTAACTAACATTTGCTCCATTTTCAACAGGTGTCTCTACTGAAGAGGCTATTGCTGCCTCCCTGAAAACCTTCCAGGAGGAGGAGGAGAAGCGTGCCTTAGCAGGCGCTGGTATGTTTCACCCCTTTCTCTTTTATAAGGAAAGTTTGTTGTCTTTTTATGATGGTCAACCTAACCTTCTTTCGTTTCTTAGCAGGGGTTATATCAGTTGATGCGGGGATCCTTCCCGAGCCTGTTACTGAAGTCCCGGCTTCGTCAAAGTTGCCGCAAGAGCCTCGGCTTGACAAAACGACGAGGGATGCCCTGAAAACCTTAGAGGCTTCCCTATTCACGGACGAGGATACCTCAATTAGGGAAGCTCTAGTGGCATCCGTCTCAACGGCTCGGGAGGAGCGGAAGTGGTTGAGACGCGAAGCAAAGGCGCGTAGAGATGCTTTGGCCGCGGGAGCGGGTCCCAGTACCATTCCTCGCGCTGACACTCCTTCTAGAGAGGCCCCTGTCACCCTGTCTACTGCTTATAGGCAAGTGGCGCGCGCGGCCCGAAGTGCAAACAATAAATCCCCTTCAGGTAGCATCTCTTTCAGAACCTTGTTGTAAGAATTATTATAAAGCCATTGGCTCATATGCATTCCATCTTGCAGGACCAAGTCCGACTGAGGCGGAGACCGTCGGACCCCAGGAAACGGCGGAAGCGGCGCCTGCCGAACCTGAGCCGACGGTGGGCACCGTCGTCGGGGCCACGGTGCCTGAAACAGAAGTTGAAGGATCCGCCGCCGAGAAGGTCATTGATGCCGCGTCTGAAGTGGCGGCAGATGAGATGACTGTCGAGCCGAAGGCAGTAGAAGTCGAGGCGCTTGAGGCTGGAGACGTCACGGTGCCGATGGACGAGACAACCGTGACCGCAGAAACCGAGGGAGTATCGGGTGAGGCGGCCACGATTCCTGAGGAGGAGCGAACCGCTCTTTCTCAGGAATCTGGTAATACTCCGATCATAGCCCTCCCCGCGTATGGTTCCTTGCCGTCTCCCGGGCTCGCGAGCACAACAACGGTTCCCATCGAGTCGGGTGATGAGGCTACGGGCGGTGGTCTCATGTCGATGGATGAGGGGATTGCTTCAGTTTCTGCTGGTAGCTCGTCAGGTAAAATTTTTTGTCACCAGCGTTCCCCCCTTTTTTATATATCTTGCGATCTCTTCTAACAAGCTTGTCTTTGCAGGTGCGGCCAGTGCCGATGCTCCTTTGCTCGAGGGGGCACCGTCGACTACTGCTTTGGCGGTGGTCACCTCCCCGCCTTCCCTTGTACCATCACGGATGTTGGAAGGTATGGATTCACGACCCATGCATTAATCTTTCAAAAATGTAGCTTTGTACTAACGTTATACCATTGTGCCTTTGCAGGAGTGCTCTTCGATCATTTATATCAAGTGTTGCTCCCACACTTCTCTTTCCCATCCGAGCTCGCTTCTCCTTCTGGTGGCGCCGGTGAGTATACCTTCACTATAATATCTTTACTTACCCCCTTTTTTCTAGTAATGGGATAATTTCTGACTTTTCCTTTTCTTTATTGCAGTGCCACAAATCGAAGGAGGGGATGCAAGACCTGCCGCGCCACCGGCCCTTCCGGCTTTACCGTCCGTTGCAGCCGGTATAGTAAATTTCCTTTTTTGGTAACCCTTCAACATCTTCTGAACCATCGTTTAACCATGTTTTGTTTTGCAGCTATTGTTCCGGCTCCGGTCCCCTTTGAGGCTCGCGTCCTTTCACCGGCAGGCCCTTTCTTGAGACGTCCATCTTCCAAGGGTGCTGTGATGAGTTTGGGCATGCTGAGCGGGTACATTGAAGAGCTCGATATGGACTCTCTCCCTTCTGCCGTAGATTTTGCTGCGGAGGTTAACCCGATGTTGGCGGCGCTCGTAAATTTTCATGACGAAGGCGTCGTCGAATCTTGGGTTAACCACTGCAGGGGGATCGAGGCCTGTCTATATCGGCTGGAGTCGACGCGCCCTTCTCCCGAAGTTTTAGCTCTGAGTACCCAACGCACAACTTGGCTCGAGCAAAGCACTTTGCACCTCCGCCACTTGGAACAAGAAGCAGCTTCAAGACTAAGGGAATGCCAAAAGACCTCGAACGAAACGGCCCATCTGCGCGCTGAGGTTGAGGCAAATGCTGCCCAAGTGAAGACTATCTTCGAGGGTCTCTTGGAGCGTATCTCCCATGGGCTAAACTTGAAGCGGAAGCTTGACCTAGCTGAGCGCAATACCCCAAGTCGGGAAGCTGCCTATCAGGTCGTCAGGGAGCAGCTTGCGTCGGTCTTGCAGCAGCGAGCCCAAGTGGAGGCAGAGCTGGCGGTAGTAGCCGATCGAGAGAAGACGTGGAAGGAAGTATGCGAGCAATTGTTAAATCTATGCAAGACGCTTCCTTCCCAGTAATTTCTCTTTGTATCATTTGTACTTGTAAAATATATGTATATATTTTTTATTCTTTAGTACAATGTATCCTGTACCCAGTCAATGTTCATGAATAAAAGATACACATTTTTGTAACGTCCTGTGTCATTTCTTCGCCTTTTTCATTCTTCTCAGCATGACATATTTAATACACCTTATTGACAAATAACTTCATTTCTCCCAGAGATAACGATGGCCTAGACTGCAGGTTCAGATCTGCCGCCTAGGACTTTTCAACTCTATGAGCCGTGAGGGTCTCATAGAGACTTTTCTTCCTACGGATTGAGAGGGTCTCGTAGGCGGGCTTTCTCCTTAGGAATCGTAAGGATTCCTAAGTGTGGTTGTCTCTTATAAGTCGTAGGGATCTTATAAGAGAATTTTCCCTCTTACGAGTCGAGAGAATTCGTAAGCGGTTGTTTCCCTCCTCGTCGAAATTCGACTTCGGAGAGTGAGACCCGTGAATAGTATGCAAGAGACCATTTTGGATTGACCTGCAGGGCCCCATTGCTTAAGAAGCAATCTTTTTAGTCCTTGCCGTCTGAGACTTCATCTTGCAGATTAAGAAGCAAGTTCAATTTGTTGAAGAAATCCCTTTTCTGAAAGATTTGGCGGGATTTCCCCCCACCATCGGATCTTTGATCTAGAGGCTTCTGTTTTACAGAAGATAATAACCGAAAAGATTTCTTCAGAACCTTTTTGTTTAGCGCGAATGCTCCAGGATATGACGCGTGTCGCACAGCACACAGTGCAGCGCAACTGCGCTAGCACATCTATGCTGACACGTGTCATGCAGCGCACGACGCATACGCCGCTGAAGCGTTGCTTCCCTTGGTTTTGCTTGAAACAGAGCTTTGCTTTGGCTGGGTGCGCTGCTTTGGGGTGCTGCGCTGATGCGTTTGCGCTGGACACGTGGCGTGTAGCGCGCGGCGCAACGCAACTGCGCTAGCGCTTCCGTGCTGAAGCGTCGCTTCTTCAAGACAGAGCTTTGCTCTAATCGGGGAAGGATGAAGCGTTGCTTCATCTCCTGTCTCGAAATTCGAACGGACATTCGCTCCAATTAGGGTAAACTGCCGTGACGACTCTTGGGAGTCGAAGAGGCACTTGAGGCCTATAAATAGGACCTTTGGTCCCCCTCCAGATACTTATCATCTTCCAGATTTCCATTTTTGAAGACTTCAGAGCTTTGTTCTTGCCTTTAAGAACTCCGGTGCCTTGCTCCTTTTTTTTTTTTAAAGTTTTTTAGAAGAACTTCAGGTAAAATCGATTCTTAGATCAATCTTAAATATCAGAGCTCTCGTCTAGTGGGTTTCATCTTTGAACACAGTTTTGCTCTCTAGGAATTTAGTCATCCATGTATATTATTGCTTTTCCGTCGTTGATCTTCCTGTAATATTTTCTCCAGGCATAATGGCGGCGGTGCATCTATACAGTCTGCACGAGTTCATTACCCACGATGATATCCGCGCTCAGGGTCGTCAACAAAACCAGGAGTTTACAGATGCCGAATGTGCAGAAGTTATGGGTCGTCTGAACGCAAGCGGTGGTTGGCTGTTGCCTCGGCGTTCGGCTCTTTTGAAAGTCGTGCTGGGAGCAATATGGAGGGCACTTCCGGGTCTTCATGAGGCCCTACCACTCAATGCGCTGGATGATGCCGAGGACAAGGTGCATTCAGTGCACCTGACAGGGCTGATCTCAAAGAAGCGACGGAACGACCTCGTTGACATCCTGCATCAAGTGTTTCAGCAGACGACGATCGTTGCTGCTTATCAAAGGCCGGAAGGGCTTGCCGATGATATCGACACCGAGGAGCGCGAAAGACTGCGTATAAGAATAATTAGAAAGGCCAGAAGAACTCTGGATGGCCTTACTTTTGATTTCCTCAATCCGTGCCCCGGATCCGAGGTTATACCGTTGTAATATTTTGAAAAATGTTTCTCATGCATTATTCTTATTCTTGTAAAAAACTTTTAGCGGTATGAATGAAAACCCTCCCCCTTTTCTATTTCAGCTTGTCTTATTTCTCGTCCTGAGTCCTCTGTCCATGCATAAATGAATGCGTCACGCATGCCAGATCAGATGTAGAACGGATATTCTTTCTGTCATCTTCTTTCTTTTAATGTCAATAGGCTGTCTTAATAATCATGGTTGATGGATGTCTAAAACGAGTATTCCGACTTCCTCAGGAAATAGCGATGGCTTAGGCCGCAGGTTCAGGTTTACCGCCTAAGACTTTTCAATTCTATGAGCCGTGAGGGTCTCATAGAGGCTTTTCTCCCTACGGATCGAGAGGATCTCATAGGTGGATTTTCTCCTTAGGAATCGTGAGGATTCCTAAGTGTGGTTTTCCCTTATAAGTCGTAGGGATCTTATAAGAGAATTTTCCCTCTTACGAGTCGAGAGAATTCGTAAGCGGTTGTTTCCCTCCTCGTCGAAATTCGACTTCGGAGAGTGAGACCCGTGAATAGTATGCAAGAGACCATTTTGGATTGACTTGCAGGGCCCCATTGCTCAAGAAACAAGCTTTTCAATCCTTGCTGTCTGAGACTTCTTCTTACAAATTGAGACGAATCGGGAATTTGCTCGCGGAGAGGGTGATGGCTCTGCGAGTTGACATGAGTTAAGAGGCTCTCATCACGGAGTGTTTGTATCCGTGAATCGAGGAGTTTGCTAGGGATTATTTGTTTCCCGAGCACCAAGGATTATTTGTTTCCTTGGGGTTTGAAACGAGTCGAGGAATCCCACGGAGGCGCTGGTGGCTCGGCGGGTCGAAGCGAATCAGGAGTCTCTCGTCAAGGAGTGTTTGTATCTGTGAGTCGAGGGATTTGCTAGGGATTATTTGTTTCCCGAGCGCCAAGGATTATTTGTTTCCTTGGGGTTTGAAACGAGTCGAGGATTCCCACGGAGGCGCTGGTGGCTCTGCAGGTCGACGCGGATCAGGAGGCTCTCGTCAAGGAGTGTTTGTATCCGTGAGTCGAGGGATTTGCTAGGGATTATTTGTTTCCCGAGCGCCAAGGATTATTTGTTTCCTTGGGGTTTGAAACGATTCGAGGATTCCCACGGAGGCGCTGGTGGCTCTGCAGGTCGACGCGGATCAGGAGGCTCTCGTCAAGGAGTGTTTGTATCCGTGAGTCGAGGGATTTGCTAGGGATTATTTGTTTCCCGAGCGCCAAGGATTATTTGTTTCCTTGGGGTTTGAAACGAGTCGAGGATTCCCACGGAGGCGCTGGTGGCTCTGCAGGTCGACGCGGATCAGGAGGCTCTCGTCAAGGAGTGTTTGTATCCGTGAGTCGAGGGATTTGCTAGGGATTATTTGTTTCCCGAGCGCCAAGGATTATTTGTTTCCTTGGGGTTTGAAACGAGTCGAGGATTCCCACGGAGGCGCTGGTGGCTCTGCAGGTCGACGCGGATCAGGAGGCTCTCGTCAAGGAGTGTTTGTATCCGTGAGTCGAGGAGTTTGTTGGGAGAGTATGGCTCCTTCTTTGTTTACGCCCTTGGATTGTATACAGGGATCGATGTGATCTTAACTGTAGGGCCAAAATTTTATCATCATTATTTTTTGTTTTATTTCCGCGATGCTCTATCATTTCAGCTTTTATATCGCGAAGGTCGCGATCGCCCAATCATTTCGGCTATTTTTCGCGGTGCCCAATCATTTCGGCTGTTTATTTTATTTCCACTCGCTGCTTTTTATTGCGAGTTGCCCAATCATTTCGGCTATTTCTTCATGCATATATTTTTACTTGCCGCTTTTTTTTTTGCAAGTTGCCCCATCATTTCGGCTATTTCGTATGCATGTACGGTCTACTGGCTTTTCGCCGTGAACCTGAACTTGGACACTGATTTTGGCATCAGCACCGCTACAACTGGGATGTTTCCAGGAGCGAATCATCATTTGCTTCTGTCATTGTCGAACAAAGGAGGCTTAGCGACCAGGGTTAGGGTCCTGTCGACTAAGGCTTTTGACTATATGAGCCGTAAGGGTCTCACAAAGCTATTTCTCTCTATAAGTCGTCAGGATCTTATAGGTGTATTTTCTCCTTAGGAATCGTGAGGGTTCCTAAGTGTTTTGTTCCTCTGTAAGTCGTAAGGATCCTACAGGAGGGTTTTCTCTTTGCAAATCGAGAGGATTTACAAGGGTTATGCGAACATATCCCCAGTCACGGATGGACCTTGGTTAGGGAAATGTTTATTCGCGCCCGTGGATTGTATACAAGGGTCAGTATTGAGCCACTTGTAGGGCAATATCGAAAGTTGTGGGGGTTGCTTAAGCACAAGTTTAGATCTCTGTAACTTAAGACTTTCAAACCTTACGAGCCGTGAGGGTCCCATAAGAGCGTTCTCCTTACGAGTCGTGAGGATCTCGCAAGTGTATTTTCTCCTTAGGAACCGTGGGGATCCCTAAGTGTGTTGCTCCCTTGTGAGTCGTAAGGATCTCACGCGTGTGGTTTCTCCTTACAAGGTCGAGAGGATCTTGTAAGTGTTCTTTAACGAGGTTGCGCCCTTTCAGGTTTTCACAAACACTCGTCGGTAGTCCTGCTGTTTTTACTCACGGAGCCCTTTCGGGTTTTCATCCGTGCCCATTTTGCTTATGGACATACCATTTTTTTTTATTCTTTTTATTTCCTTTTTCTCTTTTTTTTTTTTACGAGGTCGCGCCCTTTCGGGTTTTCACGAACACTCGCCGGTAGCCCTGCTGTTTTTACTCACGGAGCCCTTTCGGGTTTTCATCCGTGCCCATTCTGCTTATGGACATACCATTTTTTTATTCTTTTTATTTCCTTTTTCTCTTTTTTTTTACGAGGTCGCGCCCTTTCGGGTTTTCACGAACACTCGCCGGTAGCCCTGCTGTTTTTACTCACGGAGCCCTTTCGGGTTTTCATCCGTGTCCCTTTTTGCTTATGGACGTACCGTTTTTATTTTATTTTATTTTTATATATTTTTTATATCTCGTCGGCCTAAGGATGCTGCGGTAGTAGTTTAAAGACGTTTCGGTCTGCTATTAGTTTAAGGACATTTCGGTCCGCTGTTAGTTTAAGGACATTTCGGTCCGCCGTTAGTTTAGGGACATTTCGGTCCGTTATTGAGAAGCTGGCTACTGCTTATACAGTTTGAGCTTAGGAAGATAGCGAGCGGACGTAGTCATCGTCGTCTATCGTTGACCTAGGCTGTGGCTCATTAAGCGTAGTATTTCTTTAGGAAGCGACCGTTTATTGGTCTGAAAGGCCTTTCACCGTGCATGTCCATGAGTAGATAGGCCCCACCCTGGTAAACTTTATCTATGATGTACGGGCCTTCATAGTTCGGCTCGAATTTTCCCCGCTTGGCGCGATTGGGGATTATAGGCCTTTTGACCACTAGCACGAGTTCGCCTTGGTGGAATGTCCTCGGTCGGGTCAATCTTTCGTATGAGCGCATCATCTTTGCTTTATAAGCTTCCAGATTTTGTTGCGCTATGAGCCTAGTTTCATCAAGGGCGTCAAGCTCCTCAAGCCGAAGGTGAGCATTTTCTTCGTCCGTTAGCTCGTGGTGAACTGCCACTCGTAGAGAGGGTAACTCTATCTCGAGAGGGAGTACTGCTTCCGTGCCGAACACCAACGCGTATGGCGTTGTGTTTGTGGCTGTCTTGAACGTGGTTCGATACGCCCAAAGAGCTTCTTGCAGTCTCTCATGCCAGTCTTTCTTATTTCGGGATACTGTTTTCTTTATAATTTTCGTCAAGGTCTTGTTGAAGGCCTCGGCGAGACCGTTAGCTCGTGGATTATAGACTGAGGAATATCTCCACTCTATGTTATGCTGCTGTGCGAAGCGGCTGATTTTATGACTTCGGTAGGCTGGCCCGTTATCGGAGATGATCCGCCTCGGAGTTCCAAACCGATATATGACGTGCGTTTTGAAGAAATGGAGGATATTCTCCGTCTTCACTTCTCTCAATGGTACTGCTTCTGCCCACTTAGAGAAGTAGTCAGTCGTTGCTAGGATGAAACGATGTCCTTTAGACGATACTGGCTCGATGGGGCCGACTATATCAGTCCCCCACATTTCGAATGGCCAGCTAGCTACAGTTGGATGCAGCGGATTTGGGTGCTGGTGGATGAAATCCCCATGAATCTGGCATGAGTGACATTGCTTCGCATATTCGATGCAGTCTTGAATCATCGTGGGCCAGTAATAGCCCATCCGTTTGATCTTCAACTTCATCTTTGGACCTGCTTGGTGAGAACCGCAGATTCCGTCATGAATTTCCTGAACGACTCTTTCCGATTCGTCCGGTCCTAAGCATCTCAGCCACAGAGAATCGAATGACGTCTTGTAGAGAGTATCATTGACGAAGGCGAAGGACAGAGCTCGTTTTATGAGTTGATGTCTTGCGGACGCATCTTCGGGCATTTGGTGGGACTTGAAGTAGTCTATAAAGACTTCCCTCCAATCCTCAACCTTCTCATGTTCTTTTATTTGCAAGGTCGCTTGTCTAGTCACTCCCTTCTCTTCGGGTGATCCCGAAGGTATTTCTGCGGGGGCGAGCACCTGACGACTTTGTACCATGATTCTAACGTCATCGAGGTTCTCGTCATCCATTTCTTTAGCGAGTTTGGCCAACGCGTCCGCTTTGCTGTTATCCGCGCGTGGTATGCTCTCCAAAGTATAGGAGGGAATTTGGGTTAGCAGTTGTTGCACCTTTTCACCGTATTTTACTAACTCCGGTTTGCATGTTTGGTAATCGCCGTTTACTTGACTAACGACCAGTTGCGAATCTCCGTATATGAGGAGGTTTTCAATTCCCATGTCAATGGCGATCTCGAGGCCTGCTATCAGAGCTTCGTATTCGGCTTCGTTGTTTGTCCTCGGTTCCGTCAGGGAGAACGCGTAGCGCATTATCCCTCCTTGTGGAGTTATAAAGATGAGTCCTACCCCCGATTTGATTATAGGGGTACTTTGTTTGCGCTTCTTCACGGAAGATGCTCCGTCAAAAAAAAGCTCCCATCGGGTATTATCACCATCGATCGCATCAAACGCATGTTCGTCCGGAAGATCGCAGTTTAAAGGAGAGTCGGCTGGTATCGGGTGCTCAGCAAGGAAGTCGGCGATGGCCTGGCCTTTTACTGCTTTGAGTGGTCGATATGCTATCGAGAACTCCATTAAGAGTAGGGCCCATTTAGCGAGTCGTCCTGTCAATATGGCCTTTGACATTAGATATTTGAGAGGGTCCACCTTTAAAATGAGATAGACTTCATGCGCTAATGCGTAATGTCTAAGCTTTGTTATTGCGAAGATCAACGCCAGGCAGTGTTTTTCAATGGGGGAATAATTGCTTTCTGCCCCCAGCAGCACTCGACTTAAATAGTAAAGTGCTCTTTCTTTCCCTTGGTCATTCTCTTGTGCCCATAATGCGCCCAAAGAACCTTCAAGGGCGGCCGTGTAAAGAATGAGAGGCTTTCCCTTCACTGGAGCAGCCAACACTGGAGGGTTTTGCAGGTACTGTTTAATCTCGTCTAGTGCGCTTTGGCACTTTTGATCCCAGACGAACGGGGTTCCCTTCTTCATCAGGTGGCTGTAAGGGCGGCACTTTCCTGAGAGGTTGGCTATAAATCGTCGTATGTACGCGAGCTTTTCTTGGAGAGACCGCAGCTGTTTGAGAGTTCTCGGCGGAGGCATTCCTATGATTGCCTTGATTTTGGACGGATCTATCTCGATACCTCGGTGTCGAACGACGAATCCCAGGAATTTGCCCGAGGAAACCCCGAATGCACACTTCAGAGGGTTCATCTTCAAGTTGTATTGTCGAAGACGTTGAAATACGGTCTTCAGATGCTCGAGATGTTCCTCATATGATTTGCTTTTAACAACGAGGTCGTCGATATAGGATTCAACAATTTCGTGTATAAGGTTATCGAAAATCTTCGTCATGGCCCTTTGGTAGGTTGCACCGGCGTTCTTTAAACCGAAGGGCATCACCTTGTAACAGAATATTCCCAAAGGAGTCCGGAAAGCCGTATGTTTCTGGTCTTCAGGGTGCATTTTTATTTGATTGTATCCTGATGAGCCGTCCATGAATGAGAAAATCTCATGCGTGGACGTATTGTCTATCATTAGTTCGGTGACTGGTACTGGGAAATCATCCTTCGGGCAGGCTTTGTTGAGATCCCGGAAGTCCACGCATATGCGCACCGTACCATTTTTCTTCATCACTGGGACGATGTTAGCAATCCATTCAGGGTATTGAACCTCTTGGATAAAGCCGGAGTCTATCAGCTTTTTGACTTCCGCGTTGATGCTCATTTCGAGCTCAAGCCGCATTCTTCTCGGCGCTTGTTTGACCGGCTTGACACTCGGGGATATTGCCAGTCTATGTACAGCAACTTCTGGATCAAGTCCCGGCATCTCGGAATAGTTCCATGCGAAGCAATCTTTATGCTGTACAAGGACGTCCTTTAACGCAGCCACCTTTTCCTCGGACAGCAGTTCGCTGACGAATGTTGGTCGCGGATCGTTTATCGTCCCCAATTCAATTTTCTTGAGGTTATCCGCAGTGGTATGTATGCCGTCCTCCAGTTCTTTCGGAGCTGGGGGAAATTCTGAGATCACCTCATCATTGCTGTTTTCGAAGCACCAGGGGAGGCTGTCCACATTCTCGGACTCTTCTTTTAATATCGTTATCATACGACAGGTGCGAATTTTCTGCCAATCCCAATGTGGAACTGGTTCTGTTCTTGTGTTTTCGGGTTCGTGCTTTTGTGGTGGCGCTACCTTCCAGTTGTCAGACAACGCGAATCTACCAAGCTGATATTGATCTTCGACCCAATTCTTGAAGGTGAAGCAATCTTCAAGAGGATGACCTACTACTCGATGGTAAAAGCAATAATTTGGGTTGAATACCTCGCCCGCGTGCTCGGGGTGCTTGGACTCTGGCAGCGTAAGCATTTGATGTTTTAGAGCAAGATCAAATATCTTCCTTGTTTTGTTCCGAGGAAATGAGTATGCTCGACCCATTTTCTTCATGAGGGCTAAGTCAGTAACGCTCGACTCTCGGATACGTGGTTTCTTAGCTCTGCCTTGTGGTTGTTGAGCGTATTTTCTGCCCTCTGACTTGTTTTTGCTTTCGCGTCGAACCTTTTTTGTAGCAGGTTGACAAGGAGCGGCCTTTTCATCCTTCACGGCCTGTCGGAGAAGGCGTTGCGTCTTGTCTTTCTCATAGATGGCCGTCTCGCGATTGTGGTCATCTCGGACTTTTTGACCAGCTTCCCTTATAAGCCTGTCCATTTGTTCTTCAAATGATGGACCGAACACTTTTTCATCAGGAACTTTTACTGGCTTAGGATTAGCGTCCTCCCATTGAGCGCCCGTATCTTCATCGAAGTCACACATGACATAACAGCTATTTACTAGCTCTCGTTTCTTTAGCCGGATGTACCCAAGCCCTTTTGTTTCCATTCTCCCGTTAGGCAGTTTGCGTTGGGTCCCGGGAACATTCCAGACCCTGTCATAGAATTTGGCCTCTCTAACGGTCTGTCTGAAGGATATTCCCTGGCGTTTCAGCAGTTTCTTCAAACCTTCGGTATAATATCTGGGAAGACGGATAGGCTGAAGCCTGTCGAGCGTGGGATCCACGCCATGCCAAACTTCTTTTTCCACCTTGTTTTCTTCAGAACGGTAGAATAGGATTGCCTTCTCGTTTTCTCGCCTGGGAGGGATATAGAATGTCCGCAGTTCTTCTACACTGTAGATATTAAGTGCGTTCAGTTCTTTATGATGTTTAGGCGGCACCATGGCGACTTGCAGACTTTGCTCTTCGTCAGCGGAAGCTTGTATTGAAGGTCGAGCAGAGAATACGACATTGACCTCATCCTCCGAGTCACTACCAAAGACCAATGTAGGAGTGGACGGTCCTGGCTTGTTATGTTGGGGCGGACCCGAATAAACGATCTCCTCTTCTTCCTCGGTATCACTGCCGAAGACAGGGATGGTGGCGTTAGTTTTATTTTCCGGCTTGTGACACTTCTCTGTGTCTTCGAAATCCGGCAAGAAGTATTTGGCATCTTCGTATTTGCGGACTTCGTTCACAGAGAACGGGTTCAGTTCTCCCGTCACGGTATACTCGAAACCATCCTTAAAATACTTCATACACTGATGTTGTGTAGAAGGGATGATGTTGTACTCGTGTAACCATGGTCGGCCGAGCAAAGCGTTGTAGCATGTCTTGGCATCTATGACGTGGAACTTAATGTCCGTGACGAGTAATCCGAAACGTAGCGTCAGTATCACAGATCCAAGAGTCTTTGACGATTGGGAGTCGAAACCGGATATGGTGATCTTGTCCCGAGCAAGGTGCTAGACGCTCACGCAGATTTCCTTCAACACCCGCACGTTGAGTAGGTTAACAGACGACCCGTTATCGATCAGAATTTTGCCTATCTTTATATCATGGCAGTATCCCGAAACATAGAGAGGGCGATTGTGTTCGCAAGTCCCAAGTAGAAGGTCCTCATCGCCAAAAGTAACATCAGCCGTGTGTACTTCCTCCAACTCATCCTTCATCTTTTCCTCGGCCAGGCATGCTTGGAATTGTTCCGGCTCTTGTAAGGCTTTAATCAAAGAATCCCTCGCCTCTTTTGATAACAAAAGGGCGTCGAGAATGCTGAGCTGCGAGGGCAGTTTCCTCAGATGTGCTAAAACGTTGTAATCCACTTTATTCCTCTTTGGCGGGTTCTGGGCGGTTAACTCTTCCGCAACTCGATCATCCAAGGCGATGTCTTCAGAGGCCTTCTCTTTCCCTTTGTCTTTCTTGTTTAAGGGTCCAAGATTCTTTTCAGGTAACGTCCGGTTGCGTAGCTGTATATTCTCGCAAGCCTTTGGTCCTTCTTCTTTTCCCGAAGTGGATTCTTTAAAGAGAGGGGCAAGTTCTAGCTCTTCATCAGAATCACTCCCGAATGTAGGCACTTGTGATCCACCGGCGTCAATCATGCAACAACCACTGCTAGTTTTATCAAGCACTTTGATCATTCCGTTCTGCTCTCGGCGGGCTTTGCGCTTTTCCCGCTTAAACTGTTGCCGGTGAGTAACATATCCTTGCCACCACTTACCGAAAGCTTTGCACTCTTCGGTGGGATGCGACACCTTCCGATGGTACAAGCAATAGGAGGGGTGGTTTTCCATTTCACCCTTAATGTTTTTCTCGGAGGGTGGTAGCTTTATACCCATCGACACAGCCTTAGCGAATCTTTTCCTTATCTTGAACTTGATTTTATCTGTGGTGGGTGTATTTTGTTCTAGCGGGAGTACTACAATTCTTTCGCCAAGGCGCTGGCGTTTGGCCTTTTCGAATATAACCGCTTCATTATCCCGATCAGCTTTGCCCTTTAAAAACGCCTGATTTAGGAATGCATCAATTGCTTCATCCGACGGCTCCAGGATTTTTAGTGCAGGCTCTGCCCCCAGCTTTTCAGCGCGAGGAGTCTCCTCATCGCTTGTGGACAAAAGGGAAATCACATGGCAACTTGCTACATGTTCTTCAGATTCATTTGACGAACTACCTCCCTCATCTTCTGCTTGGAAGACGTGGTTGAGGAACTCTTGCAATGTGACGGGAGTCCGCGCCTTCTGGTTGTACTCTTCCAGCGCGTCAATTTGCTTTTGCAAGTCCATGCGCCTATCGCTAGGCTTCACCGGTTTCTTGGCCTTCTTCTTTTTCTTCGAAGACTTTGACGACTGGCTACTAGTGCTTGAACCCCCATCATTAGACTTTGGAGTTGGACGTGGCTTTAACATCCCCTCAACGACCTGCGGTTCCAATGGGCTCTTCCACTTGATCGCCGGACATGTCCGAAGATCATTTAGCATCCTCTTCGTTTTTGATGATAATACAACCTCCCACGGAGTTTCTTCAATGACAGAGCATGTTGCCCCCGGCGTATTCGTCCCTTTAGAGGTGTGGGGCTGCGGGGGATTCACCTTCCATTTGTCAGATAACGCAAATTTTCCCTGTCTATACTGGTTTTCAAGCCAATTTTTGAAAACGTAACAGTCCTCAATCGGATGGCCTAGCACTTGATGATAGGGGCAGTAATTAGGTTCGTTGACGTCACTTGGTTGCAACGGACGTTTTGGATCTGGCAGATTTATGAGTCTGTTGCGTAATGCCAGCTCGAATAACCTCTTCGTTTTATCGCGGGGAAAGGAATAAGGACGTCCCATCCTATCCTCAAGGGGTACGTAAGGGCGCGTATTGTTTGGACGAGCAACCGGCTTCAAGTCGTTCGGTTGTTGTTGAGCATTAGCGACAATGATCGCTTTTCCCTTTCCTTTGTCAATTCGGGAATCTGGCTTTGGGAGAGGGGGTTTATGACCCATCTGGTCCATTTGCGCTAGTTTGTCAATCAAAGCCTGGAAGGAAGTCGGCTTGAAAAACATCATAAACTGTGAGATGGTTGCCTGTGGATCAAGGGTTCCAACAAACATTCCCACCGCAGGGGCTTCTTCTATGCGCTGTTCACACTTTGACCATAGATTACGCCACCGTATAGCGTACTGAACCCATGTCTCGCCGGGTTTTACCCTAGCGTTAATCAGTGCCGTCATCGGGGTACGTTCACTGGCACTTGCAAAGCGTTGGGTAAACAGCAGCTCCATCTCCGCGAAGGTTTTAATAGAATCATTAGGGAGTTCAGAGTACCACTCGAACGCCGTATCTGATAGACTTCCGACAAACTGGCGGAGCAAAAGCTTGTCATCGCCGCCGGTGTTACCGCAAAGCGCCCTGAACTGGGAGACATGCTGATAGGGATTGCCAGTCCCTTTGTAGACATGAAACTTGGGAATTGTGTAACCCGGCGGTTACTTGATTTGGTCATACCAGCCTGGATATGGTCGCCCCATTTTTACGACGTGGCCGGCTGCTTCGGCCGCATGATGAACCTTTATTTGCTGGGCTATGTATTCGTCCAGGTCAGTCTTAAAGATTGTATCCTCTTTAGCTGTTAATAGAGCGGGCTGCGGATTTAATGTATCTCCCTTATCATCTCCAAGGACGGTTAGGGGTTCTTCAGCGGGAGGATCTTGTTGTATCATCATCCCTATCATGTCCTGGAAGAGGAGGCCCATCCGCTGTATGTTGGCCGCTTGTTCAGCAGTCTCTTTGTCTCTCTTTTCCAGTACTCGGCGAAGGAACTCGGCGTCGGTCTCTTCCTCCTGGCGCTCATCTAAGGACGCCTCAGGGTTCTCTTTTGGCCCAGTGAGTGCAGCCATTGTGGTCATCATCTCCTGGAGCTTTTGTTGCTGCTCCTGAGCCTTGGTCACTGATCGAGTGAGCGGTCGGTGACCCGTAGAAGTACGGCTTTCTTCCTTTCCAGAAGCCAAATAAACCGTATGAACAATTATGCCCCCTGACTTGGGGCGTTTAGGTTCACCGCTTTTAAACTTTGCCGCTGACGCGGGAGCTTTCTCTGGCCTCCTTCTTTTGTGGGCCATCGAGGTTAAAGGAGCCGTTGAAGTGGGCATCCTAGCAATTGTTGCCCCCTGTTGTTTAATGGGGCGGTTTTTGTCTTTTTCCACCTTTGCCTTTTTCTGGCGATGAAAGTGGTCCGGGTCAATCACGGAGTCTTGAACTCTACGCCAAACCTTGTAAACTTTTGAGGATAGCCGTTGAGGGGGCTGTTCTTGTTTTGTTTCTGGAACTCTCTCCGCAGGTGGAGGAGATCTTTTCAAGGTAGCGGTTGGAGAGTTCTTACGCACTCTCCTCAGTAGTTCAAAGCTGTTCCCAGTTGGAACAGCAGCGTTGACTTCCACCATTGGAGCGGGTGGAGTTATCCCTGAGGGGGAGTTGCCCCCTGCTTTCCTCACTCGTCGCCAATGGCGACGTCGCGCGCGACGAGCCGTTGGGACTGGCTCGGAAATCGAGATGGTTTCTTGTTGCCCCTTGTTTGAGTGTGGGGTAACTGCCGATGTCAGCCTGTCGAAGACTGATGCCTTTTGACCAGCTGGGGGAGGAGTGGGAACCGTCAATCTTGTGAAGACCGACTCTCTGATGGGAGAGGCCGCTTTAATGACTTCCGAAGCAGCGGCCGTTGCCCTCTTTGGGACGGCCACTTTATAGTTCTGACCTAGCCTGGAGAAAACGGAGGCTGTCAGTTTAGTAGCGGGCGACCCGTTGACAGGGGCCGTCGGAATAGTGAGCCGGTTGAAGACCGACTTTTTACCCACTTCCGGTGCAGGTATTGGTGCAGAAAAGCTTGCAGGTGGGATCATAGTCCCGAAGAACAAGCCGGTGGTGGCTTGGGTCACTTGGTCTACCGGCAGAGTAAGGAAGGAAGCCGCTTGGGGCCCATATGCTACACCTCCTGGTGGGGTGGAGCGTCCGTTGCAGCGGCATTTCGAGCAGTTGGTACAGCTAGAGGCCATTGAATCTTAAATTCTGTGCCAGGTAAAAGACCAAATCTTAGTAACTTGAAATCCGAAGACAACCATTTAATGAACCGCGATTGGTTCGCGAAGACGACACACGAAGTGTGGAGTGGAAAGAGGAAGAGGTTCCACCGGGCGTGCCAGAATCTGTTCCCCTACGAATGGCGGCCTAGACTTGGCGTCCATGCCTGTTGTTCGGGGCAGATGCTATTTGGTTTTATCCGTTTATCTCTCTGAAGATGCCAAGTTGATTTATGGCACCGTGTATCGGAGGTTTAGACGGATGCGGCCGATGTAGCAGACTTCGTCAGATTCCCCTCAGGATGAGGGGTTTTTGATTATGGGGACGCTCTTCCTTGCAGGCGCAAGCCCCTGCAGTTAATTACGCTACCGTATCGCGGTAACAACTTTCTCCTTCTCCAGAATTTCACTTCGTGTCGTGTGTGTTCATTTTGTTTGTGGTTGCCCGTGGATTGTATACGGAGACTGAGTAATGCTGTCGCCCGTAGGACGTGGATTAGTCCAAATCCGTATTTACTTAGATTTGGGTTTGGTGTTTTCAGTTTAAGGATGCATTAGTCTCGTTGCGGCTAAGATAAACTTAAACGTTCGTCAAGGATACGTTAGTCCTGTTTGAGACTAAGATCAACTCAACGTAGTGATTAATTTAATGTATGGCCATCGGGACTTGTCACCTCTCTGACGTCGTTGAAGGATTACAACGACATGTATCAAAGGAGCTTGGAGATGTACCCTCGAACCAGAGTTGATTGGGAGTTTTATAATCCATTTGAATATTTAAGGATACGTTAGCCGTGTTTGGGGCTAAGATCAACTTAAACGTTTGTTAAGGATACGTTAGTCCAGTTTGAGACTAAGATCAACTTAACGGGACCGTTTAGATCCGACAAGAGAGCATTTGGGCTCTATTGTGCCAGTTTAGGGACGTGGTGGTCCGATATTAGTTTAGGGACGTTTCGGTCCGGTATTAGTTTAGGGACGTTTCGGTCCAATATTAGTTTAGGGACGTTTCGGTCCGGTATTAGTTTGTGGACGTTTCGGTCCATTATTAGTTTATGGACGTTTCGGTCCGATGTTAGTTTATGGACGTTTCGGTCCGATATTAGTTTATGGACGTTTCGGTCCAATGTTAGTTTATGGACGTTTCGGTCCAATATTAGTTTAGGAACGTTTCGGTCCATTATTAGTTTAGGGGACGTTTCGGTCCGATATTAGTTTATGGACGTTTCGGTCCGATATTAGTTTATGGACGTTTCGGTCCAATATTGGGTGTGTGGCCGTTGGGACCCGTCACCTCTTTGACGTCGTTGAGGAATTACAACGATGGATGTCAAAGGAGTTCGGAGATGTACCCTCGAACCGGATATAGATTGATTTAGGAGAGCCATTTTGCTCAGCCAATTTAATTTGAGGACTTATGGCCACGATTGGGCTAAGTCCAGTAAAAAAAATGTCCAACATTGCTTTTGCATCTCCTTTTATTTTTTATTTGGGCTTTGCCCAGAAAAGATGCAGGGCATCAATTTGTTTTGGGCTCTGTTCTTTATGAATGATGCAGAGCATCAATTTTATTTGGGCTGAGCCCTTTTATTGCTTTGCAATTTATTTTGGCCTGCTAAGTCTTTTTGATTTGGGCCTGGCCCTTCAAGTAATGCATTGCATTTATGCAAAGCACCAAGAATCTTTTAGATTCAAGGAAAGGAGTGCAGAGCACTTTTTAATTTCTTGATCTAAATTTAGATCAAAGAGAAGAAGAAAATTCTTTTCTTTCTTTCTATCTCAGAGAACCAGAGGTTCTCTAGCAAGTGCAAGGCACTATTTTTTTATTTATTTTTATTTTTTTATTTATTTATTGAAGATCACTGATTCTGTCTTTTAGATCAATGATCTATTCCTAAGAGAATTTTCTCTTATTTCAAAGGTTTTTACCTTCTTCTTTGTGTTCTCAAGAAGTTCTCTTCTTCTTCTTTTTTTTTAATCCAATTGTCTATGCTTTTGAAATGGGGTCTGGGGTCCTTTTTATAGTGCTCAAAAATCAGTTAAATTTGTTAAAAAGATCTTTTCTGAGTGATTTGGGAAATTTCCCCCACCGTTGGATCTTTGATCCAAAGGCCCCTGTTTTACAGAAGAAATCTTCTTGCTTAAACAAGAACAGAAAAAATATCCTTAAATCTTCACTCTGTTGTTGCGCAACTCACCAGCGTGTGACACGTGTCGCGCAGTGAGGCGCTTGCGCAACAGCGCTTGCGCAACTGCGCAGACACGTGTCGCGCAGTGAGGCGCTTGCGCAACAGCGCTTGCGCAACTGCGCAGACACGTGTCGCGCTGCCGTGCGCTTGCGCAGTTGTGCTTGCGCAACTGCGCAGACACGTGTCGCGTAGCCGTGCGCTTGCGCAGGTGAACGTTGCTTATGTTTGTTTTTTTTTTTGTTTTTTTTTTTTAAAGAGCCTTGCTCTGATTGGACGTACTGCCTTGGGCGTTGTGCTGCCGTGTCAACTTCTGACACGTGGCGCGTTGCGCGCAGCGCAAGGGAACTGAAGCGTTGCTTCAAAATTTGAATTTTCAAATTCAAGCAGAGCCTTGCTCTGATTGGGGGAACAAGGGTTTTTTATGTAAAATAGTTTTGGTATAATTTCAAAATACATCTCAAGCATTTAATTATTGTCTTTAGGGTTTTCATTGATTTATATTTTATAGATGTGACATTTCTAGTGAATAAAACCTAATTTCATAATATATGGTATTTATTTGTAATATGGATGTCGTTTTGAATTATCATGGTAGTTTCGTGTAATATTTGATTTCTTTTCTTGAGTTTTGGAAACATGGAATATTATATATATTTAAAATAAGTATTTTGTTGATAATTATATATATATATTTAATGAAAATAATTTTATTTATTTTCTTGTAAAAATCTTATTTTCTAAAGAAAAATGTATAAATTCCATCGAGACCGAATGCTCCTTGCGGAGATCTGCATCTCACTCTACTAAGCCCGAGGATGTGCGATAATCTGCATCATCCCAAACGGGGTCCCCAAAATGGGTTGTAGAGGCTCAATTGCATGGAAATATTTTAATACATGTTTTAAAGAAAACAGTTTTTATAAGTTAAAGTATAAGTTAAAGGGATTTATTTGCAAGGTTGTATTTCCCGTATTCTATTGTCCCAATATTCATCACACTATGATAGATATGTATGTTGTGATGAGGTAGGTCATTACCTCGTGAGTTTTTCTAAAGTAATACGGTTAAAAGGTATAAGCATGTCGAATTGAAACATAAATGTATTTTAATGTAAAAATGCGATAAAAGTTACCACAATAGTTATTTTGAGGTGAAACTTGATTTACTAGTCTTGTCAATGTTTGCTTAACAATATGTGAGAATATGAAGTTATCTTGATTAAGAAAAAATTGAGTTTTCAAGAAAAACCGAATCGGAAGTCGGATTAACTCCGCTTCCGTCGGGTTTTAGAAATAGAACTTTTTAGAGATCAAGATGAGGGAGAAGAATGGGATTTACTGGTTGTTTGGCTAAAGGAGAGAAAGAGGAAGAGTGGGGAAGCGCCGATGCGTCATTTCGTCGCCAGAAACTCCTTGTGTTGTCGCCGGAAGTTCGTCGGAGTTTCGCCCTTTGTTAACTCCACTTGCACATTATAGGAACTTGGAATTTTCTTGAGAGTTTGGGCAGAGAATTGTGAGTGAGGAGGGGTGAATTAGGGGTGGTATTTATAGGGAAAAATTAAGGTTTAGGGTGTTTAAATAATACATTCAAATATGCATTAAAATGAGGTTAAATGGGCATTTTATTGCTCTCTGGAAATAATCAGAGTAAACAAGTAATGTGGGGTTAGTGGGGTAGCTGAAGAGGTGCAGGGGGTGAAGTTTGGAAGCATTTGGGATGGTTTGACCCGACCTCGCTGGATTTTCTAGGCTTGTCGCTGGCCCAATGCCGACGGTCTGGGTTGGTGTTGGGGTATTGGGTCAGGGTCGTTTGGTATTCTACAGTTCACATGTTTGATTACCGTATTATGTGTGTTGCACGTGTAGACTCTTGGGCTTCTAAAAGATTAAAAGAATTTAAAATAAAAAGAATATGTAGCTGATGGGATTTGAACTATGTTACTTTGGTTCAGCAGTGTAAGGTCTTACCAATGAGCTACAAGTGTTTTCTTGCTGTTCAAAACCAAATCAAACTTATAACTTGTGCTTAGGCTCAAGTACCCCTTTCTGTATTTTTTTAAAAATTGTACAAAAAGTTTAGGGTTGTTACATCTATCTTTCTGCCACGATCAAGCATGTGGCGGTCATTTCGGCTCTGGAAAGACTGCGGAAAAGATCTTGCAATGCGGTTTTTACTGGCGACGATGTTCAAGGATTCAAATAAATACTGCAAGACATTCTCTAGATGCCAGCACATTGGCCAAATTTCGGAAAGAAATCAAATGTCGCTCTAATCGATCTTGGTTGTTGAGATTTTCGATGTCTGGGGAATTGACATCACGGGCCAGTTCCCTAACTCGTGTGGGAACTTGTACATTCTTCTTACGGTTGATTATGTTTCAAAATAGGTTGAGGCCATCCCAAACCGAACTAACGACAACAAGGCTGTCGTTAAGTTTCTCAAAGAAAACATCTTCTCTTGGTTTGGGCACTCTCGAGCTATTATCAGTGATAACGGATCGCACTTCTGCAATCGGTCTTTCGAGGTTGTAACGCGGAAGTATGTAATTAACCACAAGCTCTCCATGCCCTACCATCCCCAAACGTGTGGGAAAGACGAGATCTCCAATCGGCAAATTAAGTATATTCTAGAGAAGACGGTTTTCACAAACCGTAAAGATTTGTCTTCAAAATTGACCGATTCCCTTTGGGCATTTCGAATCGCATATAAGACCGATCCTGGCATTTCTCCATATCAGCCTGCCTTTGGAAAGGCTTGCCATCTCCCGGTTGAGATCGAGCACAGAGCTATTTGGGCAATCAAGGAACTTAATGTCGATCTTTCTCAAACTGGTAGCTTTCGGTAGTTACAGATAAATGAGTTGAACGAGCTTCGGTATGAAGCGTACGATAACGCGGTTATCATAAAGAACACGATGAAAGTGTTTCATGATAAACACCTTGTACGCAAAACTTTCACACCAGGACAACAAGTCCTTCTGTACGATACCTGACTGCATTTTCATCCGGGTAAGTTACGATTTCGTTGGACGGGGCCTTTCTTGATGCGGTGTGTGTACCCGCACGGTACGGTGGATTTGGAGAATCCAAAGGACGGTTCACTATTCAAGGTGAACGGACACAGAGTAAAACCGATCTTTACCGTAGAACCATCGGAGGAGCTCTTGATGATGCAGGAGCCGGTTTATATTGCCTGATCTTCCTCCAATTACCACCAAAGTTCGGTTATCCAGCTATAAACTGTGGAAACACTGTTTCAAATAAATTTGGGGGTATGTATATACCATCTTGTATATATATATATGATATTCTTGTCCGGTGCAAATCCATTTTTTGTTCTTTTGACGAGCATCCCTGTCTTATAAATGCTCGGTTTTGTATGTTAGGATATTTTTTGCCTGGTGAAATTCCCTTTTGTAAAAACAAAAAAATAAAACAAAAGGATAAAAAAATATTTTAAAAAACAAAAAAATAAGGCTTTTTTGTAAATATTCAAAACAAAATTGAAAAAACAAGTTTTGAGGGGTTTTAGTGTAAAAGAGGTCACCTTTTGACCACCTTTTGACTTCCCCTTTTAATGCACCTTTTCTTTTCTGTTTTTCCCCAACCGAGACTTCATCTCCCCTACCTCACCAAACCCTAGTAGCAGAAGAAAATTCCACCAGAGATCCGTCTAATCGACCGCACAACCTCCGCCTGGGGAGCCACAAACCGCGCATCCGCTGCCGTTTCTCCTCTTCGCCCTCTGAAATTTTCAGGGAGGTTTGATTTCGCGATCTCTTCTCTCTAGGACTGTTAAAACTGTATTTTCTTTTCAATGGCTCCTAATTTTCAACCCGAGAGAGATTTCTCTTCCATGTTCGCCCACGATTTTTATAGTCGTTATTTTGGCGACGAAATTCGGAAACGCGGTTGGAATAACTTATTATACCACCACTCAAACGCATTCGCACTTCCGGATCTCTTTGAACGCTTATTTGAGAGCATGGAGGAGGGATGTTTAGGGAGTTATGGGTATATACGCTTGTTTTGGGGGGATCGGGACATTGTTATAGATAGAGACTTAATTCATGAAATAGCTTTGATCCCCCGCATTCATGCTCATGACCAACCCCTCCGATTTGAGAATTACATGCCGTTGATGGGCGCGAATTGTGCTAGGGAGCCGAAGAAAGAAATTCTTGGACGTACTCTATATGCGAACGTATTAACCCTGTGCCATTGGGCACAAAATAATATCTTTGGTTGTTCGCATAACACCACCTTTTTTACTCCATCCCAATAAATTGTGCATACACTAATGATGGGATATCCAAGTTATGACATGTGTATAGTGTTGTTACACTTGATTGGCTCTGGCAAAGGGGCTGCAAATTATCTGTGCCCGATATTATTGACATAATTGTTTGTCGCTATTTTCTTCCTGTGGAAGTGTCTGACGATTATATGCAGATGGGGGTTCCCATTCGACCCCTAGTTGAGGGTGCGTCCACGTCATAAATTAGACTTCACGAGTTATGGTCGCACACCGAGCCGGCCAAGGATGTGATGGCGGACACCCCTACCTCGAGTTCTACAGCGAGCGATGAGGAGCTGACTCCCGCCGAGCAGGCACGCTTGCTTCGGCGCATTAACAGGGGGGTCGAGAGAGTGTTAGGGATGCTGACTATTTTTTATCAGCGTATTATGAGTCTGGAGTAGGGGATGTCTACTCTGTTAGCACGTGACGATAGGGCGAGGTCCAGGGGTCGTGGTGCTGACACCAGTGGAGCTGGCACGAGTGGTACTGCATTTGGTTCTATGAGACGTAGTAGATAACAGTGAGGGCACTGCTATGAGTAAGTTTGGGGGTGGGGTTTGTTGTAAATAGTTATCCATGCATTCTGTATTTGCACGTTTATTTTTTACTTGTAAATATTTATTCTTTTGTTTGCATATTTAAATTCCGCATCGCATCATGTTTCTTTTTCTGCATTGCATTGTTTTCTCAAAAACAACCATAAAAATTTGAAAATACCTAAAACCATTAAAAAATTGAAACCTTCTTTTAAAAATAAATAAAAAAAGTTGGCTATTTAGACTCAAGTTCGACATGATGGTTGACTAGTTAGAAATAACTAAATCTTAGGCTTAATAATTGAAAACCCTAAAAATAACCTTCCTTAAAGTATAATTGTAGTAAATATACATACTTACAGTTTTTTTAGAAGTAAGCAATCTTTAATTCAGTTCTTGAGTTAAATTGAAATGAAGGGAAAGTATTTGAAAGTTTTATTGAAGAATAAGTCTGAAAAATAGTTCCTATTCTTGAGTCCAAATTCAGAAAGTATATACCTTACATACTATACTTACATACACCTTGAAACTTGGGATAGTAGAGGATACCTAGAAATACTCTTTCTTGAAAGCCTGGTATGAAAGAAAAAAATGGTATTTGTAACTAACCACCAAAAGAGCGTCGCTGAAAAATATATCCGGTCTTGAAAAGAAAAAAAATTGTGTATATTACAAGACCTGGAAACTTCTATTTATGCCTTAATAAGCTCACACACTCGGTAATCGGCTGATTAGTGTCTCAGGAAACAGTAGTAGTCGTATGAAAGATGTGCGAGCGAATCCGCTCATCATTAATAAAAAGAAGTAATAGTAGGTATCAGGGCAAGGGTACTATAGCTTGAATTGAATTTCTATGTGTAGGGGTGAAAATTAGACACACGTAGAGGTATATGATCGATGTTTGGAAAAGAGATAGGAATGAAGAATAATTCTTATATCTTCCTTAAAGATGATAAAAATTATGGATTGGAGACTACGCTTTAGAAAGAAAACTAAAGAGAAACCGGGATCTTTATAAACTGACAAAACGTAGAGGATCTTAAATTAAATAAATAGGAGGTATGAAGAATAAGAGATGGATATTTCTAACTTAGAATGATAGAGTTTCTAATTAGGATGCTGAACTGTATAATTAGAGTCGACGGCTAACTTGACAGGATTTTGTAGGTGTAATCCACTGAAAACCCTCAGGAGACAAAACTCCTCATCTACGGCAACCTAGGGGTTTAATGGCTTGTTACACACGCTATGTGCAACCGTGCTGCCTAAAAAAGTGAGTTTAGGACTTTTTAAAAATAAAATGGTTTTCCTCGGGACGAGAAAAAGATAAGTTTGAGGGTATTTGTTCATACTAGAATTTTGCACTTTTATACCACCCATTCTTGATCACATTGCATATAGATAAGTGCTTTTGATCCATATTTGCTACATAATTGCAGTTACAGGTTCTCAGTCCAAGACAATGCAAATCACGAACAGACAAATTCAGGACAACTACCAAAACGGATAAAAATACGGGTTCCGCTCACTATCCGTCAGGTGCAACCCACCAGTTCAGGACACAAGATCGAGCGAGGGTCATTCGTATCTCGGACAAGCACATAGTACAAGAGAAGGTAACGCGGAGCTTGAGGAAAATTAAGGCAAAAGTCCACTCACTTACATCTTTGGAACTGTTGAAAATCTAGGAGTAATTTGGAATAATCCTACAAATACAAGTGTACTAAATAGAAGAACAAAGCAACACGAATAAGCACAGAGAAAACGGAGTGCCAATTCAATCAGAAGACTGCGGATCCGCGAAGTTTGGCCCCTATTGGCGGCGGATCCGCGGTCTGACCACTGTATCTCGCGACTATTATTCAGTGGTAGTTTTGTAATTTTATATAGGCTCAGAATATGGCCCTAGAGTTTCACTCCCCTGCCTATAAATACTCCAGATCAAAACCAAACCAAGGATGTATATTTTCACCTAGTTTTAGTTAAAATTTAGTATAATTTCTTCTTTTACTTCATCTTTCCTCCATTATAAATTGTATGGGAGCTTTTTGAGTGGATGATTAATGATGTTGAGGGTTCATATGTTCATGACTTGCACAAGTGTTAATTAGTTCTACTTGCTTGTTTTTATTTTCTTTAGCAGTATAAGTTGTTATTTATCGTTTTTTTTTATTTTCTTATTTTTCTATTTTTTTATTATTGCAACTATGACACTCGATTGCGATTCTTGCTTTAGGTGAGATCCCAAGTAGTTAGTTGTCATCCTCTGGCTCATTTCCTTCTATCTTCTCCACTTCTGTTTATTTTCTTTTTTTATAATGAGTGAGTAGTTTTTTCACTTGTTATGGCAGGATAAGAAAAGTTTGAGAGAAGGAAATCTCCCTCATTCTTTCCTTTCCCCGACAGCTTGAATTGAACTTCCGTCAAGGCATCCACAATCTGATCCCTACGACACCCTATCCCCAACGATAGTGGTGACACCCTAGTGAGACCGTTTGTAGTTGAATTGACCGGAGCTTATGACTAAGAGCCAAGAACGGACGGACAATGACCAAAAGGAAGGAACTAAGCGTTGGAAAGCCTAACTTATACTCGCATGTATCCTTCCTAATCCTGCTAATCCCCGTTGTTGCCGATTACTGTAATATCAATATCAAGAGAGGCAATTGAATTAAGTGAGCGAATTCCTAACTCAAACTAACTTAATTCTAACCCTAACAAGCTTCCATTCACATACATATCAAAACACAGTCAGTATCGAACAAACTCGGACAAAATTTGACTTGACTCGTTAAAACATTAAGAAAAAGACTCTCATCTCTCTATGGATCGGCCCATACTCAACCTGCTAGCTATAAGTGTCGGGACTCGGTTCTTGCTCACGGAACAAAGTGTCACGCCAACTGTCATGCCATGGGGCGGGGGCCACCTCTTGAATCCGTAGGGGGAACCTCTTAAGTCCATGGGACCCACTGTAGAACAATGAGGAATATTCGGAACACATTCCAAAAGAGGACTGATTGATCGTTAAAAAAAGTGTTTTGTAAAGTAACCGCAATCAAGACGGTGTCGCTAGTAGCTAGCCGCGATGAGTACGGGTCGTCCGCAAGAAAACGTGAACTCTTTTCTTACGTTAGACGAGTTGATTAAAGAAGTGTGATTGTTTGTCGTTACGGATATAGAATTTATAAAGAAAAGGCCCGTAGGGGTCATAGGACTTAGTAGTAATGGATGAATAATTAAAAATGACTTCTTTATCTTTTAATAGCTTAAAACTAGATCGATAGTGATGTGTAGATTATGGTTATTGGAAGAAACTAGGGTTTCCCCACTACTAACCCTTGTCCTTGCATTGATCTCTATTCATGTCCAGCCCTTAACAAAACAAGTGTTAAACCAATCTCAAATAGTGGTCGTGACTATCAATAAATTGGTAGCGCACCCGATAAGGAGGTTAACATTTATTTTGCTAAAATTTATAAACCTTAAAATGTATAAAAGAAATTAAAAGATTTTCTCATCCATGATTCTACCCTATCTTACAAACCCTAGCAAGCTAGGAATTACTCGCTAATGGTTAAGTTAGAAGAGAGGATGAAGAAGAATGAAAGTATAGTTAAGATGCAGAAAAGTAAGTGCGAAAATTAATTGCAAAAAGAATAATAAAAACACTACCTTTATTAATCAACTATTGCATTTATAATTCTCCTTAGAAAGTAGAATACAAGAACCCTAGTTTGCTCTAGATCTCTCTCTTGTTGGAGGTAAATGAATAGGTGATGATCACTCGGATACGTGGACCTCTTGGATCTCTTGATCTCTTCGGTGATGGTTTTGAATGTGCAGCTCTCGGTCTTTTATATGGTCCCTAAAACCAGAAACTCTAGATTCTATATAAGAATATATGCAGTTAACATCCAAATCACCAAATATCACATCGTAGGGCTATCAAACCGCCGCAGAACCGCCGCATATAGCCAAGTTTGGCGGCAGTTCCGTCGCCACTTGGTGGAATCAAGTTTTGGGATTTTTTTTAGTCTTTTGTATTGATATTTGGAGATCCTTTTGATGTCTAAATTCTGAAAATAATACTCTGAGTCTCTGCCGTTATTAGATCTCTCGATTTGCTTTTACATTTTGGCAGATTCGGTTTTGATATCCCGATTTGACTCGGATCTCTCACTTGGATTTTAGACATGAGCTAATATCTGCACAATATCTTAAATCATAGTGTTAGTAGAATTTGGTATTTTTTTGAGATATTATCCTAACCATTTAAATGATATAATATTTTAAGAATATTGATTAGAAATATTCTTAAAATATGCATATTTTAATTACTAAGATTTCAATTAAATATTATATGCATATATTTTCCCTCATTATGTTAATTATAATGTAGAAACATATGATAATAAACTTTTTATAAATAAACACTTTTATGTTCTATATTTACAATAAACACATTTTAGTACTTAACAATAGTAGGGAAAATATTCATTCAAATGTGCAATATTTTAGGCTAATTAAATATTTTAATCAATATTCTTAAAATATTATATCATTTAAATGGTTAGGATAATATCTCCAGAAAATACCAAATGCTACTAATACTATGATTTGAGATATTGTGCAGATATTAGCTCAGGTCTGAAATCCAAGTGAGAGATCCGAGTCAAATCAGGATATCGAAACCGAATCTGCCAAAATATAGAAGCGAATAGAGAGATCTAGCAACGACAGAGACTCAGAATATTATTTTCAGAATCTGGACATCAAGTAGGTCTCCAAACACTAACACAAAAGACTAGAAAAAATCCCAAAACTTGATTCCACCAAGTGGCGACGGAACCGCCGCCAAACATGGCTATATGCGGCGGTTCAGCTGCGGTTTGATAGACCTACGATGTGATATTTGGTAGTTTGGATGTTAACTGCATATATTCTTATATGGAATCTAGGGTTTCTGGTTTTAGGGACTATATAAGGGGCCGAGAGCTGCACATTCAAAACCATCACCGAAGAGATCAAGAGATCCACGCATCCGAGTGATCAATATCTATTCATCTACCTCCAACAAGAGAGAGATCTAGAGAAAACTAGGGTTCTTGTAATCTACTTTCTAAGGAGCAAAATTGTAAATGCAATAGTTGATTAATAAAGGTAGTGTTTTTATTATTCTTTTTGCAATTAATTTCCGCACTTACTTTTTTGCATGTTAACTATGCTTTCATTCTTCTTCATCCTCTCTTCTAACTTAACCATGAGCGAGTAATTCATAACTTTGTAGGGTTTGTAGGATAGGGTAGAATCATGGATGAGAAAATCTTTTAACTTCTTTTTATACATTTTAAAGTTTATAAATTTTAGCAAAATAAATATTAACCTCCTTATCGGGTGCTCTACCAATTTATTGATAGTCACGACCACGATTTGAGATTGATTTAACACTTGTTTTGTTAAGGGCTAGACATGAATAGAGATTAATGCAAGGATAATGGTTAGTAGTGGGGAAACCCCAGTTTCTTCTAAGAACCCTAATCTACATTCATCGCTATCGATTTAGTTTTAAGCTATTAAAAGATAAAGAAGTCATTTTTAATTATTCATACATTACTACTAAGTCCTATGAACCCTACGAGCATTTTCTTTATAAATTCTATATCCGTAACGACAAACAATCACCCTTCTTTAATCAACTTGTCTAAAACAAGAAAAGAGTTCGCTTCCCTGCAGACGATCCGTACTTATCGCGGCTAGCTACTAGCGACACCATCTTGATTGCAGTTATTTTCGAACACACTTTTTCACGACCAATCAAATGGCGCCGTTGTCTGGGATCGAACTCGGGTCACCCGCGTGACAGGCGGGAATACTCACCACTATAGTACGGGTGATCCGGGTTCGATCACCGCGTGTCAGGTTCGATTCGAGTTCCGCTGAGCACTAACTTTTTCAGGCGCTCACGTGCGTTTCACGTGAGGCGCTATGTAACTTGGCCTTGAGCGCTCACGTGCTTTTCACGTGAGGCGCTGAGTTCTTTTAGAGATTTAATTTCTGTTGATATTTTTAGAGAACTTAAATATCTGTTAATGGTATTTTGACCATTAACAATCACCAAAATCATTATTTTAAGAATCTGAGATCACGTTCTTTAAGAACTAAGTTCTTGATTTGGAGGAACTAAGTTCCTAGAGTATTATGAACTCCATGTTTCCCATGTTCATGTTTTTAGGGAGGTTAAACATCTTTTAATGGTGTTTTGACTATTAAAGATCACTAAGATCGCTATTTTGAGAATTTTGGATCGGGTTCTTTAAAGAACTAAGTTCTTGATTTGAAGAAACTAAGTTCCTAAAGTATTATGAATTCCATCTTCTTTCTGTTCAACCTTGTTCTTCCCTGAATCTTTGATTCTCAAGAACAAGATCTTACCAATGAGAATTAAATTCTCAACTTGTGGGAAAATTGTCTTGTGGATCTCAGATCCCGAGAAAGAACTAAATTCTTTTGAGAAGGGTTAAACACTTAGATATGGTATGTTAGGTAAAAGAGATATTTTGATCTCTTCGTTTTTCTTTACCTAAGGATTTTAGGAGGGAGATCTTTTTTTTTGAGAGAATTAAATTCTTTATTGTTTTTAGAGCCTTTTGTATTTTTACAGAAGCTTATGGGGGGTCTTCTCTCCTTTTTTCTTCTTCTTTGATTAATCTCTTTGCTCCTATTTATAGGAGAAGAGAAAAAATCAATTTGTTGAGAAAATCTCTCATTGAGAAATCATGACTGATCAATCAAAAATGATCTTTTAGATCAATTGGTGAATTTTATTCACCGTTGGATTTTTAATCCAAAGGCTCTCTGTTTAACAGAGAAGATTTCTTATTTGTTTAACAAAATTAGGAAATATTTTCTTAAGATAGAATTTTATTCTATCATATGAATATCTTGTTAGTTTAACAAGATTAGAATTTTATTTTATCATAAGAATATTTTGTTAGTTTTAACAAGATCAGGAAGATATTTTCTTAACATAGATTTTATTCCATCACAAGATTAGAAAGATATTTTTCTAATATAGAATTATATTCTATCTAATAGAGAAGATCCTTCTTATTTGTTTATCAAGATTAGGAAATATTTTCCAAAGATAGAATTTTATTCTATCATATGAATATCTTGTTAGTTTAATAAGATTAGGAAATATTTTCCTAACCATATAATTTAATTAACAGAGAAAATCTTTCTTATTTTAGGAAAATCAGTGAAATATTTCCCACATAGAATTTAATTTTATCAGATGGTTTAATTGGTGATATTTTTATCACAGTTGGATTTTAAATCCAAGATTCTCTATTAGAGAAGATATTTCCATATTAGAAGAAAAATATTTCCCAAATGAAATTTATCATCTGATGATTTATTATCACCATTGAATCTTTGATCCAACGGCTATGTTTAACAGAGAATATCCCAGTTTTTAGGGAAGTATCCCCATGTAGAATTTAATTCTACTTGTTTTTAATTTGGACGCCGGCGCTCACGTGTTGTGCACGTGGACTCCACTTAAGAATTTAATTCTTATTTATGATAGACGCTCCTATGTTTTGCACATTAGTGCCCACGTGAGGAGCACGTGCGGCACCACCATAGGATTTAATCCTACAAAATTGGCGCTGGTGCCCTCGTGAGGGGCACGTGAGGCGCTGCCTGAACAAATTTTTAACAGAGCTTAGCTCTTTTATTATGTTTAAATATTAGGGGAACAGGCGCTCCTGTGCTTTGCATATTGGCGCCCACGTGAACTTCATGTGTGGCGCTACCTGAGGTGATAGTTACATGCTTTGCATGTGGGTGCATGTATTTAACACGTGGAGCTTTTCTTTTATTTTTATAAGGGAACAACAAGCTCTGAACCAAAAAAATTTGGCGGGAATAAATGCCCCCACTACTTTGCCCACATAAGCTTATATGAGGGTTAAGTAGTGCAAAATAATGCTTTACCATAGAATTAATGGCTTAGGAGACAAGTTTATGATCCCTATCGCCTAAGACTTTTTCATTTTCATGAGCCGTAAGGGTCTCAAGCAGGTTTTTCTTCCCATGAGTCGTGAGAATCTCATAGGCTCATATTCTCCCTAGAAATTGTGAGGATTCTTAAGTGTCTTTCACCTCCGTGAGTCGTAAAGATCTCACGCAGGTATTTTCTCCTTACGAGTCGAGGGGACCCACAAGTGGCTTCTTCACTTCATTGGCATATAACTTTGACGAATGTGGCCCGTAGATAGTATACAAGAGTTGGTTTGGACTTTCTTGTAGGGCAGCGATGGCTTAGGAAACAAATTTAGATCCGTCGCCTAAGACTTTTCAACTTTATGAACCGTGAGGGTCTTATAAAAACTTTTCTCCCTACGAGTCGAGAGGATCTCGTAGGAGTATTTTCTCCTTAGAAGTCGTGAGAACTCCTAAGTACGTTTTCTCTTGAGAGTCGTAAGGATCTCACAAGAGAATTTTTCCCTTACGAGTCGAAAGGGCTCGTAAGCGGTTTCCCTTCCTCGTCGGTATGTGACTTCGGAGAATGTGGCCCGTGGATAGTGTACAAGAGTCAATTTGGATCTACTTGTAGGGCCACAGTACTCAAAAAACTGGTTGATATTTCCGTCACATAAGGCTTTTCACCTTCATGAACTGCGAGAGTTTCATAAAGATGTTTTTCCCTACGAGTTGAGAGGAGTCGAGAGGATCTCGTAGGTGTATCCTAACGTGAAATATAGATAACCCCCGTTCTTTTATGATAGAGGTCCGTTAGGTTTGTCGTACTAGGGTTTTAGTCTGCGGTACTGTCGTGTTGGCTGATATATTTCTCGATATGTAGTCTTTAAGCCGCTGTTCGAGTAGCCCCGCGACTGTCGTATCTCCGATCCCTTCGGAGGCTGTACAAGATGTCTTCAGGTAATCTCTTTAGGTTATATTACCGTTAGAAGAGCAAGCGTCAGGAATTTTCCATGACGCTTTTTCCTTGAGGTTAGGCTCAATTTGGAGCCCCGATGAGCCATAACCGCACACTTTCGGGGTGGGATGATCTCCAATGGTCTTTTAGGTTTTATATGAGTTACTGTCAAGACCCGAAGTTAGGAATATGCCATCACTTCGTTTTTTCTTTGACGATGTCACGCCGATTATTTGCTGAAGTATGGTAGACATTTGTATGGCCTCTATGCTGTATGTATTGCCATTGAGATCTGGGGCTTGGGATATGCTGTCACTCCTCATTTGTTCGACCCTTGGGTCTTTGTTGACGTCGCGTCTGCACCCTGCTAGAATGAGAAGCACGTTGAGTCGATCTCTAGGTTGTAGATGTCGCCATCAAGATCTGGAGCTAGAAATATTCCATCACTCCACTTTGATTTGACCCTTGGGTCCTTGTTGACGTTGCGTCTGCATCCTGCTGGCATGAGAAGCACGTCGAGTTGGAGTTAGGATTTTGCCGTCACTCCTTTTGCTCCTTGAAACCTTTGTTGACGTCGCATCTGCACTGAGAAGGAACGTCAAGCTGGAGCTAGGATTTTGCCATTACTCCTTTTTTGTTTGACCCTTAGGTCTTTGAAGACGTTGCGTCTACATCCGCTGGCTTGAGAAGCACGTCGAGTTGGAGTTAGGATTTTGACGTCACTCCTTTTTTACCTTTGGGTCTTTATTGACGTCGCGTCTAGACCCTGCTGGCATGAGAAGCACGTCGACTCAATCTCTAGGCTGTAGATGTCGCCGTCAAGATCTGGAGCTAGGAATATGCCATCGCTCCACTTTGATTTGACGCTTGGGTCTTTGTTGACGTTGCATCTGCATCCTGCTGGCATGAGAAGCACGTCGAGCTGGAGTTAGGATTTTGCCATCACTCCCTTTTGATTTGGCTCCTTGGAGCCTTTGTTGACGTCGCATCTGCACCGAGAAGGAACGTCGAGCCAGAGCTGGGATTTTGCTATTACTCCTTTTTTTTTGACCCTTGGGTCTTTGATGACGTTGCGTCTACATCCTGCTGGCATGAGAAGCACGTCGAGCTGGAGTTAGGATTTTAACATCACTACCTTTTTATTCGACCCTTGGGTCTTTGTTGACGTCGCGTCTGCACCCTGTGTTGGGTTATGCCAGCACCCTGGCCATCTACCGTGACTGTTTGCGGAACAAAATTTTTATAAACTGGCGCTAGAACAACCCGATATCCCGGATCTACCATAAACTTATAAGCCAGCAAACTAAAGAGGAGTTAGAATGGTTATACCGAATGATCCGATTCCTTCGGTTTTCTGCCATCTTCCTAAGCTCCTGAGGCCTCCATGATCAAGCTTGATCATTAGTCCTCTTCGGTCAAAGACGATCCACCTGAAGATTTGTAGTTCGAGCTCCAACCTCAAAGCCGAGGTAACTAGGGTACCTAGTTCGCTAAACTAGACAGCCTAAAGAATGTAGAGTCTAATGATGGATTAATATGTCTCATAACACCCTAGGTTTCTCAACACATGAGACTTTTAGGGTGGAGGTAGAAGAAGCAAGCATGAGGAGAGAGAGTGTTGTATGAAGCCACCATGAAAATGGCTAAGTCTTGTGAACTAAAGAATGAAGCATCCACTTCAATAATTCACCACACAAAAATATCAAGCATGCTTCAATAGTAACCCATGAGTCAACCCATGAGCAACCAAGTAGCCATGCTCCAATAAATGTAAACAACACCTCATCCTCCACCTCATTTAACCATTTAAACAAAAATGGTTATAAACTAAAATGAGGTGTCATCTTCGAGAAGCAATATTGTAATAAATTACAAGAATACCCCTCACTATATATACATACCCATATCCGTATTCCAAAAAAATACGAATACAAAGAGACGAAAATAATCCAATAATATAATATTAGGATCCGGCTTAAACCAAATCCCACTAGTATTATCCGTCCGAATCATGATACGTGCACAAGTGCACGTATATGATCGAACCCTGCCGTAATACCATACGACCTCTACATCCTTTCATCCGAAGCAGAGAAACCCTCTGTGTGGGACTCTAAAGACCCGTCAATACGCTGGCAGTGAGTTTAACCACAAGTACGTCAGCGATACTAGCTGCACGTAACAGCTACCCAGGTATTGAGCGAAAGGGAGGCCGACTAGCAAACTCATCTGAACTCCTACAGAGCCTGTCCGTGACAATCTCCATATAGTCCAGTCTGTTCATCTAAGAGTATCGCATATTGGGTCTAGGGGTGGATAAAATTAGACCCATAATAATGCGATATTTCGTATCCGTATGAAGCTCATCACCAACTGAGAAACTACTGATCTAAATCAGTAATTCTCGACTACCTTGGCCAAAGATTTCTGGTGATGGCCATCCATGCACCTCACGCCATCAACCCCCAATACCGGGAGAGACGAATCTCCGACGATATGCTCACTGCCTCCATGTGGCTCGGGACTGTACCCAACTAAAACCTATTTGCATGACTCATTTGAGCTGTGGTAGGGTAGTAATCAAATCACAGTGGGAACTCACATGAGAAAAATGACGATATCAGGTCGACAGACTAACCTGTACACATGTCACCTGGGAACTGCTATCTGACAATAGATATAATACCATATAGCATGTTCCCGGCGAGTCCGTCCAGTGTACTCATAACCCAATGAGCACCTGTATACTATCTTAAGTGACTAGTTGACATCAATGGCTTGTGAGACCGGCCACCGCCCCTCGTCGGGGTCTCGACAAGTATACACCAGTCTACTCTAGAGTATCGATACCCAGTCTCGATACTCTCTCGACTAGGGACATTTAAGAATGTGCTTATAGACCACCCAGCTCTAACGTATATGATCGCCATCATAATGTTGGTAGTCAAGCAAGAATCCTATGGGCTCTATCAACATGTAATAGTGATCTGTAATACCACATAAAGCATGTACATGATGATAGAGGCAAACCGAATAGCATACTATCATTTTGAGTAAGACTGTTCTATCCGTATAGGCCCTCCCTTAATCATCATAATCATCTGCCTGCGATTACAATAATTTCCTTGAGGGCACTATAGCCAACAATCTCCCATTTGCACTTAAGGCTAATTATTGCGGAGTCGTACTCACAGCCCGTGTGATACTGAACACCCAACTTCTCTACTAATCAGTCTCACAAAGTCTGTTTGTGAAACTATTGTGTTCGAGAAATAGCCTCAGTGAGTGGATCCGCTCTAATGTTTCTATCTTTATCTCTCTATATCTCAGAAGTCATCTCTTTAGAGAGGGTGACTCCTTCTCCTGCGGATACACCACCACGTCATAATTCATCTATTCTAAAACACTTTAGAATAGTGTCAAAATACCCGAGTTGGGACACTTTCCAAATATAGATCTAAAACCACAGATCTAGTCACCAGAATCCCTGATATTTTATCCATATCCTATGTGGAGAAACCACCTAGTTACAACCACAGTATAACCGATCGTAGTATAGAAAGATCTCTTCCTATTAAGTGCATGTCATCCAAATACCAAATCACTACGTACTACCTTCTTATCAGGTCCATCTGTTATTCTGATGAAGTCAAACTCTATGACCGTCACATCAAAAATAGATGATCTATCTCCGCTATACCTGCTATAGTCTATAAATAGACATAAGCTCTTTGCCCACTATACTTCCGCTGCTCCCACTGACTACAACAACCCTGTGGCAGAGTCATATACACGTGCACTTCTAAAGATAATTTAGAACGACGTTATATTCATCCTCCTGCCAGATCTCATAGTCTAGAATAGCAGTAGTGGCAAGTTTGGAAAATCAAAAACCTCCATGTCACCGTCTTTGAGGAGACCGAAGTACCTCTCGGGTGCCTGAGGTTACCAACCAAATCTGTGGAGTGGCTAATGGATCTTCGAAACCATTTTAATCTTTAGGTTCTTCTAAATTTTCAGTAATCGTTTATGGTTCTGGAATCACTTCCAGTTCTACCATATTCCCACTAATGTTTTCTGAAAAGAATCCATTTTCCTAAAACTGTGGCGAGTCAAGAATAACATAACTTTTGATCTTCCAGAGGGTACAATGTTAACCCCCGTCAATGCAGGGGATAACCCACAGACTGCTATTACTGAAACGTTCCTTGAGTTTGTCCAGATTCTGGTTTTAAGTATCAGCCGGACAACTTCATATACCTTAACATCGTTAAGATATGAATCCATTTTATATCCAGTATATAGAAACAGATGCACTAATTTAATTGGAACCAGAATAAAAAATCATGCAGCCGTTTCTAGTGCATATCAACTAAATGGAAGAAGGCCAAGCAGCATTACTCATCAAGAAATGCACCCACGTATGAGTAACCTGAAAGAAAATCAAGTTCTCAAAACTATTACTTACAACGGAATACCAAACACAAGTATCTACATCTTCGATCATCTTGAAGAATACTGATACTTGCAATATATGGTTCTCTACCTTATTCTTATACTTATAACTTCTTAAAATATGGACCTTGTATTTCAACGAAATACTTGTCTAAAACTAGAGAAGTCATGAGTAAACAGAATATAGTATGAGTACCAACCCCTTTGTCCTAACGGACATCGGACAACATACAATACTTTGTATAAGTCCAGTGAGTTTAATAACTTAAACCATGTGCATCGTTGGTTGAAAACTGTACTATGCTTAAGAAGAATTACACCGTTGTTGAATGCACCTTACCTAACCATCAACTGATATAGGTAAACGTCATAGACATAATTTCAAAATTTTATATCTCACTTTATAAAATAAACATACAGATATATCAGTTTGAAATTGGTGCATAACGACGGATATTCAAAATCAAATACTTGCCGTTAGGCAAAACCCATGTGATTTCCTCAAATATCACCAATTACAAAGAATTCTGATATATATAGAGGATCTAATTACCCAATTCCCAATATCTTACTCCTACTCATCATCTTGTAACGCTATACAGATGTGAGAATCAAATCTGGTAAATACATACCCTGGAGTTAGAATCTAACTGGGAAAACAGTTTCACTTAACACCGCACAGTAAAACTAAAACATGAAAATGTTTCGAAGGGATAGCTGGGTATTCCTAGTAATGCCTCTTCCACTATGCAGATTCATAACAGTAACCGTATATTTCCTTGCCCCCACTCCAATCCCTTTATATGTCTTTACTTTTTATCTTTTGTACACCACACTTAGGCTAATTGGTTTTCTTCCTTCTCTACCCTTCGACACCAGCCTAAGGTTTAGAAGAAGACTATCTAATAAGCGCAATAGGTGTACTCTCCTATTACTAGGAGCCCTCGCAACCTGAGAGAAGGTAAAAAGAAAAGACAACTGAATAATCATATTCTATTTCTCCAGAAGCAGAAACCATCCTCGAACTGGAACAAGTTCCTTCGAGTTCGTATGTAACTATACGATGGCATATCCAATCAATATGGATCTTCGTAATGATACGGAGTTTTCTAAAGAAATGCAAAGATGATATAGGAGTGGCAGGGGATATACGAAGCTTCGTCATGAATGATAGCAGTCGCAATTTCCCTTGCCCTTAATCTTATTCCTTTATATGTCTTTACTTATTACCTTCTGTACACCACACTTAGGCTAATTGGTTTTCTTCGTTCCCCACCTTTCGGCACCCGGCATTGATTTGGAAGAAGACTATCCAATAAGCGCAATAGGTGTACTCTCCTAATACCAGGAGCCCTCGCAATCTGAGAGAAGCTAAAGAGAAAAGACAATCGAATAATCCTATTCAATTTCTCCAGAACCAGAATCCATACTCGAAATGGAACAAGTTTTTTCGAGTTCGTATGTAACTATACGATGGAATATCCAAGAAATATGGATCTTCGTAGTGATACTGAGTGTTCTGGAAAAACACAAAGGGGATGTAGGAGCGACAATGATATATGCGACTAAATGACAATCCAAAAGCCAAAGTGTTTTAAGAAGGTTCGGTTAACTCGGTTTATGAGTTTTAGACTAGGGTCAGGCCATGGTCGCTGCCAAAGAGAGAGGGAGAAAAGAAACACTCAGCGTGCACTCTAATCTAGATTAGATTGGTTGATCACTTTATTTAATCAGGATGGCTCCCACTGTTTCCTCGAATTCTCCTTCAAACCCTAAAAAGAGAATTAGTCGGGATCATCTAAAATCACCCGAGGAGTAACACCTACTCATCAATGGGAATCGGGATCCAACTATCACCGCATGATAACTTGATGGAATCCACTCAAGTCACTACACTCCAGAAGGTATGGGCATTCCTGATAAGTTTCATGTATGTTTGAAACTCCCGATGTGGTTTTTACCCCGAGCGGCTTATGACCTTAACAGAGGTCAACATATCATACGTCGCAGGTCAAGTTCAACCCGTCATTGTCGTGGATTAACTTAGACCCACCCGCACAAGCTTTTGACAGAGGTCAATATGACCGTGCGACTGTCCTAAATAATCGCATATCTATGCAACAAACAAGCATTACCCAGCCACCATTCACCGTGCTTTGACAGAGGTCAACATACACAACATGAATACTAAGTAATACTCGTAAGAAATGACGGAGGGCTACGATTGGTTTTTGGCGAAAAACCTTTAATGTAAAGAATTTGATATCGTTGAAGGAACCGAGTGGTTTTATAAATATATAGTGGCGCAAACTTTTGCAAAGAGGTCACTCCCTGTGAAGGGATCTCGGCTCTTTCCTCATCAAATGAGGTGCAGGATATTCCAAACTGAATACCACGATGCAAAGAAAAAGAATCGACTATAGTGAAATTATTACACTGACGTAAAATTTTGCCCAAGAGGTCACTCCCTATGAAGGGATCTCGGCTCTTGCTTCGTCGAATGAAGTGCTGGATATTTAGAACCGAATACCGCTGTGCAAAGCAAAAAGAAACGTCTGTAATAACAGTTTTTAAAAATTGGTTCCAACAACATCATATAGGTTTTTTTGGGTCAAGGATGGCTATGAATATTCCCACGGCTGCAGCTTGGTCGATGCGTTGCTCGCATTTTGACCAGAGATTTCGCCATCGGGTAATATATTGAACCCAGGTTTCATTCAGTTCAACCCTTTCATCGACCAATGCCGCCATGGTAGTGTGTTCATTCTCACTAGCGAAACTCTGACAGAAGAGCATATCTATCTCGTCGAAGGTCTTCACGGAATCATTTGGGAGTTTCGCATACCATTCGAAGGCGATGCACGCCAGACTGCTGACGAACTGTAGGACGGTCCGTGTATCATTTCCTCCAGTATTGCCGCACATGGGTTTAAATCGCGCAATGTGATGGCGAGGATTCCCAGTTCCTTTGTACATGTGGAACGTTGGAAGTAGATACTCTGGTGGGTACTGTATTTGATCGTACCGGGCCAGATATGTTCGACCAGTCTTGATTGACCTATTTGCAACTTCACTTACATAGTGAGCTTTGATTTGCTGAGCGATATATTCGTCCAGCTTTTCTTTTGGAATTATTTCCTCTTCGGCCATTGATGAGACTTGCAGAGGATTTGAAATGTCACCCTTGTCTTTAAGAGCGACTATCGGCGGTTCTGATTGAACCATCATTCCAGCCATTCTGGATCAGAAGGGCCATCTGGTTCATTTTAACGGACATTTCTGCCGCTTCTTCATCTCTCTTTTTGAGAGCGCGCTTTAGGAAGTCAATATCCGACTCCTGCTCTGTTCTTTCTACAGGTGCATCTTCGGGATTTGCCTTAGACGATGGATTAGCGAGTGTTGCCGCCTGAGCAAGCATCTTCTGCAACTTTTCACGTTGCAGTTGAGCCTTTGTCCGAGACCGAGTATGCGGTCTGTGACTAGTAGAAGTAGTACTTTCCTCTTTGGAGTTCACCATGTGGACTATATGAACTACCATGCTCTCAGGCTTGGGGCATCTAGAATCTTGACCCTTGGAGTTTACCTCGGGCATTTGAATTTTATTAGGCCTCTCTTTTTTGTGAGAAGTCGCTTTAGGAGGAACCATAGTATCAGGAACCGCCTTGGGATGAGTCCCCTTGTATTTGGAAGGGGGTTGTCAGAGTTTAGCTAACGCTTAGGGGAAGGGCCATGGATAACGACCGAGTCCTTCACTTGCTTCCACATCTTATATATAGATGAGGAAAGTTCTTTTAGGGAACGAACCGGCCTCTGATCTCCTTGGATCTCCGTAGTTTGCGAAGACTTCTTCAATATCGCGATGGGAGAATTTTGTCTGACCCTTCGCAACCATTCGAAGCTGTTCTCGGTTAGAATAACAACATTCACCACTGGGGTTGAAATAAGACCATACGGAGAACTGCCCCCAGCTTGTTTTGTATGACGCCGATATCGATGTCGACCGTTTCTTACGGCCGGAATTTAATTAGCCTCAGAATTTTGCTGAGCCTGCCCCTATTTTCTTTGAGAGCTTGAATATTCTGCCCCTTGCATCGACCATGGCCTTTATAAGGTACCAGTTGTTTAGAGATCGATTCCGTCGGTAAAGCAGAAACTTGAGGAGCCAGCCTGTGGAAGACAGACTTCTTCTGGGATTACTCTTTCGGTGTTGAGGTACCAAGGATGGGAGGTGGGAGCATAGACCCAAGGAGAATCCCATTGATTTCTTGAAGTGCCGGATTGCAGAGATTTGAGACTGCAAGTGGCCCATACTTGACTCCATCAGATGTAATAGAGCCTGAGTTGCTGTGAGTAGAAGTCAATGCCATTCTGCATAGAGACGAAACGCCGGCTTCAGTATCCCATCACCCAAGGGCAACTACAAACATCTATACCGTGATTATTTGATCGCGGAAAAACACGATATACGAAGTGTGGAGTGGAAATATGAAGAGGTCCCACCGGGCGTGACAGGATCTGTTCACTGCCGGAAATAGAGACGAACTGGGATAGATCATCTTGCCTGAATTTGGGGCATATGCTATTTGGACTTCTCCATCCACCTCTCCAAAGATACCAAGTTGATTTATGGCACCGTATATCGGAGGTTTGGATGGACGCGACCGTTGTAGCGTGACTTTATCAGATTCCCCCTCATTTGTGAGGTTTTTTTTTATTGTGGAGACGCTCTTCCCTGCAGGCGCAAGGCTCTGCAGTTAATTACGTTACCGCATTGCGATAACCACTTTCTCCTGCTCCAGCAGTTCACTTCATGTCGTGTGTTGTTTTTTTTATTTTGGGTTGCCCGTGGATTGTATACGGAGACTAATTTATGTCGTCGCCCGTAGGGCACGATTTAGTCCAAATCCATATATTTGAGATTTGGGTTTGGATCAAGGATTTTCTTGACGGGGTCCATGTTGGTACCTTGGTTTGCCAACGGGAATTAACTTAGGACGCAGGTCTCATATAAATGAGGTCCATCAGTTCATGGGATATTTGGGTTTGATCTAAGGATCGTTAGTCATATTTGAGACTAAGATCAATTTAACAAATGAGCATATGTGCCCAATTATTTTAGTTTAATGACATTACGGTCCATTATCACCATGTTTGGGGAGACGCGCTAGTTTTAGAGACATCTCGGTACAACATTCCTGTTTTGGGGACGAATGTTAGTTTAAGGACATTTCGGTCCAACATTCCCGTTTTGGGGATGAATGTTAGTTTAAGAACATTTTGGTCCAATATTCATCTTGCGTGCACATGTATTTGTTACGTGACGGATTGAACAATGGTGATATGGAATGCACCTAATTCGGGGTGCGGTCTTATTTGAAGTGTGCATGTCAATTTGGAAGTGCATTAATGTAGGATTGAAGAAGTTGTTGGTTGTCGGGACTTGCCACCTCTCTGAAGACGTTGAGAAATTACAACGACATATATCAGAGTTGTGGAGAGATGTACCCTTAAACCAAATTCCGTATTTGAGGGAAAATATCATAGTGGATCATCTAAGAATTATTAGCCTTATATGAGACTAAGATTACCTTAGGAGATATGTGATGAATATCATTTTGGATATCATCAATGAGAGATCATTTGTCATGTTTGAGACCAGGATCAGTTTGGAAATTACGAGCATATGGGCTCGCTTGAATAATCAAAGAGGTTTAACTTCAGGAAACTTATCCAATTTGGGTTAAGACTGGGTTTCTGTACTACCCAGTAGTGCTAAGCACTCAGTTATACAACATTCACGTGTGTTTTACGTGACGCGCTGAAATAGTGCTAAGCACTAGATTTTTGTAGCGCCCAAGTGTGTTTCACGTGAGGCACTGCACTAGTGGTAAGCACTATCTTTTTGTGGCGTCCACGTGTGTTTCACGTGAGGCACTGCACTAGTACTGAGCACTAACTTTTTTAGGCGCTCACGTGCGTTTCACGTGAGGCGCTATGTAACTTGGCCTTGAGCACTCATGTGCTTTCCACGTAAGGCGCTGAGTTCTTTTGGAGATTTAATTTCTGTTGATATTTTTAGAGAACTTAAATCTCTGTTAATAGTATTTTGACCATTAACGATCACCAAGATCATTATTTTGAGAATCTGAGATCTTGTTCTTTAAGAACTAAGTTCTTGATTTGGAGGAACTAAGTTCCTGAAGTATTATGAACTCCATGTTTCCCATGTTCATGTTTTCAAGGAGGTTAAACCTCTTTTAATGGGGTTTTGATCATTAAGGATCACCAAGATCACTATTTTGAGAATCTTGGATCGGGTTTTTAAAAAAACTAAATTCTTGATTTGAAGAAACAAAGTTCCTGGAGTATTATGAACTCCATCTTCTTTCTGTTCAACCTTGTTCTTCCCTGAATCTTTGATTCTCAAGAACAAGATCTTCCCGATGAGAATTAAATTCTCAACTTGCGCGAGAATTGTCTTGTGGATCTCAGATCCAGAGAAAAAACTAAGTTCTTTTGAGAAGGGTTAAACCCTTAGATATGGTATATTAGGTAAAGAAGATATTTTGATCTTTTCATTTTTCTTTACCTAAGGTTTTTAAGAGGGAGATCTTCTTCTTTGAAAAAATTAAATTCTCTGTTGTTTTCAGAGCCTTTTGTATTTTTACAGAAGCATTTGGGGGTCTCCTCTCCTTTCTTCTTCTTCTTTGATTAATCTTTTTGCTCCTATTTATAGGAGAAGAGAAAAAATCAATTTGTTGAGAAAATCTCTGTTCCCTCAAATAAAAAAAAAGAAGAAAGAAAAGGGGAAAATTGCTCACTGTTCAAGTCTCATGTGTTAAACACGTGAGCGCCTTTATGCAAAGCATATGAGCACTGCATAAGCCTCACGTGTTAAACACGTGAGCGCCTATATGCAAAGCATATGGGCGATGCATAAGCCTCACGTGTTAAACATGTAAGCGTCTATATGCAAAGCATATAGGCGCTGCAATTAAAAAAAATGGGCTAAAAGTGCCACACGTGTTAAACACGTGAGCGTCTATATGCAAAGTATATAGGCGCTGCATTTAAATAATTGGCAAGCCAAACAGGCCTCACGTATTAAACACGTAAGTTTTCCAGCTGCATTCTAATGCAAGATAGAATTAAATTCTATATGAGAAATATTTTCCCTGATCTTTATAATATGGGAAGATTTTTCTATAACAGAGAATCTTGGATTTAAAATCCAATTGTGATAAAATATCACAAAATGAACTATTTGATAGAATTAAATTCTATGTGGAAATATTTCCTCGGTCTTTCTCATACTAGAAAGATCCTCTCTGTTAAACGGAGGACCTTTGGATCAACAATCCAATGGTGATTATAAAACCACCCACCGACCATCTGATAGAACAAAATTCTATCCGAGGAAAAATATTTCTTAATCTTGTTAAACAAACAAGAAAACTTTTTGTTAAACAGAGAACCTTTGGATTAAAAATCCAACGGTGAATAAAATTCACCAATTGATCAAAAAGATCACTTTGTATTGATCATGATCTCTCAATCAGAGATTCTCTTAACAAGTTGATCTTTTCTCACTTCTATAAATAGAAGCAGGGAGATTAAGGAAAAAGAGACACGGAGAAAGTTCAAAAAAGAAGAAGAAGAAGAGAGAGAGAGATACACACGGAAACTTCCCATAAGCTCTTGAGAGAAGGGATAATTTAATTCTCAAAAAAGAGAAAGATTGCCATCGTTGAAACTCTAAGTAATAAAAAAAACCAGTGACTATACCATCTCTCCTTTACCTATCTGAGGGTTTAACCCTTCATATAAGAACTCAGTTATTTCCTCTGGTTGAGATTTGCAGAAGCAAATCTCCCCATAAGTTAAGAATTTAATTCTCATCAGGGAGATTTTGCTCTACAGATTCAAAATTTAGGGGAAAAGAATCAAGTTATAAAAAAAAGAGAAGAGAAGAAGAACTAGAACATATAGGAATTTAATTCCTCCAAAAATTAGAGTTTAACCCTATATATATAAAGAACTTAGTTCTTCCAAAAAAAAAACAGTGATGATGATCCAAAATCTTCAAAACCGGAATCGTTAGTGCTTAGCAATATTTTGAAGCCTGGCGTGTTTCCCACGTGAGTGCTTCCAACGAAAAAGAAACAACTAAAACCACCTTATGTGTTTCCCACGTGAGTGCTGAAGCACCCTAGTATAAAAAAAAGAGACAGTCACGTGCTTTACACGAGAACTCTAGCTATATAGCCAGCGCCCATATTTGTGGTGTCTCACGTGTTTCACACGTCAGCACCACAAGAATCAAGTGCTTAGCACTTATATAAAAAAGGAGAAATAAAACCTAATGGGCAGCGCCCATATTTGTGGTGCCTCATGTGTGTCACGTGAGTGCCATAAAACTCTAGTGTTTAACACTAATTCAGTGCCCATATTTGGATGCCTCACGTGTGTCACGTGAGCGCCACAAAACTCTAGTGTTTAACACTAATCCAGTGCCCACGTGAAACGCACGTGAGTACTGTATGACTCAGTGCTTAGCACTGTTGGGTAATTATGGAAACCTAATCTCATCCCAAATTGGCTAAGTTTCTTGAGGTTAAACCTCTTTGATTCTAAAACAACCGAGCCTATATTGCTTATGTTTTCCCAAATTGACCTAAGTCTCAAAAATGACTAGTGGTCTCCCATTGATGATATCCCAAATGATATTCATCTTATATCTCCTAAGATAATTTTATTCTCAAACATGACTAACATTTCTTAGGTCTACAACAGCCCCCTCTTTTTCCTCTTGTTCCCCCAATCAGAGCAAGGCTCTGTTTGAATTTTGAAAATTCAAAATTTTGAAGCAACGCTTCAGATCCCGTACGCTGCGCGAAACGCGCCACGTGTCAGAAGTTGATACGGCAGCACAACGCCCAAGGCAGTGCGTCCAATCAGAGCAAGGCTCTTTAAAAAACAAAAGCAACGCTCAGTTGCGCAAGCGCGCCGCTGCGCGACACGTGTCTGCGCAGTTGCGCGAGCACTGTTACGCAAGCGCGCCGCTGCGCGACACGTGTCTGCGCAGTTGCGCAAGCGCAGTTGCGCAAGCGCTTCATTGTGCGACACGTGTCACTCACTGGGGGAGTTGCGCAAAACAGAATAAATCTTGTTGAAACAAGAAGATTTTCTTGTATAAGGCAGGGGCCTTTGGATCAAAGATCCGACGGTGGGGAAAATTCCCCAAATCACTCAAAAAAAGATTTATGTAACAAATCTAACTAATTTATGAGCACTATAAAAGGGACCCCAGGCCTCATTTCAAAATCATAGAGATCGGACTAAAAAAAAAAGAGAGAAGAGAACTCTAGAGAACTCCTTGAGAATACAAAAAAAGGTAAAAAACCTTTAAAATAAGAGAAAATTCTCTTAGGAATCAAGATCAGTGATCTTCAATAAATAAATAAATAAATAAATAAAAATAATAAAAATAGTGCCTTGCACTTGCTATGAACCTTTGGTTCTCTAAAACAAGAAAAAACTAGTTTTTCTTTGATCCAAATTTAGATCAAGGGATAAAAAGTGCTTTGCACCTCTTGAATCTACAAAGATTCTCAGTGCTTTGTACAAATGCAATGCATTACTTAAAGGGCCAGGCCCAAGTCAAAAAGACCTAACAGGTCTAAATAAATTGCAAAGCAGTAAAAAGACAGGTCCCCATTTAAATTAATACTCTGTTTGAGCAAAGCCCAAAATAAATGAGCAGCCCTAGTAAAAGGCCTAACAGGCCAAATGCAAACGGAACGTTGAATATTCTTAACTGGACTTAGCCCAATTTTGACCGTAAGTCCTTAAATTAAATTGACTGAGCAAGGTTGCTCCTCCTAAATCAATTCACATCCGGTTTGAGGGTACATCTCCGAACTCCTTTGACATCCATCGTTGTAATTCCTCAACGACGTCAAAGAGGTGACGGGTCCCAACGACCACACATCGATATGGACTGCGGGGTCTTTAAACTCGTGGACCGAGACGTCCTTAAACTAATATTCGTCCCTAAATGGGAATATTGGACCGAAACGTCCCTAAACTAATAACGGACCACTACGTCCCTAAACTGGCGTTGGACCGAAACGTCCTTAAACTAATAATGGACCACCACGTCTCTAAACTGGAATATGGACCGAAACGTCTTTAAACTAATATTGGACCGCAACGTCCTTAAACTACCTATGGACCACCACGTCCCTAAACTGGAATATGGACCACCACGTCCCTAAAACTGGAATATGGACCACTACGTCCCTAAAACTGGAATATGGACCACCACGTCCCTAAACTGGAACAATAGAGCCTCCTAATGCTCTTTTGTCAGATCTAAACGGTCCCGTTTAAGTTGATCTTAGCCCCAAATACGGCTAACGTATCCTTAAACACTCAAATGAACGATAGAATTCCAAATCGACCTTGGTTCAAGGGTACATCTCCGAACTCCTCTGACATATGTCGTTGTAATCCTTCAACGACGTCAGAGAGGCGACGAGTCCCGACGGCCATATATTAAATGGATCACCCCGTTAAGTTGATCTTAGTCTCAAATAGGACTAACGTATCCTTAACGAACGTTTAAGTTGATCTTAGCCGCAACGCGGCTAACGTATCCTTAAACTAAAAACACCAAACCCAAATCTAAGTAAATACGGATTTGGACTAATCCACGTCCTACGGGCGACGGCATTACTCAGTCTCCGTATACAATCCACGGGCAACCACAAACAAAACAAACACACACGACACGAAGTGAAATTCTGGAGAAGGAGAAAGTGGCTACCGCGATGCGGTAGCGTAATTAACTGCAGGGGCTTGCGCCTGCAGGGAAGAGCGTCCCCACAATCAAAAACCCCTCAAGCGAGGGGGAATCTGACAAAGTCTGCTACATCGGCCGCATCCGTCTAAACCTTCGATACACGGTGCCATAAATCAACTTGGCATCTTCGGAGAGGTAGACGGATAAAACCAAATAGCATCTGCCCCGAATCTCAGGCACAGACGTCCTAACGTCTCGGCCGCCTTTCGGAGGGGAACAGATTCTGGCACGCCCGGTGGGACCTCTTCCTCTTTCCACTCCACACTTCGTGTGTCGTCTTCGCGAACCAATCGCGGTTTGTTAAATGGTTGTCTTCGGATTTCAAGCTACTAAGATTTGGTCTTTTACCTGGCGCAGAATTCAAGATTCAATGGCCTCTAACAGCACCAACTGCTCGAAATGCCACTGCAACGGACGCTCTACCTCACCAGGAGGTGTAGCATATGGGCCCCAAGCGGCTTCCTTCCTCACTCTGCCGGTAGACCGGGTGACCCAAGCCACCACCGGCTTGTTCTTCGGGACCATGATCCCACCTACAAGCTTCTCTACGCCAATACCTGCACCGGAAGTAAGCAAAAAGTCGGTCTTCAACCGGCTCACTGCTACGACGGCCCCTGTCAACGGGTCGCCCGTTACCAAACCGACAGCCTCCGTTTTCGCCAGGCTAGATCAGAACCATAGAGTGGCCGTCCCAAAGAGGGCAACGGCCGCTGCTCCGGAAAACGTTAAAGCGGTTTCTCCCATCAAAGAATCGGTCTTCGCGAGATTGACGATTCCCACTCCTGCCCCTATTGGTCAAAGGACATCAGTCTTCAATAGGCTGACATTGGCAGTCACCCCACATTCAAACAGGGGGCAAAAAGAAACTATCTCAATTTCCGAACCAATCCCGATGGCTCGTCGTGCGCGACGTCGCCATTGGCAACAAGTGAGGAAAGCAGGGGGCAACTCCCCCTCAGGGCTAACTCCACCTGTTCCAATGGTGGAGGTCAACGCTGTTGTTCCAACTGGGAACAGCTTTGAATTGCTGAGGAAAGTGAGGAAGAACTCTCCAATTGCTACATTGAAAAGATCTCCGCCTATGGAGAAAGCTCCGGAGACAAAGCAGGAACAGCCCCCTCAATGGCTGTCGTCAAAAATTTATAAAGTTTGGCGGAGGGTTCAAGACTCCGTGATTGACCCGGACCACTTTCATCGCCAGAAAAAGGCAAAGGTGGAAAAAGACAAAAACCGCCCCATTAAACAACAGGGGGCAACAATTGCTAGGATGCCCACTTCAACGGTCCACAAAAGAAGGAGGCCAGAGAAAGCTCCCGTGACAGCGGCAAAGGTTAAAAATGGTGAACCTAAACGCCCCAAGTCAGGAGGCATAACAGTTCACACGGTTTACATGGCATCGGGAAAAGAAGACAGCCGTGCATCAACGGGTCATAGACCGCTTACACGGTCAGTGACCAAGGCTCAGGAGCAACAACAGAAGCTCCAGGAGATGATGAACGCCATGGCTGCACTCACAGGACCAAAAGAAATCCCTGGAACCTCTTTAGATGAACGTCAGGAACAAGAGACTGACGCCGAGTTCCTTCGCCGAGTATTGGAGAAGAAGGACAAAGAGGCTGCCGAACAGGCAGCCAACATACAGCGTATGGGCCTCCTCTTCCAGGACATGATAGGGATGATGATACAACAAGATCCTCCGGCTGAAGAGCCCCCGATCGTCCTTGGAGATGATAGAGGAGAGACATCAAATCCTCAGCCCGCTCTATCAACGGCTAAAGAGGATACTATTTCTAAAACGGACTTGGACGAATATATAGCCCAACAAATACGGGTTCATCATGCGGCTGAGGCAGCCGGCCAGGTCGTAAAAACGGGGCGGCCGTATCCAGGTTGGTACGATCAGATCAAGTACCCGCCAGGTTACACGATTCCCAAATTCCATGTCTACAAGGGAACGGGCAATCCTCACCAGCATGTCGCCCAGTTCAGGGCCCTCTGCGGCAATACCGGTGGTGACGACAAGTTGTTGCTTCGCCAGTTCGTTGGAAGTTTATCAGATACAGCGTTCGAGTGGTACTCTGAGCTCCCTAATGACTCTATTAAGACCTTCGCTGAGATGGAGCTGCTGTTTACACAACGTTTTGCAAGTGCCAGTGAACATACCCCGATGACGGCGCTGATTAACGCCAGGGTAAAGCCGGGTGAGACGTGGGTCCAATACGCTATACGGTGGCGTAATTTATGGTCAAAATGCGAGCAGCGTATTGAAGAAGCTCCCGCAGTGGGTATGTTTGTGGGAACCCTCGATCCACAAGCAACTATCTCGCAATTTATGATGTTCTTCAAGCCGACAACCTTCCAGGCTTTGATTGACAAACTAGCGCAGATGGACCAGATGGGCCATAAACCCCCTCTCCCAAAGCCGGACTCCCGAAATGATAAAGGGAAGGGAAAAGCGATCGTTGTCGCTAATACCCAACAACAGCCGAATAATGCGAAGCCGGTTGTGCGTCAAGGTAATACGCGTCCGTACGTAGACCTTGAGGAGAGACTAGGGCGTCCTTACTCCTTTCCCAGTGATAAAACGAAGAGATTATTCGAGCTGGCGTTACGCAACAGACTCATAAACCTGCCAGATCCAAAACGTCCGTTGCAACCAAGTGACGTCAACGAGCCCAACTACTGTCCTTATCATCGAGTACTAGGCCATCCGATCGAAGATTGCTACGTCTTCAAGAATTGGCTTGAAAACCAGTACCGACTGGGCAAGTTCGCGTTATCTGACAAATGGAAGGTGAATCCCCCGCAGCCCCACACCTCTAAGGGGACGAATACGCCGGGGGCAACATGCTCCGTCATTGAAGAAGCTCCTTGGGAGGTCGTATTATCAGCCAAGACAAAGAGGATGCTAAACGATCTTCAGACATGTCCAGCGGTCAAATGGAAGAATCCGTTGGAACCGCAGGTCATTGAAGGGATATTGAAGCCACGTCCAACTCCAAGGACCGATGGTGGCGGTTCAAGCACTTGCAGCCAGCCGTCAAAATCTTCGAAAAAGAAGAAGAAGAAATCTAAGAAGCCCGTGAAGCCTGGTGGCAAACACACGGACTTACAAAAGCAAATTGACGCATTGGAAGAATACAACCAAAAGGCGCGGACTCCCATTACGCTCCAAGAATTCCTCAACCACGTCTTTCAAGAAGAAGGTGAGGGAGAAAGTTCGTCAGATGGAGCTGAAGAATGCATGGCGAGCTGTCATATGATTTCCCATTCGATTACGAACGATAAGGAGACTCCTTGCACCGAAAAGCTGGGGGCAGATCCTGAACCAAAAGTTCTGGGGCCATCAGATGAAGTAATTAACGCATTCCTTAATGAGGCTCGGTTGAAAAGTAAAGCTGATCGAGAGCGCGGGGCGGTTATATTTGAAAGGGCCAAGCGCCAGCGACTGGATGAAGGAGCTGAGACGATCCCGTTGGAGCTGAACATCTCCGCTACCAACAAAAGCCAATTCAAGATAAAAAAGAAGTTTGCTAAGGCCATGTAAATGGGTATGAAGCTACCATCCTCCGAAGAAGAAATTACCGGTGAAGCGAAAATGCACCCGTCTTATTGCTTGTATCATCAAAAGATTTCGCACCCCACTCGAGAGTGCAAAGCTTTCGATAGATGGTGGCAAGGATACGTTGCTCACCGACAACACTTTAAGCGGGAAAAGCGTAAAGCTCGTCGAGAGCAAAGAAATATGACCGAAAGGCTTAAAAGAACTGCTGGCGATTGTTGCGTGGTTAACACCGGTGGATCACAAGTGCCTACATTCGGGAGTGATTCTGATGAAGAACTAGAACTTGCCCCTCTCTTCAAAGAGTCCGCTTCGAGAACAGAAGAAGAACCAAAGGTTTGCGAAAATATCCGGCTACGTAATCGCACGCTGCCCGAAAAGAACCTCGGACCCTCGAACAAAAAAGATAAAGGGAAAGAAAAGGTCTCTGAAGATATCATCTTAGATGACCAAGTGGCGGAAGAGTTAAACGCCAAGAACCCGCCCAAGAGAAATAAGGTAGACTACAACGTTTTGGCGCATCTGAGGAAGCTGCCCTCACAGCTCAGCATTCTTGATGCCCTTTTGCTATCAAAAGAGGCGAGAGATTCGTTGATTAAGGCGCTCCAAGATCCGGAACAATTCCAAGCATGCTTGGCCGGGGAAAAGATGAAGGATGAATTGGAGGAAGTGCACACGGCCGATGTCATTTTTGGCGATGAAGACCTTCTACTTGGGACGTGCAAACACAATCGCCCTCTCTATGTCTCGGGATACTGCCATGATATAAAGATAGGCAAAATCCTGATTGATAACGGGTCGTCTGTTAACCTACTCAACGTGCGGGTGTTGAAAGAAATCTGCATGAGCGTCCAGCACCTTGCTCGTGACAAGATCACCATCTCCGGGTTCGACTCCCAATCGTCAAAGACTCTTGGATCTGTGATACTGACGCTACGCTTCGGGCTACTCGTCACGGACATTAAGTTCCACGTCATAGACGCCAAGACATGTTACAACGCTTTGCTCGGCCGACCATGGTTACACGAGTACAACATCATCCCTTCTACACAACATCAGTGTATGAAGTATTTTAAGGATGGTTTCGAGTATACCGTGACGGGAGAACTGAACCCGTTCTCTGTGAACGAGGTCCGCAAATACGAAGATGCCAAATACTTCTTGTCGGATTTCGAAGACACGGAGAAGTGTCACAAGCCGGAAGATAAAACTAATGCCACCATCCCTGTCTTCGGCAGTGACACCGAGGAAGAAGAGGAGATAGTGTATTCGGGTCCGCCCCAACATAACAAGCCAGGACCGTCCACTCCTACATTGGTCTTTGGTAGCGATTCGGAGGACGAGGTCCATGTCGTATTCTCTGCTCGACCTTCAATACAAGCTTCTGCTGATGAAGAGCAAAGTCTGCAAGTCGCCATGGCGCCGCCTAAACATTATAAAGAACTGGACGCACTTAATATCTACAGTGTAGAAGAGCTACGGACATTCTATATCCCTCCCAGGCGAGAAAACGAGAAAGCAATCCTGTTTTACCGCTCTGAAGAAACCAATGTGAAAAAAGAAATCTGGCATGGCGCAGATCCTGCGCTCGACAGGCTTCAGCCTATCCGTCTTCCAAGATATTATACAGAGGGTTTGAAAAAGCTGCTAAAACGCCAAGGGATATCCTTCAAGTAGACCATTCGAAAAGCCAAGTTCTACGACAAAGTCTGGAACATTCCTGGAACTCAACGCAAGCTACCTAATGGGAGAATGGAAACAAAAGGGCTTGGATACATCCGGTCAAAGAAACGAGAATTACTACACGGCTGCTACATCGTGTACGACTTCAATGAAGAAGCAGATGCTCAATGGGAGGACACTAATCCTGAGACAGTAAAAGTTCCAAATGCAAAAGAGTCCGGTCCGTCGTTCGAGGAACAAATGGACAGACTTATAAAGAAAGCTGGTCAAAAGGTCCGAGATGATCACAACCGTGAGACGGCCATCTACGAGAAAGCCAAGACGCAACGCCTTCTCCAACAGGCCGTAAAGGATGAAAATGCCGCTCCTTGTCAACCCGTTATAAACAAGGCTCAGCTCAAAAGCAGAAATAAGTCGAAAGGCCAAAAAGGCACTCAACAACAACAAAGCAGGGCTAAGAAGCCACGCAAACGGGAGTCGATCGTTATTGATCTATCCCTTATGAAGAAAATGGGGCGAGCATACTCGTTTCCTCGGGACAAGACGAAGAAAATACTTGATCTCGCCCTGAAACATCAAATGCTTACATTGCCGGAGTCTAAACACCCCGAACAAGCAGGCGAAGCCTCACACCCGGACTATTGCTCTTACCATCGAGTAGTAGGTCATCCTCTTGAAGATTGCTTCACCTTCAAGAATTGGGTCGAAGATCAATATCAGCTTGGTAAATTCGCTCTGTCCAACAACTGGAGGGTAGCACCACCACAAAAGCACGAGCCTAAGGCTACGAAAGAAAAACCAGTTCCACATTGGGATTGGAAGCGAATTCGTATCTGTCACATGATAACAATACTACAAGAAGAATTCGAGAACATGGACAGCCTTCCCTGGTGCCTCGAAAACAGCAATGATGAGGTGATCTCAGAATTTCCCCCAGCTCCGAAAGAACTGGAGGATGGAATACATACCACTGCAGTTAACCTCAAGAAAATTGAGTTGGGGACGATAAACGATCCGCGACCGACATTCGTCAGCGAGCTGCTGTCTGAAGAGAGGGTGGCTGCGTTAAAAGACGTCCTTGTACAGCATAAAGATTGCTTCGCATGGAACTATTCCGAGATGCCAGGACTTGATCCAGAAGTTGCCGTACATAGACTGGCGATATCCCCGAGTGTCAAGCCAGTTAAACAAGCGCCGAGAAGAATGCGGCTTGAGCTCGAGATGAGCATCAACACTGAAGTCAAAAAGCTGATAGACTCCGGCTTTATCCAGGAGGTTCAATACCCTGAATGGATTGCTAATATCGTCCCAGTGATGAAGAAAAATGGGACGGTGCGCATATGCGTGGACTTTCGGGATCTCAACAAAGCCTGCCCAAAGGATGATTTCCCAGTACCAGTCACCGAACTGATGATAGACAATACGTCCACGCATGAGATTTTCTCATTCATGGACGGCTCATCAGGATATAATCAAATAAAAATGCATCCTGAAGATCAGAAACATACGGCTTTCCGGACTCCTTTGGGAATATTCTGTTACAAGGTGATGCCCTTCGGTTTAAAGAACGCCGGTGCTACCTACCAAAGGGCCATGACGAAGATCTTCGATGACCTTATACATGAAATCGTTGAATGCTATATCGACGACCTCGTTGTTAAAAGCAAATCATATAAGGAACATCTCGAGCATCTGAAGACCGTATTTCAACGTCTTCGGCAATACAACTTGAAGATGAATCCGCTCAAGTGTGCATTCGGAGTTTCCTCAGGAAAATTCCTGGGATTCATTGTTCGACACCGGGGTATCGAAATAGATCCGTCCAAGATCAAGGCAATCATGGAAATGCCTCCGCCGAGGACTCTCAAACAGTTGCGGTCTCTCCAAGGGAAGCTCGCATACATACGGCGATTTATAGCCAATCTTTCAGGCAAGTGCCATCCCTATAGCCACCTGATGAAGAAGGGAACTCCATTCGTCTGGGACCAAAAATGCCAAAGCGCGCTAGACGAGATCAAGCAATACCTGCAAAACCCGCCAGTGTTGGCTGCGCCGGTTAAGGGAAAGCCTCTCATTCTTTATACAACTGCTCTCGAAGGTTCTTTAGGCGCGTTATGGGCGCAGGAGAATGACCAGGGAAAAGAAAGAGCACTCTACTACTTAAGTCGAGTTCTGCTGGGGGCAGAAAGCAACTACTCCTCCATTGAAAAACACTGCTTGGCGTTGATCTTCGCAATAACAAAGCTTAGACATTACGCATTAGCACATGAAGTCCATCTCATTTCAAAGGTGGACCCTCTCAAATACCTAATGTCAAAGGCCATATTGACGGGACGACTCGCTAAATGGGCCCTGCTCTTAATGGAGTTCTCGATAACGTACCGACCTCTCAAGGCAGTGAAAGGCCAGGCCATCGCCGACTTCCTTGCTGAGCACCCGATACCTGCCGATTCTCCCCTAAAGTGCGATTTGCCAGACAAACATGCGTTTGACACAGTCGACAGTGGTGATACCCGTTGGGAGCTTTATTTCGATGGAGCATCTTCCATGAAAAAGCACAAACAAAGTACGCCAATGATCAAATCGGGAGTAGGCCTTATCTTCGTGACCCCACAAGGAGGAATAATGCGCTTCGCTTTCTCCTTAACAGAACCGAGAACGAATAATGAAGCTGAATATGAAGCTTTGATAGCAGGTCTCGAGATCGCCATTGACATGGGAATTGAAAGCCTCCTCATATATGGGGACTCCCAGCTAGTCGTCAGTCAAGTGAACGGCGATTACCAAACATGCAAACCGGAATTGGTAAAATACGGGGAAAAGGTGCAACAATTGCTGACCCAAATTCCCTCCTATACTTTGGAAAGTATACCACGCGCAGAAAATAGCAAAGCAGACGCGTTAGCTAAGCTTGCTAAAGAGCTGGCTGACGAGAACCTCGATGAGGTTAGAATCATGGTACAAAGTCGTCGGGTGCTCGCCCCCGCAGAAATACCTCCGGGATCAACCGAAGAGAAGGGAGTGACTGAATAAGCGACCTTACAAATAAAGGACCATGAGAAGGTTGAGGATTGGAGGGAAGTCTTGATAGACTACTTCAAGTCCCACCAAATGCCCGAAGATGCATCCGCAAGACACCAGCTCATGAAACGAACTCTGTCTTTCGCCTTTGTCAATGATACTCTATACAAGAGGTCATTCGATTCTCTGTGGCTGAGGTGCTTAGGACCGGACGAAGCGAAAAGAGTCGTTCAAGAGGTTCATGACGGAATCTGCGGTTCTCACCAAGCAGGCCCAAAGATGAAGTTAAAGATCAAACGGATGGGCTACTACTGGCCCACGATGATTCAGGACTGCCTCGAATATGCGAAACAATGTCACTCATGCCAAATTCATGGGGACTTCATCCATCAGCATCCCAATCCACTACATCCAACAGTGGCTAGCTGGCCATTCGAAATGTGGGGAACTGATATAGTCGGCCCCATCGAACCAGCATCGTCTAAAGGACATCGTTTCATCCTAGCGACGACTGACTACTTCTCTAAGTGGGCAGAAGCGGTACCGCTGAGGGAAGTAAAGACGGAGAATATCCTCCATTTCTTCAAGACGCATGTCATATATCGGTTTGGAACGCCAAGACGAATCATCTCCGATAACGGGCCAGCCTACAGAAGCCACAAAATCAGCCGCTTCGCGCAACAGCATAATATAGACTGGAGATATTCCTCAATTTATAATCCGCGAGCTAACGGTCTAGCTGAAGCCTTCAACAAGACCTTGACGAAGATCATGAAGAAAACGGTGTCACGAAATAAGAAAGACTGGCACGAAAGACTGCAAGAAGCTCTCTGGGCATATCGAACTACGTTTAAAACGGCCACGAACGCAACGCCATATGCGTTGGTATTTGGTACAGAAGCAGTACTCCCTCTCGAGATAGAGTTACCCTCTCTACGAGTAGCAGTTCACCACGAGCTAACGGATGAAGAAAATGCTCACCTTCGGCTTGAGGAGCTTGATGCCCTTGACGAAACCCGGCTCATAGCGCAGCAAAATCTGGAAGCTTATAAAGCAAAGATGATGCGCTCATACGAAAGATTGACCCGACCTAGGACATTCCGCCAAGGCGAACTCGTGCTAGTGGTCAAAAGGCCTATGATCCCCAATCGCGCCAAGCGGGGAAAATTCGAGCCAAACTATGAAGGCCCGTACATCATAGATAAGGTCTACCAGGGTGGGGCCTACCTACTCATGGACATGCATGGTGAAAGGCCTTTCAGACCAATAAACGGTCGCTTCCTAAAGAAATACTACGCTTAATGAGCCACAGCCTAGGTCAATGATAGACGACGACGACTATGTCCGCTCGCTATCTTCCTAAGCTCAAGCTTTATAAGCAGTAGCCAGCTTCTCAATAGCGGACCGAAATGTCCTTAAACTAACAGCGGACCGAAATGTCCTTAAACTAATAGCAGACCGAAACGTCTTTAAACTACTACCGCAGTATCTTTAGGCTGACGAGATATAAAAAAAAACATATAAAAATAAAATTAAAAAAACCGGTATGTCCATAAGCAAAAAGGGGCACGGATGAAAACCCGAAAGGGCTCTGTGAGTAAAAACAGCAGGGCTACCGGCGAGTGTTCGTGAAAACCCGAAAGGGCGCGACCTCGTTAAAAAAAAAAGAAGAGAAAAAGAAAATAAAAAGAATAAAAAAAAGGGGGGTATGTCCATAAGCAAAATGGGCACGGATGAAAACCTGAAAGGGCTCCGTGAGTAAAAACAGCAGGACTACCGGCGAGTGTTTGTGAAAACCCGAAAGGGCGCAGCCTCGTTAAAAGACACTTATAGGGTCCTCTCGACCTTGTAAGGAGAAACCACCTGCGTGAGATCCTTACGACTCACAAGGGAACAACACACTTAGGGATCTCCACGATTCCTAAGGAGAAAATACACTTGCGAGATCCTCACGACTCGTAAGAAGAACTCTCTTATGCGACCCTCATGGCTCATAAGAGTTGAAAGTCTTAAGTTACAGAAACCTAAATCTGTGCTTAAGCAACCCCCACAACTTCCGATATTGCCCTACAAGTGGCTCAATACTGACCCTTGTATACAATCCACGGGCGCGAATAAACATTTCCCTAACTAAGTCCCATCCGAGATTAGGGATATGTTTGCATGGTAAACAACCCTTGTAAATCCTCTCGACTTACAAGGAGAAAACCCTCCTGTAGGATCCTTACGACTTACAGCGGAACAATACACTTAGGAACCCTCACAATTCCTAGGGAGAAAATACACCTATAAGATCCTCACGACTTGTAGGGAGAAATAGCTTTGTGAGACCCTTACGGCTCATAAGGTCAAAAGCCTTAGCCGACAGGACCCTAACCCTGGTCGCTAAGCCTCCTTTGTTCGACAATGACAGAGGCAAATGATGATTCGCTCCTGGCGATATCCCAGTTGTAGCGGTGCTGATGCCGAAATCGGTGTCCAATTTCAGGTCTATGGCGAAAAGCCGGTAGGCCACACATGCATACGAAATAGCCGAAATGATGGGGCAACTTGCAATAAAAAAAAGCAGCAAGTAAAAGGTATGCATGCGAAATAGCCAAAATGATGAGGCAACTCGCAATAAAAAGCAGCGAGTAAAGATAAAATAAATAGCCGAAATGATTGGGCACCGCGAAGAATAGCCGAAATGATTGGGCAATCGCGACCTTCGCGATATAAAAGCTGAAATGTTAAAGCATCGCGGAAACAAAATAAAGAAAATGAGTAAAAAAAAAAATGATGATGATAAAACTTTGGCCCTACAGTTAAGATCACATCGATCCCTGTATACAATCCAAAGGCGCAAACAAAGAGGGAACCGTACTTTCCCAAAAGACTCCGTCAGACGACGAAGCCAAACCTCGACGGTTCATTCCAACCGAAGAAGCCAGTGTCTTCAGCAAAAATCCTCGACTCACGGATACAAACACTCCTTGACGAGAGCCTTCTGATTCGCGTCGACTCGCAGAGCCACCAGCGTCTCCGTGGGAATCCTCGACTCGTTTCAAACCCCAAGGAAACAAATAATCCTTGGCTCTTGGGAAACAAATAATCCCTAGCAAACTCCTCAACTCACGGATACAAACACTCCTTGACAAGAGCCTTCTGATTCGCGTCGACTCGCAGAGCCACCAGTGCCTCCGTGGGAACCCTCGACTCGTTTCAAACCCCAAGGAAACAAATAATCCTTGGCTCTTGGGAAACAAATAATCCCTAGCAAACTTCTCGACTCACGGATACAAACACTCCTTGACGAGAGCCTCCTGATCCGCGTCGACTCGCAGAGCCACCAGCGTCTCCGTAGGAATCCTCGACTCGTTTCAAACCCCAAGGAAACAAATAATCCTTGGCGCTTGGGAAATAAATAATCCCTAGCAAATTCCTCGACTCACGGATACAAACACTCCTTGACGAGAGCCTTCTGATTCGCGTCGACTCGCAGAGCCACCAGTGCCTCCGTGGGAACCCTCGACTCGTTTCAAACCCCAAGGAAACAAATAATCCTTGGCGCTTCGGAAACAAATAATCCCTAGCAAAATTCCTCGACTCGCGGATACAGACACTCCATGACGAGAGCCTCTTGACCCACGTCAACTCGCAGAGCCACCACTGTCTCCGCAGGAGAATTCCCGGTTCGTCCCAACTTGCAAGATGAAGTCTCGGGCAGCAAGAATTGAAAAACTTGCTTCCTGAACAATGGGGCCCTGCAAGTCAATCCAAAATGGTCTCTTGCATACTATTCACGGGTCTCACTCTCCGGAGTCGATTTTTGACAAGGAGGGAAACAACCGCTTACGAATCCTCTCGACTCGTAAGAGGGAAAATTCTCTTATAGGATCCTTACGACTTATAAGAGAAAACCACACTTAGGAATCCTCACGATTCCCAAGGAGGAAATCCACCTGTGGGATCCTCTCGATCCGTAGGGAGAAAAGCCTCTATGAGACCCTCACGGCTCATAGAGTTGAAAAGTCTTAGGCAGTAGATCTGAACCTGCGGCCTAAGCCATCGCTATTTCTTAAGGAAGTCAGAATACTCGTTTTAGATATCCATCAATCATGGTTATTAAGACAGCCTGCTGACAATAAAAAGAAGATGACAGAAAGAATATCTGATCTACATTTGATCTGGTGTTCGTGACGCATTCATTTATGCACGGGCAGAAGACTCAGGACGGGAAATAAGACAATCTGAAATGAAAAGGGGGAGGGTTTCCATTCATACCGCTAGAAAATTTCTTTTTTACAATCATAAGAACAATAAATAAGAAACATTATTCAAATTATTACAACGGTATAACCTCAGATCCGGGGCACGGATTGAGGAAATCGAAAGTAAGGCCATCCAGAGCTCTTCTGGCCTTTCTAATTATTCTTATGCACAGTCTTTCGCGCTCCTCTGTGTCAAGATCATCGGCAAGCCCTCCTGGCCTTCGATAAGCAGCAACTATCGTCGTCTGCTGGAAGACTTGGTGTAGGATGTCAATGAGGCTGTTCCGCCGTTTCTTTGAGATCAGCCCTGTCAAGTACACTGAATGCACCTTGTCTTCGGCATCATCCAGCGCATTGAGCGGTAAGGCCTCATGAAGACCCGGAAGTGCTCTCCATACGGCTCCCAACACGACTTTCAAAAGGGCCGAACGACGAGGCAACAGCCAACCACCGCTTGCGTTCAGACGACCCATGACTTCTGCACATTCAGCGTCTGTTAACTCCTGGTTTTGTTGACGACCCTGAGCGCGGATATCGTCGTAGGTAATGAACTCATGCAAACTGTATAGATGCACCGCCGCCATTATGCCTGGAGGAAATATTACAGGAAGATCAGCAATAGAAAAGCAACAGTATACATAGAGGACTAAATTCCTAGAGAGCAAAACTATGTTCAAGGATAAAATCCCCTGGACGAAAGCTCTGCTGGTTAAGATTAATCTAAGAATCGATTTTACCTAAAGTTTTTCTAAAAACTTTGAAAAAAGGAGCAAGGCACCGGAGTTCTTGAAGGCAAGAACAAAGCTCTGAAGTTTTTGAAAATAAAAATCTGAAAGATGATAAGTATCTGTGGGGGACCAAAGGTCCTATTTATAGGCATCAAGTGCCTCTTCGACTTCCAAAAGTTGTCACGGCGGTTTATCCTAATCAGAGCGAAACTCTGTTCAAATTCCGAGGCGGGAGATGAAGCAACGCTTCGTCTTCCCCCAATCAGAGCAAAGCTCTGTCTTGAAAATTAATTTGATGAAGCGACGCTTCAGATTATTTGCGCTGCGCAACGTGCCACGTGTCTGACGCAGACGCATCAGCGCAGCGCCCAAAGCAGCGCACCCAATCAGAGCAAAGCTCTATTTCAAGCAAAATTTAAGGAAGCAACGCTTCAGCTACGCTGCGCCGTGCACTACACGACACGTGTCAGCGCAGATGCGGTAGCATAGTTGCGCTGCGCCGTGCGCTACACGACACGCGTCAGAGCAGATGCGCTAACACAATTGCGCTGCGCCGCGCGACATGTATCATACTATGGAGCATTTGCGCCAAACAAAATTAAAGTTCTGAAGAAATCTTTTCCGTTCTTGTTAAAACAAGAAGATTTTCTTCTGTAAAACAGAAGCCCTTGGATCAAAGATCCGACGGTGGGGAAAGTTCCGCCAAATCATTCAGAAAAGGGATTTCTTCAACAAATTGAACTTGCTTATCAATTTGCAAGATGAAGCCTCAGGCAGCAGAGGTGGGAAAACTTGCTTCCTGAAAAATGGGGCCCTACAAGTCAATCCGAAATGGTCTCTTGCATACTATTCACGGGTCTCACTCTCCGAAGTCGATTTTCGACAAGAAGGGAAACAACCACTTACGGGTCCTCTCGACTCATAAGAGGGAAAAATTCTCTTGTAGGATCCTTACGACCTATGAGAGAAAACCACACTTAGGAATCCTCACGATTCCTAAGGAGAAAACCCACCGACGAGATCCTCTCGATCCGTAGGGAGAAAAGCCTCTATGAGACCCTCATGGCTCATAGAGTTGAAAAGTCTTAGGCGGTAGACCTGAACCTGCGGCCTAAGCCATCGCTATCTCTGGGAGAAATGAAGTTATCGGCCAATGAGGTTCATCAAAGATATCATGCAAAAAAAAGGGGGGCGGAGAAATGACACAAGACATTACAAAAATGTGCACCTTTTATTCATAAATATTGATCGAGTACAGGATACATTGCACTAAAGAATAAAAAATGTATATACATCTATTTTACAAGGAGAATTACTGAGAAGGAAGCGTCTTGCATAGATTTAGCAATTGCTCGCATACTTCCTTCCACGCCTTCTCTTGATCAGCTGCCATCGCCAGTTCGGCCTCTGCTTGAGCCCGCTGCTGCCTGAAGGATGCAAGCTGTTCCCCAACAACCTGCTGAGCTGCTTCACAGCCTCGGGCATCACGCTCGGCGGCATCAAGCTTCCGCCTCAGTGCTAGCCCATTAGAGATACGCTCCAGGAGGCCTTCAAACACGGCTTTCACTTCAGCAGCATTCGTCCTAACTTCAGCGCGCAGGCGAGCGGTTGCGCTTGAAGATTCCCGACGCTCCTTCAACCGTAAAGCTGCTTCCTGCTCCAAATGGCGGAGATAAGAAGCGCTCTGCTCGAGCCAGGCTGTCCGTTCGGTGCTCATGGCTAAAACTTCGGGAGAAGGGCGCGTCGTCTCCAACCGATGCAAGCAGGCCTCAATCTCTCTGCAGTGGTTAACCCAAGATTCGACGACGCCTTCATTGTGAAAGTTTACGAGCGCCGCCAACATCGGGTTAACCTCCATTGCGATATCCACGACAGAAGGGAGAGCGTCCATGTTAAGCTCTTCGATATACCCGCTCAGCATGCCCAAACTCATCACGGCACCTTTTGAAGATGGACGTTTCAAGAAAGGGCCCGCTGGTGAGAGAACACGAGACTCAAGGGAGATCGGAGCTGGAACAATAGCTGCAAAACGAAACATGGTTAAACAATGATTCGAAAAGATGCTGAAGGATCATATAAAAAGAGGGGAGGAATATACTGTACCAGCTGCAACGGACGACAAAGCCGGAAGGGCCGGTGGCGTGACAGGTCTTGTGTCCCCTCCTTTGATTCGTGGCACTACAATCAGGAAGAGGAAAAGTCAGAAATGATCCTATACTCCCTCGAAAGATATCGGAATAACACTCACCGGCACTACTAGAGGGAGAAGCGAGTTCGGATGGGAAGGAGAAGTATGGGAGCAACACTTGGTATAGATGATCAAAGAGCGCTCCTGAAAGGGCACAGTGGTATAACGTTAGTACAAAAGCTACACGTTTAAAAGATTAACGCATGAGTCGTAATTCCATACCTTCCAACATCCGCGATGGTACAAGGGAAGGCGGGGAGGTGACCACCGCCAAAGCAGTAGTTGACGGTGCTCCTTCGAGCAATGGAGCGTCGGCACTGGCCGCACCTGCAAAGACAAACTTGTTAGAAAAGATCGCAAGATATATAAAAATAAGAACGCTGTTAACTCAAAATTTACCCGACGAGCTGCCAGCCGAAACTGAAGCAATCCCCTCCTCCGTTGACATGAGAACACCGCCCGTAGCCTCATCACCCGACTCGATGGGAACCGTGGTTGTGCTTGCAAGCCCTGGAGACGGCAAGGAACCATACGCGGGGAGGGCTATGATTGGAGTATTGCCAGATTCCTGGGAAAGAGCGGTTAGCTCCTCCTCAGGAATCGTGGCCGCCTCACCCGATACTCCCTCGGGTTCTACGGTCGCGGTTGTCTCGTCCATCGGCACCACGAGGTCTCCAGCCTCAAGCGCCTCGCCCTCTACTGCCTTCGGCTCGGTTAAGACAATCATCTCATCTGCCGCCACTTCAGGTGCGGCATCAATGACCCTCTCGGCGGCGGATCCCTCAACCTTTGTTTCAGGCCCCGTGGCCCCGACGACGTTGCTCACTGTCGGCTCGGGTTCGGCAAGTACAGCTTCCTCCGCTCCCCTGGGTTCAACGGTCTCCGCCTCCCCCTCAGCCGGACTTGGCCCTGCAATGTGGAATGCATATGAGCCAACGGCTTTATAATTCTTACAACAAGGCTCTGAAAGAAATGCTACCTGAAGAGGATTTATCGTTTGCACTTCGGGCCACGCGCGCTACTTGCCTATGAGCAGTAGATAGGGCGGCAGGGGCCTCTTCAGAAGGAGTGTCGGCGCGAGGAATAGTGCTAGGGCCCGCTCCCGTGGCCAAAGCAGCTCTGCGCGCCTTTGCTTCGCGTCTCAACCGCTTCCGCTCCTCCCGAGCCGTTGAGACGGATGCCACTAGGGCTTCTTTAATTGAGGCGTCCTCGTCCGTGAATAGGGATGCCTCCAGATTTTTCAGGGCATCCCTTGTCGTTTTGTCAAGTCGAGGCTCCTGCAGCAGCCTCGACGAGATCGGGACTTCAGTAACGGCCTTGGGAAGGATCCCCGCATCAATTGATACAACCCCTGCAAAGAAACAAAAGAAGGTTAGGTCGACCATCAGAAAAGATGACAAACTTTCCTTATAAAAGAGAAAGGGGTGAGACATACCAACGCCTGCTAAAGCGCGCTTCTCCTCCTCCTCTTGGAAGGTTTTCAAAGAGGCAGCGATAGCCTCTTCAGTAGAGACACCTGTTGAAAAGGAAGCAAATATTAGTTAATGATAATAATAAAAAGTGCAATAAAATGACAAATAAAGCGGCTGATGATTACCTGACTCAGCGAGTTTGCTTAACATCGCTTCGAGCCTCGCCGATCGCTCCGAAGCTGCAATGGCGGCAGCCAAATTGGTGTCCGCAGGGTCTACCAAGAAGCCCTCGTTGCTGCCATATTCACATATGCCTTCGGTGGGAGGAGCCGCAGGCTTTAAGCTGAGGATCGCATCGAGGGAAAGGGTGGACTTCTTCTTCTTCTTCTGTTCGCCAGCTTTAGATCCACCCGGAGTAGATTTGCGCTTGGCAGTCACTTTAGGGCGGCGGGTCCCAATATCCGCTCCTACGCCTGGCTCTGGCGATACTACATTAGCCGCCTTCGTGGGAGCACGGGGCGCCGATGGTGCATCCACCGTAGCGGGCAGCGGCAATCCCCGCGGGGGGCTCAACACGCGTGGTCGATCGACTCCAGCATCTTTTAGCGGAGGGACGACCGGGAGCCTTGGCTGCAAAGGGGCCTTGCGATTGCCGCCGGGAGGCGCACCCTTACGGTCAACCAGCATACGCTTCTCCGTTAAGATAATTGGGCCCATCGCGTGCGCATACCAGGCCACATATGAATTAAGCATCTTAGGGGCACAGCTGGGTTCACTAATGAAGAAATAGGAACCTGTGTTAAGCCGTGTAAAATGATGCATCGCATTCTTTATCCCCTCTGGGCCGACCACGGGCATTTCCAAGAAAGCTTCCAGCGGGATCCCTTGGTTGTAGCTTGACTGCCGGGCAAATCGGTGTGGGTTATATCTCATAAACAAGGCTGTCTTATTCTGCCTGAACACTAGATAGCCCGGCCGGATGGAGTAGAGATGGAGGATTTCCCGAGCTTTCAATACAGAAGCCCCATCTTTGAAGTCATCACGCAGGGGCACCACTGACTTGGTGGTCTCTGAGCCTATGGTTATGACCTTATCCACAAAAGAAACCTTCGCTCCGACCAGATGTGGACGAAGGAGCAGCCCTCTAGACTCCCGCGGGGCTGGAACCACAATTGAAGCCCCAACCAACCGCATGACTCTCGGGAGTCTGTATTTCTCGAAGAACGGAGGAGTCTTGTGGGCACCAAACACCCCTCGCACATGCATCTCCATCCAAGAAGTGAAATAGTGCATCGGGAAGTTAGCAGGCTGTACCCCGGGCTCACTGGCGTCCGCCGCTACGCTAAGTCCATGATAAAGGTAAGCCAGCCCGGCGATTCCTACCGATAACTGCAAACCAGCAACCATCCGATGCGCTGGGTAAAAGACAGAGGGCCGCATGAGGCGGGGGTGCATGGGGAGTGCAAAGTTGCATAGCCACAAGCCCAAGAATCCAATAAAAAAGGTTTCCTCATCCATGCCTGGGACGGCAATTTCCGAGAAAGCAGCAATGGCAGCGTTGGGGAGATAGAAATCCTTCTGGTCATTGTCCGATACGGGTCGGCGGTCCAAGCCGAAACCAAAAGGGTCACCAAGCTGAGCGAACTTCTCGCTCTCCTCTGATAGGAACTCTGGGCGAATGAAGCGAGCAATAAAATCTGCGAAACTGACGCCCCGGTCGCCCCGATTCCAGATGGAGTTCCTCATAGATCTCCAATACCTTCACCAAGCCCGGATACTGATGCTGAATGGCGTTCTTCGGAGTCAAGTCAAACACCAGCTGCTTGGTGGTAAAGACATACTCGTCAGGAGGAAGCAGCTCCTCGTAGTGCTCTCCCCTCATTGGTAGACCCGAAATCTCAGCGAATTCCTCCAAGGAGATAGAGACTTCCCTATCCGTCATCAGGAAGGTGTGAGTAGGGATATTCCATTGTTCGATAAAGGCCTTGACCCACCACGTTGGAGGAGAGGGATACTCGAAAAGCGAAACGTAGATGGCTGGATATAAACCAATCCTCGTTAGATGAGTCCTTTTCGCCGATAAGATGTACCGGGCCCACTGCAAATATCCGGCGGGGGGTCGCGGGATCAGTCCAATATTGTAAGCCTGTCCCCAAGGGCGTGCTTCACCCTGACAGATTCGCCTCCCCAGAATGTCTATTGTCGGCGGCGGCTGCACGGTAATGGCACCGATCGCAGGCTGGAGGAGGTCATCAGAATTCCAGTTTTTAACCTCCACGGCATACTTCACCGGAGGTTCGTCTGCATAGGGGATCGTGACTGTAGGCTCAGACGGCGAGGCGGAACTGAAGCTGCGACGGCCTTGGATGATCTGGTTGTACCACCTTCCCCACAGGTGGAGCTTTTTGCACTCAGGGTCATGATCTTTAATGAGAGCGAACGCCACCCGGTCCACCGGCGAATGGGGGAACCCTCCTTCCGAGCGAACAAAGGGGAAAGATAAGTCGTCAGACATGTTTCCTGTAGAAAGATAAAAATAACCGTTAGTGTTCTGACACTTGGCATTTTGAAATCTTACTCAACACTGTGATGTAATGGGTAGGGGACAAAAAGAGGGACCCACAAAATCTGGATGACGGTACATCATTTAATAAGACAACCACATCATTAGATGAGACTGTCAATTAATGAAAAGGTCCCCAAAAGAATATCCTCACTGATGGGAAATCCCTAGAGACAAGGAGAAATATTCTCTTTCAGAGCAAAGCTCTGTCACAGAGTGACATTTGTCAAACTCTGGTCTCAGGGGAACAAGATTCCTTAAAAGAGCATAGCTCTATGGTAATGGTGGAAAGATCCATCAATTTTATCTTTAGAGTTTTGGAATCTTGAAAAATCCATGAAAACTTATAAAACAAAATTTTTCTCCGTTTATCAGATCTAAAAAGATCTACATTTGATCTAAGAGCAATGCTCTGTTCATGGGTTAGAACCCATGGATCAGATCTCTGTAAATCTGTAAATTTTTTGAGAGCAAGGCTCTGTTGAAGAAACCCCAAAGGGGTTTTCCTTTAGATCAAAGATCTATAAGAGCAAGGCTCTATTAATTAAATTTAATTTAAATTAATTTAATTTAATTAATTTTACCTAGAGTGATTCTAAAACTAGAACTTTGAAGTTCTCACAAGAGCAAGGCTCTGGAAGTTCTTAAGCAAGAGCAAGGCTCTGAAATTCAAATTCTTGAAATTGGTAAAGAGTTACCAAGGACCAAGGGTCCTATTTATAGGCGCCTGTGCCTTTTCACCTGACCCCTTTGATCCGACGGTCAGGATCTCGCCACCGCTGCACTCACGTGCGCACCACGTGAGCGCAACGGTGGGGGGGCATTTGTTCCCCCAATCAGAGCAAGGCTCTGTTTGAATTTTGAAAATTCAAATTTTTGAAGCAACGCTTCAGATCCCGTGCGCTGCGCGCAACGCGCCACGTGTCAGAAGTTGATACGGCAGCACAACGCCCAAGGCAGTGCGTCCAATCAGAGCAAGGCTCTTTAAAAAACAAAAGCAACGCTCAGTTGCGCAAGCGCACCGCTGCGGGACACGTGTCTGCGCAGTTGCGCGAGCACTGTTGCGCAAGCGCACCGCTGCGCGACACGTTTCTGCGCAGTTGCGCGAGCACTGTTGCGCAAGCGCACCGCTGCGCGACACGTGTCTGCTCAGTTGCGCAAGCACGACTGCGCAAGCGCCCCGCTGCGCGACACGTGTCTGCGCAGTTGCGCAAACACTGTTGCGCAAGCACACCGCTGCGTGACACGTGTCTGCGCAGTTGCGCAAGCGCAGTTGCACAAGCGTTTCATTGTGCGACACGTGTCACTCACTGGGGGAGTTGCGCAAAACAGAATAAATCTTGTTGAAACAAGAAGATTTTCTTGTATAAGGCAGGGGCCTTTGGATCAAAAATCCAACGGTGGGGAAAATTCCCCAAATCACTCAGAAAAAGATTTATGTAACAAATCTAACTAATTTATGAGCACTATAAAAAGGACCCCAGGCCTCATTTCAAAATCATAGAGATCGGACTAAAAAAAAAGAGAGAAGAGAACTCTAGAGAACTCCTTGAGAATACAAAAAAAAAGGTAAAAAACCTTTAAAATAAGAGAAAATTCTCTTAGGAATAGATCATTGATCTAAGAACAAGATCAGTGATCTTCAATAAATAAATAAATAAATAAATAAATAAAAATAATAGAAATAGTGCCTTGCACTTGCTATGAACCTTTGGTTCTCTGAAACAAGAAAAAACTTGTTTCATCTCGTCGAAGGTCTTCACGGAATCATTTGGGAGTTTCGCATACCATTCGAAGGCGATGCACGCCAGACTGCTGACGAACTGTAGGACGGTCCGTGTATCATTTCCTCCAGTATTGCCGCACATGGGTTTAAATCGCGCAATGTGATGGCGAGGATTCCCAGTTCCTTTGTACATGTGGAACGTTGGAAGTAGATACTCTGGTGGGTACTGTATTTGATCGTACCGGGCCAGATATGTTCGACCAGTCTTGATTGACCTATTTGCAACTTCACTTACATAGTGAGCTTTGATTTGCTGAGCGATATATTCGTCCAGCTTTTCTTTTGGAATTATTTCCTCTTCGGCCATTGATGAGACTTGCAGAGGATTTGAAATGTCACCCTTGTCTTTAAGAGCGACTATCGGCGGTTCTGATTGAACCATCATTCCAGCCATTCTGGATCAGAAGGGCCATCTGGTTCATTTTAACGGACATTTCTGCCGCTTCTTCATCTCTCTTTTTGAGAGCGCGCTTTAGGAAGTCAATATCCGACTCCTGCTCTGTTCTTTCTACAGGTGCATCTTCGGGATTTGCCTTAGACGATGGATTAGCGAGTGTTGCCGCCTGAGCAAGCATCTTCTGCAACTTTTCACGTTGCAGTTGAGCCTTTGTCCGAGACCGAGTATGCGGTCTGTGACTAGTAGAAGTAGTACTTTCCTCTTTGGAGTTCACCATGTGGACTATATGAACTACCATGCTCTCAGGCTTGGGGCATCTAGAATCTTGACCCTTGGAGTTTACCTCGGGCATTTGAATTTTATTAGGCCTCTCTTTTTTGTGAGAAGTCGCTTTAGGAGGAACCATAGTATCAGGAACCGCCTTGGGATGAGTCCCCTTGTATTTGGAAGGGGGTTGTCAGAGTTTAGCTAACGCTTAGGGGAAGGGCCATGGATAACGACCGAGTCCTTCACTTGCTTCCACATCTTATATATAGATGAGGAAAGTTCTTTTAGGGAACGAACCGGCCTCTGATCTCCTTGGATCTCCGTAGTTTGCGAAGACTTCTTCAATATCGCGATGGGAGAATTTTGTCTGACCCTTCGCAACCATTCGAAGCTGTTCTCGGTTAGAATAACAACATTCACCACTGGGGTTGAAATAAGACCATACGGAGAACTGCCCCCAGCTTGTTTTGTATGACGCCGATATCGATGTCGACCGTTTCTTACGGCCGGAATTTAATTAGCCTCAGAATTTTGCTGAGCCTGCCCCTATTTTCTTTGAGAGCTTGAATATTCTGCCCCTTGCATCGACCATGGCCTTTATAAGGTACCAGTTGTTTAGAGATCGATTCCGTCGGTAAAGCAGAAACTTGAGGAGCCAGCCTGTGGAAGACAGACTTCTTCTGGGATTACTCTTTCGGTGTTGAGGTACCAAGGATGGGAGGTGGGAGCATAGACCCAGGGAGAATCCCATTGATTTCTTGAAGTGCCGGATTGCAGAGATTTGAGACTGCAAGTGGCCCATACTTGACTCCATCAGATGTAATAGAGCCTGAGTTGCTGTGAGTAGAAGTCAATGCCATTCTGCATAGAGACGAAACGCCGGCTTCAGTATCCCATCACCCAAGGGCAACTACAAACATCTATACCGTGATTATTTGATCGCGGAAAAACACGATATACGAAGTGTGGAGTGGAAATAGGAAGAGGTCCCACCGGGCGTGACAGGATCTGTTCACTGCCGGAAATAGAGACGAACTGGGATAGATCATCTTGCCTGAATTTGGGGCATATGCTATTTGGACTTCTCCATCCACCTCTCCAAAGATACCAAGTTGATTTATGGCACCGTATATCGGAGGTTTGGATGGACGCGACCGTTGTAGCGTGACTTTATCAGATTCCCCCTCATTTGTGAGGTTTTTTTTTATTGTGGAGACGCTCTTCCCTGCAAGCGCAAGGCTCTGCAGTTAATTACGTTACCGCATTGCGATAACCACTTTCTCCTGCTCCAGCAGTTCACTTCATGTCGTGTGTTGTTTTTTTTATTTTGGGTTGCCCGTGGATTGTATACGGAGACTAATTTATGTCGTCGCCCGTAGGGCACGATTTAGTCCAAATCCATATATTTGAGATTTGGGTTTGGATCAAGGATTTTCTTGACGGGGTCCATGTTGGTACCTTGGTTTGCCAACGGGAATTAACTTAGGACGCAGGTCTCATATAAATGAGGTCCATCAGTTCATGGGATATTTGGGTTTGATCTAAGGATCGTTAGTCATATTTGAGACTAAGATCAATTTAACAAATGAGCATATGTGCCCAATTATTTTAGTTTAATGACATTACGGTCCATTATCACCATGTTTGGGGAGACGCGCTAGTTTTAGAGACATCTCGGTACAACATTCCTGTTTTGGGGACGAATGTTAGTTTAAGGACATTTCGGTCCAACATTCCCGTTTTAGGGATGAATGTTAGTTTAAGAACATTTTGGTCCAATATTCATCTTGCGTGCACATGTATTTGTTACGTGACGGATTGAACAATGGTGATATGGAATGCACCTAATTCGGGGTGCGGTCTTATTTGAAGTGTGCATGTCAATTTGGAAGTGCATTAATGTAGGATTGAAGAAGTTGTTGGTTGTCGGGACTTGCCACCTCTCTGAAGACGTTGAGAAATTACAACGACATATATCAGAGTTGTGGAGAGATGTACCCTTAAACCAAATTCCGTATTTGAGGGAAAATATCATAGTGGATCATCTAAGAATTATTAGCCTTATATGAGACTAAGATTACCTTAGGAGATATGTGATGAATATCATTTTGGATATCATCAATGAGAGATCATTTGTCATGTTTGAGACCAGGATCAGTTTGGAAATTACGAGCATATGGGCTCGCTTGAATAATCAAAGAGGTTTAACTTCAGGAAACTTATCCAATTTGGGTTAAGACTGGGTTTCTGTACTACCCAGTAGTGCTAAGCACTCAGTTATACAACATTCACGTGTGTTTTACGTGACGCGCTGAAATAGTGCTAAGCACTAGATTTTTGTAGCGCCCAAGTGTGTTTCACGTGAGGCACTGCACTAGTGGTAAGCACTATCTTTTTGTGGCGTCCACGTGTGTTTCACGTGAGGCACTGCACTAGTACTGAGCACTAACTTTTTTAGGCGCTCACGTGCGTTTCACGTGAGGCGCTATGTAACTTGGCCTTGAGCACTCATGTGCTTTCCACGTAAGGCGCTGAGTTCTTTTGGAGATTTAATTTCTGTTGATATTTTTAGAGAACTTAAATCTCTGTTAATAGTATTTTGACCATTAACGATCACCAAGATCATTATTTTGAGAATCTGAGATCTTGTTCTTTAAGAACTAAGTTCTTGATTTGGAGGAACTAAGTTCCTGAAGTATTATGAACTCCATGTTTCCCATGTTCATGTTTTCAAGGAGGTTAAACCTCTTTTAATGGGGTTTTGATCATTAAGGATCACCAAGATCACTATTTTGAGAATCTTGGATCGGGTTTTTAAAAAAACTAAATTCTTGATTTGAAGAAACAAAGTTCCTGGAGTATTATGAACTCCATCTTCTTTCTGTTCAACCTTGTTCTTCCCTGAATCTTTGATTCTCAAGAACAAGATCTTCCCGATGAGAATTAAATTCTCAACTTGCGCGAGAATTGTCTTGTGGATCTCAGATCCAGAGAAAAAACTAAGTTCTTTTGAGAAGGGTTAAACCCTTAGATATGGTATATTAGGTAAAGAAGATATTTTGATCTTTTCATTTTTCTTTACCTAAGGTTTTTAAGAGGGAGATCTTCTTCTTTGAAAAAATTAAATTCTCTGTTGTTTTCAGAGCCTTTTGTATTTTTACAGAAGCATTTGGGGGTCTCCTCTCCTTTCTTCTTCTTCTTTGATTAATCTTTTTGCTCCTATTTATAGGAGAAGAGAAAAAATCAATTTGTTGAGAAAATCTCTGTTCCCTCAAATAAAAAAAAAGAAGAAAGAAAAGGGGAAAATTGCTCACTGTTCAAGTCTCATGTGTTAAACACGTGAGCGCCTTTATGCAAAGCATATGAGCACTGCATAAGCCTCACGTGTTAAACACGTGAGCGCCTATATGCAAAGCATATGGGCGATGCATAAGCCTCACGTGTTAAACATGTAAGCGTCTATATGCAAAGCATATAGGCGCTGCAATTAAAAAAAATGGGCTAAAAGTGCCACACGTGTTAAACACGTGAGCGTCTATATGCAAAGTATATAGGCGCTGCATTTAAATAATTGGCAAGCCAAACAGGCCTCACGTATTAAACACGTAAGTTTTCCAGCTGCATTCTAATGCAAGATAGAATTAAATTCTATATGAGAAATATTTTCCCTGATCTTTATAATATGGGAAGATTTTTCTATAACAGAGAATCTTGGATTTAAAATCCAATTGTGATAAAATATCACAAAATGAACTATTTGATAGAATTAAATTCTATGTGGAAATATTTCCTCGGTCTTTCTCATACTAGAAAGATCCTCTCTGTTAAACGGAGGACCTTTGGATCAACAATCCAATGGTGATTATAAAACCACCTACCGACCATCTGATAGAACAAAATTCTATCCGAGGAAAAATATTTCTTAATCTTGTTAAACAAACAAGAAAACTTTTTGTTAAACAGAGAACCTTTGGATTAAAAATCCAACGGTGAATAAAATTCACCAATTGATCAAAAAGATCACTTTGTATTGATCATGATCTCTCAATCAGAGATTCTCTTAACAAGTTGATCTTTTCTCACTTCTATAAATAGAAGCAGGGAGATTAAGGAAAAAGAGACACGGAGAAAGTTCAAAAAAGAAGAAGAAGAAGAGAGAGAGAGATACACACGGAAACTTCCCATAAGCTCTTGAGAGAAGGGAGAATTTAATTCTCAAAAAAGAGAAAGATTGCCATCGTTGAAACTCTAAGTAATAAAAAAAACCAGTGACTATACCATCTCTCCTTTACCTATCTGAGGGTTTAACCCTTCATATAAGAACTCAGTTATTTCCTCTGGTTGAGATTTGCAGAAGCAAATCTCCCCATAAGTTAAGAATTTAATTCTCATCAGGGAGATTTTGCTCTACAGATTCAAAATTTAGGGGAAAAGAATCAAGTTATAAAAAAAAGAGAAGAGAAGAAGAACTAGAACATATAGGAATTTAATTCCTCCAAAAATTAGAGTTTAACCCTATATATATAAAGAACTTAGTTCTTCCAAAAAAAAAACAGTGATGATGATCCAAAATCTTCAAAACCGGAATCGTTAGTGCTTAGCAATATTTTGAAGCCTGGCGTGTTTCCCACGTGAATGCTTCCAACGAAAAAGAAACAACTAAAACCACCTTACGTGTTTCCCACGTGAGTGCTGAAGCACCCTAGTATAAAAAAAAGAGACAGTCACGTGCTTTACACGAGAACTCTAGCTATATAGCCAGCGCCCATATTTGTGGTGTCTCACGTGTTTCACACGTCAGCACCACAAGAATCAAGTGCTTAGCACTTATATAAAAAAGGAGAAATAAAACCTAATGGGCAGCGCCCATATTTGTGGTGCCTCATGTGTGTCACGTGAGTGCCATAAAACTCTAGTGTTTAACACTAATTCAGTGCCCATATTTGGATGCCTCACGTGTGTCACGTGAGCGCCACAAAACTCTAGTGTTTAACACTAATCCAGTGCCCACGTGAAACGCACGTGAGTACTGTATGACTCAGTGCTTAGCACTGTTGGGTAATTATGGAAACCTAATCTCATCCCAAATTGGCTAAGTTTCTTGAGGTTAAACCTCTTTGATTCTAAAACAACCGAGCCTATATTGCTTATGTTTTCCCAAATTGACCTAAGTCTCAAAAATGACTAGTGGTCTCCCATTGATGATATCCCAAATGATATTCATCTTATATCTCCTAAGATAATTTTATTCTCAAACATGACTAACATTTCTTAGGTCTACAACAGCCCCCTCTTTTTCCTCTTGTTCCCCCAATCAGAGCAAGGCTCTGTTTGAATTTTGAAAATTCAAAATTTTGAAGCAACGCTTCAGATCCCGTACGCTGCGCGAAACGCGCCACGTGTCAGAAGTTGATACGGCAGCACAACGCCCAAGGCAGTGCGTCCAATCAGAGCAAGGCTCTTTAAAAAACAAAAGCAACGCTCAGTTGCGCAAGCGCGCCGCTGCGCGACACGTGTCTGCGCAGTTGCGCGAGCACTGTTACGCAAGCGCGCCGCTGCGCGACACGTGTCTGCGCAGTTGCGCAAGCGCAGTTGCGCAAGCGCTTCATTGTGCGACACGTGTCACTCACTGGGGGAGTTGCGCAAAACAGAATAAATCTTGTTGAAACAAGAAGATTTTCTTGTATAAGGCAGGGGCCTTTGGATCAAAGATCCGACGGTGGGGAAAATTCCCCAAATCACTCAAAAAAAGATTTATGTAACAAATCTAACTAATTTATGAGCACTATAAAAGGGACCCCAGGCCTCATTTCAAAATCATAGAGATCGGACTAAAAAAAAAAGAGAGAAGAGAACTCTAGAGAACTCCTTGAGAATACAAAAAAAGGTAAAAAACCTTTAAAATAAGAGAAAATTCTCTTAGGAATCAAGATCAGTGATCTTCAATAAATAAATAAATAAATAAATAAATAAAAATAATAAAAATAGTGCCTTGCACTTGCTATGAACCTTTGGTTCTCTAAAACAAGAAAAAACTAGTTTTTCTTTGATCCAAATTTAGATCAAGGGATAAAAAGTGCTTTGCACCTCTTGAATCTACAAAGATTCTCAGTGCTTTGTACAAATGCAATGCATTACTTAAAGGGCCAGGCCCAAGTCAAAAAGACCTAACAGGTCTAAATAAATTGCAAAGCAGTAAAAAGACAAGTCCCCATTTAAATTAATACTCTGTTTGAGCAAAGCCCAAAATAAATGAGCAGCCCTAGTAAAAGGCCTAACAGGCCAAATGCAAACGGAACGTTGAATATTCTTAACTGGACTTAGCCCAATTTTGACCGTAAGTCCTTAAATTAAATTGACTGAGCAAGGTTGCTCCTCCTAAATCAATTCACATCCGGTTTGAGGGTACATCTCCGAACTCCTTTGACATCCATCGTTGTAATTCCTCAACGACGTCAAAGAGGTGACGGGTCCCAACGACCACACATCGATATGGACTGCGGGGTCTTTAAACTCGTGGACCGAGACGTCCTTAAACTAATATTCGTCCCTAAATGGGAATATTGGACCGAAACGTCCCTAAACTAATAACGGACCACTACGTCCCTAAACTGGCGTTGGACCGAAACGTCCTTAAACTAATAATGGACCACCACGTCTCTAAACTGGAATATGGACCGAAACGTCTTTAAACTAATATTGGACCGCAACGTCCTTAAACTACCTATGGACCACCACGTCCCTAAACTGGAATATGGACCACCACGTCCCTAAAACTGGAATATGGACCACTACGTCCCTAAAACTGGAATATGGACCACCACGTCCCTAAACTGGAACAATAGAGCCTCCTAATGCTCTTTTGTCAGATCTAAACGGTCCCGTTTAAGTTGATCTTAGCCCCAAATACGGCTAACGTATCCTTAAACACTCAAATGAACGATAGAATTCCAAATCGACCTTGGTTCAAGGGTACATCTCCGAACTCCTCTGACATATGTCGTTGTAATCCTTCAACGACGTCAGAGAGGCGACGAGTCCCGACGGCCATATATTAAATGGATCACCCCGTTAAGTTGATCTTAGTCTCAAATAGGACTAACGTATCCTTAACGAACGTTTAAGTTGATCTTAGCCGCAACGCGGCTAACGTATCCTTAAACTAAAAACACCAAACCCAAATCTAAGTAAATACGGATTTGGACTAATCCACGTCCTACGGGCGACGGCATTACTCAGTCTCCGTATACAATCCACGGGCAACCACAAACAAAACAAACACACACGACACGAAGTGAAATTCTGGAGAAGGAGAAAGTGGCTACCGCGATGCGGTAGCGTAATTAACTGCAGGGGCTTGCGCCTGCAGGGAAGAGCGTCCCCACAATCAAAAACCCCTCAAGCGAGGGGGAATCTGACAAAGTCTGCTACATCGGCCGCATCCGTCTAAACCTTCGATACACGGTGCCATAAATCAACTTGGCATCTTCGGAGAGGTAGACGGATAAAACCAAATAGCATCTGCCCCGAATCTCAGGCACAGACGTCCTAACGTCTCGGCCGCCTTTCGGAGGGGAACACCTCTCAAATATGGGATTTGGTTTATGGGTACATCTCTCCACATCTCTGATATATGTCATAATTCTTCAACATCTTCAGAGAGGTGGTGGGTCCCAACAACCAACAACTCTTTGGTACACTTCCGAATCGACGTGCACACCTCAAACCGGATCATGCCCTAAATTGGGTACATTCCATATCAACACCGTTCGCTCCGCCATGTAACAAATACACGTGCGCGCAAGTTGAATGTTGGACCGAAATGTCCCTAAACTAATATTCGCCCCCAATACGGCGATTATGGACCGAAATGTCCTTAAACTAAATATTCGCCTCAAACATGGCAACCCAATTCTAGCCCAAATTGGCTAAGATTATGTTTGTAATATCGAAACCGATCTTCATTCGTATCTCCTAAATTAATCTTAGTCTCAAATATGACTAAAGATTCTTAGGTACAACACCATCTTTTCCCTTAAATATGGGATTTGGTTTAAGAGTATATCTCTCCACACCTCTGATATATGTCGTTGTAATTCCCCAACGTCTTTAGAGAGGTGGCGGGTCCCGACGACCAACAGATCCTCTTAATGCACTTCCAAATTGACGTGCATACCTCAAATTGGATCGTGCCTCAAATTGGGCGCATTCCATATCAACGTCATTCGTTTCGCCACGTAACAAATACACGTGGGCTCAGGTTGAATGAAGGAACGAAATGTCCTTAAACTAGATATTCACCTCAAATATGGCGATAATAGACCGTGACGTCTTTAAACTAAAACAAATCGAGCCCCCAAATGCTCATACATATTTAAGTCGATCATAATCTCAAACCAGATCAACGGTCCTTAAATAAACCCAAACCCAAATCTAAAAATATATGGATTTGGACTAATCCACACCCTATGGGCGACGACGGAAACTAATCTCCGTATACAATCCACGGGCAACCTAGACAAAAAAAACACACACCACACGAAGTGAACTTCCGGAGCAGAAGAAAGTGGTTATCGCGATGCGGTAACGTAATTAACGGCAGGGGCTTGCGCCTGCAGGGAAGAGCGTCCCCATAATCAAAAACCCCTCACAAACGAGGGGAAATCTGATAAACGAGGGGAAATCTGCTACAACGACCGCGTCCGTCCAAACCTCCGATATACGGTGCCATAAATCAACTTGGCATCTTCGGAGAGGTGGATGGATAAATCCAAATAGCATTTGCCCCCAGAAATCAGGCATGATGATCCATCCCGGTTCATCCCCGTTTCCGGCGGTGAACAGATTTTAGCACACCCGGTTGGACCTTTTCCTCTTTCCACTCTACACTTCATGTGTCGTGTTCGCGAACAAATCGCGGTTTGCTATGGTTGTCTTTGGATTCGAGGTACTAAAATTTGGAGTCTTGCTCCTGTGCAGAAGAAGAAGAAAAAAAGAGATCAGTGGATTCCAGCTGCACAACCCGCAACAGCAACTCCCGCTCTGCCATAACCGGAGGAGTGACTTACACGCCCAATGCGGCCTCCATCTTTTCAATGCCGGTGGGGTAGATAACTTAAGCAACTACCGGATTGTTCTTCGGGACCATGCTCCTACCAACGAGTTTCCCCGCCCTAGCGCCGCATGACGAAGCTCCCAAAAAGTCGGTCTTCGATCTACTCGCAACCATAACGGCCCTTCTCAATGGGTCGTCCAAGTCCGATACCTCAGTCTTCAACAGGCCGAGTCAGATCCAAAGCGGGCCCGCAAAGAAGCCAGTGATTCCCGAAAGAGCTACCCTAAAAAGGATAACCCTCCCAACTCCTGCTGCAAATGAAGCCGTTAAAAGTGCTTCACCAGTCAGGCGATTGGTCTTCGAGAGGCTGACCGTCTCCAATCAAATCTTGCCAAGGACGTTGGTCTTTAACAGGCTGGCAACTGCTAGAGCTCCTCAACAAAGCCAGGGGCAAGCTGCAACCGCTTCCGAAACTGAGGTGGTCTCGTCTGCAACACACGCTTGACGTCGTCACTGGCGCTGAGTGATAAAGGCTGGGGGAAACTCCACCTCTGGATTCACTTCGCCAGCTCTAATGGTGGAAGTTGACGCTGCTATTCCAACCGGGAACAGCTTTGATCTGCTTAGAAGGGTGCGAAAGAACTTTCCAACCGCAGTGCTGAAGAAATCTCCCCCGCTTGCAGAAGCCACAGTGCATGAAAAACCGGAGCAACCCCATCAACGGCTCTCCTCCCAAATTCACAGGGTCTGGCGGAAAGTCCAAGACTCTGTAATCGACAAAGACTAGTCTCGCCGACTGAAGAAAATGAAGGTTCTGCAGGAGAAAGGCTATCCTTCCATCATACAGCGAGGGACGTCTTCTACACAGGTGCCTGTTACAACGGCTCCTTCAACTTCAAATTCCCACAAAAGGACGAGGCTGGAGAAAAACTCACTGCCTGCGGCAAATTCTAAAGGCGCTGGACCCAAACGCCCCAAGTCTAGGGACATGATCGTACACAAGGTTTACATGGCTTCCGGGAAAGAGGAAAGCCGTGGTTCCATAGGTCATCAACCGTAAACTCGGTCGTTAGAAAAGGCTCAAGAGCAACAACAAAAGCTCTAGAAGATGCTGACGAAAATGGCAGCACTCACCGGACAGAAAGAAAGTCTGGAATCAGCAAGCGAACAGCGACAGGAGCAGGAGACCGATACAGAGTTCCTGCGAAGGGTGCTTGAAAGGAAGGATAAGGAGGCTGCGGAACAAGCTGCTAACATAAAGAAGATGGCGCTTCTGTTCTAGGACTTGGTTGGAATGATGATCCAGCCAGAACCTCCAGCCGAAAATCCGCCGATAATCATCGAGGATGATAGAGGGGAAACATCAAACCCTCCCCTAACTCTATCAGTGGCCAGGGAAGAAACGATCTCCAAGGCTGCTCTTGATGATTACATCGCTCAGCAAATACGAGCTCATCAAGCGAATGAAGCGGTCGGCCAAACTGTCAAAACTGGGCGACCGTATCCAGGCTGGTATGACCAAATCAAGTACCCGCAGGCATATACGATCCACAAATTCCATGTGTACAAGAGGACATGCAATCCTCATCAGCACGTCGCACAGTTCAGAGCTTTGTGCGGCAACACTGGAGGCGACGAAAAACTGCAGGTTCGCCAGTTCTTTGGTAGCCTGTCGGAGACAGCTTTTGAATGGTACTCGGAGCTCTCGAATGACTCCGTTAAAACATTCACAGAGATAGAACTGTTGTTCACATAGCGGTTTGCCAGCGCAAGCGAGCGCACCTCGATCATGGCATTAATCAATGCAAAGGTGAAGTCAGGAGAAACCTGGGTCCAATACGCGATCCGGTGGCGGAACCTATGGTCGAAGTGCGAACAACGCATCGAAGAATCCCCTGCCATGGGCATGTTCATCGGGACTCTTGATCCTCAAACGACTGTGTCCCAGTTCATGACGTTCTTCATGCCGACCACCTTCTAGGCTCTGATTGACAAACTGGCCCAAATGGATCAGATGGGCCACGGGTAAAGGGAAAGCGACCTTCATTGCCAAAACTCAATAGCAACCGAGTGATCCGAAACCGGTTGTTCAACAAAACAACATGTGTCCGCGCCTATCCCTGGAAGAAAGGCTATGACGCGCTTACTCGTTTCCCCATGACAAGACGAGGAGACTGTTCGAGCTGGCAGTGCGCAACAAACTCATCATATTGCCAGACCCACGACGTCCACCGCAACCCAGCAATGTCAACAACTCCAACTACTGCTCCTATCACAGAATGGTAAGCCACCCAATTAAGGATTGCTACATGTTCAAGAATTAGGTCGAGGACCAGTATCAACAGGGGAAATTCGCGCTTTCGGAGAACTGGAGGGTGAACCCGCCACAGAAGTATGCTCCTAAAAAGGTGGATACGCCGAGGGCATCATGCTCACTTGTGGAAGAAGCTCCATGGGAAGTCGTCCTTTCAGCTAAAAATAAAAGAATGCTGAAGGATCTCCAAGCATGTCCGGCAATCAGGTGGAAGAGCCCGCTTGAACCGGAAATCATCGAAGGGATGCTGAAAATGCGTCTCGTACCGAAAACTGTCGACAAAAGGCAAAATCCCCAAGTCGAACCTTCAAAGTCTTCGAAGAAAAAGAAGAAGACCAAGACTTAAAAAAGGTACATTGACGCGCCGGAGGAGTACAACCAGAAGGCGCGAACACCGGTCACCCTCGAAGAGTTTTTCAAGCATATTCTTGAGAACGAAGAGAGTGACAACGATGAGAAAAATGAATCATCAGAAACTGAAGACTATGTAGTGACTTGCCACATGGTTTTCCATTCGTCGTTAAATGACGAAGAAGCTCCCCGACGTCAGAAAACAACGCAGAGGAACCACGGGCAGGATCGGCGCCAAAATCCCCGGAACTTCCAGAAGAAGACCTAATCGATAGGCTGTTAAACGAAGACTTTCGAAAAAGCAAAGTTGACCGAGAACGTGAAACGGCCATATATGAAAAGGCTAAGCGTCAGCGTCAGGATGAAGAAGCCACGGCAAGGATGAGTCGTAAAGTACTCTAACCGAGCCAAAGCACGCCTGCCTCAAATAAGAGCAGGATCAAGGCAAAGAAGCGCTTCGCTAAAGCCCTGTCAATGGGAATGAAGCCACCACCTCTCAAAGGAAACACGCCCGGGGTCATAAGCCTCGACGAAGAGGACTCATTCCACCGAAGAATGCGGTGCCTTTAAGAAGTGGTGGCAAGGATACGTTGCCCATCAACAACACTTCAAGTGGATGAAGCGCAAAGCTCGTCGAGAGCGAAAAAGTGCGACAAGCGCGCATGGGAAAACGACTAACAGCTGTCATATGGTTGATACCAGTTCGGAAGGGGATAAACCCCAGGTTCTTACCTTTGGGAGCGACTTTGAGGACGAAATGACCCTCAGCCCTCTCTTCAAAAACTCCACCTCTGAAAAAGAAAAGGGGGAGAAGAACTGTAGGAACATTCAGCTGCGTAATTGCACGCTGCCTGAAAAGAATCTCGGACCTACAAATAAAGGTTCGAGCCAAAGAAACAAAGGGAAGGAAAAAATCCCTGAGGAAATCACCCTCGATGATGAAGTCATCAAAGAGCTCGTAGCTAAGGACCCGCTTAAGAAAAATAAGGTGGATTACAATATCTTAGCACATTTGAGGAAGATTCCCTCACAACTGAGTATATTGGATGCTCTCCTCCTGTCTAAGGGGGCATGAGATTCTTTGATTAAGGCATTGCAAGTGCCTGATCAATTCCAAGATTTTCTTGCAGAAGAAAAGATGAAGGACTGGCAAAGGTTCACACAGCTGATATCACATTCAGTGATGAGGATCTCCTCCTCGGAACGTGCGAGCACAACCGTCCTCTATACATCACCAGGTATTGCTACAACATCAATATAGGCAAAATCCTCGTCGACAATGGGTCCTCCGTCAACTCCTCAACGTTCAATTGGTGAATTTTTCAATTGGTGAATTTTTAAATGAGATTGCTCACACATTCTTCATGCGACCGTTAATACTTCTTGAGATACTAATGACCGATTACAAAATGTGTTTGCACATTAAGGCGTAATTCCTAGTCTTGTAACACCTAAGGCTTTAGCAGTGACTCCCAAACCAGTTGGTCTAAGGCACTAGGTGATAAAGCACCCTCGCTAAATATTTTTTCTTTCTATTTATGCAGCCTTAAGTAATTACAAAGACCAGTGTTCATTTTTTTATATCTCTTTATTCACACTTGTATTTTTATTTTATTTTCCTTCATACTAAGGACTTTAGATAAGAGCATTTCAAGGTCTCTTCTACTATTCCAAGTTTCAAGGTTCGTGTTTGTGCAAATTGTAGGGTATATATTTTTAGAATTTAGACTTAAGCTTAGGAATTATTTTTCAGACTTATACTTTAATAAAAATATCAATACTCTTCCCTTATTTTGACTTTAGTCCAAGAAGTGAACTCAAAATTTGCCTATTTCTAAGTAAACTACAAAAACATATATTTTTCTACCGTTAAATTTTAAGAAGGGTTATTTTTAGGTTTTTTTTTAATTTACTAAGTCTAGGATCTAGTTTTTCCTAACTAGTTAATCTTCTTGTCAAACTCAAGTCAATTATGGCCAAAATTGAATTTTTCAATTTTTATAATTTTTAAATTTTTTCAATTTTTATGGGTTTAAAAATAAGTATGCAAATGCAAAAATATACATATGAATGCGAAGGAAGAAAGCTTACTGAGCACACCCCCAAACTTAAACTTGACAGTGTCCTCACTGTCATGCCATACCAAGAGGGTCAAAATGGCCGGTATTCCCCTGTTTATTTTTTTATATTTTTTTTTATTGTTAACAGAAAAATAAAACAAAATATATATATAAAAAGTTCCCCCCCAAACTTAAGTGAAACAGTGTTTCCACTGTTTAAACGTTAAAGTTTAGAGTTAGGGGAGTGAAAAACACAGTATCAAGCTATACAAGGCCTTACACAGGCCAAAAGTTAGCACCAACCATTCAAAAAATTTATCGTTATAATGGTATGGTTGGTGAAAGAATGGAGTGTAGAGAAAAGAAATGAGAAGTACACGAGACCGTATGGGAAGAAAGGTGGAATATGGTCTCGGTATATTAGGAGAAGAATGGCGGAAAAGAGAAAGAAGTGTAGTACGAACTTGAGGGTGTAAATTTAGTGAATAGATTAGCACAAATTGTGATGACCGATGTGTTAAAAGCGATTGTGCTAATCTATCAACCCATCAAGAAATGGGGTCAAATCCCTCAAGATTCGCGAGAAAACATGGGTACGTTGAATTTGGTAAACCATCCATTGAAAATGGAAGCGTGACGGATTCTTGCGCGGTCGAAACGATGGAAAGGACGAAATGGAGTGATTTAGGAAGGGTCTCATTCTCACCTAAGTAATCGTATGTAAAGTGAGACGGCAAAAGCTTGAGTTCGAGTTTCAGAGATGAAACAATTGAAGGTGAAATTGGTGAAACTGTCTCGAACTCGAAGGATTCCATCAATGGTTCGAAATGACTGTAAGCAACCGAGTCTGATGGTTCAACTAATTCATCTGAAAATTCAAAGGACTCAAACTCGGGCGGTGAGTCTTCAAAATCGTCCGAAAAAGTGAAACACTCGTAATCGTTATCGGTCGTGAGAACTGTGTCAGATTCAAGGAAGAACGCACTAGTGGCGTCAAAACTGCTGTGATCGAACAGAAATTTTTCAAGCTCACAGTCCTCCTGCGTGATTTCTTTCGTGGTCGGAACGATGGAAAGGATGAAGGGGGGTGATTTAGGAAGTATAACAGTTAAAGGTTCAGGAGGATGAATTGGAAAATCCGACTCATCAAACAAAACTAGTTCATCCTCAATACTATCCTCAACACTCTCCTCAATACTATCCTCATAATTCTCCTCAAAAGTTATCCCATCCATGCAATTATCATCAAAATCAAGACGCATATGAAGTTCGGGAGAAATATTTAATGACTCGGGATGATGAATTGGAGAGAAAAATTCAGTCAAATCTGCGGGTTCATCATCTAAATTATTCCCTGCGTCAATATCCTCAATCAAGTGAAAATCAATTTTTTCGGACACCTCATCAAAAGCATGGATATTTATCAATTCAGGTTCTAGATTGGAGGTGTAGAGGTCGAAAGGATTGGTGACGGTTTCACTCGAAAGGGACCCGTCACAATCTGGCGAATCAAGCACTACAAAGTCACACAACTCATTAAACGTTTTATTTTCAACTGATGAATCATTTGGGACACTTGATAGACATCCAAAACCAGAGTTGTGGAATTCAATTGGTGATGGGTAGGTTTGATTTGGAAGGGTGTACAGCTCACTCTCTCTACTCAAATTCTTAATCTGTCCAACCGCCTCATCATACATTGGAATTTTTGGAGCTAGTTGAAAACTAGCTACCGGGTCACTAGGTTGCATAAGGGCGGCAATGGACGCATCCAAATTTCTCATCTGTTTGTTTGTCGCTACAATATAAGCTTCCAACGATTGTTCCAGACTAGACATGGGTTTTGAAGAGCTTTCAGTAAAAGGTTCAAAATTGTTTGGATTCTGGAAACTCCTAAATGGTTGTGCAGAAGTAATGTCTAGGGAAGGTGTGAAAGTCGGGTAGGACTGGAAGGAATTGAATGGTTGGACAGAAGTAGGATCAACATTTGGATAAAAAGGTGAATGGACTTGTTAATCCTAAGAACTGGAAGTGTTGAAAGGAGTGAAAGATCGATTATGAGATTGTTCAATATGTTCAGCAATAGATATGGGTTTCGGAGTTACAACAGGACTCGAAAAAGGAGTATCAACGTAAGAAGGTGGTGAAGGTTGAAATGGTTGATACAAAGTGGATTGCAGAGTCGAACTTTCTCCTGGACGCTTCTATTCGATCTCTCAAAGAAATTTTGGGTATGGAGGGGTCGTCCGTAATTCGACCAAAACAATTTGCGTAGGAAGCAATGTTTGGATGAGGGTACCAAAGTTCGGTAAGAGTTTTGTGAGGTGGGGTACCCATGATGTAAGAAAGGAGAAGAAAAAGAATGTGGGTGCAAGTGGGGTGCAATGGATTTCTTAGCGACAACTGGCAAGTTTTTATAAAAAAAATTCCGTTTTGTGTTTTTTTTATAAAGAGCTTTTTGCAAAAAGATTTTCAATAAAAGGCTTAAACACACGTTTAATCAATCACAAATGCACAATTAAGCCTAGATCTAGGGTCACGTAGGTCAGCTAGACAGCTCCTAACTGTTCCAAAGGGCAAGCTGTGAGGACCTCAAACCGCCTCTTCACCGCCAATTGTGGCCAGATAAGCACAAGTAGAGAAAAGAGGGATCCGCTCACGAATCACCGTGAGACGGGCCTTTTAAAGTTACCTTTCCCTACCTGTCTAGCCTAGGCACCACAAAGTCAGGTTAGGATCAACGGTCGATGCATACAACTATTCATTTGTCCTATTGAGCGCAAAGTCTTTAGGGCTGAGTTTAATCTTTTTTAATTAATTTGATGGTCAATACAATATGCTTTATGTGATTTTTGGGGTCCTGGGAAGGGTAATGAAATACCCACCCAATCTGGATTGGTGTCCAAGCCCTTTAAACTCAATTTAAATATGCAAAGCAGTAAACACAATCACTTGCAAACAATTTCTTTTTTTTTAAAGCGCGGCGCAAAGAATCCTGCACAAAATCAAGTTATTGGAGAAGGGGAGAAGTTTTTGCGCAAAGAACCCTGCAGGAAATTTTTTACAGAGGAGATAATGGGGTTACAGAGGAGAAGAAAAAAAATTACAGAGGGTTTTCCACTTGCTGACGTCAGCACCATGCCGTGGTTCCGCTACCAAAAGCGCCTCCTCACCGCGGTTCCGCGGTCTACTGATTGGTTCAGATCCCTAAAAATTCTCTATTCTCTGTTCTGATTGTCCTCTGTTTGTTCAGATCTGTTGTTTTCTGTTTCGCTCTCTGGATTTTTCCAGATCTGAATTCGTTCGTCGATCCTGCACAATTCAAATGAAACACCCTTCAAGAAATAACAAGATGATAAAATTTTTATATTTTTTAATTTTTCAGTTTTTATGAATTTTATGATTTTATATTAACCCGAAATTACAAAAAGAAAATAACTACGCCATCCCCGGCAACGGCGCCATTTGATTTGTACAATGTTTTGTGATAAAAGAATTGTTAACCACAATCAAGAACTGCATCGCTTGGTAGCTAGCCGGAGAGTACGGGTCGGTCCACAGGGATTTTGTGTATTCTCAATTTGTTCTAACGAGTTAATTCCAAACGGTGTTGGATTGATTATCACTAAAAACTAAGGTTGATCTAGATTAGGATTAAAATCTTGCTAGGGTTAGATTAAGGTTAAGTTTGGAAAGTCAATATTCCTCACCGCTTTCTATGCCCTAATTAAGATCTATGGGGTGTTATGATAATAATTAATAAAGTGGATTAGTACCATCGGGAAGAAACTAGGGTTCTTCCTCTAGGTTCTTGTCCTTCCTTTCTTAATTCTTACCCTAACCTCCTTGGAAAACATGCACAACCGGTCTTTTAAACTACGGTATCACCGCTACCTCGTGGGATAGGGTGCCGTAGTGAGCGGTGTGTGTATGTATACATGGAGTCCTATAAAAATATGTGATGAGCAAGAAAGCGGTGAGAGATTTTCATCTCTCAAACCTCTCATATTCCTAAACCTAACAAGTGAGGAACTACTCACTCATTAGGGAATTTATTAAAAGAAACATTTTTTATCTACGACAAATAATTAAAAGTCCTAAACTAATTAACTAGGGCAGATAATAAAAATTCTATACTATGGCAGAAAAGAAATTACCTAAGGCATGGAAATGAAAAACTACTTATTTTATTTGATGCTCTCTTCATACATAGAATTCTAAATTTTTTATCAATGAAAAGAGGCATACCTCAAACAGAGATTTAGGGTTTCTATTTATAGATCATAGAAACCCTAGGGTTACATTCGATTCACATCTGCATTTACAAATATACCCTAAAAAAGCCTAGTCAACGCACGCCATCCACCGTTAAAGTTCGCACCGACACGGGCTCATCATGGCCGCGGAACCGCGGCCAAGAGCCATGTTTGGCCGCGGATCCGCGGCCATATAGGGGGCTTGTTGTCTGATTTCTTCTGTGCTGCTTCTGGTTGCATTTGGCTTCCTGTTTCTTCACTTGGTTTCTCAGATTGTCTTCTAGTTTTCTTTCTGTTTTCTACAGTGCATAATGTCGTGGACTTTTATCGTTCGTTTCATGTTGAAGTCTTGAACCTTTCGCTGCCTTTGTACTTTGTGAAATTGTCTATTGATCTTCATTTCAGAGGCCATGAGCCATCCCGGCGTACTTATTTGATTTGAGAGCAATCCAATCCGGAGTATTCTTCAAACTGTAGGCATGATCAAGATTCTTCCATTTGTTGGTCGTAGTCTCACTTTTGTATCGTCTTTTCATCATTTTCACTGTTTTTCCGAGAACCTATAACCTGCAACTATGTAGCAGACATGGATCAAAAGCACCTGTTTATTTGTAAAATGAATAAGAATGGGGAATATAATAATGCAAAATTATGATATGAACAGCCATCCACCCGACTTCCCCCGTAGATATAAATATACTCACCTGCTAAACTCCTCGCTTAACCGAAGCCGACGTGCTTCGTCATCTCGGAAGTCCACGCGAAGATACCTATAATCAATATACAATCGCAATTCTATTAAAACCAATATTCGAAAATCGATACGGCACACGAATTGCTCATAGGTTAGAATTTATAGCTTACGCATGCAAATATAACCAAACAACCTCGTCGTTGATGTCCAAACGTCCAACGACGGAAATCCAAACTCAATTACTAAAACCCATGTTAAGAAATCGGAAAACGAAATTCAGCAACGAAGGAAATCACTCTCATATTTCACCCTAGGCCAAACAAGGGAATTTTGCATATAGGGTTAGTCTAGATATCACATAAGAGAACTACCAACCAAAAATCACCCAAATCCACCACGACCAAGCCGCAAATTGTGGCCTGGGGAAATTTATCTGCGGCCAAAATAGATAGGAATGGGGTCGGGTTTCAGGGCTGCTTCTAGGTTGCCTGCTCGTCTCATGGTCATGGGAACTTATTTTATAGGTCTCTCGGGTCATCTTAGATTACAAAACATCTTCACAATCTGTCGAAATCCCAATGTCAGGCAATTCTAAATCTTCTGGTTTAGGTTTCTAGTCTTGTATTTTGGTCAGGAAAATCATCACTAAGGTTTGTAAACACTTACTGCACCTCAATCTACCACGCACAAGTCTAAACATCCACTAAACTTCAAAATAGAAATTTCTAAGATCACTAATCTACACTAAATCGAACTCTAAACTGAACTAGAAAGTAAATAGCTAGTTACAAGGTGGGAAGTGAGAATTATACCTCATGAGTGCAACTCAAGAAAAACCCTAGATGCCCAAAGTCTTCAAAATCCAAATTTGATTGGTCCATAGGGTTCATGATGAGGTGTGGATCATTTTTAATGAAGAGAGTATAGGGTTTTGGTGAAGAATTATAGATGCTTTCATGAGGTAGAGGAGGTGAAGGAGATGAAGAAATAATCAAGTGAAGAAATGAAGGATGAAGGAAAGAAAATGGAGATGGGTCAAGGTGCAGCCATGCTCTCATCTATCTCTCTCATCACATGCCATGCCTCATCATAGGTCCCCTCTCTCTCTCTCTCTTCAATTATTCTCTCTTTTCTTTTCTTTCTATCTTTTCCCAAATAAATCACAAGTCACAACACAAATGAACAACATGCAACAAAAATGCAAAATGACATGGTGCACGAGCCATGGAAAATATAAAAATACGGATTTGTCATAATCGTGATTAATAGTGCACTAATCGGGTTTAATTTAAACCTGCATATAATTAATTATAAAAATACCAAAATCCGATAAATATCTTTTTATTAAATAAATCATTTTAATCTCCAAATATTTTCCAAATAATTGTATATACTTATACCATTTTACGAAAAAACCCTATTCGCAAATCGAATAGTTTTCGTGAAATATATTATTTTAAAATTTAATTTCCAAATATAATATTTATATTTCTGAAATGTTACACATGACTACGACCATTTGACACGGGGAAAAATTAAAGGAAAGTCATCAGCAGATCCCGAAACTCTCCAGGACTTACTTAAAAGAGTCCAGATGTTAGAACATACGGGCCCCGAATCTCTTCCAAACTACCAATATAACAAGAAGTCCAAATATCCGGAGAACAACAATCGCAAAGGTGGGCCTTCCAAAGTCACTGAATCCTCTAATGCATCTACCGACCAAAATAGGCGGGAAGCAGGCAGGTCTAATGCCGTCCAGCCTCGAAAACTAGTGTTGAGAGGAGGAGGGGAATCGCCCCTGGAAGAGAAATTGAATAAGGTCTATTCTTTTAGAAGAGACATAGTCCGTAAAATATTCAAGGACGCACTGAGAAACAGTCTGCAATTGCCTAAATCAAAAAGACCACATGAAGCAAAAATGACTGATGATCTCTTGTACTGCCCGTATCACAAAATGGCGAGTCATACCATTGAAGACTACTTTGTTTTCAAGAATTAGGTTGAAAAGAAATACAATGAGGGAGTGGTCTCATTGGCCAAAGACGCATTAGCAGAAAACTAAGCTACGATCGTCCGCTCCATTCGAACGAAGACCAAAACCCTCTGGGGGAAGACTGCTCAATCGCCCGCTCCAGAAAATGACCCAGTCCACCGCAGTTTCTACGGGACATACGTGAACGTCTCTCCAAAAGGATAAAGAGAGAATTGAAGCGCCGTGAGATCAAAGTCTAAGGATTTTTGAAAAAGTGCACAACAATGACCTCTAAGTCATTAAACTGGGAAATAAAAGAAAATTGATGTAAAAAAATATTAAAAATAAAAAAATAAAAAACAAACAAAACAGACAGAAAAAACGGTATGTCCACAAGCAAAATGGGCACGGATGAAAACCCGAAAGGGCTCCATGAGTAAAAATAGCAGGACTGCCGGCGAGTTTGTGAAAACCTGAAAGGACACAAACTCATGAAAAAGACGAAAATACACCCACAAATTTCTCTCGACCTTGTGAGGAGAATATTTCTGCTTGAGATCCTTATGACTCACAAAGGAGTAACATACTTAGGAATCCTCACGACTCCTAAGGAGAAAATATACCTACGAAATACTTTCGACTCGTAGGGAGAAAATATTTTTATGAGACCCTTACGGCTCATAAAATTGAAAAGCCTTAGGTGATGGGGATCTAAACCTGTCTTCTAAGCCATCGCTCCCCAACGGGCAACAACAAATGATGAGTCGTTCCTGGTGCAACGCTTCAGTATTAATGGTGCTGATGCCGACCCAAAATCCAAATCTCCCAAATTCTCCCAGCCCTACGGCCAGTCCCCAAATTGACTACCGTATACAATCCACGGGCTCAAATGATCCTCATCACAACCATGCCCCACCGCAATCACCGGTCCCACGGCGGGTCTCTGCCATCGAAGTTATACTCCATTTGGCAAGACCCATTCATGTGTCCTCATGATACATGAGGAGAACAGAGCTTATGAGATCCTCTCGACTTGTAAGAAAATACTTTCGTGGCATCCTTACGACTCATAAAGGAAAAACACACTTAGTGGTCCTCACAACGCCTAAGGAGAAACTACACCTACGAGATCCTTTCGACTCGTGGGGAGAAAATGTTTTTATGAGGCCCTTATGACTTATAAAATTGAGAAGCCTTAGAAGACATGGACCTTAACCTGTCTCCTAAGCCGTCGCTATCTAACAGGCAAAGGCAAATGATGATTCGCACTTGGTACCACATTCCAGTATAGCGATACTGATGCCAAACCAAAACCAAAATCCCCAAGTCCTCTCATGGCAAATGATGATTCTCTCTTGGCACCATATTCCAGTGTAGCGATGCTGATACCAAACCAAAACCAAAATCCCCAAGCCCTCTCATGGCAAATGATGATTCGCTCTTGTACCACATTCCAGTGTAGCGATGCTGATGCCAAATCAAAACCAAAATCCCCAAGCCCTTTCATGGCAAATGATGATTCGCTCCTGGTACCACATTCTAGTGTAGCGATACTGATGCCAAACTAAAACCAAAATCCCCAAGTCCTCTCATGAAAAATGATGATTCACTCCTGGTACCACATTCCAGTGCAGTGATGCTGATGCCAAACTAAAACCAAAATCTCCAAATCCTCATATGGCAAATGATGATTTTCTCTTGGCACCTGTACGCCGGTGTTAGCAACACTGATGCTAGCCCAAACCCTAAAATTCCAAGCTTTCAACCCAAGGGACCCCGAGTCTCTAAACTGGGAACAAATAACCCCTAATTCATTAAACTGCAGATGACGCCTAAGTCGTTAAACCGGGAACGAAGAAAATCCCCTCACGGCAAATGATGATTCACTCATAGTACCATATTCCAGTGTAGAGATACTGATGCTAAACAAAAATCCAAATTCCAAATCCCACGCTGCAATGCCTCAAATTCAAAGGTCTCGCCAAACAAGACAGGAATCGGACAAATCAAACTAAAATCCTATTTGGAAGTGCTTCCAAGCTCAAAAGTACCGCCGGATAGATTGGAACGTCCCCAAAACAAATCAAAACAACCAATTCCAACAATGACCTCTACGTCAAAAATAGTGACACTCCATGCCAGGGAAATGTCAACCAGCGACACACTATGCTGGGAAAACGTCAAACAGACACTCCGTACCGGAGACACGTCAACCAGCGACACTCCATGCCAGGAAAACGTCAACCAGCGACACTCCGTGCCTGGAAAACGACAAACAGCAACACTCTGGGCCAGGGAAACGTCAACCAGCGACACTCTGTGCCGGGGAAACGTCAAACAGTGACACTCCATATCGGGGAAACGTCAAACAGACACTCCATGATGGGAAACGTCAGACAGACACTCCATGCCGGGGACACGTCAACCAGCAACACTCCGTGCCGGGGAAACGTCAAAAGACACTCCGTGCCGAGGACACGTCAAACAGTGACACTCCGTGCCGGGAAAACGACAAACAGACACTCCGTGCTAGGGACACGTCAACCAGCGACACTCCATGCCGTGGAAACTTCAACCAGCGACACTCCGTGCTGGGAAAACGTCAAACGGTGACATTTTCTCTCGGGAAAACATCAAATAGACACTCCATGCCAGGGAAACGTCAACTAGAGACACTCCATGAGGGGGAAACGTCAAACAGTGACACTGTTGGGGTCAAAAATTACACCCCAGTTGACCAGGTCAAAGTCAAAGTCAACCCCAAGCCAAGTGGGCCCAAGCCCGAACCCAAGTCCAAGAAAGTGGACCCATGTCCAGGTCGAGCCCAATCATGAAGAGGCCGCCTCCATGCCAAAGGAATAATTGTTAAAACATAAATAGGCTTAATATAATTTTTATAAACAAATGCAGTAAAATAGGCAACAAACCCAAATTATGTAAAAGCCCATAGTTTATGTGCAAAAGAGAATAAAACACATGGCATGAGATAGACACATGTGCCATTTTAAAAAACCCAACGGGCCAAATGTAAAATGTAAAGTATATATAAGGTATTATGATGAATGACAACAAACAAGATTCTTCCCATATTTTTCTAGGGTTCTGTGACTCCTTCTCCCTCCTCAAGGTTTTAAACCTTCTTCTTCTTTTTTTGAATTAAATCAAGAGTTTAACTCTTCTTTCCCCAAAAAGAAACAGTTTCCACCATAAAACCCACGAAGGGGAGCTCAGATCTCCCATCAAATCTCTAAAATGAGAGATTTTTAAGTCTCACTCCCTTTTTTCTCCAAAATCTAGCCAACTGAGAGGAGGAAGAGGGAGATCCATCTCCAAAAATTCCATTTTGGGAAGATCCAAAGCTTAAGAGAGGATCCAGGGCTCATGGGAGAAGAAAGGGGTCCCCTTTCATTATCTCCGAAAATCTTTTGGGAGTTTAACTCCAGAATAAGAATCTCTTCTTTAGAAGTTTAATTCCAAACCAATCTTTGAGGAGTTTAGCTCCAAGATCCAAATTCTCAAAAGAGTTTAACCTCAAAATCCATATCTTTTAGGAGTTTAACTCCATAAAAAGATCCTTTTTTAGAGTTTAACTCCAAAAATCACTCGGGAGTTTAACTCCCAGTTCAGAGGCTAAGCCTTTTTTTCGCGGGAACCCAGCACCCACATGCAGGGTGCGTGATCCGCTGGAGCGCAACGCCCACCCGTCTGCATGTGAACCGCTGGCACCCGCATGCCGGGCACGTGAACCGCTGGCGCCCGCATGTGAACCGCTAGCGCCCAGCGCCAAGCACGTGAACCGCTGGCGCCCAGCGCCCACGTGCCATCTCTCACGTCCTTAGGACGCTCCTTACCCCTCTTTTTCCCGCTCACTCCTCACCCCTCTTTCTCCCACACGCTCCATACTCAAAATACACGCGGGACCCCCGTAAACTCTGTAAGGCCCCTGATATACCCAAGACCCCTCAAAACACACACACGCACGCTGCACATTGAGTTCGCATGACCAGTTTGACCCGTCAATCAGAGGTTCCGTCGTTCCAAAGATAAGGAGTAATTAGCGACAGCTTAGTCCGCGGCTGCCAGCTTCTGCTGCTTTGGATGCTTGCTTTCCCGGTTCGGTTCAGAAAGAATCTAAGGAAATTCCCACAGTTAATAAATCTTAGCCTACCCTAGACAGGAGGAATCTGTAATGCTCCTGACAAGCGCGTGCTTTCCCATCTCAATGGGGTGACGAAAAAACAACCTACAAATTCTGGCATGCCCGGTGAGACCTATTCTCTCATCCCATATTTCAGGTCAAGGATTCATGCGAGCACAATTAATATATATTGACTGTTTGTACTGAAATTCTATTCCTTTGCATAGATTAATAATTTTCGACCTCAATTTTCGGACGCAACAAAGACGTTTCCAAGGAAAAGCTCAACTCTCGACACAACTCTCATATCTTACACGATGAAGATGGACGCCGGGACGGTCCTCCCGGCCAGTCTCGGGCGACAGTGGGAGGATCCACTGCTACAGTTCGGCTCTATTCTGTTCATGCTAGCTAACATCATCCTAGCTCCTTAAGCTTCGGTAACAGACAAATCGGCCTTGAAAGGCAGGAGGCCAAATGTTGTGGTTTTGAGGGTGCCCCAACCCAAATGCATTTCGGTATTCGAACGGCTCTTCTTGGCCCCAGCTGGGGGCAAAGCCGTCGGAACGAAAGAAGTCGCCAAACGTCGCAGGCAAGTTCAGGCGATGCCTTCGACGAGTGCGCAACCGGATGTCTTTTCAAGGCTCTCTACTGGCCAGCCCACTGCGGCTTCCCGAAGAGCAGAAGGCCGCCAAGCACTCAAAATAGAAAAGCTAAAGCAGAAGCGGCTCAGGTATAGAGCCAAAAAAAGGTGCGGACACCGGCCAAGCTGGATTTTGTGAAGTTCCAAGAGCCGAGTTATCCTGCAAAGATGACCATCTCGACCATAAAAATCCGCAACTCTTTTGAACCTCTGAGATGGGTCAAGAGAAACTTTATGACTGTGAAGATAAAAAAGACGACAATTCATACAGTGCTGCGCAGAGATGTGCCTAAACCCTAACGTAGAAAACCTGACACCGTCTCTTCAAGCATTTACCAGGCACTTCGTGCAGCGTGAAAGCAGCGGGGCAAGGCCCGAAAAGAAGCGTCAGTGCCACTCGATAACTCTGTCAGGACGACCGTCTTCAATCGATTGTCCTTCCCCGAAGCGTAAAGGCCACGACAGCGGTCTGCAAAACTAGCCACCGGAAGCAAAAGGATGGCCAGCTATGTTGTCCACACGGTCTATATGGCGGGTATGCGCCCCAGTGACAACTTTCGCAGCAAAAGTAAGGATGGGGCCACCACATCCTAAGCCCAATCTGGCTTGAATTGGGCTGCCCCTTCCCAAGATCTACTACCTCCGCAGGATGATGAAAATCCTCTCGATGAAGCCGATAGGCAGAAGGACCCATTAGTCCACATGGAATAAAGCTCGGACAACGAAGAAGAGCCGACAATTCGCCCTTGGAGTGCAGGACATGAGCTCCTCCAAGAGCTCTGAAAACAACTTCGAAGCAATGATAAGGAGATGGCCAAGCTATACTCCAAAATTGACGACTTGACGAACGTCGTGATGCAGCTCACAGCTCAAGTTGCTTGGGTGCCCTCCAATCAAGCGCAAGTCTCTACTCATAAGCCGGGCGATAACGACCCGAAGCGAATGATGCATGTCCCTTCAGGCCCAAATATGGGTGAGCTACACGAAAGCCAACCATATTCCGCTTCTGGGAAAGCCTTGGCTCCAGCTGGTGTCATTCCGTTGATTCAAGATCGAATAATGGATTTGGTCACCAACAAAGTTAAAACATTAGTGACCGAAGCTGAGACTCAGAAAGACGTTGGCAGCAGTAGGAGGCCATACCCGCACAGTATGACCTGATCGAGTGTCCTAGCGGTTACGACATACTTAAATTCAGGAGATTCGACGGGACGGGAAATGCGAATCAGCATGTTGCCCACTTTAAAGCATCATGTGGGAATACAGGTAGCAACGATGCGCTTGTTCTTCGTCAATTTTTCAACAGCCTAACTGGTGCCGCTTTTGACTGGTACGCGAGCATACCTGATAGTTCCGTCATTACTTTTGCCCAGATAGAGTCTATGTTTCGGCAAAGATTCATGAGTGTCAGCGAAAAAATCTCCATTGCTGACCATGTGAGGACCAAGCTAGGGAAGAATGAAAGCAACACGAACTTCATTGCCCGATGGCTCAATCTCACCGTCAAGTGCGAGCCGCCGTTAGAACGGGACCAATCCGTCAGCCTCCTCATTGGGAACCTCAGCAATTGGATGGTCCCGTTTCTATGTACCGCGGGTCTCAAAACGTTTCAGGACCTAACAAAGAAGGTTCAGATGTTGGAGCGTTCGAAGCAAGAGTCTATCCCGCACTCCCAAAATGACAAAGCTTGGAAGAGCCGGAAAGATGACCATCGTAAAGTTGGGAGCTCCAACAATACCAACGTCTTCAATGCTTTGACAATGAAAACAAGAGAAGGGCGGGCGGACAAAAAACCGACCGATCGCAAAAGCCAGTACTGGGAGGAGAAGAACCGACTTTCGAAGAGAGAAAAAGTAAAGTCTACTCCTTCGGAAGGGACAAGTTCGGGAAGATATTCTGGGACGCCTTGAGAAACGGTTTACAACTACTGAACCCAAAGAGGCCGCATGAAGCAAGCATAACTGACAACCCTCTATATTGCCCATACCATAGAATGCTAGGTCATGTCATCGAGGATTGCTACGTGTTCAAAGATTGGGTCAAGAAACAGTACAAGGCGAGTGAAATCTCATTGTCCCTTGGCATGTTGATAAATGATCAAGTTGCAACCGCTAATTCGTACAGACAGAAGCTGAAGCCTTTTGGAGGCATACCGCTGAACCGTCTGCCCTAAGAAATGAGGACGTGTCGTAACCTCTGTAGAATGCGTACATATCTAAGAAGACAGAGAAGATGCTAAAGCTGCTTCAGAAATAACCTAGAGTCGAGTGGAAAGGGCAAAAAGAGCCCACTGACCCGTTCACCAATCTGAGACGGACAGGCTCGAAGTCCAAGGAGCTTTGAAAGAAGAAAAAGAAAGATACATATCGACGCAAAGAAGTGTCTATGAGGAGAACGACCATTCAAAAATACGTCGATTCTCTCGAAGACTATGTGCAAAACGAAAGAACCATTATCCAACTAAAGGAGTTCTTCCTTATAGAAGCCGCAGAAATTTTAGAAGAATTGGAGGAGGGTGTCGATAATGGGTCCTTACTGTGACTTGCTATGCCATCCATCTTGGCAGCGACTCCGAGGATGAGCTCTGTTTTCCTGAAGAGGACGATGGGCTCACCACAAAAGCCAACCAAATCCAGCTCAGAAACGGTAAGGCTCTAGCGCCAAGACAAGGCAATGCCCCAAAGGAGAAGGAAAAATAAATGGCTAATAAAGAAGACGGCAGAGATCCGACTCACGGAGACTCGAGCTCTTCCCCGGTAGACTATAACGTCTTGGCTCACCTCCGGAAGCTTCCATCCCTCTTAATCATTTATGATGCTTTGGTTCTATCCAAGGAGCTTAGGGACGTCCTTATCTATGCTCTGCAAAACCCCGAGCGGTACCAGACGCGCTTCACGGAGATCAATATGGAAGAAGCTAAGTATGCTCTGCACACAGCTATGGTCACATTTAAAGATGAAGACTTGCTATTAGGTTCAGTTGAGCACAACCGGCCGCTTTACGTGACAGGGTACAGCGACGGAGATCGAATTAATCGCATATTGATTGATCCAGGGTCCTCAGTGAACATCAAGAACTTGCAGACTCTAAAAAGTTTATCAATGGACATTCGACACCTGTCAAGGGAGAGGATTGTCATCAAGAGCTTAAATCAAAACTGCCAGAAAGTTCTGGGATGTATTGCTCTGCCAATCAGGTTTGGGGACCTGCAAATCGAAGCTAAAATATACATGATCAACGACGACACGTCCTATAAGATCTTCCTTGGGCGACCATGGCTTCACGATTATGGCATCATTCCGTCAACACACTATCAATTCATGAAATATACCAAAAATGGCGAAGAGAGACACATTGAGGGAGACGTACAGCCGTTTGGTGTACATGAAGTCCGATATGAAGATTCTTGGTACTTTATGATACCCCAAAATGCTGAGCCACGGTCGACTAAAGACAAGAGGGCCCAGAGTCTCATAAGAAAATTTGAGCCGCAATCAACTAAAGATAAAAGGGCCCAGAATCTCAAAAGCAAACCTGAGCCACGGTCAATTAAAAATAAGAAGGCCTAGAGTCTCAAAAGCCAATCTAAGCCGATCGTCACCCTTAAAAGAAAAAATCACCAAGTGCGCTCGCATTTTGGTAGTGACACCGATGGGTCCGACGCTGGAAGTCCGTCCTTCCGTAAAAATCACCCTCACTTCGGTAGCGACACGGACGAGTTTGATATTAAGGGCCCATCCGGCAGCAAAGCTCGCCCTCATCTCGGCAGCGATACCGAAGAGTCAGAGGAGGACCCGTCTTGCGACAGTTGTACAGGTCGGACTATCATGCAAAAAGCAAAGTTAGGAGAGGCCTTTGAAGTCACAGATGGATCCCTGGCCATCACTAAAGTTCCGGAACAGATGTTCAAAGAGCTCGAAGTGTTATCGGTCTCTACCGTGGACCAACTGACAACCTTCTACGTCCCCGGAAGGAACAGCGGACAGAAGGGCATCCTGTTTTATGGGTCGAACCCTGTCGTGCACCCGGACGATTTGTCCGCAACGTTCCTTCCGTATGAGAGAGGCAGAAGAACCGTCTTAAACCCCAGATATTACGTGCCTGGGATTCAGGAATATTTTAAAAGGTGCGGATGTCGGTTATACCAGACAGACTCTGAAGGAAAGTTTTATGAGAGGCTATGGCATCCGCCTCAGGTTCGATCTCTCATCGAGGGGCGGGTCCCAGATAGACAGGGCCTAGGTTATGAGCAACCCGACACCAAATCATGCTACATGATCCACGTTAGCGAAGCCAGCTAAGATTCGAGTGATGACGGCGAGCTAGCCGAACCAGAAGAAGCACCTCGAGAGCTCAAAGATGGCAGACATGAAACATTCGAAGAGCTAACCGAGATTGATTTGGGGATGCCCGATTATCCAAGGCCGACCTACATCAGCTCGCTCTTGTCTGAAGAAATGAAACAGCAGATAATCGCCCTGCTGCGTGTATTCGTCGACTGCTTCGCGTGGACGTATAAAGAAATGCCTGGCCTCTCCCCCGAGATAGTCGTGCATAAGCTGACTATTTCTCCTGATGCCAATCCAGTCAAACAAGCTCCTTCAAAGAATGAGAAGGCAGTTGGAGGAAAAGGTCATTGAGAAAACCAAGAAACTCATCGATACCGGCTTCATTAGAGAAGAGAAATACGCGGACTGGATCGCATGCATCGTCCCGGAAAAGAAGAAAAATGGGCAGATCCGGGTTTTTGTCGATTTCAGGGACCTTAACAAAGCGTACCCTAAAGATGATTTCCCACTTCCGGTCATAGAAATGATGGTCGATGACACCTCAAATTATGAGCTGTTCACTTTCATGGATGGTTCTTCTGGGTACAATCAGATAAAAATGTCGCTTGAAGATGAGAGGTATACAGCATTTCGAACCCCGATAGGCATATACTATTACAAAGTGATGCTGTTTGGACTGAAGAACGAAGGTGCCACATATCAAAGGGCAATGACCAAGATTTTTGACGACTTGATCCATAAAGTCATCGAATGTTATGTTGATGATTTAGTCGTCAAGACTAAAGCCAAGGCCAATCACATCCAAGATCTCCGAACAGTCTTCACCTAACTGAGAGAGTACAATCTGAAGATGAATCCTCTAAAGTGCGCCTTTGGCGTATCATCGGGGAAATTCTTGGGCTTCATAGACCAGCACCAAGGGATCAAGATCGACCCATCGAAAATAAAAGCAATCGTGGAGATGCCTCCTCCAATGAATCTGACGCAACTAAGATCCTTCCAAGGCAGGCTCGCGTACATAAGCAGGTTCATCTCAAACCTATCAGGAAGATATCGACCTTTTTCAAAGCTCATTAAGAAGGGTGCCCCTTTTGTCTGGGACTCCGAATGTCAATAAGCATTCGACAGCATCAAGCAGTACCTGTTGCACCCTCCAGTGTTTACTGTCCTCATTCCAAATAAACCGCTGATCCTCTACACCGCCGCGCTGGACGAATCACTCGGCGCCCTCCTCGCTCAAAATAACAAGGAGGGAAAGGAAAATGTCCTCTACTACCTCAGTCGAGCGTTAGTCGGGGTGGAACATAACTATTCCCCGATCGAAAAGCAGTGCCTGGCCATGATATTTGCCATGAAGAAGCTAAGACACTATCTTCTCGCTCATCGGATTATGCTGATCTCCAAGGTCGACCCTCTTAAACACTTAGTGACCAAGGCAAGCCTCGCTGGCAGAACAACAAGATGGGCTATCATACTGCTTGAGTTCGACATAGTCTATACTCCTCAGAAAGCAGTAAAAGGGCAAGACTTTACCGAATTCCTCGCTGCTCATCTGACACCAGAAAGGTCACCGATCAATTGCGAGTTACCCGACGAACAGGTGTTGCACCTCGAGGTTGACGAGCCATGTTAGGAGCTCTACTTCGGTGGAGCCTCATCAATAAGGACCTCCAGCAAATCACGCGTCCTGGAGATAAAAGCAGGGATGGGATTGGTGTTCGTCACACCATTAGAAAGAACCCTACAATGTTCCTTCACTCTTACCGAGCCTCGCACAAACAACGAGGCTGAGTACGAAGCTCTGATAGCTGGTCTGGAGCTCTCCATAGAAATGGAAATTCTTCGGCTACGGGTTTACGGTGACTCCCGGCTTGTCGTCAATCAAGTAAGCGACGAATATAAGATATACAAACCTGAGTTAGCTCGGTACAGAAGATGGGTAATGGAGCTCATGAAACAGTTCTCCCACATTGAACTGATGAGAGTTCCTAGGGCGTTGAACGAAAAAGCTGCATACTCGCTTGCTTAGCCAAGGAGCTGGCTGATCCCGATATGGATAAAATTCTGATAATAGTCAGAAGCCGAAAATCCTATCTCCGGTCTCTTTGCGTGAAGAAGGAAGTATAGAACAAGAGAACAATCCTGCCAAAGAAGCTATGATCATTCAAGACAATCCCGATTGGAGAGAACCCTTCATAGAATACCTCCGATACAACAAGCTGCCCGAAGAAAAATCCATGAGGATTCAGTTGAAGAAAAGTGCCCTCCGATATGTGTTTGTAAATAATACGCTCTACCGCATATTACCAACTCTGGCTCAGGTGTCTGTCATCGGTCGAAACCCAAAAAGTCATGAAAAAAGTTCACTCAGACGTCTGTGAAGCTCACCAGTCCAGCCCCTAAATGCGGCTTCAAATCAAACAGCTTGGATATTACTGGCCTATCATGATAAGGGATTACGAAGAGCATGCGAAGAAGTGTCATCTCTGCCAAATTCACGATGAATTCATTCACAGGCATCCTAATCCGCTGCATCCTACGGTGGCATTATAGCCCTTCGAAGTTTAGGGCTCCGATATAGAAGGCCCAATTGATCCTCCGTCGTCCAAAGGCCACCGATTCATATTGGTCGCAACTGACTACTTCTCCAGATGGGCTGAAGCTGTCCCATTAGAAGAAATCAAGGCAGAAGACATTCTGATATCCTTCCGGCATAATAATCTATACCGCTTCGGTACACCGAGAAGAATCATTTCTGACAACAGGACTTCTTTCAAGAGCTTCAAAGTCTCAAGGTTCGCTACTCAGAACAAGATAGACTGGAGATATTCCTCCATCTATAATCCAAGAGCTAATGGGCTAGCTGAAGCCTTCAATAAAACTCTATGCAAGCTCCTGAAGAAAAATGTCTCAGCCAATAAACGAGACTGGGATCTGAAGCTCCACGAGGTGTTGTGGGAATATCGTACCACGCACCGTACTCCGACGTAGTCCACTCCATACTCACTGCTCTTTAGAGTGGAGGCAATCCCCCCCTCGAAATCGAAATTCCAAATCTAAAGATGGATGTCCAGCACAATCTGACGAAAGAGAAAAACGCTCTCCTTCGGCTCGAAGAGCTCGATGCGCTCGAGAAAAAGAGGCTCGCAGTACGGCAAAATCTGGAGCTGTACCGAGCCCAAATGTCACCGGCCTATGAGAAGATGACACGTCTCCGTGCTTTCAAGAAAGGAAAATTAAAGTTGGTCCTCAAAAGACCGACCATCCTTAATCGACATGCCAAGGGAAAATTTGAACCAAATTGGGAAAGGCCATATGTCATCGAGAAAGTATTCGACGGAGGATCCTACTAACTAATAAGTGTCGAGCAAGAAAGGCCCATGTCACCCATCAATGTCCGATATCTCAAGAAATACTATGCGTGAAGGCTCCAAGTTGCGGACGAATTGAGCACACCGGCCCTACGGTCTGGATCATACATCCTATAAAACCGTATACAATCCACGGGCGCAAATGAACCCTATCTCTCCCAAGTCCGACTGGTGAGACTAAATCTGAAGTCCTACCGGTGATGAAGCATTAAAAAAAAGAAAGAGAAAGGGTATATCTACAAGCAAAACGGGCATGGATGAAAACCCGAAAGGGCTCCATGAGTACAAACAGCAGGACTGCCGGCGAGTTTGTGACAACCCGAAAGGGCGCAAACTCGGGAAAAGAGATAAAATACACTCGCAAAGTTCTCTCGACCTTGTGAGGAGAAAATCTCCGCATGAGATCCTTACGACTCACGAAAGAGCAACACACTTAGGAATCCTCACGATTCCTAAGGAGAACATACACCTATGAGATCCTCTCGACTCATGGGGAAAAAATGCTTTTATGGGACCCTTACGGCTCATAAAATTGAAAAGCCTTAGGTGATAGAGATCTAAACCTATCTCCTAAGCCATCGCTCCCTAACGGGCAACGGCAAATGATGAGTCGCTCCTTGCACCATGCTTCAGTGTTAGCGGTGCCGATGCCGACCCAAAACTCAAACCCAAAGTTTTCCAAAAAGGCAAATGATGAGCGCTCCTGGCACTACACTTCACTGTTAGCGGTGTCGATGCCGACCTAAAAAACCAAATCCCAAGTTCTCTCACGGCAAATGATGAGTTGCTCCTGGCATTATTCCGGAGCAGCAATGCTGATGCTAAAAAAATCTAAATTCCGAGTTCCTCTCGAATTCAAAAGTCCCGCCAAACAAGACAGGAATAAAACATATCAAATCAACGTCCCACCCAGCAGCACTTCCAAGCTCAAAAGTCTTACTGGGCGGGTTGAGAACTTCTAAAATAAATCAAAACACCAGTCAACCAATGACCTCCCTGGCAGAATCAAGCTCCACCACGGAAACAAATCAAACATCAACACCGCAGAAATCAGAGCAAGTCAAATCAAATCCCGACACCGCACGAAACGGGGCAATTCAAATCAAGAAACGATCGTCCACGTCGCAAAAAAGGCAACACCGACCGTCCACGTCGCAAAAATGGCAGCACCGACCGTCCACGTCGCAAAAATGGCAGCAACGACCGTCCTCATCGCAAAAATGGCAGTACCAACCATCCACGTCACTAAAATACTACCACCGACTGTCCACGTCGCAAAAATGGCAGGAACGACTGTCCACGTCGCTAAAATGGCAGCACCGACCATCCACATCGCAAAAATGGCAGCAACGACCGTCCACATCGCAAAAATGGCAGCAACGACCGTCCACATCGCAAAAATGGCAGTACCGACCGTCCACGTCTCTAAAATGGCAGCACCGATCATCCACATCACTAAAATGGCAGCACCGACCGTCCACGTCACAAAAATGGCAGCACTGACCTTCCGCAGGGAATGAAACCAAATCAAGCCCCATATAAAAAAAGGTCCATCAATTTCATGCACACAACTCATACACGCGGTGTACATTTATTGATGGGGGCACTTTGTTGGGGTCAAAAATAACACCCCGGTTGACCAGGTCAAAGTCAAAGTCAACCCCAATCCAAGTGGGTCCAAGCTCGAATCCAAGTCCAAGCAAGTGGACCCATGCCCAGGTCGAGCCCAAGCATGAAGAGTCCCCCCATGCCAAAGGAAAATTTTTGAAAACATAAATAGGCTTAAAGTAATTTTATGAATAAATGTAGTAAAATGGGCAACAAACCCTAAATATGTAAAAGCCCATTGTTTATGTGCAAAAGAGAAAAAAACACATGGTATAAGAAAGGCACATGTGCCATTCTAAAAAGCCCAAGGGGCCATATGTTAAATGTAAAGCCTACATAGGGCATCATGATAAAAGATAACAAGCAAGATTCTTTCCATATTTTTCTAGGGTTCTGTGCCTCCTTCTCCTTCCTCAAGATTTTAGACCTTCTTCTTTTTTTTGAATTAAATCAAGATTTAACACTTCTTCCCCAAAAAGAAACATTTTTTCACCAAAAACCCCACGAAGGGGAGCTCAGATCTCCCATCAAATCTCTAAAAAGAGAGATTTTTAAATCTCACTCCCCTTTTTCTCTCCAAGATCCAGCCAACAGAAAAGGGAAAGAGGGAGATCCATCTCCAAAAATTCCACTTTGGGAAGATCCAAGGCTTTCATTATCTCCGAAAATCTTTTGGGAGTTTAACTCCAGAACAAGAATCTCTTCTTTAGGAGTTTAACTCCAAACCAATTTTTGAGGAGTTCAGCCCCAAGATCCAAATTCTCAATGGGGTGACGAAAAAACACCCTTCTGACACTCTATCTCGAGGAAACGTCAAACAGGCACTCCGTGTCGGGGACACGTCAACCAGCGACACTCCATGCCAGGGAAACGTCAACCAGCGACACTCTGTGCCGGGGAAACGTCAAACAGACACTTCGTGCCGGGGGCCCGTCAAACAGACACTCCGTGACGGGGAAACGTCAAACAAACACTCCGTCTTGGAGATACGTCAACCAGCAACACTCTGTGCCGGGGAAACGTCAAATAGCCACTACATCTCCGGGATACGTCAAACACCGACAATCCGTATCAAGGATACGTCAACTAGAGACATTCCGTGCCAGGAAAACATCAACCAGCGACACTCCGTCTCGGGGATACATCAAACAGCGACACTCCATCTTGGAGATACGTCAACCAGCAACACTCCATGACGGGGAAACGTCAAACAGATACTCCGTCTTGGGGATACGTCAAACACCAACACTCCGTCTCGGGAAAACGTCAAATAGACACTCCGTCTCGGGGATACGTCAACCAATAACACTCCGTGCCGGGGACACATCAACCAGCGACACTCCGTCTTGGGGATACGTCAAACAGTAACACTCCGTCTTGAAGATACGTTAACCAGCGACACTCCGTGCCAGGGATACATCATACATCGACACTCCATCTCAGAGTCACGTCTAGCATCGACCGTCCATGTTGTAAAAAGGGCAGTGCTAGCCTCCTAAAAGTAGGAACCAAATCAAGTCACATTATGCGAAAGAAGATCCATCAATTTCATGCACACGATCCATATATGTAGTGTGCATTCATTGATAGGGGCACTTTGTTGGGGTTGAAATTTACACCCCGTTGATCAAAGGTGAAAGTCAAAGTCAAACCGTGGACAAGTAGACAAGCCCTACTGTTGAATCCAAGCCGGGCCTACGCCCGAACCCATGCTGGGCCCACGCCCGAACCCAAGTACAAGCAGGTAGGCCTAATCCTAGACCGGTCCCATGCCAAGAAAGTATAACAAATTAATGTAATATTTAAATAAATAGGAAAAAAGCCAAATTTTTGTAAAGCCCTTGGCTCATGTGCAAAAAGAAATAAGCACATGAGACATGGGATGGGCAGAATGCCATTTTGTAAAGCCCAAGAAGCTATGTGTATACTTGTAAGTCTATATAAGGCAATATTATGATGAAATAAATGAACTTTTTTCCATTCCCCTAAGAAATTAGGGTCTGTCCATCCATCTCCTTCTCTCAAGTTCTCCATTTTCTTTTCATTTCCAATTAAATCAAGAATTTAACTCTTTTTTCCCAAAAAGAAATAGTTTTTCTCCATAAAACTCGCGAAGGGGAGTTCAGATCTCCCATCAAATCCCTAAAATGAAGATTTTAAATCTCACCTCCCTTTTTCTCCAAGATCCAGCAAAAGGAGAAGAGGAGGAAGAACACCCACCTCCAAAAATCCCATTTTGGGAGGATCCGAGACTCCAGGGAGAAGAAATGGGTTCCTTTTGATCATCTCCGAAGATCTTTGAGAGTTCAACTCCAAGATCTAAATTCTTTTAGGAGTTTAACTCTACATCCAGACCTTTTAGGAGTTTAACTCCAAATCCACATCCAATTTCTTATATAGGAGTTTAACTCCAAATCCAAATCTTTTGGGAGTTTAACTTCAAATCTATACCTAATTCCTGTTTAGGAGTTCAACTCCAAAACCCCCGGGAGTTCAACTCCCATCCCAGGGGTTAAGCCCCTTTCGCCGCTGGTGTTTCCAGCAGTCGCGTGCCACGCACGTGACCCGCTGCCGCCCAGCGGTCGCGTGCCACGCGCGTGGCCTGCTGGCGCCCAGCGCCCATGCGCAGGGTACGTGACCCGCGGGTGTCCAGGGCCCACACGCAGGTGTGTCCTTAGGACGCTTTTCACCCCTCTTTTCCCCTCACACTCCCCACTCAAAACACGTCCCCTGTTAGAAAAAATTTCTAACGGGGCACTGCCCCGCGTCCAGCAAGGGGGCTGATAGGTCCCTTGACCCCTAGCCCTCTATCCAGGTTGCGGAACCCCCGTAAACTCTGCGAGACCCTCGATACGTCTATGTCCTCTTCAAAACACAACGCATGCACACTACACATTGAGTTCGCATGACCAGTTTACCCGTCAGTCGGAGGTTCCCTCGCTCAGAAAATGAGGGGTAATTAACGACAGTTTGGTCCGCGGCTGTCGGAGATTCGGAACCCCACAATCAATAAACTCCAGCCTATCTCAGGTTGGGGGAATCTGCAATACGCCTGACAAGCGATGCGTATTTCCCATCTCAATGGGGCGACGAAAAACATCCTACAAATATGAAATTTCATCATGATAGGGAATACCTTACGCACCCCATATAGATGTGCACCCTCATATCGATATACTCTACATTGATGCACTTCCATATTGATGTCCAACCTTATATTGACACGCATCCTATATAGATGCGCATCTTATATTGAGCTCCGACTTTATACATATATGTATATGTATATCTTTAATGGAAACATAAATGCCTTCAAATTGGATCGCACCCCAATATTAGGTGCATCTCATGTCACCATCGTTAACTTCGCTACGTACATATACACGTGCATGCAAGATGAAAGCTGGACTAAAATGCCCCTAAACTAATAATGGGCCGAAATGTTCCTAAACTAATATTGGACAGTGATGTCCCTAAACTAATACGTTTGGCCCAACGGCCGATCTCCATATTGATCCCCGTATACAATCCACATGTATAAACAAGCCATATTCCATCATGTCTCTCATAGACCGCGATGTCCTTAAACCAATATATTTGGCCCTACAGACTGTCTCCATATTGACTACCGTATACTATCCATGAGCTATTCATATATGATCTGATTATCAGTTCAGCCCATATGCTCACTGTTCCTAAGTCGATATTAGTCCGATATACGACTAATGATCTTTAGATCAAACCCATATATCTCATGAACTGATGGACCTCACTTATATGATATATGCGTCCTAAGTTCAAAACCCCAAAATAAACAATATAACATGGCACGAATTGATACAAATGGAGAAGGTGAAAGTTGTTATGGCACTGCAATAACGCAATTCAAAACCTCCTCACATATGAGGGGGAATCTGCTAAGTCACGCCACATTGGTCGCATCCATCCAAACCTCCGATATACGGTGCCATAAATCAACTTGGTATCTTCGGAGAGATAGATGGATATGTTCTAAATAGTATCTGCCCCCGTATTCAGGCTAGACGTCTCTCACGTCTCAGCCTAGTTTTCGGCGGTAAACAGATTCTAGCACACCCGGTGGAACGTTTTCCTTTTTCCACTCCACACTTTGTGTGTCGTGTTTTTCTGTGATCAAATAATTATGGTATATATGTTTGTAGTTGCCCTTGGGTGATGGGATACTGAAGCTGGCGTTCTGTCTCAATGTATGGATCAATGGTGTTCACTTCCACTCATTGCCACTCAGGCTTTGTCACATCCGGTGGAGTCAAGTATGGGTCACCTGCAGCCTCAGTTTTCTTCATCCCAGCTCTTCAAGAAATCAACGGGCTTTTCTTTGGGTCGATACCGCCACATCCTACCCTCAGTGCCTCAACGCCGAAGTAGGAAGCCCAGAAGAAGTTTGTATTCTACAGGCTAGCTCTCCAAGCTTTAGCTCTACCGACGACATCAGTCTTTATACAACTGGCTCCTGCTGAGGACCAAGGTCAACACATGGGGCATAATATTCATGCTCTGAAAGAAAATATGGGGCAAGCTCAGCAAACTCCTAACACTGATGAAGCTCCGGTCGTAAGACATCACCAACGTCGATATCGGCGTCAAATAAGACAAACCGGGGGAAGTTCTCCGTCTGGTCCTGCTTCAACTCCAATGGCGAATGCTACTGTTCCAACCGGGAACAGCTTCAAGCTGCTGTGAAGGATCAGACGAAATTCCCCCACCGCAGTACTGAAGAAGTCTTCATAGCCCGTGGAGATCCAACGAGAGCAGAAAACAGTTCGCTACCCAAAAGGACTTTCCTCATCTATATATAAGGTATGGAAGGAAGTGAAGAACCCGGTCGCCATCCACGGCTCTTCCCCTAAGTGTCAGCCAAACTCTGACAACTTCCCCTCCAAATATAAGGGGACTCATCCCAATATAGTTACTGCTATGATGGTTCCTCCTTAATCGGCTTCTCACAGAAAAGAGAATCCCGATAAAGCCCAAGCGCCCAAGGCAAACTCCAAGGGTCAAGTCTCCAAACGCCCCAAGCCTGAGGGCAAGATAGTTCACATAGTCCATATAGTGGCTCCAAAGATAAAGGTTGTGCTTCTATTAGTCACAGTCCGCATACTCAGTTTCTAACAAAGGCTCAGCAATTAACATGAAAAGTTGCAGGAAATGCTTGCTCAAGCAGCGGAACTCGTTATTCTACAGCCTGATGCAAACCCCGAGAATACGCTCGAAGAAAAGACAGGGCAGGAGTCGGATATTGATTTCCTGAAGCACGCTCTCAAGAAAAAAGATGAAGAAGCGGCAGCGATGACCACTAAAATGAACAAGATGGCCCTCCTATTTCGAAGCATGGTCGAGATGATAGCTCAGCCCGAACGCTAGCAGAAGAACCACCGGTGGATATGGCCGACGATAAGGTGGATGCTTAAAATCTTCCGCAAGCCCCATCAACAGTTAAAGAGGAAATGATCCCAAAAGCAAGGCTAGATGAATACATCGCTCAGCAAATCAAAACTCATTATGCTAATGAAGCTGCGAATAAGTCGATCAAGATTGATCGATTGTATCCAGCATACGAATCAAGTACAGTACCCGCCGGGATACATGTTTCCGACGTTCCGTAGGTACAGGAGGACCGGGAATCTTTGCCAGCATATCGCGCGGTTTAAATCCATGTGCGTCAATACTGAAAGAAACGATATACTGCTCCTCCAACAGGTCGTCAGCAGTCTGACGGGCACCGCCTTCGAATGGTATGCGAAACTCCCAAATGACTCTGTGAAGACATTCGACGAGATGGAGATTCTCTTCTGTCAGAGATTCGCCAGTTCGAATACACGCACTACCCTGACGACAATGATCAATGAAAGGGTTAGACCAAATGAGACTTGGGTCCAATAGGTTACCCGATGGAGAAACCTCTGATCAAAATGCGAGCAGTGCATCGACGAAGCTCCAGCCGTAGGAATGTTCATAGCCACTCTTCACCCAAATTCAAAGGTGTTCTCATATATGGCCCTCTTCAAGCCTTCGACCTTCCAAGAGCTCATAGATAAACTGGCTCAGTTGGATCAGATGGATCAAGACCCTTCTTATTCTGATGAAGATTTATGAAATGATAAAAGCAAAGGAAAGACGGTGCCTGTCGCCAATGCTTAACAATAAACAAGCGGCTCTAAAGCACTTGGTCGCTAAAACAACGACCGTGTGGGTCCTGCCCTTGAAAAGATTGGGACGCGAATACTTACTCCCCCGAAATATATGCAAGGGGCATCTCGCTCATTGGCGGAGGAATCTCTACATGAGGTGGAACTTTCTTCAAAAAAAATAGAAAGGATATTAAAGGACTTACAAACGGGTCCTGTAATCAAATGACTGGCCCGCTTAAGCCAGAAATCATAGAAGAGATATAGAAGTCATATCCCACTCCAAAAACAGATGATGAGGGGAAAATCCCCCAACTCAAGTTTATTTTTCCAAGGAAGAAGAAAACTTAGCAAAAGGAGTAACATGATATCTCATTTCTTCGTATATGAAGAAGATGCTCCATCGGCGTCAAAAAGAGACATTGATGAGCACGGGGCAAGAACCATGTGAAGTGCTCGGTATTTCCTGCAAGACAACCTGATTGACGCAATGATGTAAGCAAGAGGGTGAAAATAGCTTAAGGTGTGAAGTGGCCATTTATGAAAAGACCAGAAAGTAAACGCCTAAGCAAGCAAGCGTTGGAAGGAATGGGTTATGTAACTCCCTGACCAAATGATTCATGTCAGAACGAAATGTCCCTAAACTAATGTCGGACCGAAATTTCCCTATACTAATGATGGACCGTTGCGTCCTTAAACTGGTATTGGACTGAAATGTCCCTAAACTAGCGCGTCGCCCCAAATACGGCGATAATGGACCACAATGTTCCTAAACTATTATGCTCCTTGAGATCGACATTGCAATTGAAGTCCCACCGGCGAAAATTGCAACTCAAGTCCCACCGGCTACACTGCTACTTCAGCGATGAAGCCACCCCTAACTTCCACCGGCAAGCAGATGGGTCACCTGCGGCGAAGCTACTTTCGAGAGTTCCACTGTTTGCAAAAAACAAAAAAACGGTATGTCCACAAGTGAATTGGGTACGGATGAAAACCTGAAAGGGCGCCGTGAGTAAAAACAGCGGGGCTGCAGGCAAGTTTGTGAAAACCTGAAAGGGTGCAATCTTATAAAAAAATTTGTATACACTTGCAGGGTTCTCTCGACCTTGTTAAGGAGAAAATACCTGCGGGGGTTCCTTACGACTCATAAAAGAGCAACACACTTAGGAATCTATACGATTCCTAAGAAGAAAACGCACTTACGAGATCCTCACGACTCGTAAGGAAAATATACCTCCTATGAGACCCTCACGGCTCATAGAATTCAAAATTCTTAGGTTACAGTGATCTAAACCTGTTGTTAAGCCGTTATATCCCCCAAGTTGCCCTATAAGTAGTTCGATATTGACTCTTGTATACAATCCACGGGCACGAACAAAATATGTTCCAACTGAGTTCCATCAATGGCGAGAAATATCCCCATAAGGTGAACGACACTTGTAAGTCCTCTCGACTTACAAGGGAAAATATTCATGTAAGATCCTTATGACCTATAAGCGAAAACACACTTAGGAATCCCCACGTTTCCTCAGGAGAAAATACATCTATGAGATCCTCTCGACTTGTAGGAAAAAATACCTTTATGAAACCCTTACGGCTCATAAAGTCAAAAGGCATAGTAGGCAGGGACCTAAACCTGTCTTCTAAACCACATTTGTTCAAATCAACAAAGGCAAATGATGAGTCACTTCTGGCAATATTCCAGTTGTAGCAATGCTGATGTTAAAACAGGTATCAAACCCCATGTCCTCCAAAGGCATATGATAATTCGCTCCTGACAATATTCCAGTTGTAATAATACTGATGCCGAAACTGGTATTAGATTCCAAGTTCCTGACTCGCAATAAAAATCAGCGAGTCATAAAAAAATATGCATATGAAATAACCGAAGTGATGGGATAACTCGCAATAAAATTAGCGAGCGAAAAAATATATATATGAAATAGCCGAAATGATGGGGCAACTCGCAATAAAAAGCAGCGAGTAAAAATTAAAAAAAATAGCCGAAATAATTTGGCACCGCGAATAAATAGCCAAAATAATTGGGCAATCATGACTTTCGCGATATGAAAAGCTGAAATGATAGAGCAATCGCGGATAAAAAAAAATTTAAAAAATAAAAAAATTCCGCCCTTCAAGCATGTCAATACTGACTCTTGTATACAATTCACGGGCACAAACAAATGAAAATGAACAACATGCTCCACTGAATGCTACCAAGCAAGGAACGCATCAGCAAAGATTCAAGTCTCAACAACGCCATATAAGCTCAAACACTACCGAGAGCTATTTTGTCCCCCGAAGGATTTAGTGGCAGCTTCTCAAGCAAATCAAAAGCGAAGTAATGGAAAAATCCTAGCTCCGGCTCGGCGTTCCTTCTCGTTCCAGCAAGGTGTAGATACAATGTACACAAAGGCCAAAAAGGTCAAATCAAAGATAGAGTAAAGGCATATTCCTAACTCCAAGTCTCGATAGCAATATATGCGGCCTAAAAACCAGTTCGACACCCCTCTTACTCCAGCAGAGTACAGACGTGCTGTCAACAAAGCCCTAAGAAGCCAAAGCAAAAGTGGAGTGATGGCAAAATTCTAACTCCAGATCTCGATGGCAACATCAACAGCCTAGAGATCATCCCAACGTTCCTCCTCATGCCAACAGGATACGGACGCAACGTCAACATGGACTAAAAAGTCATATTAAAGTGGATCAATGGCAAATTCCTAGCTCTAGATCACAATGGCAACATCAACAGCCTAGAGATCATCTCGACGTTCCTCCTCATGTTAGCAGGGTGTAAATGCGACGTCAATATGGACCAAAGGGTCAAATTAAAGGGGAGTGATGGTATATCCCTAGCTCTGGATCTCAATGGCGATATATACGGCCTAGAGATCATATGGATGTATACTCTACTTCAGTGGAGAATCAGCTCGACATCATCAAGCAAAAGTGAAGGGATGGCATATTCCTAATTTCAGGTCTCGACAGTAATACATACAAAGCCTAAAGACCATTGGATGTCATCCCACCCTAAAAGGGTGAGATCGTGACTTATCGGGGTTCCAAATAGAGCCTAACCTCAAGTAATACGCCATGGAAATACCTAAGCCGCATCTTCCGATGGTAATGTGGATATTCCAACCTAAGAAGATTACTTGAAGACGTCGTGTCCAGCCTCAGAAGGGACCAGAGACACGACAGCCACGCGACTACTCGAGCCGCAACCTAAAGGACTGCATGTCGAGAAAATATCAGCCAACGCGACGGTACGATGGACTTAATCCAGCACCATAAACCTAATGGAGGTGCTTACATCACTGTGTTGTAACATGACACAGAGTGATGCATATGGAGAAGGCGAAAGCTGTTATCGTGTTGCGATAACGTAATTAACTGTAGGGGCTTGCGACTACGGGGAAAAGCGTCCCCACAATCAAAAACCCTTCACATACGAGGTGGAATCTGATAAGTCACGCTACATCAGTCTCATCCATCCAAATCTTCGATAAACGGAACCAAAAATCAACTTGGATTCTTCGGAGAAGTAGATGAATATGTTCCAAATAGCATCTGCCCTGTATTCAGGCTGGACGAGCTCCCCGGGCTTTAGTTTCTCAATTTCGGTGGTAAACAATCATCATAAATCTCGTGTCTCTCATCGACACTAAAAATCTAGATATCGTAGGCACCATCTCATCAGATCAGTCCTCTCTCAATATCATATAGTCTCGGTTAGCATATCCCGGATATCCGTCGTGCTTCTATACAATAACCAGTATTGACCAACCTCGCTAGGCCCCCCGTACCTCCGTACGGACTTCCTGCTTCTCGGTGTCGTACCGGGTACACCATGTATCCGATTATATATCTCCTCTACACAGTTCGGATAACGTAGCACATCCGCAACCGTATATCTCTCCCACTCGGTTCGAATAAAATCAAATCAGAAAACTCATGGTGGACGCCAAATCATCATATTAAGAGAAAACCGCGTTTTAAAATATACTCAAGTTTTATAAATTACACCGCGGCTTCTCAAATCCATGAAAAATATCAAGTTCCGAAGAACACATACAAAATTCATTCTTACCACAATTGGCAACCATCAATATATGTGTGTATGTGTGTGTGTGTGTGTGTGTGTGTGTGTGTGTGTGTAAGGATAATGGAGGAAAGGTGCCATAGGAAGGAATTTCCTTCTATGGCATCGAAAAAATATACCCTCCATGAATTTATTCGACGATCGAAATCTATTATCATCATCTTTAAAATGTAAGATGTGGATACACCAAATTTGATGTGATTCCATTATTTTTTCACCGTTGATTTAGTGGGTCCAAAATTAACGGTTTACCAACAATAGAACATTTTACATTGCTAATTCAATGGTGACAAGGGGGTGGAATCGCATGAAATTTGGTGTATCCACATCTTACATGATAAATATGATGACGATGAGTGCCGGTCGTCTAATAAAACGGTGGAGGGTGTAGTTTTTTGATGCCATCTAACGAAAAAGCCTCCCAGGGCCTCTTTTCTACATTATTCTCTCTCTCTCTGTGTGTGTGTCCCAATCCACTGATACACACACACACACACGAATATCTATTACAATGGTATTTGTATAACAAAATCAACAAATATCATGCATACTAGCATGGATAACTAGAACACGAAAATCATAACAGTTTCTACCGCGTCATGGTAATACTAATGATGTGTAGTGTAGTATACGTGTTTGTGCTCGTGCAACATGGCAATCATTAGTAATTGTGCAAGTGTTCTATCAAATTTATGTGCACAAGAAGGATTCTCAATTCCCATCATAAATATCAATATTAAAATCATTAACAGTGTATCATGTATCATCTTTCAGTTGACGATTAAATACAAAGATATATCCATCAATCACATTCATATAATAATATCGATATAATTAGAACGCTATCGAGCATGGAAATTCTACAGTGTCATGGCAATACCAATGATGTGTTTGTATAGCATGTGAGTCTGTGATCGTGCAATATGGCAATTATTGATAATTATGCAGTATTTTATCAGTGTATTCATATAAGCATGGTATCGTTAACTAACTGTATGAAGACTAGGTACGGATAATATAACGTAAAGTAACAATAAATAATCTATGCGTGAATGTATAATGAATCAAATAATCGTAATCTAAACGGCCATTATAATAGATAACTACTTACAAACTATATAGTTATAGTTTAAAATAGATCGAAACGTTATTTTGGAAATAAGGAGGCTACAGTGATTTTGAAATATACATTCGTTTGAAATTGTAGTGCATCCTTGACATTACCATTTAAAAGTAGAAAACAGATCGTTAGTTTTCAGAATTAGTATAGCTCCAACAATTATTATAACGTTCACATCAGGATTTAGTAAAACTCCACGAGTCAAATAAACATAAACTGCAATCGGCGATCTATCCTCACTACATCAAGTACGGAATCTCTATTGTATGATATCATCCAAATATCCAATCTCAAATAGTACGGACCTTAAGTTGCGTACGGCACAAATCAATAATCATATATATGTATAGACACACTACTAGTTATGAACTATATACTAACTGCATAATCTACAAACTATTGACTAATTTATCTAAGTATAGGCAAGTATACGTATATACGCTTTTTATGCTAAATGTTCCCTTGAATTAGTTTGGGGGTGCTATACGTCATCCATCTGATTCCCCTCGTAAATATAAATATACTCACCGACGTCTCAAGCTAGTCGAAACATACGACAACCTCGCCCGTCCTCGCCGTCTCGCAAGTAACCGCAATCGTACCTACAATCAAAACCATAACGAAACCGCATAAATATCCACAACGAAAATGACACAACGAGTGAAGCGCATATAGATTAAAACCTATGGCCAACGCGTGCTAAATACAATAAAATACCCCCGGCGTCGACGTACGAACATTGAACGACTAAGTCAGGACATAGATATCCAAAAACCAAGTTTTAAAATCCGTAAAATATCGTCAAAAACCAACCAAAACGTTCCCAGATTTTCCTATAGTGAATCTGGGGCAAAAGGAGGTATACCAATGGCCTGTTTATGAAGTGTTTGATCTACAGATCCAAACCCAACCACTAATTCAAAAGCAAGGCCGCAATTTGTGGCCAAAATGAATATTTGGACGGCCAGGGTGAGGAAATAGGGGCTCGGACTTCTATGGTAGTCTTCTACTGGTCCCATCATCTCAAAATAATTTTCTTTTATTTAACAGAGCACCCAATCAACTCCAGATTTCATTTGAACTTCAAAAACTCAATGTATTCCATATTTTAAAACTTTAAATCTCTTCAAACTATGAATCCTTGCATCAAAATGCCACCAGCATTTCTAAACAAGTAGTAGTTACAAAAATAAACCCTACAACACCACCACTACAAGTCATACCATATCAAAACCCATCAAAATACCATTTTTACTAAAAATATACTTTTTCATGGTCATGTCTTTAAACACTAGAAGAACTTGATGTGAAGAGAGATTTTTACCAAATGGGGTGAGCTAAAGTGGAGATCCAAGCTTGCAAGAAGGCCACAAGGAGGTGGGTGATGGCTTCAAATGAAGGAAATTTTGAAAAGAGTCGTAGTTTACTGGTGAGTGAGGGTGATGGTGGATGAAGTTTTGGAGAGGAGAAGAAGAAGAAGAAAATGGTAAGAAGAAATGTGATATGGAGGAAATAATATGAGACATATTTTATTTCCTCCCCCACCCCTCACCCCCCTCCTCTCTCTCATGTCCATGACTACTCTTCCTGGTCAACATAATAAAAACCTTAATGGAACAAGTTAATTCACAAAACCACTTGTTAACATGTCAAGGCATGCTAAGTTTGGTTTTAACAATAAAATCTATCAATTAACACTAAAATCTCATATCTTTTCATAATATAAAATATTTATTATGCCAAATATCTCAAAATATCAAATTCTAAAAATAAAGATATATAACTATACCAATCCATGAAAGCCCAAATCTATACTCAGTATTATTTTCATAAATCTCATAATATCTATATTTAAATTATAAAATAATATTTATAATTTTCAAAATGTTACGGTATTTAATAATAAAATAATTGAAATTATCACCAATCTAATTAAAAAATAATTAAAATTTATAAAATAATATATTTAGCTAACAAAATAATTAAATAATAAAATTTAAGAGTTTTTATTAACAAAATAATATATTTAATTAACAAATTTTTAATAATAAGTTGATTGAGCAAATGGATTAAGATCAATCATTCATGGCTTAATTTTTAATAAAATAAAAGGTAAATGAGTTTTTTACTTGATCAAACTTGCTTAACTTAGAAGTGCTAAAAAAATAAGTACCTATTTGTTACTTATTTTTTGGCCCTTATAAGTTAAATTGCCAAACACCGATTTGACTTACAAGTGACTTATAAGTGGGGTTTGACAGCTTATAAGATAAGCGAAATAGACGCAAAGTGAAAGCGATTAAATAGAATATGTTGTGTCATCACAATAAAAGATACAGAAAAAGAAACAGATACCCCTTACTGATTACCTTATTCAAAATGCAAATCCAAACTAGAGTAGAAACATATTTCCAATCTAAAATTCTCTATTGCCAGCGGTCTTTAGGGGTTGATTGGTAATAAGAAAGTAAAGTGAAAAGTGGGAAAGTGAAAAGCTTTCCATTATTTGGGTGTTAGTTGATTGGCAAGCGACAAAATGGAAATGGTTTACTTTCTTCCACGTAGTATTTAGAAAGTCGCCTATCTTTTTTTCCCACCATCCAAAGAGATGGAAAGTCAATAGAAAGTTAAAATAAAATCATTTTCAAATCTAAACTAATTTTTTGTCTCTAACCAATTTTTATTATTAATAAAAAGAATATATGCCACATCATTATTTAGTTAAACTTTCTTTTTACTTTCTTATCCAAACCAAACATGTTTTTATTTGTGGAAAGTAAAAAGAAAGTACTTGCTATAAATAATACTTTCTTTTGGCTCGCGTACTGTCCTTACTTTCCATCATTTTACTTTTGCCAAATAAGCCTTGCCAAAAAAAGTATTCTACCATTCCAAGCTACTATTTTTAATTTTTAATTTTTAATTTTTTAATCTTTTTAAAGGATCCACAAATAATGATGATTGAGGGGGAAAAACGATTAAAATGAAAGAGTATAATCAATAAGAATTTTTCCCATTGTTTTCTTTTGCATCTATATTTTTGTTCATTTTAACCTATTATTTCTTGCTTTCTACTTTTTGATAATCTCTTTTTAATCTGTTCATTCCTATTTATTTTTGTTTTTTCGTTCATGAAGGAAAAAATTAATTGCAATGTGAAGCTAATGCTTAAATAAAATAATAGATATATATTTTCTATATATTAAATATTTTCTTAATGCTTATGCGTTCATCTGGCAAATGAAAAATATTAGTGAGGTATAACAACTTTATCTTATTATTTCACTCGTTTCTAATTCATTTTTTCTGAAGCTTATCAATATGTTTGGGCCTTTTCGAGAGACTAATTCTTGGTCTTTCGCCTATCTCTTCCTTCTCTTCTCAGTTGGATGTTTGTGTGATCCCGCTCATCCGCGAATTGGATTGGGTGACTTGCCTTCTCTATTTTTTTGCAGGTTGATCGAGGATGCTGCTTGGAATCTGCAGCGGCTGGAGTTCCTCCTCTCCTGATCGTGGCCTTGCCTTCTTTTCTCTTTCTTTTTTCTTTCTTCCTTTTTTCTTTGCTGTTTTCTTTGTTTTCAACATTTGTAATATGGTTGAAGCTGTAATAGTTTCTGTAATCATACTCTTTTATATCTTTTAATGTTAGCTTAGTGAGATGGGTGAGGAAAAAAAAAACCATTACAAATGAGAAGAGGGAATAAATAAAGAGAACCTAAAACTTGAAATGAATTAAATGAGCTATTCGCAGCTACCATGATCAATAATGAACAATCCGTGTGAAGGCTTGGTTTGCTGTAATCTACACCAATCCCTTGATTTTATGAATAATCCTAAGGCTTGGTTTGTTGTAATCTTCATCAATCCCTTGATCATGAATAATCCCTGATGAAGGCTTGGGTTTATGGTAGTCCTCACCAATCCCTGGAAAAGGATTGGGTTTCTCGTGATCTTCTCCAAACCAATGATTATGGATCCCTGGAGAAGGCTTAGCTTTCTTGTAATCTTCGCCAATCCCTTGAAACTTGAAGAAGTTGTAATCGTTCTCGCTGTCAACATCCTAATTATGCGAGGCATAAAGTATTAGAAATTTACGAAGAAAACATAACATACCACCTGAAAGAGAAATAAAATATCCGGATATGGTCTCCATTTTGAATTATTTGGTCGTGGTGTATCAGGGTATCCCCCCATACTTTATTTCTTTTTTTCTTTGAACTTTCTTCAAATGGCTCTATCTATTAAGACATAGGGGTGTCTGTATTTGTTGTAGTCAAAACAATAATAATAAAACAAATTATAGATACGGTAAATAAAGTTTGAACATGATCAAATGTCAAACCTAGAAAGGAAACTAGAGAACTGTGTAATTAACAACCATTATATAGTTAAGTCGCATATCGTTTGTTTCCTTTTTTGGGTTAAATTGCATAAATTTAACCATGAACTATCATTTTTTTGTGTGGTTGGTACCACGGACAAATTTAATTGCTGAAAAGTATCATAAACTACCATTCCTAACCACGAAAAAATAGGCTACACATGTTAAAGCAAACAGTGATATCAACCAAAATGGAATGCTTTGACCATTTTAACCTTGTTTTCCTCCTTTTCTCTCCTCATCTTTCCTCCTCCTCTTCTTGCCATGCATGTGCATCATTTTCTTTAACTCATACATTCAAACACCTTGATTCATTAAAATCTCGAATCTTTAATCCTTGAACTCTCAAATTCCCGTAACCCTCAATTCTAAAGATCTCAACTCTCAAAATTCATATATACCAAACTCCTCTCCATATTTTTCAACCTATCATTTTAAAATCCGTGATGGAGGTCCTTTTCGGGTCTCCGTCAAATGTTATCTTCCGTCGATCTCCCGGTGGATCTTGGAGGTGATCTCCTGTTGCGTGTGGGTCTCAATGGGTTTTGAAGAGATTGGTGGTTTTGAGGAGTCTACGCCAAGTACCTGCAAGGAAGTCCCGGGGTGGTTTGGTACCACCGACGACCCTCTGACGATCAAGTTAGCACAAGATCCGAGCAGAGTAACGGCTAAGTAGGTGAAAAATGCTTACTTGACCCCTCTATGATGGGGGTTTATATAGTGGCGACAACACGCAGTGGCAGGCGTGAGAATCTCGCCGGCAGTTACGCCCCCGACGTCACGCACGCGTAATAAGCGGATCGCCCGTTAATGGGGATCGTGATGGCGTGGAACGCGGGATGTTGCCGGCGGAGAATCCGCGCATGGCAAGATTTGCGGAGCGGCGGTTACGGCTGTAAGTGGTGGAGTTAGTCGGTCGAGGGACCGAGGAAGATGGCCTCGGCAGGAGAGCTCGGGGACGAGCGGGAGGGCCGAGGCATCTTGGTCCTGTGGTAGCTCGGGGTGAGTTGAGAGGCCGAGAAGGCCAATTTGCAGCGGCTCTGAGGAGAGCCAGCTTGTGCTTGCAGATCGGGTACAGGGGTAGCCTGGTCGGCCCCTGTGGGCCCTTTCTTCTGAGTTCTAGGACACGTCATCTGCCACGTGTCCTGATCTGGGAGATCGCCAATATAGAGTATCATCATTAACCCCCTACTCTTGTTCTGACCAGCTGGCGGGTCGGGTCAAGAGTGGACTGCCTGGCCGTCTAAGGTGAGCTCCCTCCTAAGATTTCGTTGGGTCGCGTCCCCGGGCTGTCAGCTATCTTTTCTGCCAGCGAATCAGGGCGAGATCTCTGCATTTAAGGAAGGTGCGCCGGTTCGTGCATCCTGTTACTGAAGCGACGGTCCGCGTGTCAAGCGTCGGTTGGCCAACGCGACGTGTGCAGACCTGCGGCGTCTGATGGGATGCGGCCCAGTGTGGGAACGAAAAGTGAAGCGATCGGAGCCGTTGGACTCGAGGAGGCGCTTTGGCGGGAGATGAAGGGCACCGTTGGATGAGGGCGATTGCAGTGATAAATAGGGGTGGGGCCCACTCCAGGGCCCCTATTTCTTCATATTTTTCTTCCTTCTAAGTCTTGGCTGCTTGGCGCTCTTCCTCTTTTGGGTTGGATACATGGTTCGTTCCTACTCTTTGGGTTTCTCGTTCCGGAGGGAGGCCAGCGGTGCGGCCGTGCCCCCGACTGGCTCATACCCTGCGCCGAATGTTCCGCCGGCGGCAGGGCCGTCCGCTTCGTTGATGGCTCCTGGTGATTGTTCTGGTGGCGACCAGAGATGTCCATGGTCATCCGAGCCCCGGACGAGGGACGCAGGGGAGGGTGAAGACGGGGTCCCCCTTAAGAGGAAAAGGACAATCTCTCGTGCGCCACCGTCGAGGGTCCATGAGAGGATTCCCGTGCAGGAAGGGGATGCCGTCTTCATGGCTCCATCTGGGCTTTCCGTCGCTGCCGGCCTGCTCGTCGGGATGGAAGAGTCGGCCGGGGGGAGGCTTCCGCATGGCACCCTGAGGGTCCAAATGGAGGCCATAGCCCAAGGGGCGGTTCAGGTATGAACTTCTCCACGCGTTGTTTTTTTTACCTTCCTTTCTTTGGCTCGAGCGTTTCCAAGTTTCTCATCTGTTTCCCGTCAGGTCCTTCAACACTGTGCCATCGTTACTCGTATGGAGGCCGAGGGAGCGTTCCACGCACCGAGGCCGGTGGAAGCGTTTCCTTCAGAGGTCGAGGTCCCGCGACGTGACCTGCATCTGGAGAGGGCGAGGGCCGATGTCCTGGCAGCCCAAGCGGAGGCTGCAGAGCTCGCCATCTCAGCAAACCAGGCTGCCTATCGTCGCCTGAGTGCATCCCACCGAGTTGCTGAGGCGAAGCTGGCGGATCTGGCCGATCGTTTCGCGGCCATGGAGAAGGAGAAAAACACCAGCAGGAGGGATGCCGAGGCGGCGCTTCTGGCGGCCGGGATTGCCAAGATTCGGGCTAAGAAGGTTGTGGCCGATTACAAGGCGTCAGAGCAGTTTTATGCCGAGCTTGGCGAGCATTCCGCCATCGCGTGGAATAAGGCTCTAGATGCCGTGAAGGAGCAGCTTCCTGAGTTCGCCGATGGCGAGCTCCGTGCTCGAATCCCATTCCCGGTGGCAAAGCCTCCGGCAGACAGCGATGAGGGAAGCAAGGCGGACCCCTGGTGGCAAAGCCCCGGTGGTGAAGCCTCGGGCAGACTGCGATGGCAGTGATGAGGGAAGCGAGGTGCAGGAGGGGGTTTGTGACTTAGGCCTTTTTGATATTTCCTCGTTCCTCTTTTGTAAGCGTCCGGAACTTTGTAAGGCTGGGGAGCCCCCAATACCCTTGTAAAAACATTTTGCTTGTGCGAGTAAAACTCTTGCTGTTTCATTGCTTTGCACTTTATCTTTTGGATGTGAAGAGTACTCATAGAATATTCTTGCTTGCACTGTTGGGCTTCCATGTCAGGCAATCGTACGTCGAGTTGATTTCGATCACTTGTCAAGCGTGCCAAGTGCTGCTGAGAAGGAGGTATCCCCATGGCCCCGGAGACGAGGGGGGATTGGTCAGATTTTGGATAGACCTGATGTCTCTTGTTAGGGCTTCAGATCCGCTGCGTGTGATGGGCAGAAGGGTGTCCGCCGTAGTTGTGCCGAGCATAAAGGGGCTCGGTGGCCTCGTTATGAGGGCTACAAACCCACAGCGTCTGTTGGGCAGGAGGATGCCTGCTGGGGATGACCGAGCAGGGAAGCTGCTCGGTTGATCTTGGCAAAGGCTTTGATCCCTGTCGATTATGGTAGGAAGCTACCAACCGGGGATAGCCGAGCAAGGGTCGGGCTCGACTGCCTCTTGGAGGACTTTGATCCTTAGCGTTGGAGGGCCTGTAAGAAGCCTATTAAGGATAACCGGGCAGTGAAGCTGCGCGGCTGCCTCTTGGCGAGGGCTTTGATCTCTGGCATCGTGGGTAGGCAACTGCCAGCCTGGGATGACCGAGCGGGGTAGCCGCTCAGATGCCTCTTACGAAGGTTTTGATCCCTGGCGTCATGGGTAGGGAACTACCAGCTGGAGATGACCGAGCAAGGGTCGGGCTCGGTTGCCACTTGCGAGGGATTTTGATCCTTCAGGACGGGGACCGAGCAGGGTTACTGTCCAGTGCCTCTTGGCGAGGACTTTGATCCCTGTCGGTTGTGGTAGGAAGCTACCAGCCGGGGATAGCCGAGCAAGGGTCGGGCTCGACAGCCTCAAAGGAGGACTTTGGTCCTTAGCACGGGAGGGGCTGTAAGAAGCCTACCAAGGACCCTTGGCCGAGCAGGGTTACTGCCCGGTGCCTCTTGGCGAAGGCTTTTGTCCTGAAGGATAGCCAAGGGAGGGTCGGGTTCAACTGCCTCTGGGAGGGCTTTTGATTCCTGTCGGTTGTGGTAGGAAGCTACCAGCCGGGGATAGCTGAGCAGAGTAGCTGCTGAGCTGCCTCGAAGAAGGACTTTGATCTTTAGCGTTGGAGAAGCCGTAGGAGGCCTGCTAAGGATAACCGGGCAGTGAAGCTGCGTGGTTGCCTCTCGGCGAGGGCTTTGACCCCTGGTGTTGCGAGTAGGAAAGCTACCGGCCAGGGATAGCCAAGAAGGGAAGCCGCTCGGCTGCCTCTAAGGAGGACTTTGATCTTTAGCGTTGGAGGGGCCGCAGGAGCACTGCTAAGGATAACCGGGCAGTGAAGCTGCGCTGTTGCCTCTTGGCAAGGGTTTTGATCTCTGGCGTCGTGGGTAGGCAACTACTAGCCTGGGATGGCCGAGCGGGGTAGCCGCTCAGATGCCTCTTATGAGGGCTTTGATCCTTGGTGTCATAGGTAGGGAGCTACCAGCCGGAGATGACCGAGCAAGGGTCGGGCTCGGTTTTCTCTTGCGAGGGTTTTGATCCTTCAGGACGGGGACCGAGCAGGGTTACTGCCCATTGCCTCTTAGCGAGGACTTTGATCCCTGTCGGTTGTGGTAAGAAGCTACCAGCCGTGGATAGCCGAGCAAGGGTCGGTCTCGACCTCCTCAAAGGAGGACTTTGGTCCTTAGCATGGGAGGGGATGTAAGAAGCCTACCAAGGACCCTTGACGTTGTCCTGAAGGATAGCCGAGCGAGGGTCGAGCTCGACTGCCTCTGGGAGGGCTTTTGATCCCTTTCGGTTGTGGTAGGAAGCTACCGGCCGGGGATAGCCGAGCGAGGGCCAGGCTCGGCTGTCTCTGGGAGGACTTTTTTGATCCGTGGCGTTGCGAGTAAGGAAGCTATCGGCCAGGGATAGCCGAGCAGGGTAGCTGATGGGCTACCTCTAATGAGGACTTTGATCCTTAGCGTTGGAGGGGCCGTAGGAGGCCTACTAAGGATAACCGGGCAGTGAAGCTGCGCGGTTGCCTCTTTGGTGAGGGTTTCGGATCACAAAGACAGAACTCTATTTGCAATGTTCTGACGTTCCCTTTATTTGAATGGAAAGGATTTTTAGAAAACATTTACATCGTTTTCACAAAATGAGGGGTACACACTCGTTGGTCTTGACCTCATTGGTATAGCTTGAGCTTCTCGGCGTTATAAGGCCGTGAGAACTTGCGTCCGTCCGCTTCTTGTAGGCGATAGGCTCCGCCGGGGAGTATCTCAGAAACAAGGAAAAGACCGTCCCACTTTGGAGAGAACTTGTGTAGCCTGCCTTGATCGATGAACTCGTTGCGCCGTAAGACCAGATCTCCGGTCTTGAAGGAGCAGTGCTTGACCCGAGCGTTGTAGTACCGGGCCGTTTGTTGTTGATAAGCGGCGGCCCTGATCTGAGCCCGTTCTCTCTTCTCCAACAAGATGTCCAGGTTGGTCCGTAGCGCCGAGGTGTTTGCATCGTCGTCGAAGCGCTCGACCCGATGACTGGGTAGCCCGATCTCTGCTGGGACCATTGCCTCAGTCCCGTAGCAGAGGCTTAAAGGGGTTTCCCGGGTGGGGGTCTTCTTTGACGTGCGTAGGGCCCATAAGACCCGGGGCAGTTCTTCGACCCAACTGTCTTGTCGCCCTTCTAGGCGGGTCTGGAGACCTCGGAGGGCATCTCGGTTAGCGACTTCGGCCTTCCCGTTGCATTGGGGATGCGCGACCGCGGCGAACTTCATGAGGATATGGTATTCCTTGCAGAAGTCCTTCACTTTCTCGTTCTTTAAGTTCATCTCGTGGTCGGTGATGATACACCTCGGGATGCCGAACCGGAGTATCAGATTGTTTTGCAGGAACCTGATGGTCATAGCGGCATCCGGTTTGCTGATGGGGACGGCCTCGATCCACTTGGTGAAGCAGTCTACCGCGACGAAGACATATTTGTGTCCGCTCGTACCGGTAGGGAATTGGCCGATCATGTCCAATCCCCACTGGGCGAACGGCCATGCGAATGTTGTCAGCTCGATAGCGGGGAGGCAAGGGATGGTGCCGTGGAGTTGGAAACTCTTGCATCTTCTGACTAGCTTCTGGGCATCCTCGTGAACAGTGGGCCAGTAGTACCCCTGGAGCAACGCCTTTTGGATCAAGGTTCGGGCCACTTGGTGCGCACCGCCAATCCTCTCATGGATTTCACAGAGGACGTAGTCGGCTTCATAGGGATCGATGCACCAGAGCAGGGGTTGAGTGAAGGATTTCTTGTAGAGGTTCCCATTGCTCCAGATGAAGTGACGGGCTTTGGCCCGGAGACGGCGGGCGGCTCCCCGATCTTCTGGGAGCGTACCGTCCTTCAAGAATTCCATGAGGGGCTTCCTCCAATCTTGGTCGTCTTCCTGCGCCGCATATACATGGAGTGTTGTCGCTCCGTCTTCCACGCTGGACTAAGGCAAGGTTTCGAAGAGGATGGACCGCTTATTGTTGGCCGAGTATGACGAAGACAGCTTACTCAGGGCGTCGGCTCGGGCATTCAGCTGCCTGGGTATTTGTTCTACTTGGACTTCATCAAAGTTCCTCCGGAGTTTCCTTACCTCGTCCAGATACTTCATCATCAGATGCTCCCGAGCTTCAAAGCGGCCGGTCACTTGGCCGACGACTAGGGCCGAGTCACTGCGGATCCGAATTATCTTCAGCCCCAGCCCGGCGGCCATGCGCAGTCCAGCCAGGAGGGCCTCGTACTCTATCGCGTTGTTCGAGGCTTTGAAAATGAGCTTCAGAGAGTACTCTATTTCTGCCTCGTTCGGGCCCCGGATAATGAGGCCGGCACCACAGCCTTCCTCAGTTGAAGACCCATCGACGTAGATGACCCACTCAGGAACTGAGCCAGGCCTTTCCGCAATGGGACACTGAGTTGCGAGGGTCGGCGTGGACTCCGGTTCCTTGCTAGGGATGGTGCATTCAACGATGAAATCGGCCAGGGAATGCGCTTTGATGGCCTGCCTTGGGCGATATTTTATGTCAAACTGAGATAGTTCCTACCTCCACTTCTCTAAGCGGCCCGAGGATTCCGGTGATGCAAGGATAGCCCCCAAAGGGCGCTCAGTGAGGACGAGGATGGTGTGTGCTTGGAAGTAGTGCCGTAGCTTCCTTGAGGCCACCACGAGGGCCAAGAAAATCTTCTCTATGGCTGGATATCTCGTTTCTGCGTCCTTAAATACATGGCTCACATAGTACACCGGCTTCTGCACTCCACCGAACTCTCGGACGAGCACCGAGCCCGCTGCTTGGTCGGATACTGCCAGATACAGCGACAGCTCATCTCCTTCGACTGGTCGGGTGAGCAGTGGTGGCGTCGCGAGGTGCTTCTTCAATTGGTCGAAGGCGACCTGGCACTCCTCCGACCACTCGAACCTCAGGATCTTCCTCAGAGCTTTGAAGAACGGGAGGCATTTCTCCCCCGGCCTGGACATGAAGCGGCTCGAGCAGCGACTCATCCCGTGAGCCACATGATCTCGACGTTGGTCTTAGGCGCGACCATGTTAAGGATAGCATCGATTTTCTCTGGGTTGCTTCGATTCCACGGTGAGTGACCATGAAACCGATGAACTTTCCCCCGGTGACTCCGAATGCGCATTTGGCGGGGTTTAGCTTCATCATGAACTTGCGGAGCACTTCGAAGGCCTCGCCTAGATCCTTGGCATGGTCGGCCGACGAAATGGATTTGACGAGCATATCATCAACATAGACCTCCATATTCCTGCCGATCTGTGGCTTGAACATGCGATTGACCAACCGTTGGTACGTGGCCCCGGCGTTCTTGAGGCCGAAAGGCATCACCTTGTAGCAGTATACCCCCCGTTCCGTTGTGAATGCGGTAAGATCTTCATCTTCCAGATTCATACGGATCTGATTGTAGCCGGAGAAAGCATCCATGAAACTCAACAGCTCATGGCCGGCCGAGCTGTCGACGAGCTGATCTATCCGAGGGAGGGGATAGTTGTCCTTGGGGCGGGCCTTATTGAGGTCGGTGAAGTCGACGCACATGCGCCACTTCCCGCTTGGCTTCTTGACCAGAACTACGTTCGCCAGCCACTCCAAGTAGGGTACATTCCGGATGAAGTTGGCGGCGAGAAGTCGATCAATCTCGTCTTCGATAGCCTTCTGTTTGACCGGGGCGAAGTTTCGCTTTTTCTGTCTGACGGGTCGGGCCGTAGGATCAACCCCGAGCTTGTGAGAAATGATTTTGGGGTCGATCCCAGGCATGTCAGCAGGTGCCCAGGCGAAGACGTCAGAGTTATTTCTGAGGAAACCGACCAGGTCATCTCGCTGAGTCCCTGTCAGGAGTGATCCGACCTGGACGGTTTTTTCATTGTCCCCCTCTGTCAGGGGAATCTCGGTCAGTGGTTCGACCAGTGTCCCCCGGACCTCCTTCTGCTCGTCTTAGGTGTCCAGAGAACCCTTGATGTCGTCTTTTACCTCAGCGTCGTCGGCAGGCTGCTCGGAAGAAGATGTTTCGGTAAGGCATACCTTCACGACCCGCTGGTCTCCGTAGACCCGACCTATCCCGTCCTGATCGAGAGGGAACTTCATCGCCAGGTGGTAGGTCGATATCTGGGCCTGGAGGGAGTTCAGCGTCGGGCGGCCGAGGAGAACGTTGTAGGCCGATGGGACCTTTGCTACGATGAAGTCCACAGGCAACGTACGGGTGTGGCCGGTCTCCCCGACGTTGAACTGTAGGGTGACCACCCCTTCCGCAGGGATGGAGTGGTTGGTGAACCCTGAAAGGACGTGGGAGGTCGGTTTCAAGTCTGCTGGGATGAGCCCCATGCGCAGAAAGCAGTCATGGAAGAGTATGTCTGCCAAGCTGCCCGAGTCGACAAGTATCCGGTGGACCTCGTATCGGTGGATTTGGGCCGTGATCACCAGAGGGTCGTTGTGGGGCATGGATATGCCGTGGAGATCCCCATCGCCAAAGGTGATAGGCTCGTGGTCCCTGGCGTTTTTGCTCGGGCGGCCGTTGGCCTCCGTTGCCGGCGTGAGGTGCTGAGTCTCGCAGGCGCTCGACTGACCCCTTGCCGTCATAACCATAGTTCTTGATGGGCCTCGGTTCCTTCCGGCGAGGTCCCTTAGGCCCCGTGGTGAGGTTGTCTTCGGGCTGCCTTGGCGGGCCTCGTAGGTGCGACCCCGTCGAGGGAAGGGGTGCCGGTCATGCCTGGAAGCAGGCGAGCTGACCGCCAGAGCCTTGGTAGGGGCAAGGGTGCGACGAGGCTCGAGGGGAGGCTCCCCGATGTGGGACCTCGATGTTGAATGGGACGGATCGAGGGACCTGCGACCGCTGGAGTCTGCGAGGCGGTGGCCGGCGGAGGGGTTGATGACATTCGGCGGAGGTTCACCCGCGCCTCCGTTGAGGGGAAGGAAGCGGCGGGTGTGTAGGGTGTTCTTCTTCACCCCATTGAGATGGGAATACGCGCGCGCTTGTCAGGCGCATTACAGATTCCCCCTGCTCAGGATAGGCTAGGGTTTATTGATTGTGGGGATCCGAATCTCCGGCAGCCGCGGACTAAGCTGCCGTTAATTACCTCTCGCCTTGGGGCGAGAGAACCTCTGATTAACGGGTTAAAATGGTCATGCGAACTCAATGTGAAGTGGTGTGTTTTGGAAGGGTTTTGGATATATCGGGGGCCCCGCAGAGTTTTTACGGGGGTCCCACTACCCGGATAGCGGGCTGGGGGTCAAAGGGGATAGCAGCCCTCTTACGGGGTGCGGGACAGCGCCCCGTTAGAAATTTTTTTCTGACAGGAACAGTGTCGTGGAGTATGTGTGTGTGTGTGTGTATATGTATATATATATATATATAAAGGGAAAGTGCATCCAAAGGATGCGTGGGAAAAAGCGCCAGCGCTTTGGGCGCTCGCGCCTTGAGCGTAAGGGCGCTAGCGCTTTGGGTGCTCGGACGGTAGCGCTTTGGACTCCAGAGCGCTAGCGCTTTGAGCGCTAGCACCCCACGTGTCAGGCACATGGACGCTCGGGCGCTAGCGCTTTGGGCGCTAGCGCTCTGAGCGCAAGAGCGCTAGCGTTTTGAGCGCTGCCAGACACGTGGGCGCTCGGGCGCTAGCGCTTTGAGCGCAAGGGCGCTCGGAAGGCAAAAGGGACTTGATCCCTCCAATGGGAGTTGTACTCCCTCAAAGGAGCACTTATTGTTTTGTGTGTGTGTGTGTGTGTGTGTGAGGAGTTAAACTCCTAGGATATTTTGAGGCTGATGAAGGGGCTTCTCCCCTTGAGCCCTGGATCTTCTCTAAAGTGGGGTTTCTAGAGATGGGTCTCCTTCTTCTTCCTTTGTTGGCCGGATCTTGAAGATCAAGAAGTATGAGATTTTAAAAATCTCTCCTTTCTGAGATCTGATGGAAAATCCGAGTTCCCCTTTGTGCGTTTTGTGGTGAAAAACTATTTAGTTTTATAAAAGGAAAAGTAAAACTCTTGATTTAATTCAAAAGAAAGAAGAAGGTTTTAGAACCTTAAGAAAGGAGAAAGAGGCACAAAGAACCCTAGTTTTAGGGGGAATGAAAAAGTATATTAGATATTTTCATTATATTACCTTATATAGGCTTACATATTTACATATTGCCCCTTGGGCTTTACAAAATGGCATTTTGCCCATCCCATGGCTCATGTGACACTTCTTTTTGCACATAAGCCTTGGGCTTTACAAAAATCTGGCATTATGCCCATTCATGCATAAAAAATTACATTAAAATTATTTATTACATGACCTTTTGTTTTGGCATGGAGGAAGGCCGGCCGCTTCATGTTCGGACTCGACCTGGGCATGGGCCCACTTGATCTGGGCTTGGGCCCACTTGGCTTGGGGTTGACCTTGACTTTGACTTGGTCAACCGGGGTGCAATTTTCGACCCCAACAGGATGCTTGGATCTTCACGGTGGTCGCTTGCTATGTGGATAAAGATCGGAAGGCCAACTTTGTTTTTTGTGGAGTTTAGGTTCCCACAGACGGCGCCAACTGATGGAGGTCCTTTTCGGGTCTCCGTCAGATGTTGTCTTCCGTCGATCTCCCGGTGGATCTTAGAGGTGATCTCCTGTTGCGTGTAGGTCTCAATGGGTTTTGAGGAGATTGGTGGTTTTGAGGAGTCTGCGCCGAGTACTTGCAAGGAAGTCCCGGAGTGGTTTGGTACCACCGAGGACCCTCCGACGATCAAGTTAGCAAAAGATCCGAGCAGAGTAACGGCTAAGTGGGGTGAAAAAAGCTTACTTGACCCCTCTGTGATGGGGATTTATATAGTGGCAGCAGCACACAGTAGCAGGCGCGAGAATCTCGCCGGCAGTTACGCCCCCGACGTCACGCCCGCGTAATAAGCGGATCGCCCTTTAATGGGGATCGTGATGGCGTGGAACGCGGGATGTTGCCGGCGGAGAATCTGTGCATGGCGAGATTTGCGGAGCGGCGGTTACGCCTGTGAGTGGTGGAGTTAGTCGGTCGAGGGACCGAGGAAGATGGCCTCGGCGGGAGAGCTCGAGGACGAGCGGGAAGGCCGAGGCATCTTGGTCCTGTAGTAGCTCGGGGCGAGCTGAGAGGCCGAGGAGGCCAATTTGCAGGGGCTCTGAGGAGAGCCAGCTTGTGCTTGCAGGTCGGGTACAGGGGTAGCCTGATCGGCCCCTGTGGGCCCTTTCTTCTGAGTTCTGGGACACGTCATCTGCCACGTGTCCTGATCTGGGAGATCGCCAATATAGAGAATCATCAATCCGAGTCACTAAATTCCATAACACCCTAATTCTTAGATCTTCAAATCTCAAAACCCTAAATCACTAAACCCATTTACCCTCAAAATCTCTATATCTTAAAATCTGTAAACCCCTAATTATCTAAATCATCAAATTTAGAAATCCCTAACCTTCAAATCGTTAAGCTACCAAAACCCTAAATCCCCAAATTTTAAAATCCCAAATCTCCAGATCTTTTATGCCCAACTTCAAAATTTCTTTAAATCCTTAAAGCTTGAATTTACCCTCCATTTTTATCAGAATCTTCTTCCTCCACTCATCATTGACAAACGATCCGATGCCACCCACTCCGTCATCGCTCCTACAATCTCAAATCATATCATATTCTAATTACTAACTTTTGTGTACTTTTAGTTTGTAATCACTATTTTTTTGTTATTTTATTGTGTATTTTCATAGAAAAATATCAAATAGAGCAAAGGATATAGGTCAAAATAAAACAAAATTTAAAGTAGTAGGATAGTTATGTCCAAGAAAATAGTTCCTAATAATTATCTCTAGTTTTTAAAGTTCATGGTATCAATCGCACAAAAAAGAAAAATTCATGGATGCATTTATGCAATTTAACTTTTTTGTTTTAACAGAAACAATATAAATTTGCTATACTAACATTGTTGATACTTGAATCATCATATGAAATGGTTGATTTTTTGATTCTGAAGGCTAAATTGTTTCCGGTGCATACTTCAGTAAATAGAGATATCAATAGGATGAAGAAGAGAAAATATGACATTACGAGTAAAAAAGAATAATAAGAGGCTTTACAATTTTTTGTATCCATTCTGTTGGCATTGGTATTAATTATATAGATATGTAAAATTCCTAAAATATATCAATTTGGAAGAATGAATTTTGTCATCTCTCAGTATTCATATATATTTTTCCATAATTAAATCCTTCGAAAATTGTCCAAGTGAATTATATATTGTCCAATTGCAATGTATATAGCTTGGTTGCATGACAGAATTTTTTTGGGATTTTTAAATGTATATAGTAAATTATATATGGGATTTTTAAATGTATATAGTGAATTATATAGTGTTGAACGATACTCATATTCAATGAGTATAGAGGTCTCATGAACGTGAAAAAGAGAAATTCATATGAACTATGGTTCATCGAATCTTCATGTTCGATAGATATGATTAAATGAAATGTCTTGAATGAATTCATCTCTTTTATACATGTGGTGTCTAATAATAAAAAAAAGTTGTATTTTTTTATTTTGCTTTGCTCCGGCTCTAATCTATGCATATAACATACACAAAGACACTGGTGCACACAACACATACAAGCACACGCATTCAGAACCACTTAATTGATAGGTGGTTTAATTACCTAATAAATCTTAACATCTAACAAAAATAGGATTGCAGTCAAATCGAATGCACAAATTTAGGCATGCCAACTACACCGTTTTGGGGGTAATAAATAGTTTAGAAAGAATAATGTGGGATTCCAGTAAAACTAATTAATAAAATCCAATCTTTTAGGACAATATTTTAGAATGTTTTTTTTTAATTTTTAAATATATTATTAAAAGAATTCTATTTACAAAAATATTTTTAAAGTAGGACATTTTTGGCCAAGTAAACGCCAGCTCAACGTCTGGTGCTAAGCTGTTTTAAAAAAAATTCTTCAAAGGGACGCAGCTGGCAACTGCGTCCCATATATCCCTTTTAATTTTTTTTATAGGGACGCACTTCCAAAATGCGCCCCCATACAAATGTATCTCACTCTCCCTCTCCTCTCGATCTCTCCCCTCTAGATCCTCTCTCTCCCCTCTTGATCTCATTCTCTCTCTCCTCTAGATCCTCTACGACTCGCTCGATGCAAGGCAGCCACATAAAATATATGGGCCGCACTTCAGAAGTGAGCCCCATGTATTCATGTCGCTGCCTTGCATGGAGAGAATCGTAGAGGAGAGAGAGGGGGGTGAGAGAGTGTGGGATCGAGAGGAGGGAGATCGAGATACATTTGTATGAGGGCGTTTTGGAAGTGTGCCCCTATAAAAAAAATTTAGAAGAGATACATGGGACGCAGTTGCCAATTGTATCCCATCGGAAAAAAAAAATTTAAACGGGTCAGCGCCAGGCGCTGACCTGGCGCCTATGTGGCCAAAAATGGCCTACAATTTACCATCAGCTATGGCTGGTCTCTTCAACAACATTAAAAGTGCCAACGGGTCCAATTCATCAGCCTTGGATCAGTAGACACCTCCCCCACCCCCCACAATTGTCTTTTTATCGGTATTCACATCAAATCATTGTGGCATTAGAGAAGAGATCCGGACCCTCTGCTCGTTTGGATGAAACGATCAGGGTTATGTCGATCCGACAGCAGCTGTGTGTAACTTGAGGCCCATGACCGACGGGCTCCATTTGAAGATCCAACGTCTAGAAAAGGCACAGAGCATCCCGCACTTGATTAGATACGGTGTGCATATGGTGTTTGTGGAAAGTGATGCATAAAAAAAGAGATTAGTGTATCTGTTTGGTATAACAGAGAAGTGTCTATTAGCTGTAGGGTTCCTAGGCACTCACAAGAGGTCTCATAAGGCATCAACCATGCCTATTTCAAAAATTACGGTGCCGAGAAACCCTAGACTAGATCGTTAACTAGAAGTTTAGGCGAAACAAGCAACTAGTTAACTACTTAACTAAGTGTAAACGGAAATACAACCTTTGTAGATCCGGTTCTCCACCTCCATGGCTCCGCGATGAAGTCTCCTCGCTGTACAAATCGGATCTTGGGCTCTAGCGTCGGCTTCATCGGAGAAAAAGCGGGCTAGGTCATCGACGACGTGCCGAAGATGATCTACGTCGAGGCATCACTAGATCAAGCTCCCACTTCACCAAGTCATGAAACTTGTGAAGAGAACACCCTATACTACTTGGCAAGAGGTAGAGGATGAAGAAATAGGAGGTGGGTTTACTTTAGATTTGGATTTCTCACTCAATTGCTCAAGTTGCCATTGAAGTAGAAAGCTTTTCTTTCTTGCTCATCTAGAAGAAGAAGAAAGAAAATGAATATGATAAGTTTTTTTGAAAAGAATAATAAAAATGATTCTTATCACAAAATTAACCATGGTAATGTGTAGAGAATAAACTAGGGTTAGTTGGAATGGTTAGGGTTAAGGATGAGATAAGAATGGTGGACTAGGTCAAAGCTTCATGAAGCTTCAACAAAACTACAAATAAAGCCACCATTCTTTTCTTATCATTTCCAAAATGAATAAACAAATAAATAAATGAATAAGAAAATGAAAAACAAAACCCTAACCATTTAAATAACCATGGTTTAATCTTTACACAAACTCAAGTAAGCATGTATCATCAAACATGATACAATCAAGTGCACAAAAGTATATCACATATACAACTTGTGAACTTCAAGTGAGAAAATCCATTTAAAGTGAACCAATACTAGTTAATGCAAAGTAATATATCAAATATATAATTATACATTAAATCATTAAATCAACACTTGATTTAACGATCCGGTCATATCGCATATAACCGACTAGTATCCTATGTATCGGCTTATCGAATCAATACTTGATTCGATAACTAGGTTATATCGCATATAACCAATCGATACATTTATCGCGAGATTGAAATACGGTATCACATACACGCATGATTCTCGGTCCCGCACATATCTCATATGCGCTCCTATTTCGTTTCGCTTGAGCCAGGAAACCTCTGTGTAGGACTCTAAAGACTCGTCAATACGCCGGCAGCAGGTGATGATCATATCAAACACCCACAAGCCGCAAGCGGTCTGCTAAACGTAACGGCCACCCGGGTATTGAGCGATCAGAAGATCGACGAGCAAGCCCGCTCACACTCCAGTGAATCCAACCAGTAACACTACCGTACAGTCCGGTCTGATCGTCTGATATGTCGCATATCTCGCCTAGGGGTGGTAAACGTCAGACCCCAATAGCTCGATAAGTCGTGTCGAAATGAGGCCTATAACAGTTCGAGAAACTACTGGTAACACTTACCAGTAAATCTCAGCAATCCTGGCCAGGGATTTCCGGTTATAGCCAATCGAACACAGCGCAACATCAACTCCCTATACCGGGAGAGACGAATCACCTCCTATCGCTCATTGCCTCCATGTGATTCGGGACTGTACCCAAAAACCACCGTTTTGCATGCCCTCTTGGACGTGGTAAGATGGAAATCAAAGCACAGTGGGAACCACACAAGACTCTATGTCGATCTCGGGTCAACAGACTACTCTGTACCAGTGTCACCAGAGAACTGCCATCTGACGTAAGGTATAATACAATCTGGGAGTTCTCGGCGAGTCCGTCCAGTGTACCCAGTCTCTACTGAGCACCCGTATATCATCTCTGATGTCAAACACCAATGGATATGGGATCATCCATCGCCCATCTGTATGGGTCGAGAAGGTATACGCTAGTCTACTCTGGTATATCGATGCCCCGTCTCGATACACCCACGACTAGGGACTTTGAAGGATGTACTTATGGACTACCTTGTCCCCACTAGTATGATCCGCATCATAGTCCAGGTAGTCAAGTACACATCCTAAGGGCTTTACCAACATGTAACAGAGAGACAATCAGTATACACGTTAAGGTAAAGAGCAACCAGATAGCATACTATCATGTCGAGCAAGAAAGTCCTCCCTATATATGTCCAAGCATCCACTACAATATACATCCTATGTACAGTAATGGCCTCTAGGGCATACATATAACTAACAATCTCCCACTTGCACTAGGGCCATCTGATAGCAGTGGTTGTAGTATCTCATACCCAACCATCCCATAAAAATCTCTCTCTGGGAACAGGCCTTTGTGAGTGGATCCGCTGTGTTGTCCTCTGAGTCTACTCTCCTGACCTCGATCCCCTGGAGATCAACCATCTCCATGATCAGGTGACACTGCCTTAGAATATGTCTGGATCACTGATGGGACCGGCGTTCCTTGGCATAAGCCACAACTCCATTGTCTCACAATGGTTGGAACGTAGTTCATCTCATGAACCAATATACACCCAGACTGCCTTTTTGGTAGCATCTTAAGTAGCGATGTATCCAGCCTTTATCGTCTAGTATGCCACGGTATCTAGCTTGGAACTTTTCCAACATACCGTCCCTCCACTGAGGGTAAAGACAATGCCTGTGACTGACATTCAGTCGTCTTTATCACCCTGGAACCATTCCAGTGATTCTCCCCAGGGTCGATTGATACCTTCTCACTACTACTAGTGAGTGTCCTAATATCCATTTAGATCTATCTCATAGATCCAAAACCCAGGATTTAGTAGGTATCACTTTGATCCTATGTGGAGAATCATTGTGATAAGCGGAGATTGATCGAGCGTAGCATAGGAAACTCCTTCCCTATCAAGAGTATGTCATCCACGTACTCTACGAGGATCGTCACCATACTCCCTACTACCTTTTTGTTTATACAAGGTTCATCTACCATTTTGATGATGTCAACTTTTTTGACTAATCCATCAAAACAGATGTTCCAACTCCGCGATGCCTGCTTTATCCTATAAAGCATCTTGCACACGTTTCCGCTGCTCCCACTGTCTACGAAGCCCTCTGCCTGTGTACTTACAGACGTTCTCTTCTAAAACATCATTTAGAAAAGCTGTCATGACACCCAACCACCAGATATCGTAGTCATGGTATGTAGCCGTGGCAAGTAGGATCTGGATGGACTTAAGCATAGCCACTTGAAAAGGTTTCATCATTGTCCACGCCTGGTCGATGACGAAAACCTTTAACAAGTCTAGTTTTGAAAGTCTCAACTTTTCCATCTACACCAAGTAATCTTCTCAAGATATATTTGCTCCTGATGGGGATTTAACCCTTCAGATATAGCACCCAAAGTCCATACTTTGTTGGTGTACATGGATTCCATCTCAGATCACTAAGCATCCAGCTATTCTTACAGAGTCTTACTCCTGATGGCCAGCTCGAAACTAGTTGGGTCATCATCTCATGATGCAATCCTCGCTCCCACTGTTATAGAGAAACCGAAGTATCTCTCAGGTGGGTGAGGAACCCTACTAGATCGGCGGAGAGGCTGAGGTTCGTTGGAATCTACTGAATCCTTTGGTTCTACCAAATCATCTGCTGTTGTTTGTATAGCTGGAACCTTTCCAGTTCTACATTACAGACTTTGCCTCGAGCTTGTCCGGATTTTGCTTTCAGACATAGGCCGGACAACCCTAAATCTTAACTAACTTAAGATATGGGCTCTTCCCATTCCATATCACATATGAAGTGGTAGGCAACTGATTTGATTGGAACCCTATTCAATAGGTATGCAGCTTCTCAAGTGCATAACTCCCAAAAGGAAATAGGTAACTCAGTAGTACTCATCATAGAGCACACCTTATCATATAGGGTGTGATTGCTCCGCCCCGATATACCATCGTGCTATGGTGTATACGGAGGAGTAATGCTGAGAGAGAATCTCATTCTCCTTTAGAATAATCCAGGATTTTCGTGCTCAAGTATTCTCCTCCTTGATCACATCAAAGGACATAATACTTATACCCGTATTTGGTTCTCTACTTCTAACTTATATTCTGTGAATATCTCAAAAGGTTCGGACTTGTGTTTCAACAGGAACATATGTCTGAATCTTGAGAGATCATCAGAGAATGTAATGAAGTACAAAGAACCGGTCTTGGCATGTGTAGACAGGGGACCTTACATACATCAACATGTATCATCCCAAGAGTTTACTAACTCTTTCTCTGTTTCCAATAAACAGAGCTGGTGTCATTATATCTTTGTGACATGACTGGCAAGTTTCACAAGATGTAGATTCAAACTGATTTAAATATGCATCTACATGTAACTTCAGCTAGTCGGGTCACATTGATATGACCTAGTCTACAATGCCTCAAGAAGAATTCATTCATTTCTGAACTCTTCCTCTTGTGTGTGTTCCGTATACTAAAGAACTGTAGTTTGATTTAGAACATCAACGCTTTTAGATAACGTGCCTGAACCGACCAACTTTTGATATAGGAAATGTTCAAAATATTATCCAACAATACAAAATTTTATTATTTCTTTACTAATAAAGAGAGTGATATGATTTTGTATATCAGGTTCGGTATCTAATAACATTCGTTCAGAATCAATGTATTTCGGAATACAGGGTGACAGTGACCAACAGACTTGGCTGCAACACTTGCCCCGTTTTCTGCCTCATGAAACTTATCACCCGTTCTCAGTTCTCTACCTTTCTGTAGCCCTATGTAACAGATTACATATCTGGGATCCTGATCCGGTATCATATACTGATGACGTAAAGGACACTGAGAAACAGTTCTATATAATGAACACACCCGAAGATGATGCATCAGCATGCACTCTCTTCGTTTGGGTGGCACGGGAATTCTGGTAATCCCCTATTTCCTGCTCTGTCTTATAACAATTATAAGTTGGAGCGGGACCTACATTCCCCAGCTCAGTATAACAAGCGGGTTCGGTCAATAATCCGTATTATTATCTTGATTAAGGCGTGATATGGTCGCTACCAGGAGAGAGAGAGAAGAAAACACTCAGCGTATGCTCTTGCAAAATCAGATTGGTTATTATTTTATCTAATCAGGATGGCTCCCACTGCTTTTTATCAAATCTTCCTTCAAACCCTAAAAGGAAAGACTAGCCGGGATTAATTACACACTACAAGTTCGCCAATCTTTCAGCCAGGCCAGTGTCAGTACTTTGAGGGAGGTCCCCCGTGCTTTCGCACGAACCTAATTAATGTAAACCTCGTTTTCCCAGAGGCGTAACCTCGTTAACACCTTTCTAGACACCTACTTGATCGGCTAATTGTAATGTGTAAAACTCTCCCAGGAGTAACTTTTACTCGCAGCGGGTATCGGGATCCAACTATCTCATAGAAGGTATGCAATCTCATTGCAAATTTCAACACTTGAAATTCCCGATAATATTTTGCCCCTAGCGTCCTATGACCTTGACGCAGGCCAACAAACCATAGTGCGCTAGTCAAGTTCAACCCGTCATTTCCTGATTGAATTAAACCCACCCGCACGACCCTTGACGCAGGCCAACAAAGTCGCACGACTACCCTAATCCAATCTGCATCATATGCATAAACAGATAAATACTAGTTAGCTACCGCACACTACGCCTTGACGCAGGCCAACAAACGTAGCACGAATACTAACTATCATTTATCTGAAATGACGGAGGGCTACGACAGGTTTTTCTGAAAACCTATTGCGTAATGAACTTGATATCGTTGTAGAATCAAATGATTTTAAAAATGGAGTGTTTTTGAGGCTTTTCTAGTTTTGCTAAAGGAGTCACTCCCGGTGAAGGGATCGTCGGTCCTTTCCTCGCCGAATGAGGTGCGGGACATATCATATATATCACTGTGCAAAGCAGAAACTATACAAGCAATCAAAAGCAAACCGAGTGTGTAGCATCTGCCAGTTATTGCTAAAGGAGTCACTCCCGGTGAAGGGATCTCGGTCCTTTCCTCATCGAATAAGGTGCAGGATATATCACATATACCGCTGTGCAAAGCAAGAACTGTAGCTACCTTTTTTTTATTTTTGAAATTCGATTCTACAACATCTTAGGTTTCTTTTATTTCATTAATCATATTAATGAAGTCCCATCATTTAAATACCTAAACATCACAGATAAATACGACGTACACTTATGCCATCCGCATTCGCCTCGATGTCCCCTCGTGCACCGTTAGGTTAGGTAACTAACGGCAGAGCGGGGCAGGGCTAGCGCGGGTGTAAAACATAAGTAACGCCTATATAATATATCATATATACTATATACAGTATCTATCACAGAACATCACATGATCACATCACAGATATCGCAGCAGAAGTCACATATGAAATATTGGATATACTAGGACGTCCGTGTTTTCAATACGAGCCAGTATAAAACACGGATTCCACGGTCGTGATGAATAGCCAAACCCACACCCTTAGACCCCTACGAGAGCGGCAAGCAACCCTACCAATTCTAGAGTTAGGAGACCCGGACTCAACTCCTCGAGTTGGTCTCCCACTGGACTCCAGAACCCGGTTACTTGTGCTCCCCTCCTTGGATCTATCCTAGTGCGGAAAAGTAAATAATATACAAAGGGTGACATCTTCCGCAACCTGGAAGTGCCCCAATAAAAGAATATTACATACAAGTTTTTACATGAATGAAAATGAAAAACACTCATCTCACATAAAAACCCCCGGCTATTCAAACACGACGATCCAATATAACATATCCAGCAACACATAACATCACATGTCATCAACGTAAGTAAATATGTCCATCCCAATTGTCGTTGACATATAGCAACGAAACCGGCGATATCACATATTACACTTACGGTCACAGAAAAGAAAGTGTAAAACTACAACAGTTGGAATCCGCAACTACCTCAGACATCGCATGCCTGACCAAATGAATTACTTAGACATCACATGCCGAACAATTATAAACCCCGCATTTTAGTCTCAAAATCGAAAACACTTTTCAATACCAAGTCGGGTAATTCAACAAGATTCCCGACATCCTGATCGAATGCTCGTCGCAAACTTTAGTAGGCGGCCGCACCCCTGATACCGTCGATGAAGTGCACCAAGGCGGAACACCGCTACCGCGAGCACCCGAACGGATGCTTTCGGCGACGGGGTTCTCCTACAGTCACTTGGTCGGGGCTATGGAGTGAGGCTGTCTATTAAGTTTACCCGGCGAGTATCCGCGTACGCTACGTGATTGCGACGGACTTTTGATCACATCAAAATTCCGTGGCAACCGATCAAGTGAGACTAAAGTGCTATGTTTATAACATTCATTCAGTTATCACATAACTTTTTGTGAATTCCAATTGTTGTATCACATTCCGGATAAACAGAAAATGTTAAACTTTCCGATTGAACATTCGAACACCCAAATTTTCCCGAAACAGCTCAACACATGAAATAAGTCTAACAACATTCAGTTCGTGCCTCAGTACCAACGGTCCAGCCGTAGAAGGGTCAAGCCAACGCCTCACATGTGGCACGCCGTACTGCCCCAAACCCGAAGGTTCAAAGGGCAGTTCAAGACGGTCACATAATCGAGTTAAGGTTTGTTGTCTTCTAGAGGGTCCATCGCGTTACTTGCATTACTTAGAACGTCGTTAAACCACGGAAAAATCCAACACTTGAAAATTTTCCGGCAGGGGAAAAGTTGGGTATTTATATCCGGTCGAACTTTTTAACATATTCTAAAATACCCGGAAAAACACACTGACAAAATTAGACAATCCGATCGATACACTGAGTTCCCAATACAACCCAGAAAATAAAATTCTGGAATAAATATTAAAATATTCCCAGGAAAACCAGCACTAAAAACTATGAGTTACTGTGAAAATTTAAACAGATGATGGGACAACTTGGCCGCGGAACCGCCGCACAAGCCATGCTTATGCCGCGGTTCCGCCGCACTCTAGAGGAATCATGCTCTCGAATTTCACAGTAATTCTTAGGAATACCTGCTGATTTTTCTGCATATTTTTAATTCACAAAAATCCACGAATTTCAAAAATGTCCAGAGAGCAAGTTAAAATCGGGGTTTCGGGTCGATCGGACTTCTAACTCCGTCTACGCATCGCCTAAGGCTCTAGCTAGGCTCTGATACCACTGTAGGGTTCCTAGGCACTCACAAGAGGTCTCACAAGACATCAACCATGCCTATTTCAAAAATTACGGTGCCGAGAAACCCTAAACTAGATCGTTAACTAGAAGTTTAGGCGAAACAAGCAACTAGTTAACTACTTAACTAAGTGTAAACGGAAATACAACCTTTGTAGATCCGGTTCTCCACCTCCATGGCTCCGCGATGAAGTCTCCTTGCTGTACAAATCGGATCTTGGGCTCTAGCGTCGGCTTCATCGGAGAAAAAGCGGGCTAGGTCATCGACGACGTGCCGAAGATGATCTACGTCGAGGCATCACTAGATCAAGCTCCCACTTCACCAAGTCATGAAACTTGTGAAGAGAACACCCTATACTACTTGGCAAGAGGTAGAGGATGAAGAAATAGGAGGTGGGTTTACTTTAGATTTGGATTTCTCACTTAATTGCTCAAGTTGCCATTGAAGTAGAAAGCTTTTCTTTCTTGCTCATCTAGAAGAAGAAGAAAGAAAATGAATATGATAAGTTTTTTGAAAAGAATAATAAAAATGATTCTTATCATAAAATTAACCATGGTAATGTGTAGAGAATAAACTAGGGTTAGTTGGAATGGTTAGGGTTAAGGATGAGATAAGAATGGTGGACTAGGTCAAAGCTTCATGAAGCTTCAACAAAACTACAAATAAAGCCACCATTCTTTTCTTATCATTTCCAAAATGAATAAACAAATAAATAAATGAATAAGAAAATGAAAAACAAAACCCTAACCATTTAAATAACCATGGTTTAATCTTTACACAAACTCAAGTAAGCATGTATCATCAAACATGATACAATCAAGTGCACAAAAGTATATCACATATACAACTTGTGAATTTCAAGTGAGAAAATCCATTTAAAGTGAACCAATACTAGTTAATGCAAAGTAATATATCAAATATATAATTATACATTAAATCATTAAATCAACACTTGATTTAACGATCCGGTCATATCGCATATAACCGACTAGTATCCTATGTATCGGCTTATCGAATCAATACTTGATTCGATAACTAGGTTATATCGCATATAACCAATCGATACATTTATCGCGAGAATGAAATACGGTATCACATACACGCATGATTCTCGGTCCCGCACATATCTCATATGCGCTCCTATTTCGTTTCGCTTGAGCCAGGAAACCTCTGTGTAGGACTCTAAAGACTCGTCAATACGCCGGCAGCAGGTGATGATCATATCAAACACCCACAAGCCGCAAGCGGTCTGCTAAACGTAACGGCCACCCGGGTATTGAGCGATCAGAAGATCGACGAGCAAGCCCGCTCACACTCCAGTGAATCCAACCAGTAACACTACCGTACAGTCCGGTCTGATCGTCTGATATGTCGCATATCTCGCCTAGGGGTGGTAAACGTCAGACCCCAATAGCTCGATAAGTCGTGTCGATATGAGGCCTATAACAGTTCGAGAAACTACTGGCAACACTTGCCAGTAAATCTCAGCAACCCTGGCTAGGGATTTCCGGTTATAGCCAATCGAACACAGCGCAACATCAACTCCCTATACCGGGAGAGACGAATCACCTCCTATCGCTCATTGCCTCCATGTGATTCGGGACTGTACCCAAAAACCACCGTTTTGCATGCCCTCTTGGACGTGGTAAGATGGAAATCAAAGCACAGTGGGAACCACACAAGACTCTATGTCGATCTCGGGTCAACAGACTACTCTGTACCAGTATCACCAGAGAACTGCCATCTGACGTAAGGTATAATACCATCTGGGAGTTCTCGGCGAGTCCGTCCAGTGTACCCAGTCTCTACTGAGCACCCGTATATCATCTCTGATGTCAAACACCAATGGATATGGGATCATCCATCGCCCATCTGTATGGATCGAGAAGGTATACGCTAGTCTACTCTGGTATATCGATGCCCCGTCTCGATACACCCACGACTAGGGACTTTGAAGGATGTACTTATGGACTACCTTGTCCCCACTAGTATGATCCGCATCATAGTCCAGGTAGTCAAGTACACATCCTAAGGGCTTTACCAACATGTAACAGAGAGACAATCAGTATACACGTTAAGGTAAAGAGCAACCAGATAGCATACTATCATGTCGAGCAAGAAAGTCCTCCCTATATATGTCCAAGCATCCACTACAATATACATTCTATGTACAGTAATGGCCTCTAGGGCATACATATAACTAACATTAGCCAAATAAAAGAACGAGCATTTCACCCTTAACAACCTCTCGTGACCTTCTCTCTCCTCTTCGTTCTTTCCCAACAATGAGCCCAAACCTCTGAAAACTTTTCCAAAAAATTTTCTACCATGGAGATCCAAATCCAAAACGTGGTTTTCCAATAAGTCGCAAAAACCTAACTCTAGATCTGCAAGCTCTCGATCTACAAGAGGAGGCAAAAAACCTAACCCTAGATCACGAATATCCAACGATTTATAAGATATACATTACCTCTCTAATAGATGTAAGACTTGAATTTTTTTTTGTGATATTTTTCTAATTATACTTGCTTTGAACATGTGGATTTAAGAGATCATGATCTAATCTTTAAGCTCCATTATACTTTCTTGGTTCAAATTTGTGATCTTTAAGTAATTATACTTTTTTGGTTCCGGTCAGAATTGTGATAAAAATTATGCAAGTTCTGGTCATAAATTTTGATCAAAACATGCAATTTACCTTGGTTCTGTTTAATGTTTCTGAAAATTTTGAGATTAAGAATTTACATCTGAAACATGTGGATTTTTTTGGTGATATTTTTATAATTATAAATGCTTTGAACATATGGATTTAAGAGATCATGATCTGATCTTTAAGCTCCATTTTTAAGATTTGCGACCTTACCATTTTTGAAGATCTGATCATGATCTCATCTTTTTCTAATTATACTTCCTTGGTTCAAATTTGTGATCTTTAAGCTCCATTTTTAAGAGATCATGCTCTGATCTGGTTTAAGAAGTGCACATTTGTGTTTGAGGAGTTATCTGTTGAGCTGCAAGCATGGTCAGGGTTGAAAAATGCATGGTGGAAAAATGTATCTGTTGAGCTTCAATTTCGAGCTCTCTGACCTGATAATGTGCAATATACCTGATTAGTAAAAAAAATTGTGAACAAGTAGCTCCAATTATGTGGCAATATACCATTGTGCAGCTACTTTATAGTGGCGAGGTACTCTGACTTTGGCGAGAAACTTTGAGTTGAGACTGATATAATCAAAGGTGATGATTTTAAATAGGCTTTACATACGAAGAAGTCCCTTGCAAGGCGATGATGTTTTAAAATTCTGAGCCTTATAGAAAACAATCCCATTTTTCCGTCATATTTACTATGAGAATTTAATTTTTATTTGTTGAAGGAGAACTGTATAAATGTCACGTTTTTATGCGGTGTACGTTGGTCGGAAGATAGGAGTATACAACTCTTGGGTAGAATGCAGTGCACATGTTTCAGGATTCTCTAGATGTGCGTACAAAGGCTTCCCAACATACGCAGAGGCCTACAACAGTCTTCAAGTATTTATTGCGAGGGAGATGAAAAAATTAGAAGCTGATGAAAAATTCATCGAGGAAATGAAGAAGCTCAATATTTATTGTATGGATGATTGAAGACTTGTATGTAATAAACTTTGTTCTTGTAAAGAACTTTAATTTGTAGGTGTTATTTAGTGCTGTAATCAACTTAGAGTTTGTTAAGAACTTCGACTGAGTTTGTATTAAGTGATGTATTCAACTTTGAGTATGTAATGAACTTGTAGCAGGAGGATATTATTCAGATAAAGTTATCCTTTTATTGTAATTGTTTCTTAATTCTGTTCTTATTTGTGGTTGATGTAGTGTATGAAATATGTGAATTCATCAATGTCTGTGTACACGATTATATTCGAAACTTTTGAAATATGTGAATCGGAGAAGCTACGCCAACATTCGCTTCCGCCATATCTGATCATAGTTATTATAAGCCATCAACAGTTTCCAGAAAGAAAAAAATAAGGCTAAGAATTTTGTAAGCAACAAAAAAAAAACAGCATTGCCTGCTTGTTTAATTTCCAATTTCATTTAATTTCACTAAACTACCATAAACTTTTCCCACTTACCAAGCATGCTACCAAGAACTTATAAAATTACAAGACAATACTAATCTTTTGGATTTCATGTGATGTAAATTATAGTAATGAAGAACATAAAAGTCTGTAATCTTTCAACTCATCTGCTCATGAACATTCTTAATACTTTGTCGCCTAGAAAGCACAGTTTTGGTTATGCATCATCCAACCAAAGAAGTCTATCGCACATTATACGATAAATTAACAAGCACCTATCAGATCAGATACATAGTTTTGGTTACCGTTTTTTTCTCAAGATAAAGTTTCAAAGATTAGACGAGAACATTATACGATAATTAACAAGTGTTTATCACATCATTAGATAATTCACAAATTATATGTTTATCACATCACGTTCACTTATCAGATCAGAGAAAGCATAGAAAGTATGTTGCGCATACTTGATTAGAGAAAGTACCACATCATATCCAAATACATAACACAAATGTAGAAAGTATCAATATAACATAAACTATATTGGAGGTACATTGCACATACTTGATAGTATAAGATCAAATGTATCACATCACATCTAAATACATAACACAATATAGAAATTATCAATAGAACATAAACTACTCCTTAGTTTATACTCTCAGGATCAAATGTAGAAGCTACGCCAGCATCCGCTTCATTTGGTTCATTACTCTGCATAAAATAGAGATTAAATAAGTGTCTCTTACAAGAATTGACTAAATAAAATGTAAAAAATATCTAAGGGCAAGTTCTTGCATCATGCCCCTCTTGGCTACATTTACTACAAGTTCGGGTCTTTTTTTCCTTTTGAAATATGTATTCCTAATGGTATTCTAGTAGCAATTTTTGGACAACCTTTTCTTGGACGAATTTGAGGGTCGTGAATCGTAATATTAGACGGCAAGTCTATAGTTGCATTTGAACCGACTTGAGTAGAGGAATCAACAGTAGCACGAGATTTTTCAACCAAAGAACACTTTTTCCGAAAACCATCTAACAAGTACATCTCTCGGTCACGAAGTGACTGCTCCATGCAATCCATCCATGATGCTTGAAAACTCCATGCTTCAAGTGGTGTAACTTGTCCTTCACGAATTGTCTTTTTCACAAAACTCCTACGTGAATTACCGTGCTCACTAGTAGTAGAGTATCTTGCATTTAGGGTCCATCTAGGTAACACATAACGATCCGGGATCATTTGTAACTTTAACTTTGACCACATATAGAATATGTTTACAAAGGATCCCCCTGTTTCGAAGCGAGCACATGTGCAAGCACATATCTACTCCACTGAATCGCACTCAACTAGGTGATTGCTTATTCTACCATCTATTAGAACCATGACTTTGTATATTTTAATGAATCCCTCCGTCCTCACCTTCTCATGTTGACAATGAATAACATATCTAAACTGTGCTTGAGTTAAATCTGGATACGAACACATTGTGCTGGTAATTTTATATTGTGATCGAAATTGCACAATTTGTATAATTACAAGCACAAACAAGGAAGTATAATTGCACAATTTGTCACCAGAACTTGCACAATTTTGATCACAATTCTGATCAGAACCTGCACAATTTTGATCACAATCCTGACCAGAACCAAGGAAGTATAATTACTTAAAGATCACAAATTTGAACCAAGAAAGTATAATGGAGTTTAAAGATGAGATCATGACCTCTTAAATTCACATATCAAAGCAAGTATAATTAGAAAAATATCACCAAAAAAATCCAAATCTTACATCTATTAGAGAGGTAATGTATAACTTATAGATCGTTGTAGATTCGTGATCTAGAGTTAGGTTTTTTGCCTCCTCTTGTAGATCGAGAGCTTGCAGATCTAGGGTTAGATTTTTGCGACCTATTGAAAAACCACGTTTTGGATTTGGATCTCCATTGTAGAAATTTTTTGGAAAAGTTTTCAGAGATTTGCGTTCATTATTTGGAGAGAACGAAGAGGAGAGAGAAGGTCACGAGAGGCTGTTGAGGGTGAAATGCTCGTTATTTTGTTATACCAAACAGATACATTAATCTCAAACAAAAATCCATGACTCATGACACAAACAATTACGTCACACAAAACCAAACCATGGCAAAAATTGCGTTTTTCAACAGCCAATTATTTTGTACTAACTTGCTGATAATTCAATCACCCAATCTCTTTTTGTCCTTTGTGGAAATTCATCGTATGCTTTGTCCTTTGCATTACGTTTGTGTTTGTTTGACCATGACAATAATTGATGCGTGGAAACAAATTAGTTTCCAACAACAGGAAACATGCAAGCAAAAATATAGGGAAGTTTTGTGTCAATGTCAGTGTCATAATCTCACTTTTGTTGAAACAGCTTCCATTTTCTTCCCACAGCTCACCAATGTTCAACCAATGCCTTCTTTTATTGAGCTCCATATATACTTTTCCCACGAATAATTAATTTACAAATCTCTAAAAATGTTACAACTATATCAACCAGTAGTATCATACATGTATATTACATGAAGACACGAATAAATAAATAAACGCAAACATCAATATTTAACATGGTTCGACCAACGGCCTACGTCCACGGAGCAAACATGAGAATCTCTTCACTATTGATCAAGAATATCGATACATTTTATATTCTTTCTCATATCTCTTCAAATCCCATCTCAACGCTCATAAAAACAAAAGGACTACTCTTGATAACTCCTTTCACCTTCATCTGTGGATAAGACTACTCTTCGCCCTTCGCCTCTTCATACCAAAGACAAATACTACTTTTCTGGTGCTCCGCCTTCTCCTTCGTCTTTGCCTTCGTCTTTTCTTCTTCTGTTTATGACTTTTTTTGATGAAACCCTTGTATATTTTATAGCACAAAATAATATATTCCCTGCTCCACTCAGGATCTTCACAAATCTTCAGTCATCTCTTCATGTAAACCTCCCCAAAGAATCTCTAAAAAGAATCTTTCCACATCAACCCCCAACACGCAATCCCAACATATATGAACCAAATGGAAATACCCCCCTACATATATAATTCCCATACTAAAACCCCTTTGAAATCCAGCAATCCACCCCCCTCAACTCAAAAAAAAAAAAAAAAAAAAAATCTAAAGAGAGATGCACATCATAACTTATGTACCACCACCAAACCATCTCTGTGTTGCTTTTCTCGGCGGCCCGCAATGTACTAGGGATATGAGCTAATTTCTCATACTTCCAGCACCTCGTGCACACCATTACTTCTCTCTAACCTAGTGGCCTCGACTTTCTCTGTGATCTCAGCCACCACGAGCCTCGTCAGCAACAACCCGGCCACAAAGGCCGCCGCCATCAGCATCGCGAACACCGCCCCCCAACTCTTCGCCGAGATATACCCGGTCAGCAACGGCCCAATGGCGGCCCCAACCGACCCTGTCCCATCGATAATAGCAGTCACAGTTGCTAGTGCCCTAGAGTTTCCATTTAGAGAGCTGTGGGTCCCAAGGTCGGCTGAAACAGCAGTCGTTATGAGGGCGTAGGGACCGTTGACGAACATTCCGGTGACGAACATGAGGGCTATGTTCCAACCGAGGGAGATGGAGCCGTAGAGTCGGTAGAGGAAGAGGGAGGGGATGGCGAGGTACATGAAGCTGGCGGCAGTGAGGGCACGTGCGTCCAGGCGGTCGGAGATGTGGCCAGCGAGGATGCCTCCGACGATGCCCCCGACATCAAAGAGGGTGGAGAGGGTTCCAGCGGTTGAATGTGACATGTAGCTGCCACCGATCGCTGTCAAGAAAAATAAATGGAGAATATTTTTTCATATCAGTAGGCTTAAGCCATTAAAGCTCTAATGTGTACATAGTCCTCCTACATTATCATAGATATCAAAATTTTGATATCAAATGAATTATATATATATCTGTCCTAAACAGCACCATCTTTAAAATTTAAAAGAATAATGCATACACCAGTGTTGAGATTAATCATGAAATCTTTAAAAAGTGGGTCTAGATGAACAATCGCATCCCCCTATAAGCATCAAAGAACCATGAATTTATATAAACTCAAGAAAAATGGGATATACCTGTTTGGCTAATGTAAAAAGGAAGCCAATATAAGAACGTATACGCCACCAATTTCGAGAAAAACAGACACATCGCAAATGGTGCAACCCCCGGAATTCTCCAGGCCTGGATGAACCCAACCGCCTCATCCTTACGGCCATTACTCACCCCTCTCCTCGGCTCCAACAAAGGCGCCTCCACCCCGTTCTTATATAAATTTGTCGCTTGATAATCTTCTTCCTCTTTCTCAATCCCGACCGCCTCAGGACTAACCGCCAGAAACAAAAACACCATCAACCCAACAAAGGCAATCAAAACCCCAGGAGCCACGAAAGACCAACCCCAGCCATATTTTAACAGCGCCGCAGCAATCAACGAGCCAGATATATTCCCTATAGAAGTGTGTGCGTTCCAAATCCCCATGATCAAGCCTCTTTTTCTTTTCCCAAACCAATTTCCGACCACTGCGACAACCGAAGGCCAACCTGTCGACTGAAACATGCCCGCCACCATTTGGACCGCTAAAAAGTAGAAGAAGCTATGGATGTTTAGCCAGTACCCGAGGCCAAAGAGAGCGGTGAAGAGACCGGATCCCACCATTCCGATTGTAAGTAGGATCCTGAGGTCGACTCGATCACCTAAATGCCCAGCAAAATACATTCCAAACGAGTATACGGCTAAAAAAGCCACATCTATTTGTCCAAGCATAGTGGTGCCGTCTGCTTCATCGAATGGAGCCCAACCGCCCATTAACCCTGAATTTTGCAGGGTCGATTTGTTTTTTGTTCCGAGAAAATAAGATGTTGGCCAGTGTGTGAATCCTAGTTCCGTCGTTTTCGGGTCGAGGACGCTTTTAACGATGCTTGTGGTTTTCCTGGTGGCATGATAGCTAGCGTAAGCAAAGAATGTCAGGACTAGAACCGTGAACTGATAGGCTCTGAAGGAGATGGCGGTGTTTCTCGTGTACTCGACGAATCGAACACCAGGTGGTTTGCTTCTCTTGGTTTTAGTAATCATTTTGTATTAAATTGATCCCAAAAATTGAACAAGTTGAATACTTGAGCTTCAAACAAAGAGTGGTATAATCTGGAAATGGCAAGTATAATATATAATAAGAAATAAGAAAATGGGTGCATTGGATTCTTAATTAAAGCACTTGAATATAATTTCAGTAGGTGATTAATGTGGGGAAAACATTGATTTTTTTAATTTTTTAAATTCATACATCGTCATCAGAACAGCTCAAAATGTATCCGTAATTATTTATTTTAGAATTTATTTTCCCCCTATTTTCTTTTTTCTTATTTTTATAAAGGGAAATGTTAAAGGGATGGAAATTTATTTAAGGCTAAATTGCACGAAAATACCCAAAGGTTTCACCATTTCGACAGATAAATACATGTGAGTACCGGATAATTTCCCGACCTTTTACTCCGTCGGCACCTAACTGGCTACATGTGATATATGAAGGTCGTATAAGGGTTATTTTGCCATTGCCGTTACGTTCGTTCTTAAAATAAATGATTGAATCAAAGATAGGTGTCTGTGCAGCTCATAGAAACTTAGTTATTTATCTATGAAATTGGTGAAACCTTGTGTATTTACGCGCAATTTAGCCTTTATTTAATCCATATTATAGCAATATGAGATAAACCCCTTAAACCCACCCATACATTGATAATTAAGCAAATCTCAAGACCATGTCTTTGTGAAATAAAATCAAAATAATCTTCTTTTTATTTTGGAAAAAAATAAAAAGAAATCATTTATAATGGATTAATCAATGTTCAAACATTCAGAATGGCCTCGTCTTCAATCAAGTCTGATTATGAAATTCTACCTTATTTTGTTTGACATTTTCATGGGAAGAAAATAGAGAAAGTCAAAAGAAAAAAACAAATGCCAGCAAAAATCTGCAATTATATACATATTTTGATTAAGGGAAAAAACCCCATAAAAGATACAATAAAATATATACCCAAAACTAAAAAAGGAATTTTTTTTCCCGTTGGAAGCATGCAGCAGGGAGATTAGATTAAAAACAGCTGAAGATTGAGAACGCATTAAGCTAATCCTTAATTAATTAATCTAATGCAAAATTAAAGAATGAAAACCCATGAATGAATGGAACTGGCTATCAATTAAATTAAATCTACATGCAGCTAACAAAAATAAAACAAAAACATTACCGGTGATTCAAAATTTGCAAAAATAAACAACAGAGATTGATCATGAAGATTAATCACCTGAGACGATCGATCGAAGATAAAGGTGGCAATGTTTTCTTCTCGATGATTCTCAATTTGCTTTTTTTTTCTAATTTAAACTCAAATGTAAAATAAATTGGAATTTGTTCTTTGATGATATGGATGCTAAAGGCTAAAACGATGGATGGGGAGAATTTGTAGAAACTCGCCCTCGCCGACCAACTGTTCTTTACTTATTGTATAATTACCAAAATGCCCTTTGATGTATCTACGAAATTGTTCTCTATTTTCAATTAAATCATGTGCCTATGACTCCACCCTCGCCTTTTGGCTCCTTTTTTCTTTCTTTTTATCTTTTTTCCCTTTCATTTATTTTTGATCCCATAATGAATTTTGATGGAGATTTTGGTGCACGCTATCATTTTGATTTAGTAACGTGCACAAATTTTTTGTGCTTGATTTGTTTCTCCTCTCCCCCCCCCCCTCTCTCTCTCTCTCTCTCTCTCTCTATATATATATATATATATATATAGAGAGAGAGAGAGAGAGAGAGAGAATAATGGAGGAAAGAGGCCAATTCCCTCCTATGGCGTTGAAAAAATACCCCCTCCACCAATTTTTCCGACGATCGGCCCCCATCATCTTCATCGTCATCATCTAAGATGTGCGTACATCAAATTTCATGTGATTCTACAACTTTTTCACCGTTGATTTAGCAATGTAAAAAGTTCTATTGTCGGTAAACCGTTAATTTTGAACCCACTAAATCAACGGTGAAAAAGTTGTGGAATCACATGAAATTTGGTGTACGCACATCTTAGACGATGACGATGAAGATGATGGGGGCCGATCGTCGGAAAAATTGGTGGAGGGGGTATTTTTCCGACGCCATAGGAGGGAATTCCCTCCCATGGCATCTTTTCTCCATTATTCTCATATATATATATATATTCTTTAGCATTACGTTCTTATCTTTTTATATACTTTAAATGAATATTCTTTTGTTGTATACATGATAAGGCTTAAAATTACTTATTAGATCGTCGGATGAAGATAACATATATAAAAAACCTACACATGCTCTGAGTTCTAATTTTTTAAGAATCTTCTTTTCCAATTTTAGGATTTATTAAAAAGGGATTGGTAACAAAAATAATTAACTTTTTTTGGTTGTTACTTAAATACGAAATCCTATAGATTTTATCCTATCAAAATCTCTAAAATTGTTAAGGCTTTTGAATCATATACAAGTTATGGCTTTCATTTAAGGCATCTACAACAAAAACCCCATTTAAAATTGAAAAGAATCCATACTCACCAGAAAAGAATGCTACAAGATTCTGAATTCTTGATTTATAACGCCTCTCTACTTTACCTACCGATGTAGTTGAACATATCCGATGCAATCCAGCACTCAAAATAGATGGGAAAACCAACACCCTCTTTAATGCTTGTCGGGTTTATTTCTGCATTTTTTCGGGAAAAATATACTGCAACACTTTCTTCTTTCGGACGTCATATTAAAGAACTTTATGGGCCATGATAACAAAAGTATATTAAAAAGAGAAAAACAAGGATGTGTTTCACGTAGGTATCAAAATTGATAGGAATACCATCACCCTCTTTTATGCACATGGACAAATATTTGTTGACCACCGTTTCCAATATACATACAAACCCACTCCTCTTTCCCAAAAGTTTCAAAAAATTGAAAAGGGCAATGGGGACAAATGGTATAATTGTAATTTCCGTTGGCAGGAAGGGTAAATTGGTACAAGCAAAACCACCTTGCTTGCTTTCTATTTTATTTTATATAATAATGCGAACTCGGTGCCGTGATGCCCAACGAAAATAATATCCGATGGAATATTCCATGGGAAGGAAGGAAGGAAGGAAGGAAGGAACAATGCTTCCGGATATTCCCGCCCTCCGTGTGGGGCCCAGCAGGCACCCACCTCCATGCTGACGTCGCCAGCTGAAGCGCGGGTGGCGCTCCCTATCGCAATCGAGCGCCATCCACGCGCGACGCAATGCGTGGCTCAGAGGTCAGCTGATTGGACGTGTGTCACTATGGGCTTTCGAATTTTACCGACATTTTTTGACTGGTCTCATCCAAATTTGGATGTGTTTTGATATCGGGCATCAAGGATCCAGTTTTACCTCCCCCCTTGGTTATTTCACGGGACCCCTCCTAGTTTGGGATAATACACAGAAACCCTCATACAGTTCTGCTGTTGGATAACAAAAACCTATAGTTGGCAATCGGTGCCAGCATCCCCTATTACGTTAAATCCCACTTTTAAGTGGTCATGTGAACTCACGTGACCAATTAAATTTTTTAAATCCCCAATTTATCCTTCTCCTTCCTTATAACAGCAGCTTCTCTCCTTTACTCTCATCTCCCATGGCTGCTGCATCAGCAACCGCCGCAATCTCATCGTCCCTCCTCTTCAGCTATCGCCGCCTCCGGCATGTTGGCTATAGTGCCTTCAAAGCAATTATTGTAATCGCAGGCATATGATTATGATGATTGAGGGAGGACCTATACGGATATAACAGTCTTACTTAAAATGATATTATACTATCTGGTTTGCCTTTATTATCATTGTACATGCATTATGTGGTATTACAGATCACTGTTACATTTTAATAGAGCCCATACGATTCTTGCTTGACTTCCAGTATTATGATGACGATCATATACGTGAGAGCTGGGTGGTCTATAAGCACATCCTTAAATGTCTTTAGTCGCGGGAGTATCGAGACTGGGCATTGATACTCCGGAATAAACTAGTGTATACTTATCGAGACCCCGACGAGGGGCGATGGCCGGTCTCACAAGCCATTGATGTTAGTCAGTCACCTAAAATAATATGCAGGTGCTCATTGGGTTATGAGTACACTGGACGGACTCGACGGGAACATACTGGATGGTATTATACTTATTGTCAGATAGCAGTTCCCAGGTGACATGTGTACAGGTTAGTCTGTCGACCTGAGATCGTCATTTATCTCGTGTAAGTTCCCACTGTGATTTGATTACTACCCCACCACGGCCCAAAAGAGTCGTGCAAACAGCTTTTAGTTGGGTACAGTTCCGAACCATATGGAGGCAGTGAGCGGATTATCGGGTATTCGTCTCTCCCGGTATTGGGGGATGATGTCGCGTTGTTCACGGGTGGCCATCACCGGAAATCCTTGGACTAGGTGGACGAGAATTACTGATTTAGATCAGTAGTTTCTTAGTTGGTAATGGGTTTCATACCGACACGAAATATCGCGTTATTAGGGGTCTGATTTTATCCACCCCCTAAACTCGATATGCGATACTCTTAGACGAACAGACCGAACTGGACGGATATTGTCACGAGCATGTTCAGCAGGGGTTTGGATGAGTTTGCTCGTAGGCTTTCCTTTCGCTCAATACTTGGGTAGCCGTTACGTACAGTTAGTGCCGCTGACGTGCTTGTGATTAAACCCACTGCCAGCATACTCATGAGTGTTTAGAGTCCCACATATAGGGTTTTCCTGCTTCGGGCGAAACGATGTAGAGGCCATATGGTTTTACGGCTGGGTTCGATTATATACGTGCAATCATGGTTCGGACGGATAATACTAGTGGGCTTTGATTTAAACTAGATTCTAGTATTCTATTGTTTGATTATTTTCGTCTCTTTTGTATTTGTATTTTGTCGGAATACGGATTCGGGTATGTATATACGGCGAGGGGTATTCTTGTAATTTATTACAAATTGCTTCTAGAAGATGACACCTCATTTAGTTTATAACCATTTAGATTAAATGGTTAATGAGATGGAGGGGATGAGGTGTTCTTTGGTTTTAAATAAAGGATGGCTTTGGGGTGGCTCATGAGGTGACTCATGGTTACACTATTGAGGCATGTTTGATTTATTTGTATTGTGAGATATTTTGTGTGGCTTGTTTTTTTTTCATTCTTAGCCTTCACAACACTTAGCCATTTTCTAGGTATCCTCTACTATCCTAAGTTTCAAGGTGTGTGAACTGCAGTTTGTAGGTTATATACTTTCTGAATTTGGACTTGAGAATAGAAACTATTTTTCAGACTTATTCTTCAATAAAACTTTCAATACTTCCCTTCATTTCAACTTAACTCAAGAACTGAACTCAAGATTGCTTCTAAACAAACTGTAAGGATGTATATTTACTACAGTTATACTTCAAGGAGGGTTATTTTTAGGGTTTTCAATTAATAAGTTTAGAATTTAGTTTTTTCTAACTAGTCGACCATCATGTCGAACTTGAATCTAAATAGCCAGCTTTGAAATTTTTTAGTTTTTTTTTAAGTTTCAAATTTTTATGGGTTTTAGGGATAACAATGTAATGCAGAAATATAAACATGATGCGGTATTTTTTTTAAGTTTCAAATTTTTATAGGTCTTAGGGATAACAATACAATGCAGAAATATAAACATAATGCGATGCGGAATTTAAACATGCAAACAAAAGAACAAATATTTACAAAAAAAATGTGCAAATGCAGAATGCATGAATAACTATTTGTGTTGTGAGATATTTTGTGTGGCTTGTTTTTTTTCATTCCTTGGACCGTAATGTCCTTAAACTAGCTACGGACCGTAATGTCCTTAAACTAGCTGTGGACCGTAACATTTTTAAACTAAAACGATAGAGCCTAAATGCTCTTTTGTTGGATCAAAAATGATCCTGAACCCCCAATAAGCAGATCTTAGTCCAACATCGGATTAACGTATCCTTAACAAATATTTAAGTCGATCTTAATTTTAAACAGGATTAACGATGCTTAAATCAAATTAAACCCAAATCTAAGAATATACGGATTTGGACTAATCCACGCCCTACGGGCGACAACACACATCAGTCTCCGTATACAATCCACGGGAAACCAAAAATAAAACAAACACCGAGGACACGAAGTAACCTTCTGGAGCAGGGGGAAGTGGTTACCGCGATGCGGTAACGTAATTAACTGCAGAGGCTTGCGCCTGCAGGGAAGAGCGTCCTCACAATCAAAAAAACCCTCACAACGAGGACGAATCTGACGAAGTCTGCTACAACGGCCATATCCATCCAGACCACCGATATACGGTGCCATAAATCAGCTTGGCATCTTCGGAGAGGTGGACGGATAAATCCAAATAGCATTTGCCCCCAAAATTCAACCCAGACGTCCTAACGTCCCGGTCGTGTATTTCGGCGGTAAACAAATACATGTTCATAAGAACCCTACATATTACAAATCACCTTCAAGGTTATTTTTAAACAATATTAATATATATTTTTCATAAAACCCCCTCGAAATATGCAAACAATATTTTAAGAAGTCTAGAATTAATATAGGTTTAAGCAATATCATTTCTCTTAAACCTCAGGGAACCGGAGAAAGTGAGTGCTTACCTATTCAGATTAGACAACTTAACGGAGTTATCAATGACAATTGTCTTGGAAAAAACATAAATACTGTCGTTCATGTGCAGCAGTTGCCGATTTCTCCCGAACATAAGATTTTTAACAATTTACATCAATTCACATGAAAAGACATGAACTCGATTCCATACTTGAACTCAAACTCGAACACACACTTGAACTCTAACCTAACTCGAATCTAAACTCAAATATGTACTTGAACCCAAACTACTCGAACCAATTTGACTCGAACCAAGATTGCAATTGTCATGACTCGCATATTACTCGACTCACCCGAATACAATCTACACCTTTTGTAATATATGGTTTCGATCAAGACATGTTAATCAATCAATCAAATCAATTAAGTATATTAATCAGTTATATATATATTATACTCCGGGTGCTTGGAATAGTTTATTGTGTGAATCCAACGGAGCTTCAGCAGTCCCGTATTAATCTCTTTTTTATTTTACTTGAATATCAGTCGGGTTGACTCATCCACAGCCTAGAACCCCGATACTAACACAGGAAATGAGCTCATGTTTCCTTGCTCCTGGGGCCCCACTCTTGAGCTCGTGAATACTTCTACGGCTGTATTGGCATTCACACTTGGAACTTAACGTTAATATAATGACCATATAGAGATCTATAGTATATACTAGCACATGAACATATACTCGTCATATATATTCTACACTTGTCATTTTCTATACTCTTACCTATATTTAGGACATACCGAGTGCTAATTCTGTAACGACTCTGAATTTACTGTACGGAATTATCCAGTTTAATGTACAGAAATGAGTTTACAGTCTGAGTTTGAGTTATAAGTAAATGTTGTTAAATAACAGTAAGAAATAACTTGTGGCTCACTGGTAAAGTACTTGCACTGCTATGACGTAGCCCCTGTGTTCGATCCCCATCAGACACATGATTTTTCTGATTTTTCTTTTTAACTTTTTGGAAGCCCAAAATTTTACACGTGCAATACACAGAAAAATGAAAAGTCAGAAAAATCAAATATGTGGAAAATGGAGTAAACACTGAGTTGTACACGTGGCACAAATCCAGAGCCACAAAGCCCTGGATCGGCCGTCAGAAAGCCAATATTGGCCAGCACCGACGGTTGAACTGAGCCCAATGAGGCTCGGGGTCTGCACACTTGACTCTTCCCCTATCCCTAACTCTCCTGCACTGTTTGATTTTCCTGCAATTAAACAGAGACCTTTCATTTCATCATTAAACCAAATTTTAATACTTTTTAATTCATATTTTTAATTCCAAAACCTTAATTCGACACTATAAATACCACTCCACACTTTGGCTCGGCATCATTCTGAAATTTCTAGACAAAACTCTCAAAAAATTTCTAAGTACAGGTGGAGTAAAGAGGAGTTAGCAAGCGGTCAACTTCCGGCAAACAATCGAACCTATTCCGGAGCTCCCGCAACGCCACGAAAATCAACTCTCCTTCTTCTACCTCTTCTTAACATAACCAAGTAGTAAATCCCTCTCAATTTCTTTTCTTCATTGAAATCTCATTTCAGAAGTTATATCGGTAAATAGAGTTAATACCGATATCTATTTCTAAACCCTTGAAATTTACCTTTTTCCTATAAATTGTTCATCCAAATTCTTACATAATACCTGTAGTCTTAATTATAAATATTTAGAATAAATTTTAACCTAAAATTCCATGCAAAAAAACTTTAATTTAAGTTTTTTTCATTTAAATACCATGAACTTTAAATATCATTTTTTTAGTTTTGTTAAAACAATACCTTTAAGAAAACTTTATGGGGTAACGATCTACCCCTTACGTACACATTTGGTTCTATAGCACGATACCTCTTTTGTATGGATTTTTGTTTCGAGAAAAATATTACATTAAAATACCATTTATTTTAAAAACCGGTTTTCTTTTAAAACAATATTTTGATTTCTTTGCGATTATGCCTTTACAACTATCTTTTGGAGATCCGCTAATGGATGGTACGGATTATCGTATATCCTTGGGCTAGTAGAGCAAGATGCAGTCCTCCTCACGGAGCATTCAGTTTCAAAAGGTTTTAAATACGGTTTTTAAGAAAAATGAATTTTATAAATAAATAAAAATAATTTTTTTAAAATTTTAATAATTATATAAAAATTACAAATCCATATTTTCAAAATATAATAAACTTACATTTTTTCTTTAAAAATTGAAAGAAGACCTACTTTCAATAAAATACCACCAAGTTACCAAAAGACAACTTTTTTCAATAAAATACCATGAACTTCCAAAGTTAATTGTTTATCACTAAAATACCTCAAATCCTTAAAACTCATGCTCATGAAAAGCCTAATAATATAAATAACCCCTCGAGATTTATTTCTAACTATATTATAATGTTTTTTCATAAACCCCCCTTGAGTTATATAAAACAATATTTAAAGACTTTAGTAAATATAGGTTTAAGCGGGATCAATTCTCTTGAGCCCCAGTTAGCCGGAGAAAGTGAATGCTTGTCTATTTAAGGTAGACAGCATAACGGAGTTATCAATGGTAATTTTTTTGGAAAAAAACACAAATCCTGCTGTCCATGTGCAGCAGCTGCTGATGACTCCCGAACCCAATTCAAAATCTAAATCAGTTATAAGTGTCTGACTCAATCAGAGTCCATTTCAAACCTGAATCCAAAGTCAAATAAATACATGAACTTGAACCTGAATATTTGAATTCAAACACCAATATCAAACATGAATACTTGACCTGACTTGACCGAACCATGGTTATAACTTGACATGACTACTTTAATACAAGATTACATCCTGAAGTTGACTACTTGAACATTTGTATCTATGGTTTCGGCAAGACTTGTAAATATACTCTATACAATACATACGCAGGGATAACGGGGTAGATTGATACGGAATGTATAGCGTGGCACGAGATGGTTACTTAAAGGACGCCTACATGAACTCTCGTGTCGTTGTCCCGTGGGTTATGACGAGGCCTTATACTACATGTTACCATAGTCCATGGGGTAAGATGGACTCTTTTCGTATACACAAATATCTTCTGTTCCAAGCTACAAACAACTACGTTAGAATAACATCATATACTTGTACAATTTTACAGTTTCATTTAACATTACTGGTTTTATTCCATTATTTCTTTTGGGACTTACCGAGCGCTAGTTCGCTGACGACATTCATGTCTTTTCTTTCTTTGGAATGTTCGTCAGGAGGACCGAACTCTCAGAAGATTGAGCCTAGTCAGGAGGACTTGGACCAGCTCACTGCCCAGCCGGACTTCTAGCCCTTCTTGTATTTACTTTCAGTTTGTATGCCACTGTTTATATCATTGTATTATTTCATTTTCAAATAGCTCTATGTAAAGTGAATGTAAATAAAAGTTGCTGTTTATATTTTTATATCACTTGTCATTTTTAAGCATTTTATATATATTTCTTAGTTACGCTTAACGTATTTATTTCTTAGTAAATACGTTGCGGCCTGCCACGTCACCGTTTCCGTCTACTTGGAAACGGGGCGTGACAGGTTTTGTTGGCGGCCCATGCAGGTCAGTTCTGCATGAAGTTTTAAGCAATATATCATAAGAAATATAATAATCGGCAACTATACATTCCTTATATTTTTAATTTCTTGAATTTATCCTAATCATTTCTTTTCTATCAAGGTCATGGATTCTTCCAACACCACCAGCACGAATGTCAATGGCAACTCTCCACCGCTTACTTTACCATCACCACCTACCGCTGCAGCTCCCATCAACGAGCAAACGATACTGCTTGAGACGATCAAGAGCCTCTTGGAGGGTCAGCAGCAGTAGACCGCTATCCTCATGCACTGCTCAGAATTCGAGGCACCCGGAGTCGAGCAATTCCGGACACTGCACCCGAAATATTTATCTGGAAAAGAGAGCCCACTGGAGGCAGAAGAATGGGCTCGGTCTATCGAAAATGACCTGGCAGCAGCACAAGTGCCAGAAATTGCTTGGGTGAGGATTGCGAAGCTGCAACTAACAGACAACGCCAGAGTCTGGTAGAAGGCTGAAGAAAGCCGTCTCATCCAACCAATCGAATGGAAGACGTTTTGTGATATGTTCGGTGCGAAATGCTTCTCTGAGACTGCCTGTTTCGATATGGAACAACAGTTCATCCATCTACAATAAGGCTCGATGTGGGTCAAATCTGTGGATGAATACGATACTGAGTTTATCATGCTTAGCAGCTAAGATATTGTCTCAAATTCAAATTTCTGATTTCACTCATTACACTGCTAACACAAGATCGTAATAGGTTTGCGGCACACCTAATTCCTAATGCTATTAAAAATTCCTGATTCCACAACACGGGGACCCACTTTAATTCAGATTTTCTCCTTTTATTAAAAATCTCATCCCTCGTTAAAAAAAACCATTTCAAGAAATTGATCGGCCCCCACCCAAAAAAAGACCAGAAGGCGAAACGGCGGTCCGGACCCGCGACATGGCGTTCACGCCGGGCCGGAACGCCTGGCTCGTTTGACATCTAGAGATAAGCAGAACACTAAAAACTTTGCATGGTACTATGGGCCCCCGTGTTGTGGGCAAATCTGGCATCCGTCAACTTTAATTGCACCCAACCGTTTCACACTCAAAGTGGCCCCTGCCATCTTTATGTCTGACTTGGTTGTGCGCGGCAAATTGGCCATTTCCAAGGGGCGTAGTTTTGCATTCATTTTAAGCCAACGGGCGCCAGTAATTTAGTGCTACGTCTTGCAATTTAGAACAGTAAAAAAGGGAATATACAGTAAGCGATTTTGTATTTAGGGTCCTGCTAATTTAAAAATTAGCAAACATGGGATCACCTTTCGCTTTTGCAGCAGTAGAGTTGAGGTCAGGTTCAACTCAAAGACGGCATGAACTTGCACGCCCGCTATCAAGTCAGTCCAGAACGGCAAGCTTTCTTATCGAATCATACCACTCTTAATGATAATGTTATTTTATTTCTAGAAGATAAACTTCTTAGCCTTTCAGTTTTAGTTTTATCGTGGATGGTTTGAGAGCCAACAGATGATTAATTAAGTGATAAAAAAGAGATAGGAATACAAACAGATAGTGCAATGACAATGACGCAATGCTTGTTATTTTTAAACTGTTGGAAGTCGGAACCATCATTACGTCCATCACAACTCAGAAGAAATCTCATTGGTACAGACCGTCATTATAAGCCTATCATTTTCAAGGATGATCCAAAAACTCTACCTCTTGCTTTCGCAATGCTAATTAATGCTGGTCATCATGAATGGCAGAGGTTTATTATAACTCAAACCAATTTATTTGGAATCCGGAAAAATCGTTGGAAGCTATTAAACAAAGAAATGCAAGATTTTAAATTCTCAAGGAGTTCTTGCCGATAAAAGGTATGGTGGTATCTGTTCAGGAAATGACAATCAGAATCAAAAAGGATTAATTCCTTTTTTGGGGGATTATATTATAAGCATGGAGAAGTTATTATTGGATTAAAAGGTGTTTTAGAGAAGTATCACCAATAATAAAATGGACATACTTTAATTCTAATCAATATATCCGGGCTTTTATCGGCCCAAAATTATTCTGTTATCAATCCGGTTTGTGGAAAACTGAAGCCGAACGATTTGCCGTGGAAGCAGGAAACGAAGGAAGCTGGCGCTCCAAACTCCGAGACAAAAATGGAAGAGGGCGAAGCTTCCGAAGAAGAGGAAGAGGTAAGCAATGAGATCTCAGCGTACGAGCAGCAGAGGCTCTCGAGGATTAGAGAGAACAAGGCGAGGCGAGGCGAGAAGCCCTAGGTCTCCCCTCTCTCGCTTCTTTCCTTCTTCGACGGCAATCGAAGGGAGAAGCGAAACCTAAGAAGCGTAAGAAGAAGAAGGGGGAAGATGACGACGACGACGACGAGGAGGATCAGCCATCGGATGAGGACGATCGAGGAGATACCGATGATGGAGATAGTGACGAAGCACAAGAACAAGAGGAGAAACAAAATGTCGGGACTTCTTCTTCTCCCAATTCGCGAAAAAAGGTGCCTTCTTTGGCCTTTGATTGATGTGTGTAGCATTCAAATGTATCAAATTAACCCTAAAAATCTAATCTCTGAGACAAACAGCTGGGAATTTGCCCTTGCTCCTTCTTATATCCGAAGCATTGGTTTTATATTTGGGATCTTGCAATTTGTTCAGACTCTAAAATACTTGATTTTTATGCAGGGAAAGAAAAATAGGTCATCAGATGTAACAAGAGTTAAGAAAAGCTTGTTGATGAAACGAAATCGCCGACATATTGGTGAAATTGATGAAGATGCAGCCTTACAACAGGTGTGCATATGGTTTGTTATAAAGCTTCTCCTTTTGGTTCTTTTTCCTCTATTCTATTACTTTAAGAAGTTGAAGATGTGCAACTATTTAATGTAATCAATGTGCAGGCGATCGCGCTATCGCTAGGAGGGAACACAGAGGTCTCAGCTGCGGCATCTGATACGGTTTCTACAAGTTATGAAATTGGTGCTGGTTCCGGTGAGCGTGTGAAAAAAGAGAAGGCGAGAATGCAGGAAACCGCTGGTAAAAGGGAGGGCAGAAAAATGGTGTGTTGTTCTTTACTGTGCTAAATGAATATTGTATTTTGCATCTTGAGTTATTTTTTTGCCATTCCTATTCCTTTTTTATCTGCTGTGTTTCAGAATAAGAGCCGCGTTTTATTAACCGAGGATGAAGTGATCGCTTATTTCTTTTCGTTTGATGGTGAATATCTCTCTTTAATGTATATCTTAATGCCCATGGCATGCTTCAATTTGAAGAGCGATCATAAGAAATATTTATGTTTTCTTGCTTTAATTTACTTTGGGCTAAAAGTCGAATCCAAAGTTTATATCTTAATGACCATGTCATGCTTTAATTTGAGAAGCGATCTTTATAAACATTAGTGTTTACTTGCTGAAATCTACTTTGGCTAAGTTGATTTTGAAGTCTCAAGTATTTGTGCTCTCTTGTTTCGTTCTCTCACCCATGTCCGACCTAATATGAATTTCTTTATAGAGGCTGGGAAAGGACATATCTCACAAAGGGATCTTCAGAGAATGATTTTTGCTCATGATTTTAACTGGACAGAAGTAGAGATTGCCGGCATGATACATTCTTTTGACAGTGATAGAGATGGAAAGGTATGTAATGGAAAAGCCCTACTAGTTCATCAATATCATATTTTCTTCCGGTTAAAAAAAACAAACAAAAACAACAACAACAATGCTGCAAAGCTAATTCCTTTGGTTTTAAAATGATACCTTCATGAGAGAAGCACATTGCTGCTATCAAATGGCTGAGCGCATGCTCACAAACTTGATTATAACTTAAGCAAGTCAAATTGTTGATGTCTATGCTTGTTCAAAAAAGTCAAGAAGAATTAAATATGTACATAAATTCATCTTGGTAAGATCAAATAACTGTAATTGCATATGGTGTCTTGCAAATGATAACGATAGTTCTTGGGAAATCTAGATACCAAATGCTTGCAAAAGTGCTTTTTTCTCTATTAAAGGTTTAAGGTAGCCATTAAGACCTTTCATATATTTTGGCCACATTTAAATTATGAGTTGGTCCCAAGTTACATTTTTATTTCATGCACCTGAATAATGAAATTACGTTGCTGTGGGTTTTTTTCTCCCCATGATATAGTTGCTAACACTGCTCAGTCTTTAGCTTGTTCGCAACATTATATAAAACTCGACAGTTTGTCTATATTTTGGCCACACTCATCTCTTGTTGTACAATACAACATTATATAAAACTCGACAGTTTGTTGCCAGTCATCGCATTTCTCTCTTGGCTTTGTCTATATTTAGAGTTGAGCATAATTTCCTAATATAGATGGATCTCAGTCATTGGAATGAATTATTAGAGCTGAGTTATTAATATACATCTTGCCTATGTTGTTAAGCAAAGTTTTTCCCCCCGATCAGCATCAACTATTTTAGCGTCCGACTTCACTGCTATCTGAATATTTTGCAGCTGAGCTTGGAAGATTTTAGAACCATTGTATGTCGATGCAACATGATGCAAGAGATTGGAATCCCTTGACATGGGCTATAAAATTCCTAGTTCCTCCGAGATGTAATATGAAAAACTTTTGTTGCCAGCTTGCAGTTGCTTGTGTAATTCAAGTTGGTTGACAGGTTCAGAGCAATGTGAAAATATCACCTCAAATCTATTTTCCTAACATCTTTTATATTCGGTATTTTGTTGTGAAAATATCTTGCTGCCTCACAGTTATGGTTTTGTTTTCTTGTTTTATAGAAGCAAGCATCCTTTTTTTCCTTTACTTTTTCGGAAACATTCGAGTTTTGCATAATCCTTGGTGATCAATATTTCAATCTCAGATTTGGAGACAACATGATCGACTACACTTAGCTTCCCTTAAGATTTGAAGAAGCCGATACAACAAAATTTGGAGAGCGATATCTCCAACTTAAAATTTTCATCACTTAATATCAAATGAAAGAATCTTCGCCACCCGACTTATGAGGTTATAGAACTCCCGATGGAGGATCCCATGTAAAAAAACAGGGTTGTAGCCAGCCAGTTGACATATTTCGCCTCCAACAAGAACACGATATCCAACATATCTCCTATGCGAATTGCATAACTGATTTGATTTTGAGGAATACAGAGGAGGAAACTGAACCACCACCATTTCATGTTATCTGGATGGTCGTGTCTTGGGATTAATTCTACTAGTTTCTTTTTTGTGGGGTTTAGTACATAGATGTTTTCTCCTAAAATTTGGCATGATATTGTCACGACCCACCCTCAAACACAGATGGTATTATCCGCTCTGGCCCGGGGCTACCTCCCAGTAGGTCACCCATCCCAGAATTTCTCTGGCTCAAGCATGCTTAACTACGGAGTTTTTCAAACTCCTGAGTTCCGATTCATCCAAAAGACGTCTCTGTGTTATAAGAGTGGTATCATTTCATTTATAGTTCAGATCGTGCCCCCTTTCGGAATAGAATTCGATACTCTCCATTGTTCTGGTGGGTGTGCCTCTGTGTTATAAGTGTGATATCATTTCATTTATAGTTCAGCTCGTGTCCTCTTTTGGAATGGAATTCGATACTCCTCATTGTTCTGATGGGTCCCCGTGTGCATCCGTATCGGTTAACATCCCCACCTCGATACCATCTCACTTCTCACGGGGTAGGTGGTAATTCAGCCCCAACTCCACCTGGGTTATTACATTCCCCCCACTTAGAACAATGGTTCGTTCTCGAACCACAGACCTGCTTTTGAGGGACCGGCTCTGATACCATATTTGTCACGACCCACCCCAAACACAGATGATATTGTCCACACTGGCCGAAACCGCACGGTTTTGTCCCTTTGAATGAACCCGGGGCTACCTCCCAGTAGGTCACCCATCCCAGAATTTCTCTGGCTCAAGCACGCTTAACTCCGGAGTTCCGATTCATCCAAAAGTCGTCTCTGTGTTATAAGAGTGGTATCATTTCATTTATAGTTCAGATCGTGCCCCTCTTTCGGAAAGGAATTCGATACTCCCCATTATTCTGGTGGGTCCCCGTGTGCATTCGTATCGGTTACATCCTCACCTCGATACCGGATAACATCTCACTTCTCACGGGGTAGGTGGTATTCAGCCCCAACTCCACCTGGGATATTACAGATATCTACCTTCCACTTTCCCCGGTTCGTCAATGCCTCCGATCCACCAAAGCTTTGATTTGTTTCAAAAGCTTCTCGATCTTCTCTTGGAGTGCTGTTCAAATTTCACAATCTCCACTCCATAGTGGTGTCTTTTGGCCACAAATGAAGACAGGTTAGATATTTATTTCCTTTAAGTATATAAATAAATGGTTGTAACCGATGCAAATGGGATATGAAAGAACCCTAGTTTAAAACGTTACATGGGATGGCTGATTGAAAATCCGACACACGTACATGCTAAGATAAGGCTATATACATATTTATAACATACAAACAATGCAAACTTAATCAAAAGCGGCACATATTATAACAAGCATTGGAAATAGGAAGACCATACATCCTACTCTGTATAAGTTTGCCGAATTTACGTAGCATGAACCATTAGGATAAAAAGAGGCTCTACACAAACCATGTACATGATGTAAATTTTGCTAAATATATCATGAAAAGACATTTATTATTCCTACCACATAATTCTTGTTTTTCTCATATATAGTCTGATCACATTTAGTATATTCCAAACAGTAATATCAGCGGCGGAATTCTTGCTTAGCTCGGAGGTCTAAACCTGCAGACCAAGCGACCCTCATAAGCTGAATCCCAAGAACCAACACCCACCATGACACCAACCCTCTGATGCTCTCCACCACCCATCGAGGAGCACCAATCTCGATGCCCAGCTGTATCCCTCTCATCAACTGCAAAACTCTGTAGCCCTCATATACTATTGGTGTCAGCAGCCAAACGGGAGACTTCCAGTGCCATGTGAGCGTCTCCGTCAGCACCTGCGTCGAGAGAAGCAACATGTATGGGCCAAGCAAAACCAGAAACGAGAAAAACGATAGGTTATGCTCGAAATAGCCTTTGTACGAGGCAAACATCATCAACAAAGGTACAATAAAGCCCACGAGACTCGCTGCCAAATTCCAAAGCTTGTAAGTGAATGGAACTTGGCTTGTATTTCCAGATAAACTTTTTCCACTATTGGATCGGGCACAAGAATCGGACATTAAAAGGAACAGAGTTGCGCCCATGTTGAATATGCAGTCGAGACCAACCAAAGATAGAAGGCCGGCAATGTTGGGGCCCACAAATACGGATGATAGAGGTAGCCATAAGGTGGGGATCATTCCTGTGGCTAATAAAAGCGAAGGACCCAGAAGCCACATCGGCCATTTAAGTGGTTGATGCTGCAAAACTGGCTGGCTTTTCATTTCGTAGATGGCTTCTTGGTTTTGGATAGTTGAAAGTTGTGGTGAATCCTCGGTATCAATATGTTCAACTATGTTGCTCTGCTTTATGATGCTATTTTCATCGTCGACGTAAGGAGAGGATGATTCCCATGGGAACAATTTGGTCGTGCAACGTAAAGGTAGGGTTTTGGGACGAAAATTATTGATGAATGAGAGTCTGTAGGATGAACTCAGCGGTTTGTGTAATCTTGAACTAAAGATGTTTTTTATGATCAGGTGCCTCTTTACACCTGGTGCAGATAAAGTTAGCGAAGCCATTTCTTCGCGGATTATTTAGCAGCAGGAGTTCAGTTCCTCATCTGGAAACAAGTTTGATAAAAATTCACCATTGTTCGAACAAGCATCCGGCAAAGTTGTTCAGTAGTTATAAGAATATATACAAACACCTGAACAGACAGATTAAGAACTGGGGGGGGGGATGGTTAGGAAACACGGTCGGATAAACCAGCATATATATATATATATATATATATATAATCAGGGAGGGAACAAGTACAATCAAGATGCAAGCTTTGATCACAAAGGGCTTAACATCTTGGCATTATGGTGGTAAGGAGATAATGAGAAGACTCCCAAGGCATAAAGAATATTGTCCTATGGTTTGATGAGGGTTAGAATGCTATTTGAGTTTATTTGAGGCAGTGTAATCACAAACTCTCAAATCTAAAAAACTTCCGGTTACTAATTTATTGGCTTTTTTGCTAGTCTATCAACACTTGATCATCCTTGAGAGTCATACTGTGAGAGATTAGAAGAGTCAAGGGTGTTTTGGGTCAATCTTTAAATTACGATACTATCATTACATAATCTTTTACTTTAAGAAAAAACCCTAAATCCCCTATATAATCTTACTAGGCATGTCGATGAATGAATGAAACATTGTTAAGGCTTTTGAATCATATACAAGTTATGGCCTTCATTTAAGACATCTATGGCAAAAACCCCATTTAAAATTGAAAAGAATCCATACTCACCAGAAAAGAATGCTACAACATTCTGAATTCTTGATTTATAACGCCTCTCAACTTTATCTACCGATGTAGTTGAACATATCCGATGCAATCCAACACTCAAAATAGATGGGAAAACCAACACCCTCTTTGATGCTTGTCGGGTTTATTTCTGCATATTTTCAGGAAAAATATACTGCAACACTTTCTTCTTTCGGACACCATATTAAAGAACTTTAGGGGCCATGATAACAAAAGTATATTAAAAAGAGAAAAACTAGGATGTGTTTCAGGTAGGTATCAAAATTGATAGGAAAACCATCACCCTCTTTTATGCACATGGACAAGTATTTGTTGACCACCGTTTCCAAAATACATACAAACCAACTCCTCTTTCCCAAAAGTTTCTAAAAATTGAAAAGGGCAATGGGGACAAATGGTATAATTGTAATTTCCGTTGGCAGGAAGGGTAAATTGGTACAAGCAAAACCACCTTGCTTGCTTTCTATTTTATTTTATATAATAATGCGAACTCGGTGCCGTGATGCCCAACGAAAATAATATCCGATGGAATATTCCATGCGAAGGAAGGAAGGAAGGAAAGAACAATGCTTCCGGATATTCCCGCCCTCCGTGTGGGGCCCAGCAGGCACCCACCTCCATGCTGACGTCGCCAGCTGAAGCGCGGGTGGCGCTCCCTATCGCAATCGAGCGCCATCCACGCGCGACGCAATGGCTCAGAGCAGAACACGTCAGCTGATTGGACGTGTGTCTCACTATGGGCTTTCTAATTTTACCGACATTTTTTGACTGGCCTCATCCAAATTTGGATGTGTTTTGATATCGGGCATCAAGGATCCAGTTTTACCTCCCCCCCTTGGTTATTTTACAGGGACCTCTCCTAGTTTGGGATAATACACAGAAACCCTCATATAGTTCTGCTGTTGGATAACAAAAACCTATAGTTTGCAATCGTTACCAGCATCCCCTATTACGTAAAATCCCACTTTTAAGCGGTCATGTGAACTCACGTGACCAATTAAATTTTTTAAATCCCCAATTTATCCTTCTCCTTCCTTATAACAGCAGCTTCTCTCCTTTTCTCTCATCTCCCATGGCTGCTGCATCAGCAACCGCCGCGATCTCATCATCCCTCCTCTTCAGCTATCGCCACCTCCGGTCTGTTGGCTATAGTGTCTTCAAGGCAATTATTGTAATCACAGGCAGATGGTTATGATGATTGAGGGAGGACCTATACGGATATAACAGTCTTACTTAAAATGATATTATGCTATCTGGTTTGCCTTTATTATCATTGTACATGCATTATGTGGTATTACATATCACTATTACATTTTAATAGAGCCCATAGGATTCTTGCTTGACTACCAGTATTATGATGACGATCATATACTTGAGAGCTGGGTGGTTTATAAGCACATCCTTAAATGTCTTTAGTCGCGGGAGTATCGAGACTGGGCATTGATACTCCGGAGTAAACTAGTGTATGCTTATCGAGACCCCGACGAGGGGCGATGGCCGGTCTCACAAGCCATTGATGTTAGTCAGTCACCTAAAATAATATGCAGGTGCTCATTGGGTTATGAGTACACTGGACGGACTTGACGGGAACATGCTAGATGGTATTATACCTATTGTCAGATAGCAGTTCCCAGGTGACATGTGTACAGGTTAGTCTGTCGACCTGAGATCGTCATTTGTCTCGTGTGAGTTCCCACTGTGATTTGATTACTACCCTACCACGGCTCAAAAGAGTCGTGCAAACAGATTTTAATTGGGTACGGTCCCGAACCACATGTAGGCAGTGAGCGGATCATCGGGTATTCGCCTCTCCCGATATTGGGGGTTGATGTCGTGTTGTTCATGGGTGGCCATCACCAGAAATGCTTGGACTAGGTGGACGAGAATTACTGATTTGGATCAGTAGTTTCTCAGTTGGTGATGGGCTTCATACCGACATGAAATATCGCGTTATTAGGGGTCTGATTTTATCCACCTCTGTAACGTTTTAAAAATAATTAAATAAATAATTAAATGAATAAAATTGTTTAAGTGAATTTTATGATTTTCGGTAAAGTAAAATGTATTTTTCGAAAAACTAAACCGTGATTGTTTTTCATTATAATTTCAAAAATACCTATTTTAATTATGTAATTACTAGTAAATGGTGTTTATTTAGCCACTTATAAATTTTTAGTTCAATTAAATATTTTTCCTAAATTAAATATTTTAAATATTAACATAAGCTTTATTTTTTATTTAAATTAGTGTAAATTACAAATTTGAATGGTTTTAATTTGTAAAAATGAGCCATGGTATATTAGAATCAAGTGTGTAATATGCAAAATCTTTTCCAAAATCTCTCCATGGTTCTAGAAATTTCTAGGAAAAGGGTTAAATTGAAAAAGTTAGATAATAAAGGGTTTATGTGAAAAAAATTGCATTATTTATGAACTTTCTACACAATACCACACATTTTTTCTCTCTCTCCACCCTCCTCCCTCTCCATGGCCGGCCTCCCCTCCATGGGTAGCCCCAAAATTTTTCCCCCATCATTTTTGCAATAAAATTCATCAAAATTCATCAAAAATTCCAAAAATAAATCTCAAAAATCAACATTCAACCTCTACCATTTTTCTTTGACCTATTTAGCATGGATTTTGGAGATGGAAAGCATGCATTTTGGAGGCTCATTTTCATGTTTGGGTTTCATATTTTGAAGGTATAAATTTCCTTCTTTTGTTTTATTTCTATTAGATGTTTCTTTTAAAGCATAATTAGATTTAATATATTAATTCTAGTTGCAAATTTTAAAATTCAAGTTAGGTTTGTAAATTCAAGTTATGATTTTTATTAATTAATTAGGGTTATAATAGTTAGTTTAACACTTTTAGAATTGGAAAATCTTGCATGTTTGTTGAATTGTAAATTTTTGCATTTAAAATTGTTTAAATGAAGCTTTTTAGCTAACTAGTTTTTGTAAAATATATATGTGGGTGATATAAAATTCCAATTAAGGTGGCTATCATTAGATTGTAGTTTTAGTGAGAACTTTAGCATGTTAATGGGAAGAAAAACTTAGTTTGATTGCTACTTTCTATTGATAATTGATAAATTGTGATAAAAATAGCTATTTTGTAAACTAGATTTTAGAAATTTCTAAATAAATGTGATTAAAAATATAATTTATGGTTTCATTAAATCATTATCATTATGAATTATGGTTTAATACATTAATTCATGAAAAATCATGTTTTGTGGTGGAATTGTGGTATTTTGCTTGAAAAATGTTAAAAATTGTTAAAAGTTGTAAACTAGAAATTTCAAATAAATGCAAAATTGTGTAATAAAAATAAAGTAAGGGGTTGTATAGTCTAGTTATGCTATTTAATGAGTTTTATAACCATTGGTTTCATTTAAATGTCAAGTTTTGATGAAAAACGGTAAATTGGTATTTTCGGGTTTTACGAAATTGGACGGTTTGATGGATTTTAGGGTTTCGATGGATTTAATCATGTTTTATAATATAAGTAAGGTGTTTTAAAACTACGAGTTATTTGTTGATGTTTATTTCGATCCATCGGAGTTTGTACGCCGATATCGAGCGATATTTGGTTCTTTTGCGTGGACGGGACATAGGTTTTAACCTATGCTTGTTCTTTGTATCGTTTGACTTTCGTATGTGATTCAGTTTACGATACTATTTATATGTTTGCGTTTAGGTACCCCTCACGTGGACTGCGGGCGATGAAGAGGAGGATGGCGACACTGTCTTCGGCAGACATGGACCAGGTGAGTAGATGTATATCTACGGGGGGAAGTCGGGTGGATGGCGTTTAGCACCCCCGCAACGTAGAATAGGAATAGTACTTATTGACATTAGGAAACCAGATGTGACCCTAGATTCTTAATGAGTAGGACCCTAGTAATGACCCTAGGCTGGACTAGACTGATTTAGGAAAATCATATCTGAGGATGAGTACCTTGGAAGAGGTTCATAGGTTTCAGATAGAAACATACACACGCACACACTGAAACTCGACATGGGGTATACGTGTATGTGTGTGTATATATTGAACTAGGTATAGGTATATACATATATATACAACACGTATATGGGATACATTGATGTGATATGATATCCGAGATATGATGAAACAGTGTAACTGGGCTTGATGCCGTGATTCTTGGCTATACAGTCGTATTAAGTGTTAGCGGATCATTAGAGAATGAGATAATGAACATGTATACTTAAATTATAAGGGGTAGTGATGATATTGAGGTACATAGGACTCTAAAATAGTACCCGGACTGTAACCTGTGATTGATCACGATATGGGATATGTATGACTTGATTACGACATCATATAGGTGTGACCTGATGTCGATATCATAGAGGTGTGACTTGAGGACGATATGATATCAGTATGACTTAATCACAATATGATACATATGACATGATATTTCTGAGGATAAACTAATGATGCTTATTATGATGGCAATGATATATGATTGATGTAGGCGATTACAGTTTAGCACCTTGATCATGAGATGTGTTGGTGATGACATTATACGAATAATGAGACACCTAGGAGATACTTGACCCGTACCCCGATATTGGGATGCCGTACGATGGATTTTACCGTACGAGGCATAGATATGATGATTGATCCGCACTCTTGATTCGAGGAAGCCGTACTTCGTACGTGACGCTATTGAGGCTGGATCGCCGACTATTAGAGATATTGATTCAGACCTAGGTAGACTCTTGTTTATTAATGACTAGTTTCTTAGGTTAAGTTCCTTAGGAGGTTAGATGGACACTAGGTTAGGTTCGATTCATATAGTGATAGTTATTCTCGTATGTCGCAGAGGGGTGGATAATGCACATCTGTCTTGCATTCATACTGTACTCATCATGGTGCATGTTCTTTTATATGTTGCTATAATCAGTATAAACTTTACCTGTTAGGATACCAGCACTATTACCGATGATGCGCATACTCCACGCACACTTATTTGCCGGCTCACACACATCATCATCGGTAATTGCTATGTCACGTACACTTTAGATCATATTGTCTTTTATGGATAGAATCAGTTAACAACTAGACCGCTGTAATATTGTGATTATTCTCTGACATTAGTACAGACATGATATTTATTGCTTAGACATTCATGCATTCATATTTTCATGTTATCATGCAGTATTATGGGCATATGCCGACACTTATCATATAGTTACTCATGATTTTGAGATTTGGATTTCTATGAGATTTCTGGATTTTGGGGAAAACCGCAAGAATATGTAAAAACTTCTCTCTCTCCTCCTCCTCTCTTTTTAAAAACATAAGATGCGGTTTTCTCGTGATGTATGTGTCGTCCACCATGAGATTTCATGTTTTCTGTTGGATTTCGAGACCCGATTCGAGGAGTGGATGAACCGTCTCGGGTACATGGTGGGCCCGGTATGGTACCCCGGGGCAAGAAGATCGAGTTGTAGACGATGAGCCTGGCAGGGGAAGGCTACCTACCGGTGATGTCTGGCGCGGCGGATATCCGGAGGATACCGACCGTTGTCGTGAGATTTGATGATATGGGCCGATCCGGACTGACGGAGCCCGAGATATTGAGACTTGAGATTACATGTGTTGTGTCGACGCTTGACACGGATTTCCATGGATTTCATTGTTGAGATTTCAGATTCTTATACACATTTTACTATGATAACAGCTAAAGATTTCTTATACATATATATCTGGATTTCAGGATTTGTTACTTTACATTCATGGTGCATGCATTTCATTTCATATGACATAGTATTATATGAGGCACTGACACAAGCACGGAGTATCTGCACTTACACGTAGTTATACCCTGCTATTACTATATGATTAGGATATTATAGTGTATTATTATGACCTAGGATAGCGTCGTGCATTCGATTTCTTTTCGTAGATGTCTTCTACTCACGAGTTGGCAACTCACCCCCGTTGTGCCAAATTTTATTACAGGTTCAGTGTACAGGTTTCCCTGGCAGCTTGCTGGCACATCTATTCTTTCAGGGTGATTTGCACGGTAGGTTGGTTCACTTGTATCCGAACCACCATTGTACTTTTATTCATTCATTTGTATCTAGTAAGCTCCATCAACCATACTTGTATTACTTGATAAGTTTATTGGACCAGTCTTTTATTTCGACCTTAGAGTCGCGCATGTATTATTCTGATCTGGTGGTTTTGGTTTTTCTTTTGAGTTTTGAGCCTCGCCCTTTGGCGTTGTATATTATTGTGTTTGTTGTGGTTGTTTCCGCCTGTTGGCGTTGAGTTAGCACCCGTTTGGGGATGCTTTTTATTGTTTATTTATATTATACTTGTTGTACCCGTTTGGGGGCCAGTTTTTACAGAGGAGACTCTGCCGAAATTTTTGAGAAAATTTGCTGATGCTTTTAAACCTGTTTTCTTTTTTCTTCTTCTTCTTCTTTTATGGTTTAGATTTCTGGGCTTCGGCTTACTTAGGTTACGTGGCGTCTCTAGACGCTTCGTAATCTAAGTGCCGGTCACGTTCCGTACTTTCGGGTCGTGACAAAGTTGGTATCAGAGCGCTAGGTTTAACCTTGTATAAGTCTAGGTGACCCTTGGTTGATGGAGTGGGCGATTTAGGTAGAGTAACGTACCGTGGGTATGGTCCGCGGCATACTTACGATACGCTACTCTGCTTAAGGAGCCTTAGGATGTACAATTGTTTGCACCGTATTCCATTCGTTCTTTTGATCTATCTTCGTCAATGTTGGAGGGTGGTTTCTGTTAACCACGGGCACACTGGCAGAGGGAGCTGCGGCTCGAATGCGATAACCACTAGAGTATTGGTTATTCTTGAGGATTGAAGTATTGCTTAGCGTGCGGACGAAGGGTATTCACATGCCGTCCGGATGAAGTTAAAGGGTTCGAACGATTATCAGAAAACCATTTTCCCAAGTTTAAAGTATTCGGAAGAACATGCAGGTAATTCGATGGACCCTCTAGAAGAATGAAACCCTAACTCGACATAATGACCACGAGAACGCCCTTGAACCTTAGGGTTTACGGCAGTTCCGCGGTGTCATTAGTGAGGCTTGGGTTTGCCCTTCTACGGCTGGATCATCGATGCTGGGGTATGTACCGGATATTTTTAAGCTGTACTTGAGTGTTGAGCTCTCGGGGAATTATGGGATTTTGATGGATCGATCGAAAAGTTAATGTAGTCCGGATATCAAGTGAAGGGATCGACTACGTGGGAGACTCTAGATATGAGTATTGCCGTCGGTAGCGCAGTCAGCACACTTATGAAGAGATAAGTTTGAAGCAATCGACATCAGAGGAAAGAGGCGCACATTGACGATAGTGATTACGATGTGACTTGGTGATTTGAATTTCATATTTCTGTTATTGGATTTTGGTATTTTGAGGATTTTGTTCTACGATTGGTATTAATTATGTGTACTTTCATTGCATTCTATCCGTGTTTCACATATCAGCTGTATTGATGTTGCTTAGTATACACTCGGTACACTTGATTTGGTTTTATATATTTTGAGATTTTTTTTATTTTTTGATTTCGTGCATATGGGTTACACATGATTTTGATATATGCTTTGACCTAGTTTTTATCCATTTTCGTATTGTGATTTCGATTCTGATATTCGATGTATGTTTTCGTGCACCATGTGCACCTGATTAGGATTCTTGCGCATACTTGGCGCACTTGATGCGATTTTGTGCACACCAGATGCACTAAATCGGGGTTTTGTGCAGATTAGATGCACCTGATAGTGAGTCGTGCACGCCCGTTGCACTTGACAGATGTTTTGGTGCACACCTGTTGCACTTATTTTGTTTTTTTGTGTATTCATGGTATCTGTATTTGGTTTCGATTTCAGTGCGCACCGGACGCACATGATATTTTATTGATGTGATTGGGATTGATTTCAGTTTGAGCAGTATGTTTCATAATCATTATTATTTGATTTAGTAACCAGGCGGGACGTGTATGTTAAATAAAAGATATATATATATATATATATATATATATAATTTTTTTTTAAATAAACGTCCGCTACTTATGCCGTGACACGTGCATTGCACGGCGATTTTCAAGAGGGGTTTTCGTATGCTTCTTTATTATGATATTTAGGTGATTTCACTATGATGCACACTATATATAAGTTGTAGATTGATGTATATTATGTTGGTTTTCATATTGGGTTTTGATATTTTATTCTCGCCATAACTCCGATGATTGCGTTATGCTTGACGGAGTTGATTTTTGTTATGTATTGATGATTTCGGAGCCCCGACGATTTGAGTGTTTTGCTAAATGTTTTAGTATTTGGAAGGGGAGTTTTAATTTAAATTCGGGGACCGAATTTCTTAAAGGGGGAAAGATTGTAACGTTTTAAAAATAATTAAATAAATAATTAAATGAATAAAATTGTTTAAGTGAATTTTATGATTTTCGGTAAAGTAAAATGTATTTTTCGAAAAACTAAAGCGTGATTGTTTTTCATTATAATTTCAAAAATACCTATTTTAATTATGTAATTACTAGTAAATGGTGTTTATTTAGCCACTTATAAATTTTTAGTTCAATTAAATATTTTTCCTAAATTAAATATTTTAAATATTAACATAAGCTTTATTTTTTATTTAAATTAGTGTAAATTACAAATTTGAATGGTTTTAATTTGTAAAAATGAGCCATGGTATATTAGAATCAAGTGTGTAATATGCAAAATCTTTTCCAAAATCTCACCATGGTTCTAGAAATTTCTAGGAAAAGGGTTAAATTGAAAAAGTTAGATATTAAAGGGTTTAAGTGAAAAAAATGCATTATTTATGAACTTTCTACACAATACCACACATTTTTTCTCTCTCTCCACCCTCCTCCCTCTCCATGGCCGGCCTCCCCTCCATGGGTAGCCCCAAAATTTTTTCCCCATCATTTTTGCAATAAAAATCATCAAAATTCATCAAAAATTCCAAAAATAAATCTCAAAAATCAACATTCAACCTCTACCATTTTCCTTTGACCTATTTAGCATGGATTTTGGAGATGGAAAGCATGCATTTTGGAGGCTCATTTTCATGTTTGGGTTTCATATTTTGAAGGTATAAATTTCCTTCTTTTGTTTTATTTCTATTAGATGTTTCTTTTAAAGCATAATTAGATTTAATATATTAATTCTAGTTGCAAATTTTAAAATTCAAGTTAGGTTTGTAAATTCAAGTTATGATTTTTATTAATTAATTAGGGTTATAATAGTTAGTTTAACACTTTTAGAATTGGAAAATCTTGCATGTTTGTTGAATTGTAAATTTTTGCATTTAAAATTGTTTAAATGAAGCTTTTTAGCTAACTAGTTTTTGTAAAATATATATGCGGGTGATATAAAATTCCAATTAAGGTGGCTATCATTAGATTGTAGTTTTAGTGAGAACTTTAGCATGTTAATGGAAAGAAAAACTTAGTTTGATTGCTAGTTTCTATTGATAATTGATAAATTGTGATAAAAATTGCTATTTTGTAAACTAGATTTTAGAAATTTCTAAATAAATGTGATTAAAAATATAATTTATGGTTTCATTAAATCATTATCATTATGAATTATTGTTTAATACATTAATTCATGAAAAATCACGTTTTGTGGTGGAATTGTGGTATTTTGCTTGAAAAACGTTAAAAATTGTTAAAAGTTGCAAACTAGAAATTTCAAATAAATGCAAAATTGTGTAATAAAAATAAAGTAAGGGGTTGTATAGTCTAGTTATGATATTTAATGAGTTTTATAACCATTGGTTTCATTTAAATGTCAAGTTTTGATGAAAAACGGTAAATTGGTATTTTCGGGTTTTACGAAATTGGACGGTTTGATGGATTTTAGGGTTTCGATGGATTTAATCATGTTTTATAATATAAGTAAGGTGTTTTAAAACTACGAGTTATTTGTTGATGTTTATTTCGATCCATCGGAGTTTGTACGCCGATATCGAGCGATATTTGGTTCTTTTGCGTGGACGGGACATAGGTTTTAACCTATGCTTGTTCTTTGTATCGTTTGATTTTCGTATGTGATTCAGTTTACGATACTATTTATATGTTTGCGTTTAGGTACCCCTCACGTGGACTGCGGGCGATGAAGAGGAGGATGGCGACACTGTCTTCGGCAGACATGGACCAGGTGAGTAGATGTATATCTACGGGGGGAAGTCGGGTGGATGGCGTTTAGCACCCCCGCAACGTAGAATAGGAATAGTACTTATTGACATTAGGAAACCAGATGTGACCCTAGATTCTTAATGAGTAGGACCCTAGTAATGACCCTAGGCTGGACTAGACTGATTTAGGAAAACCATATCTGAGGATGAGTACCTTGGAAGAGGTTCATAGGTTTCAGATAGAAACATACACACGCACACACTGAAACTCGACATGGGGTATACGTGTATGTGTGTATATATATTGAACTAGGTATAGGTATATACATATATATACAACATGTATATGGGATACATTGATGTGATATGATATCCGAGATATGATGAAACAGTGTAACTGGGCTTGATGCCGTGATTCTTGGCTATACAGTCGTATTAAGTGTTAGCGGATCATTAGAGAATGAGATAATGAACATGTATACTTAAATTATAAGGGGTAGTGATGATATTGAGGTACATAGGACTCTAAAATAGTACCCGGACTGTAACCTGTGATTGATCACGATATGGGATATGTATGACTTGATTACGACATCATATAGGTGTGACCTGATGTCGATATCATAGAGGTGTGACTTGAGGACGATATGATATCAGTATGACTTAATCACAATATGATACATATGACATGATATTTCTGAGGATAAACTAATGATGCTTATTATGATGGCAATGATATATGATTGATGTAGGCGATTACAGTTTAGCACCTTGATCATGAGATGTGTTGGTGATGACATTATACGAATAATGAGACACCTAGGAGATACTTGACCCGTACCCCGATATTGGGATGCCGTACGATGGATTTTACCGTACGAGGCATAGATATGATGATTGATCCGCACTCTTGATTCGAGGAAGCCGTACTTCGTACGTGACGCTATTGAGGCTGGATCGCCGACTATTAGAGATATTGATTCAGACCTAGGTAGACTCTTGTTTATTAATGACTAGTTTCTTAGGTTAAGTTCCTTAGGAGGTTAGATGGACACTAGGTTAGGTTCGATTCATATAGTGATAGTTATTCTCGTATGTCGCAGAGGGGTGGATAATGCACATCTGTCTTGCATTCATACTGTAATCATCATGGTGCATGTTCTTTTATATGTTGCTATAATCAGTATAAACTTTACCTGTTAGGACACCAGCACTATTACCGATGATGCGCATACTCCACGCACACTTATTTGCCGGCTCACACACATCATCATCGGTAATTGCTATGTCACGTACACTTTAGATCATATTGTCTTTTATGGATAGAATCAGTTAACAACTAGACCGCTGTAATATTGTGATTATTCTCTGACATTAGTACAGACATGATATTTATTGCTTAGACATTCATGCATTCATATTTTCATGTTATCATGCAGTATTATGGGCATATGCCGACACTTATCATATAGTTACTCATGATTTTGAGATTTGGATTTCTATGAGATTTCTGGATTTTGGGGAAAACCGCAAGAATATGTAAAAACTTCTCTCTCTCCTCCTCCTCTCTTTTTTAAAACATAAGATGCGGTTTTCTCGTGATGTATGTGTCGTCCACCATGAGATTTCATGTTTTCTGTTGGATTTCGAGACCCGATTCGAGGAGTGGATGAACCGTCTCGGGTACATGGTGGGCCCGGTATGGTACCCCGTGGCAAGAAGATCGAGTTGTAGACGATGAGCCTGGCAGGGGAAGGCTACCTACCGGTGATGTCTGGCGCGGCGGATATCCGGAGGATACCGACCGTTGTCGTGAGATTTGATGATATGGGCCGATCCGGACTGACGGAGCCCGAGATATTGAGACTTGAGATTACATGTGTTGTGTCGACGCTTGACACGGATTTCCATGGATTTCATTGTTGAGATTTCAGATTCTTATACACATTTTACTATGATAACAGCTAAAGATTTCTTATACATATATATCTGGATTTCAGGATTTGTTACTTTACATTCATGGTGCATGCATTTCATTTCATATGACATAGTATTATATGAGGCACTGACACAAGCACGGAGTATCTGCACTTACACGTAGTTATACCCTGCTATTACTATATGATTAGGATATTATAGTGTATTATTATGACCTAGGATAGCGTCGTGCATTCGATTTCTTTTCGTAGATGTCTTCTACTCACGAGTTGGCAACTCACCCCCGTTGTGCCAAATTTTATTACAGGTTCGGTGTACAGGTTTCCCTGGCAGCTTTCTGGCACATCTATTCTTTCAGGGTGATTTGCACGGTAGGTTGGTTCACTTGTATCCGAACCACCATTGTACTTTTATTCATTCATTTGTATCTAGTAAGCTCCATCAACCATACTTGTATTACTTGATAAGTTTATTGGACCAGTCTTTTATTTCGACCTTAGAGTCGCGCATGTATTATTCTGATCTGGTGGTTTTGGTTTTTCTTTTGAGTTTTGAGCCTCGCCCTTTGGCGTTGTATATTATTGTGTTTGTTGTGGTTGTTTCCGCTTGTTGGCGTTGAGCTAGCACCCGTTTGGGGATGCTTTTTATTGTTTATTTATATTATACTTGTTGTACCCGATTGGGGGCCAGTTTTTACAGAGGAGACTCTGCCGAAATTTTTGAGAAAATTTGCTGATGCTTTTAAACTTGTTTTCTTTTTTCTTCTTCTTCCTCTTTTATGGTTTAGATTTCTGGGCTTCGGCTTACTTAGGTTACGTGGCGCCTCTAGACGCTTCGTAATCTAAGTGCCGGTCACGTTCCGTACTTTCGGGTCGTGACAAAGTTGGTATCAGAGCGCTAGGTTTAACCTTGTATAAGTCTAGGTGACCCTTGGTTGATGGAGTGGGCGATTTAGGTAGAGTAACGTACCGTGGGTATGGTCCGCGGCATACTTATGATACGCTACTCTGCTTAAGGAGCCTTAGGATGTACAATTGTTTGCACCGTATTCCATTCGTTCTTTTGATCTATCTTCGTCAATGTTGGAGGGTGGTTTCTGTTAACCACGGGCACACTGGCAGAGGGAGCTGCGGCTCGAATGCGATAACCACTAGAGTATTGGTTATTCTTGAGGATTGAAGTATTGCTTAGCGTGCGGACGAAGGGTATTCACATGCCGTCCGGATGAAGTTAAAGGGTTCGAACGATTATCAGAAAACCATTTTCCCAAGTTTAAAGTATTCGGAAGAACATGCAGGTATTTCGATGGACCCTCTAGAAGAATGAAACCCTAACTCGACATAATGACCACGAGAACGCCCTTGAACCTTAGGGTTTACGGCAGTTCCGCGGTGTCATTAGTGAGGCTTGGGTTTGCCCTTCTACGGCTGGATCATCGATGCTGGGGTATGTACCGGATATTTTTAAGCTGTACTTGAGTGTTGAGCTCTCGGGGAATTATGGGATTTTGATGGATCGATCGAAAAGTTAATGTAGTCCGGATATCAAGTGAAGGGATCGACTACGTGGGAGACTCTAGATATGAGTATTGCCGTCGGTAGCGCAGTCAGCACACTTATGAAGAGATAAGTTTGAAGCAATCGACATCAGAGGAAAGAGGCGCACATTGACGATAGTGATTACGATGTGACTTGGTGATTTGAATTTCATATTTCTGTTATTGGATTTTGGTATTTTGAGGATTTTGTTCTACGATTGGTATTACTTATGTGTACCTTCATTGCATTCTTTCCGTGTTTCACATATTAGCTGTATTGATGTTGCTTAGTATACACCCGGTACACTTGATTTGGTTTTATATATTTTGAGATTTTTTTTATTTTTTGATTTCGTGCATATGGGTTACACATGATTTTGATATATGCTTCGACCTAGTTTTTATCCATTTTCGTATTGTGATTTCGATTCTGATATTCGATGTATGTTTTCGTGCACCATGTGCACCTGATTAGGATTCTTGAGCATACTTGGCGCACTTGATGCGATTTTGTGCACACCAGATGCACTAAATCGGGGTTTTGTGCAGATTAGATGCACCTGATAGTGAGTCGTGCACGCCCGTTGCACTTGACAGATGTTTTGGTGCACACCTGTTGCACTTATTTTGTTTTTGTGTGTATTCATGGTATCTGTATTTGGTTTCGATTTCAGTGCGCACCGGACGCACATGATATTTTATTGATGTGATTGGGATTGATTTCAGTTTGAGCAGTATGTTTCATAATCATTATTATTTGATTTAGTAACCAGGCGGGACGTGTATGTTAAATAAAAGATATATATATATATATAATTTTTTTTAAATAAACGTCCGCTACTTATGCCGTGACACGTGCATTGCACGGCGATTTTCAAGAGGGGTTTTCGTATGCTTCTTTATTATGATATTTAGGTGATTTCACTATGATGCACACTATATATAAGTTGTAGATTGATATATATTATGTTGGTTTTCATATTGGGTTTTGATATTTTATTCTCGCCATAACTCCGATGATTGCGTTATGCTTGACGGAGTTGATTTTTGTTATGTATTGATGATTTCGGAGCCCCGACGATTTGAGTGTTTTGCTAAATGTTTTAGTATTTGGAGGGGGAGTTTTAATTTAAATTCGGGGACCGAATTTCTTAAAGGGGGGAAGATTGTAACGTTTTAAAAATAATTAAATAAATAATTAAATGAATAAAATTGTTTAAGTGAATTTTATGATTTTCGGTAAAGTAAAATGTATTTTTCGAAAAACTAAACCGTGATTGTTTTTCATTATAATTTCAAAAATACCTATTTTAATTATGTAATTACTAGTAAATGGTGTTTATTTAGCCACTTATAAATTTTTAGTTCAATTAAATATTTTTCCTAAATTAAATATTTTAAATATTAACATAAGCTTTATTTTTTATTTAAATTAGTGTAAATTACAAATTTGAATGGTTTTAATTTGTAAAAATGAGCCATGGTATATTAGAATCAAGTGTGTAATATGCAAAATCTTTTCCAAAATCTCTCCATGGTTCTAGAAATTTCTAGGAAAAGGGTTAAATTGAAAAAGTTAGATATTAAAGGGTTTAAGTGAAAAAAATGCATTATTTATGAACTTTCTACACAATACCACACATTTTTTCTCTCTCTCCACCCTCCTCCCTCTCCATGGCCGGCCTCCCCTCCATGGGTAGCCCCAAAATTTTTCCCCCATCATTTTTGCAATAAAAATCATCAAAATTCATCAAAAATTCCAAAAATAAATCTCAAAAATCAACATTCAACCTCTACCATTTTCCTTTGACCTATTTAGCATGGATTTTGGAGATGGAAAGCATGCATTTTGGAGGCTCATTTTCATGTTTGGGTTTCATATTTTGAAGGTATAAATTTCCTTCTTTTGTTTTATTTCTATTAGATGTTTCTTTTAAAGCATAATTAGATTTAATATATTAATTCTAGTTGCAAATTTTAAAATTCAAGTTAGGTTTGTAAATTCAAGTTATGATTTTTATTAATTAATTAGGGTTATAATAGTTAGTTTAACACTTTTAGAATTGGAAAATCTTGCATGTTTGTTGAATTGTAAATTTTTGCATTTAAAATTGTTTAAATGAAGCTTTTTAGCTAACTAGTTTTTGTAAAATATATATGCGGGTGATATAAAATTCCAATTAAGGTGGCTATCATTAGATTGTAGTTTTAGTGAGAACTTTAGCATGTTAATGGAAAGAAAAACTTAGTTTGATTGCTAGTTTATATTGATAATTGATAAATTGTGATAAAAATTGCTATTTTGTAAACTAGATTTTAGAAATTTCTAAATAAATGTGATTAAAAATATAATTTATGGTTTCATTAAATCATTATCATTATGAATTATGGTTTAATACATTAATTCATGAAAAATCACGTTTTGTGGTGGAATTGTGGTATTTTGCTTGAAAAATGTTAAAAATTGTTAAAAGTTGCAAACTAGAAATTTCAAATAAATGCAAAATTGTGTAATAAAAATAAAGTAAGGGGTTGTATAGTCTAGTTATGCTATTTAATGAGTTTTATAACCATTGGTTTCATTTAAATGTCAAGTTTTGATGAAAAACGGTAAATTGGTATTTTCGGGTTTTACGAAATTGGACGGTTTGATGGATTTTAGGGTTTCGATGGATTTAATCATGTTTTATAATATAAGTAAGGTGTTTTAAAACTACGAGTTATTTGTTGATGTTTATTTCGATCCATCGGAGTTTGTACGCCGATATCGAGCGATATTTGGTTCTTTTGCGTGGACGGGACATAGGTTTTAACCTATGCTTGTTCTTTGTATCATTTGACTTTCGTATGTGATTCAGTTTACGATACTATTTATATGTTTGCGTTTAGGTACCCCTCACGTGGACTGCGGGCGATGAAGAGGAGGATGGCGACACTGTCTTCGGCAGACATGGACCAGGTGAGTAGATGCATATCTACGGGGGGAAGTCGGGTGGATGGCGTTTAGCACCCCCGCAACGTAGAATAGGAATAGTACTTATTGACATTAGGAAACCAGATGTAACCCTAGATTCTTAATGAGTAGGACCCTAGTAATGACCCTAGGCTGGACTAGACTGATTTAGGAAAACCATATCTGAGGATGAGTACCTTGGAAGAGGTTCATAGGTTTCAGATAGAAACATACACACGCACACACTGAAACTCGACATGGGGTATACGTGTATGTGTGTGTATATATTGAACTAGGTATAGGTATATACATATATATACAACACGTATATGGGATACATTGATGTGATATGATATCCGAGATATGATGAAACAGTGTAACTGGGCTTGATGCCGTGATTCTTGGCTATACAGTCGTATTAAGTGTTAGCGGATCATTAGAGAATGAGATAATGAACATGTATACTTAAATTATAAGGGGTAGTGATGATATTGAGGTACATAGGACTCTAAAATAGTACCCGGACTGTAACCTGTGATTGATCACGATATGGGATATGTATGACTTGATTACGACATCATATAGGTGTGACCTGATGTCGATATCATAGAGGTGTGACTTGAGGACGATATGATATCAGTATGACTTAATCACAATATGATACATATGACATGATATTTCTGAGGATAAACTAATGATGCTTATTATGATGGCAATGATATATGATTGATGTAGGCGATTACAGTTTAGCACCTTGATCATGAGATGTGTTGGTGATGACATTATACGAATAATGAGACACCTAGGAGATACTTGACCCGTACCCCGATATTGGGATGCCGTACGATGGATTTTACCGTACGAGGCATAGATATGATGATTGATCCGCACTCTTGATTCGAGGAAGCCGTACTTCGTACGTGACGCTATTGAGGCTGGATAGCCGACTATTAGAGATATTGATTCAGACCTAGGTAGACTCTTGTTTATTAATGACTAGTTTCTTAGGTTAAGTTCCTTAGGAGGTTAGATGGACACTAGGTTAGGTTCGATTCATATAGTGATAGTTATTCTCGTATGTCGCAGAGGGGTGGATAATGCACATCTGTCTTGCATTCATACTGTAATCATCATGGTGCATGTTCTTTTATATGTTGCTATAATCAGTATAAACTTTACCTGTTAGGACACCAGCACTATTACCGATGATGCGCATACTCCACGCACACTTATTTGCCGGCTCACACACATCATCATCGGTAATTGCTATGTCACGTACACTTTAGATCATATTGTCTTTTATGGATAGAATCAGTTAACAACTAGACCGCTGTAATATTGTGATTATTCTCTGACATTAGTACAGACATGATATTTATTGCTTAGACATTCATGCATTCATATTTTCATGTTATCATGCAGTATTATGGGCATATGCCAACACTTATCATATAGTTACTCATGATTTTGAGATTTGGATTTCTATGAGATTTCTGGATTTTGGGGAAAACCGCAAGAATATGTAAAAACTTCTCTCTCTCCTCCTCCTCTCTTTTTAAAAACATAAGATGCGGTTTTCTCGTGATGTATGTGTCGTCCACCATGAGATTTCATGTTTTCTGTTGGATTTCGAGACCCGATTCGAGGAGTGGATGAACCGTCTCGGGTACATGGTGGGCCCGGTATGGTTCCCCGGGGCAAGAAGATCGAGTTGTAGACGATGAGCCTGGCAGGGGAAGGCTACCTACCGGTGATGTCTGGCGCGGCGGATATCCGGAGGATACCGACCGTTGTCGTGAGATTTGATGATATGGGCCGATCCGGACTGACGGAGCCCGAGATATTGAGACTTGAGATTACATGTGTTGTGTCGACGCTTGACACGGATTTCCATGGATTTCATTGTTGAGATTTCAGATTCTTATACACATTTTACTATGATAACAGCTAAAGATTTCTTATACATATATATCTGGATTTCAGGATTTGTTACTTTACATTCATGGTGCATGCATTTCATTTCATATGACATAGTATTATATGAGGCACTGACACAAGCACGGAGTATCTGCACTTACACGTAGTTATACCCTGCTATTACTATATGATTAGGATATTATAGTGTATTATTATGACCTAGGATAGCGTCGTGCATTCGATTTCTTTTCGTAGATGTCTTCTACTCACGAGTTGGCAACTCACCCCCGTTGTGCCAAATTTTATTACAGGTTCGGTGTACAGGTTTCCCTGGCAGCTTTCTGGCACATCTATTCTTTCAGGGTGATTTGCATGGTAGGTTGGTTCACTTGTATCCGAACCACCATTGTACTTTTATTCATTCATTTGTATCTAGTAAGCTCCATCAACCATACTTGTATTACTTGATAAGTTTATTGGACCAGTCTTTTATTTCGACCTTAGAGTCGCGCATGTATTATTCTGATCTGGTGGTTTTGGTTTTTCTTTTGAGTTTTGAGCCTCGCCCTTTGGCGTTGTATATTATTATGTTTGTTGTGGTTGTTTCCGCCTGTTGGCGTTGAGCTAGCACCCGTTTGGGGATGCTTTTTATTGTTTATTTATATTATACTTGTTGTACCCGTTTGGGGGCCAGTTTTTATAGAGGAGACTCTGCCGAAATTTTTGAGAAAATTTGCTGATGCTTTTAAACTTGTTTTCTTTTTTCTTCTTCTTCTTCTTTTATGGTTTAGATTTCCGGGCTTCGGCTTACTTAGGTTACGTGGCGCCTCTAGACGCTTCGTAATCTAAGTGCCGGTCACGTTCCGTACTTTCGGGTCGTGACAACCTCCTAGACTCGATATGCGATACTCTTAGACGAACAGACCGAACTGGACGGATATTGTCACGGACATGTTCAGTAGGGGTTCGGATGAGTTTGCTCGTAGGCCTTCCTTTCGCTCAATACTTGGGTAGCCGTTACGTACAGTAAGTGTCGCTGACGTGCTTGTGGTTAAACTCACTGCCAGCATATTGATGAGTGTTTAGAGTCCCACATAGAGGGTTTCCCTGCTTCGGGCGAAACGATATAGAGGCCATATGGTTTTACGGCAGGGTTCGATTATATACGTGCACTTGTGCACGTATCATGATTCGGACGGATAATACTAGTGGGCTTTGATTTAAACCAGATTCTAGTATTCTATTGTTTGATTATTTTCGTCTCTTTTGTATTTGTATTTTGTCGGAATACGGATACGGGTATGTATATACGGCGAGGGGTATTCTTGTAATTCATTACAAGTTGCTTCTAGAAGATAACACCTCATTTAGTTTATAACCATTTAGATTAAATGGTTAATGAGATGGAGGAGATGAGGTGTTCTTTGGCTTTAAATGAAGGATGGCTTTGGGGTGACTCATGGAATGACTCGTGGTTACACTATTGAGGCATGGTTGATTTATTTGTGTTGTGAGATATTTTGTGTGGCTTATTTTTTTTCCTTCTTAGCCTTCACAACACTTAGCCATTTTCTTTGATAGAATGTTCCTGGCAATACTCTCTCATCTCCTCAAGTTTCTTCTCCTACCTCCACCCTAATAGTCTCATGTGTTGAGAAATCTAGGGTGTTATGAGACAAATTAATCTATCATTAGATTCTACATTCTCTAGGCTATCTAGTTTAGCGAACTAGGTAACCTAGTTATCTCGGCTATAAGGTCGGAGCTCGAACTACATATCCTCAGATGGATCATCTTCGATGGAGGAAGACCGGAGGCCAAACTCGATCCATGACGCCTCTAGGAGCTTAGGAAGATGGTAGAAGACCAAAGGACTCGGATCATTCGGTATAACACTTCTATCACAGTAGTTAGACTTCTTTAGATTATAGTTTCATGTTTGGATTCGATTCTAGGTAGTTATTTCTAACGCCAAGTTTTCTAAACACCAAAATTTTGGTTCCGCAATCGGCCACGGTAGATAGCCAGGGCGCTAGGAACCCCAACATGGTATCAAAGCCATGCAAACAGTAGAAACTAGTAGTAGATAATGCATTAGTTTCAAAACCGAAAAACTGCGATTTCAAAACCCACTCTTTGTTCTGAATTTTTTTTCATCTCTAAAATTTTTTTAAACAAGTGCAGAGTCTTAGTTTAGAAATGAGTATGACACAGAATGAAAACGAGACAATTTGATGTAAATTTGGCCGGCCACATTGCAAAAAAAAAAAACCGGCCTCACCTTTTTACTATTCACTTCACGGCCTCATTTTCATCTAGTGTCTGCGGTTTTGTAAATTGGTGTTTTTGATCTTCTTTGTTTTCTCCAGATTTCACTTAGTGTTGTCTTTGCTTTGGGGGGAACATGGAAAGTTTCAAAACTTGAAATTTTGCATCGTTGATATTTGTGATGTGGTGTATGTGTTTTTCTAATGTTGTCTATTTGCTATATGTCGTTTAGACGGGGTTGCACATACTTGCTTATACTGCTGTGATGTTGATATCTGTGATGGCTTTGTTCGGATTGTCGTGTGGGATAGCCTCTTGTGTAATGGTAGTAGTGCAGTTCAGATTCATTTGTATATTCTGTATTGCGGGGCGAGCGTCCGACATATGGACTGCCGTCTCTGCCAGTTTGTATATTCTTTTATTGTGGCATGAATGGGTTGAGGTCGATATCGCCGTTGTAGATATATATTTCTTTTCTGTACTAGGATTACCCCGCGGTGGAGTGCTCGAATAGCCAAATTCTAGAGGGCAACGGGCCCACATCTCATGACGTTGAGACGGAGTGGGCCTCATTCTAGAATTGGCGGGTTATTCGACTCATTCGTAGGCGGTACAAGTTGACCCACGGAGGGGTGCTCAAGTTACCGGATTTCGTAAAGTGGTGGGTGGCCCATTCACTTTGTTGATTGGGGTTGTCTCACTTCTGAGATTGGCGGGTAACTTGCCGCACTCGTAGGGGTCTAGGTTTTCATTGTACAGGTTATCCACACGACCGGGGAACATCGGGTTTCATTTGCGGCTCAAAGGAAACCTGAGGCTCCTAGATTATCCATGATTCTGTGATGCTTATCACTATTCTGTGATGTTGCTTATATCATGCGTAGGACGAATTATATATATTTTTATATATACTAGTAGATGTTGTATATGTTTTGCAGCCGTGCTAGTCCCGCCCCCGCTCTGCCGTTAGTTAAGTAACCTAATGGTGCATGACGGGGCCCCATGGCGAATGCGGATGGCATATACATACATTGTATTTTCATTCTTTTCTGGTCTAATATGGTTTAATTGATGGGATTGCATTAATTCTGATTAATGTAAGGAAAACAAACCTATATGATGTTGTTGGAACCAAGTTTTTAAAAACTGACATTATAGACGTTTCCTTTTTGCTTTGCACAGCGGTATTCGGTTATGAATATCCAGCACCTCATTCGACGAGGCAACAGCCGAGATCCTTTCACAGGGAGTGACCTCTTGAGAAAAAGTTTGCGTCAGTGTAATAACTTCACTATATTCGATTCTTTTGCTTTAATTCGTGGTATTCAGTTTGGAATATCTTGCACCTCATTCGATGAGGAAAGAGCCGAGATCCCTTCACAGGGAGTGAGCTCTTTAGCAAAAGTTTGCGCCACTATATATTTGTAAAACCGCTCGGTTCCTTCAACGATATTAAGTTCATTATGTTAAAGGGTTTTTCGCCAAAAATCCAGTCATAGCTCTCCATCATTTCTTATAAGTATTGCTTAGTATTCATGCTTTGTACGTTGGCCTTTGATTGATGTGTGTAGCATTCAAATGTATCAAATTAACCCTAAAAATCTAATCTCTGAGACAAACAGCTGGGAATTTTCCCTTGCTCCTTCTTATATCCGAAGCATTGGTTTTATATTTGGGATCTTGCAATTTGTTCAGACTCCAAAATACTTGATTTTTATGCAGGGAAAGAAAAATAGGTCATCAGATGCAACAAGAGTTGAGAACTTGTTGATGAAACGAAATCGCCAACATATTGGTGAAATTGATGAAGATGCAGCCTTACAACAGGTGTGCATATGGTTTGTTATAAAGCTTCTCCTTTTGGTTCTTTTCCCTCTAATCTATTACTTTAAGAAGTTGAAGATGTGCAACTATTTAATGTAATCAATGTGCAGGCGATCGCGCTATCGCTAGGAGGGAACACAGAGGTCTCAGCTGCGGCATCTGATACGGTTTCTACAACTTATGAAATCGGTGCTGGTTCCAGTGAGCGTGTGAAAAAAGAGAAGGCGAGATTGCAGGAAACCGCTGGTAAAAGGAAGGGCAGAAAAATGGTGTGTTGTTCTTTACTGTGCTAAATGAATATTGTATTTTGCATCATGAGTTATTTTTTTGCCATTCCTATTCCTTTTTTATCTGCTGTGTTTCAGAATAAGAGCCGCGTTTTACTAACCGAGGATGAAGTGATCGCTTATTTCTTTTCGTTTGATGGTGAATATCTCTCTTTAATGTTAATGTATATCTTAATGCCCATGGCATGCTTCAATTTGAAGAGCGATCATAAGAAATATTTATGTTTTCTTGCTTTAATTTACTTTGGGCTAAAAGTCGAATCCAAAGTTTATATCTTAATGACCATGTCATGCTTTAATTTGAGAAGCGATCTTTATAAACATTAGTGTTTACTTGCTGAAATCTACTTTGGCTAAGTTGATTTTGAAGTCTCAAGTATTTGTGCTCTCTTGTTTCGTTCTCTCACCCATGTCCGACCTAATATGAATTTCTTTATAGAGGCTGGGAAAGGACATATCTCACAAAGGGATCTTCAGAGAATGATTTTTGCTCATGATTTTAACTGGACAGAAGCAGAGATTGCCGGCATGATACATTCTTTTGACAGCGATGGAGATGGAAAGGTATGTAATGGAAAAGCCCTACTAGTTCATCAATATCATATTTTCTTCCGGTTAAAAAAAACAAACAAAAAAAAACAAACAACAATGCTGCAAAGCTAATTCCTTTGCTTTAAAAATGATACCTTCATGAGAGAAGCACATTGCTGCTATCAAATGGCTGAGCTCATGCTCACAAGCTTGATTATAACTTAAGCAAGTCAAATTGTTGATGTCTATGCGTGTTCAAAAAAGTCTAGAAGAATTAAATATTGGTAAGATCAAATAACTGTAATTGCATATGGTGTCTTGCAAATAATACCGATGGTTCTTGGGAAATCTAGATACCAAATCCTTGCAAAAGTGTTTTTTTCTCTATAAAAGGTTTAAGGTAGCCATTAAGACCTTTCATATATTTTGGCCACATTTAAATTATGAGTTGGTCCCAATTTACATTTTTATTTCATGCACCTGAATGATGAAATTACGTTGCTGTGGTTTTTTCCCCCATGATATAGTTGCTAACACTGCTCAGTCTTTAGCTTGTTCGCAACGTCTTTCGTGCTAGCATGCTCATCTCTTATTGTACAATACAACATTATATAAAACTCGACAGTTTGTTGCCAGTCATCACATTTCTCTCTTGGCTTTGGCTATATTTAGAGTTGAGCATAATTTCCTAATATAGATGGATCTCAGTCATTGGAATGAATTATTAGAGCTGATTTATTTATATACATCTTGCCTATGTTAAGCGAAGCGCCCCCCCCCCCCCCCCATCAGCATCAACTATTTTAGCGTCCGACTTCACTGCAATCTGAATATTTTGCAGCTCAGCTTGGAAGATTTTAGAACCATTGTAAGTCGATGCAACATGATGCAAGAGATTGGAATCCCTTGACATGGGCTATAAAATTCCTAGTTCCTCCGAGATGTAATATGAAAAACTTTTGTTGCCAGCTTGCAGTTGCTTGTGTAATAGAAGTTGGTTGACAGTTTCAGAGCAATGTGAAAATATCACCTCAAATCTATTTTCCTGCTCTCTTTTATATTCGGTATTTTGTTGTGAAAATATCTTGCTGCCTCACAGTTATGGTTTTGTTTTCTTGTTTTATAGAAGCAAGCATCCTTTTCTTCCTTTACTTTTTCCGAAACATTCGAGTTTTGCATAATCCTTGGTGATCCATATTTCAATCTCAGATTTGGAGACAACATGATCGACTACACGTAGCTTCCCTTCAGATTTGAAGAAGCCGATACAATCTCCAACTTAAATTTTTCATCACTTAATATCAAATGAAAGAATCTTCGCCACCCGACTTATGAGGTTATAGAACTCCCAAAGGTCATCACTTAATATCAAATTAAAGAATCTTCGCCACCCGACTTATGAGGTTATAGAACTCCCAAAGGAGGATCCCATGTAAAAAAACTGGGATGGAAGCCAGCCAATTAACATATTTCGCTCCAACAAGAACATGATATCCAACATATCTCCTATGCGAATTGCATAAATGATTTGATTTTGAGGAATACAGAGGAGGAAACCGAACCACCTTGTATTGGCCGCTAGACTAATCAAATCCTAACCAGATAGTTTCACATTTCATGTTATCTGGAGGTCGTATCTTGGGATTAATTTTGCTAGTTTCTTTTTTGTGGGGATAGTTTCACATTTCATGTTATCTGGATGGTCGTATCTTGGGATTAATTTTGCTAGTTTCTTTTTTGTGGGGTTTCGTATGGTCGTATCTTGGGATTAATTTTGCTAGTTTCTTTTTTGTGGGGTTCAGTACGTGGATGTTTTCTCCGAAAAATTGGCATGATATCTACCGTCCACTTTCGCTGGTTCGTCAATGCCTCCGATCCACCAAATGCTTTGATTTGTTTCAAAAGCTTCTTGATCTTCTCTTCGAAAACGAGTGCTGTTCAAATTTCATAATCTCCACTCCATAGTGGTGACTTCTGGCCACACATGAAGACAGGTTAGATATTTATTTCCTTTAAATATATAAATAAATGGATGTAACTGATGCAAATGGGATAAGAAAGAACCTAAGTTTAAAACGTTGCATGGGATGGCTGATTGAAAATCCGACACACATACATGCTAAGATAAGGCTATATACATATTTCTTACATACAAACAATGCAAACTTAATCAAAAGCGGCACATATTATAACAAGCATTAGAAATAGGAAGATGGTACATTATCCTCTGTATAAGTTTCTAGATTTTACCTAGCATGAACCATTCGGGTAAAAAGAGGCTCTACACAAACCATGTTCATGATGTAAATTTTGCTAAATATATCATGAAACGACATTTATTATTTCTACGACATAATTCTTGTTTTTCTCATATTTAGTCTGATCACATTTCGTATATTTCAAACAGCAATATCAGCGGCGGGATTCTTGCTTAGCTCGGAGGTCTAAACCTGCAGACCAAGCAACCCTCATAAGCTGAATCCCAAGAACCAACACCCACCATGACACCAACCCTCGGATGCTCTCCACCACCCATTGAGGAGCACCAATCTCGATGCCCAGCTGTATCCCTCTCATCAACTGCAAAACTCTGTAGCCCTCATATACTATTGGTGTCAGCAGCCAAACGGGAGACTTCCAGTGCCATGTGAGCGTCTCCGTCAGCACCTGCGTCGAGAGAAGCAACATGTATGGGCCAAGCAAAACCAGAAACGAGAAAAACGATAGGTTATGCTCGAAATAGCCTTTGTGCGAGGCAAACATCATCAACAAAGGTACAATAAAGCCCACGAGACTCGCTGCCAAATTCCAAAGCTTGTAAGTGAATGGAACTTGGTTTGTATTTCCAGATAAACTTTTTCCACCATTGGATCGGGCACAAGAATCGGACATTAAAAGGAACAGAGTTGCGCCCATGTTGAATATGCAGTCGAGACCAACCAAAGATAGAAGGCCGGCGATGTTGGGGCCCACAAATACGGATGATAGAGGTAGCCATAAGGTGGGGATCATTCCTGTGGCTAATAAAAGCGAAGGACCCAGAAGCCACATCGGCCATTTAAGTGGTTGATGCTGCAAAACTGGCTGGCTTTTCATTTCGTAGATGGCTTCTTGGTTTTGGATAGTTGAAAGTTGTGGTGAATCCTCGGTATCAATAGGTTCAACTATGTTGCTCTGCTTTATGATGCCATTTTCATCATCGACGTAAGGAGAGGATGATTCCCATGGGAACAATTTGGTCGTGCAACGTAAAGGTGGGGTTTTGGGACGAAAATTATTGATGAATGAGAGTCTGTAGGATGAACTCGGCGGTTTGTGTAATCTTGAACTAGAGATGTTTTTTATGATCAGGTGCCTCTTTACGCCTGGTGCAGATAAAGTTAGCGAAGCCATTTCTTCGCGGAATATTTAGCAGCAGGAGTTCAGTTCCTCATCTGGAAATAAGTTTGATAAAAATTCACCATTGTTCGAACGAGCATCCGGCAAAGTTGTTCAGTAGTTATAAGAATATATACAAACACCTGAACAGACAGATTAAGAACCGTAGGGGGGTAGGAAACACGGTCGAATAAACCACAAGATATATATATATATATATATATATATATATATATCAGGGAGGGAACAAGAACAATCAAGATGCAAGCTTTGATCACAAAGGGCTTAACATCTTGGCATTATGGTGGTAAGGAGATAATGAGAAGACTCCCAAGGCATAAAGAATATTGTCCTATGGTTTAATGAGGGTTAGAATACTATTTGAGTTTGTTTGAGGCAGTGTAATCACAAACTCTCAAATCTAAAAAACTTCCAGTTACTAATATATCGGCTTTTTTGCTAGTCTATTAACACTAGATCATCCTTAAGAGTCATACTGTGAGAGATTAGAAGAGTCAAGGGTGTTTTGGGTTGATCTTTAAATTACGATACTATCATTACATAATCTTTTACTTTAAGAAAAAACCCTAAATCCCCTATATAATCTTACTAGGCCTGTCGATGAATGATTGAAACATTGTCCCACCATTTCTGAATGTATGTCTGTATGATTTGAAATTCAACCTAAAGTGTGTAAGTATGATTAAGAAAATTGTCGATGATGATCAATGAAGTCTATCCATGTTGGAAACAAAGGCCTCCTTTTGCGACAAGGCTACGGTTCCAAAACAATGGTTTCCTGGGGTTCCAAGGCTAAACTCCAATAAATGTAACAGAGGCCAGTTTGACAACCAAATTATGCCATTTTTGGGAGTGGAGTCGAGTCTAATCTAGTGTTTCATAAAGATAGAAAAACTTAACCCCAACCTGCTAACTTTATCATGTTTGGCAATCATTTTGGAGTTGAGATAACTACAATTATATCAGCTCTAAAGTCGAGAAAATTGCAGTTATCTTACTCCAATATGATCTAAGTTATTTAAACTCCATTTTTGGAGTTAGGGGTTTGCAATGATAGTTTGCACATCTCGTGCCTCCACTTAGAAATAAACTACAGTTATCCTAACTCCATATCCAAACAAGGCCTTGTACTCAAGCCGCGGTTTCAAAAGTTTCAAGCGCACCAAACCCACCAAACCCTCCTGTTTTGTTAAGCTTCAAAAAAGAACTACAGTTTAGCAAAGTTTCAAGCCACTCTCTTTTTTAAACCTTATCTTTAAACGAAACCTCGGTTTGAAGACTATGTTGAGAAACGGCCGTAAACTTTGCGAAACCCCCGTTATTTACAAAACATGTACAAACTGCGAAAACTTTGTGGCGAAACTAGGCCTATGATCTTCATTTTATTCCCTTCTCTAATTCTTCTTGTTTCTTCCCAATTCCCACTATGTCGAATCTGCAAAACCAGTAATCTCTCTTTAAACCCAGATTTTCTCTACTTTATAACCCAAGACAAGACCCTTTTCGTTGTAATCATACGACAAAGGGATACATGACGATGCAAGAAAATGAAGATGAAACATAGCTACGAACGAAAGCATGCCAAGATCAAACTCTAGAAAAACTTGAAAGCTCATGTTTCGACACGAAATATTATAATCTTCATATAAAATTTGTCAGATCAAACTCTAGAATCACATCAAATACGCAAAAATACTGTAAAGATTACGAAGAAACGATCAGAAACACAAAAAATAAGGAATTTTATTTCAAAACTATGAAAAATAACCTGATTAGGGTTTCGCTGGTTTGGGGGTCCTCCAGCAGCAGCAGCACAAGGCATGAAAGAAGAAGAAAAAGAACGCGAGAATCCAAAGAAATAAATAATGTCTTCCAAGCTCACGAGTTCAGAACTGGACTGGGCCCAATCAAGTTACATCTTGGGCCTTCCCACAACACTAGTCACCGTTTGACTTGAAGCTACAGAATTAAAATTGGGTAAATTATCGAAAGGACCCCGGCACGCATCAAACTTGTGTAAAAACCCCTGGGCCTTCGCTATTTGTAAAAAAAACCTGGGCCTAATCAAAACCCCATGTATTCCAGTTGCTTGTAATATCTAAGTATTTGCATGTATTATCTAAACAGTTGACTGTAATATCCAAGCAGTGGAGATAATATAAGACTTAGATGAGATACGGCCTAAGGTTTTAAGCAGTAGGACCTTTTTAACAATTTCAAAAATTACAGGGTTTTTTAGACAATTACCGATCTGGCCGGAGTCTCTTTGATCTTTCTTGTATTTAAGCTTCATTTTAGAAAATTCTTGTTTCTTTGTTAGCAATCAGTCGAAACCTGATATGAATATCCTTCTATCTGGGCTGCGTCGGGCAAGAGACTATACCACTGTACTACAGTAACGCGGGCCAAAGTTTGACTTGTTAGGATTTTTTTTTGGGTTTGGGTGTGGGTAGGTGGGTGGGCGGGGGTTGGTTACGAGTCTCGGAACATGCCAAGCTCTCCCCTTACAGAGATGACCACAGCCAGAATATTTCAATGGCTAATGCAGCTCTGATTATTTGTTTTCCTTATCACCCTTATCCCACACTAGGTACATACAAATTCGCCCGCTGTAAATCAAACTCAGCCATTCTTCAACCAAATTATCCAAACAAAAACTCTACTGACACAAGTTGTTCGACTTCTCTGCCTTCAATCCAATCTCTTAGCTATGAGCAACGACACTGTCGACAAGCTCGTCATCTTCCTTGCGAAACGAGACGGCATCGACAAGCTCGTCAAAACCTTCCAATACGTCTCCAAACTCACTCACTGGCACCTCGAATCAGCGCACCCTGACTCCGCTCGCCGAGCCAAGCAATGGGAAGTCGCCTCAGGTATGATTTTTCAGGGTTAATAGCACAAAACATCCCTACTGTTTTTTCAGTATAGCACTCATATGCCTTTCGAGGTGATATTTATTGACGCAAACAGCCCTTTTGGTATGTCGCCTATCAAAACTCTAGACGGCACTCAAATTATATTCTAAACAGGCCGGTGACTTTGCTGACAAAAAACTTGAGGGTATAAATGCAACAGTATACGCGGTAAATTACAGAGGGGTTATTCCTGAAATTAACCCAATAATAATTTCTGTTTCATGTCATTACAGGGCTCAGCCGAAAGGCTTTCCGAACAGGAAGATTCCTTACAGGATTCAATGCCCTCCGCCGCTCACCCGGACCCACGCCCCTCCATCGCTTTCTGGCAGTTTTTGCTAACGCGGGCGAAATGATCTATTTCTTCTTTGACCATTTTCTCTGGTTAGCAAGAATCGGAGTTCTGGAAGAGAGCTTAGCGAGGAAGATGAGCTTTATATCAGCATTCGGCGAGGGCCTTGGTTATGTTTTCTTCATTATATTGGATTTTATGGCGATTAAGAAAGGGTTGGAAGAGCAGAAGAAAGCGAAAGAAGACGAGGCGATGAAAATTAGAGGGGAGAGGATAATGAGGTTGATGGCAGTGGCGGCAAATGTGGCGGATTTGGTGATAGCGGTGGCTGATGTTGAGCCCAATCCGTTGTGTAACCATGCGGTCACGTTGGGGATTAGCGGGCTGGTTTCGGCCTGGGCAGGTTGGTACAGAAATTGGCCATTGTAAATTTGAAACATATACATGTTAAGATTCAAGAAGGGATAATTAAAACATCTCCGATTGTACGTATAACAATCGACACATCAGTGTACGTATACAGATATCATATCTTGTGCATGTGATGTTTACTACCGAAAGACGAAGAATTAACATGTATGGTGAAAAGTTGTGTATGAGCCAAATCAATATGAAGAACTCTGAAGAACATGCAATCAATGAATTAACCACGGTACATATGCTTATTCTTGTGTGCATCTTTGTTTCAGAAACATTTTATTATTTTAATTTTGTAAGGCCCCGAAAGAATATTTTATAGTTCGGCAACTTTGATAATCACCATACTGCTGGGGTATTTGCATCACTTGAGATGATATATGATGGCTGTATCAATGTCAATATAGAAACTATCGTGCCCGTAAACAAAGAAGGTGCAAGCTATTTACAAACAGGCATCAGCTGCATCAAAATATCGGCTAGCTGAATCCCAAATCATGGGACTATGATTCAAAAGAGTACATATATAACAATAAAAACTCCAGGCCCGATCCATTCTTCAAGATTCACATTTTCTCTGGTTTGATCAGTTCTCCAACAACTTTCAAGGAATTAAACACCTACAACTATTGATACTGGATTTATCAGAAAGTCGAAGACTCAGAGTCTCAGTTCATTCTTCAGTAGATTGATGATATTCCAGGTTTTTTAGCAAATACAAAACTCAGATCTTATCAATTCAAGCAGGTCGCAGGATTTGTTCATGTTCTTATAGTAGTTTCATTACCTATTGTATGTATTTTTTTGAAATCAATACCCTTCGGGATCGAACTTGCGACTTTGGAGAGGAAATTGGTACCGACTAAACTAAGCCCAATTCATTACAGACTATATGTAGTTGTTCCTTTCGAAGGAGTAGTTCTCCTTTGTAACTTTATACAATTAATAAAAGTTTGGGGCTAGCTGGGGCTCCTGAATCTTTCCAGCTAACAAAAAAGGAAAAGAAAAGAAAAAACACCTACAACTAATTAGTTAACGATCGATGAAGACACCACGCTTACATGAGCTAATACTGATGATCTTGGCAAAAGAATGAAAATATATCAATAACATGAAGTTAACGCAAAAGAACACAGTATATATGAATGAAACCGGCCCCCATAACAGACAAATTAAGGAATTGATTCTATGTTGATCGAACATGAGTCTCTGTACATCTAAATCACTTAATTTCTCCTCTAAAATATTACACAGGTACCACTACAATATTTAACTCTTTTAAATGAATGTCACCTAGTAATTAAAAGTTAGCTAGAGCTTGTTAATTTTCTTCTTCTTGACTACTACTGCCCTCTTAATTTCCTCCTGGTGACTCTAATGTAGCAAAAAATGATGGCCAACACCGCTGTTGCAAATCCTCCTAGAATCACTTCGACTCCGGTCATCGATTTATCGGAGGAGGATCGTTCATTGCTCGCCATCGGAGCAGCCACTGGTTGATGAGCTGTTTTCATATTAAAAAATGTACCAAATGAGGAGGAAGAAGAAGAAAAAGAAGGCGATTGAAGTGGGCTAAAAGCAGTAGAGTTAGGGACATGCCTGATGCTGCACATTGCAAGTGTACATTGCAAGTGGGCTAAAAGCAGTAGAGTTAGGGACATGCCTGATGCCTGATGCTGCACATTGCAAGTGTAAGAAGAGAGGAAGCCAAACCCAAGCAAAATAAAAGGAGGCAAGCCATGATTGAAGATCGAGAGAGTGATTGGCAGTATGAAGAAGTGGAAGGCTTTATAGATCAAGAAAAAAAAATTTAAAATTTAAGAAAGTGGTCGGTCACAGATGAATATATATATATATATATATATATAGAATAATGGAGAAAAGAGCCCACGTCGAAAAAGTACGTCCTCCGTAATGTTTTCCGACGATCGGAATCCATCATCTCCATCGTTATCATCTAAGATGTGGGTACGCCAAATTTCATGTGATTCTACAACTTTTTCACCGCTGATTTAGCAATGTAAAAAGTTCTATTGTCGGTAAACCGTTAATTTTGAACCCACTAATTTAACGGTGAAAAAGTTGTAGAATCACATGAAATTTGGTGTGCCCATATCTTAGATGATTACGATGAAGATGATGGATGCTAATCGTCGAAAAACACGACCGAGGGCGTACTTTTCGACGCCATAGGAGGAAATTCACTCCTATGGCATCTTTCCTCAATTATTCTCATATATATATAGAGAGAGAGAGAGCGCGCGCATGCATATGTGTTTGTTTGTTGGACTTTCATGGACTTTGTTCTTCTTTTATATACTTAATATTCCACGGTTCCTCCAGCTCCAAAGGACTCGTGTATGGATAAATTGTCAAAATAAATCCAAGCATTTTTTTCATTAATAAAAAAGTAACCGACCTCGAAAAGTTAGTCAAACCCCCTGAAAAGCTTTTAATTATGAAGAAACCCATTATCTATAATATCTAGCAGATCTTGACAGTAATATCTAGCTTCCTGCGATATCTAAGAAGTAACCAGCGATATCTAAGCAGTTGCCTATGATATCTAAACTGTTTTCTGCGATATCTAAATAGTTTGCATGAATTGGTTAGATATAACAAGTTATTATGTAAATATCGCAAGAAAATTTTTAAAGGGGTTTTGACTACCGTTTCGAGACGGAAGGGTTTTTGATAGTGGAAAAAAATACTCGGTTTCTTTTTGACAATTTACCCTTTACTTTATTGGGGGAAGGTGATCAAAGCATGCAAGCAGGAACCGACCAGTCTAATGGAAGAAGAGTATACAAGTCTCATGCATCTCAGGTTTCTCAGCTGTGTCCCCCAATCCCGAAAGACTTGAAACTGCAACTTCTATTGGGATTTCTCAATTCTTGTACAGGACCACGCGCCCTTTTTTCCTTTCTTTTTTCTTTGTATCCCAAAATTTGTATCAAGGGTGAATCGTTCCCGGTAGGGTTGGTTTTTCACAAATATTTTATCCGAAAATTAAAACCTAAATCCAAACCCGTCCAAACACGACAGATTTACAAAATTACAATGCAGTAAACTCAAACTTGCAACTTCAGATGGATTTGGATGAGTTTTGGATTTATACGGATGGACATTTTCGTTGAAAGATAGAAAAACAACTTTGTCTAAAATTGACATATTCTGCTTCTTTTGAGTCTATTCAATCCATGTGTAAAAAATTTTATGGTTATTTAGTCCAATTAGGACTTATATAGTTGTCAATTAGATTGACCGCTTCATACAAGATTGGTAGGTTAGGAGGGATCTATGACATTTTTAAAGTTGAGTATCGTGATCTCTGAACCGCGGATGTTCCATCTATATTTTTGTTTACCTTAAAGCAAGCCTTATCGGAGCCAGATCCGAACCCGGACACGAAACCCCAACCCCAACCCTTCTCCTCCTCCTCCAGCTCTCGTCTTCATCAACAATGGCTTTCTCCACGTCGAGATCGGCGATGGCCGCCTCCCTCCGTCATCGATTCAAACCCAGCGATGGAAGCTCATCCGCGTTCCTACTTGTGAATTCGAATCTGTGATCAAAAGATCCGATCTTGTCGTCGAATTCGTATGGGTCGTTCGATTTCTAGCTGAGAGATTCGATTCGTCGATTCGTTTCGATGTTTCTGTTTAGTGGAGAGAAGAAGATGCGGATTGTTTATGCATTCTTCATGTCGTGGGTCCAAAGCTGAAAGATTTTACGAGGTCACAGCCGCAAGAGTTTGCATTAGCTTTACCACCAATTCCGTCGGAATTATTAAGGATGAAGACCGAAGAGAGATGTGAGTGAAGGCTAATGATGTGTTGTGCCTTGACATTGAGCATACGGATGTGAAAAATGTGTTTTATGTTGAGGCGACCAAGATGTGTTATCATGTGAAGGAAGGATGCAAATGGCAAGAGTGACTAATAATGGGAGGTGTTGCTCAGGATCTTCGTCGTATCTTGATATGTTTGGGTCTGGAGGTTAGAGAGTGGCGCTGGGAGATATTATCCATTTGAGAACTAAAAAAATTGAGGCTTTGTTCTTTGAGGTTCCTGAGGTAACTAACCTTGTTGCTATTGCTAATCTTATGCCTATTTATTTTTGGGCTAGTTGCACAAGCTTACCCTGCATAGCAATTATAACCTCCCACAAGTAATTTATCAGCGTAACTACTACTTTTTATAACAAAAAACACTGGAAACACTTAAATCATACTCCAAGTCATTGTTGGAAATCTTGACCTTACATGGTGATTCAGATCCTGAAAATGACCGGTTGAGTCATGATACCGAGTAATGTTGGGTTTACCATTTGACTAATACAAATTTAGTATTAGATTTTATAAATAGATTTGTGGATTTGTTCATGAGTTACTAGGTTAATTAATGGGCTAGTAGGTTTATCAATGGTTTAACGAGTTTATAGTAGGTTATTAGGTTCTGACGCTTTATTTGGTATCATTGATCATTGATAAATACGTTGAAAAGAAGAAGAAGAGACAAATGGTTATTAATTTTTATCAAGTAGAAAGGCAACCACTTTGGGCATATTTAATTACTTAAGACTTTGCCAGATTGGTGATGCTTACTTTTACTTTTTATTAAAATAATATTAATTTCTAAAAATTTTGTCAAACGATATAGAATTTGATATTCCTATCTGACATGGCCAATTCGATCCCGAAAGTGGTCATTTGACACCGATACCGATACCGATGCCAAGAATTTAGACCTTGCTCTAACAACACAAATAACTGAAATAAGTTCTAGAGTAAATTAGACAATCATTTGAGCTGTTTAGAGCTGAATTTGAGTGTCCTTAAAAATTTTGATTAATGAGCAGAGGGATGTTTGCTCTAATGAATCTCGAGTGGATATAAGGGCTATAACAGATACACACGGTAAAATTATGGGCGGTTTCTGCAATTAATCGTATATTTTTCAAATTGTCATTCACAACTTGGGAAAGGGAGTTACCGACTGATTTAGGTATTTTTCCTTGTACATAATTATTTTTTATTTCATTGTATAACACATTCATCGATTGACAAGCTCCGTAATCTTTTATTTCATCGCTAGTATATTGGATTTGGTTTTAATCTGTGCTGACTTGCTACTATTTGATGGTATTTTGGCCATTTCTTAGTCAGGAAAATCTTGTCATTTATGTAATTTAGTTCTTGGGCATAGTCCTAGTTGTGCAGCTTCATCATAGTAGGTCTCCATAAGCACATATGGAGGAAAGTCTAGTTTAGAAGCTCTTGAATTGAGCTTTAGAATATTCAGCCATATATTCTCATTTGTCTATCTTAATCATAGTTTCGGCATCAGTAGATGCCATTATCAGCCTTCATGTATTAACATATAGGAAATGCATGCATGTAGTTGCCACTTTTCTCCTGGCCTATAGGAATATATAAATGTAGAAGATTAATTTGTTACTGATGTCTACAATGGTGACGGTGATTAATGACATCAACAATGTAGATTGCGGCACTTTTATAAAATTTCGTAGCTAGGGAATATTTTCAGTACATTTGAACTTTGAAAAATATGGGGGCACTGTATATAATAATTATAGAAAGTTAACCGAAGAAAGTAATGTACTCAATTAACAACATCCCCTTTTCTATACACTAGACAATTATTATCTTTCAATAGGGGTTTTGCAATGATCACTGCGAAAAACCGTGAACACGGACCTCCACCTCTTTGTTTATGAATGAACTTGGGTCTTTTTGAAGGAAGTTCAATGAGAAATACGGTTCTGGCCGGATCGACCTGCATGCCAGGAGCTTGTGCCCGGATGCACTCTTCTGGCTGTTGCCTGGGAATTCGCTGTTAAGGAGGTGCCCGAAAAACAGTTTTCTGGAAATTCTACACATTTCTTGGCAAGGAAACAGGGGCTGCAGTTTTGAATAGGATAGAGCTGCAGCTCCCAGGCTGCAGTTTTTGAAGGGTTAATTGCTAAATAATACCCCAATGTGTCACCTACTTTGCACTTATATACCTTATTGATTTTTTCCTTGCACTTAGATACCCCAAAGTACAGACCGTATTGATTTTGTTTAAAATAATAATGGATTTGAAGGTTAGCAAAGTATTAACGGTTTGTACTTTAGGGTATATAAGTGCAGCGAAAAAGTAGTAGGTGAAACATTAGTTTTAACAATTAACCCAAGTTTTGAATAGGGCATAGACACATATTTGCAGATAAGCCCCTGGCAGTTTTAACAGATGAGCCCCTGCCCCATTCAAAACTGCAGCTTGGGAGCTGCAGTGTCCCTGCAGCCCCCGTTTCCCCATTCTTTGCACTGGAAAGAGGAGTATTAGATCATGAAAACAACTCCCAGATTGCACCATGGCTGAAAGGTCTATTCGAACTCAAGTAGTTCTCTCGTGAATTCAATGCATTGTACTTTGTGCTCTTAGTGTTTCGATTTAGGATTGAGTCACTAGATTTGCTGTATAACTTAGTAAGTTTTTTTGGCTTCAATGTGGGATCTTGGTAACATACAAGTTATCAACTAATCCTACCATATTTATGATACCTAAAGGCTTACATATCTCTGGTCGAAGATCTCACCAAGCTTAAATTTGGGAATTCTTCTCATAGTGTAAGTCAAAATTCCATCACGTCTTCACTTTTGGAAGTTGTAACCTGAGGATGCTAGTCTCCCTATAGCTTCAGAGAAAGGAAGTGATCAAGTTAGACAATAAACTCTTACCCCTTTAATTTCATATTGCTTCAATTTTATATTTATTTGTAATTTTAGGAGAGGGCTGGTGATATACATAAGATTATGGTACTAAAGTGATCGCTTTTCCTTCTTGTCTGTCGTGTGCACAAGAGATTAGCAAGGTTGATAAATGTATAGAAAGACATTCTAGTGTATTCATTCTCAATGCTCTTTCTCTTCTTTCTTCTTTTTTATGTTCCTTATTTTAATCTGAGTTCCTTATTCCTTTCCATTTAGTGGAAATAGACCTTAGAGCAAATAGTTTTCCCTCATCTTATATTCTGGATATTTTCCTCCTAGAATCAGGGAGAGATTTTTCATATTACAGTTCTAGGTTTATGTCTTACGTCCTAATACTGATATGTGAAGAGGTATCTGTTTCCTTCAACATTATTTCCTTCTAGTTTGCCTGCACGAAACTTGAACCAATTATTCTTTGAACTATTCTTGCTCTTTAATGGCATTAAGCTGAATTGTTCTTTGCTTGCTACCAAGTGCAATGCATCAACATAATTATTGCTTGAAAGAACTTCATGTATTATGTCTTTTTAAACTATGTAGCTTCTAATTTGCGGATTGCTAATGAATAAAAGATGTCACATTTGTGAATTTGAATAATTCTAGGAACTAGATTTAAACAATACATAGAAGAAATTTGAGCAGTCAGGTGGTACATTAATGATAGCTTGATTTTAAATAGTTAAATGTGTGGGAAGTTAATGCAAATATATCTTGTACTTATTGGTCGGTTTGTCTAAATATGAATCAAGCACAAGTTTTCCCTAATTTTCCTTTTGGACTATGTATTTGCTATTTTTTATTCATTTCTTCACTGTACCAACCACATACTTTATGTATTGCAGTAGTTAGCAACACATGAGTTGTGTTGTTCTTTCAGTTTCTCTCTGTTCCATATCAAAGATCATCAGCTCAGTTCTGCCACCTCAATTATTTCTCTAGAAATATTTGTAGAGAACCGAGACAATTTAGTAGCCATGAATTAATGTTATGTTACGCCCTTGATATAGTGGTAGTTTAATTTCATGTGCTTAATGTGAAAACATGCATCCTCTCTCTATTTTCGATCTCTGTTCTTCTTAAATTCTCTCCACCCCCGTTCTGTCTTTCGGCTTGCTTGCTTGTACATAATGGACATTGTTCACTTCCCTGCCTGAGGATTTTCACTCTGTCTGTTAATGTGAATCTGTCTTTATTGCAAGAAACTTAATTTCCCCTGTCACACTGATGCCAAATAAAATCAGGATGGCCAAACTTTCTTAATGTGTGGGCCTCTTCCTTCTATGGTATCTTAGTTCACCATCGGCAGTCGATATTCGGGGATGTGTTTTGTTTGGCTAATAGCTAAATTTCTACTTAGATCGAACGAAATTTCCTATACAAAATCTATTGCCTTTCCCTGCTTTTCGGACTTTTTTTTAGGGAAATTTGAAGGAAAACTACATATTCCTCTCGTCTGTTTTTTTAATGACCAGGAATTTTTTTCTAGTTATGAAAGGGTTTGAAAAAGCTGGTCATAAAACCTTGTGACTTCTCTTATACAAAAGAGAGAGGATAAATAAGAACGTTTCACGTATTTCTGGGGGGACTTGCATCATTGCAGACACTTTGATGGGAGTAGTCTTAAAAGATGCTAGCAGAAATTAACTATATGCATGTTAGGGATTTACTAGATCAAACACTGTATATCTACTAGAAAACAAAATGTTTAATGAAATTTTCTTGCAAGTTGCAAGTGATGATGACCAGTCTCAGAGAGTTTGAGCTATCTTAGTAAAAATAACCCATACATACAGTTATTTCTGTTGCAATTAGCTGTAACAATGTGATAGCTCTTTCTTGTTCTTGATTTGTCTCTTAAACACACAACCAATCCCTGCCTCCTCTCCATAAAAGAACTGTACTACTTCACCATTCTATAAAGAAATAAATCATATCTGGTTGATAATTAGAGTGGAAAGAAAGATGATCGTAAGCATCAAGACCTTGTTTCTCTCTATTGCCGTCCTCGGCATCTCTTTCATGTTATACACTGTGTACCACACTCCTCCTCTCATTCCTGTTCCTTCCAAAGTGTCTCCAGCTTTTTACAAATGTCATATGCGTCCTCGCCTTGCCTACTACATCTCTGACTCAACCAGGGAAATACAAAGACTGAAAAGACTTCTGCAAGCTGTTTATCACCCATACAATTTCTATATTGTTCAACTTGACGAGGCGGTTTCCTCAACCGAGCACCGAGAGCTGTCCAACTACATTCACAGCCACCCGTTCTTCATGGACGTTCCCAACATCAAGATGATTGGTGGTCCACGCATTGTTCTGGAAAAGAAGCTGACCAAGGTCGCTAATCTGCTCCATGTTGCGGATATACTACTAAAAGAGTACAGAGAATGGGACTGGTTCATCAACCTTGATGCATCTGATTACCCGATTGTCACACAGCACGGTGAGCAACTACTCTCATCAGCTTTTTTTCATTGTTCTTTACGTTTTTGAATCCTGATAGTTTTTCTGTATAGTATTCCAGAATTTAAATTCATCTACACATGTTCTTGATGAATTCTTGAACCCTAATTGTTATAGGATTGATGAGAAAGAAAAGAGCATAAAAGAAATTTTCTGATCTCCTTGTGTATATCTTACTTGTTTAGCTACCCTTGATAATAGTGCCATTTTGCTTTACAAGAAATATCTTTGGTAGATTACATTGTAGCAAGCCCAGAAATATTCCTGTCATCAGTTGTATGCTTTTTGTCCTTCAAAAATAAATTACAGAAAGAGAAAAAGGAGGATTAAGAAAGGGAACCTTTCTCCATGTATATGCTTGTTTTGTTACGTTTAGTTTAGTGTTTTCAATGTTCTTGGTTTCTTGATTACAGGAGTTCGAATGTTTCATTAAATTAGGTACCCAGGAGTTGGAAATTGATGTAGCATGTATAGCTGGTTTTTAATTCCGCTTTTCATAAAGAATATTACATAAGAAAAGAAGATATCCAGGTTTACTTATTGATTGATTTGGTTTTGGGATTGCTGCAGAATTGTTGTATGTCCTGTCTTGCATACCACGGCATCTCAACTTCATCCATCACGTTCATTCTAATGATCCCATGAGGCAGGAGTATGTAACCAGTTCTATCTCAATTTTTTTCTCCATGAAAATAAACCCATAATGGTTTTTGGATGTTTATTTTTGCTCTTTGCACCATTTATTGCAGCGATGTCAGCTATGTCTGGGAGAGAGTAATGCAAATTTTGAATATTGGTCAGAGGCGGCACTCTGTTCTCTTTGCAGGTTACTGCTTTCTCTTTTCATTATGCCGATTCTTTTATTTTTTGGGGGATGTTTCTTGCTTGTTAATATCATAATAGTTATCGTTCTTCTGTTGGCGTTACTGTATCTTATTATTTATTTATTGGTTAATCTTTTACAAGGAAAAATGAATAAGCCTAGAAGTAAATCGTTAAATAGGGCAAGCTTACACATTAGGTACGGAACCATTATCATCATTGACATTCAAGACTACACGTCCTCCTTGGTAATTCCAATGTTCGTTTTTTCATACTTCAATTCCAGTGATTCCTTCGTGCTTCTTCATACTCATACATGATATTTGGGTAGTCTAATGCCCGAACAACAACATCCCTTGGTTTGAGTTTGAATACAGCATGTTCTGTTTTGTTTCCAGTTTTGCTTTGCAGATTTAGATATTAAATAGATATTCCTGCTTTTACTTTTTCTCTGTTATTACTTTTGAGTTTTCTCACTTATGCTTCCTGAAATTGTATTAGATTTTCAACCCAGTCATTGTCTCAATTTCGCCTATTTTAAATTTTAAGTCTCTTTCTCTGATATATCCAGATTTCGTGTGTTTCTCTCTCTTCTGGGTGTGTTGTCAATAACACATCTCTGCAAAGATATTTAATATTATTCTTTTTGCGATTATTCATAGTAGGCTAAGTTACACTAAAATGCAATGAACTCTCAATGTCCATATAAAAACTGTTACCACTGAACGAATGCGGATATAATACCAAGAATTTAATCAGATGAAAAAAACCTATGTAGGTTCTATTTAATTGGATTTGTTTGTTTAGTACTAAACTAACGGTTAAAATGGGAAAATGATCATACTGAATCTTCTAATTAATCTTTTGTAATACATTACTTGATTTACGTTTGATACAGGTTCTCCTTGGATGGCACTATCTCGCTCCTTCATTGCACACTGCAAACAGGTTTGGGACAACCTCCCTCAATCTACACTTTTCATGTATGATGAGACATACGAAGTAGGCTCCATCTACTCCGATGAGGACTATTTCCAAACTCTCATCTGCAAATCCCGAGAATTCTCCAAAACCATCGTCAACACTGACCTTCGGTACACTGCTCGAGACGATTCATGGGAAGAAGCCCCCCGCTACATAACCGAGGATGACTTTGGGCCTATGCTCGAAAGCAATGCTCTATTTGCCAGGATGTTCAATGGAAGCAACAATTCTATGCTTGACTTGATCGACCGAACCCTTCTGCATCGTGAGCCCAACACTATGTTTATTTCAATCAATGAAATGGATAAGCTCCCTACTGGGCCTGGTGTTAAACGGCTGCAGCAATATTTCGAAAAGCTTGTGCACAACAATGGTACTGTGTTGTCTCCACAATGTGAAATTGAACTTTATGGCCTTGTGTAGATAAATTTCCCTCATCTTATATCATATTTGGATGCTTTCTATTGTTCAGAGAGATATTTTGAAGGTATTGTTCTAAATTTGGCCGTTATGTCGTGGTACTGATATGTAGAGAGGTCAAAGACCTTAGCCTTGTTATGTGTTGCCGATAACTCATAAGAATACTTGTATAAACTTGGATACATCTTATGTGCAAGTCCCCAACATAGCAGTTTTCCTTCCAGTTTACCTGCACAAAATTTTAACCAATCATTATCTGAACCCTCTCTATAGGTAATATCTCATACAATTATTCATCTCCCTTTATGACACCAAGCTTAAGCCATATCTCGACAACTTCCTAAACGTCTTTAATGTCCATCACCGAGTTATATCTGTTGCCATAACTCATACGCCCTATCCTCCCACATCGTTATGCTTTCCACAACAATGGAAGCAAGTTGGCAACTTATGTAACTCGACTATGACCAATAATGTAAATCTCATTCTCCTAGAATTGTAATAATATCTCGTATCTCTCCATCTCGACCTGAGTTTCCTTTTGAACAAATCAATAACAGATCCAACGAGATCGCACGTAACAACTAATGTGTACGCATTGCTTACACATTGTGTATCTATTATCCTTGGAGAGCATTCTTGGTCAGGATCTTGTCTTCAGTTTTGATTCAAGAACGCCGCCACTTGAAGTGGAAATGTCTAAATGATAATATTATAGACAGTCGTTGCATATGTGTCACGGGTCTACATGTGCTCTGAATACCAGTTAAATTAAATTCTGTATGGCTGTTTGAAAATCGTAGAGTTTTTTCAAGCTGTAAATTGTGCCAGCCAGTCTTTAGATAATTCTGTTCCTAACCGTACGCCACTGATTCAGACTGTTATTTCAGTTTCTAAGATTGTTGAAATGTTCACTTTCTTGTTCTCTATTTGCCTCTCAAACTATCTTCACTCTCCCTCCATTAAAAAACTGCACTACTTCACCATTCAACCCATACAGAAAAAGAAAGAAAGAAAGAAAGAAATTTTCACTGGTGGTGAATTAGAGAGGAAAGATGAACAACAAGACTTTGTTTCTCTCTCTTACAATTGCCACCATCTCATTCTTGTTCTACATCTGGCTCGCTCCTCGGACTTCTGTACCTTGTTCCCCCCATCTCTGTGCCTCCTTCCTCTACAAACATGTAAGAAAGTAATGCATGTGCCCGGCTCGCTTATTACAGCTTTGGCTTGGCTGGAGATGGGGAAAGGCTAAAAAGGCTTCTGCAGGCTGTGTACCATCCCTACAATTTTTACATTGTACATGTGGGCAAGGATATTTCTCCAACCGAGCACCGACATTCACAGCCATCCAGTGCTCTCGGCCGTCAGCAATGTCAAACTTTTTTGTAGATGGCACACCTAAGGTCGCTTATGTTTACAGTGCTGCATATCTGCTGCTACAAGAAAACGGTGGATGGGACTGGCTTGTCAACCTTGATGTATCAGATTACCCACTTGTCACCCAGGGTGGCGAGCAACTACTCTGATCATCTTTTTCATTGTTCTTGGTTTTCTTGAATCCTGGTGTTTATCTTTAATTGATTCCAGATATTTAAATTCATCAATTCATGTTCCTGGTTAATTCTTAAAACCCTGTTGATATAGAATTGAAGGGGGAAAAAGTGAACCTGTTGATATAGAATTGAAGAGAAATAAAAGCGACATAAAAATATTTTCTGATATCCTTGGGCGTATGTCCTTCATTAGCTACACTTGTAGAGCCTATTTGAAAATATCTCCGGAAACTAGTTGTTTTCTTACTAAATTTCATAAGTTTATCTAATCATTTGTTACATTCTTGTTTCCTGAACCATCGAAAAGGTGAGAATTACAGAATGAGGAATAGAGGTTACGAATGGAAGGGAGTGCAGTCAAAGGACAAAAACATTTCGAGGACAGCACAATTCTCTTATTTTCCTCAATTTATGAATCTAGGTATATGGGGAAAACACTAGTTCTGTAATTTTCATTAACTTTTTCAAGTGCGACGAATAGTATGAGGGAAATGAATGGAGTTAAACAATTAAATTTGCTATATTAAATAAACTGTATAAGATAGAAATGCAAAGATACCAGAATTTAGAATTTGATTTAAGGTATATGCTATTTTGTAAACATTTTTACCTATGAACATAATAGATGGGGATATTTCTTGGTTGATTTGATTTTGTAACACTAGTTCTGTAATTTTATGATTTCACCGTTATGCAGATTTGTTTTATGTGTTATCTCGCATGTTGCGACATCTCAACTCCGTGGATCTCACAAATGATCTTGACAGAAGGCAGGAGTATGCATACCAATTTTGTTTACTTTGTCTTCAGTAAAAATTACTCCATAATTTTGTTTTTGTGTGGATTTTTCTTTGCAACTCCTCTTGTAGCGTTGTCAGGAAGAAAATTGTGCCAATTCTGAGCATGGGTCAGGGGAAGTAATTTTCATGTCTCTGCTGGTAACTCCTTGTCAATTTTCATTTGATTAACTTGTTTCATTTTTATACAAAATATATGAGAAGCTGGGTTGTTTTTAAACTTTGTTTTGTTTCTGCTCCACAAGTAATGTTTTGTTAGGGGTGTCATGCTGAACAGCACTCGTCTGCTTGCTATAGGAGCTGAGATTTATTGCAGCATCTATAATGATACCTCGATCTGTATAAAGTGATAATGTATGTGCCAGTACATAGGACTCACGCTAGATAGGAGTGAGCAACGGTTTGTGGCAAAAAAACACCAACCGAACCAAACCGATTTACAGATCAAAACCGAAACGAAACAAAATAATTCGGTTCGGTCGGTTTCCGTCGTCCAGAAGGAAGCAGCTTGTTAGGATCACGTAGGAGAATGGTTAAGATCGCAGCGAGTTGGCGGTGATTTTAGAGTGTGGACTTTAATGGGTTACAAATGTAAAGATGTTGATAAAGCTTGGAGCAACGAGGTTGAAAGGTTGAAGAAGATGGGAACAGCCAGCTCCTTGTTTTAGATGACAAAAGTAAAGGAAAAAAGAAATAATTAATGTGAACGATGGCAGTTGTACCGTATTGGGAACATACCGAAAGTAAAATTTAAACTGCCATTATAAAGTAAAGAATCTTTCAGGTCAGGGCTTCGGATTTTGTGTATATAAGTATATGATATCATGCATTCATGAGACTTTTCTGGTTCGGTTCGGTTTGAACTGAAAGTCTTTTCAACGAACCGAACTGAACCGAGTACCATATAAAAACCGAACCGAACTTGACGGTTCGGTTTGAACCAAAAGTTTTTTCAACGAACCGAACCGAACTGAGTACTATATATACACGTAGATATCAAATTCTTTAATTTAGTAAAGTCAGCCCTTATATAGCAGATTGGAGAAACGGATTTATATAATCAACCCTAAAATTTAGGATATGTTATGAATATAATTAGTTTTAGTCTTTAGTTCCACATTACCTGTAATAGGAGAGATGGTCTAATAAAATATATTAGCATGGACTTTACTACATATATGTAGTAGCACAAACTCATATTATTATGCTAATAAAACATTTCTTTTCAGTTCTTTTCATGGTATCAGAGTTTTGAAAAGAATTGAGAGGAAATCCTAACCTTAATCCGTCTTGCCTCCTCCCCTCTCCTCTGCCCGCACCTGCTGTATAACAACTCCAATTTCAGTGTACAGAAAATTGTTTGCAATCCTGTGTACATTATAAGTATTTGTTTTACTTTTGAACAACAAAAAATAACTTGTAACTCATTGGTAAAACTTTGCACTGTTGTGACGTAGCTCCTGTGATTGAATCCCTCCTGCCATATTATATTTTTATTTAATTTTCTTTTAATCTTTTAGAAGTCTAAGGGTTTGCACGTGCACTACACGTAGAATGATAAGTTACAAATTAAATAAATATGTACACGAGGGTATGTGAAGCGTGAGGGACACATGGCACAAATCCAAGGCCATTCCACAGGTTTTGAACCGGCAAAAATCACCAAAAGACTGGTACCCGCCGGGTAAGACCGTATGTAATGCTCTGATACTTTTGCCCAGGCACCCCTTGGCCTATCCTACTACCCCCATATTGTTTGTTTACTCTGCATTCATCCATAGAACAATAAAATGCCCTTTAAATCAATTTTAATGCAAATTTTAATGCATTCTTTAACCCTCTAAATTCTAATTTTCCCTATAAATACCACACTCCATTTCACACACCCTCGCTCGGAAATTCCTGTCAAAATTCTCAAAAATTCTTAAGTCCTTTTAGTGTGTAAGTAGAGTTAGCGAATGGTGAAGTTCGGGCGACGTTCCAAGGAGATTTCGGCGACGAAACGACACCCCGACACATCCCTAGCCTTCCCCTTTCCCTTCTCTTGTTCCCTAGCTAGTAAGTCCTTTCTCCCTCTCTCTCTTCTACTATCTTAAAAACTTTCATTTCTAAAACCCGACGGAAACGGAGTTAATCCGACTTCCGATTCGGTTTTTCTTTAAAAAGGCTACTTTTCTTAAACAATCAATATCATACTCTCATATAATATTTAACAAATATTAACAAACACTTGAAAACAAGTTTCATCTCAAAATAATCTTTTATGCAATTTTTATTGTATTTTTACAGTAAAATACCACATACTTTAGTTTCGACATAAAAAACAACATAATACTTGTATTACTGTCACGCCTCGTTTCCCAGTATACGGGTAGAGGACGCGACGAGGCCGCTATGTATTTACTCTGAAGTAAACATGCCGAGCATAACTAAGCAATATAAAAGAAATATACACAAGAGATAAATGTAATGAACATCAACTTTATTTATTAAAATTCTTTTGTACAATGCATCTGAAAAGTAAATATATGGAATGGAAAGCAATGCCTAAACAGTGGCATAAAAGAAATGGAAAGTACTGAAATGAAATGTACAGTATCTAGAGCTCCGGGTTGAAGGCTAGCTGATCCAAGTCTTCGCTGGTGGGCTCGATCTCCTGAAGGTCCGAAACACCTGACAATATTCCAAAGAAGAAAGAGATGAATGTCGTCAGTGAACAATCACTTGGTAAGTCCCAAAGAGAAGGGAGGAGTAGAATAGACAGAGAGAGTGTGTAACTTTTAAAGTTGTATTATATTGTTAACGCTGTTATTTGTAGCTTGGTACAGAAGAGGCCAGTGTATACGAGAGGAGTCTTACTTTTCCCGGAGACTAAGATATCAAGAGTACAAGAAACCGTTCAGCCACGGTATAACGGCAATTGAATTCGGGTTAGGTATATTATGGTTACAGTCTCGTGCCATTTCTAACACCTTCCGTACCAGTCTACCCCTTATAAACCCCGCGATGTCTTGATTGTGTTGTTGTATTGTATTGTAAATTGTATTTTCTTGTATTATAGATTGTACAGATGGCTGACTTGCCGAAACCATGATATCAGTAAATGGATATAACTGGAGAATCATGTAAATGGAAGTATATCTATGGTTCGGTTCAGTCAATATAGATTGAATAGATTGAACAGATTGAACAGATTGAATATATGGATTCATGTTGTATTGTAGTTTGTACTTGAATCATATTCAAGTCAGATTGATTATAATGAGACTCAGTCTGAATCAGACAATTAGAAAAGAAATTGAATCCTGAATTAGGTTTTGGTGTTATCGGTAACCGCTGTACATGGACGTCAGAATTTGTGTCTTTTTCGAACACGATTACCGTGTTGATAACACCGTTTGTTAAGTTATCTATCTTAAATAGACAAGCACCCATATCTTCGGCTCCCTGAGGCTCAAGAGACCGGTCCCGCTTAAACCTATATTTACTAGGGTCCTTATTATAATTTAATATAACTTGAGAGGGTTTTATGTAAAAATAATGTTGTATAATTTTCAAAGTACACCTCAAGTATTTTATTATCGTCTTTAGAGTTTTCATTGATGTATATTTTATCATTGTGACATTTCTAGTGAATAAAACCTATTTTTCACAATATATGGTATTTAATTGTAAAGTATTGAACTTATATAGAATTGCATGGTATTTTTATATGAAATGATTCTTTTTTATTTAGAAAAATTGGAATATTTATACTATATCAAAAATAGATATTTTGATGATACATATATATTTATAAAATAATTTAATTTATTATTTTTCTAAAAATCTCATTTTCTTAAGATATTTGTATTTTTAAATCTTTCGAGACCGTATGCTCTTTGCGGAGGTCTGCATCTCGCACTACTAAGCCCGAGGATGTGCGATAATCTGCACCATCCCGAACGGCTTCCCCAAAATGGGTTGTAGCGACGCTTTACAAAGATTTGTTTAAAATACATAATCTTGTAGAAAAAGGTTTTGTAGTTTATGGTATTTATTTGTAAGAATCGTATTTCCGTATTCTAGTTTTCCCAAAAGATATCGTGCTATGTTACAGATGAGTATTGTAAAGAGATAGGTCATTATCTCGTGAACTATCTAAAAGTATAACAAGGAAATATAAGATTTATGTCGAAACTAAACTACATGGTATTTTCCTGTAAAAGTGTGATAAAAATTGAAATATACATTCTTTTGATATCGGATTTGCTCAATATGTTTTGTTAATGCTTAATGGTCATGATGTGCAAGTTTGGTATTGTTGTATTTAAGAAAATTGGAACTTTTTAAAGAAAACCGAATCGGAAGTCGGATTAACTCCGCTTCCGTCGGGTTTTGAAAATACAAGTTTTCAGAATAGATAAGAGAAGAGGGAGGAGAGACTTATTGGATTTTAGATTAGAGAAGAGGAAGAGGGAGTGGTAGGAGGTGTCGGTGCGTCGTTTCGTAGCCGGGAGCTCTTAGGGTCGTCGTCGGAAGTTCGTCGGAGTTTCACCCTTCGCTAACTCTTCTTGTACACAAAAGTTTTAGAGAATTTTCTTGAGAGTGTGGACAGAGTTTGTAAGTGAGGGGTGTGTGGAATGGAGTGGTATTTATATGAAAAGATTAGGGTTAGGGTTTGATAGAAATTGCATTAAAAATTATGCATTAAAAAGATTTTAATTAGGTTTTTAATTTCTCTGAAATAATGCAGGGAAATTAAACATGACAGGGGTTATGGGGAAGCCAAAAGACACAGGAGTCAAGAAGGAAACTCGGCGATCTGACTCACCCGAACCGGCGCCGCCGGCCGATTCGACCGAGTTGCCGGCCCGAGTCGGCCGAGTCGGGCTGGGGCTCATCGCCACGTGTCCACCATCGATTGGTTTACTCCTGGGCCAGTTTGTTTTATATGTGACTTTTGGTTTTTACGAGTTATGCACGTGTAGACCCTTGGGCTTCTAAAAAATTAAAAGAAAACTAATTAAAAAAATAATGTGGCTGATGGGATTTGAACTTTGGTGCTTTGGTTCGGCAGTGCAAAGTCTTACCAATGAGCTACAAGTTCCTTCTTGCTATTAAAAAACAAAACAAACTTATAACTTGTGCTCAGGCAAAAGTATCTCTTTCTGTATTTTAGAAAAAAAATTGCACAAAATTTTTTGGGTTGTTACATTCTACCCTCCTTAAAAAAGTTTCGTCTTCGAAATTTGTAAAAGGAAAGTGTAATAGATTCATGGAAAGTTTGGTGATAGAAGTACTGACAGTGTATGAAAAATAACAAAATGATACAAGGGTTTTAAAAATGTGAAAGAGACTTACTAGTGTTATCTTGGTCAACTGTCTCGGCTTCTACGGCTGCTAAGGTGTAAACCTGTCGCCCTGGTACATTCTTCTTGGTTGGAGGCACATTCCTCTGTCCTCGGGGCATGTTCTTCATTGCCTGATGGAATTGGCGATTTGGCTGTACAGGAGTTCTACGTGCTGGGAGTGCAGGACGAGTTGCAGGAGCCTGAATAGCTGGCCGCTGCAGGTAGTTGGTGGGTGGGTGAGCCGAGTTGTGTCTATAAGGACATGTTTCAATTCTGTGATTGGACGTGCCACAAACTAGGCATAAGCCTTTTGCGCGCCTACAGTCCTTCACCAAATGTCCAACCCTCTTGCAATAAAAGCAAAAATCGGGACTCGACTGGTTATTGATTTTTTCCGATCTCATGGGTTCAACAGTTGGCCTTGAAGAGGCTCCTCCTGCCATCCGATTGGAAGGGCGCTTCACTCTGGAAGATTGAGGTCTGCCTTTTCTCCTTACTACTGTCTCGTATTTTCGGGCAGCCTTCAAAGCCAAATCATGGGTTGGGAAATCCCCTGTGGCTAGAGCAGCTTGAATTTTCGGGTCCAACCCTTGCTAAAATCTTCTAGCTTTGATCTCAGCAGTCGGTATGAGATGGGCCGCAAACCTGTTACGGTTTTGTGTTAGCCGTGTAGTATGTGATATAAAATCGAACATTGAGACATATTTTACCTGCTGAGCATGGTGAACTCAGTATCATACTCATCTACTGATTTTGTCCACATTGAATCTTGTTGTAGATGGATGAACTGCTGTTCCATGTCGAATCTAGCAGTCTCGGGGAAGTACTTTACATCGAACATGTCACGGAAAGTCTTCTATTCGATAGGTTGGTCAAGACGGCTTTCTTATGCCTTCTACCAAACCTGTGCATTGTCAGTGAGCCGCAGCTTTGCAAATCGGACCCAAACTATCTCTGGCACTTGTACCGCTGCCAGATCATTTTCGATGCTCTGAGTCCATTCCTCAGCTTCTAGAGGGCTCTCTTTTTCCGAAAAATTCTTGGGGTGCAGTGCCCGGAATTGCTTCACTCCGGGTGCTTCCGCTTCTGAACGGTTCAAGAGAATAGTAGTCTGCTGCTGCTGTCCTTCCAGGAGGCTGCGGATCGCTTCAAGCAATACCGTCTGCACATTGATCGTAGCAGCAACGACAGGTGTGAGTGGTAGTGGTGGGGGAGTGTTATTAACATTCGTGCTGGTGTTATTTGGGGAATCCATAATCTTAAATAAAAAAATTGGTTTAGAATAGATTCAAGGTATATGAAATGATAAGATTCAAGGAATATGAATTGTAAAAAATGTTTTCAGTTGCTGGTTCTTGTGTTATATTGCTTAGGTTATCCACGAAGAACTGAACTGCATGGTAGGGTTCCATACAGCTCTGACCTGCATGGGCCGCCAACAAAACCTATTATGCCCCGCTTCCCAGTGTACGGGCAGAGGACGTGACGAGGCCGCTACGTATTTACTCTGAAGTAAACAAGCTGAGCGTAACTAAGCAATATAAAAGAAATATAAACAAGAGACAAATGTAATGAACAACAACTTTATTTATTAACATTCTTTTGTACAATGCATCCGAAAAGTAAATACATGGAATGGAAAGTAATGCCTAAACAGTGACATAACAGAAATGGAAAGTACTGAAATGAAATGTATAAGTATCTAGAGCTCCGGGTCAAAGGCTAGCTGATCTAAGTCCTCGCTGGTGGGCTCGATCTCCTGAAGGTCCGAAACACCTGACAACATTCCAAAGAAGAAAGAGAGGAATGTCGTCAGCGAACAATCGCTCGGTAAGTCCCAAAGAGGAGGGAGGAGTAGAATAGACAGAGAGAGAGTGTAACTTTTAAAGTTGTATTATATTGTTAACGCTGTTATTTGTAGCTTGGTACAGAAGATACCAGTGTATACGAGAGGAGTCTCACTTTCTCCGGAGACTAAGGTATCAGGAGTACAAGAAACCGTTCAGCCACGGTACAACGGCAATTGAATTCAGATTAGGTGTATTATGGTTGCAGTCTCGTGCCACTTCTAACACCTTGCGTGCCACTTCTAACACCTTCCGTACCAGTCTACCCCTTATAAACCACGCGATGTCTTAATTGTGTTGTTGTATTGTATTGTAAATTGTATTGTCTTGTATTATAGATTGTACAGATGGATAACTTGCTGAAACCATGATATCAGTAAATAGATGTAACTGGAGAATCATGTAAATGGAAGTATATCCATGGTTCGGTTCAGTCAATACAGATTGAACAGATTGAATATATGGATTCATGTTGTATTGTAGTTTGTACTTGAATCATATTCAAGTCAGATTGATTATAATGAGACTCAGTCTGAGTTAGAAAATTAGAAAAGAAATTGAATTCTGAATTAGGTTTTGGTGTTATCGGTAACCGCTGCACATGGATGGCAGGATTTGTGTCTTTTTCAAAGACGATTACCATATTGATAACACCGTTTATTAAGTTGTCTACCTTAAATAGGCAATCACCCATATCTCCGGCTCCCTGAGCTCAAGAGACCGGTCCCGCTTAAACCTATATTTACTAAGGTCCTTATTGTAATTTAATATAACTTGAGGGGGTTTTATGTAAAAATAATGTTGTATAATTTTCAAAATACACCTCAAGTATTTTATTATCGTCTTTAGAGTTTTCATTGATGTATATTTTATCATTGTGACATTTCTAGTGAATAAAACCTATTTTTCATAATATATGGTATTTAATTGTAAAGTATTGAACTTGTATAGAATTGCATGGTATTTTCATGTGAAGTGATTCTTTTTGATTTAAAAAAGTTGGAATATTTATACTATATTAAAAATAGATATTTTTATGATACATATATATTTATAAAATAATTTAATTTATTATTTTTCTAGAAATCTCATTTTCTTAAGATATTTGTATTTTTAAATTTTTCGAGACCGTATGCTCCTTACGGAGGTCTGCATCTCGCACTATTAAGCCCGAGGATGTGCGATAATCCGCACCATCCCGAACGGGTTCCCCAAAATGGGTTGTAGCGGCGCTTTGCAAAGATTTGTTTAAAATACATAATCTTGTAGAAAAAGCTTTTATAGTTTATGGTATTTATTTATAAGAATCGTATTTCCGTATTCTAGTTTCCCCAAAAGATATCGTGTTATGTTACAGATGAGTGTTGTGAAGAGGTAGGTCATTATCTCGTGAACTATCTAAAGGTATAGCAAGGAAATATAAGATTTATGTCGAAATTAAACTACATGGTATTTTTCTGTAAAAGTATAATAAAAATTGAAATATATATTCTTTTGATATGGAACTTGTTTAATATGTTTTGTTAATGTTTAATGGTCATGATGTGCAAGTTTGGTATTGTTGTGTTTAAGAAAATTGGAACCTTTTAAAGAAAATCGAATCGGAAGTTGGATTAACTCCTCTTCCGTCGGATTTTAGAAATACAAGTTTTCAGAATAGATAAGAGAAGAGAGAGGAGGGACTTACTGGATTTTAGATTAGAGAAGAGGAAGAGGGAGTGGTAGGAGGTGCCGGTGCGTCGTCAGGAGCTCCTAGGGTCGTCGTCGGAAGTTCGTTGGAGCTTCGCCCTTCGCTAACTCCACTTATGCACAAAAGTTCTAGAGAATTTTCTTGAGAGTGTGGACAGAGTTTGTGAGTGAGGGGGTGTGGAATAGAGTGGTATTTATAGGAAAAGATTAGAGTTAGGCTTTGATAGAAATTGCATTAAAAATTATGCATTAAAAAGATTTTAATTAGGTTTTTAATTTCTCTGGAATAATGCAGGGAAATTAAACATGACAGGGGTTATGGGGAGGCCAAAAGACACATGAGTCAAGAAGGAAACTTGGCGATCCGACTCACCCGAACGGCGCCGCCGGCCGATTCGGCCGAGTCGCCGGCCCGAGTCGGTCGAGTTGATTGGTTTATTTCCTGGGCCAGTTTGTTTTATATGTGACTTTTGGTTTTTACGAGTTATGCACGTGTAGACCCTTGGGGACCCCGTTCGTGATGGGACGGGTTAACACACATTCTCGGGCCTAGTAGAGCGAGATGGAGACCTCCGAAAGAAGCATTTGATCTCGATGGAATTTTAATGCATTTTTCTTTAGAAAATGAGATTTCTATAAGAAAATAAATAAAATTTATTTTTATTAAATATATATGTATATAACTATTATCAAATATCTATTTTAATTATATTATATAAATATTCCAAGTTTTCCAAATCAAAGAAATCACCATTACATGAAAATACTATCCAAATACAAAACAATTTCAATATTTCAATAAAATACCATATACTATGAAAACTAGGTTCTACTCACTAGAAATTTCATATTTATAAAATATACATTTATGAAAATCCTAAAGACGATAATTAAATGTTTGAGGTGTATTTTGAAAATTATATTAAAATTATTTTTACATAAAACCCCCTCAAGTTATACTAAATTACAATAAGGACCTTAGTAAACATAGGTTTAAGCGGGACCAGTTCTCTTGGGCCTCAGGGAGCCGGAGAATATGAGTGCTTGCCTATTTAAGGTAGACAATCTAACAAACGGTGTTATTAACATGGTAATTGTCTTGAAAAAAAACACAAATTCTGCCGTACATGTGCAGCCGTTACCGATAACATCAAAACTAATTCAGGATTTCAAATTCTTTTCAAAGTTTCTGACTCAGAATGAGTCTCAATCTAATCAATCTGACTTGAATATGATTCAAGTATAAAACTACAATTCAACATGAATTTATGAATCCGTCTATTCAATCTATATCAATCTATATTGACTGAACTAAACCATAAATATACTTCGTCTATATGACTCTCCATCTATATCCATTCCATTTACTGATATTATGGTTTCGGCAAATCATCCATCTATATAACAAACAATACAATCAATATAAAAGACATCGCGGGGTTTATAAGGGGTAGATTGGTACGGAAGGTGTTAGAAGTGGCACGAGACTGTAACCATAATACACCTAACCTAAATATCCATTGCCGTTGTACCGTGGCTGAATGGTTCCTTGTGCTCCGTATACCTTAGTCTCCAGAATAGTGAGACTTCTCTTGTATACACTGGCATTTTCTGTACCAAGCTACAAACAACAGCGTTAACAATATAATCAAACATTTTAAGTTAAATTCTCCTTCTGTCTATTTTATCTCTACTCAACTTTTGGACTTACCGAGCGATTGTTCGCGGACGATATTCCTTTTTTTCTTTCTTTGGAATGTTGTCAGGTGTTTCGGACGCTTTAGAGACCGAGCCTAGCACTGATGATTTGGAGCAGTTTGCTTTTGACCCGGAGCTTTAGACACTTGTACATATTTATTTCATTTCAGTTATGCCATTGTTTAGGCATCGCCTTCTACTTATGTATTTACATTTCAGTTGTACTTGTAAAAGAATATTTAATAAATAAAGTTGCTGTTCATTTACATTCATGTCTCTTATATACTTTACTTTATATTGCTTGAATACGCTTAGCGTGTTTACTTCTGAGTAAATACGTCGCGTGGCCCATCGCGTCTCCTTGCCGTATATCGGGAAACGGGGCGTGACAGGATTTGTTGGTGGCCCATGCAGGTCAGCTCTGTATGGACATGCAGGTCAGTTCTGCATGGACATGCGGGTTAATTCTGCATGAAGTCCTAAGCAATATAACACAAGAATCAGCAACTAAAAATATTCTTTACATATTCCTTGAATTTTCCAATTTCATATATTTTGAATCTGTCATAACCCAAATTTTTCTTTCAAGCTATGGATTCCCCAAATAACACCAGTACCAATTTCAACAACACTCCACCACCTCTACTGCTTACACTTACTATCGCTGCTCTGATTAATGAACAGACGGTATTGCTTGAGGCGATCCGCAGCCTCCTGGAGGGACAGCAACAGCAAACTGCTATTTTGATGAACCGTCCAGAAGCAGAAGCACCTGGAGTAAAATAATTCCGGGCTTTGCACCCCTAGCAATTCTCAGGAAAAGAGAGCTCTCTAGAAGCTGAGGAGTGAGCTCAAAGTATTGAACACAATCTGGCAGCGGCACAAGTGTCAGAGATCGCTTGGGTTCGAGCTGCGAAACTACAACTCACTGACAATGCACGGGTTTGGTGGAAGGTGGAAGAAAGCCGTCTTGACCAACCGATCGAATGGAGGACTTTTCGCGACATGTTCGACGCGAAATACTTTCCTGAGACTACCCGATTTGACATGGAGCTGTTCCCCTCCGAAGGACGGCGCGACGGATGTCTTGCCTGAAATTCGGGGCAGATGCTAATAGGTGCTATCCGTCTACCTCTCCGAAGATGCCAAGTTGATTTATGGCACCATGTATCGAAGGTTTAAACGGATGCGTCCGATATAGCAGACTTCGTCAGATTCCCCCTCGCTTGAGGGGTTTTTGATTGTGGGGACGCTCTTCCCTGCAGGCGCAAGCCCCTGCAGTTAATTACGCTACCGCATTGCGGTAACAACTTTCTCTTTCTCCAGATGGTCACTTCGTGTCGTGTGTGTTCGATTTGTGTTTGGTTGCCCGTGGATTGTATACGGAGACTGAGTTATGTCGTCGCCCGTAGGGCGTGGACTAGTCCAAATCCGTATTATCTTAGATTTGGGTTTGGGGGTTGTGTTTAAGGATACGTTAGCCTCGTTTGAGACTAAGATCGACTTAAACGTTTGTTAAGGATACGTTAGTCTAGTTTTAGACTAAGATCGACTTAACGGGATCGTTTAGATCCAACAAGAGAGCAATTTAAGGGAGCCCTGTTGTTTAGTTTAGTGACATTGCGGTCAATAGGTAGTTTAAGGACATTGCGGTCCAATGTTAGTTTTAAGACGTTGCGGTCAAGGTTAAGGACGTCATAGTCCATGGATTTAAGGACTCCACAGTCCGGCATTAGTTTTAAGACATCACGGTCAAGGTTAAGGACGTCATAGTCCGTTGTTAGTTTTAAGACATTCCGGTCAAGGTTAAGGACCTCATAGTCCATGAGTTTAAGGACCCCACAGTCCGTATCAATGTGTGGTCATCGGGACCCGTCATCTCTTTGAAGACGTTGAGGAATTACAACGACAAGTATCAAAGGAGTGAAAAGATGTACCCTTGAACCAAGGTAGATTAAGTGATCTGTAGTCCAATTTGGAAACTAAGATCAATCATTATATTATGAACCCATTGGCCCAGTTAAGTTTGAATTGGGGACTTATGGCCAGCTTGGGCTAAGTCCAATCATGTTTGGGATATTGGCCCTCTGTTGGTTCATTAAAGGAGAGGCTTTGCGTCTGGAAACTTAGCCAGTTGGGCTAAAGCTAGTGTTAAACACTAGAGACCAGCAGAGTTGAACACTGGAAATAAGATTGACAAGTTAGTGTTAAACACTAAAAGATAATCAGTGTTGAACACTGGGAACAGAGTTTTCAAATTAGTGTTAAACACTAGGCAAATCAGTGTTAAACACTGGAAATAGAGATTCCAATTTAGTGTTAAACACTGAGGCAAGAAGGGTCACGTGGTAACACGTGAGAGCGCCCTGCTTCCCTTTATTTTTTTTTACAGATAAGTGTTTAACACTTTTAATTCTGAAAACCATCACGTGTGGGCACGTGATGGGGGCCTGCGCTTTGATCTGTTAGAATGTTCATTAGAGGTCACGTGTCGACACGTGAGGGTGCCTTAGAGCTCTTTTCTGTTTCTTTTTCTTTTGTGTGCTTTAGAGATCATGTGGGGCACGTGAGGCATTGCCTCACAGTTCTCTTTTATGGATCTTCGCAGGAGTCACGTGGTAACACGTGAGGTGTTTACTTCAGAGTTCTTTCTATGGATCTTTGCAGGGGTCACGTGGTAGCACGTGACTCTGCATGTTTAAAGATCTGTTCATCTTTTAAGAATTAATAGGGTTAAATCCTAGCGACAAACTTTAGAGGAATTAAATTCCTGCTTTCTTCTGAAGAATTATATTCTTAATAGGGTTAAACCCTAATTTCTTTTCTTAAGGGAATTAAATTCCTGTGAGTTTGAGGGAATTGTGTTCTCAATTAGGGTTAAACCCTAGTTCTGTTTATTTTGAAGGAATTAAATTCCTATAACATAGGGTTAAACCCTAATTTTCTCTCGAAGGAATTGAATTCTTATCATTTTGTGAGAATTAAATTTTGTGAGAATTAAATTCTCAAAACTCAGTTCCTCCTCTGTGTTTTAGATCTGCATGGCAGGATCTCAACCCAATGAGAATTAAATTCTCAATTCATGGGGAGATGTGCACTTTATAGATCCTCCATCAGAGAAAGAACTAAGTTCTTTTCTTTATATAAGAGTTAAACTCTTTTGAGAATTAAATTCTCTTTTTAAGCCTCCCTTTCTTTCTCTTACCTAGGGTTTTCCTTTTGCAGAGAATCAAAGGCTCTGTATCTCTCTCTCTGTGTATCAAAAGAAAAGGTCCAAAGGTCTCCAAAAAAAAGTCCAGAAGTAGAGGTCCCTCTCTTCTTTTCTTGGCCTCTATTTATAGGAGAAGGAAAAGAATCAATCTGCTTAGTAAATCTCTCATTGAGAGATTTGATTTATTCATTGGGAGATTTGATTTATCTTCATCATTAATCTGGGCCTTTAGATTTTTAGGTGAATTTTATTCACCATTGGATTTTAAATCCAAAGATATCCCCTTGTTATTTCGGTAGATTTAGAGGGAAATCTTTTCAAGTCCAAGATTTTTCCATAAATTGGTGATGTTTAATCACCTTTAGATTTTTATGTTAGTGTTTATGCCCTAGAAGGCCATTACTGTATCATACTAGTTTGTATATTACTTAATGGAAGCTTGGGATATTCACATGTATATAACAGTCTTGCTAAACATGGTAGTATGCTACTTGGTTTTTCTATCTTAATATGTGAGTGTACGTATTGATAGAGCTCTTAGGATCTTGCTTGTCTACCAGCGTTGTGATGGCAGTCACACTAGTGGGGGCTGGGTAGTCTACAAGCACATCCTTATTCTGGTCCCTGGTCGTTGGATTATCGAGACAGAGCATCGATACTCCGGAGTAGACTGGTGTGTACGCTTCTCATCCCAGTTGGGGAGATGGTCTGTCCCACAGCCGTCAGTACGTAGTACTGGAGATAGTATGCAGGTGCTCGTTAGGTTACGGGTACACCGGACAGGACTCACAGGGAACTGTTGGTTGGTTTGATACCAGTCGTCAGTCTGCAGTTCCCAGGTGACATGAGTACAGCATAGTCCGCTGACTTGACACTGCTACTTCGCCTCGAGTGTGTCCCACTGTTCTTAGATTGCTACCCTACCACGGCTCAAAGGAGTCGTGCAAACAGGTAGCAGTTGGGTGCAGTCCCGAGCACTTAGAGGCAGTAGCGGTTAGACAGGATTCGTCCCTCCCGGTATTGGGAGTAGATATCGTGCTGTGTCAGAGAGCCATTACGCAAAGTCCCTGGCCAGGGTAAGCGAGATTTGCTGGTAGGTTCCAGTAGTTTCTCAGGGTGTAATGGGCTTCGCTCCGACACGACTTATACTGCTATTAGAGGACTGACGCTTGCCGCCCCCCTAGGCCCGATATGCGATAGTCTTGGACGAACGGACCGGACTGTATGGAGATTGTCACATCAGACTCAGTAGGAGTTCGGATGGGTTTCCTCATCGGCCTTCTTATCGACAACTACCTGGGGACCGTTACGTACAGCTAGTGCCGCTTGCGGTCTGTGGTTAAACCCACTGCCGGCGTAGTAGTCGAGTCTCTAGAGTCCCACACAGAGAGTTTCCTATTCCAGGCGAAACGATATAGAGGTCGTATGGTTTTACGACAAGGGTTCGGACGCGTATGTGTGTTTACGCACTTACGTCGTCTGGACAGTTTTTACCAGTCGGCTTTGGTTTAAGCCAGTTACTGGTATCCGGTTATTGGATTTTTACAGTCTAAAGTTTTTCCATATTTTTACGGATCGGAGGGGCGTTCTCGTAATTGTACGAGAAGCTTCTAGAAGATGGTGACTAAGGAGGGTTATGTGTCATATACATTGAATGAGTTATATGAGTCATGGTGGTGATTCATTCATCTCATTAATGCACATTTATTGCTTAATGACTCATGCTAATGAATCACCACTAGATATTTTATGAAGCATGATTATTCATCACTCTTTATTCTTTTCTTCTTATTAGAAAATGCTTCATATATATTATGATACTCATAACTTTATTCAATAATCATTCTCACATTCTCTCTCCTCAAGCTCTCATCTTCAAACCCTAATCCTTACACCTCATGTGTTGAGATCAAAGGATTAGAAAGACTAATCAATCCATAACCATCACTCTATTTCATTCTATCTTCTTTGATTAGCAATCCAAGAAGATTAGTTGCCTCAAGTTTGGAGGTTTAGCTTGGAGTTTTGCTCTCGGGTGGATCGTCTACTACCTAGAGAAGGCCGAGGAGGACAAAGAGATCGTAAAGACGAAGGAGTTGGTTCATTAGGTATAATCCCTAAACACAATAGTTATGAAACTCTTTGTGTACGGTTATTTGTAGTTTAGCTTCGATTCAAGCGGTTAGTCGATGTTCGTTCACTAAACAAGTTCGTTTTTGAAAATTCCGCCTCCCCACAAGTATTGGGGTGTACTACATCGACTTACAGTGGTATCAGAGCCTCGCTAAACAATAAATAATTTTATTGCAAATTTGTACGAATTTCGAACGGAAAAACGAAGCCGGAAAACCTTAAAAAATATCAGTTTCTGTCGAATTTAAAATGATGTCCTAAAATTTTTCAGGTAAGTGCAGAAAGCTTGAAAAGGGTCCAGAAGAACACCCATGAAATTTGAGCCCATGAATCGGCTAAAGTGCCGCGGAAGCGCGGCGGATCCCACCGATCCGCCGCGGTTCCGCGGCCGAGTTGCCGAGTCATGGACTCATCTTTCATGTGTGGGTCCTCTCTGGTATTTGGGGTTTTCTGGAATATTTTAATTTTGCTCAGGTTTCCAGTTTACAGAGCAGTTTTTGGAGCAATATTAAAGATGTTTAATCGATCGAAATTGTACAGTATTTGCATGTTGGATTATATCTGTGATTGATAAATGTGTTCGTAAACCTCCCCTAACTGCTAGTATGTCGGTTGGCAGGGGGTTGCACATTTCTGTAATGGTTATATCTGTTTGTGCATATAAACTGTATTGGACTGTTGTGGTGTATAGCCGGGGTTTGCAATGGGTTATTATTTAATTCATTTGTTGTAAATGTAATTTGTTGTAATATTATTTTTGCGGGGCACATCCAGGTTGCGGTTGTAGCCACCGTTGTATTATTTCATTTTACTGTTTTTGCTCCTAGGACTGACCCAAGGTGGGGTACACAAACTGCCGGGCGGGTAGTTTGCCGTACCCGTAGGGGTCGAGGGTGGGATAACGGCTATTCATCACAACTGTGTAATCTGTCTTTTCTTGCAGGCTCAAAAGAAATACAGATTGCTTGCAAATCCAATATTGTTTATCTGTGTTCTGGAATGTATATCATTGCGTCAGACGAATGTAAAATATATATATATATATATATATATGATAGCTATTTAGACGTCACTTATGTTTTACACCTGCGCTAGCCCAGCCCCCGCTCTGTCGTTAGTTAAGTAACCTAACGGGTGATGACGGGACCCCGTGGCGAATGCGGATGGCATAAGAGGACATTGTATTTTCGTTGTTTTCTGCAATGATAGGTTAATGATGGGACGCATTATCTATAATGCAAAGAAAATAAACCAAGTTTAAATCGTTGGAACAATTTAAAAGAAACCACTCGGTTATTTTTAAAACAGATATTTTTAAATGCGGAGACTTAACCACTCCTTTTAAAAGCTATCAGGTTCCTTCGGTTATATCAAGTTCACTACGTTCACGGTTTCGCCAAAACCAGTCGTAGCCCTCCGTCATTTCTTATGAATGGTCAGTAGTATTCAAGCTATGTTTGTTTGGCCCTTAGTCAAGACATAGTGATTGGTAGCTGCTGGGGTATTCATTTGTTGCATAGATAGATGAGTTGGTTTGGGACAGTCGTATTACTTTGTTGGCCCTTAGTCAAGAGTATATACGGATGGGTTCAAATCAACAGGATAATGATGGGCAGAACTTGACATGTGACTTATGATTTGTTGGCCCTTAGTCAAGATCATAAGAACATGGGGCAAAAACATATATCGGGAATTTCTAAAGAAACTGAAATTTGCAAAGAGATGCATACCATTTGGAGTTTGATGAATGTTGGTAGGATTCCTTCAACATTATCATACGATGATATTTGGATCCCGATCCTACTGTGAGTATATGCTACTTATCAGGATATTCGTCACTTAACGATCAATGCTATAAACCCAGTAGGTGTCCAGAAAGGTGTCAGCGGGGTTACGCCCCCAGAGAAAAGAGGTTATTTAATTAAGGAACTTCGCGAAAGCGTTGGAAAACCTCCCTCGAAGTATCGACACTGGCCTGGCTGAACGGTTAAGCAAGTATTGTACGGTGAGAATAGTCCTGGCTAATTCTTCTTTTATGGTTTGAGGAAGGATTCGAAAAACAGTGGGAGCCATCCAGTTTAGATAAACTAAAAACCACTCTAAACTTGCAAGAGCATCATGCTAAAGAGTTTTCTTCTCTCTCTCCTAATTGTAGCGACCCTGAAAATGACTGGACTTAAGTTACTTTTAGAGAAAAATATACTGACAGGGCCAAACTATAAAGATTGGCTGCGGAATGTCAAAATGGCTTTGACCTATGACAAACTGGGGTACGTCCTCACCGCTACGGCACCTGCTGTCCCTGGTCCCAAATCCAGCAATGCGGATAAGGAAATCCGCAAAACCTGGGATTTAGATTGCGCGAGAGCCAAGTGCATCGTGCTTGCCTCAATGAACAATGAACATCAGAGGAGGCACGAGGATATGTCCCTAGATGGCATATTTCTCCATACAAAGGAACTTTATGGAGAGCAATCTCGTATAGCAAGATACGAGACCTCTAAGAACTTGTTTCGAGCGAGGTTGGCTGTCGGGTCATCAGTAGGTGAACATGTCCTAAAGATGATCGGCTATATTGAAGAGCTCGCAGACCTTGGGACGACTTTGGATAATGAGCTCTATACAGACCTTATTCTCCAGTCCCTTCCTCCCACCTACGCCCAGTTTATCCTCAACTTCAATCTTCAAGGAAAAGAAGTTGAACTTGCGGAACTCCTGAACATGTTAAGGAGTGCAGAGGGCACCTTGCAGAAGGCAAGGGAAACACCCGCTATGTTTGTTGGCGGTGCATCTTCTTCCGGGTCCAAGGCTAGGGCCAAAGGAAGGAAGAAGAAGGCCGCACCCAAACCTAGAGGAGGTGTTAGTAAGGTGGGAAAGAAGGGAAAGAAAAAGCTTGCAGCACCGGTAGTTGGCCAGGATGAGTGCTTCCATTGTCACAGGAAAGGGCACCGGAAGAAGGATTGCAAGGCGTGGAACGCCAAGAACCAGGAACCGAAGCAAGCTGTGGCTTCGACTTCAGATGTGTTTGTAATTGAGAATTGTCTGTCGATCAACTCTACTTCCTGGGTATTGGATACCGGATCAGGATCTCATATTTGCAATTCATTGCAGGCACTGAGAAACCGTAGAGTGCTGAAGGAAGGTGATATGATCCTCAGGGTTGCTAACGGAGCTAGCGTGGGAGCTGCGTCCGTCGGGGATTATCACCTAGGATTGACAAGTGGACACATTTTGGTTTTACATAACTGTTATTTTGTACCAAGCTTAACGTGTAATATCATATCAGTTTCCTTGTTATCAAATAAAGGTTATGATTTCACGTTTGTAAGAGATGTTGTCAACATCCACCTTAATCATGGTTTGATTGGGTCCGGCACTCTAAATAACGGCATATATGTTTTAAACCAACTCCAAATTTTCAATGTCCAGAACACACTAAAAAGAAAGTCTCCAGATTTAAATAAAGCTTTCTTATGGCATTGTAGACTGGGTCACATCAATGAGAGAAGGTTGACTAAGTTGCATAGAGAAGGATATTTGGACACGTTCGAATATCAATCCTATGACACTTGTCAATCTTGTCTCAAAGGAAAGATGACAAAGACTCCATTTACTGGACAAGGAGTAAGAGCGAGCGAGCTCTTAGGACTCATACACAGCGATGTATGTGGTCCAATGTCTACACATGCGAGAGGTGGTTATTCCTACTTCATTACTTTTACAGATGATTTCTCTAGGTTTGGACATATCTTCTTAATGAAGCATAAATCCGAGGCCTTTGAGAAATTCAAGGAATACAAGAGTGAAGCGGAAAACCAAACAGGCAAAAGTATTAAGACACTGAGATCTGATCGAGGTGGAGAATACTTAAGTGCCGAGTTCCTAGGTTACCTAAAAGAGAAAGGAATTCTCTCTCAGCTTACTCCTCCATACACTCCACAGCACAACGGTGTATCGGAGAGACGGAATCGAACCCTATTGGATATGGTACGATCCATGATGAGTAATGCTGAGTTACCGCGATCTTTCTGGGGTTATGCGCTAGAATCAGCGGCATATCTTTTAAACCAGGTTCCAACCAAGACTGTGCCTACCACACCATATCAGATGTGGAGTGGGAAGAAACCCTGTCTAAAACATTTTAGGACATGGGGGTGTCCAGCTTTTGTAAAAAAGCAGCATGTGGACAAGCTCGAGGCACGCTCAGTACTGTGTAAGCTTGTGGGATATCCAAAGAACTCCAAGGGATATTATTTCTATTACGCAGAGGAACAAAAGGTTTTTGTTTCTCGTCATGCCCACTTCTTAGAAGCTGAATTTTTAGAAAATCAGAAGAGTGGGAGCGCAGTAGAACTGGAAGAAATTCCAGAACCACAAGCTGTTACTGAAAGTTTGGTAGAACCAGAGGTTCAAGAAGAACAGAACATTCCCGCACCCCTCCGCAGGAGTAGTAGGCCATCTCATCCGCCTGAGAGATACTACGGTTTTCTCATAGATGGGGATAGAGAGGATTGCATCATAGATGATGATGAACCTACTGACTTCCAACAGGCCATCCAGAGCGGCGACTCGGTACGATGGCTAGATGCAATGTGGACCGAAATGGAGTCCATGTACACCAACAAAGTATGGACTTTAGACTTTGCTCCAGATGGGGTAAAACCCATAGGATGCAAATGGATCTTCAAGAAAAAGATTGGTGTAGATGGACAGGTGGAAACCTATAAGGCTAGACTTGTTGCAAAGGGTTTTCGTCAAAGACCTGGTTTGGACTATGACGAAACTTTTTCTCCAGTGGCTATGCTCAAATCCATTCGGGTCCTTCTTGCTATTGCTGCCTTCCATGATTATGAAATCTGGCAGATGGACGTAAAGACGGCTTTTCTGAATGGAAATTTAGAAGAGAGCGTCTATATGGATCAGCCAGAGGGTTTCAATCAGAGTGGGAGCAGCGGGAAAGTATGCAAGCTGCTTAAGTCCATTTATGGACTAAAGCAGGCATCGCGGAGTTGGAACATCTGTTTTGATGAGACAGTCAAAGAATATGACTTTATCAAAAATCCAGATGAACCGTGCATATATACTAAAGTTGTGGCCAGAAGTGTCGTATTCCTCGTCTTGTACGTGGATGACATTCTATTGATAGGAAATGACATTCCTATGCTACAATCTGTCAAAGGATTCTTGTCACACAGGTTCTCCATGAAAGACCTGGGTGATGCCTCTTACATTCCGGGGATCCGGATCTATCGTGATAGATCCAAGAGGATGTTGGGACTTTCGCAGTCCAGGTATATCGACACTATACTGAAAAGATTCAGTATGGAAGATTCTAAGCGCGGTAACCTACCGGCTTGTCACGGAATCACCCTCTCCAAAGAGATGTCTCCCAAGACTGATTTGGAAAGGGAACGCATGTCTATTATACCCTACGCTTCTGCGGTAGGCTCTATAATGTATGCGATGTTGTGTACCAGACCAGATGTTGCTTACGCACTGAGCGTGGTAAGCCGGTATCAGTCAGACCCAGGGGAGAAACACTGGATAGCAGTAAAGAACATTCTCAAGTACCTGAGGAGGACTAAGGAGATGTTCTTGGTTTACGGCGGAAAAGACCTCAGGTTGGAGGCCTTTGCTGATTCCGGCTTCCAGAGTGATAAGGACGATTCCAAGTCCATGTCGGGTTATGTCTTTACCCTCAATGGAGGGGCGGTGTGCTGGAAGAGCTCCAAGCAGGACACCGTTGCTGACTCGACAATGGAAGCGGAGTATATAGCTGCTTGCGATGCCGCAAAAGAAGCAGTCTGGATGAAGAAGTTCCTAACAGAACTTCAGGTGGTTCCTACCATAGTTGATCCAATACCTCTGTATTGCGACAACAACGGAGCTATAGCTTTAGCGAAGGAACCAAGGTCCTATCAGAAGTCCAGACACATCTTGAGGCGGTATCACCTGATCAGGGAGATCATTGATCGTCAGGAGATCGAGGTTCGGAGAGTTGCTTCTGAAGAGAACATTGCTGATCCATTCACGAAGGCCCTACCTCAGATTCAGTTCGAGAGGCTACTCGAGATCATCGGTCTACGATATGCCAGTACATGGCCCTAGTGCAAGTGGGAGATTGTTAGTGTTTATGCCCTAGAAGGCCATTACTGTATCATACTAGTTTGTATATTACTTAATGGAAGCTTGGGATATTCACATGTATATAACAGTCTTGCTAAACATGGTAGTATGCTACTTGGTTTTTCTATCTTAATATGTGAGTGTACGTATTGATAGAGCTCTTAGGATCTTGCTTGTCTACCAGCGTTGTGATGGCAGTCACACTAGTGGGGGCTGGGTAGTCTACAAGCACATCCTTATTCTGGTCCCTGGTCGTTGGATTATCGAGACAGAGCATCGATACTCCGGAGTAGACTGGTGTGTACGCTTCTCATCCCAGTTGGGGAGATGGTCTGTCCCACAGCCGTCAGTACGTAGTACTGGAGATAGTATGCAGGTGCTCGTTAGGTTACGGGTACACCGGACAGGACTCACAGGGAACTGTTGGTTGGTTTGATACCAGTCGTCAGTGAGCAGTTCCCAGGTGACATGAGTACAGCATAGTCCGCTGACTTGACACTGCTACTTCGCCTCGAGTGTGTCCCACTGTTCTTAGATTGCTACCCTACCACGGCTCAAAGGAGTCGTGCAAACAGGTAGCAGTTGGGTGCAGTCCCGAGCACTTGGAGGCAGTAGCGGTTAGACAGGATTCGTCCCTCCCGGTATTGGGAGTAGATATCGTGCTGTGTCAGAGAGCCATTACGCAAAGTCCCTGGCCAGGGCAAGCGAGATTTGCTGGTAGGTTCCAGTAGTTTCTCAGGGTGTAATGGGCTTCGCTCCGACACGACTTATACCGCTATTAGGGGACTGACGCTTACCGCCCCCTAGGCCCGATATGCGATAGTCTTGGACGAACGGACCAGACTGTATGGAGATTGTCACATCAGACTCAGTAGGAGTTCGGATGGGTTTCCTCATCGGCCTTCTTATCGACAACTACCTGGGGACCGTTACGTACAGCTAGTGCCGCTTGCGGTCTGTGGTTAAACCCACTGCCGGCGTAGTAGTCGAGTCTCTAGAGTCCCACACAGAGAGTTTCCTATTCCAGGCGAAACGATATAGAGGTCGTATGGTTTTACGACAAGGGTTCGGACGCGTATGTGTGTTTACGCACTTACGTCGTCTGGACAGTTTTTACCAGTCGGCTTTGGTTTAAGCCAGTTACTGGTATCCGGTTATTGGATTTTTACAGTCTAAAGTTTTTCCGTATTTTTACGGATCGGAGGGGCGTTCTCGTAATTGTACGAGAAGCTTCTAGAAGATGGTGACTAAGGAGGGTTATGTGTCATATACATTGAATGAGTTATATGAGTCATGGTGGTGATTCATTCATCTCATTAATGCACATTTATTGCTTAATGACTCATGCTAATGAATCACCACTAGATATTTTATGAAGCATGATTATTCATCACTCTTTATTCTTTTCTTCTTATTAGAAAATGCTTCATATATATTATGATACTCATAACTTTATTCAATAATCATTCTCACATTCTCTCTCCTCAAGCTCTCATCTTCAAACCCTAATCCTTACACCTCATGTGTTGAGATCAAAGGATTAGAAAGACTAATCAATCCATAACCATCACTCTATTTCATTCTATCTTCTTTGATTAGCAATCCAAGAAGATTAGTTGCCTCAAGTTTGGAGGTTTAGCTTGGAGTTTTGCTCTCGGGTGGATCGTCTACTACCTAGAGAAGGCCAAGGAGGACAAAGAGATCGTAAAGACGAAGGAGTTGGTTCATTAGGTATAATCCCTAAACACAATAGTTATGAAACTCTTTGTGTACGGTTATTTGTAGTTTAGCTTCGATTCAAGCGGTTAGTCGATGTTCGTTCACTAAACAAGTTCGTTTTTGAAAATTCCGCCTCCCCACAAGTATTGGGGTGTACTACATCGACTTACATTT